>OX439371.1:11584635-13984635 GCA_949319445.1 Mythimna lalbum | reverse complement strand
GATTCATTTATGTACTCTCCTCATCTTCTAATATAGAAGAAAATATTTTAGTTTTTCACATAAAATTTTATTTATCCAGGTTTCGGTAAGTTATGTCCGCACCGCGTGGCGTGTAAGCGCCTCGTTTCTATGAACATGCCGCTCAACTCCGACGGCACTGTTCTCTTTAACGCCACGCTGTTTGCCGTCGTACGAACCTCGCTCAAAATCAAAACGGAAGGTAAATCTCATACCGATTATTTAGAAGAAGTTAGTTCATCATTCTATTGTAATACATCTTCTTTTACACATTTAGCAGCCAAAAGATCAGTTTTTTTTACATAATTATTCAAGTATCATCGATAAAACATTCAAAGCTGGAGTATTTAAAGAAAACCCAAATAAAAACATTGAAATCAAGGAGCTACATACCAATTCTTATCCTACAGGTAACATAGACGATTGCAACACAGAACTAAGAGCAGTCATCAAAAAGATTTGGAAGAGAACATCTCCGAAACTACTAGATCAGGTAGTGCCACCACCCGGCGATCCGAATGAAATCACCGTTGGCAAGTTCTACGCCACCTTTCTTATACAGGATTACTTTAGAAGGTCAGTCAATAGTATAAATGAAGATTAGACAAGTTTCTGGCATTTTATATTTACGATTTGAACTGTATTTTATGGTGCATGATGCTTAAAAAGTTCAGGGAGGTCTTCCAATAGAATATTGAGGAAGACATGTTACATAAATGATAATGTTTGACCATAAAAGGTGTGATACAGGATATCCTAGTACAAGAGCCAGAGCACCACTGATATTTGTATCTACTGTGTGTGTTAAATAAATTATTATTATTATTTATTAAAAGCATGTTGGAGCTAAGAAATAGGATCATGGACCATAGAATATCAACTTAATAATTATAATTTAGTATTTTTTTATAAATTGATAACATTCAAAATCGGTTCTCTATCCAAGTTCAAAATATTGAAGGTTCGTTGAAAATGTTTAGTTTAATTTTAAACACTGATGAATATAGAACCGATTTAACCGATGAAAAGTAGCTGTATATTCAAAATTCTCTTACAAAATTATTTGATTACATCCGTTTCACATCCTTTATCTCCCAAATCTGGTTCACAATTGGCGTTTAGAGTTTTAGGAGAAAATAAGTCTAAAAATCAAAAACACGATAAAAAACCAATCGTGTGTTAATTTGAAAAAATATATTGACCACGTTTGGCATTGATATAATTTTTTTCTTTGATTTTATTTCGTGTTTTTATTTCATTTCGTTTCGTTTGATTTCGGTTAACACTGACAAATACATTTTTGTTTCATAGGAATCACGCGTGAGTAACAACAGATACGTATGTGTAGGAAAGAATGTTCCCTTTTTTAGTGTTTTTTATCATATAAATGCTGACATGACCCTTCGCGATATAGATCTACTAAACTATAGAGGTCAAAGCGTAACCCCTCAAGACAAGTTGGAAATTGATTCAAATATACCGTTTTACCCTGCATGTCCCTATGACGCTCCTACAACGTACCATAATCTTTGGTTAAGCTTTATACGAGCCGTATTGTACACATTTACGAATTGATGCTATCCAAAAGCATGCAGATGTTTTCTACAATCCAACTACCATGTTTTTATTTTGTCCAATATTTTACGTTTCCCGATGTTATATGTTGTGTTTTTGTGATATTTATGTTATAAATATAATTTTAGTATTAGTTCATGAAATTGAAAAAATGATTATTCTTTGAAAGATTTTTCATCTTTGCGTTTAGAATGTCTTATCATAGGCTATAGCTATATACTTATATCTCAACTTTTTCTCTTTTGGGATTTTCGACTACAGATTTTTAAGAACATACTCGTAGTAGATAACATCATTGTCAACTTTTTTATAATAGAACTTTTTCAATTCTTAGAAAAATCTTTTCGATATCACTTCAACGCTTAGCATAGTTGCACACTGCAAAGGAATAAATTATGTAAGTACTATAAAATTTTCCTCAATACTACAAATGACTCTAAACCTAATATTGTAAATCATAAGGTTCAAAAAGCGAAAGGAGCAAGAAATGAGGCAGAGCGATGAGCAGACGCATCAAATGACACTTCAGGCTGGGTTGAGAACACTACATGAAGCGGGTCCTGAACTGAAGAGAGCAATATCAGGGAACTTGGATGATATTTCTGCTGAATGTGATGTGCCTATGCATAGGGTATGTATGCAGACGCATAATAAAAAGATCATAAAAATAAAAAACAATTTAAGCACAAATGTTGCAATGAGAAACTTTGATACACACGACCATTATGAAAAGTTGATTTAAAAAAAAATGCTGATAATCATTTTGGTTCATAAATACCTATTGTAATACTTTGTTTCTTCCTTTACAGAGAAATCACTCCTTATTCGGAGGTGTCTGGTCAAGCATACGAAGGCACGGACCAAACAGACATTTCCATAGACACAGAAAACATGGAGAACCGCCAGCAGGTAAAGATCAAACTTCATCACTTCATACTTAACTGCATCATTATTAATATCAGATTTAATTCATTACTAATATTCCACTGATCATTTTTCACACAATATTTTGCCAGAGAAGCATTGTGGTCGACACTTTCTTTGTATGGATTTTATGGGTATTTAACGCTGGTACTAAAGTTGTACTGGTATTAAATTGTATATAGAACTTCATAATTATAATTTGGAGTCAATCGATATAAGACTGAGTAATAAAAGATACTCAAAAAACGAACAAACTCAGATGTTGAAGTGTAGATTTATGATCATTTGTAATGACTGTCAAATTGAAATTTAGTGCCTGCGTATGTGGAACATGCACCGACTGGTTTAGCATCTGACGAGGTGTTAATCGAGTATGTGTAGTCACCATACCCATTAAAACTATACACAGATAGTAATTTGGCTACTTTCAAAGTGAATGAAAGTGGAATTAAAATGAATGAGTTTACCAGTGAAATGTCTTCTCTATGCAGATGAACAAATAAAACATTCATCGTCAGCGGAAGAACTTCTAACAAATCATGGTAAATATGCTGAATAAGGCATCGAAGATGAATGGAATGAAACTAAGTGTAGGGACCATGAGAAAGACATTGTGAATAAGTGAGATGAAATGTTTTTGATTTTAAAGAAAGAGAAATGTGTACGTCATAAGTCTGGCCTAGGGTTCGATTCCAAGGCTGAATAAGTTAATGTGTTTAATTAAAAAAAACATACAAGCAGCGCAGTTTAAATTTTATTAGAAAAGTAAGCGTAACGAGTGTGAGTATATTTTTATTTTAGTAATAAATATTCAATTTGTTGTAAAAAAAAACTTAAGCGCAAAATTGTGTGAACAAAAGAACTGGGTAAAATCATTGTGGTTGAAAAGGATTCCCTTACAAATATCATCATCATTACATCAGCTCACAAATATTTACTGCTGAAGAATGATTCAATTCACTAACAAATAACTACTAACATAAAATAGGCGAAGCAAAAGTGTATGTAAGATCATTGCACGTGGTGTTTTGTAGTAGCTGCCTTACTCCTTTTAGAAATAGGTTTGAAGACGTTTGAAACCTTTTAGATGGTGGCGGTGGTGTTGGAGCTCCTGGTGGTGTAGGAAACCATTTGAGTTCAATGATGCAAAGGGAATATGGAGTCGGACCTCTACCTCTTACACCTAATTTGTGAGTTACTTAAATTAATAACTGTGTTCCACAGATGACGTCAACAACATTGATACAGGAAGAAATATATATATATATATAAATTATATTAACTATTATTATTATGGGAAAAGTACTATATTCAAACCATGCTTTGTTGTTTTTAGAGCAAATGGACAGCCAAAGGAACAAATACCACTAAGACCTCTAATATTCAATGGAGAATCAGAAAAAATATACCAAGTGCTCGAGTGAGTACAATACGATTATTTAACAACTAATAAATTCATTATATTCATTCATAATAATAAATCAATAAATCAGTTTAATATTCTAATACTTATCAGAGTCTAAATAAAAAATGCTTATATTACAGAAGAACCACAAATGACCTAAAGAACACTATTTACCAAGGTAGTCAAACGTGTGGTTTTATAGTTGATTTTCTAAAGTTAAAGTTTGCATCACCCCGCACTCTTGCTCAAAATAACCTTTCTAACGCTTCCATCTTCTTTCACCGCTTCTGTGTGGATAACGGTACGTACTAACAGCAATCAAAAGTCAAACTACCCGGAGATGCTCGGGCAGATCGGTCTGGCCTTCGGCTGCGTCAACTATCTGTCGACACCGAGCGAGGGCTTGACCGCATCGAAGCCAACGGCGACGGTATCGAGGCAAAAAGTTCACCCGGAGGACTCAACGTCTTCAAGGGAGAAACTATCGATACCAAGGAAGGCTTCAATGGAAGATAAGACGCCATCCCCCAATACAAATACTTACGAGCAGATACAGCCGAAGATATCACCGCTGCTAGCGAGCGAGTGTACGCCGACGACGGAGTCTCGAACGATGACGTTGTACGGGTACAACGCGGCTGCGAAGCTGCCGTTCGCGTTCTCACACGCGAAGGAGCGCGTGTGCCGCGGCGGGGAGCGGCGCAGCCTGCGCGCCATCAAGCCGGTGCTGTGCGGAGCAGGTCGGATGGTGCGCAGCGCCTCGTCGGGGGCGGCCTCGCATGCGCCGCCCGCTCGGCTTGTAGATCGCCCGCACTCGCCAGGTCCGCACGCCACAGGGAGCTTCCTTCCAAATCTTTTGTCCCTCCCCTTAATAATTACTTTGTTGTCAAATTAATAGTTTGATTGAACTATAGATTTTTTGAGTCTAAATATTAATTCATGTAAGACTCTAGTCTGATAGTAAATTATTATATTTTAGCAGTACTAATTAAAAACAAGTAGTTTAAGTCTCAAAACTTCTTTTACATGAAGGAAGCTTTCTTCAATGTAGAATAATGAACGCTCATCAATAAAACTTCAAAGCTTACAGGAGTACATTGCAGGCAAACGGAAACCTGACGGTATATAAACTAAGGATTTTACACACTCTCACACTTTGCTTCAGCAAATTTCATGTTTTGCAACTTCACACAAAAATAACAATACACAAATCTTGCACTAAGAATAAAATTAATGAGGTAAAATGATAACTTAATTACTGATTAATAATAATATTATTGACACAGGTTAAAAGATATCACCATCGTAACTAGCATGTAAACTAACATTGAAGGGCTAAAATAGTGCATTTTTAGAATGATTGAGGATTTAGAAAAGCTTTTAGAGGATTTTGAGAAAAAGTTTTTGTTTTGTATGGTTTGCACGAAAATTTTAATAATCATAAAAATCCACGAGGACGCTATTGATTTAGAATTAATGTATAGAGAAATAATTGAGATTCATCGCTTTAAGAATCATTATAGGCTAGCTTATGAGCTTTTGAGAAATTAGAAAATTAATAGTTTAGATTTTAGATTTTCAAAAATCAATTTAATTGAGATATTTTTTATTTTGTAATAATAATAAATAGTTTCACTGAAATTAGAAGAGTTGCAAAGTAAAATGATTCTTAACGTTACCTGGATGAAAGATCATATCATCTATATAAACGTGACCTATTGCACCTGATATTGCAGGAGGAGATAGCTTTGGGCGTGGGGTGGTGTCGCTTCCCGGCAGTCCACGGGGGAACAACTCTTCGGGGCCTGTTGTGGTGGGATCCGCAGAGAGTTTGGTTACAAGAGTAAGTTCAATTGTATGTTTTAGGCATCTGGCAATATCCTCGATCTAAGTCAACTTAAAAACTAAATCATAATCTCGCTGTTTTATTTGCAGGTGTTAACTGAGCAGGGTCTAGGTGACTACTGTGATCCTGAGTTTGTGCGGAACACCTCCCGGGAAATGCAAGAGGCATTAGAGATGACGCAGGAGCAGATGGACAGGTAGTTAATTTAAAGATATATCCTTAAAATACAACGATTCTCTCTAATAAATAGACAATTTTAAAATCTCTATCATTCTTCCAGAGCCGCGCATCAGCTGATGGTCAACGAAAAGAACATAAAACAAGCTCAAAGCCAACAACCCCAAGTTGTAAGTATCAGAATTTCTCAAACCGAAGGCTTTACTAACACTGCCCACTAATTCATTTTTCAGCTGACAACTTGCTATCATATTTTATAACGAATGTATAGGGTAACATTTGGGTTGTAGGGCGACATCCTTGCCCGCCAGTACCACCCGTTCCACCAGCCGGCGACGATGCCGCCGCCGGTTTTCAAGCGGTTATAGCACCCGCCCACAGCGAGTCCACCCGCAACGGCGTGGACGCACAAAGCGCGCGCGACGCCAGACGTCACACGCACCATAGAAAAAAAAGAAAACGCAAACCAGTACTGGTTTAGTAAGATTTTACTCTATTATAAATATTGGTTCGTTTACATAGTTTGAATATTTCTTATTATCGTGAAATAATTCAGTCTATCAATGATACGCTTGACTTATTTGACGTTTCACGATGTCTGTGCTCAAATTCTTCGTTTGTTTCTCAATTTTTCAAAACAGGCGGATCAAAATTAGGGTACGTGAGTACTTTTTTAAAATTCTATACTGTGGTTATCGCAGGTAAAGTGAGATTGTAGTTGTTTAGGTATAGCGTAATTTTAGGGCCATGAACACTAATGGAAAATATTTGTATCTATTCCAAAAGTGTTGGATATCCTTTAAATCGATATTTCAGAGAATTGGCCCTTTTAAATCCTTAAATTAGAAAATGTAATATTTCGAACTATGAGAGAGAAAAAGCTCTCGTTCACTTAAATAGATAGAAATTGTAATTCAAAATTATATGAGTTTATCCTTTTTAGATATTAAAATGAATACTTTGCAAAATAGCGTGTTGTATTGTGCAAGTTTTTATAAAAGTTGTTTATAAAATTTTAAATTGTAACTCTAATTAAATATTGTCGATTTCATAAAACTTGCATGAGACAAGAGCTTTTTGATTTGAAAGTTGAAAATTATATTACATAAATGCGTACGATTCTTCCTCTAGTTTAAATATTAGTTAAAGTAACAAAGCTTTCAAAAATCTTGAACCCTAGAAGCTTTTGTCGTGAAAAATGAAATTTAGTGTTATTTTATGAAAAGAAATCGCTTTAATTGTTACGATTCAGTATTAAGTGGGAAGCTGATGATCTTGTTTAGCGATATTCGAGTAATCTAAATTCTGTTGATGTTACTTTGCTTCTTAAGTTTTAGCACCAGATCCAAGACAATACCGTATTTGAAGACTTTGACGTACTGATTGTAAAACTAGCCCTCGGCGAGGGAATCCAATTTTCTGTAGTTTACCCAATAGTTGAATTTATAAAAATTGATGACCCTCGATAAATTTCGCACGGACATGACAGGTGTGGCACAGTGATTTTTATAAGTTCAGCTTTATTGAATAGCTTTGACCACTTTTAGAATAGACACTATTCAATTGTAGCGTAAAGTCTAGGTTCAGTCGACGCCTACAATGACACTAAAGATGAGAGTCTGATTTTCATCTTTTCAGTAACTTTACAATATAAAAGTAAGCACTCTTTTGAATTTTTAATAGATTTTATAGGTGGATCAATTTATATACGATTTTTCCATCCATGTCCTTCTCGGGTTGTTAGTTTTAGTCGATTTTATTTTTATCTACTAAACTCCGACGTACGAGCTTAGTATGGGAACATTGTTTGTCCTTTGCTACGTTAGATGAAGAGATAAATGGTTTTGGGCAATAATTTTCATAGCTAACATCCTTGCTTTTTCTAAAGCTGCGTGTACTTGTGATAATGTCGCGGAGTGTTTATTTAAAAGTGTAGCAGCCTAACTTTGTTACAGTTCTACTAACAGAATAACTTCTTATTCAAAAATGCGAAAAAGACATTTATGTAAACTGAAAAAAATCAATCGAAGACCTATCATCCTAGTTTTGCTTAACTGAAGTCTCACTATACTTTTTAAATATATTTGATGATCATCATCGAAAATAACGAAAAGGTGAGACAAATGAATTCTGTAACATAAAAACTTCAAATATAGAGTTAATAGAACTGTAACCAATTAAGGTATCATTGTTAATTTCATATAAAAGACAGTAAAAGAGTAATTGTGTATTTGCGAAGAGGCATTTACTAATATCGATTGTCTCGGAGTTAGGTAATCATTAACTATTTAGTTTTTAAATCTAGTTAAATTTAACGGAATTTGCAATATCTTGAACTGTTTATGAAAGACATTTTTAATTCATGTTAACAAATATATGGCCTTAATTTAGTGTTGATTCTAAATACTTCAAATATAAATTTTCCATTTTTTTCTAAATTTTCATACAAAATTTGATCCAATCACCTTGAGTTATAAGCTCAATTTGCCTTATCCGCCAAAAAAAAATTCCTCAATTGTGATGTTACCTACTGCAAAAAAAAACAGTACAAGGTGTTGCAAGTTTTAGAAATTTTAGCTCTTTAAGATAAATTCCCTAGTAAGTGCCCTTTTAAACTCTATGAAGCGACGTAGTGTATAGATATTATCGTCAACAACTCCATGTTCACAATACACCTCACATTCCTCTAGAATTAAGGTCAAACTTGCCGACAATTTTCTGTTGAAACCTCTTCGCTGAACAAAGAAGAATTTGAAACTTCTAGAGTAGTGTATTCACATATGACAACTACTGGAACACTGCTATTCCCTTGCTCTATATTGAGACTGTGAAAGCAATCTTGGATGAAGACACAATTGTAACAGTATTTATCAAATTTTGATTTTTTTAATTTTTCTTTTCAATTTGGTCCTCTACAGCCTATGTTTCAGGATATTAAGCAATTTTACTAAAATCCCAACACGTAATGTATTGCAGTACTTGTCATTTGGTAAATACGCGACCCGATAAACCTGTCTACTTCTCGTTTAGGCTACAACAGCAAAGATTTGGTAACGCACAAAATAAATGTATGACTAAGATGTTCGTGAAATATTCTAAATGTATTTATTATAGTATATGTACCTATATGTAATTGTTATTTTATTTTGTAGTGATCGATTCTTAATTCTGGTAATAAAACGGCTCTAGTGACATATTTGTTGAGTAATTTTATCGCAGACTGTGAAACTTTATCTACTGGCTGTAACTTCTGAGCAAAATTTTTGAAATTATTTTTTTTATATTGATCAATCAACAAGTTATATGAACAATGCACAAAAAATAAAGACGCATAAATTAATTTAATATTATGAAGTACAGTGCATTTCACTTAAGAAGTTCCTTTGCCGTAATGTTGGCAATACGGAAATACAGTGTTGCAATATTTTTAGCAATTAAATTACTTAATATTAGGGAGATTAACTGATATTTCGTTACTTTTATCAATTGGCTTTTCTTTTGTTTTTTTTTTTAACTATGTTTGAATAAAGTACAGGACGCTGGACTCCATTCCGATTCTCCTGCAATTTTTTCAAATACCGAAAAGGCCACGCCGCAATATCGTACCTGTCTATTAACAACTTCCTTTTAGACCTGCTTTTTAAAATAAAATCCCATTCCTCTAATAATTATTCAAAAAGTGTTGCAACAACCGTTAAAATCGATTTCGTTTCGTATTTCGGGGAACAATTTTGGTAGAGTAGGCCACTCTTTCTTTTTTCCCTTCTTTTTTGTGTAGACAGACAGGGGAGCCAACATTACGCCGACGGAACTTCTTAAGTGAAACGCACTGTAGATGCTCTTCTTGTCTTTGTTGTTAAGGTAGCCTAATCTATGCTTCCCCTAAACTTTTGGGTGCCAACTTGTTGTAGACGTATTATGTCTTGTTATGAACTTTTAAAGTTGCCTTTACATTTTCTGCCATTTTTATATACTCGTTTGAAATTCCTATCCTATTGTCTTTTCTGTTTAGTCTATATAAGAGTTTATTGAACAACTTCTAAATATTTTTATTGAAAATATTGTAGAGCCCCATGAAATATGTATAATTATATATGCGCTGCTGTTAATTCTTAGCAGTTATATTAAAAATAATGAGTGCAATACGTATTTATTTATCAATCTCTAAAATGAGAAAAGATATCTAAAATTTTAAAATATTTATTCGTTAGTAATTTCATCTGTAAATAATGTACAAAATTAAAGAACCTGTTCGCGAAGACACAAGATTTTAAATACGTTTTTATATTTCTAGCGTAATACCGGCTAGCAGTAATGAGAATCTCGATTGTAAATAGTTATGTAAATAAAAAAGTGTAAAAGATATATATTCCGTCAATCATATTAAAAATTGATACATTTAATTATCTATTTATTGTTTAAAAATGAACATTGTAAATTGTTTTCATATAAATAAAAAATGTGGGAAACGCATTTAGACTATTTTATTTCAACCCTAATATTTTTTCGCCATATTAGGCGATGATTCTGTGTTAACGAGCAAATTAATAAAAATAGATAGAGAGAGAGAAGGAGAAACAGACTACCTGATGAAATTTTGCACAAAGTTTCCTTTTATGTTGTAAGCGAGCACTAAGAGAGGATTTTCCAAAATTCACCCCCTTAACCTTTCGTATGCCGTAATTAGAGACACAAATGAAAAGTCATTGTGTCTCGCGTATATATGCGCTCCCGGCATACAACGAGTTAAGGGATGAAACGGGGGTCTAAAGTTCACATGGTTCAAACCTGCTTTCACGCGGGCGAACCTGCTAGCAGGAGCTAGTCATCAATAAAAAAGTTTCAGCAAAGATTTTCTCAAACTTACAAAGGATATAGACTTTGTGCGCATGCTTAGTATTATGCTAAGTACCTAATCGTCGCTTCCAAGTCCATCTTAACAAGCTAGAAGAACGGGCTCCCTCAAGGCAGCGTGTTGGGTCCGGCCCTATGAAACATTTACATAAATGATTATCCTGGTTCTTCACAAACAATCCGGTTTTTAAGGTTCTCTACCCGAAATGTGCCAACGGGGCCCTTTTACTATGCCTCCGCTGTCCGTCTGTCTGTCTGTCCGTCCATCTGTCAGCGAGTTGTATCTCAAAACTGTAAGAAATAGTTTAAATTTAATTTTTTTGGGCACGCCACAATTATGGCGGTAAGTCCCTCCTTTGAGTGTCTGTCTGAATCGGGATCGGAATCCCGGCGGCGCGGCGGCGGCGGGGGCGCCGTTGCCTGATGCGGTCTGCCTCCTCTTTTGCTAGCATTACTGCTTCGCAGAAGGAGGCGACCGCCTGCCACTCCTCCTCGCTCCGGACCATGGCCTGAACCAAGGCCCGGCGCGAGAGGTCTCCGCTCTCTGTGTGCTCCACCGTGTCCTCCGGGCGTCTCTTCCGCTCGAATCCGATGCAGGAACCTCCCGAACTTGCCATGTCCGGTGAGGACTTGCGTCATGCGGAAGGTAAGGACGCCGTAAGGTCTTTCCAGCCACGCCTCAAAGAGGGGACTTACCGCCATAATTGTGGCGTGCCCATGCGTAGGTACGAATGGGACAAATGAGTCATTCGATCCAACCCAGCTCCTCCTTGGTGTTGCTGACCATTTCACGGAAATTACCTGGGTTTCCGAAGTACTTTGCCCTGTGTCCAGCGACCATAGGGCAGCTTAGAAGCAGATGAGCTCCTGTCTCGTCCTCCTCCATGCAGGCTCTGCAGAGTGGACTGTCTATAACTCCTATGACAGAAAGTTGCAATGGCCGTATACAACCTTCCAAGGTTAAATGATAAATAATATTTACAGTTAAATACTGCTACTCACTACCAAGCATAATAAAAAACTTTGGCCCTGGTTAGATCATTTGTGCACTCCTCCAGGGCCAGTGCACCACTGGTAATGCACTAGTTCTGTGTGTATGAACTAATTTCAAAACTGAATCCCAATAAATTCATTCCACACAATTTGATTAAATTCAACAGCTGCTTACCTGCTTAAACCTTACTACACCCATCAGTCTATCTACACTAATATTATAAAGAGGGAAAAGTATGTTGTGTGTATGTTTGTAATGAATAAACTCAAAAACTACTGTGCCTATTTAAAAAATTCTTTCACCCTGAGTAATATAGGCTATATTTATTGCCCATACAAAGCTGGGATTGACCGCTAGTACTTTATAATATAATTTTAATACTACCAATGGAAATAATACATACTGTGAGCAACTTTCATGATCCAAATAGGGGAAGGAACAACATCTTTTTGCTTGAATTTTCAAGAAAAACACAGGGTGACACCCCTGGTCCAATTTAGAGTTCATATATTACTCTATACTGTGTTCATATGTTACACTATTGACTGGAACCGAAAGACATTGGTCAATATGATGAACGGCTATTAGATTATAAAATAATAGTTATAAAATTTCAGTCTTTACTTTGATAGGCATTTTTTTTCAGTGGAAAAATCATCTAATAACATCCCCCGCTTTTTGGCGAAATGGGAGATAGTGTCAGACTTTTACTGACTAAAAACTCACTCCAGTCCCTTCGTTGCCTTTCGTGTGGGAAGCTGAGCTACCTTTCGGAGCTAACCCTGGCCCCAGTCGGCTTCGACCCAGCTGGGCCCCTGCTGTAGCTGTCAACACAATGAGGCAAGCGGGAACAGTGTGCGTCGTCGACGACTTGGGCTCGGTCCAGACAGTTAGCGGACAGTCGGACAGTGATTACTTTGATAGGCTCAAGCTTGACCAGTATCTCACCTGATGGAACGTGATGATGTGGAAAGTAAGAAATTTTACTCTCTCTGCAAGTGTAGTATGATAATTGTGCCATGTGAGGCTGCGGCAACAGTTTCCTACCAATACATTTTTAATTTAATTTATTCTACAGGTAGTGAAATAAAACATTGAATTATCTAGATTTTCACAGATACGAAACCTATAATGCAATAAGTTAGTTATGAAATAATTTTACTTAATTCATGAATCCCCAAGCGACACCCGGTGGCCGCGCATCTATTGTCTTACTATTGTGTTTCTAATTGACGGTATCTGAAGGGTTAATTGATTTAGATTGAAGAAAATCATCATTATTTGAAGTTAATTTTGTACTATACTGGTTATAAGTCAAAATGGAGTTATGAGTAAAAAAGAAACAAAGATATCATAAACAACCATTTATTATTTTTCAATCAAAGTCCCTCTAACTCTCTTCTCTGTACTCTGAGCTGGAGCCTCTGCTTGCCTCTTGTTCATTCCTTTTCTCTCCAACTGCTTTTCAATAATCCTTGCATTATTGGCATAACTGTCTGCTACCTCCCGAGCTTCAATTTCATCTTCTTCTTCATCAATAGTGGAAACGGTGACCGAACTAAACTTGCCCATGTTCTTCGTGTGTTTTGTGACCATAATCTTCTTTGGTTGTGTTAATGCAACCTGTTTATAGATGTCTGTGACTCCACCCTCACCAGCAGTCTGTACCAACGCTCCTTTCATGATAAAAACTATATTATTGTCTTGATCATGTTTGTAATAGATAGGTATAGCACATTTCTTGCATTTTAGTCTGTACTGACGCTCAATACCTTTCTCCCGTTTCAAGTACACTGTCTCGTCAGGGTCTGACGTGATTTTGTGAGCGTGCTTAGAGCCATCGATGACTCGAGCACCGTCAGTAGGTCGGAGTGGCAAACGGTCGATGGTGCAATCGAGGATTAGCGACATTTGGCCGCACAGGCAGTAGTAGATGTGTAAGGGTTTCGTCTCATTGTATTCTTCTTGATCTTTTGTGTCTGAGCAGACGATACTTCTCGAAACTACTTTAGGCATGGTATTTTTTAAATCTTGGGTACAGTCTCAATTTGTCGTCTTTGTTTGTTTTATAAATATATCAACAGTAATCGCTACTGTTATCACTTTCACTCACGTAGTTTTTCAATGTCTTTTAGAATATTTAATTAACAGTATTTTACAAAAGCGATAATTCACAATTTATTTATTTCACAATACAGTAACACAGACACTCACTAATTAATACTGATAAATGACTGATAGTGATAACAAATGTGTCAGTGTCATTTGACATTACATAGACTAGACAGTTTATTTTTCTGAAAACTATGAGATGTTATTCTCATAATTTGGGCTTTTAAATCCTCTACACACTGTACAAGGCAACAAGTCACATCATCACTACACTGTCCTGCAAGATAAAAGATCTAAGATAAAATCAAACCCCTCAGAACCTGAACGTTAAACCTTTTTAATGTACCTAGTGATAAAATTACATCTATTCATTGGCTGAGTTTCTGAGTATTCCCGAGTTTCTAGATTCGCGAAAAATAGCGTTTACTAGAATATAATATCTCTCCTGTGTACCAGATGCTTAAAAAAATCAATAAAATATTTATGGTCTAAAAAAATGTTGGTAATGTTGGTAAAACCTGCTGTCAACTTCACGCTACTGCGATTGTCTTTTATTCCACAGAATTGTGTTTCATTGCACATGTTCATCGATTTCTGTCGAATTTAGCGAAAGTATTGTGAATTGAACGATAAAATGGGTGCTATAACCAGCAGATACCGTGTTTACAACTCGGGACTCACAAACATCGACGATAAACCCGAGGAAACTGACGTCCAACGTGAAAATCCCGGAACGTTAGACGAGATACATAAAAAGACCAAAGGTACAATTTACACACGTTTTAACTGTTTTAGCGATTATCAGAAGTGATTACAGTGATAATTAGATTCGTAAAAAGATAATGAAGTTACGCGTTCAGTCAGAAAACGGCGGCAAACTTAGTTTTGTATGGACTTAAAAGTGTGGTTATCTTGTGATGTAATAATAGATAATTTACTTGAATACTAGCGATGTATGCGTGTAGGAACCTATATAGAAGTGCCGTGCCGTGTATTGAGATGATTGTAAATTGGATGTATTCATACAAATTTGCACACAACTGGTTTATAGTATAGGTTGGCTTATAAGTATGTCTGCTCTATTTGTATTCTGATAACAATGTTATCAACCTGTGTCGTCCAATCGTCTCAATGCAGAATTTATTACAAACTACCAGATCATAAATGGGAGCAACAATACAGAATGGAATGCGGTAAAAATCATCTTCTAGACAATTTAGTTTCTTGTAAAGAATTTAATCATCATCATCATCATCATATCAGCCGAAAGACGTCCACTGCTGGACATAGGCCTCCCCCAAGCGTCGCCACAACGACTGGTCCTGTGCGTCACGCATCCATCGGATTCCTGCGGCCCTGACCAGGTTGTCGGTCCACCTTGTTGGAGGCCTTCCAACGCTGCGTCTTCCGGTACGTGGTCGCCACTCCAGAACCTTTAGTCCCCATCGACCATCTGTTCTGCGTGCAATGTGCCCTGCCCATTGCCACTTAAGTTTGGCGACTCTTCGATCTACGTCGGCAACCTTGGTTCTCCTGCGGATATCTTCATTTCTGATGCGATCACGCAGGGAAACTCTGAGCATAGGCCTTTCCATCGCCCTTTGGGTGACTTCCTCAGAAAGCGTGAGCATAGAAGGTGGACCTGGCAAAGTCCTGACGGTGCAACTAAAAATGAGATTGACTTCATCATGTCGACCAAGAAGCAAATATTCAATGATGTCTCTGTGATCAATGCGGTGAAAACTGGAAGCGATCACCGCATGGTAAGAGGCACATTGAATATCAACATCAAGCTTGAAAGGTCTCGACTGGTGAAGTCTACGCTCCGTCCAGCACAGATCCAGATCCAAAACTCCGAGTGCTTTCAGCTCGAACTCCACAACCGTTTCGAGTGCCTAGGGAGCTCCGTGGACGAATATAATGATGGGTTCGTGGAAACTGTCCACACGGTCGGGTCTAAATTTTTCAAGACTCACCGTACAAATAAGAAAAAGAGGCTCTCGGATCCAACCCTCGAGCTCATGAGGAAGAGGCGTGAGATGATTCTGCAGTCTTCAGACGTTGCGTGCAGATACCGGCAACTCAATAGACAGATTTCAAAGTCTCTAAAACGCGATCTTCGTCGCTTTAATACCGAGAGGATTAAGGAGGCGATTGAGCGGAACAAGGGCTCTAAAGTTTTTGCACGAGATTTGTCTATTGGACAAATCCAGCTAACAAAACTGAAGACCGACGATGGCAGAGTAATTTCCGTCAAATCGGAGCTTCGGGGAGAGATCGAGACTTTTTATGGTGATACACATCTATCACTAAACCCGCTGCAAATCTAGCAAATGATCCAAGAGCTAGATTGACTCGACACTATACCGAAGATATCCCGGACGTCAGCCTGTACGAGATTAGGATGGCTCTGAAGCAGCTGAAAAACAACAAGGCGTCGGGTGAGGACGGAATTACGGCCGAACTCCTGAAGGCGGGTGGAAAACCGGTCCTTAAGGCCCTTCAGAAGCTATTCAATTCCGTCATCCTCGAGGGAAAAACGCCACAGGCATGGAGCAGAGGTGTGGTGGTACTCTTCTTTAAGAAGGGCGACAATGCCCTGCTTAAGAATTACAGACCCATCTCACTTCTGAGCCATGTCTATAAGCTGTTTTCCAGTCATCACGAACCGTCTTTCGCGCAGGTTCGACGACTTCCAACCTCCCGAACAAGCCGGATTCCGAAAAGGTTTAGTACCGTAGACCACATACATACGCTGCGGCAGATTATACAGAAGCTTTTGATTCGATCGAGACCTGGGCTGTACTGCAGTCTCTCCAACGGTGCCAGATTGACTATCGGTACATCGAAGTGCTGAAGTGTTTATACAAAAACGCCACCATGTCAGTCCGACTCCAAGACCAAACATCGAAACCTATCCTTTTGCAGCGAGGTGTGAGGCAGGGAGACGTTATTTTCCTAAACTCTTCACGGCTGCAATGGAGGATGTCTTCAAGGTTCTGGAATGGAGAGGACTAGGCATTAATGTCAATGGCGAGTACATCACTCACCTTCGGTTTGCCGACGACATAGTAGTCATGGCTGAGACTACGGAAGAACTCAGTACAATGCTCGGTGACCTCAGTAGAGCTTCCGAAAGAGTGGGTCTTAAAATGAACATGGACAAAACCAAAGTTATGGTTAACATCCATGTAGCACCCACTCCTATTAAGATCGGAGACTCTACACTCGAAGTTGTGGACGATTATGTTTACCTGGGACAGACGGTCCAGTTGGGTAGGTCTAACTTCGAGAAAGAGGTCAATCGTCGAATCCGACTCGGCTGGGCAGCGTTTGGGAAGTTGCACGGTGTCTTCTCGTCTAATATACCACAGTGTCTCAAGACGAAAGACTATGACCAGTGCGTGTTGCCAGTGATGACTTATGGCTCCAAAACGTGGTCGCTTACAATGGGCCTTATAAAAAGAATTTAATAATTGATGGTAATTAAAATTGTTAAAAATAATTGAACGCTGAAAGCGAGAGAGCGTGAGATTGAAGCTTCTTCTTTGGTAGTTGACAATGGTATGATTTTTACAGGTCAAGGATGAATTAATTTACTAATAAGAGTCTTCCTATATTGTTTGATTTAAACTTTACCTATCTGCTAAATTTGTATGTCAAGATTCAACTGAACAAGGTTCAGTTCAAAACCAGCGTCAGACAGATACCTCATAGTTAGGACCTTTTTTGGCACAAACGTGAGACATAAATGTTACTTTTTTTTTGTGTATAAAGTTTTTATTGTCTACAATGTTTTTTGCGGCAAAAGAAATACTTTTCTTTTTTTCTTTCTAAATTTGAATTAGACATTCAAATTTAGATACCTGTATATAAACAGCCTTTAATTCTTATAACCCCAAGTGAACGCCAGTATTCACATTATCATAGTCTTTTTATTGTGTCTCTAATTGATTGTATCTGAAAGGTTAAGCAAGCAAGTAAAATCTCATATCATTTGACAAGTACTAAGCAAATACAAACCAAAAATAAAGAGGTATTATTCAGCTTGATAATTTTTTTTTATCATATTGAACACAAAATATGCTAAAGAATATTTTTCTACATTATAGAACCAAAGTATAAAATGTCAGTTGAAGTTACTTGTGATGCCAACCTTGATCCACTTGAACCATACTGAAGTATACATATAATTTACATTGATTTTGTGGTGAAAATAACTTCTATTGTGAAGAAGGAAGTTCTTCATTCCTTTCTTTCTAGTTTTTGTAAGAAGAATGTCTGGAATGATTTAGAGGATGATTTTGTCCAGCTGTCCCACTTCTGGCCGAAGGCCTGCCTTAAATCTTTAGGGCTATGTACGAACAAAAATAAAATAGTTTTCAGTCGGTCAACCATGCTTATTCACTCATGCAACTATAGCAAGATAAATAAAGTTTCTCCTAGCCATCAACATCCACCCAACATGCTATAGACAAGTCAATATTTCTTATAATCTCATAGTAGGTCTAAAAGCTGATTGTTACATTTTTTTCAGATGTGATGCCAGTCAACTTTGAAGGAGGCAAGCTTATGGTGAATAGGGGGCTCTCCAATCATTTCCAGGTATTTTAAATTCTCTTCATATCAAAAGTGTTCTAAAATTTTCCTTGTTCTTATCAGCATCTATAAAGATGATAAAGACCAAATATTTTTTAATATTACTACAGAATAACCATAAAAATTTATATAAATTTAAAATAACCTAAAAAAAAACCACTAGTGGGAGTAAGTATTACAGAATATGTTGATAATGCATATATAATCTTTTTTCAGATGTCCCACACCCTGACAATGAGTTCAGCACAGAATGGCTACAAGATCGGTGCAACGTACATCGGCACCAAGCAGATCTCACCCACAGAGGCGTTCCCCGTCATCCTGGGAGACGTGGACCCCTCGGGGAACGTTAACTTTAGTTTAATTCATCAACTTACCCCGGAAATTAGACTGAAGGGTGCTGCTCAGGTAAACAGTTTTAACAGTTCAAATACCGTAATTAGAGCAAACACATGACGCCCGGGTGCCGCCACTGTGCGGAACGCCCGAAGGACACGGTGGAGCACACAGTCGAGGTGTGCCCTGCTTGGGTGGAGCACCGCCGTGCCCTCGTGGGGGTGATCGGCGGCGGAGACCTCTCGTGCTGGGCCTTGGTTCAGGCCATGGTCCGGAGCGAGGAGGAGTGGCAGGCGGTCGCCTCCTTCTGCGAAGCAGTAATGCTAGCAAAAGAGGAGGCCGATCGCTTCAGGCATCGGCGCCCTCGCCGCCGCCGGGATTCCAATCCCGATTACCAGCCACCGTAGACGCGGGCTCGTGGACAGCGAGCCATGGGTAGCTCGCTGTCCGATCGTCCGGTAACTGTCCGGACCGAGCCAATACGTCGACGGCGCGCACTGTTCCCGCGCGCCTCAAGGAGTTGTCAGCAACAGGAGAGGCCCAGCTGGGTCGAATCCTACCGGGATCGGGGTTATCCGGAAGGAAACTAGAGCCCCGGTATGAAGGCTAGAAGGAACGGCGCGGGGTTTTTAGTCAGTAAGAGTCTGACACTATCTCCCGCTCCACCCAAGAGATAATTTTCACCGTCGACAAAAAAAAAAATTAGAGCAAACACTTTTGTCTGCTGGCAGTCATCTGGACGCATATGTTCAATTATAGGCCACCAACAGCTGCTTTGATCTTGTCTGTCCATCGCATCCGTGATCGGCCATGCAGCCTTGTACAACGGGACTTTCAATGGAGTCACTTTCATGTCCACAAATATGACCAAAGTATTTAAAAACCAGCGTAGACAAGCGCTCCTTGACGCCCTGTTCCTCTAGAATGGAAGAATTGGTTCGAAACTCTGTCTAATAGACATTTTATACATTGTTTTTTTTTTATGACATCATGAAGTCACGGGATGATAAAAGTAGATCTGCATGACAATGCATTATTCAGCTTTTGGAGTTTCCGACAACCTATGATGCTGGACATGAATATAAAAGCACACAGGGAAAATGTAAAATCGTCTTGAAGATTATTCAAAAATAAGGGATACGTATTTTTTATTTGTAAATTAAACCAAAACTGTCATTTTTTCGCACGGGGTGACGTCACCCGTAACTTTAATGGGCTATGTCTTTGTTCTTTTTTGGTTAACCGAAAAAAAAAATACCGTGTCCAATATTTTTTTATAATCTAAAATACGGACTAAATAAAATGTAGTTATTTTGACCCTGGAAACTACCCTATTATTGTTAGAAAATTACATGTAAATTACCATTAAAACATAATGTCTTTGTTGGTTCAGGTGCAAGAATGCAAGCTGACGGCCACTCAGGGCACCCTGGAGTACAAGGGCTCAGACTACACGCTCGCGATGGCTGCGGGCAAACCGGACTTCAATGAGAAGTCAGCCGTCTTTGTTGGACATTATTTACAGGTAATTATAGTTACTATACTTCTTGCAGGATCTTTAGATTATAGAGCATTGATGGCAGAGTGGAAATGGCCCCGACTTACGAGTTGTAACTCGCGGGTACAAACCCAGCCAGGCGCATTACTTTGTGTAATTTATTTCATCAATACTGCTCTCAAAATGGTGAAGGAAAACATCGTGAAGAAACACAGCCGGTTTCTTCCTAGAAACAAAAATTCAAAGACGTGACATTCAGCAACCCGCATTGGGCCCGCGTGGTGGATTACAGCCCACTGCCTCTTCTAGAGAGGAGGCTAGAGTCCAAAGCAGAATTAATTTTTTTTTAAATGTTTTGGCTTCGCACTATTAGTGCATTTGATTCAGCCATCTCGGCAAACTTCACTGAGATCAAAGTCAGAAAAAAATCGGCCTCTTCAATCAATCAATCATTTTATTTGCATACAAACTGTCAACTGTACAAACTGTCTTCATACAAACTGTCCAATCAAGTTTATAATTTTGTATGGAGGTCGATTTTTTTTTCCTTTCCTGAAAAAATATCGAGTGTAAGGTTTTTCACTTTCGTCTACTGAGCAAGCCCTTAAAGTATGCGGAGACCTATCCCTTACACTCTAGATATGAAAGATATACATACGTAAAAAATTCTAATTGCAAGCAATTCAATCGCCATTTAAATAGCAACTACAGTTTAAAGATGGGTATAAATGTATGTGTGTATGATGGGTGGGTATTTTAGACCTAGTTTACGGCGACAAGCAGAATATCTAATGCTATTCTTGTAATCAATAACTGTGTTGGCGTTTAGCCTTGACGAGGTACACGTTACTTAGTTAATTGATTACCTGTTTGTTTCCCTTGACAGCTGAAGTTCATAGCTAATTTTATTAGATAAAAAAAAAATGGTTGTGCTACAACTAAAATGTGTAAAAAATAAACATTTTTACCCTTTTTTGTTATAGCACAATTAAAAAATACCCCTCGGCTAATCATCATCAGATTAGCTCGATGATACCTTATACCGGAGTGTATCTCATGACAATTGTAATAATCCCAAACACGGTTAAGTTACATTTATTACAGAGTTCCGGCACAAATTAGATAGTTACAGAGGACAATCTTATGTATGTACTTCACTTTTTATACCTACGCTCTGTGGACGCAATCTAATGAGCGTTTGAGCCGGAACTGTTCGACGAGCGGGCCAAGGCGCTCCGAGATATCGTGTCCGTGAGCGGTGTCTATGTGTGCGTTGTGAGAGCGCGAACAGTATGTAGATTGACTTCTGTAACTATATATTTGGTGGTTCTGGCGTCTACCCTCGTCTATCGTTTCGCTTCCCCCCCCCCCCCTTAAAAGGGGTCTTTCAGTCAGTCATTGACTACACGTATAAACAAAGCCATTTTACATATTACAACTGTTCGACGAGCGGGCCAAGGCGCTCCGAGATATCGTGTCCGTGAGCGGTGTCTATGTGTGCGTTGTGAGAGCGCGAACAGTATGTAGATTGACTTCTGTAACTATATATTTGGTGGTTCTGGCGTCTACCCTCGTCTATCATTTCGCTTCCCCCCCCCCCCTTAAAAGGGGTCTTTCAGTCAGTCATTGACTACACGTATAAACAAAGCCATTTTACATATTACAACTGTTCGACGAGCGGGCCAAGGCGCTCCGAGATATCGTGTCCGTGAGCGGTGTCTATGTGTGCGTTGTGAGAGCGCGAACAGTATGTAGATTGACTTCTGTACCTATATATTTGGTGGTTCTGGCGTCTACCCTCGTCCATCGTTTCGCTTTCCCCCCCCCCTTAAAAGGGGTCTTTCAGTCAGTCATTGACTACACGTATAAACAAAGACATTTTACATATTACAACTGTTCTGCTATGATCCTATGAGGAGTTCCATTCTATATTATTTGGCAAGACACATTAGCAGTAGCACAGTGGTATAGTTTCATTATTGATAACGTTCGCAGCAAGTGACCAAGAGGCTGGCCCTTGGGACGGAGCTGGTGTACCAGTCCGGCGCGCGGGTCATGGGTGGAGAGATCGCCATCACCTCGGCCGCCGCCAGATACACTATGGACGGTAAGAACACTAATTAACTACAGAAAATTTTACCTCACATTCACATTTCGTGAAGGCACTGTTGACGCAGTGTTTGCGCTATTGGCTGCTAAATTGCGAGTCGCGGGTTCAATTCCAGGAAACACTACACACAACAAATATTTGAATAGTTGTATGGGTGTTTTGTGTATGTCAATTTACATCTTTGTGAACGCACCTCAGAGTCAGACGAAAGTCCACCAGTGCGTATTGCCAGTGATGACATAATATGGCTCTGAAACGTGGTCACTTACAATGAGCCTCATCAGAAGACCTTTGATGAGGCCCATTGTCCAAGTCACACAATGGGCTAAAGAAAGAACTACGTTCAGAGTTTCCTTGCGTGATCGCATCAGGAATGAACCGAGACTGCAAATATAGCCTGAAGAATCGCCTAAACTTTAGTGGCAGTGGGCAGGGTACATTGCTCGCAGAACAGATGGTCGAAGGGTCTGAAAGGTTCTGGAGTGGCGACAGTGCACCGGAAAGCGCAGCGTTGGCGCGGCCGTGTAGGAGGCTGCGCCAACGCTGCGTCTTCCGCTGGTCGTGGCGACACTTGGGGGTCGCCCATGTCCAACAGTGGACGTCTTTTGGCTGTAATGATAATGAAGATGGTGCATCTACTATACAGGAATAATTTCTAGTATGAGCAACGTTTTTAAAAACAAAAATAATGTAAAGATTTTTTATTTCTAAAATCTTTATTTGTAATTTTCCAGACTCGGAAGTGTCGGCGACCCTGAGCACAGCCAACTTCCACTTGTGTTACTTCAAGCAGTGCAGTGAACAATTACAGGTAAATGATCTTGTCTCGACGTTTACGTAATAGATTGTATTCAGTAACCTTCAACTTACTCGTATTAACTTTGATCATACACTCTGATGTGTAGAACAATGGTCACGTCATATCTAAATTGTGAAGTCACTAAGGCCTTTAGTTTGCATTGCTGTGTCGATATTCTTGCTCTATCCCATCTTTGCCTCGTTGAATGGCAATGCTGGGGGCCTACTCGCTTTCTCCGAAAAACGAAGTTTCGATTGAAATTTCGCGTGTTTCCTACCACGGTTCCTTTCATTCCCAAAATTTCGCACGAACGAAAATTGTTTGATGTACCGAATCTCTAAACCTACTCTAATTAGTTATGTTTCGAAAAAATATATAATTACTAGCTTTTGCCCGCCGTTTCACCCACATAGTCCCAGGATAAAAAGTATCCTATGTGTTATTCTGCGATATGGTCTACTCGTGTACCAAGTTTCATCGAGATCCGTTCAGTGGTTTTTGCGTGAAAGAGTAACAAACATCCATACATACAAACTTTCGCATTTATAATATTAGTAGGATGACAGAAGATTGTTTGCAATTTGAACGTCAAATGAATATCGTTCGTTTAAGAAAGTCTCGTTTCGGAGAAAGCGAGTAGACCCCAGATTCTTTGGGCTGGCATTTCAAAAAACTGGGCAAGAGCGAGTCGCGCCCCGATTCCATACAAACTTACCTATGTAAAGAATTAAATTCCCGATTAGAGGATCGAATATTTTTCCAAATAGCAAAAAAAATGTTTTTGTGACATAACAAAATAATTTCTGTTTTCTGATGTATTTCTATACTTGTGTTGTAAGACCTTGCTTTGTATAAAATTTCAAGATCAAGGTCAACGAGAAGTACTTTAGAATTTTGGTTCCTTTAAGTGTCGAAATATACGTTTTTTGCTACAAAAACGACCAAATCTTTTTTTGTTTTCGTTAACTTAGAAATTGTATGTTTTCACTGCTTAAAAAACCGCAGATCTATGTTAGCTTTAATTTCGATAGGTACACACGTTCCTGAAATAATGCATCTTGACAGACAGACATACAGACAGACGATGAACTAGAAACAGAATAAATATTTAACCGATTTTTTTTTGCTACGGCCGAGTGCAAGTCGGAGTCGCTCACGTAGGATTTACGTGAGCGACTCCGACTTGCACTCGGCCGGTTTTTGTTAAATATGTAAATAGTATGTAGCCATTGTTAAAAAGTCACAAATTAATAAAATACTTTTTGATCGTACAGCTTTCACATAAAATTATTATTCATTTCCAGGTGGTAGCAGAAATGGACACCTCATTCCGGGGGATGGAGTCTGTAGGCACTGTAGGTTACCAGGTCAACATACCCAAAGCAGATCTAATCTTTAGAGGTAAGTTCATATTCAGTGTCATCTGCATACAGCTGAGGAGTGTGTTTTCTGACAGCTTCAATCTGGGGATCTTTAAGTCTAGAGTGAATAGGTTACTTCTTGGCAAGTGCGCTCCATCGTCGACCATCGTTAGTTTTCGTCAGGCGAGATAGTGGTCAAGCGGGAGCCATGGATGACCCATGGCCCCAGTAGGCTGCGATCCTGCTTGACCTCTACGGCTTTTCTGATATCTCTTTGAGGCGTGCGTGAGACACAATGCGCCGTCAACAACTTGGGCTCGGTCCGGACGGCCGGACGGCGAGCTAAGCAGCTGCCTTTTACATTCCACAGTATCCCGCAGCCGACACTGAGCTTATAACTTCACCAGCACAACAAAATCATACATTCCATCATCAATATTATGTACTACGCACTAGATTACACAACACTTCCTTTCGATCGACTTACATGTAGTCCGTACACCTTGAACATTACACTAGGTTGAACGAAACGCGTAAGTGCCTCGAAATTCATTATGATTAAGACATTTTGGTCGCGAAAAAAGTATACTCTAAAAGCTATCTTAGCGCTGTATGTTTTAATAGTTCCGTTAGACGACATAATGCCAATGTAGCGCTGCAGCGAACGTTTGTGTGTTATTATTTTTCAGTATTTTGACAAAAAGTTTCGATGAATGTGCTTATCTATCACTAGAATATAAGTCAGATGTATTCCATTGATTGTTAACCATTTCATAATTTTTCCAGGAATGGTAGATTCAAATTGGAACATCGGAGCGGTCCTCGAGAAGAAACTGCAGCCTCTACCATTCACATTTGCACTCTCGGGCATGGCGAACCAGGCTAAACAACAGTTCAAGTTCGGCTGCGGTCTCATCATCGGTTAATCACCATAACAGGGTGGTTGTGATGATGACTGAAAGATATATCAAGCTAGTGATCAGTGTGCACCCATATTTATATGTGATTAGTGAATTTGATGCGTTTTCAAGTGAATAAGCTCTTTTGTGCTAAAGTATCTCGTTGCTCATTGCGTAGATGTATAACCGTGTATGCACGTACCAACACGAACATAGCAAACACCACAGAACAGATGAAAGAGGTTTAGAAGCTTAAGTATTCAGAATTAATATAATTGGATGTATAATAAACAGTTTATCAGAACTATTACACAAACGCTTTTACGCCACATTCTGTATAATACGTTTTTAAATAATACTGTTTGTGTGTAGATTTTGTTTAATGGTTTTATATAACCTTTTAAACGCCTACGTTAGATATATCCGACAACCACTCTCGCGTTTATTCCGCCAGGGTCGCACATCCACGACTAAATACTCCATCTCGTCTTCTGTCACCTATGGGGATTGAAGAGCTAAACGAGATGGAGTACCCAGTCGCTAACACACGACCCTGGCGAATAAGACAACACTCGTTGGGTCAATCCAACCCAAGTAGCTAAAGGCGTAATTATGCTCTTGGTGTTTTAAAAATTGCTGGACAATTATTACTAAATAATATTTAATTGGTGTAAACTAATATTTATTAGGAACAAAATATCTAATTTAGCCCTAGCATAGGCCAATTTGTCTTGAATGTAAGTCATGTAATCACATTTACAAGACTAATATGTATTCTATGAATATGCCTTCGGAAGCAGCCTGTACCCGGTACTACCAATTGACCGAGTAATTCATAAAGAAGGTTTAACACGACGTGCTCATTATAGTAGATAAAAGCTAAGAGAAGGTTCATATCTAACGGAACATTCGTCGCGTATTATCGGTCGCGTAACGCCAGAACAGACAAATGTATAGAAAAACACTTGACCGTTCACACTCAACCGATGATACGTTAGTGCGTCGAACGTACAGCGTCTATTCCGTTTCCGTCAACGCATTGTCGGTCGACGTAAGAGCGGCAACGTCGCGCGCGCCACGCGCTATTTGTATTTTGATTGATGCATTCAGTCTAGGCGTAACATCAACAGAGATCGTTTGTGTACAGGCCGTATCACACAACACAACCACTCTATAGATGCTTAACGCAGAAACTGACATGTGGCATGACGCATTTTCCGTTTGATATGAACTGACACATTCGACCGAATAGACGCGACTGATGATACGCTCGGCGTATTTTACGTCAGATATGAACCTTCCCTAAGGATTTCAAAAAAATTTTACATTTGCGAATAGGGGCGGATCTCTAGTTTATTTTAACATACTAATGTGATGTTGCATCTATTTGTAAAATACACTTAGATTACTTATGTCCGCCATACACGCTAGGGTTTGCCTGTACAGTTGAGTTGGACATGTGCACAACTGTGCAGGTTTCCACACAAGCTTACCTGACAGGTATACCTGTACAGGCAAACCTGTGAGGTATACCTGTACAGGCAAACCTGTGAGGTATACCATAGCGTGTGTACCTTTATGTTACTTTGACCACTAGCTTGATTTTGTCAATGTAATTATAATTTAGTCTAATATTGACTTGGGTGTTATGGATCTATATTTCCGACTTCCATGTTTGAGAGAATCAAAATGTACAAAATTTGGGGACGAATTTTGAACATTGCTTTTTTATTTATTTTTTTACTTTGTAGATATCGTCTACATGTTAAATGCGGTATATCAAAAATGCTTGTAATTTGTATTTTAAAAGAACTCGAAATATAATATAACTTGAGTTGTATTTTCTGATTGTAAATGTAAGTCTACAAATACAAGCCTATGTAATATTCAAATAAATTTTATTGTTAAAAAAAAATATGGCAGTCCAAAATATAGGTCGTATGAATATGATAGTCGTTTCCTAAATAAATCACAAGAATTGTGTGAAAGATATGAGCCCGAATACACCGTGTAGGTTTATGTATTGATAATTTTTCTTTGTACGTTTACGTATACTTTTTTTTATTGTTATTTTAACGCTATACTGTTTTGCTGACCACCAGAAACGCATTTATGACATTTGAATTCATTCTAAGATGTGTGTATACATTTTGAAGGGGAGTTACATTTCGTATCATCATTCATTGAACTAATTTTTTTTTTTTTTTTGGCAAATTGGTTATACATAATTGGCACTTTTTTACACGTCAATAAGGCCAGTATTTTTTAGCTGACTACTCTGAGAAGGAATTATAAAGCAAAACTCGGAGTTGTCTTTTTTAAAGTTCAATCAGTGTATGCATTTGTCAATTTTTGTGTAGCTCAACTCAGGACTGCTAAGGCTCAACTGACAATACCAAAGAAAGGACACAAAGTACTCAAACTGCCATACAAACGCTATTTGAATACATGAATAACTGATTTTGTAAAAGATACTTTTTAAAGCATTTACTCATGTATTTGTCATAAATTGAATCGGATATCAAATTCGAGGCATTTATTTCACATAAACTAAAGAAAATACAAATTGAGCCCACATATACCATGCATAATGATATCTACTCTTAAAATTTACTTGAAAAGAGATTTCTTAGAGACATATGGCATATGCAACGTAGCACGCGCGTCGGTGGTAACATCAGATCTGTCGATCCAGACCGCTTGGAGTGTACAAGTATAACTATATTACTCCCTCGCCTTACTCGTACTTTAATCCCTCACAGCGCTCGGGATCATAACTTTCGTTCCGTTCAGAATTAATATACCGCCCGTGCCGCCCCTCTACGACGTTGCATCGCTTACGTTGAGTACGTGGACTCGTTTTTATCTTTAACGTTCGTGTGCCCACGACCCGTCTTCATGGTCCGTACCCAACAAGGGAGTCCATTACTGTACGACCCATTATACTGGGTCTTTGCCATCGAAAGTGTTGAAGTGTGAGAAAGAAATAGAGTTATACGGTATGTATAGTTCTGTCTCTCTCTAACACTTGGAAGTAAACGCATTTTGCTTTTACCCATCAAAGATACATCTTAGAGTGAATAGCTAATACATGTACCCCGAACCCGTTTTTCGTCCCCTCCAATACCATCAACCCCCTTCTATCCGAGGGGTACTTGTCACAGCTTGATGTCAACTTCGCTGCCATCGCTTTGACGTTCTAGAGGGCGCACAAGTGCAACTAATCCGTCGCTAATTGTATTTATTATAAAATAGTCCTATATTTTTAAACTCTTCCACACTGATACTGACCAAATATTCTATTTTATTATGATCTGAGCGATCGAAAACTGTAAACGATTTTGTCGCAAGTGTGCGCCCTCCCTAAGTATGATTGTAGATAGGTTACGGCATACTGTACAATGTACATAAAGCCTGTTGTTAAAATGTTTATTTTTAATATAGTTACTTATGTTAATAAATCAATTTTGCTGTTTTATTTACCATCTCATTGCTACCTGTGTAGGATCGTTTGATACTCGGTCACCGCTGCCAAAAATGTAGCGTACTTCAAGATTGTTAGCGAGTGGAACGAAACCGTCCCATAACGACGGCCGTCGGACGCTGCGTTAAATGGTCCCATCAAAAGTGCTTCGTCGCGGGCAACCGCGGCCCGTGCCCGTATTGCTACGTAACAATATGGCAACAGTACGTTCAAGTTTTTCATCGACACGACTACATGCACACCGTTAAAGTTGAACGACACTGCGCACGTAATCCGGTTTCTGCTACGGGGTAGCTCACAACACGCGACTGGCCCGCCTTGGCCCTTAGGTGAAATGTTAATCAGCTTTTTGTGGCCCAAGCCCTAAACGATATTTGAACAAGCCAAAGCCATGTTTTTATTAGGTACTAAAGCTACTTGCCATATCAATAGCTGGTCAAGTGTTCCTTCTTTGCCTTATTTCCAAGACCCATGGCCTCAGTAGGCTTCGGCCCTACTGGACCCCGACGGTAATCTCTTGTAAGGCGCGCGTCGAACAGTATGCGCCGTCGCCGATTCGTGGTCGATCCGGACGGCGAGCTACCCATTGCTGGCTGGAAATCGGGATCAGGGTCCTAGCGACTGGGGCGTGAGGAAGTCCGTTACCTCACGCATGCGCATCACAGAAGGTGACTACCTACCATTCCTCCTCGGCCCGGACTATGGCCCGTACCAGGGAAAATTCAGCTGTATACTTGCAGAAGTAACTGTGTGTCGTAGTGTTTGCGTTATGGGAATAGAATTAAAAGGCAGATTTAGTTTAAAAATAACGTAAGTTTATTACATGTAATGAAATAAAAATATAATATTATAAACTTTTATTCTTTTACATGTATAAATGATTCCGTGCCTCGGGCGGATTGCCCGTCATATTTTGGTAATATATTCAACCTCGATTATAATTATATCCATAAACCAAACAATTGTGACGTGACCGACGCCATCTTGTCAAAGACTAAAAAAAATAAAAATTCATTTTTATTGAACTTGTTATCACGTCACCATTGTTAATGTAACGACGGTTTTTAAATGCGCCATCTTGTTTTAAAATCTTGGCGCCAATTTTTTTTTCTTTTTTACCTTTTGACACGCCTCATACGAAATGAATCTTGGGACATTTAAAAATCCTCGTTATGCTCTTCATAAGTATTATAAGCTACACATCGACACCACAGCAACGTTAATGTAACTGTATGATTCATACCAATATAAGCTGGGTGGACAAATAAAAATACCAGAAAAATCCTGTCAACCCAACTTTACGAGAAGTACAACTAAGAAATTTTAACTTGTTATTTCCTTATTACCAAAAATATAATATATTATTATGGCTGAGTTTTCAAAGATACGATAATTGTCTATCATTAATAATAATTTTTCGTGTTGTTTTAAATTCTATATTATTATAGCCTAAGGACTTATGATTAAGACGATTGCAACACTTACAGTTCGCAATGTGTCAAACATTACGGCCCCTATACACAATGGCCGATGCTGGCGCATTACGACGACCATAGACAACTACCTACATTTTTTATGAGTCTTGTACACTGACAGAGTTACATATGTCATAATAACAGTCAAAGGCCATTATGTACGAGTACCTTTAGAGATCTGTATTTTGATTTTATCTTTTGAAATGTTCTTTTTGATTCGCGTGCAAGAAACTCACTGATATGTATGCTAATATCAAACGTATTTGAAGCAGCAAAAAAACAATGTCATGTTATAAAATTGATTATTTAGTTAGATCGGTACAGTCAGCCATATAAAATACAGACATTCATGCGAAGATACAAAACTTTAAGTCTTATTAATATTATTTTAGAAACGTACATTTCGTAAGTCGACTGACTCGTTACCATTTGTTGTACCACAAGCGTGTTTTATAATATTCATAATAGTTTCAATGTGCAAAATGCTTCGGTTTACATTTAAACAAAAAGAACATCACAAAATATGCTAAAACACCAACATTTGGCAGGATCAGCGCTTGTCATCGATTCGAAAAGCCAGCGTAGCGTACAAGTTATTTGAATAAAGTATTAATCAGGCAACATTTTTGTTAATAGACAATGTTTATAAACAGTGTTTAACAATGTTTCATCTTCTTCGGAAACAGTTTATGAAAGGTGATGAAACTTTGTTTAAGAAATAATGATGAGTTGCCACCATAGGTAGTATCCCAAAAAGCATGGACAAAAATAATAACAATTTCATTCAAAGTGTTTATGCGACACGATATTTCACAGAGCATTACTAAGTGAAAAATCTAGGAGAATGAAAGCGATATTAAACAAACTTAAAAGAAAAATGATCAGCCTAACAACAGTCAAATCGGATATAGCTATAAAGAATTTAGAGAGAATGAGAAGACATATAGTTATAGTTTTTTTAATCTTTTTGGACTTGAAAGTTTGTATGAAATATTTTGCCGCGTAGACGCTCTAATTTGCCGCCCGGCTGATGTGAAACCTCTGTTAGTATGCGCGCGGGCATAGACAAGAAAGCTGAACACAATGGCGTAGTGACATGACACATCAGGCCATGACATAATCATGCCGTTTGCCGTCACGGCATTTCCGTCGGTTTTACTGCCAAGGCGCGGTTAAAGATATTTCACATAAAAAATACCACGTTTTAAAATATCAGCATTATATTTCATGAGCTAGCGTTCAAATTCAATTTTGAACTTTACATGTCAATGTCAGAAGTGCGATCATAATTCGCGACGACTATAGTACGTTTTTCAAATAACTTGTACACATTTCGGCAACCTGTATGAACAAAATGCTATGTATTTGGTGAAAGCGAAGACTGCCATTAACAACAAAACTGCTTGTAAACACCGCCACGAGTTTTGTTAAAAAAAAAACGCATTGTGATGAGTCTATATCAAAAACAGCCATTATCAAAGTCGATTAAACAAACCTTTTATTAGCCTACTTCGGATATTTCCAACACACCGTCTCGCGTTTATTCCGCCAGTGTCGCACATCCACGACCAAATACTTCATCTCGTCAGCCTTGTCACTTATGGGGATTGAAGAGCTAAACGAGATGTACCCAGTCGGAAACACACGACCCTGGCGAGAACACCCGTCGGAAAAATTCGACACTCGTTTAAATTGACAGTTATAGAGGTAAGATTATTTCGCGGATTAACCGGCCAAAGTAATTGAAAACGCGATGTAATGCTACAAAAAGATCATTGAAAATATTATTTTTATATCATTAATATTGTCCTTATATGTTGATTTGTCGGACAAATAATTATGAGTATTTATTGCATCGCTCTGGCAACTATTGAAAATAGCCATAGATAGTTCTTAAAATTACCAGAGATACTAATATAACCGTTTGCGTCAGATTAATCCGACGATTGTTTTCGAGTGTTTGCGACTGAGTACTCCGTTTAGCTCTTCAATTTCCACAGGTGACAGTAAAGCTGACGAGATGGAGTTATTGGTCGGAATAAACACGTATGTTTGTCGGATATATCCGACATCGACTGTCAAAAGGTTAATCCGCAAAATAGTCTTTTGAATACATTCCTTTATATACAAATGTGATGAATATTGTCATACAACCCTTTCCAGCAGTCCATTGTATTATCACAACTAAACTTTTCACTTACAATTTACCAATTACATTATATTGTTAAATGACAAAGACTAAATGTTGGCAATATTAGCTTAATATTAAAATATCGAATAAAATCAAAATCCGATTTAAAAAAAACGTACCTAACCGGCGGTGTTCCAAGCATAAAAAAATAATGATTGTGCTAAGAAAAAAATATAGCAACAAACAAATCTAAAATCGTCAAACAGCAATTAGACTAAGTACAGTTTTCTTTTAAATATATATATTTTCTCAACCTCTTTTTTGACGAATTGACATTAAATTTTCCACTCACACAAACGAATGGAAGAAATGATAATCACAGTTTTGTTACTAACAAATCACGCCAATTCTTTCAACAGGTAACATTGGCGAGAGCAAAGACAATCTATATTAGTGTTGCTAGCAACGAAAATTATGGGTTGGGTCGGAATTAAACGGCTGTTGATATAAATTCATACAAAATCTTTCAAAGTTTTGAGGTAGACAGAGACATAACAACTGATAGAATATAATTATTATTTGAGACAGATTTAATAAAATAGATGAACTTTTAAAGAGACGATAGAAATATGAGCAACATTATTGGAAATATAGAAAAAAATAAGAAGATATTTGAACTTCTATTGCAGTTGTTTTTATCTCACCAAGGCCGGTTGTTCTTGGATGTGTGTGTAAGGTAAGTACATTATAACTGTGTGTGTAACCAATTTGACATTGAGCACTCAAGAGCTTACGAACACAGATAAAAAAATGTGTACGTGATCCTACACACACATAGGTACCTATAAAACCAACCGAAATATGATTAGACATATAAATAAACCTTTTTTTACTGTCCGTTAAACTGATTTCTACTTTTTTTACGTTGCTGGCATGAAAAATGGCAACTGCAGTAAATAGTTGGTATTGTAACCACTGATTTTGCTTTTAATGCCATCCTTATGCCTATGGAATAGAAGTCATAATCGGTTGAACAGACAGTAAAAGGTTTGATTACATGTCTCATTTTCTTGCGAATGGAATACCAAGACTTTAATTAAAGTAGAGCTGCTCATGAGTCTAAAATATGAAAAACCAGAATAACAGCTGAAACTATAGGGCCTAGGCGAGTGAAATTTTGCACCAGGTTTCCTTTTATGATGTAGGCGTTTACTAAGTGAGGATTTTACAAAATACACCCCCAAAGGGGAGAAATGGAAGTCCAGTTTTTATGGAGAAACCTACCTAAAGAAGCAGGAGCTAGTTAACCTTTCTGATATCGTCATTAGAGACACAATAAAAAGACAATAAGAGAGCGAACACCGGAGTTCGCTAGGAGTTTAATGAATTAAATAGTTATGATATTTATTCATAAGAGTCTGTTAAAATGTCCACTAATTCCGCCCAACCCAAGCGCCATACAAGAGGGAGATCGACATTTAGCAATGACACATTGTTTCGAATACAAACTAAAATCATATTAATAAAAAAAAATTAAATACCTATGAGATATAATGATGACTTCAGTCCGACAAATCGGACTCATATTAAGTTGGATTTAAACTATGGGACAGATAGGATATTTACAAAATGCTATCTCGCTCACTCACACCGTGTGTTGCCAGTCGATAAAACTCTCTATACTCTGTTCAAAATAACATTAGACATTTATGAAAACCTTTTATTACTGTCCGTTCAACCGATTTTGACTTTTATTACGTTGGTGGCATGACAAATGGCGGCTGCAGTAAATAGTTGGTATCGTAACCACCTTTTTGCTTTTAATGCCATCCTTATGCCTACGAAATAGAAGTTAGAATCGGTTGAACAAACAGTAAAAAAGGGTTTTTTAATTGTCTAATGTTAAGGCGAATAGGGTATAACTAAAAAGGCTTTAGACTATCATACATATTATTATTATTATTTTTTCGAAAGTTATTTTTAAGAATATAGCGTACGTCTTTAAAGTTAAAATCTAATATTTAAATGTTCGTTACATAGCGGTGCGAATTGGTACATTAGTGATGTTGCAAGTAATTTTATATTTTGAATCTTAAAAATCTTATTTATGACGATATTATTGCCAAATTACGATAAAACTAAGCCTGATTTGTACGTAGAGTCGCGTAGCGTGATGTGGATTTAATATAGCTCTACAAATTTAGTTGCCATATAAAATGTATCGAGACCGACGCGCCCAGATCGGTGTGTGCTTTTGAGGTGTTTTTTTTTAATCTGTAATAAACTAATGCTTGACTGCGATCCCACCTGATGGTAAGCAGTGATGCAATCGTTGGTGGTGAGGCGTACTAGTTTATTAGGAGCCTATTCACTCTAGCTTGGAAGACACCATTATCTTTATATGGTTGTTTTATCAGGCTAAATTACAAATTATTGATTATTTTCAATAAAAAATACATAATTTGAGTGCCCTAAAATGACTTGCAACATTAAAAACGCAACAAGTACACGACAACAATCCTATGTGAAGGACTGACTGACCAAGATATTTTTATGCCATTTTAACCTTTCGACAAAACAAAATGTGTCCACGACGCCTACGTCATGACTACATGACAGACGCTACGCGTTTAAAACGCTAATAAGTCTTATAAAAAATTATTGCTTTTATTACTTGTTTCTTTAATTATGAAGCTAGACTCATATCAATTTATATTCTGTGAACTGTTTACTATTTTATGGACACCCTCTGGGCCATCTAGGGACACAGGAACTTAAGTAAAAGTTTACTATGTATATCATCCATAATAGTGAGATCACAAAAACAGACACTTTGAAATCGTAGCGGGTGCTGAGAGCATGTTTATGCTCATTTGACGTATCTGTCAAAGGATTAGAAGAGTCTGCTCTTACTTACCATCAAAGACACTTCCGCCTGACCACCGTTAAGTTCATTTTTGCTTGCACTCGAAACGAAAACTTTAAAAGGTTTGGCGCCGCACCGCGGGATTCAAGCGAATTTTGTTAAGTGATCAGGCAGAAATGACCACGATGGTACATCAATGGATGGCAAACAAATCAAGACCTTAGTCAGTCAGTCCCTAACTCAGACGCAATTAGGGCTAATATCAACCATATTAGAATAAAACAGATATTAATAACTTCTGAAGCGACAAACATCTATTTTCATTTCGACGCTTGAAAGGCAAAAATGACCAAGCGACATTGAGTAAACTTTACATGACAGCGATTTAAAGAAATACTAAGTTGAGATACTACCATGATGTTAATAATATCTATAGCATAGCATAGTCGGCCTTATAATGTTCCCACTGTTGGGACCCAGGCTTTCTCTCTAGGAGTAATCCATCACGCAGACCCAGTGCGGTTTGATGGATGTCACATGTCTTCGAATTTGTAGTTCTAGGACATGCCGGTTTCCTCACGATGTTTTCCTTCACCATTTTTGAGAGCAGTGGTAATGGAATAAATTACACAAAGTAATGCGTCTGGCTGGGTTTGACTCCTAAGTCGGGGCCGTTACCACTCTGCCACCACTGCTCTCAATAATAATATCTAAAGTCGAATATTTCGTAATTTTTAACTTAAAACTTTAAATCATTCTCCTGTAAAATTAACTCATTGTCGCTTAGTCATTTTTGCCTTTCAAGCGTCAATTTTCTTCTAGTACCATATAGCCCTAGTTACGCCCACCCATCATATACCACGCCTACCTCCTACATTTTACAACGAATTCGTGAACACTTTTTTCCTCTAACTTTCCGCTAATCTTAAGCATAGACACATTTAAGAGAAGCCAAACATTCCTAGATACCTTTACATTTTCCAACACACCGAACGACTACAACGTTAAATTTACTTCTTTATAATTTACGATCATCATGCATAATATATTTTTAATTTTTATTTTAAATATATAATTTAAAGCGTATTCTGTTCGCCGCCTTGGGAATATCTGAGCACTCTTTTTTTTTATTTCTAAATTGGCAAAAGTTCGTGGTCCATGGAAATATATATTTTAAATTGTTATTTCTTCGTTTGAACGGTGGCAGCGAACGTCTGTATGAGTACAGATAACTGGCTTTGGTTGATATCCGTTTTGTCTGTGGTCTAATGACATTGGGTTTATTGTGTTCGAAAAATAAACTTGCTTATGGCCAACATAACGGCACGATTATTGCACCAAAGTTTGGACACCTACGCGAAACCCTATTGGTTAATCTGTGCCATAGCGCGTTTGGGCCAATCACGTGACTCCTGTCACAGCAAGAGATTATTTTACTTCTACTCAAATCGGCTCAGTACGTTTATTAACCCTTCAGATACCGTCAATTAGAGACACAATAGTAAGACAATAGATGCGCGGCCACCGGTGGTCGCTTGGGGATTCATGAATTAAGACTACAACCTTCAATCGAGATAATCGAATATAATAATGATTACACTTGTATAATTCAACATTTAAAATCGAGTCTTCAGTACTAAGAGTTAAAATACTAATTAAGTATGTATTTACAAGTAAGATTGCACCTGATTGATTGGTTTTTTGCCGTTCACAACTGTAGCTGACAAAATAAATCAGTGTCAGCAGTATTTAAAGATTGGTCACACTTTGGCATCGGCAAATTCAAAAATAATTCTCTACTACGCGATATAATGCGAAGAACATACTAAGGGAAATAAATCCATTGCCAGATGTCATTTGTTTCCTCATCAGGTTGACCAATTAAAAAAAAATAGCAAAGCCTGAACACTTCTTTATTTGAATACGTCGTCATCAGAATAAGTTTGTAGATCAATCTCATTTCGAATAGTGAAAGCAACAAAAAATATTGCAAGGCTTGCCTTTGAAATCATATCCGGCCACTAGCTTAACTACACCGGAGAACCCATAATCAATTAATTACGACAGTATACAGACGCGAATATAATATTAACTTATAAACCGCCAACGTCGGATATATGCGGCAAACACTCTCGCGTTTATTCCGCCAGGGTCGAACATCTACGACCAAATACTCCATCTCGTCAGCTCTTCTGTCACCTATTGGGATTGAAGAGCTAAACGAGATGGTTTACCCAGTCGCAAGAACGACCTTGGTAAAAAAAACTCATCGAACCAATGACGTGAGCGGTTAAACAGTTAATGGCAACACCGACAACTGTCATAGACAACCCCGAGAACTGTCAAAATGACAGTGCCGCCATATTGAAAAAGGTGCAGAGACATTAGACCACAAACAAAACTCTTCTTAAACACACAAGGCAGTGACGAGTGAGCAAGTTTTACTTATCTGTGGTAACTTATGTTATAACTCCATGTCTTGCGCTTCGTCGTCGCTGAACTCGCTCATGGAAGACTCCGTGTCGCTGTTGTTGTTAGCGTTGCCGTTGGACGGCTTGGAGCCCGAGGAGGCGGGGGCCGCGCCCCCCATGCCTGTGATCGCGTCCTTTTCTAAGAGGGCTTCTTCGGTCGCGAATCTTCGGACGTAATCTGGAAGAGAGGTTTGATGGTGATTAATTTCTGTACGTGTTTGTCACCTCATCCACACCTGTCCACTGTTGGACATAGGTCTCCCCCAAGCGTCGGCACAACGAACGGTCCTGTGCGTCACGCATCCATCGGATACCCGCGACCCTGACCAGGTCCACCTTGTTGGAAGCCTTCCAATGCTGCGTCTTCCGGTAGGAGCACTCCAGAACCTGGTCACCTAAACCGTCCTAAACAGCTTGACCGATTTGGATTTAATTTTGTGTGTATATTTGAGTGGATTCCTGGATGTTTTGAAAATACAATAGGATACAGTAGGTGGTTACAATACAAAAAAAATACAAGAGGAAATTTGGAAACCTGTTTGCCCACAATCAGGTTTCCAAATTTTTGTCTGGTGTAAAACCATCTTTCGGATAGGACAACGTATGTCGGTACTACTATTATTAAAACAGTTTTTTTATTGTTAATAGACTCGCGCTTGACAACTATCTCACCTAATGGAAACGACGATATGATTGACGATGGAGCGCGCTTACCTAGAAGTAACCTAATTTTTTTTTAACTTGATATTAACTCTGCTCGACTGCGATCCCACCTATAATAGATAGTAAGCAGTGATTAGCGAGTGCTGTATGTGGTGCGATTCCTAGCTTGTAGCAATCAGGAAACAATAACTCCAGCAAGATAATTCATCATCATCATCAGCCTTTTTAATGTTCCCACTGCTGGGACTCAGGCCTCCTCTCTAGGAGAGGGAATGGGCCGTAATCCACCACGCGGGCCCAGTGCGTGTTGGTGGATAATTAATTCACAAGAAAAATGGAAAAATTTCTGTTGCAAAACATCTTATATTAACCCAATCAGCTGTTCTCCGGCTGTGGGTAGTAAATGGCTAGTCATAAATACGTAAATCGAGCTCATTGACGGCGCGTCAAAACATGGCGCCCGGCCAACTGTTGTAATATCCCAGTTGTGCGTAGGACTGTGGCCGTCCGTGCCAACTGCCAGGATTCTACTGAACCGATGACCTTGGAAGGTTGGAAGATTTCTCTAGATGTTATTGTGTGGTAGACTAGCAGGCGGCACACGACACAGCTCACACGTGTGCCACACACGCCGATCTGGGCGCGACGGTCACCATACAATTTATGTATATTTTATGGAAACTAGACTTGAAGACACACTGGACACCCAATTGCACGTCGCACTTCATGACGCTAAGAACCGTCACAGATGGCGAGATGCCATTAACAAGAAGCTAATCCAGCGGGAACTTCACGACCCTCAGTAATGAGGAATACGAGTCGAGGAGGAGGAGGAGACTTGAAGAGCTAGCTAGCTATGACGTTATTACACATTTTTCATTAGATATTTTGGAAACACAGTATCTTGTGAATATTATCTAGGCTTCTATTGAAATCAATTTCTAAATTTGTGTAAAAATAATCCAGTAAAGACCTCTGAAAATCTCCTATTTTGTATGAACTTTGACACTTCATAAATGGCAGAGACAGAGAGAAAACATTTTGACGCTAGTCCTATCTTCAGATCACTGTACAGACTACAGTCAAACAAATCTATCATCAGCCGATAGACGTCCACTGTTGGACATAGGCCTCCCCCAAATCTCGCCACACGAACGATCCTACGCGTCCTGCATCCATCGGATTCCCGCAACCTTCACCAGGTCATCGGTACACCTTGTAGGAGGCCAACACTGCATCTTCCGATACGCGGTCACCACTCCAGAACCTTTTGGCCCTAACGGCCACCTGTTCTGCGAGCAATGTGTCCTGACTATTGCTAAACAAATGGTCAGTGATAAATATAAAAACCCATTAATAAGCAGAATGAATTATATTTACTATCTTCAGCGACGCTTGGGGGAGGCCTGTGTCCAGCAGTGGACGTCTTTCGGCTGATATGATGATGATTATGATTTTCATACGTGTCCACTTCTTCCGTGAGCTTTCCTAGACCAAGGTTCAGGTACTACTATGAAGTTTGGCGGGCTGACCCGCCAAACTTCGTACAGCCGAACAGCAGCAGCAGCGAGCAGTTCGTTTCGTTTCGTAGAGTTGGGTATAGTAGGGTGGAGTAGGGAAAGGCGGGGGCGAAGCCGCGTTGGCAAAAGCTAGTTTATTATATTTTTAGGTACCATTACAAAGAGCTGTATGTCAGTAATTAAGATTAAATGCAAGTGATGTAGATGTACTGGATAGCGGGCAATGCAAATGCCATAAGCGTGGGCTGAACTGCTGCTAGTAGCCGACATACATGAAGTGATCAACCAGAATATACGAGTCTACGTCATTTCATGCAATGATTAGTTTTAAACAGTTTTCGCTATTTGATGCTAGAATTAAATTAAACCTTAAAGACGTATCATTAAAAAAAACTCGCACAGCTGTATTTATATATTTTTTTACAACTATCACACAATGCCGTCTAGTCCCAGCTAAGCAGAGCTTGTGTTATGAGTACTAGACAACTGATAAACATACTTATATATTTCTAAATGCATACATATTATACTTAGATATTTTTTATTTTATTTTATTGGGATAACAAACAGCAAATTACACCCCCAGATACAACAAATGATCATGGTCATCACACAAACATTTGTCCTGGGTGGTAATCGAAGCCACGACCTCCGGCAAAGCAGTCAGGGCCTCTAACCACTAAACCAACAGGCCAGCAACTTCTTGTAATTTAAAATTAGCGTGTCGATGGCAAAACTAATTAAATTCCATGTTCCAGCTTTTTGAGATGGGAAATCACCCAATATCTTCTCTCGCTCAGCGTGTCAGATTATTACTGACTGCAAGCCCACTTGAATCTTTCAGTTGCACTTTGCGTTCTAGGATCACGGGTTTCCTCTTCAGAAATTCCCTATGGGCCTAGCGCGCATCGGCCTAGCTGCTGGACCTAGTAGTTTATTTTTTAATATTATTCGTTTGTGCTGAGAGTTTTGGCCGAAAGGAGTTGTGTATCGACGATTTCGTGGAAGGATACCGACCTCGCAACGGAACACGACGCCGTCACTTCGTGTGCAATCGTTTAATTAATAAGTAGATTTTATTTATATGTATGAGTTTATAATTTTTAAGATTATTTTATGTATGTATAGTGTATATGGGCCATAGTAGCCTGAAATAAAGAATTATTATTATTATTATTATAGGACAGAATAGAAGAAAAAAACGTGTTACGCCGACCGTAAATAAAACGGGACAAGGGCAGGAAGATGATGATGATTATCATGCATAGGCTCGCGATTGACCACTAGCTGAGCCCCTCCTGTTGCTGACAACTCCTTGAGGCGCGCGGGAACAGTGCGCGCCGTCGACGTAACTCAAGACTTGAAAAGTTTGGCTGTAAGTGGTGCTATGCTGTGGACACTAAGTTACCTGAAACTTTCTTCTTGTACTCCTCAGGTTTGTGCAGGTACATGGCGGCGGCGTCGCCGTTCAGAGGGTCGATGGGGTTGGGGTAGGTCAGCAGCTGCGGCAGGAACGACTCGAATATGTTCGACAGGTCTGGAATGCAAACAAATATGGAATTAGTATATGTTATACAGCAGTGGTGGCCGAGTGGTAATGGCTTCGACTTACGAATCGTAGGTTGCGGGTTCAAACCCTGCCAGGCGCATTACTTTGTGTACCACTGCTCTCAAAACGGTATAGGAAAACATCGTGAGGAAACTGGCATATCCCAGAACCAAAAATTCGAAAGACATGTGACATTCACCAACACGCACTGGGCCAGCGTGGTGTATTACGGCCCATTCCCTCTCTTAGAGAGGTCCGAGTCCCAGCAGTGGGAACATTAAAAAGTTTGATGAAGATGACGTGTTATACTGCCGTGGCCTATGTCCAAGAGTGGACGTCTTTCGGCTGAAATGATGATGATGATGATGATAACGGAACGTAGTAACATAGTCCTGAGAGGTTGCCAGTGTTTTACAAATAACCCTGTACATTGTTTGCTACTTCATCTTACTTCTGAGTCTGACTCATTCCTGTCAAGTTTAATGCTAAAATTAATAAATACATTAATATAACCGCAGTGTTGTGGTTTTATTGTACGCCTTATGTGGTCAATTTGATAATGAAAAATGTTTCAATTCTATTTGTAAGTGCAAGTCATTGCTTGCTGAGATGTGCAGTTAGAAATAGATTTTTAAAGACAGTCGTTGAAATAGTTACTTTAAAGTTAAAGTTTTGTAATTGTTCATAATCATTGAATCATTTATCCATAAAAATTCTTCACTTCACCCAAGATGATCGCCTATGCAGTGTCTAACTTGGTAGGTGCCAGATAAACGTGGAATAACGGTCATTGACCCTCCAACATTTGTTGCCATTCTTAATTTCAAAAAACGGAAATAAAGACATAAAGATGTTTCGTGATCCTTTACCTGATCTAGCAATAAAAAACCAATTCATTGTTTGTTTTTCGGGTACCTACGCAGAGATATTAGAAAATGGCCAATGTACTTTATTTCACGGTTATCTGGCGCCTTTTATAGTCTATCGAGGAAAATCGGTCGAGGCTCTATCTATATTGAAACTTCTAAGCGATTGAAATCAGAACCGTGCACTAGCTTCTGACGTTTTATAAGTGCCCACGTGTGGGAAATATATTGTTTTTTTAAACAGTTAACCATGTACTCAAAAAGAATAAGAACAATCAAAGATGAATCAATCAAACTCACCATAAAGTGCAGTCCAAGCCTGATTGATGACGTCAAGACACACGGTGCCGGAGACTTCGTCGATGTTGGGATGGTAGACTTTGTTCATGAAGCCGATGGAGGGGGACTTGAAGGGGTAGTGGTCTGGAAGATGCACGCGAACGCGCCATACGCCACCCTCGTATGGAGCTGGAATTTCAGAGAGTAGTTTCAATCAATCATATTTGAAATGGTGTTTGTTAAATCATTGATTGGTCCAATGAATAGAGGTTATTTTGAATCAATCTGATGTGAACAGGTGTACATTGAATCAATCAGTGTGGTTTTCTAATAATTCTAATAAATTATTTAGTTCGTTTACAGGGTTCTGGTGAATGTTCCGGATTTCTTGAAGCAATCAGGCATGTATGAATAATTGTTACCATAGTCCTTGCTTATTATAACGAACAGAGAATTGGCAAAACCTAAGAACCACACTAAAATAAACAGAATTGAATCTTTTTTTATTAAAAAAAAACATAATTACCTGAATCAATCAGTAGGCAATCAATCAATCACTTTGAATCAATCAATGAAACTTATATAAAATAGATAAATGCAAATACTTACTGCCAGGAGGGCCGAAGAATTTCACGCAGAACTCATTGAGTCCTCCCAATATTGTCACCTCATGTTTACTTTCGATACTGTTTGGATTTAGTCAAGGAAATATGGTAAAAACATATCGTACACACAGATAATAATTAACATACCAATAAGTCTTAGAATTTTTATATTTCTATGAACCGGGATTGGAATTGATAAATGCATTCGGAAAGTGTGCGCGGGAATTACATGTCTTGATTCCGCCATTGCCTTTCTACTATCGGAAAACCCGACGTACAGCGAGTTGTTGACAGCTGTACGGTCCAGACTAAGCGTTTCGTATCTAAAGAATTGGAAAAATTTGCCTGCTACGGTCTTTTCGGCCGATTATAATTTAGGTATCTTCTAAACTAGTGCGCCTCACCGTCAACGATTGCCATCACCATTACATTGGGTCGCAGACAAGCACTAATTTATTTATATAAATTAGTGCTTGTCTTGTATAAAAAAAAGTAGAGTGACCGACCGAAATACGATTTACGTTATCAGCCGTTTAATTACGAAAGAAAACTTTTTTTTCCGCAAAAAAAAAACTCAAATTGTCGCTTATGCGATGCGATGTTCTTTACGAAAATGCTTTAAAAATGAATCAATCAAGCTTGAGTGAGTTTGATTGATTCATTTTTTAAAAAGGTCCAGTAACTACAGTGGTCTGGAGATTATTCAAAGGAAATTAAAAAAATAAAATGCTCTACTCATACAGCCTATGGTTAAAACACACTTACCTTTCGTATTTACAAAAGGAACTACTTATAATGACACCCAAGAGGGTAGAAAGGGTATAGGTATAACTGTAACACCGCAAAGTAGGGGAACAGCACTTATTTATAACATTCTTCTAGTGAATGCTATTTGCATTGTCATTAGTTAAGTGTGCTGTCCAGAATGACCTCAAAATCGTTAGGGCGACTAATATAGTAATGAAGACGCTAATAGATAGTTGATAATGATATACTCGTCGAGTCGAAGCTTCAAAGTCTTAAGCACCGACGCCGAGTTGCTAGCCTGGCGGATTTCTACCGGTTGCATTTCAGAGAATGTGGGTTGGAATCCTCCCACAAGGTTGACCGACGACCTGGAGAGAGTCACGCTTGGGGAAGCATAATCGGCCTTTTAATGTTCCCACTGCTGGGACTCAGGTCTCCTCTCTTGGAGATGGAATGGGCCGTAATCCACCACGCGGGCCCAGTGCGGATTGGTGGATGTCACATGCCTTCAAACTTTTGGTTCTAGGACATGCCGGTTTCCTCACGATGATTCCCTTCACCGTTTTGAGAGCAGTGGTGATGAAATAAATTACACGAAGTAATGCGCCTGGCTGGGTTCGAACCCGCGACCTACAACTTGTAAGTCGGGGCAGTTACCATTCGGCCACTACTGCTTTTTCTTTCTTTTTGGGGAAGGCCTATGGCCAACAGGCGTCTTTCAGCTGAAATGATGATGATGGGTTGGTATTACATAACTTAAATCCCCCAAGCCCGTTTCATCATCATAGCAAAAGACGGCGATGCACTATCGTTACATGGTGGACATCCCACCCATACGCATAAAGCATTTTGTGTATTATATTTATTATGTAGAGAGAATTCCCTGCAAGAGTCTGTGTACCGACTTAGCATTCCAGAGCCGTCGATAACTCTTTCAAACAATCCCGCAGCCCACGTCCATACTACACGTACCTTTAATTAATTCATAGTGTAAGGGATACACGACGGTACCGTTCCACTAACTGGCATACTAGGTCACGATACCCACGAGGAGTTAGTAGGTGTAATCTTATCACTCTAGTCGTCACTTCCTCTTGGTGTTAATATCTGTGTGGACAGGCTGAAGTTTTTATTTTAAATACACCTACTTTGTAAGTCATATTGATCCGTTTTAGGAAGAACATTGTAAGTGACACTTTTGTGTTTACGCGGAAGTTTTTTGAGCCTTACACAGAGAAGTTTGGAAGAAGAAAGAGGAGGCCTTTACCTAGCAGTGGAACACAAAATAGGCTATTAAGAGGCTGCTTTTCCACTCGCCTATCGTTAACATCGAGCATGGTTTAAAAGCTTGTTACTTCATCTAACGCTATCCAATGCGGTGTTTGACGAAAAGGGAACGCGAAAAAAGAGTGATAACGCCTGAAAACTCTGTTATCATTCGGTAATTCCGTGATTTACTCGAATATTTTACAAAACTTGTTCCAGGAAACACGTGTTTTTTTTAAACCCTTAAAAGTTTTTGAAAAAATTGTCGTCATTTAAAATCTTAGTAAATTTTGCAAAGCTTCTATTGTTATCCTTTTTTTACTTCTTAATTTTTGAGTAAATTATGAAGTGTCAAAATTCATGCAAAATAGCAGACTTGTCCAAAATGTCTAATGAAAAATGTGTAAGTACTACTGTCACAATCGCGTAAGAGCGGTTGTACGAGTAGGAAAAACAATGAAAATGTATGTCGAGTTGCCGTAATTAGAGACCAAATAGAAAGACAAAGAGAAAGCGAACGCCGGCGTTCGCTTGGGGTTTAATTAAATAAAGATTGATCGCATTACCGTAAAACAAACTCAGACTAAGTATTCACAATATGGGGAAAAACTCGGAAAAACTAAAGCTTCCTCTGTTACTCTAAGGTCGCGCGCAAGGGTATCAAGATATTAGGAAACGAATCGACTTGTTAAGACAGCATAAAAAAAAAACTCCATTATTTCGTAGGCGTCTATGACACGCCTTTGCGTGCCAATGCACAGTCAGATATTTGTGGTTACGGCTCTTCCGATAGTGCTATCATTACCGACGTATTTTACCCAAACAAAGGTCTACGTAGAGATAGGATTTGAGTACGTTGATACTATAGGTTTGCTGAGACTGCCACAATCTCGGGCGATAAGATAAGAATGAAACAAAACAAGCTTGTTGAAGATGGACACTGCTTGAGACCTTCAGGGGACAGTTATCTTGTGTTGACATAGAGCTTCAGAGAATAGTCATACATGGCCGGTCGTGGAAAGAAAGTTGCGAGAATAGTTAGCTGGAGTTGGTGCCTTGAAATAGTGCGACGACAAGATCGCGACAGACCACGAAGATGCCAGATGAACAGATGAACTAGACCGATATTGCCAGACCTGGTAAGAGGAAGCTAGGACTCACGAAAGATGGAAAGAGTGTAGAGAGCCCTCTGCCCAGGAGTGTGAAAGACCAGGCCAACAAAAAAAAGTTAGGAAAGAAAGGGGAGATAAATGGTAGCTGCTGTCAACGGCTTCGCCCGCGTGACAGTAGAAAAAATCCCTTAGCAGTTTCAAAGGAGATCATGACGTTGTTTTACTAACATTGTGGCGTGCGTCGGCGTCGTTGCGTGGTGTGGGTCTAGTGTAGCTCTACAAGTCTAGTCCTTACTAATATTATAAAAGTGAAAGTGAGTTTATTTGTTTGTTACGTCTTCACGCCTAAATGGCAAAACCGATTTTGATGAAACTTGGTACACGGATCCTATGTCCTATATCAGGACATGGTCTACTTTTTATCCCGGAAGTATGTTCCCTTGGGATAATTTTCTGCTATCACGCGGGCGAAGCCGCTGGGAGCAGCTAGTTTTTATATAAAATGTATGGAGACCGACGCGCCCAGATCGACGTACGTGTGCACAATGAACTATCAGAACTATCTACAAAAAAATGTTGTGGCCAGATAAATGAGTAATCCATTGCCCTAAAGCCAAACTTTAGAATAATTAGGACACGATTTGTCATCCAGAATTAAAAGTTCCCGCACGTATCGTCATTGTATTTCCTGAAACAATGAATCAGTGCCTGACGAATTTATTCTTATCTGTCAGCGATCCCGAGTTTATTCATACGCATGGCATTGGTTTTACTGAACCTTTTTCAAATTCACGAAATATGGATTTCAAAGAGGTTACTGTTGGATAGCCGACTTTAATATTTATAACTAGCTTTTGCCAGCGGCTTCGTCCGCGAGAATGTTTTTCATTTCGGTATCGCAGTCGAAGATGGATAAAACCAATGTCCATCCTTAAAGTTCTTCGTAACTAATTTCATCAAAATCGGTTCAGTAATTTAACCGTTACAGCGTTACAGACAGACAGAGTTACTGTCACATCTATACTAATCTATACCTACTTATACTTAATTTTATAAAGGCGTAAAGTTTTTTTGTTTTGTCTGTAGGAGGTTGAATGTATTTCGAGATGCATCCCCTTAAGGGGATGAAATGAGGTTTATAAGTTTGTACGAATAAACGTACTTACACGTAGGCGAAGCCTGTGAAAAACCCGTAATGGATAAAAAAAAATTAAACAAAGAGAGAGATAGAGTCACATTCCGACCCAAAAATCTTTGCTGCTCAATACAAAATAGGAAGTCTACAATACAAACAGTTAGCCCACGAAATCGCGACTAATTGGCGTTGCTAAGTGACGATTAATTACGTAAGTGCAGTGCAGTGCAGACGAGCGTCAATCGATATTGTCTGCTCTTTGTCTGAGCCGAAACAGCAGTGACCGACTGTGCCCGGTCGAGGACCTCTGGGGGGTTACAGGATGCCCTGTGTTTAGGTTAACGACAGGAGACTGGTTTTTTTTTCGATAGAAATTGATATAAATAGGGATTTTACGATAATAAGGGAATTGACAGGGATTTACACTAATATACATGTAATAAAGAGCTAAAGTTTGTTTTATTTGTTTGTAGGAGGTAATCTCTGGAAGTATTGGTCCGATAGCTACAATTTTTTACCGATAGAAAGCTGCTTTATTCCTGAGTGACACAAGCTATGTATTATAAGTACGCAAGCGAAGCCGCGGGCAAAAACTAATAATTAATTTTATAAAAATTATAGACTCCGATGGACACGAGACGCACAGGACCGGTCATTATGGCGACACTTGGGGGAAGCCCATGTCCAACAGTGGACGTGTTTCGGAACACAAATGATGATGATTGATAGGCTCGCGTTTGACCACCATCTCACCTGATGGGTAAAAGTCGATGTGGCCGACGATGGAGCACGTTTGCCTAGAAGTAATCTATTCATTCTTGACTTAAAGACCCCTAAGTTGTAGCTATCAGGATTTTTTTTTAAATTTCAGATTGTGCGCGACCCTGAATCGCAAGGAGCAACTGAAGGAACAAGTCAGTAAAAGTATGACATTCCCTTTCGCTCTATCCACATTCCATCATATTTCTATGTATAACTGCGATATTCTGAATCTAAAACTCAATTATCTCATTTACGCCCACGTACACAACTACTGGAGGTTTAATGTAAATAAGACTGACACAAATATGTCCGGGTTTCCGTAGTCACGTCTAGTTTAACTTAGTTAACTGTAGTTCCGGACGGATCGACATAAGAGTCCGGACAGCGGGCGGGTGAGAACACTGGCCCAAAATAGATAGGCACAAGACAATCTCTATATTATGTACTTCACTTTTTATACCTACGCTAGGCGATCACGCTAGGGCCAGCGCGTTGCGCCGAACTGTACGAGTGCGACCCAAGCGATTGAGCCGAGATGTCGTGTCCGTGAGCGGTATCTATGTGTGCGTTGCTCGAGCGCGCCTTGTATGTTGATTGTCTTCTGTACCTATCTATTTTGTGGCTGTGGTGGCCGAGTGGTAACGGCCTCGCCCGAGTTGTAATTCGCAGATTCAAACCCAGCCAGGCGCATTACTTTGTGTAATTTTTTCATCACCACTACTTTCAAAACGGTGAAGGAAAACATCGTGAGGAAACCGGCATGTCCTAGAACCAAAAATTCGAAGACTTGTGACATTCACCAACCCGCACTGGGCCCGCGTGGTGGATTACGGCCAATTGTCTTTCCTAGAAAGGAGGCCTGAGTCCCAACAGGGGGAACATTATGAGGCCGACTATGTTATGTTATGGACTGCGGGCATAAAACTCAGCGACTGTCCGAGTTTACCCGGGACTAAACTTTAATTTACGTAAAAGCTTTTAAAAAGTTCGGAATTACCATAACGACGCGGCGACGACATGGTCAAATGTTAGGCGTTCGAGCGAGAAAGAGGGATGGTATATACAACGTGTAACGTTAAATGCGCAAAACCTCAGACACCCCAAATGGTTTTTAATTTAAAAGACCCAATTTTGTGAAAAAAAAAAATACATTTAAAAAAATGATAACTTTTATGTGCAGTTTTACTTTGTTTAAAATTAATATCTGCATTGAAATAAGAACTTTTATTATACCGTGTATGAGAAAATTTGATTGGACTACAACTACTTGTGTTTGTTTACCTGTTTCGGCGAGTTTGCACACGTGATGGCTTGACCTATTCATAAATAGACAGGTCGACATTTTTAATGAAGATTTTTTTGAAAAATTTAACCTATATTAAAAAGTGGTTTAATTGATTTTCTTCCTTATTACGATCAAACTATTTTCAGGTTTTGCGCATTTAACGTTACACGTTGTATATACCCTATATCAACGACCTTACAGCCACTAGACGTCGAATAACTGAGGCGACGCATGTCTGTCAACACATATGACTTGTACATCTGATGTAGGTCTCGACCTAGCATGAAAGTTACCGACATAGCACAAAGAATCGCCAAACTTAAGTGGCAATGGGCAGGGCACATTGCTTGCAGAACAGATGGCCGTTGGGGCCGAAAGGTTCTGGAATGGCGATCTCGTACCGAAAGACGTAGCGTTATAAGACCTCCAACAAGGTGGATCGATGACCTGCTAAGGATAGCAGGAATCCGATGGATGCGAAACGCACAGGACCGTTCATTATGCCGACATTTGGGGAATGCCTGTCCAACAGCGGACGTCTTTCGGCTGAAATGATGATGATGATGACATTTTGATAAATGGACAATATAAGATGATACGAAAATAAAGAACGGTACCACAGATAGCCAAAATCTATGGAAGAGGTTTCATCGTCCTCTTAAATGGAGGTTTGCGATTTTCATGCATAACTCCCGCTGTTACTATGTGAAATAAACAAGATTTAAACAAAGCATATTACTAAGTTGTATGCATTACTTTGCATAAATATTTCAGGCTAGGCTTGCGACAGAATGACTCATTCCACGTCTATACGTAATGCGAATTTATTTACTACGATTCATCAGTCACTATGTCAGGCAAGTGACGTCATTGGCAGTTACCTTATCAGTAGGTCAGTTTTGACCTGTCGTATACAACATTATTTTTAGTATTTGCGAAACCTGAACATAAGTTTGTTCAGAATCAGTAACTGAATCGATTCCAATCATTTTTATATTTACATTTTTATACCCAAAATTTAAAAAAAAAAGCTTTCAAGTTGGACAACACCGACACTAAGTATAACACAGGTCACGGCAGGTCATAGCGGGTATTAGGCGCCAATGCACAACTGGGTGCAGGAGCAAAACAATGCTTCGTCCGGATGGTCTTGTAACCATGTATTTGTGCCGAAAACCAAGTAAAATAACAAGCTTTTTGATTTTTGATGATACAATTAACTATACATAGATATTCTTTGCATAAAAATACGTATTTCTAGTTTCATTTATACCTACTAAAACTAATTTTATATATATATTTTTTTTAATTGATATAAACTAGAGCTTGACTGCGATCCCACCTGATGGTAAGCAGTGATGCAATCGTTGATGGTGAGGCGCACTAGTTTATTAAGAGCCTATTCACTCTTGCCTAATATCCAATAATATAATAAAGAGGTCATATTTGATTATTTGTTTGTAGGATTCTATGAGTTAAAAAAATTGTTCATAATTATTTTTTTTTAATTTAGTAAATCCCGCAAATAGTCGATTTACCTTTCGAATACCGTAATTAGAGATAATAGAAAAACAATGAGAGAGCGTGTTGGGTTTGGGGTTTAATGAATTAAGCTGTTTTTAGGAAATATGAACAATATTTTTTTCAAAATTATGGATAGGTTTGCAAATATCTCGCAACTATTGGTACTTTTTTTTGTAATTCTAAAAGGAGTTTCTTAAGGACTCTCCTCTTAAATATCTCCAGGTTATTATAAACTACGTTTAAAATTTCACCAACGCAAAACGTGTCATTAGAGCTGTGTAAACTAAGAACTCAAAGGTCAAAAGATAAAAAAGTACAACGAATAATACAGTTAAAATTGATTGCCCCCGAATATTATGATTTAAATTTTTGTTGAAGATAATAATAATTTATGTCTAGCCCAATCGAAACGAGGTGGGGGAGAAAATTGGTATACAATTTCTCCCAGACTGGCTTTCAAGAGAGACGTCAACGACCCAGACTTGCGGAATCGGCGTTAAAAAATGAAGAAGGGAACAAAATTCAAAAACCTCTTTCTCAGCAGTTATGTTACGGCTAAACGAAGTTATTTTTTTTTTCGGTATCATCGGACACTGGTATCTGCCATTTGACATTTCAAGACATAATAATTATATCGGTGTTTCTTTACAATGCCCATTATTTTTGAGTTATTTTCTAATAATATTTGCAAAACACACTCCAACATTTTTTTAACTATTCGTAATTTATGCGGCCTGTGCCCTGGTGTGTTTGTGTGGCCTCGGAGTAAAGTGTACCTGTGTGTCCTCCGAGACCGCAGAAACACGGACGTCGGACACATGGTATCCATTATGGCGTTTAACCTGTTAAAGTGGCAGTGGGCGGGGCAAACTCGCAGAACAGATGGTCGATGGGGACGAAAGGTTCTGGAGTGGCGACCATGTACGGAAGTCGCAGCGTTAAAAGGCAAACGGACAAAGTGGACCGATAACCTGGTGAGGGTCGCGGGAATCCGATGGATGCGAGACGCACAGGACCGGTCGTTGTGGCGACACTTGGGCGAAATGATGAAGATGCAAAATTCCACTCTATAGCGTTCTTTATTATTTTATTTTAACGATTTTAATATACTTATAGTTGCAGTTTAAAGTAATTAACAATGCAAAAGTTTTATTTTGTAATTTTGAATACCTGAATGAAGTATGTACCTTGAATTACTTGTGATGAGCAATTGTTTTTTTTTTAATTCGTAAACATTATTCTATTGTTTCCTTTTTCATTCTATTCTATATTTTAGCAAAGGTGGTTAGTGGTTACATTTAATTTTGGTCAGCTATAAATAGGAGAAGCTAACGTTGATGACCTCTCCTCAAAGATAAACTTAAGCTAAAATTACACTGCTAACACGCACGCGTGTAACACGCCTGATTTGTACGTAGAACGACGTCGCGTGGCGTGTATCTAGTGTAGCTCTACAAGTCTAGTTTCCATATAAAATGTATGGAGACCGACGCGCCCAGATCGGCGTGTGTGCCACACGTAAGCGCAGTGAAGTTCTAGCCTGAGCCGAAACTACTGGGTCTAGAAGCGTCAAATTTTACAGGTTTTCTTTTAGGACGTAGGCGAGCACGAAAAGATTTTCAAAAATTCTGTCCTTAGGAGGATGAAATCGGGTCCAAAGTTTGTATGGAGAAACCTACTTTCTTTCTTTACCCGATGCGACATCGCATCGTGAAAATCTACGAATTTACACGGACAAAGCATCGCCAGATCTTCCAGTGGCGCGACCTATCCTAGAGGTCTTTATTTTATGGTGGGCAAAAATCATCCAATGACAACCACCGCTCTTGGGCGGAGCGGGAGATAGTGTAAGACTCTTACTGACTAAAAACCCACCCCGTTCCTTCTAGGCTTCATACCGGGGCTCGAGCTCCCTTTCGGATAACCATGGCCCCAGTAGGCTTCGACCCAGCTGAGAGAGGAGGTCTGAGTCTTTATAAGGCTCATGAATGCTATGCTTATATGAACTCTATGGTACAATTTTACAACATGACTCTTGTTAATTTTATTTGATAAACTCAAAGCGTAACTATTTCACTGTCATTATCATTAAAAAAAACGTGACTTAATACAATAAGTAAATGCGTTGCACTTCGTTACGAAATATGATGTTAAACAATCGTGACAAAATAGTTTTGCCACGGTATGGAGGCAGCCATTAGTATTTATGTTATGTGGCAATATTTCTTCCTCTGAGCGTTTTAGGCTCTTCGCAGACGAAGCAACTTAAGTTGATATAACTATCAACTTTTTGTTTTCACTACACTACAATTGCCAGTAGCGTGGTTGTAGAAACCAGCAACTTGACCCAAGTGATATCTACATCAGGTACTACTGGTACTAGTTGTGGCAATTTGGGATTGTTTTTATCACTATGGCCCCTCGCACTTGACGACTGTCACGCGTTTCGTAAGCGCGCGACAGCATCGCTACTAACTCGCGTTAGTCGCATTTGCAAGCGCTATAGAAAAATAAAAAAAATGCAATCACGACTGTATCGATGCGAACGCGCTACAGAATGTATTAGAAGTGAGAGAAGCATCGCTACAAAAATTAACAATGGACGAGGGGCCTAAAGGCGGGGAAAACTTTATTCGGAATTAGTAACTTGAATTGCTAAACGCGTCATAAACTTGATTGCGAGTTGCCGATTGTCACAAAGTTGCTCAGTCTGCGGAGCAACCATTCTTCGGCCCTGTATTTCATAGATAAGTATTTATTATGTGCTAGGTGCTTCATTCATGCATGATTAAGGGGTTATTGGTTGAACGCGGAGCGAATGCTCGACCTTGCGAATCCTACAGAGATTCATAATTTTACCAATAAGCAATTGGAAGAACGATGTTTATGAATTCGAATGGGGCAAAGCCAGTACTCATCATTATGCTTTTTTACATTTAACGACTGTTAAAGATCTACGAATGACAACCGGAACCGGCTTAACGTGCTCTCCCTGACACAGGGTGTCAGTAATGTCATAGATAAACTAAGGAAAGTACATAATATGAATCGAATAAATTCATATTGATACTTGCTCGGTTTCGAAGCTGTAACCTCATGCATGAGATGCGGTTGCCTTAAGATGCTCCTTTCCACTCGCTTATTGTCAACATCGAGCATGGTTTAAAAGCTTGTTGCTTCATCTAACGCAATCCAACGCGATGTTTATGAAGAGACGATATAAAAAAAGAGAGAAAACGTCTGAAAACTCTGTTGGCCTTTGGTAATTCCGTGATTCACTCGAACATTTCACAAAACTTCTTCCAGGAAATACATGTTTTTTTTTAAAGCTTTTCAGTAAAATTGTCGTCATTCAGAATTTCGATTAAATGTGCAAGGCATTGATTTAGTTTTTCATATTTTTAATATATCAGTACATTATAGAGGGCCAATGTTTACGTAAAATAGCAGATTTTCAGAGATCTTTACTAGATTAGTTTTACACAAATTTATTTTTTAATTAATACAGAAACCTAGATCTATATGACTAGGAGCAGTGTTGGCCGAGTGGTAAAGGCCCCGACTTATGAGTTGTAGGTCGCTGGTTCAAACCCAGCCTGGCGCATTACTTTGTGCATTTTATTTCATCACCACAGGTCCCAAAACGGTGAAAGAAAACATCGTGAGGAAACCGGCATGTCCTAGAATCAAAAATTCGAAGACGTGACATCCACCAACTCGCATTGGGCCCGTGTGGTGGATTACGGCCCATTCCCTCTCCTAGAGAGGAGGCCTAAGTCCCAACAGTGGGAACATTATAAGGCCGACAGAGCAAAAGATAATATCTACAAGATAGCTGTGTATCCAAAATATCTAGAGAAAGATGTGTGATATCATAATCACGTAAGAGAGGTTGTATGAATATACCTCGAAAAGGACGCTCCTAATTAACGATCATAAAATAAATCAAAAGTAGTATAAAAATGAATGTAATTAATGAATTAGTCATTCTACGAGTATACCTACTAATTTTAGTTATAAAACTGAGCTCGGTTCCTCGCTCTGATTAATTCAATGCGCATTCAGAGGACGGTAGAACGTAAATGTCTGAATCTAGTGCAGAACCAAAGTGTTAGAATAAAATGGTTTAAAGAAAGAGAGGGAGACCCTATGCATTTTGATTCATTTGAGAGTTTACAACGAGACAAGACGTTTTCAATTTAGGCACGGTAATATATCGCACCTCCACACAAATAGTGTCACAACTCAAAAATCAAATTATGGAAAAAAAATATAACCGACTTCAATGATAAAAAACACTGAAAAGTATCAAATAACTTTAATTTTGGAAGTCGGTGTTTCTATAATAGTTTAGTCTCTTCGTTATTTAACACCGACTTCCAAAATTAAAGTTATTTGATACTTTTCAGTGTTTTTTATCATTGAAGTCGGTTATAATTATTTTTTTTGTAAAAAGTTTTTTTTATTTTACACTTTTTAGTTATGGTACCACCACTAAAAAGTACCCCTCAGTCAAACTTAAATACCTTATAGTCAGAGCGCATCTCATAACGGTTCTAATAATCCCAAACACGGTTAGATTACATTAATTTACCTTTCGGCTTCATCATCAGATCAGTTCGATATATCCTCTCCCCCTCTTCTTTCAAACAGTCATTAGACTAGATGCTGGAGAGGGAAAGGATATATCGAACTGATCTGATGATGAAGCCGAAAGGTAAATCTTTCAATCAGTCATTAGACTAGATGCTGATAATCCCGGCTGTAGCATCAGGCCAATTTATGTCAACATTGCAATGAACTTAAAATTTAGTCCTGTTTAAAATGAGCCCAAACACGACTACGGTGCTGTAATTTCAAGGTTTGTACTTTTCCTGATGCTCCTGGCTTCAGCATCAGGTCTCTATGTACCTCGGTGTTCTTTATTAGCAGTACGTTTATCCACACATCGAGCCGTTTTCAATGAGCCTAAACTCGATATATCTGCTGTTTGTTGTCGAGGACTTAGGTACTCTGCAGACTATCCTGACTGCAGCATCAGGTCATGACTTGATGATCATGAGACCAAATGTGGCAAATGCCCTATCAAACATCAAAACAATTTACTAAAACAGTCCTTGCCTGTTCGAGTAACTTCTTACTGTTAAGGAGTTGTACCTTCCATCATCAGCCCAGCTACCTGAGATGGTGACGACCATACGCAAATACACAAGATACTTCATAAAATATGCGAAAATCAATAAGTGAGCCTATAAAATTTGAAGGTTGCCCTCGATTTCTCCAAGATCCCATCATCAGATCCTAATTTGGTGATAATGGGACCACCTCAGAACTATCTCCTTTCGAACAAAAAAAGAATTTTGAAAATCCGTCCACATTTGGGGGAGTATTCGACGAACAAACATACAAAAAAAAAAAAAAAAAAACATACAAACAGCCGAACGTAGTACCTCCTCCTTTTTGGGAAGTCGGTAAAAATGGACTTTAAATTGTAATAAATTTAGGCAAAAAACAATTTTTGACAGCCTGCTGCGGTGCGTGGTACTGCGTACGGAAGATCGCATCTATATATATAAAAATGAAACCCGTTTTCCGTTGTCACGACATAGCATGAAAACGGCTTGACCGATTTGGCTGATTTCTTTTTTGTTGTGATTGTTATTGTGAGGATAAGGTTCTTATGGAAAAAAAATAAAATTAGGGTAGTGTAGGGTAGAGTAAGGTAAAGTAGGGTAGAGTAGGGTAGAGTAGGGCAGATTAGGGAGAGTAGGGTAGGGTAGAGTAGGGAAGAGTAGGGTAGAGTTGGGTAGAGTTGGGTATAGTAGGGTGGAGTAGGGAAGAGCTGGAGCGAAGCCGCGCGGGCAAAAGCTAGTTTTTTATACAAATCGCGCGATCTTCCGTACGCAGTACCACGCACCGCAGCAAGCCGTCAAACACGCATAAATTGAAAGCGCCCTTACAAACGAGGGTCAAGAGACGGCGTTCTATTTATCTGGACCTTTTCTTAAACACGGTTTTGCCCAATTAAAGTTCACATTGTTCTCAAGTAAATCAATATTACGAGTGCCAGGTGCGAAAGGGGCCGTAAATGATCGCAAGTTCGTTATGAGTCTAGAAATTATCGTAATTATGTAATTTTTCGACGAGGCCGAATGTTTAGGGTTGAGCATTGCATTATGAATAGTACCAGCATTTTTAACAGACTTAAAAAAATAAAAGGTTATATCGTTTTTTACCTGTATAGTAAAGTTGCGAATTTGCGTAATTACAAATTATACAGAAAAGCAAAAAAAACTCCTTTTTTTTAAATAAGTTCTTTGAGCTTTTCGCTTTGAGTTTTTTGGCCTGTATCTGTGTATTTTTTACAAATCGACTATTAAATTTCTTTTATTTTAACAAACAGGTAAGTTGCTGGGAAGTTTACTCCATCACTTCTTATTTCCAGTTAAAGCACCAGTAAGAAGTGGAAATTTTGAGGAACCGTCTTTTGTAATTTTTGTCGTTCAAAACCGCAGTTTCTTAGCAAAATTATTAATAATAATTTTGCATTGATTTTTTCCTAATTAAAAGAAAAATGCAAATTGCACAACACACAGTGTGTTGCTGAATATTTTATTGCATCTTTTCTTCTTTCTAACTAAAACTCTAGAAGTGGTGACGGGGGCTTTTAAAGAACTTTTTAATGCAAATTTTCAGACCAAATATTACAAAAAATATTGTGCCAAAGATATTTACTTCCAGTATAAAATTATATAAGTACTTTTCTAATTTTGGTTCGAATAAATCTGCCACGAAAACTACCCCCAATTAATTTTTTTAGGGTGTTACCACACCAATCGATCGATCGTCGATCGACACCAGTCGACGTTAATCGATTGGTGTGGTAGCTTTAATTGATCGACGGATGCCAGTCGACAAACCAATCGATCGATTGCCGATCGATGGCATCGGTCGACGTTGATCGATTAACCCCGGCTATATTCCAACAGTTTCTTTCGAAATGTATTCACAAGAGGACACATTCTACCATCGATCGACGATCGATCGACTGGTGTGGTAGCACTCTAAGACAAAATAGTTTTGTTGCCAAAAAATAATCATGTAAATTGCAAAAGGAAAACCATTACAAGCACATCAAATTATTACGTTACGTTTTGATAAGTGACGCACGCGCACATTAAATCATTATATACGTACAGCACACATATGCTAAACATACGTCATATTTATTACCGATAGCAATGCTTGCAACTAAACGCTACTTATTGAGATAATTATACGACGTAGTACAATAACCGACCGATAAAAGAGAAAAACAACAGTTTCCGACATTTTGCGTAATTATACGAAAAAATAGTATTGACATTTAGCTGGTTTTGTTTTTTTTTTTGAGAAATAAAAATTTTTATGCATAGAATATGTCTATGATCGTTTTTTTTTTTTAATTTCGCGGGCTACCTTTGAGCAATACATCTTAAGTTTTACTAAGAATATGGCATAGCATAATCAGCGTTATAATGTTCCCCCTGCTGGGACTCGTGCCTCCTCTCTAGGACAGAGAATGGACTCCACGACGCGGGCCCAGTGCGGACATAAGGGCTTATTACACTACGCGATATTCAGACCGTTTTAGTAGATTCGGAAACCTAAATGCTCTTATCACACGTTCTTACTTTTTCCGAACGGAAAAAAACCCGATATCCGTTTCGAAATTTTCTCCGTGGGTCTCTCACGGAATCCCGAATCTGAATTACTGATCGGAAAACCTTATCCGGAAACCGAATGTGTGCGTCCGGCCTTAGGTTTCCGAATCTGAATTCCTGATCGGGAAACCTAATCCGGAAACCGAATGTGTGCGCCCGGCCTTTCTCGGGAAGAAAAAAAAGACGAGTCTGAATATCGCACGCGTTATTCAGAGTAGTGTAATGGCCCATAGGGTTGAGAACATAGGTGATGAATGAAATAGATCAAATTAGATACACGAATCTAAAGAGCGGTTAATAACATTTTCATTTCTAATTAGGATTAGTAAATCTTAAGTTCTTTTTTCTGCTGACTACAGGAGCTAGGGAAGGGTACCTGTCCGTTCCTCCCTTTTATGTTATCGCTAATTAATTTTATTCTCGAGTTCGCAGACGGTTAAATCAATTCTCTTTTGGCAAACTAACTTTTTTCTCTTTCAAAACGAGCGGTGAAAGTGTTTAGCAAGGGATAATTAAGATTAATAACAATGTTTTAATTAGTAGAGACCCCAGTTACTAGCTAAAGTGTGCCTACAGGTATTTTTTTTTAATATCTATTACTCAGCCTCCGCTGAAAGTCCGTCTGTCTGTATGTCGGTGTGTCGGCGGGCTGATAAGAGTGTCCATGAAGTTTCTTGCACGTTCTTCTCCATAGAGATCTACGCTTTGGGACGTGCAATTTAGCTTCACTTTTGTTTGGACTGAACGACATTTGACTATTCAAAAGTGCCTGCAAATGGTCTATTCGAAATAAATGATTTTGATTTTTTTTATACCTTTTACTCAGCTGTCCGTCCGTCTGTCTGTATGTCCATCTGTCAGAGGGCTAAATCTTATAAACAGTAAGAGATAGAAAGTTGAAATTTTCACAGAATCTGTATTTTTATTGCCGCTACAACATCAAATAATAAAATTAAAAGGACTCGAAGGACTGAAACAATTTGCCTGTTGCTTCCCGTCCGAATATAACTTGTATATCTTCAAGGCCAGAGTGAAAAGGCTTTAATAAACTAGTGCGCCTCACCATCAACGATTGCATCACTGCTTACCATCAGGTGGGATCGCAGCCAAGTACTAGTTTATATAAAGTAAAAAAAAATATTAAAGGGTGTTTCCCATACAAGAGACTATTTTGCAGTTTTTTTTATTGATTTTAATAAATGTATTACGGAACCCTTCGTGAGCGAGTTCGACTCGCACCGCATTTAGCAAGTATTTTATTGTTGGTATAGCTCAGTGGTTCCCAAACTTATTTTGTCTACTGCCCACTTTGAGAATAAATATTTTTTAGCGCCCCCATTTTTTCACCTATTTAAAAACCACTATAACTTCAAATTAAATTAATTAATTATTGTGACCTAGATATGTATATTATGTATATTAACGGGTCTTTCTGGGTCTCTTCCCGCCCCCCTTGAGACCTGCAGCGCCCACAAGGGGGCGTTATCGCCCACTTTGGGAAAGACTGTAATAGCTAGTGAGTGTAAATTTAGTTCCATGGCTTTCTTTACCGTTACAAAGTGGAAAGATTTTTTGTGTTTACAGTATCAACTTAAGTCATGATGACTCAGGTGTACTACAGCAATGCATCTTTTGTTGTTGGCTGTATTTTTGAGTTTATTTTTTTAAATTAACTTGATGGAGAGTTGATAAAAGATTAGTTATCAAAACTAGCTTCGTACATGCGGCTTTGTTCGCGTGAAAATAGAAAATTATACCAAGGGAATATTTACCTACTCTGCGAACATAAAAAATTCCCTGCCGGAGTCTGATAGCTACAACTTGGGGGTATTTAATTCATGAATCCCCAAGCGACCACCGGTGGCCGCGCATCTATTGTCTTACTATTGTGTCTCTAATTGACGGTATCTGAAGGGAACCTATTCACTCTTGACTTAAGTCAAGAGTGAATAGGTTACTTCTAGGCAAGCGAGCTCCATCGTCGACCACATTATCGCTTACCATCAGGTAAGATGGTGGTCAAACGCGAGCCTATCAATAATAAAAAAAAAAGTACTACATTCCAAGTCATGGTCTACTTGAGGGAGAGGAAGGCCGAAGAAAAGATGGATGGATTGTGTGAGGAGTGATATGAAAGAAAAGGGAGTTAGTGAAAGTTTGACGGGTGACAGAACAGAATGGAAAAAAAAAACGTGTTGCGCCGACCCCAAGTAATATGAGATAAGTGCAGGAAGAAGAAAAGGTCTAGTGTTTAAATTTTCAGACGTAGAAGGAATAATAAACATACAATATACTTCGTTCTTTATAATATTAATGCTATGTGATGTGATATGATTTTAATTTTTTCCTGGAAGAGTGGGGCCTGTATCAAATCCTATCAAGGGGCCCCATCTTAATAGATAACGAGAAATTAAAACTTCTTCAACTTATTTTTTAAAAGATTCCGGGGACGTAAGTTTGATTTCTAAATGCAAAAAAAAAATCGCGCATTACAATAAATACTGGTATGAAAAACAGATCATTTGCGGGGGTTACGCGTGCAGGGCAATGCAAAACCGCACGATGTTAAAACACCCTTAGGTGGCGGTATGGTGAGTCTTGGTTCTCTAAATTGTTGTTAAAGAAAATCCGGAAACTATAATAAAAAAGAATTTACATGGTAGGTACAGGTAACTAGACTTGTTTTTTTACGCCCAAGCGGGGTCCGTAGCCATTGACATATATATTTCCTTTTGAAGTCATTGTCCGTAGCATAGTTAAACCGTCACTGCATGATTTGTAAAAAAATATTGGTGGAGAAATGGAGAATTTACAAGCTCTTGAAGTTATTCTTGTCAAGAAAAATGTGGTTAAAGAGCTTATTATAATTTTACTAAGAGCCATATTTTAGTTAGTTACAATTAAGGTTTTATTATTTATTTATTTATTTAAATCTTTATGCACAGAATTGTACAAAGGCGGACTTATTTTATTTTACTAAAAGTAAGTATACTTGGATATATGGATTGTGTGAGGAGTGATATGAAAGAAAAGGGAGTTAGTGATAGTCTGACGGGTGACAGGGCAGAATGAAATAAAAAAACGTGCATTGGCAGAATAGTCGACATCGGCTCTATTTGCCATTTTCAAAAAATAGAATAGAATACGTAGGTACTAGTAACGGTCGTGTGACGTGAGACGTCAGTTTTTCGAGTTACAAAACAAAATTACACCAGAAACTTAAAATTAATGGGCGTGTTAGCTTTTGAGAAGCCAAATAATAATAAAAAAAACCATTGAAAGCCCTTTTGTAAGAAAGAAAGAATATTATGGCATTCATCCTACTAATATTATAAATGCGAAAGTTTGTTTGTATGGATAGATGTATGGATGGATGTATGGATGTTTGTTACTCTTTCACGCAAAAACTGCTGAACGGATATCGATGAAACTTGGTACACGAGTAGACCATATCCCAGAATAACACATAGGATACTTTTTATCCTGGGATTATGTACGCAGGTGAAGCCGCGGGCAAAAGCTAGTAACAAATAAATGTAGCAACAACAGCGTTCTGAGCGCAATAGCTGTGCGTTTTGGCCGTCTCTTTCAAAGTCAGTGGGTCATGTCTTGTGTAGGTGTGGCCAGTCATGGAAATAAAGTGTAAAACAGGCCAAGAGCGAGTCGGAATCGCGAACGAAAGAACAACTTTATTCACACAATTTTTTTTGTTTTGTATTTAACTTTTAATTATTTTTTTTTTATGACAAAATACTATTGAATTAATTAATTAATAATAATATAAGATAAAGTAATACATAATATAATAATGAAAATGTGACTGACTGACTACTGGTATGGACCAAGTCTGAAAATATGTCTGAAATAAAAAGATTTTTTTTTAGTTTTTGTTATGGCAATAGAAATACATCATCTATGAAAATTGTAACTACCTAGCTATCACGATTCATGAGACAGACACACGGGCAGTGGACTTTTTGTAAAAGGGAGCCGCTTTTACTCTTTGTTTATGGAACCGTAAAAATAAGTGTACTAACTGGGTAAGATTTCTATGAGTTTATGGCAACCAAAATTAAATAATAATTATTAAATAAGATTATTTTTAATGTTTATTTTTAAACTTTTTTATCTTGGTGGAAAGTCATTAAATAAGTCTTCCCGAAATAAAAACATTTTGAATTTAAAGGACTTTGATAACAAAGACTGACACACAATTTTTATATATTAGAAGATAATAAACTAAACTGCTTGATTATATTATTTTTTTCTTTTATTACCAAAGAATGGAATAGGTAGGGCTATTCAGGTTCATTGACCGCAAACATTGCTGTTAAGAGGGTCCTTCTCCACTCGCTTATCGTAAACAAAACGCTCGCTTATCGAAAATGGTTTAAAAGCTTGTTACTTCATTTACTGCAATCCAACGCGATGTTTGACGAAAAGGCAACGCAAAAAAAGAGAGATAATACCTAAAAACTCTGTTAGTATTCGGTAATTCCGAGATTTACTCGAAAATTTCACAAAACTTGCTCCAGGATAGCTGTTTTTTTTAAACCCTTAAAAGTTTTTGGAAAAAGTGGTCATCATTTAGAATCTTAATACAATTTGCAAGGTCTCTAGAGGATTACTTTTTTGACTTTTTTAATTTTTAGGCAAATTATGAAGTGTCAAAGTTCATACAAAATAGGACATTTTCAGAGGTTTTTACTGGATTAGTTTTACACAAATTTAGAAATTGGTTTCTATAGAAACCTAGATAATATCCACAAGATACTGTGTTTCCAAAATATCTAATGAAAAGTGTGTAGTAACGTCATAATCAGTTATGAGCGTTTGTATGAAAAACAGTGAAAATGTGAGTCGTGATGCACCACCTTAATATTGATATTCCATGGGAGAATTTCATTCTTTTTGTCAATATGAATTAAAAAAAAAATGTAAGCCATGATATGCGACGTTGTAAATTTCGTCAACAGCAGAATCAAGTTTATCTATTTATTATACTATCCTTAATCCCGTCCTTCTTATATTTACCCATCAGAAAGGAAGTGTAATCTATCATTAGAACCGAAGGCAAGAATAGTTTTTTTTTATAATTTTACTACTTTAAAACCAAATCCCGGGACTCGGGGAACATCCAAATAATTCTAACCTGTGGCAATTACATAAAACAGCTCTACCTATTCCAAGCTCTGTTTATTGCATTTTAATTTATTGATTATTTTAGTAAACTTTATTATTTTTACCTAGTATGCAAGCCTATACATAATAGAAAAAATATTATTATGTATGAACTAATGCAGATATAAAAGTTATTAACAAATATTGTGGACCAAATTTTATCTTTCATAGATAAATTATTATTTTTTTATAAGAAAAGCTTACATTATTTTGTTTTATTTCTCTATCATTTTTAGAGACCTTGACCCCCGAGTTCTAGGTTAAATTGACGAAAAAATTGACAAGTGTTTTTAAAAACTAATTTGCAAAATAAATATCATTTATTATTGACAGCCCATTTAACCTTTTGAGTATGGTAATTAGAGACACTATATTGTTCATTGTGGCGACGCTTGGGGAGGTCTATGTCCAACAGTGGACGTATATTGGCTGAAATGATAATAATGATTATAGAAATTTGAAAGATAAGTTCACAGGCAGTAGTTTAATGTATAGACTGATAATATATTTAAAATTTGAAATAAAAAAGATTGAGTGTCTATTGAACAGCTTATTTCAGAATAAAGCTCAGAGTTTTTAGAATGTTAGGAAGACAACAGAAGTTAGCCATTTTAATTAAACAATTAAAAATACTAGGCCATTTGTCTAATTACAAAAGAATGTGTACTCAAGGCCTTAGCATTTTTAATCACTAAGGCAATGTGGTATTATTTTTTTTGAGCATGAGGCAAGCTTATCTTTTTTTTTTATAATGACCAAAAATATTTATGTAAATGATTACATATTAGTTTGCATTTCTTTAAATACAAAAATATGAAGAGAAGTAATGTTTTATAATAACATCTTGTCTGAAATAAATGTGTTGAATATAAATTAAGATTGTTGATTGTTAAATTTGTCATAATAAAAAAAAAATTGTTGGAAGATTATTTTGAAAGAAAAATATTTTTAAGAAACATTATTTGTAAATATTTACAGTTGTTTATGTCCTATGTGAGACAGTTATATTTAGAATGTCTTCAAAACATATTAGAATACTCCAAAACAAAGTAACTATATGAATCATGTGTTAATTAAAGTACAACATGGAAATTATAAGGAATTAAACTAATGCAAATAAAACCTGTTTGCTGACAATGACCCTAACATACAGTAACAAAGAAATAGCCAGCAACTGTGTGTACTGTGAACCAATGTACATGCAATAACAATTAATTATGCATAGACTCTATAATCCGTTAAGTGCTTAAGGCCATAAACATAGAGAAAAAAAAAATGCGCAATCAAGACCATGGCCTACATACGGAATTACGAAATATCACCAGCCAGTACATACGGAAGAACACTGCTAACGTAACGCACCTACCTACTAGTTTATCAACGTGTTATATATAGATACGTTGGCCCACGGAGTCGTGAAAAGAATGCACGCTCCTTACCCAGCGAATAGGCAAAGGTCTACATGAATAAGAACCTTCAAATAAAATGTTATTAATAACTTTTCACAGGTGTACAACAAAGAAATATTAATAAAAACACACCCCATATTGATTTTATATAGGGTCGTGACAATCAGCTGACGGCCCTACAGCTACTTATTTACATGGTGGCCCTCGAACGCAATAGGTTCTTTGTAATGACGATAACAAAGAAAGGATACAGTTTGATGACATCGGTGTCCATGCGTCGTTTCCCAGCGCTCGGTGACGACATCTTCGTGATCTATTACTAATAAATCACAATATCGAACACGAACACTAGAACTAACTCACACTAGACGCAGCGAAACCAATTTTTCGTCCACCAGCAGCAGTCAGAAAAATAACATTGTAGAAAAACAATGGACACAAACCATAGACTAAAATTTCGAAGATGATGTGTAATGAAAACGATGTTGCCACTAAGCAAAATCAGTAAAACTGAAGAAAACCACTAGTTTTAGCTTTATGTGTATGGTTCTTTATAATAGACAATGACCATTCCAGAAGATTATGCGTCAAAAATTAAAAAGGATGCAAATTTGTCTATGCGTCATCATCAGCGAAACTTCGCGTGTGTGAATCTAGGAAGATTATTTATAATTCAGTTTTAATTATAGATTTCTTTTACATATACATCCCAAACTCAGTTAGGACGACGCGTTTGTGGACTGCGACGCTCCGTCGGCGCGCCACGAATGCGGAAACATGTGTTTTGATGTGAACATCAAATCGTGATACATGACAACAAATTCTAATTTATCGGAGTTTACGTGTGTATTAATTGTGTTTAGGAGTGATAAAGGGTTGTTGTGAGATCTTATGGTAGCGGTGATTGCTGTAGGGTATCCGTGTGAGGCGGTGATAAGTGATAAAGTGCGGTCATTTCCGGTGTGTTATTCGTGATGTGGGCGCCCCGGTGAACTCTCCTACTGAATTGTCCTAACGTCCTGGTACAGCCATGGCGAACACAGGGATCGGGGTCTCTTTTGACCCTAATGACATGACCAGGTAAGCTAAAAGATCACTAAATTCAACCTAACCACAATACCTCTTAATTTCTTGTTTCTCTTCATGATTTTCCTAATAAGGAAGTAAGTGATAATTACTGGTCAGTTTCACTTTACTTTGGACCTATAAAACATCGATATTTGGTTCAAAATATTCCATACACACTATGAAAACACATGTCATTTTCAGTAACAAGCTAAGAATAACAAAATTTATGTCTGGTTGGTATTATACTTTTCTATAACTAAATAATATAAAATCAAAGCTATTATATAGAAGAAATGCCTTAAAACCACAAAATAAGGAAACAAAATGATTTAATTATTAGGTTTTCCCTGTAATGTTAAATAGGCACTATTTTTCTTTGCTTGAAATACGTAGTATCAAATCGTAAGCCGTTTGAAGTAGTACACACGGCCATCGTTCTCTTGGTTGTGATTGTTGCAGCAATATGTGTCTCTCTCTTGTAGATAATACGTTTTATTTTTCATCTCAATGCTTTTTCACATGGTAAGTTTTTTTTTTCAATTGCTATGCATAATCATTATTTTATTGACCCTTTAATTTGTTAAACTGCAAGCGAACGCCAGCGTTCTCTCATTGTCTTTCTATTATGTCTCTAATTACAGTATTTGAAAAGTTAATTGTCTATATCTGACAAATGCTCTCGTGTTTATTCCATCATTACGCATCCACAACCAAATCCTCCATTTAGTCAGCTCTTCAGTAACCTATGCGGGTTGAAGAGCTAAATGAGATGGGGCACCCAGTCGCAAACACACAACCCTGGCGAAGAGAACATGAAAACACTGGTTTCATTAATCTGACATGGCCAATTTAACCCTTCAGATACCGTCAATTAGAGACACAATAGTAAGACAATAGATGCGCGGCCACCGGTGGTCGCTTGGGGATTCATGAATTAATTCATTAAACCCCAAGCGAATGCCGGCATTCGTGCTGTCATTGTCTTTCTATTGTATCTCTAATTATTATAATTGAAGAGATAATGGCTTAACATATTGAATGCCAGCTATAAGATTTCTCGTAGATGATTTCTTCTCAAATGCAATCTACAAGAAAACTCATAGTCAATATTCAAAATGTTTTAATTTCATGCAGGCCTACATGGCTACTTAAAAAACGTCAGAAGCTAGTGTGTTCCAATTAGGTAGCCATTTCTTATAAAGAAGTAGCGGCAAGAAACTCCATGGTTAATCTTTAATTCATGAATCCCCAAGCGACCACCGGTGGCCTCTATTGTCTTACTATTGTGTCTCTAATTGATGGTATCTGAAGGGTTAAAGAAAAAATTGTTGAAATAATTCCATAGACTAAGAGATAGGTAAGTGACAACAGTGTAGACAGAAACAAGTTTAAAAGTAGATGATATTTAGTGAATTTCCTAGTGCCTAAATATGAGATATCTTGCACACATTAGGTCCCATATATGGGCACTGTTGACATTTCTCGTAAGCTGATGATGTATGGTCCAAACTGAATTTGATCCCTTGAAATTCTAGGCATTAATCAATAGATATTTGCACTTCAACTAATGTAATAATTACTGGGTAAAACAAATTATGGTAATTAGAATAAATACCCATTAAAGATCTATTGCTAATTAATTACCATTAGTTAGTTAATTGAACCTACTAAATAGCCATTATTGTAAATTTGCATTGTATACCATTTATGACACTGATACTCTAAAATATGTTTGCAATATTTTTTTGTGTGTGTGGTTTATCAAAACTTCAGAACTACATGAGCATCTACAAATTGGAACTATAAAAGAGGAAATAGAACGCAGAGCAAAGTCATACAAAGATCGACTATTAAAACATAGCAACACCCTAGCAACAGCTCTGAGTGAACCAGCAACACATACAAAAACTAAAGAAAAAGTACATACTTTATTGGCCATTCCAGCAAATAAAATGTTTTTTTTTCTTTTCTTTTTTCTTTCTTACATAAAAGGCTAAAAGGCCACCAAATTTGGGACTTTGTTAAATAGAGCAATATAATAAATATAATGAGAGGGCAGATTCTTCACTGGAAGAATGAATCTTAGCATCAATAAATTCCCAGAAACAATCTGTTAATGGTTATCCAACCGATTGCAAGATAAGGTTATCAAATAATAAAAAAAAATTAAATCTAGAGATACTTCTTACTGTTATTGTTTTTTTTTAGGTTGTCAATCATCAATTTTCTTTTCGCTCCTAGGATAGAACAAAAGGATGTGACTAGACCAACAGGCCAGTCAACAATTTGAAATTGAATGCCGATTTTTGCTTGGTGTTAAATATATTAAAGCCCACATATGTATGTGCATTCATTTGCCTTTTATCTAGGGTTACAATTACTCTTTCAAACATTCCCCCAAGATACCACCACTAAGTTCAATACAATATTTAGTCCCTCATAGCAACAAAACTGTATGTTAACAGCATACAATAATATTGGTTAATCTATCTTTGATAACACTGCTATTTATAGAATAATTATAAATATTCTCACTTTATTACTAGGTACTTATGTTGTTTAACTTAATTTAAGTTTCTAATATATGCACAGGGTTTTTTTTGTCGACGGGGAAAATCATCTTATGACAAAACCCGCTCTTGGGTGGAGCGGGAGATAGTGTCAGACTCTTACTGACTGTGTCGTTCCTTCTAGCCTTCATACCGGAGCTCTAGTTTCCTTTCGGATAACCCCGACCCCGGATGTATACACAGGGTGACATCAACTTTTGATAATATTGGGGGTTCCTAAATCATAGGTATAGGTATGACGGCTGTTGCCCGCAACGCCACGACTAAGGCTCGTATTTTGCGTACGGGTGGGACAGATGAGTCATTCGATCCACCCCAGCTCATCAAGAAAGGCCAGCAGTGTCTTGGTGTCGCTGACCATTTCACGAAGGTTGCCTGGGTTACTGAAATACTTTGCCCTGTATCCAGCAACCACAGGTCAGCTTAGAAGCAGGTGAGCTGTTGTCTCGTCCTCCTCCATGCAGGCTCTGCAGTTCCTAAATCATGTACTGAAACGAAAAATTCCAATATGATCATGAAGGTCATAGTTTTTTTCCTATTTTTTACGTTTATTAATTTAAACTGTATCTATCTAAATCGTTATTCTAACATATTTAATAAAAAAATTGAAAGAATTAACTTTCAAATTAAATATGTCATTGGGATTGAATAAAATAACGATTTTATCTACCATTGGGGTAGATAAAATCGTTATTTTATTCTTAATTGACTTTTTAATTAATTAAGTAATTAATTTTTTTTTTTACTAAATATCTTCGATGTTGGCTAAAATAACTATTTAACACAGTTTAAATTTAAAAAATACAGACTTTTTTTTTCAAAAATTAGGGTAAATTCCACCAGTCCAGAATCATGTACTGAATCCATGGTATTAATTTGTGCATCGATGTCAAAGACACCGTGTAGAAGGAGAAACTGACCAGTGACACCAACACCATAAAGTTGCACCTTTTTCTCATAAGGTTCTACAGAAATTGCATAATGATACTTCCCGATATTCTTACTCCCATTATATGAAGTAATTTTCATTGGCATTTGATTTTTTTTTGCGAGACGGCCTACAAATACAGCAAAATACCTAATGTGTGCTTTCATTTCTAGAATTTCCATTAAATGTAGGTATTAATTCATGAATCCCCAAGCGACCACCGGTGGCCGCGCATCTATTGTCTTACTATTGTGTCTCTAATTGACGGTATCTGAAGGGTTAAAGAAATATGTCAAGTACTGTGCGTTCCAAATGAGAATAGGATCGATTTTTTGTTGTGACGTCACGATTTACTGTCAAATCTAAGAAATTTGGTCAAAATTGAGGAACTTGGAGATGAGTAAAATTGAAGAACTGAATTCTGATTAAACTTTTTTTGTTCACAAAGTTCGTAAATAAATTAAATTTTTCGTAAAATAGTTCAATAATTCAATTCATCATTCATTTAATTTCTTTCCTCGATTTGACAGTAAATCGTGACGTCACAACATGCAATCGATCCTATTCTCATTTGGAACGCATTGTAAATCGTTATTTTACTCGATATAACCATATTTGAAATAGATAGGTATTACAAGATATGAGCTTTATATAATATTCTTTATATAATATTCCACAACTATCACACAACGCCATCTAGTCCCATGCTAAGCAGAGCTTGTGTTACGGGTACTAGACAACTGATAAACATACTTATATATTTCTAAATACATACATTTTATAGATAAATTACACCCAGACACAGAACAAATGATCATGCTCATCACATAAACATTTGTCCTGGGTGGGAATCGAACCCACGACCTCCGGCATAGCAGTCAGGGCCACTAACCACTAGACCAACAGGCCAGTCAGAGAGCTGTTTGTTACCAGCGACTTTGCCTGCATTAAAGTAGGTCTTCCCATACAAACTTTGGATCACCTTCCATTCCCTTGTGGGTAAATTTTGGAAAACCCTCTCTTATGGCTCACCTACGTCATTAAAGGAATCCTTGTGCAAAATCTCACACTCATAGGCCCCTTTTTTTTAGGAGGGAAAATAACCCAATAACATCTCCAGCTCTTGGGTGAAGCGTAAGAGTGTCAGACTTTTACTGACTAAAAGCCTAATCCTGTTCCTTTGTTGCCTTTCATACCAGGGCCGAGTTTTCCTTTTAGAAACAAACCCTTGGCCCCAGTAGGCTTCGGCCTTGTTGGGCCGCTACGGTTTGCTGACATCTCCTAGAGGCGCGCGGAACAGTACGCGCCGTCGACTCCTAGGCCCTGTAGAATAGAATAGAACAAACTTTAACGTACACCAAAATAGTAAAGGCCCTATTACCTACACTACGCTAAATATCGCGTACGATATTCAGACTCGTCTTTTTTTTTTCCCGAATATGGCGAATATTACACGGTAGGTTCTGCTGTCAGTTTTGCCACAGTCAAAACCTTGATTGACGAAATACCTACCGTCTAATGCGTTGCATGGAAGGTAGGACTGATTGGCGAAAACCATAATTCATGATTGATGAAATTGATTGACGCTTGCATGACCGTGTAATGGTCGCCTAAGACAGTCTGACCCTTATTACAATACGCGATACGTCAAACCATAGACTAAAACGGTCTGAATATCGCGTAGTGTAATATGCCCTTAACAAAGCTTTTGAACTAAATGCAGTGTCTGTAGTTTCGGCTGTGCGTTGATATATGTCAGTCAGTTAGTTTCTCCTTTTTATGTATTTAAAGAAAAATAGAATAAAAATACTATAAACACCATACTCTGTACTTCATGCAATTCTTTTTCCAAGAACTATTGAAGTTATGAAAAAAAAAAAATTTGAAGAATTACATATTCTACGTCCTTGCGGGAAACCGATGGATGCGAGACGCACAGGATCGTTTGTCGTGGCGACGCTTGAGGGAGGCCTATGTCCAACACTGGACGTATATCGGCTGAAATGATGATGATGACATATCCTACTAAATAACTAAAATCTGTCCGTTTTATGAGTTTCCCCATTCTTTGAAAACTGATTGTTTATCTCTAAATACAAAACAAAGCAGACTAATAATATATTACTGGCTGGACTTTGCACTTTGACCAGCAAAGCAAGCTGGTTTGAGTATTAATCAAATTACCTATAATAAAATAATTCACACAAAATATATTCTTAGGTGTGGATTTGTTGTCATCAGGACAAATACCTATTTGCCTATATCTACAACACAAAAAATCCGCTCCTACCCCTACAGCTTTTACTCACGCAAATTAGTGTTTTTGCACTAGTGCAGAAAAATACGATAGCTCGCCCCCCCACGATCTGCACTGATAATGTAATAAAGAGATAATGTTTGTTTTAATATTTTTTTTGTTTTTAGGAGGTAATCTCTGACAATACTGGTCCAATTGCGAAAATTATTTCACTGATAGAAAGCTGCTTTATTCCTGAGTGTCACAGGCTATAGTTTATGTACGCGGGCGAAGCTGCGGGCAAAAGCTATTGTATTATATAGATCGTATTAGGTTGGACAGTGAAGGAGTGGAGCCCCCCAGCAGCCCCACTAGTCGCTGGGCAGCCCCCGTTTATCGTTTATTCGTATACAATATACGTCAATTCTTATTACAGATATCTATAGAAACTTGCACATGATCCAAAATATTTTCAGGTCTTTAAAAAGACAAGTATTTCCTGGAAAAAGTTCTGTGAAATATTTGAGTAAATGACGGAATTACTGAATGCCAACAGTTTTCAGGCGTTATCTCTCTTTTTTCGCGTTGCTTCTTCATCAAAAGTTCGTTGGATTGCGTTATATTTAAATGCAACAAGCTTTACCTTTCAATCTTGTCAATTAGAGACACCATTGAAAGACAATAACAGCGTGAACGCCGGCGTTCGCTTGGGGTTTAATGAATTAAAACATGCACGCGTTGACGATAGATGAGTGGGGCTGGAGAAGGGCCTCGTTAACACTTTCAAAAATTCCCGTAGCCCTAGCGGAGGATAGACCCTGCAGCCCTGCAATCAAAAATAACCGGAGTAATGTAGAGTTGCAACCCAGGGTCGTTCTTTTATAACTCGAGTAGCTACCCTAGAGTTAACCCAACTAACTCTAACTTGCTGGAGTAAGCGGCCAATACTTGACATTGACAGTTGAACTCACGTTCGCATTCAAAAATAGCAGGGTAGAGTACATTGCCCTATGACGTTATTAGAATTAACTCTAAATGTTTTGAACTCTCTTTGAACGCAGGGCTGGGCCCCTTCGGTTTTGCTGAAACCTCTTTGCACGCGTAACTCACGCGTGGCATGCTACGCGCGTCCGATGATTTCCATTGGACTCTGTCTACCAGATGGCTGGATGGAAAGTTACTACCCAAAAAAGCACTATTCTTTTGTTCTCTGGCTATTCTGGCTAGAATGATTCTTTGCAATACTTTTTTTTCTCTCTCTCATTTTTATCCTGCATCGCAGCAATCAGTACCCCTAGCCAAGTTGCTAATCTGCAACAGTTACGCTTGAAGAAAGCTTCAAATGTACGGGAATAACATAGTCTCAACGCTCAGTCACGTTGTCAGAACAAAAGAATTGGCGGGAAGGTCAACTCGAAGCGTTCGACGCAAGCGAAAAGGTTGTAACTTAATTAGGAAGCTGTTTAATAAATATTTAGCCGCTTCTGTGACTGACCTATCGTCTGGATGTGGCAGATTGTCTGTGCAATACAATACAGTTATTATACAGAACTAGCTTTTGCCAGCAGCTTCGCCCGCGTAAGAATAGAAAATATCGACCTATGTTACTCAGTGATAAAGTAGGTTTCTATTGGTGAATGAATTTTGAAAATCGGTCCAGTAGTTTTTGAGTTAAATCGTAACATACAAACAAAAATCAATTTTTTTTTTTTAATAATAGAAATTAATCTTTTTGTTAATTCTTCATTGATTGCGTTATTAGAAATCTGTTAGCGCTCCTAATATGCCAAGCATAGGGAAAAAGCTATTTTCTATACTTAGCCATATCATACACTTAAGGCGTATGGTCTCTTGAACATCTGGCCGGAGTTAAATGCACACATTCTCGTACTGCCGCATGCGCCCCCATAGAGCCCCGCTGTCCTTTAAAACCATTTTCTTTGCGAAATATTGATTAATTCACATAATATGCTATGTACATTCTGAAGTCGACTTACGATTGGATTAATTCATGAATCCCCAAGCGACCACCGGTGGCCGCGCATCTATTGTCTTACTATTGTGTCTCTAATTGACGGTATCTGAAGGGTTAAAGGAGCTTAATTGGATCTATCGGTGAAAAATTTTTAGCAATCGAGTACTTCCAGAGATTACCTCCTACAAACAAAAAAAACAAACTACCTCTTTATTATATGTATTAGTGTAGATTATTTAATATTATAAAAAACAAGATGTTACTCGTGGCTCATACCCCAAATAAATTGGATATTCGATGATCATTCATCAATTCTCTCTACAAGATAATTCGACATATGAACACAGAATGCGGGGACTTCCCGTACACGGCGTAATAATGAGGAAACATAATTTATTACTGCAATCGGTACAACTACAACCTTTGCGGGGAACCCCCTGTAGTGAGCGAAATGACCAATGTTTATCGATGGGCAAATAATAAACGTGAATAGAAAAGTATAAAATAGATAAACTTAGATTACCTACAGTTTGTTTTTTTTTTTAACAAAGTTCCCTATGTTGTTTGTCCAGAAAGCTCCCTCACCTCGCATGCGGGCGCCCTATCGACTAATGAATACGATTCTTTACAAGTAGTAGGCCCTATGGCATGCGAGAAATCTTCTGCACTTCTTTTGTTGCATGCGGGATGCTGGCTCTATCGGTCAATGAAAATAAGCCTCAATATGTGTGTTCAGTCAATAAGTCTTTTTCATTACTCATACTCTGAAAGTATGTCTGAAGTTGCCTGAGGAGCGGGCTGAAAAGTACAACACTTTTCATCCCTAGGGAGTTTTACTTTCACCTAACAACTGTCAAATTATTAAAAAAAAAAAAACTAGATCTATCTTCTTGTATTCGTAATGAAAAGCACAATACTTATTTAGTCCCTCGAATTAGCGACCTCGCTACGCTCGGCCGCCAACTTCTTCTCGGGACGAAATAAGTAACTTTCACCCCTAGTGTAACAATGTACTATTTCAATACAGTCACTCGAAAACCCATTCTTATCTCACAGTTTACAGGCACGCAATAGGTTTTTTTTTTATTTCCCGCACAAATGCAAAAATGTGCGCGTGCTCTCCCCCACCATAATTTTATTACATTATCGTATCAGGATGTTCGCGCTTCGACCCCCATGAGTCGCCGGTCAACCCCCGTTTATTTATTTCAGCGAGTGTATTGAAAAAACTCGTTTCAAACATGTGCAAATTTGTCACTGTATTTTTATTTGCCCTCAGCTCCATAACACGCTCGCCTACGGCTCGTGCGGATTCCGCCTCATTCGTAAAGACAAACTTTCTGCACTTGTATCAAATGTACTTATTACACACGCACTTAAATATTTACAAGGTAGAAAAGTGAAAAGTAGTGAAATTATTATTTTTGTTGTTAGGTATCGTGTACGTCTATACTAATATTATAAAGAGGTAAAATTTGTAAGTTTGTAAGTTTGTAAGTTTGTATGTAGGGGGTAATCTCTGGAACTCATAATCCAATTGTAAAAAAATTTTAACTGGCAGAAAGCTACATTATTCCTGAGTGCTATAGGCTATAAATTGTTTCTATAGCATGTATATTAACCGAGCTATCACAACTTTTGTCTAGCAAGTCGGAAAAAAATACCTCATAAAACCGAATTATTTGCGTGCGCTGCCTAAACAGTTGCTTAAAATTAAAAACAATGTATGGCTACCTGGTTCGTCTTAATTATTTCTACAAAAAAGTCCGCGATACCATATCTCTATCTTTTATATTTTTTCTTTTATACTTCTTTTATTGAATTAAAAATATTTTTTTTCGGCATACTTACGTTTGGCTGATTATTTAAGCAACAAAATATTAATTCTTATGACATTAAATTATTTCAGTATCACAAGAACATCATATAGATAAGATTTGCCATTTACAGCATATCAATTGGTCATACAGTTTCGGAGATAATTTAAAATGACTAAAACGCAAAATGCATACTAAATAGCATAACTTTCATTGTGCAGACGTTTTACCTATTTTTTTTATTTTTTTTTATGCTGGGCAAAAATCATCTTATGACAACCCCCGCCCTTGGGTGGAGCGGGAGATAGTGTCAGACTCTTACTGACTAAAAACCCACCCCGTTCCTTCTAGCCTTCAAACCAGGGCACGAGTTCCCTTTCGGATAACCCTGGACCCGGTAGGCTTTGACCCAGCTGGGCTACTGCTGTTGCTGACAACTTCTTGAGGCGCGCGGGAACAGTGCGCGCCGTCGACGTCTTGGGCTCGGTCCATTACCGGACGATCGGACAGCAAGCTACCCATGGCTCGCCGTCCGCGAGCCCGCGTCTACGGTGGCCGGAAATCGGGATCGGAATCCCGGCGGCGGCGGCGGGGGCGCCGTTGCCTGATGCGGTCTGCCTCCTCCTTTGCTAGCATTACTGCTTCGCAGAAGGAGGCGACCGCCTGCCATTCCTCCTCGCTAAAGACTATGGCCTCAACCAGAGCCCGGCGCGAGAGGTCTCCGCCGCCGATCGCCCCCACGAGGGCACGGCGATGCTCTGCCCAGGGAGGGCACACCTCGACTGTGTGCTCCACCGTGTCCTCCGGGTGTTCCGCACAGTGGTGACACCCGGGCTTCTCTTCCGCTTTAATTCGGTGCAGGAACCTCCCGAACTTGCCATGTCCGGTGAGGACCTGTGTCATGCGGAAGGTAAGGATGCCGTGAGGCCTTTCCAGCCACGCCTCAAAGAGGGGACTTACCGCCATAATTGTGGCGTGCCCAACGTTTTACCTATTTGCCTGTAGATGGCGTTCTGCAATTACGTAATTTTTCTGAATCGCGGTGGTAAGTGGTAATCGCGGTGGTAATCCACAGAAAGTGGATTGATGACCCTCTCGAATTATTATGCCCACGTTGTCGTTAGTTGGAGTTCTTCTGTCAGTTGCTTATTGGTTTCGGTTGTTTCGTTCGTATGGTTGTTGTTATTGATAGATACCTCATAATCGAAAATATCGTAATTTCGTTGTACGTTTGTTTTGTATGTTCATAGTTTCGTACTTCGTTCTATCGTAATAATCGATACGAGTTATTCGATATTACGATTGTTTTGTTTTGTAAAGGCGGATGGTGTTCGAGTCGCTCTCCCCTTTGTTCATAATTGTTTTCAAGTCTGTGCGTAGTTTGTTGAGAGCATGTCTAAAAGGAAATCTCAACTGTCCCGGCAGACATCACAGACAAGAGCCGCTCGAGTACGCCGTACGGAAGAATCTGCCCCTGAAAATGAGCAGCGCCTCTCGAGAAATAGAGAATATATTTCGCAAGCACGCGCTAGAGAATCTAGCTCTGAGCGCTCACAGCGCCTCGCTAGCCAAAATGTGAGGACGTCGCGGGCCCGTGCTCGAGAAACTAGCGCTGAACGTGCGCACCGTCTATCTGAGTTAAGGCAGCATGTCTCTGAGACAAGGGATAGGGAGACTAGCGCTGAGCGCTCGCAGCGGCTTGGTAGGCAAAATGTCATAACATCGCAGGACCGTGCTCGAGAATCTAGCGCTGAACGTGCGCAGCGTCTATCTCATTTAAGGCAGCATGTCTCTGAAACAAGGGATAGGGAGACTAGCGCTGAGCGCTCGCAGCGGCTCGCTAGGCAGAATGCCATAACATAGCAGGCCCGTGCTCAGGAATCTAGCGCTGAACGTGCGCAGTGTCTAATCGAGTGTAATCTTATTTTAAAACAAGAAATTTTCCGCGGACGAAGTCGCGGGCAGAAGCTAGTATTATATAAAAAGAGAAACTGACTAACTGACATATCAACACCCAATCGTAACTACTAGAACTACCAGTGCGAAATGTTTGCACAAGGTTTTATTTTTATACAATTCATTCGTTTATTAAGGAAGAAGATTTAAAGGGGGAGGATTTTTTTTGGTGGATAAAAATCATCCAAATGACATCCTCCGCCCTTGGGTGACAGACTCTTAATTACTAAAAGTCCCACCCCATTCCTTCTTGGCTTTCATACCGGGGCCGACACGGCTGCGCCCCTGCTGTAGCTGACAACTCCCTGTTATCGGACGATCGGATAGCGAGTTACATTGCTCGCCGTCCGCAAGCCTGCGCCTACGGTACGGTGGTCGACCATGTCTTATTTTTTCGGAGTTTTTCGGCCAAGGTTGGATATGCAAGTCATATGAGGGCGCATAAAAGAGCAGCAAATCTGAGCTCACAACCACTATGAGTAGCCAAAGAATGAAGTCGCTGTGGCTGAAATCTGCTAAATGGCATCATCATGTTTTCTTACGAGAGCTATTTCCATGGCGACTTCTAAGAAAAGATTTTCCAAATTTCACCGTTGCTGGGAACGCTAGTGTCATAAAAATATAAAAACTAGTGTAATACAATATGTGCCACATTCTATACCATACTCTGGCCAATAAAAATAATTAATTTATTAATTGAACACATATTTTGCAACTAACTTCAATTCGCAGCTTCGTCTGCATGAGTAGTGATTTATTATTCTAGAAAAACTTTTTACAGGGATAAAAAATACCCTAATCTATACATATGCCAAGATTCATCTAAAACCAGTCAGCGGTTTAGACATGAAAACTAGCAACATTCAAAACTTAAAAATAATATAATTATTAAGAAAAACAATAACAAAGGATTCAAAAACCATTACGGTTACTAAGACATCAGTTTTAGAACTTTACCTTGAAATTTTCACAACTCACGAAGCGTAATTAGCGTGTTGTATTGAGACAACAAAAACATTTTGTTGGTAATTAGCAGCTAACTATAACGACCTTCAATCGTTCTACAAGTGAAACCGTTCGTTCCTAGTCTAGTTTATATTACTTCCTTAAGGGGTGACCACATGGTTATAATCCAACGTCCCAAACAAGGTAACCTGGCTAGTTGCAATCAATGTAGACAGCAGTTGTAATCCATCCAAGCCCTTGGTTGGGAGGCGTCTTCTAACCTAACCCAACCACCGCACGTGTTGGCGCGTGGATTACATTCATGTAGCCATAACACAAACCAAACATACAAATCAAGGTCACCTTGGTGGGAACGCTAGTTTACCACCGTGTGGCCAACCCATTAGTGTTAGAAGGCTTTCTGGATTGATAGGATTAGTTTTATTGTCTGACGTAGGATGTAAACCCAGGAATCAAAAATTTGTTTATTAAATTAACTATAGAAAATGGAACGTAAAAGTTTTGGAACAGATTCAAAGATTTAAAGCATTTTATTTCAAATAAACCATTAACAGGCACTTATGAAATGTTAAGAAGTCAGTCAGTCAGAAAAAATGCTGCTCATCGCACATTCCAATACGTTGATCTCTATTGAGAAGAATGTGCAAGGAACTCCATGGACAGTCATTTCAATCATGTCATATACTACAAATATCTCGGTTAGATTTTTCTTATCGTTACTTACTATTATGTGAGAACAACGTAAATAAAGTAAAAAACAAAAAACTGTGTAGAACAGAAGTGGGTCCAAGACAGTGTCTTGTGGCATTCAATTTATTTTTAAGGTATTTTATGTGACAACACTTTCATTTGTCTTTTAATCCACATATAGTTTAAGAGGAGATTATCAGGAAATTGTTTTCTTTTAGTATGTGTCAAATATTGCAAAATTAAATATTGTGAAGGAGGTAGGAATCAAATGCTTCATTGGATAAATTATTTCCTTATCGCTTTTGAAAGATATTGTAATACGAGGATGGATTGAAAAGTTCGCGGCCTCAGCCAGAAAAAAAAATAAAATGTAAATAAAAGTAAATTTATTTTTCCACGTAATCTCCACTTAACATAATGCACTTCTTCCATCTGGTTTCCAACGCCTGTATGCCAGTCATAAAAAAAGTTTCTTCAAGGCCTTCAAAAAAGTCACCCACCGCAGCTTCGACCTTCTCATTTGATGAAAATTTTTGACCTCCAAGGTGTTTTTTTAGGTTTGGGAATAAATGAAAATCTGAAGGTGCCAAATCAGGGGAATAGGCGGGATGGGGCAGTAATTCAAAGCCACAATCACGAATTTGAGCCATAGATTCAACAGACGTGTGAACGCGTGCATTATCCTGATGGAACAACACTTTCTTGCTGAGTAATCCTGGCCTTTTCTCTTTGATTGTTTCACGCAAACGACGTAAAAGGGTGCAGTAATAAGCCGAGTTTATAGTTTCACCTTTTGCAAGGTAGTCCACCATGATGACACCCTTAGCATCCCAAAAAACTGACGCCATCACCTTGCCAGCTGACAAAATTGCTTTAGCTTTTTTCGGAGTCGGTTCATCAGGTTTTTTCCACTGCTTGGATTGCTGTTTTGACTCTGGGGTGTAGTGGTGTACCCAGGTTTCATCCATTGTCACAAATCTGGCCAAAAAATCTTGTCGATCAGCCTCAAACATTTCCAAACAGTCGCGAGAAATCGTGAGCCGTATTCGTTTTGTTCAACTGAAAGCAATCTGGGTACCCACCGCGCAGAAACCTTAGAAAATCTAAGTTCATTGACTATGATGTTTTGTGTTCGTTCATACGAGATGCCAATAGTGTCTGCAATCTCCTTGATGGTCAATCTCCGATCTGCCAATATCAGATCACAGATTTTCCCGATGTTTTCTTCAGTCGTAGACGTCGTAGGCCGGCCGGAGCGAGGGTCATCTTCAATACTGTCTCGTCCGCGTTTAAATTCTGCAACCCACTTTTTCACAGTCGTATACGACGGAGCAGATTCCCTCAATGTTGTTGACATATCTTCGTGAATCTCTTTTGGAGTTAGTTTTTTTTTAAACAGGTATTTGATGACCGCACGTTGCTCAATTTTCTCCATTCTTTAAAAACGCTGCACTTAGGCTCACAAAATTCAATCTAATTTAAAAACAGATAATGCTATTGCGATAGAATTTTACAATGTGACAACCAGAGAGTAAGCAAATCGAATGAGGTCAGTTACATTAAAATAGTTTAAGTATTTATGTGTTAGGCCGCGAACTTTTCAATCCACCCTCGTAGCTTAGTCATTCAAATGTTGCTGTTACTTAATCATTTACGATGAATTTAATTATGCTGTAACTATCACATTTTAATAACCTAAGCAGTTTTTTAAATGACTAATAATGAAGAGATAGATTTTATCGTAACGTAACTGTAAGGCCTGCAATAATGTTATTCTTTGAAATTTTACCATCTCCCTAGTCTTTCTTTCTGTAATCCTTCTAGCAGTGAACCTCCAATCGGACTAGACGCGAATCGAGGGGCTGTCCTTGTTAATGTATACTATTCTGATGATACCATTATTTCTGTCAACAGCTGGTACTTCAGAGAGCTGTCCCGCGCTGAAGCTACGAGGTTACTCCTCAATGAGACGGAGAGCGGCGTGTTCCTCGTCAGAGATTCCAAGACTATTACTGGAGATTATGTGTTGTGTGTCAGGTTAGTATCATAACGTTTTCCTAAAGAAATTGTCGAAGACGCTAAGAATAATAATTAAGCTAAGTTGTAATGTACCTTTATGATTTGTAAACCTATGATTACTCCACCACTAATTTGGTGCTGAAATTATGCACAGAGATTCCTTTTAAGATGTATAAAAAAAAATAAGAGTATTTTTAAAAAATCACCAGTCCGAAGTTTCTAAGGAAAAAACTATTGTCACCCAGGCCATGCCGTTGGCAAAAGCATGTCCTCTATTCAATTGAATGTGTTTTCAATACACTTGAAACGCGCTCATCCCATTGCTTTTAAGTACGCAATAGACTGTTTTCCGCACCAGTGCAGAAAAGTGCGCGTGCTCCCCCACCTCAATGTTATTACATTTACTGTATCACTGTACTGGCTGGGCGTTCGTCAACCCCCGTTTATTAATTTATTCTTAACCCTTCAGATACCGTCAATTAGAGACACAATAGTAAGACAATAGATGCGCGGCCACCGGTGGTCGCTTGGGGATTCATGAATTAAGTGTATTGAAAAAAGTCGTTTGATACACGTGCTATTATGGAGGCTCGTGCGAATTTCGCCTCAGTCGCAATGACAAACTTTCTGCACTTGTTTCTCAAAGTAAAAGTTCTTTTTTTCTAACCTTGCTTTCTCCTCCTGCCAGAGAAGACGACAGAGTCTCCCACTACATAATAAACCGCGTGGTCTCCGCCGACGGCACCATCCGGTTCCGTATCGGAGACCAGCTCTTCGCGGACATGCCAGCACTCCTGGCGTTCTACAGGCTACACTACTTGGACACCACGCCGCTGGTGCGGCCCCTGCCTCAGGCGCTGGCGAAGGTGGCCGCACCACCGCCACAGCAGCCGCATCAGGTTCTGGAGCTGGTCATCGCGAAGTTTGACTTCTCTGGCAATGTAAGTTGTTTTTCTTTCTTGTATAAGGCAAGTGGTGGCCGAGTGGTACGGCTCCGAATCACGAGTTGTAGGTCGCGAAATACGGTGAAGGAAAACATCGTGAGGAAACCGGCATGCCTAGAACCAAAAATTCGAAGACATGTGACGTTCATTAACCCGCACTGGGCCCGCGTGGTGGATTATGGATGGCCCATTCCCTCTAATAGAGAGGAGGCCTGAGTCCCAGCAGTGGGAACATTAAAAGGCTGATTATGTATAAGGCAAGCATACTGGTGCTCCACTAAGGCCCATCGCCCACTGCATTTTTTTATAGCGATGCTGTTACGCGTTTTGGTATCACTACTAGTACTAACTCGCGTTAGTCGCATTTGCAACGCGGTACAGAAGCGATACTAACGCGCTACAGCATCGCGACTGTAGCGATGCAATCGCGCGACCGTGACGGATGACGTCAGAGAGAAAACGGAAGGAGTGAAACATTCTACATGTAACAAAAACTTCATTTTTGTTACTGAATCGTGCTTGCATCGCGACTGAGAATCGTGGTGTGGGCGAGGGTAAACAGCTAGCGACTGCATCGCGACTGTATCGATACGAACGCGCGACAGCATCGCTTCAGAAAGTCGTTGAAGGCGAGAGGCCCATTTTGATTTGCATGGTAGTTAACGTACGCCAGTAGTGATGGCCTAGTGGTAACAACACCACCTTACGAGTTGTACGTCGTAGGTTCAAACCCATTACTACTGTTCTCAGAACGGTGAAGGAAACATTAGAAAGCATGCATGTCTAGGACTAAAAGTTTGAAGACATTATCTTTTTTTTTGTATTTATTATTGATAGGCTCGCGTATGACCACCATCTCACCTGATGGTAAGCGATGATGTGGTCGACGATGGAGCACGCTTGCCCAGAAGTAACCTTAAAAAGACCCCTAACGTAATCTACATTCACTGTGGCAATGGGTAGGGCACTTTGCTCATACAACAGGTGGTCGATGGAACCGAAAGGTGAAGCATTGAAAGGCCTCCCACAAGATGCACCGATGACCTGGTGAGAGTCGCGGAAATGCGGTGGCTGTGAGACGTACAGGATCGTTCGTTGTGCAACAGTGGACGTCTATCAGCTGAAATGATGATGATGATGACATCTACCCACCAGCACCGGGCCTGCGTGGTGAATTAAACTAGAACAGCACTGCGCACACGTGTCAAACACGCCGATCTGAGCGTGTCGGTTGGTTTCCATACATTTTACATGGCAACTAGACTTGTAGAGCTACAATAGATTCATACAAATCACGTGTGTGTTCGTTCTAATGTAGTTCTAGCTTTATTCCTGATCCTAGAGAACGGCCTGATTACTCTAGTCAATGGTCTAAACATTAAATTGTAAAACCTCGTTTACAAATAAAGCTTATTGATTCATTTGAATAACACATGTCATAAAAGTTGATGTTCTATTGTATTGTTTCAAATACGTTAACATCGCGAGTCATTGTTACAAGATCTATTATTTTTTGTTACAATGTCTTTACCATATGTTAACTTGGTTTGATAGCCTAATATTTTCGGACCGGTAGGCCTCCTCCAAATGTCGCCACAATTACCGTTTTTGTGCGTCACGCGTCCTTTGGATTCCTGTGATCGTAATCAAGACGCAGTATTGAAACGCCTCTTGCGTTTCTACGCTGCGTCCTCCGGTATGCCACTGCCTCGGCTACTCCATTACCTTTCGGCCCCATCGATCATCCATTCTACGACAATATGCTCTGACTACCGTCACTTTGGTTTGGTGATTCTTCGAGCTGTGTCCGTAACTTAGATTTTCCTGTGGATATCTTCACATGTAGATGTCAAGATATCCGCAGGATAATTGAGATATTTTATCCGGAGAAGCGAGAGATTTTTTTATGATTGATAGACTCACGCTTGTTCACTATCTCACCTGATGGAAAGTGACGATGCTCGACGATGGAGCGTGCTTGCCTAAAAGTGACCTATTCGCTCTTAACTTAAGATCCCCAGGTTGTAGCTATCAGGAAACAGTTTAGGTATAACTCTCGCAAAAAAAAAATAGGAAAAAAATCCCGAAATTTCTATTCAGATTGTAACGACTTATGACTAACGCCAGCTAAATTAAAAATATGCTTACAAACAAGGAAGTCAGATGTCTCATCGTAAAAACCAGGTCTGCAGTGAATGTCTTTCTAATATTAGCGCGGGCATAGTAACGCTGCCGGTGACGCCGTGAGTTACTGCCGTGATCATATCGAGTTACGTATGTTCTATTAAAAGGTTCTGGATAGAAGGACCATTTTTTCATGCGTGCGATTAATATGTTGGAATACCAAAACCTGATTAGTGCTATTGAAGTTTATGTAACAACAAGCTTTTAATGGAAATCATTTTTTCGTAGCAAGCTTTTATAGCTGGGTTTACCTAGGTATATAATTTATACTCGTCAAGACGAATCATACGAGCCCAAACTCGATGGGGTTGTGTCGTTCAACTACGAAGTTCCTATACCTTCCGGTTCTATCATCAGATCAGCTCCATGTCATAATAATTTTGCATTGTCATCTGATTTATAGACGCATGCAAAATTTCAGCTCAATCGGTAACCGGGAAGTGGGTCAAATTTAATTTGCTGAACTGTAATTAATTTGTGAAACTAAATAAAAGCTTGTAATAACTATACATACTATTGTACTACACAATCACATACTATTTGCGTATTTAAAAGGCACTGACATAACTAAAAACAGTCTAAAATATGTCGTCGAAAACTCTTGCGCATCACTGTCGACTAATTAATTTTATTTTTTAACTAATTTTACCCGAGGTAAAAGCCAGTTCGCCGTCCGGCTGTCCGGCGGACCGAGCCCAAGTCATCGACTTTGCGTAGTGTTCTACGCGCTCATCAAAGAGATTTCAGGAAACCGTAGGAGCCCAGCAGGGCCGATACTCGCTAGGGCCTCGGGGATTTTCTGAAAAGGAATGGTCTTCGAACGCCAAGGGCAATTGAATGGCACAGGCGTCACTAAAAGTCTGACACTCCCTCCACCCAGGTGCCAAGGTGTCTCTCGTGATTCAAATAACTTCTATCCCGCCTCGGGGTGGACGGTTCTAACACAGACGACAAAAAAAAATGGTGTTACATTTAAAACTTTTTTTTATTAGTGACAGGCTCGCGTTTGACCACTACCACACCTTGGCCGACGATGGAGCACGCTTGCCCAGAAGTACTCAATACTTTATTGCATTCCACAATGTAGGCTTAGATGGTAAATATGTCTAAAGAAACAATCATGGACCCTGTCGGGCACAGCAAAAGAAGGATACAATTAGCGGAGAACAGGTCATTATATCATATAGGCATGTCATAGTCTGAATTAATCTAAATACATTTCTATAATACAATTAATAATATTATTAATTGACCCTGTTCCCGATGCCGGTGGGCTACTATTTTTTATATTTTTAAATGTTTTTTTCTTTTTAATATTTTAAAATGTGATAAATATGTATATACAATGAATAAATAGATTAATAATATTAATATTAATAACCAATCCACTTATGACTCAAAAACCCATAGCCCTATTATTTTGTTTTCCATTTTAAGTCGCAATAGTTTCTCAAACCGGGGTTGTCCTTGGATGCCCTAGCATTGCGCGTACAGGGATAATCACCGGTTGATACCACGTTCCATTAAACGCATCTAAAGGGGCCTCTGCGAGTTGGTTTCGGCCCCTCGTACGCCTCCCGACCTCAGGGTCCTGAGATAAATAAATATATATAGGTAATTAATAATGTCTAATAATAGCAATAATCAATAATAATGACAATATTAAAAAAGTCAAATAAAATAAATAATTATTTAACAGTTTTGCATATTCTATTCTAATATGATTTAGTGATTTATCATTTAAAAATAACCTATTCACTCATGACTTAAAGACTTCATTCATTTTTGTTTGCCAATGTACCAACTAAGATAAAAATAATTCGGAACTAACTTCTACTCAATGGCAGATGTTTTCTGTTTACGTTATACTTGGCTAATCTAGCGCGGTGATAGTTATTAGATTATGAGTGACGCACGGCCGGCGGGTCGCGGGTTCGGAGCTTGAGTCGCGAAAGAATTTGTTTCGCCTAAACATAGATCAAGGTCTGAATGTGGTTTACAAATATTGTGTTTGTTGATGCCACTAGTGCGGACGATTTGGTTTTATGACTGAAATGTTTTCTAAACTAAATGAATTATGGTTTGTATCTGAACATAATTTATTTAATATCAAGCCTGTATTTATCGAAAGGATGAGTAGAGAGATCGTAAGAGAAATTAGAAAAATAAGTTAATATTTGAAACTTTTTATTTTATCCTTTACTATTTTAGTATTTGGGTTTGAGTCATTGTGAGTCATCAAGAAGAAGACAAATTTAGTAAAGTTTATATGAATAGTAGCATAAGTATGTAATTTCTCAAATTCGATGACACCAAATCGGTTTTCAGGTCTTGCTATTCTTCAAATGAAAATAACGTAGCACATTAGATAGATTATTGAAAAACAGTTCAACTTCATTTTCATTATCTAAATTTAACATCGTTGCCATATTTATGATTGTTTATTTTTATAGGATCTTGGAAAATAATACTTTCAACTGTAAATTCATGTAGAGACTTTTTACAAATTTTGCATTTCTCACCTATTATAAGAAACATATCAAGACCGCCCATTGTGACACCCTATTAATTTTAAGTTTCTTATGTAATTTTGTATTTTTTGGTGTACAATAAAGAATTTATCTATCTATCTATCTATTATGCAGTTTTGATTCACATCATCATCATCATCTTCCTATCCTTGTCCTGTTTTATTTGGGGTCGGCGCAACACGTTTTTTTCTTCCATTCTATAATGTCACCCGTCATGCTATCACTATCCTTTTCTTTCATATCAGTTCTCACACAATTCTTCCATCTTTTCTTTTGCCTGCCTCTCCCTATCCCCTTGTATCCCTCCCTATCTCCCTATCGCTATTCACTTGTTAACTCATATGTAACTTTTTTTAGCAACATGCGCTTCATCCCTTCTCTTTACATGACCATACCAAGACAAACAGTTTCCTTTTACCGTTTGATTCACATACTTTGCAAGAAGGACAAGGGTCTTGCAAAGATTTACCGCCCGGGGCCTCATAACTATTAAGGCTGCAGTCTTTTAAAAATTAAGCGCATCTCTGTATGCTTTTTTTGAACAAAATTATTATTATTATAGCACATATTTGACCATAGTATGAGTAGAAGCCAGTTATTTTTTCTAAGTCAAATTGGGTGTATTATGTTTGGTAAATCAAGCGTTAAACATAGCTCTTTCGTGCCAACATCATTTCGACTTATGTTTGTGAGCTTCATTAATGGCATAATATAACGAATTTACAAATCTTACGAATGGAAACTAAGCGCAACATTATCATCTTTGAAATGCATTCATGGCTAGTTCTAATTATGTTTCATTTTCTTATTTCAGAAGTCACAATTTCATCAAAATTCTCAACATTTGGCTCTTATTAAATGTTTTTTTTTTTCACAATAACTAAGCATCGTAGTTACATCATAATTAGATTATTTTGATGATAAAACTTCAATAAAGCAAATGATAAAAAAATTAAAATCTAAATCACCATAATTTATCCAAAATAATGATTTTAAAAGATGTCCAAAAAATGTGTACAAATACTAATAATTTATTAAATATGTGCTATAATAATATTTCAAGTTGTTTCATTATTTTGTTCAAAAAAAGCATACAAAGATGCGCTAATAATTTGCCGCGGGTGAATTTTTAAAAGACCGCCTTAAGGCCTGCCCGTCGAAATAAATATAATTTATCATTCAACAGTCTTTGTACAATTTGTTTCAGGACGCAGACGACCTGCCGTTCCGTCGTGGCGAACGTCTGATGGTGATCAACCGCGACGAGGAACAGTGGTGGACAGCGCGCAACGGCCTGGGACGCACAGGGTCCATCCCCGTGCCTTATGTGCAGAGGGTAAGGTTATCCTTAGCACATTTGTCATCATATCCATAATTCCCCGTGCCTTATACATTTGTGTAAGACTAATCCAGTAAAAACCTCTGAAAATCTGCTATTCTGCATAAACTTTGATCCTTCATAATGTTCTCAAAAATTTTAAAAGTAAAAAAATATAAACAACAACAACAAACCTTGCAAATTTAATCAAGATTTGAAAGACGACAATTTTTTTGGTTTAAAAAAAAACACGTATTTCCTGGAAACTAGTTTTGTGAAATATTCGAGTAAATCATGGAATTACCGAATGGTAACAGTGTTTTCAGATGTTATCTCTCCTTTTTCGCGTTTTCTCTTCATCAAACATCGCGTTTGATTGCGTTAGATGAAGCAACAAGCTTTTATACCATACTCGATGTTGACAATAGACGAGAGCGACAAATACTAAAAACAAAATATATATTTAAGGGGAACTCTCATACAACAAACACGATTTTTTTTTTGCCGGTTTTCGCCGTAACCCCTGCGTGCGCGAGTCCGACTCGCAGTTACTCAGTTTTTTAAGAATTATTAGATACAAACACGATAGTGAAGCAAACAAGATTTATCAAAATAGATATTTCATACTAAAAAATTACCTATCTGTTTAAAAAAAATAGCTGAAATCGATTCTGTAGCCGATTTTGAACCACTAGAGAGGGATGTCAATTTTGTTACATAAACAAATCACGATCAATGCTGGCCACAAAATTGTATCTTAGTTTTCACAACCGCCAAAAGGATCGGGTCTGATCTTCAGTCAGGCTGTCACCAAGTGCCCACTCCACAGCCGCTATCCCACTACTGCCTGATACGAGGACTTTTGGCTGCTGGGTGGTACCCCCCTGGCCCAGTACGCCCCTCCTTAGACAACCTGCATCCCTCAAACTCCTCCGAGGGACCCATGTTGGTACCTGGCTTAGCATGGACGGCCGTCATGGGCCGCTTAGTGGCAGTTGGCCCTGACGTCAGATCATCCGCCGCGCCCGACCTCCGTGTCGCCGGATTACAGGAGGTGCCACGCTCCCAGTCGAAGGGGTAGTTGAAATACTAGACTAGTTTGTTAGAAAAGGTCCGGGTTTCGAATCTAGCCTTCCACTTTTTGCTTTTTTTAAAGTTTGTTTGTTAGAAGCGGAATTTGTTTTGGCGGTTTAGTTATTTTGTAGCATGTGGAGACGCAAATGAAAGGCTTTGTGTTCAATTTAACAATTATTATATTGTTAGAAGCATTTAAAACGTATTTTTAATATAAAATTATATCTAGACTCTTTTGTGACATAGCTAATCAAACTTCTTTCGAATCTCCTTTCTAAACTTTTTTTTTTTAAATAAACCTTAAAAGCTATCATTACGTTTCCAGTTTGCAAGTTAATTAATATGTGACCTTCTTAGACGCCACAATATTAACTTGTCGGGGTATAGAAGGACCCAGTGTAAGTAGGTCCCCCAAAAATTGGACCCAATAGTTTCAGGAAAGGTCTTGTATACTGGACACACAAGTTCAATCGTGATGTGATGACGATACTTAGGGGAGGAGGAGAGTAATGCAGCAGTGAACCGTGGGTCTGGATTCTGGATATCTTTATTCTGAACAAAAATCGTTACATGTTATCCTCTGATCATCTCAGTCGTGACTTATCGTGACTTCCGTTTTACTATTTATGGTAGTAGGGTCTATTTTGTAAAAAGAAAAAAAAACACGATCATTTTTGATACAAGGTCCTTTTAGAACTAACTACCCTATTCCACAGACTACACAATTAACTTTTTTGAAGAAAATCACCAGTAACATCTTTGTCCAACCTTCAATGCCTTGAGCACAGGCGTCGGATAGCCAGCCTTTCGGTGGTTTTACAGGATGCATTTCGGAGAGTGTGCGCAGGAATTACATTACTTGTTTCCGCCATCTCAATTCTACCATCGGACAACCCGACGTACCACGATCCACCCATACGTTGTTGAAACCTCTACGGCCCGGACTAAGCGTTTCGCCTCGTCGTTTATATCGCGTACGTCGAAAGACTGGAACAATTTTCCTGCGGCGGTCTTCCCGTCCGATTATAATTTGGCTGTATTCAAGGCTAGAGTGAATAGGCTATTAATAAACTAGTGCGCCTCACTATCAGACACTGCTTACCATCAGGTGGGATCGCAGTCAAGCTTTAGTTTATATCAATTAATAAAAAAAAAACCTCTGTGTACATAGCTAATCTTCTACCCATTTTCCCACCAGATCCTGGACCCGTCCGGTGTGCCGTACCCACCGGCAGAGGCGCTCAACCATCTCGCCGACCCACCGAGCCCACCCAGCAACAAACACCCGCAGCAACGTAGTAATATGCAGGTTAGTTGGAGAATCATACGGCCGTCGTGTAGACATGTTGCCGATAGATGGCGTTGAACTCAAACTTTTTAGTTTATTTGGTTTTAAGTGTATGGCACTCGCCTCTCATGAGGTAGCGTGCTCGACATCAGGTAAGTATTGGTACAGGTATCGGCATGGATTTTGAGCGCTCGGCGTCAGAGTGCGGATCGCTTTGCGCATTCCATACATTGGCTAGCCAATCGTCGTCGTCGTTAGATACATACAGCAAGCGCAGGGAACGAATCACGAGTGACGTCTATGACGCGACGGCGCGGTGAGTCAATGAGAACGTAAAGCCGTTGGTCTCGGTTGCCATTCGTAGATCTTTAAGTCGTTTCAGGTAGTTGGACGCCAGAAAATATGACTATCAGTTTATCCAAGCAAGATGTATCGTGTTGCCCAGTAACTGGGTTGTAGAGGTCTGATAGGCAGTCGCTCCTTGTAAAACACGGGTATTCAGCCTCATCCGGGTAGACTGGAAGCCACTGGACTGGTTTGGAAAGGCATTTAAAAAAAAAATCGACAGCAAGAAAATAATTTTCACTATTTTTACTTCATAGTAAATGTCTTTACTTTATTTTCCAGCGCACGCTGCCAGCGTTAGCTCGGGTGAAGCAGCCGAGAGTACCCAACGCGTACGACAAGACAGCACTCAAGCTTGAAGAAGGAGATATTATTAAAGTAAGTAATGCTCTATTCCCGCACGGAACTAATATTTTCAATACACTTACTCGAAAACCCGGTCCTATCCCTGTTTATTAATAAAAAATGAACAGATTTAAAAATTATAATTAAGTCACAAACTCGGATCGTTTTAATGTGAGAAATCAATATAATAATATAAATAATGAATGCTTGTTAGAACGAAAGAAAGAACGTAATTGCAAGCGAAATGTACATAACACTGTACGGGGATTTCCCTTTTGTTTGACATGTGAATGTCAACCAAAGGTTAATCCCCGCGCTGTGTCCGCGCATTCCCTTGCGCAAAAATATAGTTAATCCTTCAGATACCGTCAATTAGAGACACAATAGTAAGACAATAGATGCGCGGCCACCGGTGGTCGCTTGGGGATTCATGAATTAAATAAATTAAATGAAAGAATAAAAAATAGAGTGATTAATTAGGGTTTTTCTTGAACCATACTTTATTAGATTTTTTTCCAACCCTGGTTCTGAGCGATCTCTGGCCAAGTTTTCCCCACGAACAATGAGATCGTCACACTATCTTAGACGCGGTTGACCGATCAGGCGTTCAGTGACTGTGGTCTACGCCCACCTGACTTCATTATCATTTTAGCCGATAGACGTCCACTATTGGACATAGGCCTCCCCCAAGTGTCGCTACAATGATCGGTCCATCTTGTAGGAGGCTTTTCAACGCTGAACCTGACTATTTTATATTTAAAAAATAAGTTTTTACACTGTCGAGTTGTAAGTGTAGACACTTGAGATACAAAACTACACCAATTGTACATCGCAATTTCACTAGAAATCAATTTGCGAATAATCAAAACAGCCATTGGACTGCACTCGAAAAAAAACCCTTTTACTACCCCCGCTCACGGGCTTCAAATAACCGCCGCGTCAAGCTTCATTTTGAGGCGGCCTTTTTTGAAGTGGCTTCAAGCTTCACCGGACACAAGAGGTGTCGCGCGCTTCAGCTGTTTTTGCGGCGGCTTCTAGTTTTTTTTTGTGGCCGGTTCTAGCGTTTTTTTGATTTGATTTGCGGGGACAGTTAAAAAAAGATTTTTAAGCATGTTAACTAACATTAGTAAAATATTTCTTTCAGGTGACAAAAATCAACATAAACGGCCAATGGGAAGGCGAGCTACACGGCAAAATAGGTCATTTCCCATTCACTTGCGTCGAATTCCTCGACGAGAATCAGACCAGTTAAAATTGTGACGTCACACGACCATAGACACGCTGTCTATGGTTTAGGCTCTATGGACTGTGCCCACCGATTATGGGCTATTGTTTGCACTATAGTTATAGTGAAGTGGATTTGATGGTGGATTTTTTTGAGTCCCATATTTGAAATGTATCTTTGTTCTTAAGATAAAGCCTTTAGGATATTCAATTATATTTTGTTTTAAATCATATTACCAAAAACATATATGTATGTATTCAGACGTGTATTAAAATTCTTCGAGAAAATATTGCAATATTGCTTATTAAAAATCTATACTAATATTATAAAGAGGTAAAATTTGTAAGTTTGTATGTAGGGGGTAATCTCTGGAAGTACTGGTCCGATTGCTAAAATTTTTTCACCGATAGAAAGCTGCTTTATTCCTGAGTGACATAGGCTATATTTTATGTACGCGGGCGAAGCCGCTGGCAAAAGCTTGTAAGTAATATTATATTAAATATTGCTTATTTTGCAATAAGGGTACTATATATTGGCTGTATAGAACAAAAGGTCGCCAGGCCCACCACTTTCTGGCACCACATACATATTGAAGGCATTAGATATAAAATACGTGGCGTCTAAAGTGCGTTGAGCGCACAACTTCTGCCACTGACGTCATTCAATGCCTTCATTTGTGTGATGGGGCAAGAATACGGCGGTATGCTTGGTTTGTATGGAAAGCGTTGAGAATTACGCCTAAAGCTACGGTGGCTAGTCGCTTCCATGCTGTGTTAAGCTCAAATATGCATTTATAAAACATAGCAGTCGCTTTTAACACTTTAAACTACCCGCGTCGGATTACTCTGACAAGTGTTTTCGCGTCCTATTCGCCAAGGTCGTGTGTTTGCGACTGGGTACTCCATTTCGTTTAGCTCTTCAATCCTCATAGGTGACAGGAGAGCTAATGAGATAGTGTTTGGTCGTGGATGTGCGACCGTGGCGGAATAAACGCGAGAGTGTTTGTCGGATATATCCGACGTTGGCGGCTTAAATGTCTTTCTCAAAGGACATGAACTGACAGAGGAATTGATACCTTATAACATATGTACTATGTATTACCACTAATATTTTGGCCTATAATATTCCGCAACTATCACACAACGCCGTCTAGTCCCAAGCTAAGCAGAGCTTATGTTATGGGCACTAGACAACTGATAAACATACTTATATATTTCTGAATACATACATATTATAGATAAATTACACCCAGACACGGAACAAATGATTGTGCTCAACACACAAACATTTGTCCTGGGTGGGAATCGAACCCAAAACCTCCAGCATAGCAGTCAGGGCCACTAACCACTAGACCAACGGGCCAGCTAAATTACATTATCTGTTTAACTTTTAAATATGGGATTTGAAAAATGGATTAAATGCTATGAATAACTGAAGTATACCTATCATTTGTGATGTAAACTCTTTAATTGTAATTATTACACATTTTTGTAAAACTGATTTTTTAGTTAATAAATATGCAATAATTGTACTACACACAGGACGCACAAAAACATGTATTTTTAAACGTAATTGTTTACATATTATAAAAAATATATGTATAAAAATTTTTAATTATATTTTTTTTTGTAATCGAAATCTACTAAAAAAAAATATTATAAAATCGATATTGAGATTATTAGAAACTCATTTTGATGTGTATTTATTTCTTTTTTCGTGCATTTTACTGCATTTTCTAATGTTTATAGAATCGTGTAAAATTCTTATTGTCTCATCATTTTAAATGTATGACATTTTTATAATAATTCATGGCAGAATTCATTATTATTCGTGATGTGGAGTAAATCTTTGGTTTCCTAGGAAAGCGGTGCCGTCATATAGCGGCCGTAATATTACGGACGCAAAAAGGCGGCCGTCTTTACGGTGACGACACGTGAAAAGTTCCATGGCCGTTTTAACATTTCATTTTTTTAAAACAAACGTCAAACAAAAAGTATCCAAGATAGAAAATAGACGGCCTTAATTTAGCTTTAGTAATTTACTTGGAGGACGAATTATCATCAGAAGAGGAAAATAGTCGTTGTTCCAAAAAAAAAAACACAAATACGTATTAAAAATAGCTTCACCGCTATCAATGATACGTTCACGAAACCATCTGACACCGACAAGACGGCCGTCATGCAAATGGCGGCACCGCTTTTTGACGTTACGGTGTCAGTTACCGCTCTCTAGGAAACCGCGCCATTATGTTTACATAGACAACGTTCTAGTGACGTCATTCACCGCTGTATTACGCCCGCTATATGACAGCACCGCTATCCTAGGAAATCAAAGCTTTACGAAGTAATACACGCAGCGTAAGGAATATTGATGAAAAAAAAAATCATGTCAAGTGCTTATTTGGCTCGAAGGACCATTTTTGAATGTCTAGCAACTAATATAAAGCTTGATGTTGAACTAACATTAGATCAAATCGACACAAAATAAATAGGTATAAGGATTTATACAACGACCTTATAGCCACTGGACGCCTCGTGCTTGAACTTGCACATCATCATCATTTCAGCCGATAGACGTCCAATGTTGGACATCGGCCTCCCCCAAGTGTCGCCACAATAGACGATCCTGCTCGTCCCGCATCCATCGGATTCCCGCAACCTTCACCAGGTCATCGGTCCACTTTGTAGGCTTTCCAACGCTGCTCCAGAACCTTTCCGCCCCAACGGCCATCTGTTCTGCGAGCAATGTGCCCTACCCATTACCACTTAAGTTTGGTGATTCTTCGTGCTTTATCGGCAACCTTTGTCATTTCTGCCTTATCATTAAAAAAAAAATCGGTTGAATCCTGCGGCGCGGCGCCAAACCAAACCAAATTTTCGTTTTGCGTGCAAGCAAAAATGAACTTAGCAGTGGTCAGGCGGAAGTGTCGTTTCCAGTCTTTTCTACCTATCTAGTTTGTGAATTAGACGTGATCTAACATTATTAATAAATAATTGTTTAATTGTGGACATTGTACTTTTAGAAGGACTTCTCTTTAACGCAAGCGTCTGATTGGTCCGACGATTGTCGTGTTCTCTTCGCCACGGTCGTGTATTTGCGACTGGGTACTCCATCTCGTTTAGCTCTTCAATCCCCATAGGTGACAGAAGAGCTGACGAGATGGAGTATTTGGTCGTGGATGTGCGACCTTGGCGGAATAAACGCGAGAGTGTTTGTCGGATATATCCGACATGAACGTTCTTCTGAAAGGACATGAACTGACAGAGGAATTGACACCGTTCTTGTAATGATTAACCTTTGTGATTGATATATCAAAGAAGATTAGGTAAGATTTATTCATCGTTGTGATTTATAAATCCGTTTGAAAGATAGTTTCTTATAGCATTTTGAGACTAACAAGAAAAAAAATGTTTTTAATAAAACTGTACTCGTTTCGCAATAAGATTAGACATTTACGGCCCGTTCACGGCCGATGTGAGCGGTAGCTAAGCGCGGGGCGGCGAGCGGTAAGAACAAAGGTATACAAATATTTGTAGAACGTCACGAGACGCCGCTTATAACGCCGCGCGCACCCGCCTATCGATGCCTTCCCGCTCGCCGCGCCACTCACCGCTTAAGACCGAAGTCCTGAACAAGCCGTTAAACAAACCTTTTTACTGTCCGTTCTAACGATTTTGACTTTTATTACAAATGGCGGCTGCAGTAAATAGTTGGTATTGTAATCACTTTTTTTGCTTTTAATGCCATCCTTATGTCGACGAAATAGAGTTCAAAATCGATTGAACGGACAGTAAAAGAGTTTTCTATTGCGAATGGAGTATGAGTGACTATTTTTCACATAGATAACTGTATTTATTTACTTTTCTTGGAGTAATAGACGATGATGATGATAAGGCTAGTTTTACGGTACCGTTGTTTCTTACACAAAAGTAATTGGTCTTAGAGCTATATTTCACTGGGACACCATTACGGTGCGACCAGTTGCGCCGCCATGGTGTCCCGATGAAATATAGCCCTAAGCTACCAAACTAGGGGTCTTTAAGTCAAGAGCGAATAGGTTAGTTCTAGGCAAGCGTGTTCCATCGTCGACCACATCGTCGCTTACCATCAGGTGAGATGGTGGTCAAACGCAAGCCTATCAATAATAAAAAATAAAATAAAAAACTAGACACCTTACAGACGCCAGAGTCGCCACACGTCCGAGCTGGTCGCGCCACCAAATTGATTGCGCAACCAAACGGACACCAGATGAGTAACTATAGAGTTGTATACATTTTGTTGGTAGCGGCGACAGGTCGCACCACCATGGTGCCTCAGTGAAATATAGCCCTTATGGACTTTGAAGAATACTACTGCCAACCAACGGTATCGTCAAACAAGAGTAGACCAAGGAAATGATTTAAAATCGCATACATTAGTTTTAAGTAAAAATGTAAAAATAGCACCGGACATTGTACACTCTATTAGTAAACGCAATAATATTGTAGTAAGCAGTTACCTAAGCGGTGTGTGGATCAAACTTGTGTAGAAATAAATATGTACTAAGAATTTTAATGCTAGTTAAAACTCTGGTTCAGTCAGTTCAGTCCTAAAAGTATAATCAACCTTTTAACCTTTTGAACGCCAATCACTTGTATACAAGTTCGAGATTTTCGTACTCTCAGCGCCACTACTTGATTAGAAGTATAAAATAAATTTACGACTTTTACAAGACCTTTTATTTTGTTTTTATGGAAAATTGCCCTGTTATAAGCCATATTTTTAACTTTTTCACACATAATGAGTTCTTGTTTGTTTTATATTCAATAGAAAATCATTTGTTAGTTAGTTTAAACATAGACACAGTTTGTTGCGTGGCGCTGGAGGACACATCGCGTATTATATAGATGGGCGTCGAAAAGGTGTACCAACTGCTGGAACTCAGGCCTCCTCTCTAGGAGAGCGAATGGGCCGTAATTCACGTAAGCCCTAACAAGCTAGTAATATTTTAACCTGGCAACATTTTGCTAAAAGCATAATAATTTTGCATAACTAGTTTCTGCCAACAGTATGGCCCGCATGGAAGTCGAAATTTTCCTAAGGGAACGGTATTTAACCCTTTAACGCTACGGATTGCTTCGACAAGTGTTTTGACGTCCTCTTGCCAGGTTCATGTGTTTACGACTGGGTACTCCATCTCGTTTAGCTCTTCAATCCCCATAGGTAACAAAAGAGCTGACGAGATGGAGTATTTGGTCGTGGATGTGCGACCTTGGAGGAATAAACGCGAGAGTTATTGTCGGATATACCCGACTTTGGCGGTCAAAGTGTTAAGAACTTCTTTTATGTGACCAAACCTCCTGCTCTGCGTGGAGCGCGAGAGCCACTTTTTAAACTATGAAGGCTTCCAAAAAGACAAGTTTGATCCACAAACCAACCAACAAAATGTTTTCCATACAGGAATTGATATTTATATTGTATACATCGAAAGTTGTTTGACTGTTTAGCATTGTAACATTTATACATATATAATACTATATTGTACATGTCTGACATGATGTCGACAATTTGTCATAATTGTGCTCTCATACCAGAGGCTATGACGTGATAAATACAGCATTGTTAGTGTGAGAAAGGGACAGAGCTATACAGCACACATACCACTGTCTCTTTCCCACAAGAGATTTGAAAGCATTAATGTGTCATAGTGAAACCACTACTCGTGATCAACTTTTTTTCTTACCTTAAGGTATAGCCTGGGTTTCCTGAATTGAGTAATATGTGTTAGGAACGTCTCAAAACCTACTTTAAAGCCAAAGTTTCACAGGTCAAAGTAGTCTGAGAAATACCAGATAACCGTGGAATAACGGTCATTGACCCTCCTACATTTGTTGACATTCTTAATTTAAAAAACGGAAACAAAGACATAAAGCTGTCTTGAATCGACATGTATCGTGATCCTTTATATGATATAGTAATGAAAAGCAATTCATTTGTTTGTTTTTCGGGTTCCTACGCAGAGATATTAGGGAAAGGTCAATGTACTTTATTCCACAGTTATCTGGCGCCTTCTATAACTCTTTAACAGCTCGCGTTGGATTTATCCGACGAGTGTTTTCGTGTCCTATTCGCCAGGGTCGTGTGTTTGCGACTGGGTACTCCATCTCGTTTAAGTCCTCAATTTCCATAAGAACTGACGAGATGGAGTATTTGGTCGTGGATGTGCGACACTGGCGGAATAAACGCGAAAGTGTTTGACGGATATATCCGACGTGGGTTGTTAAAGGGATAAGTGACATATTATAAAACTATCATAACACCTCAGTGTAACATCAAACAATTGTGATTGTGACATAAGTCGGTTTTTTAATTAAATCACTAGATTATAACGAGCTCGATCATTAATAAAAATCGATAAAATACAGGATTATTTGTAAACACTGGCAACCTAACATTACTATGTTACTCACATTATAAACAACAATTTTTGTTGCGCTTGTGTCGCGTCATTCAAACGTGGTAGGTATAGCAAAATACAGAGTTGAATGTTAGATAGAACAACGAAATCTCGAAGGTTTGTTTTTGGTAAATGTATTATGTTTTGTGAAAAGTAATAGAACAAAAGTTGTTGTTTATGATGTTAGTAATACAGTCCTGCAAGGTTGTTAGTATTTTACAAATAATCCTGTATATATAGGTTTAGAATAAGATCACTTGAAATATACTCCAGTCACAGGTGTAAACGTCAAAATCTAAGTATCTTTTCTGTAATTTTTTTTTTTTTCTTTTTACATTAATCATGCAATGTTGTTCTTCCATATTTTTTTTTATACCATTAGCTTTTATTTTAAGGTTCATAGTGTAATAATGATGTCATGTTTATTATGTAAATATAATTTTTCCACCGATATTTCTTGTGACTAGAGTTATTTTTTGTACCACCTTATTACTGACGGTGTGCGCTCTTATTCGAAAATAGAGCGACACGAGCTCTTAACGCTTTCCGTTTTCGACCTAAACTGAACTGTTAAAAGTGATGGAACTATTACTATGCGTTCCAAATGAGAATAGGATCGATTGCCATGTTGTGACGTCACAGCGTACTGTCAAATCGAAGAAATTTTGGCAAAATTGATGAACTCGGAGATGAGTAAAATTGAAGAACTGGATTCTGATTAAAAATTTTTCGTTCACAGTTCATAAATAAATTAAATTTTTCGTAAATTAATTATAGTTTAAAAATTTCTTTCCTCGGTTTGACAGTAAATCGTAACGTCACAACATGGCAATCGTTCCTATTCTCATTTGGAGCGCATTGTAGAGTATAGCTCCATCCCTCTTTCTCGCTCGCACATTTTAACACGCCATGATAAGGCCCCAGTGCTCATGAATACCTACGTGGGTGCGTTTCCAGTGAAACGGGGCTGGGTAGAGTGGAGCAGAGAGGAGCAGGGAAAATTGGCAAGTGTTTCCATTGAAGTGGGGCGAGACGAAGTGGATTTGACCTACTCTCCCCTTTGTGCTTTCCGCTCGGTATCTGACTCCGTTCTGTCCAGCTCGAGGCGACGGGTTCATTTGTTTTATTTGAATATCCGCTCAGCACGATTCCGCTCCACTGTTGTCACTGTTGCGGAGTAGAGATTTCGAGCTCTGTGAATTCACGGTCCGCTCCTCAATTGGAATCACACCTTACACGCTAGGGTGTACCTGACAGGTTTGCCTGTAGAGTTGAGTTGTACAGGTAAACCGGAGCGTGTATGTTGCACAACTGTGCAGGTTTCCATACAAGCTTACCTGAGAGGTATACCTGTGCAGGCAAACCTGTCTGGTATACCCTAGCGTATGGCTACCTTAACGTTTGATACCTGAGTCTCATTTATGACTCGAAATTAGGTAAATATTCCCACAAAAGTCATGGGTTTCTGCAAGGTTCCCTTCAAAGAACCCATTATTGTCGGATGTTCTATAAAAGGTTGCCGTTAATATATCGGGTAAAAAATATATCCATCAAACTGGGTAAGTAGAGATGCAGGGAAGAGAAGAAACAAAACTTTGTATGGTATTTTCAAGGTATTGAAATTTCTTGAATTTTTAGAAATCAATAACAAGACTGCCGTAATTAGAACAGTGCAGTGGTGGCCAAGTGGTAACGGCTCCGACTTACGAATTGTAGGTCGCGGGTTCAAACCCAGCCAGGTGCAGACCCTGGAGGGGCGCAAAAATGGTTAAACCAGGATCAAGTTTTGTGTCAATATTTTTGCTTCCCAGATCAGATATTCATTACGTTTCTCTAGGGATGCAATTATATAAACTTGCACCGGGCGTATAGAGGCTAGTTACAGTGCTGCGAGAAAGTATCAAAGCAAAAAGCTGGTCAAAGTTATGGTTTCTATTTACCCCCTTGCTTTCCTACTTGCCCCGTTCGTAGGTATATTATGTTTGGTCCCTAGAGCGTCAGCCAACAGTAGTTGACCTCTCAGAGATGAATTGTAACTCTTCCAAAATATAACATAGTCAATATTTTTATATCTAATCGCGGAGATGCAAGAAGTATTTAGTTTAGTATTAGTTTAGTCACAGCTAACTGAGTTTATTGACATTGTGACATTGTTTTTTTTCTGCTATTTTTCTATCTATTTATTTATTCTAACAAGCTAAAGTTTTAAGCGATAATTTTGTTGAGAGTAATCGATGGTGGTGTTTGATTCGTAAAGCTATGTCAGTTTTTTGTCCTACGGTAACTCGAATAGGTACCTTGAAGTAAATCTGACCCTATTGAGATAATCTGTATTTGCTATTCCGATTCCTTTATTAGTACCAAACGGCTTGAGCCTTTTTGATGTGAAACATCTATTGGCGCGCCTGGGCAGTAAAACCAACTCGAATGCCGTTATGGCATATTACGCTGTTATGCCGTGATGACCCCACTGCACCACCATTCTCAACTTAAGCTAGAACCTAGAACTACAGTACGTACACGTGTGCCACATAAGGAAACTAGACTTGTAGAGCTACACTTGATTCACGTCTGGCGACGTCGTTCTACCTAAAAATCGGGTGTGTTACACTTGTGCATCGGTCTAATGTAGTACTAGCTTCACTTATGTCGGCACCTGCGTTTTATAGTCTACAAAGTGTAAGGGACAGCCCTCCGCAAACTTTAAGAGCTTGCTCAGTTGCTCAAAAATCAGCCTCACCATACAAAATGATAAACTTGATTGGACAATTTGTATGGCGAGGCTGATTTCTTTTTTCGTTTCCTGAGAAGAATTTTTATGGAAGGTTGTTCAGTTTCGTCTACTGAGCAAACCCGTGAGGGCTGTCCCTTGCACCTTGTATATCTTGTACAACATATCTTTCAAATTCTATGTTCCTGTAAATCAACTTCAAAAAAGAAGGAGCATCAACAATGTCAGTCAACTTAGTCAGCGGAAATGAAAGTATTTGAAGTTTTAAAAGAATGCTCGTCATCATTTATTAATTTGGGATTAGAACTTTACATACCAAAATGTTATCGTCATTGTATAGAACCATTCTATTTTGAGATTATGTCATATTGTAATGCATACACTCTTTAAGTCATGTAAAAATTAAAAGATACATACATTTTTTTATTAAGTTATGTGTAACGGTTCGAAATAAAAATTAGGAAAGATTAACTGTGTTATTATTTGTAACTAGTTGTTCCTCGCAGGTTCACACGCATCTTTGCTGGCTGCTTAGCTCCTAGTGGTTGTAGCGTGATGTTATATTGCAGGAGGAGGCCAACCGCATCTGGCAACGGCGCCCTCGCCACCGCCGTCGGGATTCCGATCCTGATTTCTGTCCACCGTAGACGCGGGCTCGCGGACGGCGAGCCATGGGTAGCTCGCTGTCCGACTGACCGGTAACTGTCAGGACCGAGCCCAAGACGTCGACGGCGCGCACTGTTCCCGCGCGCCTCAAGGAGTTGTCAGCAACAGGTGGGGCCCAGCTGGGTCGAAGCCTACTGGGGCCAGGGTTATCCGAAAGGAAACTCAAGCCCCGGTATGAAGGCTAGAAGGAACGGGGTGGGTTTATAATCAGTAAGAGTCTGACACTCTCCGCTCTACCCAAGGGCGGGTTTTGTCATCGGATGAATTTTCCCACCGAAAAAAAAAAGAAATCTAAATGTTTTATTTTAAAACGCTTTTTGGATAAAATCGCTGAGTTTTTGTTAGGGAAATCTTGAAGACGACATGACCACCGCCAGTCGATCAATGTCATTATAGCGTGGTGTCGTATAGATATCACGAAAACGACTAGAGCATAAACTTAGAATGATCATCCATTATTGTGGTCCTTAACAAAGCGTATCTAAGTCTTTATAGTTGATTGAATCACACATAAAGATGCATTCTTGAATAGATAGCAGTCCCTTTCTCAGCTTATAAGGTGGTCCTGCAGATGAGTCGTGACTACCGCCCACCTACGAAATCGCTTTTCTCGAAATATCTAATTAGTTGAAATAATAAAAACAAGACAAGGGCAGGAAGAAGAAGAATTGAGTACCTAATTATTTACTAATTTTAGAAGTAAGTAATTAGCGATGGTGGGCGGTAGTCACAAATTACGTCTCGCACGAGAATGACGTCAAAGTGGCCCATAGAACTATGAAGTGGGCCCTTTGCCAAAAACTCAAATTCCAGTACAAGCTGCAATAATGAGAGACGCCTTAAAGATCGAGTATACAGAAGGGTCGAGTAAACCATGCCGACCACGGCCCTGTATGGTCTAGCGCCTACCCCAGGATGCAAAAATACTTCTAGTAGAATCACATAAAAATTTGGCATGTCAGGAGCAAAATGACCCCGCCTGATAGCTGACACAAACGTATGGTGTAAAAGGTCCTTTAAACAGATAAACATTTGTGTAGTGTTGCACTCTTACTGACTCATCGAGGCGAGATATCAATTTATTATTAACTTAGCATATCTAAAAATCCAAAACAACAATCGAGGCTGATGGTCACACTTTACAGAGAATTTCATTTCATCTCTTGCATAGTAGAGTATCTTGAGCCTGATCTAATAAATAAATTAATTTAATTGGAATTTCCAGCATCCAATCGATTTTCAAGTGTCAAATTCAGAATCGAATTCAGCTGCGTTTTATTATTGCAAATCAGCATTTCGAACTGGCTAAACGCATCACTAATTTTGACAGGTGATAGCGAATTGTGATGCTGAATGTTGATCGATAGAAAATAAATGGAAAAAGTACATTTTAAAACGGTAAAGATGCTGCATCTGATGTTCCCGATAGTTTTTGATGAATCTGGTTTCAGTGTTTGTAGTGTTTAGAACTTCATAGAACACCGTGTTTAAACACTGCAGGTGAAAATTTCTACCACGTCGTCGCTAGCCGGTAGCTATCGGTCAAGAAAACTGAGGATAGTGACTGAAAATAGCCAAAAACTGTGAAGTTTTGTGTAAAAAATATTAAATAAACGTTGCGACTGTGACTCTCTGTGAAAAAGACATGACATTGATCTGGTCATCTTTAAAAAATATGCATAAAAACATTATATCTGATTTGTTATCGCAATTATTTTTTTCTGTTTGACAAAACATTGTTTTTGTGGCCGCAAAAGTAGGTTAGCACGATTAGCGATGGAGTCGACGTTGCCAATGGTGGAAATAACTGTGAAGCCTGAACCAATGGAATGTGGGAATGCAGAGGAGAATGAACAGAATGAATTCAATAAACAAACTGAAGATGGTAATCCAGGTAAGGTAGACCTCCACTGGAAGGCTTGAAGGGAAGGGTTTATCTCACAAATCATTAGTTCAGTTGTGTTCAAAAATATAGGGTTAGTCTACTGCACTCCTTTATATGTAAATCTAGACATCAGGCCATTAGTGAAGATTCACAATCAGAAAAAATAATTATTTAATTTCAATCTCATAAGAGTGAGATCCACCCTTGATTTAATGTTAGCTAATAATTTTCTTAATATTAATACTTATTACTTTATTTTATTTATTTTACTAATTATTTTATTTGATTAGCTTAAGTATATAAAAAGTCACCAGGTGATCTAAAAACTTTAGCATTTAACTGTTTATAAAAATAAAATAAATATATAAATGGATATTGACTATTAATATTTATTGTGTAAAATATATTATTGGGAAAAAATAATAATTTACTTACTGAATAATAAATAATAAAATAATTTATTTATATTACCGTACAATACCTAACAAAACATTTATGTTTTAGCAAACAAATATATTATTATACTACTATAAAAAAAGTTAGAAAAGAGGTTGGATAACAACCTCTATAAGGGAATCTTTATTATTCGCAAGAAATAATTTTTATTTCTTGCTAGTTCTGATTTCTAAAAGTAAGTCAAGTTTACGTAAATATTCCTCTGTAGATACCATACTTGATAAAAATCGGTTCAGTAGTTTAACCGTGAAAGCGTAACAGATAAACTGAGTTACTTTCACATTTACAATATTGATATTGACGTCTTTAAATACAAAATGCCTTCAATATTTTGTATGCCTTACGGCGGATCATAGGTTGGACGAAACGTTTTATATAAGATCATTGTAAACACCCTGTGTTCACAAGATTAATAAATGATATTGAATTTGAAAATAAAATATTCAAAAAATAATGGAAATCATTTGCACAATACAAATAAGTCAGCCAGTAATGCGCTAGCTTCTGATGTTTTATAAGATTTTTTTTTAAACTTTTAATTAACCTATTTTAATTTTATTTTATTCATCAACAATAAAAAAAAAACTCTTTTGTTAAAACCATGCACATAAATAGTACTAATCAAAGTACTGATCTTTGTAAGTTATATTACTTATCTTTTGTATTTTTATAAATCACTGTTCCAACTTTTCCTTTTACTAAAACACTGGTTTATTTTCCAACCATAATTTGGCCTGGCCTGGGTGGCCTTACTTACATCACCCAGACTTTATAATACCCTTTCTAAAACAAATATTACAAATAAGCTATAAGAGTTCATGGCGTTAATATAATTGGGTGTTTTTCGGCGAGTTTACATATTAATTCATGAATCCCCAAGCGACCACCGGTGGCCGCGCATCTATTGTCTTATAATTGTGTCTCTAATTGACGGTATCTGAAGGGTTAATTGTGAACACACCCACGATACAAGAGTGATTCTCAGTGTATTAAAAAAAAAACATAGAACCAAAATTATTTTGTAATTTTTTTTTGTGATGTTTTTTTTCAATGTTTTATGTTTTTATTATTGTTTGTTTTTTTAGTTATTCGCGTATTTGGGGCGAAAAAAAAAACAAAAGGTAAGAGTCTTTCCTGCCATTGTTTTAGTTATTACTCCTAAAGAGGAGGCCTGAGTCCCAGCAGTGGGAGCATTTAAGAAAAGGCTGATGATGATGATGATGAAGGAAACATACACCTGGGATAAAAAGTATGATAAATATGCTATTTTTTAAAATTTATGTTTCGGACTGGTGTCGGCAACTTCTAAAGCGCGTTTTTTGCGTACGGATTGGACAAAGGCGTCATTCAATCCACACCAGCAACTCAAAGAAGTTACTAATCACCGTAGACGCGGGCTCGCGGACAGAGAGACATGGGTAGCTCGCTGTCCGACCGTCCGGTTACTGTCCGGACCGAGCCTAAGACGTCGACGCATCGTCGGCGCGCACTGTTCCCGCGCGCCTCAAGGAGTTGTCAGCAACAGGAGGGGCCCAGCTGGGTTGAAGCTTACTGGGGCCAGGGTTATCCGAAAGGAAATTAGAGCCCCGGTATAAAGGCTAGAAGGAATGGGGTGGGTTTTTAGTCGAGAAAGAGTCTGACACTATCTCCCGCTCCACCCAAGGGCGGGTTTTGTCATTGGATGATTTTTCCCACCGAAAAAAAAGAAGTTTCGAATTACTGATCATTTCGTGGAGGGTACCTGGTTTCTTGAAGTACATTGCCCTGTATCCAAAGACCACTGAGCAGCTTAGGTGCAGATGAGCTGCTGTATATAAAATATTCTATTCCAGGACAAATATCCAATGACACTTAGTACATTTAGCCATTCGAGCATGAAGAAGTAATAAATATACAAAATCGTAGACTTTCACCTTTGTAATATTAGTATGATTTTATTTGTTTAGATACTAGTTTCTGCTAAAAAAAAAAAAAGAGTTATGAGTTTACATGTGGATGGATGGAAGGGGAGAGGGAGGCCAAAGAAAAGATGGATGGATTGTGTGAGAAGTGATATGAAAGAAAAGGGAGTTAGTGATAGCATGACGAGTGACAGGACAGACTGGAAGAAAAAAACGTGTTGCGCCGACCCCAAATAAAACGGGACAAGGGCAGGAAGATGATGATGATGACTAGTTTCTGCTAGTGGTTTCGTATGCGTGACTGTTGGTTATTACGGACGGAAAGTCGATATTGAAGACGGATAAAAAGTAGCCTATATCCTTCCTTCGGGCTCAAGTTTATTCCAAACCAAATTTCATGAAAATCGGTTTAGTATTTTTATCGTGAAAACGTAAAAAAAAGACAGAGTTAAGCTAGAACTACATTAGACCGACGCACACGTGTAACACGCTTGATTTGTACGTAGAACGACGTCGCGTGGCGTGTACAAGTCTAGTTTCCATATAAAATGTATGGAGACCGACGCGCCCAGATGTAGTTCTAGCTTTATAAAAACTTTTCATTTGTTATTCAACTCCAGGAAAAGATGATGAACTATGGATCAAGGCGGAGAAGATGGATGAGTCAAGTCAGTCTCAAGATGGCATCAAGGATGAGGAGCAGGAGACAGTCTCCGAGAATGAAGCCAAGTTAGGTGAAGAGGCCATGAACGACGAATTGAACAGTAAGTACATAATTATCACAAGAATACCATGCACAGTGGTCCACTAAGGACCAAGTGCGGAAACAAGACCACAAAGATTTGAGGCCTTGGTACAGGCCATGGTTCGGAGCAAGGATTGGCAGGCGGGTGCCTCCTTATTTACTAGCTTTTTAATATATATATATTTTTTAATATAGCCTATGTCACTCAGAAATAAAGCAGGTCTCTATCGGTGAAAAAAAATTAGCAATCGGTCCAGTATTTCCAGAGATTACCTCTTACAAACAAATAGGCAGGATAGGTATATCTTTACTATATTATAGTGTAGTTAAATTCGCTTTTGACCACTATTTCACCTGATGGTAAGCGACGATGTGGTCGAACAGTGGGTTGCGACACACTGTTCGTTGTCGAATCTATAAAAGAAAAACGCCTTGCTGATGCACTTTCGCCTTCGCCCACGTCTAAATTAGTCCACGCTACGCCACTGCTGTTACAGTTACAGGAAAATGTTTCTAGGAGACCATCCATAACTATTTAAGATAGCCTTGAAAACACCTAAATTATAATCGGATGGAAAGACAGTAGCAGGCAAATTGTTCCAGTCCTTAGATGTTCACGGTATAAACGACGAAGCGAAAAGCCTAGTCCGGACCGTAGAAGTTTTAACAATGTTAGGGTTGTCCGGTTCGCGAGAATCAGAAAACGATTTTTTTAGAATCGAATACCTAAATATTTATCGAAATTCAGTTACATTCGATTACCCAAAAATATATTGAAATTGGGACATGATTGCGTTTCCGTCTTAGTATGAAGATATCGGGAACTTTATTCAAAAACCGATTATCTTCTGATCTGGACTGTAGATATGGGAACTAGGAAAAATAAGCAAAGCGCTTGGTGACACAAATGATAGTGCGCCGCCATAGATTGGTAAAGTACCTATTACGTTTAACCTTTTCGACGCCCATCTATATGTGTGTAAAGCACCGGCCACACAGAACAGACGCAAGGCACGGACCCGTCGCGAACAATACAGAAAAGACGGCGTCCCGTCTTTTCTGTATGTTTTACGTCGCGACGGCTGTATACATTTTATATGCAAGTAGATTAAACGGGCGCCGCGACTGCGACGGGTCGTGCCTTGCGTCTTTTCTGTGTGGCCGGCCCCTTATACGCGATGTGTCCTCCAGCGCCACGCAACAAATGTAAAAAAAAAACTCTGGCGTTTTTGTTTCTATTGAATATAAAACAAACAAGAACTTATTATGTGTGAATTAGTTTCAATTTTCCATAAAAACATAATAAAAGGTCTTGTAAAAGTCGTTAATTTATTTTATACTATTATTACTTCTAATCAAGTAGTGGCGCTGAGGGCACGAAAATCTCGAACTTGTATACAAGTGATTGGCGTTCAAAAGGTTAAAATTAATCGAATTTTGGTTCAAAAATCGTAATTTATAGAAAGAAAAGTGCCAAAAGGGCGTGCTTGTCCCCCTCCTCAACATCGTCATCATCACAGAACAGAAAATATAGGTAGAAGTGCCCCTAACGTGGCTAAGCACGGGAACCAGTGTCGCCAAACTCACACATTTACGTATCAAATTGTACATTACACACATAAAAAACAGTAATATGATTGGCTACGAAGCTACGAATTACAAACTTAACTTTTACAAATCATATTCTTATTGCTTTCATAAATTAGGTCTTATTAAAACGTAAGAAAGTTGTTATTATTTGACATGACACGAACAATAAAGAAGTTTTAACCAATTTACAACGAGTTCGGCTACTCAACGCTAGATGGCGCTGTAACCAATTTATTCAGAACGCTAGTGCCTTTGAAATAGATGTCATATTCACCTGCACATGTAATAGGCGAATCTCGTCTGCTGTTGACACACGCGCGATATCTAAGAGGCACTTCCTCTACTTTTCTTTATTCCGTGGTCATCATCATTTTAGCCGACTGTTGGACATAGGCTTCCTCCAATTCCTCCACTCAGTAAATTAACCTTGAGGTCCCCACCTCAAGGTTAATTAGTAAAAGGAACCGGAAAGCTAAATAAATTCTCTATCAGTCCCATCTTTGCAGACAAAGACACCAAGGAATCAAAATTGCCACTCAAGAAGAGATTGGAGAAGAGAGTCAAGGAAGAAGATGACGTCGTTCCCAAACAAGAAAAACCGGAAGAAAAGGTAAGTTTTTCTTAATTCTTTAGATGGCTCGAGCGTGCCGCGGGGTGACGTCCTGCTGTCTTCCACTCTTTACTTTACTCTTTCTAACCCTTTTTTCACTTTGAAGAGAAAAAAAATTGGCAAAGTTCGTCTCCAGGTACTACTAACATCATACAGGGGATCCTGTATGATGTTAGTAACATAGTCCTGAGAGGATGCCAGTGTTTTAAAAAAAACCCTGTATACTTATTCAATAGATCATGTTTTTTTTCAGCCTGACGGTGAGGAAAATGAACAGCAAGACGATAGTACTCAACCCAAAAGTAAGTGCAGTTCACTTTAAGTAAGTGTATTTTTTTTTTTATTGCCTTCTAGCTTTTGTCCGCGCGGCTTCGCTCCCGCTCTTCCCTACTCCTCCCTACTATACCCAACTCTACCCTACTCTACCCTACTCTACACTACTCTACCCTACTCTGTCCTACTCTACCCTACTCTATAGTATCCTATGTCCGTCACCTGGCTCTAAGCTACCTACCCACCAATTTTCAGCCATATCGGTACAGCCATTCTTGAGTTATATATAGTGTAACTAACACGACTTTCTTTTATATATATAGATTTTGTGTCCCACTACTTTTTAGTTTATTTTGTTTCTGGTGTCTGAAATTTTATTCGTTAAAATCAGACCTTCCCACTTCATTTGACTTAGTGAAATTATTGAATCAAAATCTACCTATTTCTGACTGTCCATGACTTTAACCATAGTGCTTTAGTATAGCACTAAACTTAAGCACTATTGCCACAAATAATCGTTATTGCTATACACAAAGGAAATAACTTTACCAGTCTTTATAATTGAAATGAACTTAAACAAAGGATGCTAATTAAACAGACTTCTTTTTAGCTGCATTATCCGATGCATGCGTGACGCACAGGACCGGTCGTTGTGGCGACACTTGGGGTAGGCCTATGTCTAACAGTGGACATCTTTCGGCTGATATGATGATGATGATGATGATCCGCGTCTAAACATATACAGGGTTACTCGTAAAACACTAACTACTAAACAACTTATGATGTTAGTAATACAGTCCTGCAAGGTGGCCAGTGTTTTACAAATAACCCTATCTATATCTATCCCTATGTATATCTTAAACAAATACTAAACTGACTTTTACTTCCACTATCTTTAATGAAATCTCTCATCCACAGTGGAAACCCACCTGATGTACTCCTACGAAACCTTGAAGAACATAGAAATCGTGACCATTGATGAGGAGGAACGGCAGCAGGAGTACGAGAGGACGCTGAAGGCGCGCCAGCACATGCGGCACGTGTGCGTGCACTGCGCGGTCGGCTTCGTGCTCAAGCAGGCCTTCGACATGCATATGAAGGTGCATTCTCCTGTAAGTATTCAACATCGTCATCATTTCAGCTGGAAGACGTCTACTGTTGGACCTTAAGCCTCTCCCAAGTGTCGCCACAACTACCGGTGCTGTTTGCGGACGGTGAACAATGGGTAGCACGCCGTCCGGTCGTCGACGGCGCGTAGTGTTCCACGCGCGCCACGACTTCAGCAAATCGTAGAGGCCCAGCAGATTCTAAGCCTTGCTGCTTGCAGCTAGGCCATGGGTCAAGTGAAAATGAACCCCCGTGGCACTGGAACGCAAGGCAAAGAAGGAACAAACGAGTGGGTTTAAGTCAGTTAAAGTCTGACAGCCCTCTCGCTCCGCCCTAGGCCGGGATTAGTTTTTGGATGATTTCCAACCTTAAAAAAAAACACCGATGCTGTACGTCTCGCATTCATCGGATTTCCACGACTCTCACTAGGTCATCGGTTCATCTTGTGGGACGCCTTCAAACAATGCGTCTTCCGGTATATTTTCACCCTTCTAACAACCCAGTTAACTTGATCGTTACTCACACGAACAACCCTGCCAGGCACCTGACTTATTATAATTTATTTCGTCACCACTGTTCTTTTTTTTTAGAACAGGCTCTCGAAACGGTAAAGGAAAACATCGTAAGGAAACCGGCCATGTTCTAAACTAAAACTTCGAAGACATGTGTCATCCATCAAATCTACCATGTGGGCACGTAATCTACCACGTGGGCACGTAATCTACCATGTGGGCATGTAATCTACCATGTGGGCACGTAATCTACCATGTGGGCACGTAATCTACCATGTGGGCACGTAATCTACCACGTGAGCACGTAATCTACCACGTAGGCACGTTATCTACCACGTGAGCACGTAATCTACCACGTGGACACGTAATCTACCACGTGGGCACGTAATCTACCATGTGGGCACGTAATCTACCATGTGGGCACGTAATCTACCATGTGGGCACGAAATCTACCATGTGGGCACGTAATCTACCATGTGAGCACGTAATCTACCATGTGAGCAAGTAATCTACCATGTGGGCAAGTAATCTACCACGTGCGCACGTAATCTACCATGTGGGCACGAAATCTACCACGTGGGAACGTAATCTACCAAGTGGGCATGTAATCTACCACGTGGGCACGAAATCTACCATGTGGGCACGTAATCTACCATGTGAGCACGTTATCTACCACGTGGACACGTAATCTACCATGTGGGCACGTTATCTACCGCGTGAGCACGTAATCTACCACGTGGACACGTAATCTACCACGTGGGCACGTAATCGTCCATGTGGGCACGTAATCTACCATGTGAGCACGTAATCTACCATGTGGGCACGTAATCTACCATGTGAGCACGAAATCTACCACGTGGGAACGTAATCTACCACGTGAGCACGTAATCTACCACGTAGGCACGTTATCTACCACGTGAGCACGTAATCTACCACGTGGACACGTAATCTACCACGTGGGCACGTAATCTACCATGTGGGCACGTAATCTACCATGTGGGCACGTAATCTACCATGTGGGCACGAAATCTACCATGTGGGCACGTAATCTACCATGTGAGCACGTAATCTACCATGTGAGCAAGTAATCTACCATGTGGGCAAGTAATCTACCACGTGGGCACGTAATCTACCATGTGGGCACGAAATCTACCACGTGGGAACGTAATCTACCAAGTGGGCATGTAATCTACCACGTGGGCACGAAATCTACCATGTGGGCACGTAATCTACCATGTGAGCACGTTATCTACCACGTGGACACGTAATCTACCATGTGGGCACGTTATCTACCGCGTGAGCACGTAATCTACCACGTGGACACGTAATCTACCATGTGGGCACGTAATCTACCATGTGAGCACGTAATCTACCATGTGGGCACGTAATCTACCATGTGAGCACGAAATCTACCACGTGGGAACGTAATCTACCAAGTGGGCATGTAATCTACCACGTGGGCACGAAATCTACCACGTGGACATGTCTACCACGTGGGCACGTAATCTACCACGTAGACTCGTAATCTACCACGTGGGCACGTAATCTACCACGTGGACATGTCTACCACGTGGCCACGTAAAGATGTGGGCACGAAATGTACCACGTGGGCACGTAATCTACCACGTGGGCATGTAATCTACCACGTGGGCACGTAATCTACAATGTGGGCACGAAATTTACCATTTGGGCACGTAATCTACCACGTAGACACGTAATCTACCACGTGGACACGTAATCTACCACGTGGGCACGTCGTCTACCGCGTGGGCACTTAATCTACCATGTGGGCATGTAATCTACCACGTGGGCATGTAATCTACCACGTGGGCACATAAGAATGTGGGCACGAAATGTACCACGTGGGCACGTAATCTACCATGTGGACATGTCTACCACGTGGGCACGTAAGGATGTGGGCACGAAATGTTCCACGTGGGCACGTAATCTACCACGTGGGCATGTAATCTATCACGTGGGCACGTCATCTACCGCGTGGGCACTTAATCTACCATGTGGGCATGTAATCTACCACGTGGGCATGTAATCTACCACGTGGGCACGTAATCTACAATGTGGGCACGAAATCTACCATTTGGGCACGTTATCTACCACGAGGACACGTAATCTACCACGTGGGCACGTCATCTACCGCGTGGGCACTTAATTTACCATGTGGGCATGTAATCTACCACGTGGGCATGTAATCTACCACGTGGGCACGTAATCTACCATGTGGACATGTCTACCACGTGGACACGTAAGGATGTGGGCACGAAATGTACCACGTGGACACGTAATCTACCACGTGGGCACGTCATCTACCATGTGGGCACGAAATCTACCACGTGGGCACGTAACCTACCACGTGGGCACGTAATCTACCACACGGGCACGTAATCTACCATGTGGGCACGAAATCTACCATGTGAGCACGTAATCTTTCATGTGGGCACGTTATCTACAATGCGGGCAATGGGCTCGATTCTGTCTCTAAGAGAGAAGGCCAGAGTCCAAGCAGCAGCAATGCTTCTTATACTTATATGTATGCTTTTCACCAGGAATCAGGCGAGCACGAATGCGTGCTCTGTCACTCCCGCCTGAAGACCGCCGACATGCTGTACAAACACCGCTTACGTCACTACCGCCGGTACCGGTGCCTGCTCTGCCGGATGCGCTTCAAGGACAAGGACACCGCCGCCTGCCACGTCATGAACGAGCACACCGGACAGACCTTCGAGTGCGATCGATGTGGACGAGGGTTCAAGTAAGTTCTACTCATCATTCACAGGGGCCAGGGATAGCTCCGAAAGGTAGCTCAGCCCTGGTATGTAAAGCACGAAGGAACGGGTTTTTTAGTCAGTAAGAGTGACACTATATCCCGTTCTGCCTAAGGGTGGGTGGGTGAAGTCATTTGGATGATTTTTACCCACCAAAAAAAGAAAAACTCATCATCACAGGATATGTACCTCCTTTCACCTCCTTTCCTGCCTGGCACGCATAACTACCTGCACCCTCCATGACTTAAACGAAGCCAACGTCGGAACTGTCCAGGTGGCTAAATATTGGTCTGACAAAATTTAAGCCAAATCGACCAGAGAAGAAAAAGAAGATCAGCATTGCAGCCTAAAGACGTCCACTGTTGGACATAGCTCTCCTTCAAGGGACAAGGACATCGCCGCTTGCCACGTCATGAACGAGCACACCGGCCAGACCTTCGAGTGCGATCGATGTGGAAGGGAGTTCAAGTAAGTTTATCGTTTCAGACATAGGTCTCCCCCATGTGTCTTGCATAAATGGGAATATTGACATCATCAAACTTTAACGTTTAAAACGCTCCGGCCAGTGTTACTTGGCTGGCCATATCATGAAGTGATCAATTTCTAAGATCTGGCCACGACATATCTATCTACCTATCTATAATATAAAAATGAATCGCTAAATGTGTTGCTAAGTGCAAATCTCGAGAACTGCTGAATTCTTTTTTTTGTTGTGTTTGTTATTGTGAAGAGAAGGTTCTTATGAATTTATTATATTTTTTCATACTAAAAATGAAAATTAGGGTAGTGTAGGGTAGAGTAGGGTAAAGTAGGGTGGAGTAGGAAAGAGCGGAAGCGAAGCCGCGCGGGCAAAAGCTAGTACAATATAATTTTCAGTACATGAATATACTTTGTTCAGAATCAGTAACTGAATGCATTCCAATAGTTTTTACACCATGTTATATTTTTTTTCCCAAAAATATTTAAAAAGGTCACAAGTTGGATACCGCCGACATTAAGTACGATACAGGTCACGGCAAGTCATAGCGGGCATTAGTTAGGTTAGCCAGACAACTGGGTGCAAGTACAAAACAACCCCTCAGTCGCCTGGATGGCCTGCAAACTATGTATTTTTGCTGAAATAACAAGCTAATAATATAACTTTGTGATTTTTCATGATACAGTTATGAAATTGTACATAGATTCTTTACATAAAAATACTAGAAACGTGTTTTGGGTTTCGCATATACTAAAACTAATGTGGTATATCCCTTCTCCCTCCTTTTTCCTCGCATATAAGATGTTACTCCAGCCCGGTCTTCTTGGTTGCAGAAGACCGCAGTACCTGAAGAAGCACGTGGCGCAGCACCACACCAAGCCTCACGACCTGGAGTGCGGCGTCTGTTTCCGAGTGTTCCACGAGCGCGGCTGGTATAGGTCTCATATCAGGTTGGAACAGTTCTAATCAGTCTGTATGGAGACGGATAGGTATAGACCCTAAGATGGATACGTGGAAATGTATATCGTAGGTTCTTTGGAGGTATGTGGAACAGGTGTAAAGTCCCGCAATCCTTCGTTGGAAAGGGAGGATCTTCCGACCAGAATTGTGTTATGTCTGATCTGGGCAGCTGCCTGAGAGATGATTTCGGGCTGTTGTATATGTTCAAATCGCGCGGAGAACTAATTGCGTGATGCAGGATTTCGTAGTTTAGTTCATATGTGGCGCCATAGATGTCGCTACAGTCCCATCTCGTTATTTATCACACACCTTAATTTTGGATCGCCTTCCTAATTTTAAACATACATATATTTATATCAGATAAACTATTTTATTTTTGAAACATGAAATAAATCAGAATATCTAAAATATAAAATCTAAAATTATGTTTACAAGTATAGTTTAATTCAACTCTGTATTAACTGATTCAATATTTTTTAACTATTTAACAATACAGGACGCATAACGAGGAGGTGCGAGCCAAGACAGTGCGCCTGCCGGTGACGTGCGAGATCTGTTCGCGCGACTACAAGAACAAGGCGAGCCTGAAGCGCCATCTCCTCACGCACGACGAGGACGTACATTGCGACATCTGTTTTGAGAAGTGCAAGAATCGGATCACGTTGGGACATCACTACTTGAAAGTGCATAATGAGAAATATGTTGGGTGAGTACCTTCAAAAACGGAAGGGTACCGTAGTATCAAAAAAAAAAAAACACGTTTCTTGTATGTGAGCCCCTCTTAAATATTTATTTTATTCTGTTTGTTGTTATCGCGACGACGGAAATACATCATCTGTGAAAATTTCTACTGTCTAGCTGTCACGGTTCATGATATACAGCCTGATGACAGATAGATGGATAGCAATAGGGTCCCGTTTTTGTTTGGGCACGGAATCCTAATAATTTTAAAACTTCTGTAGAGTTATGGGAAATCGGTGTCCTTGCGGGATGGTTCGAGAAAGTTACCATGACCCTGAACGCAAAAGGTAACTGAAGGAACAGAGGTTGGTAGTCAGTAAAAGTCTGACACTCGCTCTCGCTCCATCGATAGCGGGAAATACCTTCTATTTGATGATTTATCACCTCAAAAAATATAATGTTAAATCCCGTAAACCTCGACTAATAAGTGAGTTTCTTCAGACTTGACGAGTGTGGTGTCTGGTCCGGGCACCTGCATTAAATTTTTAATAGGCAATTACAAATTAACATCATGTGACTATAATTTCAGAAGTCAAAGCTATTCCAGAGTTAAAATAAATTACAATAATGATAATTTTTTATAAGTTTAATTGTAATTAGTTTCTTATCCACCAGAGCGCCGGAGCAAACGTGTCCACATTGCGACCGCATCTGTGCCACGCGCGCCATGCTCAAGCGACACATGCAGAGGATGCACAGCGATAGAACCAAGAAGTAAGTAGACCTACCATCACGCTTCAATGTATAAAGCCAGCCATACACGCTAGGGTGTACCTGACAGGTACACCCTATGGAAACCTGCACAGTTGTGCAACATACATGCTCTGGTTTACCTCTACAACTCAACTGTACAGGCAAACCTGTTAGGTGATGATCATCAGATGATTATTTGTCAAGCGTGGAGCAGTAGCCCAGGCTTACGAGTTGTAGGTCGTTGGGTCAAGGCGAGCGAGCACTTCACTTTGTGTAATTTATTTCATCACTGCTTTCGAAATGGTGAAGAAAAACATTGTGAGGAACCTGGCATATCCTAGAATTAAAAATTCGATTACATTTTTTTAAAAGAGTAATAACCATGGAGTTTCTTGCCGGTTCTTCTCCATAGGAAACGACTAATTTGGAACCGTGCACTAGCTTCTGACGTTTTATAAGTGCCCATGTAGGCCTATGTGATATAAAATATTTCGACTTTAACTTTTAGTCTGGGCCCGCGTGCTGGATTATGGCGATCCATTACCTTTCCTATAAAAGTTAAGCCATGAGTAAGTCTCTCAGTTAATAATAATAATATTCCAGAACTTTCACACAACGCCATCTAGTCCCAAACTAAGCAGAGTGTGATTGAGCAATGGTGATAGGTACTGCAAGATATCATCAGTATATCCAATTTGTCGCAGGTACCAATGCGACCACTGCCAGCGCTTGTACCTGACGAAGGGCGAGGTGCGCGCGCACATCACGTGGTCGCACATGCCGGCCGAGGCGCGCGGGGGCCACGCGTGCACGTGCGGCCGCATCTTCCGCAGCCCGTCGCTGCTGAAGGACCACAAAGCGCGCTTCCACGCCGACCAGCCGCCGCCCAGGGTGCATCAGTGTGACCATTGCGACAAGGCCTTTGCAGTAAGTGTTTTTTTTTATAACAGCCCCCCTAGCCAAGTTACGACCGTTTCGCTTCAATTCTCTTGCGTCGAACGCCTCGAGTTGACCACGCCTTGAATTCCTTTGTTCTGACGTCATCTCAATGCTCAGTCACGTGGTCAAAACAAAGAAATCGGAGGCGTGGCTTACTCGAGAAAACAAAAAAAAAATGTGAGAAATCTAATACTCGTATATCAAATACTTTTATCTATTATTAAAATCGTAGATCATGATAGGTAACTCATGATATGATTTAAAAAGAGTGTCCATGGAGTTTCTTGCACGTTCTTCTCCATAGAGATTCTACACTTTGAATCATGCAACTTAGCTTCACTTTTTTGTTTTTGACTGACTGACATTCTGACAATTCAAAAGTGCCTGAAATTGATCTATTTGAAATAAAAGTTTCTGATTTCTATCTATTAACCTTTTTCCAACAGAACAAGCAAGTCCTGAACCGTCACAAGAAAAGCCACTCCAACGAGATGTATCCCTGCAACGAATGTGGACTACTCTTCAAGACCCAGCCCTACGTGAAGGTTCACTATCAGATCAAGCATTTGAACATGACGAGAGCACAGATCAAGGCACAGAGGAAACTCAACAAAGACCAGATCATACAGAACAATATAAATAAGAGCACCAACTGGGAACCACATATTGCCAACAAGAAACCTAGTACAGTTTCCATTGATGATGAGGAAGATCCTCTCCTTGTCCAGGAAGGAGAAGTACCAATCAAGCTGGAGAATGAAGAAGAAGAATTTAAAATCCCGACCTTCCAAACTTTTATTGATATTAGTAGGGAATGAATGTTGCTATACCAGTAGGGAATTAATAGGTGTAGGAATTTTAGATCGGAATCTTAGATAGTTTTACTACTTATTCAAATATCGGATCTATTGTTATGCTGTTTAATTCATTACACCTCAAGCCTCAAAATAGAAAGGTACAGAAGACAATCTCATGTATGTACTTCACTTTTTATACCTACGCTCGTTGGACGCACACTAATGAGCGTTTGAGCCGGAACTGTTCGACGAGTTGGCCAAAGCACTCCGAGATATCGTGTCCGTGAATAGTGTCTATGTGTGCGTTGTGAGAGCGCGCACAGTATATAGATTGACTTCTGTACCTATATATTTTGTACTCGAGTAAACGCCGGCGTTCGCTCTCTCATTATCTTTCTATTATGTCTCTTTGGAAAATGTTTTAAGCGATCTGCAGGTTCAGACAAATTACTTTTCCTTTAGCGTTCGTACAAAATGTAAGGCAATGACATTACGTGCGGAGAAGTCACGTGACAAGTGACTTCACAGGAAAGTCTAAGAGTTTAGGGTACACCGATCATATTGGTGGTATTGATTTATGCTCCCTACAGAGGTCAAAACCGCAATCGCAGTTAGAGCACAGCACTACAAAACAATCAGTCATTCTAAAAAACGGTCAAGTGCAAGTCGGGCTAGCGTACGAAGGGTTCCGTACCGTCCGGTTACGTTCCGCCGTATTTTATGTGAGCCCCACTTAAATATTTATTTTATTCTGTTTTTTGTATTTGTTGTTATAACGGCAACAGAACTACATAATCTGTGAAAATTTCAACTGTCTAACTGTCAAAGTTCATGAGATACAGCCTGGTGACAAACGAACAGACAAACAGACGAATAGATAGCGAAGTCTTAGTAGTATGGTCTCGTTTTACCCTTTGGATACGGAAGCTTAAAAAGTAGAAATTAAAATGAAGGAAAATTATATGGGAATTGAATAAATACATAGGTACATAGGTCACGAGTGTAATCAAATTTGAATCCTATTTTATTGAGTAAGTGGTTTCAAAATCTGCTAACTATCTAAGAATCCGAATTCAATATCAATAAGTAAGCCAAAGATTCCTGAATTTTGTAGTTAGAATGTTTCGACAGTAGTGCGTATTGTGTGAATGTAATTGTGCGCAGTACTGACTCTAAGAGCTCATACATACACATGAACGGCATGTTGCCAACGGCAGAGGTACTTGAAGTCGTCGACCTCACTTGATACACACGACGGCTGCTTTTTAACATGACGACCAATGGATGCGCCGGGCCTTGGTACAGGCCATGGTCCGGAGCGAGGAGGAGTGGCAGGCGGTCGCCTTCTCGTGCGAAGCAGTAATAGGAGGCCGACCGCATCAGGCAACGGCGCTCACAGCGCCCCAGCTGCCGCCAGGATTCTGATCCCGATTTCCGGCCACCGTAGGCGCAGGCTTGTAGACGATGAGCAATGGGTAGCTCGCTGTCCGACCGTCCGGTAACTGTCTCCGGACCGAGCCCAAGACGTCGACGGCGCGCACTCTCCCCGCGCGCCTCAAGAGTGGGGGATGTCATTGGATGATTTTCCCACAAAAAAAAGCCAATGGATGCCATGGCTATAAAAACTGATCAATAGATAACAGTATTCTTGACAAAGTACCGATCTTTTCCGTCTCATACCTTGACATTGGCAAATTCATCGGACTTTCGTCGATGGAGCCATACACTTAAAAATTGAATTTGTCCGCAGTACTGAAAATAAGAGCAGAGAGTTTCTTTGGGAAAGTTGTTTTTAATCATGAGTACCATAAAGTGTATAAGTATCGGTCACGATTACCAGTCACCCTATATTATACACTAGCGATCCGCCCAGACTTCGCTCGGGTGCAGTATTATAAATATAAACCTTCCTCTTGAATCACTCGTATCTATTATAATAAACACTTTTTTTTTCTTTCTTTCTTCTTTCTATTAAAAAAAACCGCATCAAAATCCGTTGCGCAGAAAAAGCGACTTTGTTTTATACTATGTAGTGATATACTGATTTTCAAAATTGGAATGCGTCGACGGGCTGCCATCAACCCATGTCTATGGCTGCCGTTATCTCTGCCGTTGGCAATATGCCATTCATGTGTATAAGCTCTAAATGGATATTGCTGGCTAAAAGATGATCCATAAAGATTATCCTTGATGGACAGTTGTCTTATTATCTATGGTTTTAGGTGTGTCTGTATCAACAATACTTTCCTTAAAGTCATAATCATGGAAGGCCACACGGTGGACCGTTGACCTGGTGAGGGTCGGTCGTTATGGAGTCACTTTCTTTTTTCTGTCGACGGGGAAAATCATCATTGACGAAACCCGCTCTTGGGTGGAGCGGGAGACAGTGTCAGAGTCTTACTGACTAAAAATCCCGCGCCGTTCCTTCTAGCCATCATACCGGGGCTCTAGTTTCCTTTCGGATAACCCCGACCCCGGTAGGCTTCGACCCAGATGGGCCCCTCCTGTTGCTGACAACTCCTTGAGGCGCGCGGGAACAGTGCGCGCCGTCGATGCCTTGGCTTATGGAGTCACTTGGTGGCTTATGTCCAACAGTGGACGCCTTTCGGTTGAAATGATGTGGATGATGATGATAAAAATTGCTTTTGTGAAATAGTAAGCATGACTGTGTCATCCCGTTGTATGAATATAAGCAGATTCGTACTACGAGTATCGTGAATTTTTAAGTATACAGGGTTATTATTGTGGTACTAACATTATAAACAACAACTTTTGTTCTATGACTTTTAAAATATTTATCATATTTTCGTTCATCAGATTTTCATATAAAAATATTTAAATTGAACCTTCTAAATGTTACGAAGTCTGTGCAAAACAAGCTATAACACAATAGCAGAGGGGAGCGGGCATCGTGCGCGGGCAGCGTAGGTGGCCAGGTACAGTGAAAAAACGAGTTGAAATGTGTTAGATAGAACAACGAAATCTTTATTTTTTGGAAAATTTTATGTTTTGTAAAAAGTCATAGAACAAAAGTTGTTTTTTATGATGTTAGCAATACAGCCCTGCACGGTATCAAGGTTATTAGTGTTATACAAATAACCCTGTATATTCTTTGGAAATGAAGAAATTTTCTGTTATATAGTCCCATGCTTGTTAAAGCCAGAATTGTGTAAATACCTCGAATTCTCACAAATGATCTTGTACTTTTGTAAATATTGTAAGTTAATTCAAATATATTCAGAAGCTTATTATAGAAGGTGCCAGATAGCCGTGGAATAAAGTACATTGACCTTTTCCTAATATCTCTGCGTAGGTACCCGAAAAACAAACAATGAATTGCTTTTCATTACTAAATCATGTTAAGGCTGCTTTATGTCTTTATTTCCGTTTTTGAAATTAAGAATGTCAACAAATGTAGGAGGGTCAATGACCGTTATTCCACGATTAATTCGCACCTACCTTAGTAGATATATGGCGTTCCTATTATGAGTATTAGGTAGAGAAAATATTTATTTAAATTGATCCTTTTTAAACTTAAGAGGAGACAAAGTCAGTTTGACAAGTAGAGGAATACGGCTCGAAGGCCCGCGATTGTCTAAGAAGCATTGATTAAAAAAAAGCTTTTTAAATATTAAATTTCCCATTTACTGATAATACAAATCTTAAATGTAATATTTTATTAAGTTTGAATGGGGTCCAGATACAAAGTCAAAGTCAAAATATTTTATTTTACATAGGCCTACATGGGCACTTATAAAACGTCAGAAGCTAGTGCACGGTTCCAAATTGGTCGTTTCCTATAGAGAAGAACCGGCAAGAAACTCCATTATCGGTGATTATCGGTGGTCAGCGCTTGGTAATCAAGTAATGTGACTATAAGGTGTGATGATATCACCCAGTCTCTAGATGTAACGTTATGTAACGTTGATCGCTTGGAACGCTTGCCTTTAGAGTACCTTTACCTAATGAGTGGCTACAAAGCGAGACACCACAAACCGACTATACCCTATGCGCCTTAAGATTAGACTGCGAATTTTTTACTGCCTGTTCAACCGATTTTAACTTCTATTTCGTAGACATAAGGATGACATTAAAGGCAAAAAGGTGGTTACGATACAAACTATTTACTGCAGCTGCCATTTGTAATAATAGTCAAAATCGATTGAACGGACAGTAATTTTCAACAACAAAAAGTTTTCATATATGTCTAATGTTATTTTGAACACAGTATAGTCCTACAAAACGATCGTATGGTTTTTACAAAGTCAAAGTTTAAATTATTTGTTGATTGATTACATATTTACCCTGTAGCATTACCGTCAGATAAAAACAAAAATTTATTTTGGTGTTATATTGATATTTAACAGTTGTTTAATAAGATTGGTTTTTGAAGAAATCTTTTTAATTGTCTGAAATGTCTCTAAACATTATGTATAATCAAAATTACTACCTGGAAGTGAGATTTGAAAATTGCAATAGGGTAGTTTCCAGGGTCAAAATTACTACATTTTATTTAGTCCGTATTTTAGATTATAAAAAAATATTGGATACTATTTTTTCTTTTTTTCGATTAAACCAAAACTAACAAAGATATAGCCCATTAAAGTTACGTGTGACGTCACCCCGTGCGAAAAAATGCAGCACAGCGTGACGTTACACGTAACTTTGGTAAATTTATCATTTTTGGTTTACTTTATAAATAAAAAAATACGTTTCCCTTATTTTTGAATAATCGAAAAGACGGACTAATTACATTTTTTACGGCAACTAGCCTATTGTTAATAGAGCAAGTAAGCACACATTGCTGATTCCTTCTATGTCATACAATTGTGTAGATATAGGCTGGGTTTGCACAGCCATTAATTTTAACTTTAGAATCTTTTCAAAAGAAGGAAGGGATTTTATGTTGTGTTCTCGTTCTTAATAAAACTTCAGTTAAGTGAATACTTGGAACTTTCCAAATAATCTTGTTATTTCTTTTACTCTATTGTAGGCTTGTAAATTGAAATATATTCAGAAGCTTGACTATTGAAGGCGCCAGATAACCGTGGAATAAAGTACATTGACCTTTTCCTAATATCTCTGCGTATGTACCCGAAAAACAAACAATAAATTGCTTTTCATAACTAGATCATATAAAGGATCACGATACATGTCGATTCAATGTCTTTGTTTCCGTTTTTTAAATAGGGTATTTTACTCTATAAGAGAAAAAATCTAATAAAAGCTGTCCGTATTAGTTTTAGTTCATAAAGTAACAAAATAAATTTTGAAATCCAATTTCAAGTTTTCAATTTTTATAAGTGTCAGCTGGCAACTGTCAACTGATCGGCCATACTGAGCGCATTTGTTTATACAGCCAACTGACGTCATGACCTCAGAGCAAATATGGCGTCACTGCTTTCTGCATTACGCGCGTAATTTGAAAATGTAAATTTTATACTACTATAGAATCTAATTGAGATCTTTTTTTATAATGAGTGTAATAGTGTAGTAAATACCCTATTAAGAACGTCAACAAATGTAGGAGGGTCAATGACCGTTAGTCCACGTTTATCTATCACCTACTTTACATAAATATAGTGTTCCTATAATGAGTATTAGCTAGTGAGGGTATTTTAAAATTAAATTGATTATTGTTAAACTTACTAGCAAACACAGTTTGACAACTGGAAGAACCCCAAGTCTGCGTTTGTGTGAGAGCCATTCAATTTGATATTACTTTTTTTGTATTTTTTCTCATTTATGATCTGTATTAAATACAGATCATAAAAGGATGGCTTGTGGAAAGCCCATTGTCCATGAAGCTCTTTGCTCTGTCATACAGCCTTGTAACCATTGGTATAAATACCGGCACGGATCTTGAGCACTGGCTTCAAGTTGCGCAGAAGTCAAATATTCGGCCTCTTTAGTGGTATGAAGTGAGACGCGGTGGCGGGGAGCGTCAGTGATTGGCTCGCCGCGCCATCACGTCATAGACGTCACTCGTGATTCGTTCCCTGCGCTTGCTGCATGTATCTGACAACGACGACGATTGGCTCGCCAATATATGGGATGCGCAAAGCGATTCCCACTCTATCGCCGAGCGCTAGAAAATACGTGTCGATATCTATATCGCACTGCAGGCTTGCGCATTCTCTTGTGGATGCCAAAAAAGTAGATCAGTCAATGCCTTACGATGCGTTTTATTGTGAGATAGTTAAATGTGTCTGTAAACTTTGTAATCTTGTTATGATGATTGTCTTTTACTCAATGATCTTCTATGTATTGTTAAGAGAAGGTTGTAGTCACCAAGTATTTTGTATAAACTTCGCTTTTACGGGACTGCAGCGAGAACGCAATACATAGAACAATATACAACCCATTGTATAGCTGCATTGGATTGTTAATCCAATGTATCTATTTGGATTTCGTTACTGCGGCCAGCGCTGCACTCAAAACTGTTTTCTTTAGAGAATAGCACACCAGGTCTATATCGACTTGGCGGCCCCGTAAAAGCGATTTTATATTTATAAAAAAAACTGCAGCTATTCAAAATTTTTGTTTTTACCAGACCCTTCTAAAAACAAGCTTGATTGTTTTATGCAACTTTTTAATATTGCCATGGCGTAATCTCGTAGATATACACGTTTGCAATCGTAAGTTAGGGTCAGATTCGCATTTTTTTTATCGAGCCAACTAATTTAAATCATTTTTCGATTTTTACCCTGTGGTACCAAAAGTTGAACAGTGAGTAAAAAGACGATGGATTAATGTTTTAGGATATCAAAAAAGGTTTTCAAAGCAATAAATATATTATTACGACATCTTGAAAATACTTGATTAGCAGTCGTCTTATTACTTTGTAAGCTAGTACAGTAGTGATCTCTGAGGAATTTAAGTTGTATTTTGTTTTTTTTTTATTTAATAAATTAACATATGATTAGATCGTTTATGGTTGTTTTATTTATATTCCTTGTAACTTGAAGAAAAAAGAAAGGCCTTTGTTCTGCTATTGGACAAAAAAGTTTCTCTTATTAGGCTGCTCGCCCACCTCCGATAATCGGTGACCGATTTTTTGTAACAGAAAAATAGAACACTGATAGCAATAGAGCAACGCACAAGTCTTACAAGAATTCGGTCAGAAATACAGAACAATGTTACAAATATACAAAATCGGCCCGATTATCAATCCTACAAAAAGTCTGACGTGGGCGAGCAGCGTTAACCTGACTAAATGAGTGTATTTACGAGTTTAAGTGACTTGCCAGCCTTACTTTTACGATTTATAAAAAAATCCTTAAAAGGAACACAAAGTCTGTGGGCAAAAACCTCTGGCGGCGCTTAATGCCGCCTCGAACGGGGAGGTTATCAGGGGTCGGGCTGGATCGAACATTTATTTTAAGAAGACTACGGGCGGACTGGCCTGAGCAAGGGACGGGTTGGACACTGATGAGAACGTCGCAGCAGGCTTCGGAGACGAGGCCACAAGGACGATGCCGGCGGTCCGGGTTGGCGAAGGGTGCTGGTTACCGTACGGCTCTCTTGGCGCAAGGTAACTAAGCCCCTCTTTCGCACCGGGCACTAGTCAAGGGCCGGAGTCTCGAGATCGATGGGGGCCATATGGTTTCTGCCCGATTACTATCCAATAAGGCAATAACTTACGACAATCTTCTATGCCTTCATCTATGCGATTTTAGTACGACTAGGGAGCAAGACGAATCAGAAGGGTGGGAGTGGGACACGCGGCCGGTAGGAAAGCGTAAAATGACTGGATAACATATTGTATAGGCTAAAATTATGCTTGTTTTGTAATCGACTTGAAACTTATCGGCTTCTGATAAAAAATATTTATTGTGTTATCTTTTACTATTTAGCACAACACAGCGACTTTAGTATCTAATCTCAGCAGGATATGGGTGTTTTAGTTTTGAACAATAAGAGATATTTATCCGATTTCTTATTACAAAACCGATTTTGTAATCCGATTTTAGTGGCACTTAGCCTCGTCAATTCGCTTGCTAACGACAAATTATTGTACCTACTGGTAAAATAAAAATTAGACAGATGATTACACGATTTTCCCGTAAAAATGGTATTAATCGCATAATTAACATGTAAAATTCAAGCTATCCTTTTTATTTTGGATAATAAAATTTAGTGATTTTGTCAATTCGGATTCGTTCGAAAGTTTGCTATCGGTTAGCACATCAGTAATATTAGCATTTAGTAATAGCACTTTGAGTCGTCTAAGTCAGTCTAGATCGATTATGGAAATCGAGTGTTTTTTGTTGCAAACAAATCGATATGAATCGGATTTTAAAATCGTTTATAAAAATACCTTTGCTTGGTTTGTATAAAAGCTAGGTTAAAAAAACAAACCTGACATTTTGAATTAACTTTGTTGTAAACTTAACATAGTCGACAAATTTTAATTCATGAATCCCCAAGCGACCACCGGTGGCCGCGCATCTATTGTTTTACTATTGTGTCTCTAATTGACGGTATCTGAAGGGTTAAATCGTGAAAAACTAAGAAAATGTCTTCAAAAGTCGCCGTAGTAACTGGAGCAAATAAAGGAATTGGCTTCGCAATAGTTCGCGGACTTTGCAAGCGTTTTGAAGGCGTAGTCTACTTGACTGCCCGAGATGAAGAGCGCGGCAAAAAGGCGGTAGCAGATTTGAAAAAAGAAGGTTTAAATCCTAAGTTCCACCAACTGGACGTTACGGACAAGAAAAGCCTGGAGGTTTTTAGAGATTACATCAAGAGTAACTACGGAGGTATTGATATATTGGTGAATAACGCTGCAATTGCATTCAAAAGTAACGCGCCAGAACCGGTAGCTGTGCAAGCTGAGCAGACGTTATTTGTAAACTACTTTACCTTAGTATCAACTTGCGATGTTCTCTTCCCGATCCTGAAAAATGGCGCTCGAGTGGTGAACTTGTCTAGCTCAGCGGGCCATTTGAGTAACATACCCAGCCCAGCGTTAAGGGACCGTCTTAAAGATGAGAACCTGACTGTAGAGGAGCTGTCGAGTCTGATGCAGCAGTATGTGGATGCTGCTAAGGAAGGCACTCATGCTGCGGACTGGGGCAATTCTTCGTACGTTGTGTCCAAAGTTGGTGTGACTGCTCTGAGTAATATACAACAGAGATTGCTAAATGATAGAGGTGAGTTATTTTTTTCCAGTTTTTTTTTAAAGTTTTATCATTAATATAATTATTTAATTAATTTACATCCTTAAACTTTAACTCGATCCATCCAATTTTCTATTCATCGACTATTTGCCATCTTCTTAGTGTTTATTTTCTTTGTAATAAATAGTTACAAAATTTCAATAAATATGTAATTATTATTATTATTTAGTAAGACACTAGCAGCTACTAGCTGATGCATGTGTTTCACATAGTTTGGAGAAGTTTAGTCTGTCCAAGCGATTTTTAAAGCAGTTCAATGTGGGAGCTTTTACAACACTTTCCGGGACAATGTTCCATGCCATAAAAAATTGGTAAAGTAGAATATAATTATACTTTAACCATTTTATCATTCCACAGATATTAAAGTGAACTCGGTCCATCCTGGGTACGTTGCCACAGACATGTCTTCACACAAGGGACCAATGAGCATAGATGACGGTGCTGTAGCGGCAGTATACCTAGCCCTGGACGCTCCGGACTCCGTCAAGGGCAAATATGTATGGTTTAATAAGGAGATTGTGGATTGGGCTGGTGAAAAACCTAAGGCGTTTTATTAAAGATTAACTAGTGTGCCTCACCATCAGAGATTGCATCACTGCTTACCATCAGGTGGAATCGCAGTCTAGCACTAGTTTATATGAATAAAAAAATAAAAATTCTGCCAGTGGCTCCATCCACCTGATAGAAGGTTTTTCCGTACAAGCTTTAAACCCCTGTTTTACCCTCTTAGAGAGTGAATCAACCTTAAAGGAACCTCTCTGCCAAATTTCAACGTTCGACATTCAAGGACTTGGGCTCGGTGTTGATGAGTCAGTCAGTGAGTTAGGACTTTGCCTTTTGTATAGTCAGATAAATGAATGACATATAGGTGGAATTTTTTTGTTCGCCACTTATTAACCTAATTAATCACTCACAGAGTTGCCGTCTCAACGTGACACTGGCGGAAAAGTTGCATTCGGTTCAATAGCCACAAAAAAAACCTTATTACTATAGATATGGCCGAAGACAGACGTGTGTGAAAAAGGGAGAGGGAGGCCTTCACCCGGCAGTGGGACATAAATGGGCTAACTGACTAAGGGTATAATGGCAATAAGTGCACTGGGGTTATCTGAATAATGTGATGTTTTTTGTAACAATTTTATAAAATAATCTTTTTTATTATTATTAATTTTACAATCTGTTCTCACATTACACAATGGCTAAAGTCAAAAATGTAATTAGGAATCAAAATGTTAATTTATTATTTTTTATACTGTTCTACATACAACGTTGTTGATTTAATATAATTATGTATGTGCATTTGTTAAAATTAATAAACTTGTATTTTATCATCTTTGTTTTTAATTTGTTTGGTCAGATCAAAGTCTTGATAATAGTGCTAACAACAAAAAATATGATAATCAGTATGATAACTGGAAACATACTACTGGGTTGTTGTTGATTTCGTTTTGTAGCTTATCATGAATATTCATGAATTATAAAGCTGATTCATCTATACTATTAAGAGGAAAGATTTGTCTTTTTGTTTCTAATAAAAATTGGTCTAGTAGTTTATTCTCTAAAACTACTGGACCGATTTTTATTTCACTTTTTGAATTCAGTAGAATGTTACTTCACATACTACTATAGGGGTCCATAACGATACTTCGAGAGCAGGGACGTGCGAGCAATACAAGCCAAAAAGCCCGGCTTGCCTACCACTACCACACACCTAAATCATAGATCACGGCTAATCAATTAAATAAAACAAAAATCTAAACTTTAAACTTCGCGCGCCCACGCGGTTACGCTCAGTTGCCACTTAGTGCGAAATTCAAAAATTCATTAATAAGATACGATACTATAAGCGAGGTTGCCAATCTGACCGCAATCTCTCCGATCTCACTCTAACACTTAACAAAAGAAAGAGATGAAGACTAATGTATTCCTGTCTCTTTCTACCATAAATGCTTCATATGAGGCTTGCTTTTCTGTCTCTCTTTTTGCTATAAAAACATCAAATTTTGTGTCTGTGTGGGTAAAATATGAGAGATTCATCGAACATTTTTGTATTAAAATAAAGCTGGGCTTTGGAAAAGTTATGAATGAATATTACGAGAGAACTCCATTTTTACGCATGGAGGCGCCCTCTATGACGCTTAAAGTACGAACTACGAACTACAAAATACAAATTAGTTTAAATTTGCTGTGATCGGTTAACAACACGTAATTGTTTTGATAGTTATTTTTTTGTTTTCTGTCATTTAACTTTGTTGTGTGTAGCGTATTATGTGCGGAATCGATATTGTTTAGGTAGAGTTTGAGTTTTAGTGATAAATATAATCTTGTAACTTTACTAATTAGAATATTTCTCTGAAAAGTAAATCACATAATAGGCAGTTATTTTTTCTCAAACGATAACAATGCTTGGAATACATCAGGTATGACTCAAATAACTTCGCTGGTGCCATGAAAATGCATCAGAATTCTCAATAGCTGTTGAATGCTATTTCATTTATTCTGTTTTGGTAAACCGAAAATAGAAACTTGATTCTCTTTTTCGAAAGTTAAGTGTTATGTGTGTGATAAAGAAGAACTAAAAGCTAGCTGTTTAAATTGTGAGTATTTTCCAATAATATTACATTTCGTAAACAATTTTATTTAATTCATGAATCCCCAAGCGACCACCGGTGGCCGCGCATCTATTGTCTTACAATTGTGTCTGTAATTGACGGTATCTGAAGGGTTAATGATAAATTTTATTAAATACTACGGACGGATTAATACAATCTTTTGTGCGCCATCTAGTGGATTTTTCTGAAGTCAACTAGAATGTTATGAGCTAGTTGCCAACAATATCAATAGGTGGCTCTTTTTCGTTTTTTTAAGTACCAATATATATTTTAATAATATCTATCAGTAAAAAAAATGTACCTATTAAAATCAGCATTATACCGCCAATTTTTTCGGGATATTAGGTGTGGTGTGGGTAGGTAGATGAGTTAAGATTCCTTGGCTTGCCCCCTCTAAAGGCACCTGGCACGCCACTGTTCGAGAGTCACATGGTCGATTAACGGAAAGTCGACTGAAAGTTTGACCGAATAGAACTTATTGCGAAACAACCTTTTATCGTCAAACGCTGCTTCGACTGAACGATTCACCGAACGAGCGAGAGACACCGAGACATCGTGTCCGTGAGCGGTGTCTATGCGACCTCTGTACCTATATATCGGGTGTAAAAAGACCCTTAACGTAAACGAAAACTACGTATTCTACCCATCACTGGGACAGTTTTTTCTTCTACAACTTTCCTGGGAATTCAATAGTTTCGGAGATATTCAAGGTCAAAGTTGAAATAAAAAAACCAATTTTTTTTCAAAATTGTATTCTAAACATCATTAGAAAACTTTCTTCTGAACAAACATTATCAAAATTATTAATTTTTCATAACAAATTAATCATTTGAAGTTACAAAAATGCAATGAACACAAAATACTACGCACGCACACTACCGCGCGAGGTTCCGAGTTCAACGACCAATGCAATACGGGCTCAGCTGATCGACGCGCGCGATTTTACGTTTTCAACAAAAACTTTGATTATTGAATTTTGAAATTGTTTTAATTTTGAAATTGGGTAGGTAGCCTACTACCTAAACGCGACTGCGCTGAAGCAGATCTTCCCCAATCTGGCAGGTCCAGACGTCTCCTTCCGGAGGCTCTACGCGGGGTTTGTGCAGTCCCTGTACGTTAACGGAGCCCCGGTGTAGACTCGGTCGCACGGACTGAAGATGACTCAAAGGGTTATAGCCATCCTCATGATACAGGGATACTGCACGGCATCCTGCGAGGCGAGCTAAATGCGGCCTGTCATCGTAGGATTTTGGAGGCGACAGTCCTCACATGTGAAGGTGCAACGCCCCCGAGGGGAAACTCCGCTGCTATGATGATGGTATACCATGGCCGCGTCAAACGGCAACTGAAGGAACAACGATCGGAGAGTGAGAGAGGGAGCTTCAGACTTTTACTGACTAAAGATCGGTAAAAGTCTGACACTCCCTTTCATTTCACACAGAGCGCGAGGGGTCACTTATCTAAAAACTAAACTTGAAATCCTAGGTTTAAACTTCTACCTAGGTTCAAGCCCTACCTACATTTAAAATAACAACGTAATAAACCTCACTAGGTACTTGTGTCGTTTAAACGAACATTGTAGGCATTTCTGAGGATGATTTCTAGTAAGGATGGCTTCTAACCATCTGGCCACAGCTAACCGCGGCGCGAATTGCGGCGCGGTGTGAGGCGCGGCAAGCGGTGAGCGGCGAAAACAAATGGTCGAAAACCTATGAAGTGTGCCACAGCTACCGGCGTAGCGAATTGCGGTGCGACTTGCGGCGCGGTGAGAGACGCGCGGGGCGCGGCGGCTCGGGCGGCGCGTTGTGCGAATGAAACAAATGCACTAGCGAGTATCGAGGTGGCCACAGCTCAGAGCGGCGCGCGCGGCGGCATCGGTGGACGGATTCGGTCATCGCGCGACCGAAACAAATAATTTTGTTTTTAACGCGCGTTCTTATAATTGAAAATGGATACAGAAGAATTCATTGCTGAAATACTGTGTAGACCAGCAATATGGATGTCTAAACATCCACATCATAAGTATAGGCACATAATTAAAAAAATGTGGGAAGAAATAAATCATATTACCTATTTTTTACAAGTAGGCAATTTAATTAGATAAGTATGGCATTTTAACACAATGAATTTAATTTCGTAGATATTTACGGTTTCATTGATTGATACCTACGAGTTATTTGTGTATTCATGTATGAGAATTAGGTATTAGGTATGTAGGTACTTTAGCTATAGTCTACAGATTATTGAAATAATGTTTGAATTGATAGAGCCATTTTAATAGTTCGGCCGTTCTCTAAATACGTCCACCGCTGACGCCGCCGCGGTCGCAACTAGTCGAGCTGTGACATACCACCGCAAGTCGCGCCGCCCGCCGCGCCTCCCGCCGCGCCGTGCGCCGCACCGCCTGAAGCTGTGGCCAGGCCGTAATGCATAAGGCTGTAACGCCTAAGCAATAAAAAGCCGTCCTGTTAAGTATGATTGTAAATAAATCTCGTAAGTACCTACCTACCTCACTTTATAAAAATGTTTAGTAGGTAGGTACCGACTAAATTACATTTCAAAACATGGAACGAGCACGCGGCGCGTTTTATCTGCGTAAATTCCTTTGTTTGTCGATCGGGAGTCACAAAGTGAAACCAGCCACCTTAGACGCAGGCTTGCAGACGGAGAGCAATCGGTAGCTCTCCGTTCAATAACTACCAAACCCTGGTGGACGGCGCGATGTGGAAGCTGTCAGCAAAACTGATGGGTCCCGAAAGAAACGATGCCTGAAAGGGTCGCGAGAACGTTCGAAATAGTTATTGCGACCTTGAAACGCAAAGGCAACTGAAAGAACAACATTGGGTTTCAGTCAATAAAAGTCTAAAATTCCCTCTCGCCCCATCAGAGTGCGAGGTAATTTTGATGGTTTCCCAACATCAAAATAAATCGAAGCTGCACAATTGCAGCAGTCTGAACTAAGATACTTACCGACTGCGGCCTTTACAACTACCTACTAGCTACGTATTTTACAAAATACTAATCAGAATTTAGTCAGAATTTCATTTTTCTGTGTTCATTGATAACATTTTTTTTAATTCATGAATCCCCAGGCGACCACCGGTGGCCGCGCATCTATTGTCTTACTATTGTGTCTCTAATTGACGGTATCTGAAGGGTTAAATAGTAATTTACGTAAACTGATTTACGCAAACCCAATTTAAGTAATTATTTATAACTAGAGCGATATTTTGTTATTACACCATGCTGGCGCTGGCGCCAGCAGCCAGTAGCATGCGAGCGGCTTGTGCTCAAAGAAAGTTACCGCCCACCGTGGCGGTGCGCACCTGTGACATCAAAAGAGCCGCCCGCGGTCCGACCTCCTCCCTATCCCCGCAAATAATTTATAGGAATTTTATTTTTATTTATTGCGAATTAGTTCAATTTCTTGCGTCATCGAATGCACTCGTGGTTTTTTTTGTTGCGAATTACTGTTATTAGGTTTGTGTTGTTTGTGTTAGTGAAAGTGTTAGAGTGATAGGCTTAGTTTCGATATTGTGAGTGTGTTGTGTGTTTGTGTGTGAAGTGTCTTTTTAGGATTATTTTAGTAGGTAGTAGGCACCTTTCGCGAGTTAAGATGCCTTTCATGTTTATTCGGCGCGCGAGTACCTACCTACTTACGTGAATATGGTTTACTGTTACGGCATGGCTCATGGAAACGCTACTGCAGCCCTGCGAGTGTACGGGATTGATGGGATTCGTGGGCGTGTCAGCCCACGGATTCACGGTTCTTCACTTCAACGATTGCTGGACAATCAATCGATTGTACCAATTTCTTTGGGAGGCGGCCGACAAGTACGACCGGCAGCAGAAGAGGCCATTCTCGTTGTGATGCGGGAAAACCCACGGTTGGGCCAAAATATTGCGGAGGCGGCATGGTCATCACGCTCGGCACACGGTTTCCCATTCAACTGTGCATAAAGTGTTGAGGAGGGATAGGCAACGGCATTACAAAATCCATCGTGTGCAAGCGCTCGTGCCAGGCGACGCGATGCGTCGCATGGATTACTGCAGGTGGCTGTTGAGCCAGGACCGAAACTTTGACCATAAAATTATTTTTACCGACGAGAGTACTTTCACAAATAATGGAATGTGGAACCGCCGAAATACCCATTATTGGTGCTTCGTCAATCCAAATCAAACTATGGAAACAGGCTTCCAGACACGGTGGAAACAATGTGTCTACGGCGGGCATTGTGGGAAACCAGATCCTAGGCCCAGTTTTCTTGCCACCGAGAATGGACGGGCCTGCCTACCTCCATTTTATTACTGGGTACCTAACCGACACTTTAAAAGAGATGCGACTAGCTCAGAGGCTTGGGTTGTGGTACCAGCACGACGGTGCGCCGCCTCATGTCGTGAGACCAGTTCGTGAGCAACTGACTATGCTGTTCGGAGACAACTGGATCGGACGATTTGGGCCTCACGCATGACCAGCTCGCTCGCCTAATTTAACCTCTCTGGATTTCTTTTTGTGAGGTTAGGTACGTCAAAAATAGGGTGTTTGACCGCCCATGCGAGACCGCTGCTGAAATGCGACAGAAAATTATTGATGTGTTTGAAGAACTTAAGCAGCGGTCAGCTCAAGAAGGAATCCTAGAACGGGTTCATGAAAACACGCGGGCTAGGGCGCGCATCTGTCTCCGCGTGGGAGGTCGGCAGTTCGAACCGGAGCTCGTCAGTGTCGAGAGGCCACCTGTGTTGGATGACAGCTGAAGCGACGGACAGTGTAGGTTAGTACACAAGCTATTTAAAAACTGTACCTACTTATTTCGTGTAAACGTAAGTAATTAAACACAACACAGAAATTTTTAATTACCAAGAGCCTACTAAAGGGCTCCATGGTTGTAATGCCAAATGCCATGTCACTACCAAGGTGACCTTGCTAGTTGCAATCCGTGGCGCGTTTTTCCAACCACCGAACCTGTTGGCGTGTGGTTTACATCCATGCAGCCGCAGCATGAACCAAGGCCACCTTGGTTAGAACCAAGTTGGAACGCTAGTTTGCAACCGTGTAGCAAACCTTTAACGTAATACCTACACCATTCAAAGCGCGCGCGACGCCCGGGCGCCGCACCTCGCCTATCGTATACGTACTACACACACACCGGCACAATCAGTTGGATGCTTTACATTGCGCGCTAGGAAAAGCGTCATTTTTTTAAAGGTTGAAAAAAAAGTTTGATTCCCAGCAATATTTTTTGGCCAAAATGACTTAGTTATATGTACAGAATGTGTAGTTAACGGGTATGTGATCGGTCTTTTTACACCCTGTATTTTGTGTCTAAACCTTCGTAATTATGATAACGTGTAAGGTGTTGGTACCTAAGCCAGTTCGACAAACCAGTCCACATGTTATCAAGTGGTTTATTACGTAATCTTCGTTCGTAGGTAACTATATGTATGTTACAAAGGTATGTCACAATCTACACTTAATATAAATCTGAAGTTTGTTTGTTTGAACGCACTAACCTCAGGAATTGAAATATTATTTATTTATTTACTTACTGTATATACATGTACACTCATAAAATAAAAGACAGGAAGAAGGAAACAATAAAAAAATCTGCATCAAAATCGGTACATGCGCTTAGGAGCTACGATGCCACGGACAGACACGCAGACGTCCAATTTATAACACCCCTCTTTTCCGTTGGGGCAAAGATGATGGTGGGTTTATTGTTAGTAGGTACATTTATCGAGGGCAACATAGGTCGTGTCGTAGCTCGTAGCATGATCTTATATAGATATGATTATAGTAGGTACAGCAAAGGAGTGGAATTCCCTGCCGGAGTCTGTGTTTCCTGATGGCTACCACCCAGGAATCTAAAAGTCAAGAGTACATATTTTACTTCTAGGTAAGCGCTCTCTATCGTCGACCCCATCGTCGCTTTCCATCAGGTGAGATAGTAGTCAAGCGCAAAGCTAACAACAATAAAAAAAGATTAAATATGCTACGACCGATAAGAGCGGAGCAGTAAACAGACGCGACCGAAACCGCGGGGAGAGCTAGTGATGTCATATTTTTTATCAGAGTAGCAGCGATGAATGAATAAATATTTTTTTTACGTCTATCAAAACTTAAATAACAAAACATTTAAGTTTAGTATCAAATTGTGCCTTCGTTGGATAAGTTACTATTTTAAAAATGGCTACTAAAGTTGCCGTAGTGACCGGAGCTAATAAAGGAATCGGTTTCGCAATAGTCCGAGGCCTTTGCAAGCGTTTCGACGGAGTTGTGTACTTGACTTCTAGGAACATAGAGCGCGGGAAAAAAGCAATAAGTGACTTGGAGAAAGAAGGTTTGAAACCAAAATACCATCAACTAGATGTTACGGACAAGCAAAGCCTTGAAGATTTCAGGAATTACATCCAGAAAAAGTATGGGGGTATCGATATTTTGGTAAACAATGCTGGCATTGCCTTCGGCAGAAATTCGATAGAACCTGTTGCTGTACAAGCAGAGCAGACGATACTTGGTAACTACTTCGCTCTAGTAACTACCAGTGAAATACTCAATCCGATCCTCAAAAACGGAGCTCGAGTGGTGAATGTCTCCAGTTCTTACGCGCACTTGAGTAACATCCCGAGCTTAGCGTTGAGGGAGAAACTCAAGGATGAGAATTTAAGTGTCGCGGGGCTGTCAGAGCTGATGCAGCAGTATATAGAGGCTGCTAAGCAAGGCACTCATACTGCAGACTGGGGGAACTCGTCTCTAGTGGTGGCTAAAGTTGGTGTGACTGCTTTGAGTAATATTCATCAGCGGTTGTTGAGCAGTAGAGGTGAGTAAATTATATGTTTGTGTACTCCTGAGCTTGAGGTTGTGCAGGAACGATTCCCGGCTGGAGTAGTCTTATTGGTATATTGCATCAGGATTTTTTCTATAACAGTTTGCAGTCTTGCTTTGTCCTGTGTCTGGGTGTATTTTTTTTATTGGTTGTCTAGTATTCATAGCACAATCTTTGCATAGTTTAGGATTAAATAGGGTTGTGTGATAGTTGTGGAATATTATTATTATTTAAGTACCTACATTTAACTCATTATTGAAAGTAAAATTCTTTAGCCTGATCATGATATAAGTAATCGACGGTGACGACAAAATTTATTTGTCGGGGCAACGTAATTCATCGGGAGGAAGGTGAATCTCAAGAAAGATAAGATATCAAATGATACTAAATAAATAGGTTGGTAGGTAATGTAGCAATCTTTTGGAGTTGTTATTATAGCAACAACAAACAAAAATACTTACGAATGTTTTAAAGTGCCCTTGAACATGCCTATCTAAACGAAACTAAATTTAATCAATGTAAACAAGGCACTTAAATACAAGTTGTTAATTGTTTCGGCACTTCTTGGAAAGTTCCTCTTTTTTTTGAAGTGGGAAACGGGAATCATCAAGGTAAAAGAAAAAAAAATGGAAAGTAAGAAAAACCATAAATTGGGGGTATTTCCTACTTTTACCTTGATGATTTAAAACCCACCTCAGTTCCCTCAGTTCATGAGTAGCCCTTGCGTTATAGGGTCGTAACAATGCGAACATTACATTACAGGGTAATATTTAATATTGGGGAGATTATTGTCTAGTCTGTATGAATTTATAAATATGTTTATAAACGCACCTGTAGCGACATCTATGGCGCCACATAAGAATTAATTATTCCTGCATCCGCATGGTTTGAACATAATAATAAAGAACAGCCCGAAATCTTCTGCCGGGCAGTTGCCTACTACACCTAACACCTGTCTGGTCAGAGGATCCACGAACAGAAGTCATTCCTAGTATGGGGCAGTAAGAAAAAAATGCACTAAATTAATCACCTTTAACTTTCTCCAGACATAAAAGTGAACTCCGTGCACCCTGGGTTCGTGGATACGGACATGTCCTCGCACAACGGCCCCATGAGCATCGACGAAGGCGCGGCCGCTCCTCTGTACGTGGCACTCGATGCATCCGACTCGCTCCGGGGACAGTTGGTGTGGTTTGACAAGCAAATCGTCCCATGGGATGGTGTGAAACCAGACAGGGAATTTTAAGGGGTGACCAGACGATTGCAAACTAGCGTTCACTTGGTTTGTGTATTTGGTTATATCCGTGGTTTGGTTTGTGTTGCCGCTATATGGATGTGAACCACGTTAGCAAATCAGTCACATGGTTGGTCAAACAAAGGGCGTTGAAAGTCATGGATTACAACTGCTGTCTACACGTATTGAAATTAGCAAGGTCACCTCTGTTGGGACGTTGGTTTGCAACCCTATAGACGTTGAAGACCGCCACAGATTCACTGGCAAACAAATAATAACCTTGTTGCACTCGAAATAAATGTCTTGTTAGTCAAGGCCGTGGTTTTTTTGTTTAGTTCTAAAGTTAATGATTATCATAATTTATAATGCTGTTATTTTGACCCTTTATGTTAAGTTTTATATCTACAATAAAGAATACAAAAAGAACAGTTTTATTTATTTACATCTGTGTTTCTCTATTTTTACTGTATTTAAGTACATTTCTAATTGTTGTTATCAAGGTCTAGAAATCAAGAAGAAAATTTGATTGGTAGATAGGTACCGTCGGTTGACAACTACCACTTTTTAACAAAAATATTTTTTTTTTTGAAAGTTTCGGGAAACATATCATAAAAAAGTTGCGGGAAACCGATGGATGCGAAACGCACAGGATCATTCGTTGTGGCGACGCTTGGAGGAGGCCTATGTCCAACAATGCACGTATATCGGCTAAAAGATGATACATAAAAAAAAAGAGTCTAGCTACCCAACATTGCGAGAGTGTAAATTTTTTACTGGCTAAAGCTACACCTTGTGACTAAGTTGCCCTTTTTGTTCTAGGACCACGGTTTTTATTTCAGAAATTCCCCGTGGAGCTACCCTAAAATCATTGTCATCTCGGTAAAATAATGCTGAGGATTTTATTCTAGTATTGACCTCAGCTAAGCTTTCCGAGAAGGCTGACTGGAAGGTGCAAAAACTGCAATAACAGACTTCGTTAGATTCGCAATTTAGAGAAGTCTATATAATGAGAGGTGAGTGCGGGTGTTCCCGCGCGCCTCAAGGAGTTGTCAACAACAGGAGGGGCTCAGCTGGGTCGAAGCCTACTGGGGCCAGGGTTATCCGAAAGCAAACTCGAGCCCCGGTATGAAGGCTAGAAGGAACGGGGTGGGTTTTTAGTCAGTAAGAGTCTGACACTATCTGCCGGTCCACCCAAGGGCGGGTTTTGTCATTGGATGATTTTTCCCACCGAAAAAAAAGCGATGTGTGCGGGTGCGTGGAAATAAAAGTTACTGCTAGTACTCACGGGTTACTCGAGCGGTCCATCACAACACAGGAGTACATGAAGTAGACAGAAGAAACACACAATAGTTACAGCACAAAACAATAGTTCACATGAAAAACAATAAAGGTTCGCGTAACTCATATATTTTCGAGTACGATCGATGGGCGGGCGCAGGCGGTAGGCGGCGAGGTCTATGTCCGACTGACCCACACATCTCAAAAAGTTGAGGTTGAGCGGGGAAGCTCAACCGCCGCGCACGCTGGCCCGCGCGCTGGGGTGTACCGACACCCCCGACAGTATTATGTTAAACATTATGAATGCCGTGAATGTAGTGTAGTGTTATTAATAAACGTACACGATAATATTACTGTGGCTGTGTTAATGTTGTGTTTTAATTGTGGTGTCTTGTGTGAGTTTATTAGAAACGTAAATAAATTATATGGTATGGATGAACCCTACAGCAATATATTATACCTCAAAGTATAGCATAGTCGGCCTTTTTAATGTTCCCACTGCTAGGACTCAGGCCTCCTCTCTAGGAGAGGAAATGGGCCGTAATCCATCACGCGAGCCCAGTGCGGGTTGGTGGATGTCACATGTGTTCGAATTTTTGGGTCTAGGACATGCTGGTTTCCTCACGATGTTTCCTTCACCATTTTGAGAGCAGTGGTGATGAAATAAACTACACAAAGTACTGTGCCTGGCTGGGTTTGAACACGCAACCTACACTACTATGCGTTCCAAATGAGAATAGGAAAGCCAATAAACTCGATCTGTCTAATTTTGATTGAAAAGTATAGTTTTCAAAAAAAGCTTATTTGCTTTTAAATGGTTTTGTTTTTGTTTAACTGAGCCTTATTAAGAAATAGATAAAAAAGTTATAAATAACTATTTTTTTTTTTGAAAACTATACTTTTCAATCAAAATTTGACAGATCGAGTTCATTGGCTTTCCTATTTTCATTTGGAACGCACAGTACATTCGTAACTCAAGGTGCTGATGACGAGGTAGTATAGTTTAAGACCTGCGCCTGCCCAAATTCATCGCCGTGCCTTCGTGGGGGCGATCGGCGGCGGAGACCTCACGCACCGGGCTTTGCTTCAGGCCATGGTCTGGAGCGAGGAGGAATGGCAGGCGGTCGCCTCCTTCTACGAAGCAGTAATGCTAGCAAAGGAGGAGGTCCACCGCATCAGGCAACAGCGCCCTCGCCGCTGTCACCGGGATTCAGATCCCGATTTTCGGCCACCGTTGACGCGGGCTCGCGGATGGCGAGCCATGGGTAGCTCGCTGTCCGACCGTCCAGTAACTGTCCGGACCGAGCCCTAGTCGTCGACGGCACGCACTGTCCCCGCGCGTCTCAAGGAGTTGTCAGCAACAGCAGGGGTCCAACCGGGTCGAAGCCTACTGGAGCTAGGGGTAATCCGAATGTGGGCTCGAGCCCCGGTATGAAGGCTAGAAGGAACGGGGTGGGTTTTTGTCAGTGAGAGACACTATCTCCCGCTCCGTCCAAGAGCGGGGTTTGTCATTGGATAATTTTCCCCACCATAAAAAAAGCCTGCCCAAATAGGACGAAGGGAAAAAATTCAAAAATCCATTAAAATGTGCATATCAATTTATTAGGTTTTTTGAGTCAAGGCACTTATAACTTAAACTATAGTTTTAGATTTTCACTGGTTGGCACCAATTCCAAGATTCTATCATGGTTTCCGAATAATCTATATATGTTACCTTTTAAATAGTCTTGTTATTATTATTCTTTTATTACAAATTATATTTTTATATAACATTATCTATTCTTAAAATTATTCTTTATTATCTAGACATTTTATTTGCTTAAAGTAATAATAATAAAATCAGCTGAAATAGCATCACTCTCGTGTTTTTAAATCTTGAATAGATTTTTAGTGACCAACGTTTTAAGTTTTACAATCTATATTTTATAACGATTCGTATAATTATAATTATTTAAAATAAATCTAATATTTTCTTGGAAGGAATGATTGCTCGCAAGAGCACAAAGCACCGAATACTTATATCCTAGATACTGGCTTAGTATACTTAATATAATACTATGTTGGCCGTTTTCACAAACAGTAAGCTACACTTAGGGCTATATTTCACCGAGACGAGAGTTGTTGGATTTTCAACTCTGGACTGAGAACAGAAAGTTGAAATTCCAACAGCGAACAGTCAATCATATTTTCAGCGAAGCTGCCTCTTCGACGAAACGAAAGAGACGCGACTTTTTCGTAAAAATTATCTACCAAACGGGGCGACAGTTGCGTCGCCAGCCTATCTCTGAAGTCGCGGACGAGTCTCCCAGCTGTCGCGTTCACGCACGCATTCGTACAATCCCATAGGGCGGGGCCACAACACTGCGTGATGGCATCGCATCGACAAAACGACGTCGCACCGTTGTACGATGAGACAACGCAAAAATATCATCGTATACGCACGAAATTGAATCCGACATCTTAATTAAACGCGTACAGCCACTTTCAAAGTATGGACCGCATCACAGATCTGAACGTTGCGGCAGTGCACTGGGAATTTCCACGATGCCTTTCGCCTCGCCCATACACTAAATGTAAGGAACAAACTAGTAGCAGAGACTAAAGTTACTCATGTTTGCTATCTCTTAAATAAATTAAGTTCTTAATCATTATCCTACGTCAGAAAAACATTCTCGCGTTCATTCCGTCAGGATCGCAAATCCACGACCAAAATACTCTATCTCGTCAGCTCTTCTGTCACCAGCTACACGAGATGGAGTACCCAGTCGCAAACAGACGACCCTGGCGAATAGGACACGAAAACACGCGTCGGATCAATTCTACGCGAGTAATTTTTAAAGGTTGCTTGATACCGCTGAGGTTCATAAGAGAGAACACTCATAATGTCAGCTGAAAACCATAGGCCTTTAGTACTGAGAAAACCCCCTTCCATTCTAGCGTTCCGCATTCAACAAGTAGGGTATGACGTCATCAATACTGACGTCACCGACGAAGCCCACGAAGAACACGTCCTCGAGGAAGGGTCCGGAGAAGGTCCTCAGCACGGGCAGCTGCAGCAGCAACGTGGCCAGCCGGTCCTCGTCCGCCTGGCAGGAGGCGCGGAGAGAGCGGAGGACTTTGGTTTGGTAGTCTTGTAGCTTGCGGGTTAAGAAGTCTGGGACGCCGTCTGGAGAGAAAGATTTAATATTAGATGATAGACACACGGGAACACATCCTTTCTCTCTCTCTCTCTCTCTCTCTATAAAAAAAATCTGTGAACAAATTAAAAACTACACTGCGCACACGCGTGAGCCACGTACGTCGATCTGGGCGCGTCGGTCTCCATACGTTTTATATGGAAACTAGACTTGTAGAGCTGCACTAGACAGATCCACGCCACGCGACGTCGTGGGCAACGGTCCCGACTTTCGAGGCGCATTACTTTGTGTAATTTATTTCATCACCACTGCTCTCAATTTGGTGAAGAAATTGGGAGCAATCTAGAATTCTAAAACATGTGACGTCTGCCAACCCGCACTGGGCCTGCTTGGAGGATTACGACCCATTCTCTCTCCTATAATGGAGTAGAGGACACCTGAGCCCCAGCAGTGGGAACATTATAAGGATATAGAACGTTGGTTACCGGGTGAGAACAAGCACAGCGCTCTGAGGTGAGCGTGCTCCCGCTGCTGCACGCGCAGCTGCTCCATGTTGCTGAGGAACTGCTGCAAACGGGAGAGGCTGCTGCTCACTTCGGCTATCCTCTCGTCCGAGTAGTCCGACGCTGTGATCTGGACAAACAAAACCAAGTTTAAAAATCTTAAACCTCATGTCCTGTAAAAAATGCGTATCATTCTCCATGTAAGATGCTTTTTTGAGGTGGGTAATCATTCAATGACTTCTCCCGTTCTAGTATAGATCGAGAGGGCATGTCAAACTTTTACAGAAAGAAAAAAGGAAAACGTGAAAAAAAAAGTCTATGACTTCAACTGATCAACAATAACAATATGTCCCATGGCTGCGCCAAATAATTTCAGTTCAGCATAATGCCAGGCAACTACGTAGCTGTTGCCTGACGCTGGTTTTCAACTGAACTTTTGATTGTAAATACGGATAGAAAATCAGTATTTTTAATATGTTCCTTCATTGCCTTGCATCCCAGGACACCTGGGTTGCCTTTCAAAAGCGAATCAATGGCCCCAGTAGGCTACGACCATGCTGGGCCCTTAGGGTTTTGCTGATCTACTTGAGACGTGTGTAGAACACTACGCGCCTTCGAAGACTCGGGTTCGGCCTAGCCCAGAAGTCCTTGAATAATTTCCCACCTAAAAAAGCCTTAGCAGGCATCGGCTATAGGCCTCTCAGTTTTACAAGTTAGTTACCTCCGGCATGGCCATATCATGTGACCTATCCACGCAGTCGTTGCTAGCTCTGTCCCGCAGCACTGCTTGCAGGTGGCTGACCATCTGTGGCAGCAGACTGTTAAGCGAAAGTTGCTGGGAGAACATGGAGAGGGAGAGCACAAACAGTTCTGGCCAGCATTTCTTGAGCAGAGTCACTTGGATCTCGAATCTGAGGAGAAATTGAAGGTGTTAATGGAATAAAGATATTCAAACCGGACACCCTCGCGTTTATTCTGCCAGGGTCGCATATCTATCTCGTCAGCTCAGGAATAAACTGAGCAATAAGCTGCTCGCTGAATAAACTCAAAACCTACTGTGCCAATTTCAAAAATTCTTTCACCATTGGAAAGCTACATTCACCCTGAGTAACATAATAGGCTATATTTATTGCCCGTGCAAAGCCGGGACGGGCCGCTAGTCTGATATAAACTAGCGCTGTTATGTCTGAGCACGGTTCCCGCACTTAGCCTTATATGGATCATTGTACGTGGGCCATGACAACCATAACCTTTTGTGAACTTATTCCAACCAGCCCACCCAGGAGGGATACTAGGAGTTGTTGTGTACTACTTACGGTAAGGCATGCGCTGCAGGCACAGCTCTGAGCCAACGCGCCGCCGCCGCCAACAGTCGCGCGCCAGCTTCACACACGGCGTGCAGGCGCAGGTGTGCTGGAGCCGCGCCCGGGAGAGAAACTAGGAGCTGTTGTGACTCTGGAGTGCTGAGAATGCCGCCACCTGAGGCGTCTGCTGGAGAAAGAAATCATCATCATCTTCCTGCCCTTGTCCCGTTTTATTTGGGGTCGGCGCAACACGTTTTTTTCTTTCATTCTGTCCTGTCACTCGTCACGCTATCACTAACTCCCTTTGGAGAAAGAAATACTAGGTTGAAATACACAATGAGCTTCTGAAGGTGCTCATGCTTATGCAAGCATATGCATTCTCGAGATTTTTATGAAAACCCATCCAAACGCGAATTAAGTGAGCGACAACAAGAGTATTGAAAAGATACTTTATAACTGGACATATTACCCCTCAACACAGTAGGTACCCATTGCAGTTGTTCGTAAACCCAACGTTCAACTTTATTTGTACATACAGAAATATGTAACCAAGATGTGTCCATGGGGTTTCTTTCACGTTCTTCGTCATAGAGATCTACACTGGAACGAGCAATTATGGTCCTTTTTTTTTTGAGTGACCGACATTTTGACAGTTTTAAAGTGCCTGTACATTAATGGTCTATTTAACTGCATCGTTCCCGGCGTCTTTACGTCGACACAGCGACCGGCCCTCGCTGAAACCCAGCGCTGTGAGCTCATCGCATTATGCGTGAGGTCACAGCTTTATGCAGAGCGTTGGGCCGTTTTGCGCGGATGTGTCGCATATCTTCCCTATCGACTGATGTTATGTTGTTTGTTAACTAGCTTTAAGTATGCGTCTTATTTCGCGTAAATAAAATGTTTTTCTTTCTTTCATTATTTCTTAATATGTATATAAAGTCAGTATTATCAGGTGTTGTTGCACAGGACCGGTCGTTGTGGCGACGCTTGGGGGAGGCCTATGTCCAACAGTGGACGTCTATCGGCTGATATGATGGTGATGATGATTATTATCAGGTGTCCTACCTTCGGTCTGCTGCGTCTCAGCGGCGGCGTGTAGAGCAGCGAGCGGCACCTCCGGCGGGGTCGCGCCGTACGCCGACTGAAGATACTCATTGATTGCACCTACACAACAAAATGGAAATCTAGTTGTTGAATGAAAAAATCTATAATATAAAAATGAATCGCAAAATGTGGTGGTAAGCGTAAACTCAACAACGCCTGGGGGCCGATTCTCGATTTTAGAGATGGTGTCGAACTCGACAAAAATTTCTAATGACGTAATTTTTTCGACAAATTTTAAAAGTCGCTATTCTGGGGATGTCGAATTCGACATTTGTCGAAGGATAACGTTAGAGTTCATTTCGAGTGCTTCTGAGCAGTAGAGATGTCATGTCGATTGTAGAGATTTGTCATTTCTGAGTGAATTCGTTGAGTTTTGTTAGATTTTTAGTGCGTTACACTGTGTTTTCTTTGTTTTAAAATACGGCTTGGGTCCTCATATTGGAATTTCGATTTGCTTTGTGATTTGTGGACCGTGTATTTTCTTGGAACAACGACCTTCGCGTACAATAACGGACTTGTAATTATTTGTGTATCCACGATTGGACTCGAAACCACAAAAAAATAGACGAGTTTATAAACTTATTTATCTCGGTGTTGTTGTTAGTAGTGAGCAACTGGCACTTACACGGCGACAACAGTCCACTTATCACGCCGTCGATGTTTACGACTTGAGCGAAACAGAAGTCAAGTATTTTTTCCCCTCCATGTTTTTTAAAGTATAAAATACAGTACTTATTCTTATGGTATAAAACGCACAACAATAAACAGCACAGTTCACAAAATCAAAAGTTTTGAACCGCGAATTCTAACAATTAACTGTCAAACTAATTATTTTTGCACGAAACGTTCCGTTTTATACATAAAGAATTAGATCTAGTCAGCGTTTTAAAACCAAATCATTCATTCATTCATAACTACATAAAACGGAACGTCCGATTACACGAACTTAGTCTATGGTTCTTCCTAATGGTAACATTATCTTCACTCGACTCGACATTTTCGTGAAATTTATTTCTATTTTGACTGAGAATACGGAATTCTGCTCAATTCGACATTTTTTGATAGAGATAGAGAAATTTTTGATAGACATAGAGATAGACTTGCAATCTCGAACTCGAGATAAATGGCGAATATCGAGAATTGGCCCCCTGGACCGATTTCGCTAATTCTTTTTTTGTTGTGATTGTTATATGAGAAAAAGGTTCTTATGGAAAAAAAAATTAAGGTAGTGTATGGTAGAACAGGGTAGGGTAGAGTAGGGTAGAGTTGGGTATAGTAGGTTGGAGTAGGGCAAAAGCTAGTAATAAATAAAGAATAAAAATAATTTAATTTTCAAAATAGAAAACGTTTTGTATTTGGCGTATATATGATATACAATACGTACATAGTTAATTTTAAGCGTTTTTTTTCTACAACGTGTAGCGTAAAATGCACAAAACCTCAGACACCCCAAATGACTTAATTCGATTAACCTAATTACGTGAGAAAAAAGAACATTTAAAAGAAATTAAAGGTTTTATGAGCAGTTTTAGTTATTCATATCTGCATTGAAATAAGAACCTTTATTATCCCGTGTATGAGAAAATTTCATTGGATTACAACCATTTGTGTTTGTTTACCTATTTCAGCGGGTTTGCGCACGTGATGGCTTGATTTGAAAAATGTAACCTATATTAAAAAGTGGTTTAATTGATTCTGCTCGTTATTCTGATCAAACTAATTTCATGTTTTGCGCATTTAACGTTACACCTTGTATATGTACATCGTGACCTCACAACAGAAAGTAACTCACCAAACTGCCCCATCTTGAAGAGATTCTTAGCGAGTTGTGTCTGCAACATCAGCTGCTGTCGCCGAGCACCTTCGATGTCACCAGCGTTGCCCGGGGTTAAGTATGGAGACACTGAAACAAATAGTTTGGTCAGGACCACCAGTCTACAATAATAGGTTAGGATATGACTCACGGGACCCCGAGATGGTGGCGCGAAGTGTCCCACGCGCGCCTTTTTCATACGAGAGTCACTCTCCAATACGGGATGAAACCCACGGGGATCGAGTCACCACCAGTAAGTCTGCTGTAAGGGCAGCTTTAGTTAAACTGTACCCGCAGTCCCCGACACAAGTGTGCCAGGGAACACGGAGTGGTTTTAGTCAGTAAGGGTCTCAAAGGCCCCTCCCTCCGTCCACCCCAGGGCGGGAGATATCTATGAGACCTCTTCTCTAGGGGCTCTCTCCTCGTGGGCCGAGTGTAGATTGGTGGATATCACATGTCTTCGAATTTTTGGTTCAAGTACATGCCGGTTTCCTTCACCGTTAATAATCCATAAAATCTTTATCATCATCATATCATCTGAAAGACGCTCCACTGTTAGACATAGGCCTCCTCCAAGCGTCGCCATAACAACCGTTCTTGGGCGTCTCGCATCTATCGCAATCCCGCGACCGTCACCAGGTCATCGGTCCACCTTGTAGGAGGCCTTCAAAAGCTGCGTCTTCCGGCATGTGTTCGCCACTCTAGAACCTTTCGGCTCCATCTACCATCTGTTCTGCGAGCAATGCCTAAGGCATTAAGTCCGCCTTTGTACGTTTTTTGTTGCATGAAGATTAAATAAATAAATAAACGCCCACGGTCAGTTAAATTTACCCAAAGGAAAATCTTTATCAAGAAAAGATATTTACTGACAACTAAAACAAAGAAGCTAGAGCAATGGTGGCCGAGTAGTAACGGCTCCGACTTACGAGTTGTAGGTCGCGGGTTCAAACCCAGCCAGGCGCATTACTTTGTGTAATTTATTTCATTACCACTGCTCTCAAAACGGTGAAGGAGAATGTCGTGAGGAAAACGGCACGTCCTAGAACCAAAAAATTCGAAGACATGTGACATTTACCAACCCGCACTGGGCCCGCGTGGTGGATTACGGCCCATTCCCTCTCCTAGAGAGGAGGCCTGAGTCCCAAAAGTAGGAACATTATAAGGCCGACAAAGCAAAGCAAAACAAAGAAACTATGACAATAGCTATGATTATGTAATAAATAAATGGCACGTTACCTGGATTCCCCTTGTTGAACGCGACAGCGGCTGCCAGAGCGAAGTTGATGGCCGGCGCAGGCGACACCGCACCGAATGCGTCGCTGGGCTCTTCTTTAGGATTGATCTGCGAATATACCTCCTAGATACAAGACGGTGGCGTTAATATAACACATCCACAAATTGTCACATAGATATGAGTAGAAATGAGGGTCAATAAGAGATATATTTCACCGGGACACCGTAGAGGCGCGACCAGTTTCGCTGCCATGGTATCCTGGTGAAATATAGCCGTCAGCTATCAAACTAGATCAAACCATACAGGCACCAGAGTCGCCACACGTCAGAGCTGGTCGTGCCACCAAATTGATTGCGCAATCAAATGGACACCAGGTAAGTAGCTCTCTATAGAGCTGTATACATTTTGTTGGTAGCGGCGACTGGTCGCGCCGCCATGGTGTCCCGGTGAAATATAGCCCTAAGCTACCAAACTAGACACCAGTCGCCACACGTCCGAGCTGGTCGCGCCACCAAATTGGTTGCGCAACCAAACGGACACCAGGTGAGTAACTCTCTATAGAGCTGTATACATTTTATATCTCGTTCTGTATCTCGGTGAAATAAAGCCTTATAATGTCACTCGACTCACCGGTCCGCCCTGTGCCTGTCCCGCTAGCCCCAGGAACTTGGAGTAGGCCGCCTGCCTGTCGTGCATGCCCTCGCGCTGCTCCCCCTTGGACTTGTCCACGATCGGCTTCCTTTCATGCTGGACCGCTGTCGCATACAGTGCAAGAATTATTGCTCATCAGAATACGAGACATACAAATTGATAGATGTTTTTTTCAATAAATGCTAATGTTTTTTTCAATAAATGCTAATGTTTTTTTTCAATAAATGCTAATGTTTTTTGCTATAAGATGAAAGCAGACGTGGCCATGTTGTCACTAGATGGCGCTGGACTCAACAATTTTTTATATTGTGCATAGGAGAATTATTAAGTGAGCCCTTTGCGATTCGTCTATCGTCAAAGCGAGCATGGTTTAACTCTAGAAGCGTGGGGTCTCAGAGAACAATTGCTTCCTGCTCTAGTTTTATTATGCATAGAATTGCAACGTACCTACACTAAAATATGTGAAAAAATAATAATAGTGTATTTCTATTTATTTGTATTTCTTTCTATGGGACAAGGGCAGGAAGATGATGATGATGATGAGTATATTTCTATTTAGTGAGTTCTATAAATATGTAATTATATTTGCCTTATTTTTATAAAATTAATGAGTAGGGAAGGGACTTTATTGGATTAGTTTTGTAATAATTTGTCTTTTTTTTTTCAATGGAGACCTAGACCAAAAATATTAAGAAAGATGTGTAATAGAACACAATTACGGGTTGGGCGCTCTTAAGGAAATGGTATTTGCTGAAACCATTAAATCCTTCTACATTACTTTTGTAAAATTGAACCATTAGCTGGATATGTCTGCCTGATGGGCGCCAATAGCATTCATAACTAACATAAGTTCTAGTATCTCCACTAACTAAGGGAGTGTTCAAGTATTACGTAACGCAATTTTTGACCCCCCCTCCCCCCCTGTAACGCACCGTAACGTTTTTCTATACCCCCCCTCTCTAAACGTTACGTAACACTCAAGTGATCATTTTTACCCTAAAGTCGCAAAAAGTTATGATATAATTTTTATCCTTGGTATAGTTTTAATTGCCTTTGCGGTAATAATACTAAATAAAACAAAAGATTTTTAATCGGCAACACACCATCTTTTATATAATTATCCCTAGGGAATGGCGAGGACCATTTCCTAGGGTTCCGAATACAATCGAGGGATTCCCCGTAAAACGTAAACGGAAAAGGGTTGCCAATTTGGGAGTTTTAATTCCCTAATTTTTTATTTAAATAAAGAAACAATGTTGCGTAACGTATTGTAAGAAACCCCACCGCCCCTGTAATGCATCGTAACGTTTTAAGAGACCCCCCTCCCCCCAAATTGCGTTACGTAATACTTGAACGCCTAACTACTTTCAAGTCCAGCTGATACTCACAGTCGCTCCTCATACCGCAGGCGAGACACTTCTGCAGGCGACAGTACTGGCAGCGGTTGCGGTGGTGCTTGGTCACCTCGCAGTTCATGCTGCCGCGGCACTGGTAGCCCAGCTTCTTGCGGATCGATCGCTTGAAGAAACCTTTGCAGCCTGGAGACAAGAAAAAACCAACTTATGTATATTTTACAAACATTTATTTATTGTTCGGATGATTGTCCCTAATCAAATATATTGCGTGCAGCTAAGGAGTGGAATTCCTTGCCGGAATCTGTGTTTCCTAATAGCTACAACCCGGGAATCTTTAAGTCGAGAGTGAATAGGTTTCTTCTGGGTAAGCGCGTTCCATCGTCGACCGCATCGTCGCTTTCCTTCAGGTGAGATGGCGGTCAAGCGCAAACCTATCCACAATATAAAAAAAAAATTGCTAATTGAATTAAATTTGATTCACTTCCCGGTTACCAATTGAGATTAAATTTTGAATGCATGTGTAAATTAGATGACAATGCAAAATTATTATAACATGCGAGCTGATCTGATGATGGAACCGGAAGGTGGTCATAGGAAGTATAAGAACTCAGTACTTAAAAACGACACAACCCCATCGAGTTTGGGCGCGTAAGATCTGTTTTGACAAGTAATTATGTTAGTGCTAGATGGCAAGATGGTAACCAGGGTCTGATGATGGAAATGAAAGATGGCCATAGACTCGGTAATTAGAGCAATAAGATAACCCTATTATTGTGTTTGAGCTTTTTGGAATGATCTTGATGATTATATAAAAGGTATGTTATGAAAAAATATTTTCATTGAAAACTTCTTTAATGTATTTTTGAAAGTATGCGGAATAGAGAGTAAAGTCTCGCAAACCTCCTTTGCAAAGGGAGGATCCTCCGACCAGACAGGTGTTATGGTCTGGTGGGATACTGCCCGATAGTTGATTTCGGGCTGTCGTAATTCTAATCGCGCGGAGAACTTTGATTGTGCGATGCAGGATTTCGTATATTTGTTCGTAGTTCTTATGTGGCGTCATAGATGTCGCTACATGTTAACAATAGTGCAACCAATTCTATCACTAACAGATCTAACAGGTGCGTTTATTTAAAAAAGTTATTTTTTTTTTTAATTCATATGAACTATTGCTTGACTGCGATCCCACCTGATGGTAAGCAGTGATGCAATCTCTGATGGTGAGGCGAAAACGAAACGGCGGTGTGCGTTTGGGGTACGGCGTGGTGGCGAAATTGTTGGCGAGGAGCTTGATCGCTATTAAGCAGTTTATCCAATCAGTAGCCTATGTTCACTTTGACCAAATATGAATAATTAGCTTCTGCCAGCGACTTCGCCCGCGTGAAAATAGGTTCTCCATACTTTATGACCATTTGATCCTCTTAGGGACTGAATTTTGGAAAATCCTTTCTTAGTGTTCGCTTACATCATAAAAGGAAACCTTGTGCAAAATTTCACGTTCCTAGTCAGTCAGTCGGTTTCTCCTTTTATTATATACAGGGGTATTTGTAAAACACTGGCATCATCTCAGGACTATATTATTAACATCATAAACAACAACTTTTGTTCTATGACTTTTTACAAAACATAATTAATTTACCAAAAACCAACCTTCAAGATTTCGTTGTTCTGTCTAACGCATTTCAACTCTGTATGTGGTATCCGACCGCGTAAGGAACACAGAGCTGCGCGCCAAAACTAAGATCGAAGATGTTACCCGAAAAGCTGCCACTCTAAAGTGGGGTTGCGCCGGACATGTTTGCCACATGTCGGATGAACTGTGGGCTAAAAGAGCTACTTATTGGGTCCCATTGAACGCAAGGAGACATCGCGGCAGACCAAGGCGAAGGTGGAGATGAGCTTTCTAAATACCGGAGGGACTGGCCCGCAATTGCCGAAGACAGACGTATGTGGAAAAGGGAGAGGGAGGCCTTCGCCCAGCAGTGGGACATAAATGGGCTAACTAACTAATTAACATGTGGTACTTGTGAGTGTAGACTTTTTTAGTACTGTTCTGTTAATCAATGATCAAATCTGCATGTTCTCGAAATTCTGAAATTTAAATAGGTACATCTTTTTACAACAAAACCTCGTACCTTCACAGCTGATGGCTCCATAGTGTCTGCCAGAGGCCCTGTCTCCGCACACAATGCAGAGTTCCAGTCCCCCCACCTCGTTGTTACCACTGAACTTCAGCTCCATCTGGTCTTGACCTTCCATAGTATCTGAAGTCAAAAGAAAATAAACAGATTAACACTATTAACAGTAGGCGCGCCTATACTTGGGACGTATGTACGCGCGCGCTCTACATACGTAGAACACTTTTAATGTAGGATTTATAAAAGAAAGTTATATAAATTGAAAAAACGATTACGTCATATTTTAAATATCTTTATTATGAATCTAAATAAAACAAAACATTATTTATCATTTTACAAATAAAAGAACCTTAACCCTTCAGATACCGTCAATTAGAGACACAATAGTAAGACAATAGATGCGCGGCCACCGGTGGTCGCTTGGGTATTCATGAATTAAAATCAGACGAAACGATCTTTGATTTACGCTAAAATTAAAAAAAAGATGTATGTGTGTTCTACAACTGTAGAACGCGCGACTACTGGAGTGTTAACCAAATGGGTCACGGTCACCACTGCTCTTAAAATGGTGAAGGAATACATCATGAGGAGACCGGTATGTCCTAGAACCAAAAATTCGAAGACATGTGACCTCCACCAAAACCGCACTAGGCCCGCGTGGTGTATTACAGCCCTGAGATTGAAGGCCTGAGTCCCAAAAGTGGGAACATTGTAACGTCGCCAGGATCTATGGGATCATGTGATATGCACAGTGACTGTTTGACCAAGTGTCACTATGTAGTGAGCTCCTGTCATCAAGACTGGCCCAGAAAGAGGTGGCAAGATCATTTAGACGCAATCCACAGGGACAGGTTCGAAACAGTGTGGGAAGAGAATGGGTGAAAAGAATCAGAACGGCCTTTGACCAGCAGAGGGAAAGTGATAGCTAAAGGAAAAACATTATAATTATGGTCTCCTGCAGTGTGGAACACTGAGGAAAACGTTACGGGGAAAGCTTTGAGTTGGAATGTAAATGAAGTGTTTAAAACTCTTTCCTTGAGTTGAGAAATCATCAAATTTTAATACTATATTGTATTAACTTTCACTGACAACAACCCACTTGTGATCCTTCAGTTGCTATTTGAGTTCATGGTTCATCTCAAGTAACTCACAGAAACAGTAGCCACTAAATTAACATTGTGTGGACAATGGGTGTCACAAACAGTTCTCTGTGCAGAACATGGATGGAGTCAGAGAAAACAATCATAAACATGCTTCTTGAGTGTATGGGCGTCACCGAAATACATACATTTAAAAAATATATAAAATATCTGGTATAAACTAGTACTTGACTGCGATCCCACCTGATGGTAAGCAGAGATGCAATCGTTGATGGTGAGGCGCACTAGTTTATTAGGAGCCTATTCACTCTAGCCTTGAAGAACATGAACCCTGGCTTCACTCAATTCAACAATCCTGATTGAAATCTTTGAATATAGACATCCTGATTAAAATGGGAGGCATTATCTACTTCAGGAGCAAGATGAACTGGTTGGAATAGCGACTGCTATGGTCTACATACTTTAGGTCCATCAAGAACTGAGTGTCAAAACACACAGATGTAAGTCAGTGTGTGTGCACCTACAATGGCTATAAAATATAGCCCATAATTAAGTCCATTAAAATTGTTATGGATAGAAAGCAAATGGGTAATGAAGGTAATTTCACCTCAGTGTCGTAATATTTGACAGAAAAATCAACTCAAAGACCTAGTAAATATTACAAGCACTACAAAACTCTTTTCTAACTCAGCTGTCGCTGTTTGTAAATTAGTAAGGTTTTAGAGGCCTAATAGTAGATAAGATTCAAGGTAGCTTTACTTGTATTAGGTGGAGCTGGCATGGTCTTACTGTCACCAAAGTCCCTAAATGAATAACAGAATAAAAAAAAAATAAGCACTAGAAAATAGTAGTTAGTCGAGATTTTCACATAATAATTATCCATTTAATTCATTAATTCATGAATCCCCAAGCGACCACCGGTGGCCGCGCATCTATTGTCTTACTATTGTGTCTCTAATTGACGGTATCTAAAGGGTTTAACTCCAAGCGAATGTTAGCATTCATTCTCTCATTGTATTTGTATTGTGGTTATAAAAGAATGACATGGAGTTGCAACTCTACTCGACTCTGGTTATTTTTGGACGCAGGGTTAAAGATTTTGCCAATGTCAAGATATGAGGATGAAGGTACGAGGTGGAAATGGTCAGTACTTTGTCAAGAATACTAAGGTTAAGATTTTATTAGGTTGTTAACCTGTAGCATGAATTTCAATGACATTAGTGTCACATGCATGCCTGAAGTGTATAGCAAAAGGTATTTGGTTACTTTCAAAGATAAAAGTTTATGAAAAACTAGTTAAAAAAATAGTAGTTTTATTGGCCATTAACTACACTAACAAGATGGTATATCGTTAAAGAATTGCTCTTCATAGTTTAGTAAGTTTATGTAGAAAATTTAGATCAAGTGAACCTTGTTAATGAATATCTTATTCTGTTTTTACAAGATTTACCATGGGTAAATAAGTAGTAAGGCAATGACTGGCAGTACCCTCTGCTTGGACAATAGCAAGGTAATTTACATGAGAAAGCATCCGTGACCATACGCTACGCTTCTTGCTATGTCAGTGTCGAAAAAAAAAACTTTTGTGCAGCATACCTTTCACTTTTCGAGAGCGTGGTATTTTTCAAAAACCAATTATTAAACTTATTGTGTATAGTTAAAAGATCAAGGGAATAAGATTAAAAAGATTTCCTTTTGTCACAAAACAAAGCAGAGGGCAAGTTACGGACGGTCATTGAAGTGAAAAATCTGTTCGAGAGCCACAAATACAGTTACTCGGTCGTACTTACCACAAGTTTTATAGAGAAGGTTTTTGTTTATTTCGCATTTATAGTGGTTTGCGATGCTGATGCAGAATACAAAACTTCACCATTTACGATTTAATATATTTTTTTCACTTGATCATCACAAATTCCACGATACACAACGAAAACAAATAAAAAATAATGAACGAATAGAATGAATGACATGACAACTGACGAAATAAGGAATGAACAAGGGAATGAATGAAGATCGTTGCTATAACTATTCGTTATCTGTGATTTAGAGTTTGGTTCCAACAACGATTAGTGCAAAAATCTGAAAAGACTCATGTTTAACTTCTGCATTTATTGTCAAAATTGACATTCACGAAATAAACGAAACCGCGTGTGATTTTGTTGTAATCAAAGGTGCTATTACGATTTATTTTCCATGCGAAATCTAAGTAAAGTTAACAAATAGTTGAAGTTGAAAACAAAGAGCACTATGGCGTGTCCTAAGTTGGATAAAATAATAGATGAATTCAATGTTTTCACAGACAAACCAGTCAAATTTCTTACCGTGCAAAGTGATCTCAAGGATGATATTAAAAAATTGGTTAAATCTTTATACGACTACACGAAAACGGAAGAAACAGTTGATAATAAGGTAAAGAAAGCTGCGTTGCCTGAGCTGATCGTCGAGGATTTCGACGAGGAACAGATTTGGCAACAAATTGAGCTTCAAAACACCGAATGTTGGGATCAATTTGTTTGGGACGTTGCTAGTTGCATGTCCACTAAAACTAACTTAACGTTCCCTGTAAAGACTTCTGAAGAAGACACAAATGTTACTAAAGACTCAGTTGATGAGGAACCAATGTCAGAAGGTGAACAATCTGATTTAGAAGTTGAAAATGGCGACAATGACGAAATCAAAGAGAGACCTAAGAAAAAGAAGCCTATGTTACCAAAACCTAAAGTAAAATCTTCAATAGTAGATGATAAGTTCTTCAAGCTGCAGGAGATGGAGAAATTCTTGTTAAATGAAGAGAAGAATGAAGAGAAAGCACATGCTTCTGACAGCGAAGAGGAATCCATAAATATGTTTGAAGATATCGATGATGATGATGGTTCTGATGACGAAGGTGGCAAAGAGGCTATGTACTCTGACTTCTTCAATCAAGAAGGTGAGGAAGATGATCAGTATGATAACAATGATCAAGAAGTAAACAATGAGGAGATGGATGACGAAATAGAAGATGATGAGGAAAATGTATCTGATCATGAGCCTACAAAAGTAGATGATAAGAAAAAAGTTAGATTTGCTCTGGAAGCTTCATCTTCAGATGACGATGACTCTGTAGATAGTGAAGTACCTACAAACAATAATATAAAACAACAACCAGATGAAAAGAAATCAGAATTTGAACAACGACAGCTGAGGTTGAAACAGCAGATAGAGAAACTAGAACAGAAGACATTATCTGATGCCCCATGGCAGTTAAAAGGAGAAGTAGATGCTGCAAGGCGCCCACAGAACTCTCTTCTAGAAGAAGTTGTAGACTTTGATTTAACAAGCAGACCACCACCAATAATCACAGAACAAACTACGGTCACTCTAGAAGAATTAATCAGACGCAGAATCAAAGACAAAGCTTGGGATGATGTTGTACGGAAAGAGAAACCAGTTGATGACCAGCTTTCGTTCCGCAAAGCTGTAATCCTAGATCAAGCTAAGAGCGAGTTAAGCTTAGCACAAGTCTACGAAGCTGAGTACTTCAAGCAAAAACAAGCGTTGTCAGGAGAAGTAGAAGATGAGAAAGAACCTGAGGCTCACACGGAAGTCCGTGATGCAATGAACAAGTTATTTGCTAAGCTAGATGCTCTATGCCACTATCATTACACACCGAAGGCTCCACAAGCCGAAGTCAAGATTGTCAGCAATACTCCGGCTATTTCAATGGAGGAAGTAGCACCCGTAGCAACAAGCGATGCCACGTTATTAGCTCCAGAGGAGGTTAAGAAGAAACGTAAGGGAGAATTAATGAGTAAAGAGGAACGGTCACAGACAGACAAAAATAGAGAGAGAAGGAAAAAGAAGAAGTTGCAACGTAAGAAGGGCAACGTGGCAAAGGTAACGGAACATAGGAATACGGAGAAGGGTACGACTGCAGATGACAAGTCATTGAAAACTTCAAAGGCATTCTTCCAGCAGTTGACGGATGATTCTAGAAGTGTGATCAAGAAACGTAATGTTAAGAATAAAGGACAATAAAAATTAAAATAAATGTTTGTTTAAAATGTTTATTATTCTTTTCATTTTTGTCTATTGCTTCAGTAATTTGAGTTTTAATAATAAATATCTTCAATCGTCATTAATAAATTGCCTAAACGGATACTGCATCCCATATAGGTGTCGGTCTTCAGAAACATCTTGTAACCTTGCCCAGTAGATTGAGAGTAATGGCCGAAAAAAAACAGTATCAATATAATTTATAAAAAATTAATCTTGACTGGCCTGTTGGTCTAATGGTTAGTGACCCTGACTGCTATGCCGGAGGTCGTGGGTTCGATTCCCACCCAGGACAAATGTTTGTGTGATGAGCATAATCATTTGTTCTGTGTCTGGGTGTAATTTATCTATATTATGTATGTATTTAGAAATATATAAGTATGTTTATCAGTTGTCTAGTACCCATAGCACAAGCTCTGCTTAGCTTGGGACTAGACGGCGTTGTGTGATAGTTGTGGAATATTGTAATTATATATATTGAAAGAGGTGGCGGGATGATTTGGACGCCTACCACAAGGACTGGTGAGAGACGGCGCAAGAAAAGAAATTTTGGAAGGACTTGGGGGAGGCCTTTGGCCAGCAGTGGGACAGTAATGGCTAGTTAAAAAAAAAAAAAAATATATATAATAATCCCCTATTTTAATCACGTTTTTTTGTTTTGTTCACGGTGGTGAACAACTTCCACATACGGTGGTATGTGGAAGGTTGTAATTAGGGTAGGTAAGTAACCATGATAGATTAAAGTAGGGCAGGGTAAATTTGGGTAGAGAATGGAGTAGTCAGTTGACGGGAGTGAAGACGCAAGCAAAAGCTGGTTTAGATTAATAAATTAAAGTACCAAACAAATGCTAATCATCACATTAGGTACTAAGTTACAGTTACAGATAAACAAATTATATATTTTAAATTATTATACATTTTATTAAACAAAATTATCTTAACTGTCCTCGCATTCGGGCCTCAAAAAACGCCGCTTCAAGCTTCTTTTTGAGGCGGACTTGTTTGTGGCTCGTATGCGGCGGTGCCGCCACAAAAAAACGCTTGACAACCGCTTCAAGCTTCTCCGCCTACAACCTGTCGCGCGCTTCAAAAACGCTAGAAGTATTTTTTTGTGGCGGTGTTGAGGTCCGTGTGCGGGGACAGTTAGCGACTCAGTAGCGACTGGGATATTTTGTAGAGTTCAACTTTAACGGTGTGCATGTAATCGTGTTGATGAAGAGCTTAATATTTCTTACGTAGCAAAAAGGAGGCGCGGGACTCGGCGATCCGCGACGGACGACCGCGCGGGTCACCGCAGCGGAGAACTTTTGTATGACACCACACGTTCGTCCGCATCACGCAGTTTCGGCCCTAAAGGAATAGAAAGCGCACATGCTTGTCTATACTTATAATAAATCTGTAAGGAGGTCAATTCTGTACATGAAATATATTTCCAAAATAACTATCAGGGGGTGATTAGTGATCGATACTGATGCCAAAAATGCAAACAGTAAAATTTTTGTCTGTCTGTCTGTATGTTCTTTATAGAAACAAAAACTACGCGATGGATTTTAACGAAACTTGATACAATCATTCTTCATACTCCTGGGCAGGTTATAGTATAATTTTCATCACGCTACGATCAATGGGAGCAGAGCAGTGAAGGGAAATGTTGGGGAAACGAGAAAAATTACTCCATTTTTTAAGCTTCCGTCGCGTTTGCAGCCTTAATGGTTAAAGCTACACAGAAATCATGTATAACAGAAATGTTCTATTTAAAATTATATAAAAAATATCCAAGACATCATATGTCTATCTTTTATGGTTGACTCACAATAACACGTGTAACTCCTGATAGCTTAGCAGTTCGGAGCTTTCTGTTTATTTTTGTCTATGGCACCAAGGTGTGTGCACACTGTCACGCGCGTAAGTGGAAGGGAGAGATCTGGAACGTCTCGAATCGTCTCGCGCATCACGTTGTTTTCCAGGCTCTTAGAATTGTACATCAGACGTTGCAGATCTTTGATTTTGACGACTCCGTTGTCGCTGGCATAAGCAACAGGATCCGCGTACGAAGTCGCTTGCAGAAGCTATTTTACTATAATATTTCTTGAATACTGGGCTAATTTCTGTTAAGATTGGCCGCCGAGATCGAAATTCAGCCGGGAGGATTATTGTTATCTACTACTTAGTTTTTTTTTAAATGTAGCAGGTGCGTCAGTTGGCAGTTATGCTCGCTAACAATCTAACTACTGTTAGGTTTCAAAGTAAGTTCCCGTCCACGCGTACAATCAATAAATCTGTATCAAAATGTGGCGACATCTATGTCGCATCATAGTAACTAAAATTCAAACTTCTGCAACGGAATATTAAATTTTCTCAGTGTAATAGAACATATACCTTTACAACAGTCCGAAATCAACTATCAGGCAGTGGCCCAGACATTTTGTCTGTCCAGACCAGTCTGGTCAGAGGATCTTCCTTTGAATGGGCTGTCACATGTCTTTGATTTTTTGGTTCTAGTATATGCCGGTTTCCTCACGGTGTTTTCCTTCACCGATTTGAGAAGAGTGGTGATGGAATATATTACAAAAAGTATTGCACCTGGCTGAGTTTGAGCCTACGACCTACTACGCGCAAGTCCATCCCACTTTGTCACCTACTGATATCAAGGGATATGCCATGGGGGTGTGGCACTTACCACCACAATATTGTCAAATGCCCATAATATTCGAACGGCGGCTGTACGATTCATTCAGTCACTTTGCAATTGCGTACCATGTGCTATTGATGCTTAAAAAACCAAAATGTCTATGGGGTCAACAGTACTGTTATTATGTGAAATAGCCACTCATATTTTTGTAGTTTTACTGATGTTACTAAAAAAAAAAACACAAAAACACAAAGTACACTCAGGCGTCGAAGTACTCCTCCACATCGCTGTCATCCGGGAATGTGTCCAGAAGACTGGCAGCATTACCACGTTGGATGGCAATGCTAACTCTTTGAGCGAAGAACGAGCCAGCCCTCTGGTCACCCAAGGTGTTGATCAGTCGGCGAGAAATTTCTTAAAAAAGGAGACGCGCACTCGGACCCCATGACCCAAGCGTTTCAACCCCAAACGGCTCAAAACTGTAATTACCAATAAGGTTACAGTATTTGCGCCGTTTAAGGGTCTTGTAGGCTAATCTTTTTGCGCAATAAATGATTCATTATTTACTTAATTTATGTGAACTGTTGAACATAAATTTTATGAGGCGGATCGTTTCGTTCTCCTCTTCAAGTTACAAGACTACAAGTAAACAGACGTCAATAGAAGCCAGCCACAGAGTACATATGTACAGAGTACAATGAAATCCCCAAACTGCGTTGGCTTTGGGGAACTAACTCGGCTCGTAACTGCACACTGGCAGTAATTAGCAGAGGAAAAACCTAGCGATATGGGCCGAGACGAATCAGACGACAAGGGATGTGGGAAGGTATTGAGGGGAGTGGATATGTCATCTTTATACGGGGGAAACTTTTGGCTACGCCATAATAATGGCGGTAATTCTCCTCTTTCAAAGGGACGTCACGGTTCCCTCATCTTCCTTGACGCAGGTCTTCGTCGGACATGATAAGTTCGAGTTTCTTGCACATGTTTCGTGCGGAAGAAACGTCCGGGTATCACTATTATCCGAACCACCTAAAAGACACTGTGGAGCATACGATAGAGGTGTGCCCCGTTTGGGCGTAGTGTATCGCCGTATTCTCGTGGGAGCGATAGGGGACAGCGACCTCTCGTGCTGGGTCCTGGTGCAGGCCAGGATGAATAATATAATAATAATATTCCACAACTATCACACAACGCCGTCTAGTCCCAAGCTAAGCAGAGCTTGTGTTATGGGTACTAGACAACTGATAAACATACTTATATATTTCTAAATACATACATAATATAGATAAGATTACACCCAGACACAGAACAAATGATTATGCTTATCACACAAACATTTGTCCTGGGTGGGAATCGAACCCACGAACTCCGGCATAGCAGTCAGGGTCACTAACCACTAGATTAACAGGCCAGTCAAAATGGCAGATGGACGCCTTCTTCTGCAAAGCAGTAATGCTAATGAAGGTGTACCCCTTTTGGGCGTAGTATCGCCATATCCTGGTAGGCGCGATCAGGGACAGCGACCTCTCGTGCCTGGTCTTGGTGCAGGCCCTGGTCCGGAGCGAGTATATGAACGGCAGGCGGACGCCTTCTTCTGCGAAGCAGTAATAAAGGTCTGCCTCCTTTGGAACTCTGTATTACCAGAAGCATCGCTGATGCGTAGTCAAAGTGACAAAGCTCATTCATTATATAATATTAAGCCGATCCTGGTCAACTTAGCCACGGTCTTGTGAACGACTGGCAATGGGTAGCTCGCGTCCGATCTTCCGTTGAGGACCGAGTCCGAGTCGTTGACAGCTCGTAGTAATCCCCGCGAATCAAGTGTTGAAGATTTTTCCGAAACGCTAAAAAAATATTTTGTTTTAGAATATAATAACTACACAGTTTTCAGACGATTTCCTTTACCGATGAGACCATACTTCTTTTCAATTTCCTGATTCTAGGTCAATGGGAAGTACTACGTACTACCCTATAGGTTTTGATTCCCTTACGATTGTCAAAATATACGCCAGCTGCATAATACGTCATCTTTAGGTTGCATTGACTCAGAAGTTTGATTTTACACTGCCTGACTATTTAATATTAATTTCAGATTGCTACCTTCACGCGATCTTGAGGAAAAGGGTCTCTTGACATACAAACAGGCCGACAACAAACTGATTCTTTATGGGTTCTGTTTTTTGTCGATACGGAAGTCGGAACTCAAAAATAAGGCCACTACCAACTAAAGCTTATCATTGCCCTCTCCATTTGAAGAGACAACAGTTTCCTAGCTCCTTGCAGCCTATTGCAGTTAGCCGCCGACTGAAAGTTACATAACGTGCCCTCGTTACTTTTTAGTTTTATACTACAAATGTTAAATACCTAAGCACACTTGCTGTTCTAGTCATGAAACGATCCGACGTAGATAGTTTCATAGCTTCGTTTATTTTTTTTTCTCTAAAGCAGTCAAGGGTGTGATGGAGGTTTTAAGGTGGTGCATCACGACACACATTTTCACTATTCTTCATACAACCGCTCATTGATCTATTACACATTTTTCATTAGATCATAATCAACTGATTACGACGTTATTACACATTTTTCATTCGATATTTTGGAAACTCAGTATCTTGTGGATATTAACTAGACTTCTATTAAAATCAATTTCTAAATTTGTGTAAAACTAATCCAGTAAAGGCCTCTGAAAATCTCCTATTTTGTATGAACTTTGACACTTCATAATTTACCTAAAAATTAAAAAAATAAAACTATAAAAACCTTGAAAATTTTATTAAGATACTAAATGACGACCATTTTTTTCAAAAACTTTTAAGGGTTTAAAAAAAAACCAAATAGCGGTTTTTTTGGATCAAGTTTGGAGCAAATTTTGTGAAATATTCGAGTAAATTTCGGAATTAACGAATACTAACAGAGTTTTCAGGCGTTACCTCTCTTTTTTTTGCGTTGCCTTTTCGTCAAACATCGCGTTGGATTGCGTTAGATGAAGTAACAAGCTTTTAAACCATTTTCGATGTTTACGATAAGCGAGTGGAAAAGGACCTTCTTAACGGGATTTTTCGAGTTCATTAGCTGTGTTTGGTGAGGCTTTTTATCATAAGTGTCTATACAGCTGAAGAATGAATATGGAATCATTGAAACGGGCGCGATTTCAGTAAAATGGAGTTTAGGTTTTCTGTAGTATTGACTACAACAGTGAAACTTGCAGAGTAGGCAAGCATGGAATCACCCGTCATTCTGAATTTCTAACCCACTCAGGCAAGGTGCTCTCATCCATGAATCTACCACGGTCAGCCATAGCATATCGCCTAATATTCATAAAGAGGACTAGCGTCCATTTTACAAGCTTTTATTTAGTTTCACCTGTCATCAAATTTTGTAAATTAAATTTGATCCACTTCCCGGCTACTGATTGAGCTCAAATTTTGCATGCATGTGTAAATCAGATGAGAATGCAAAATCATTATGACTTGAGCTGATCTGATGATGGAACCGGAAGGTGGTTCTAGGAGCTTGGTAGTTAAACGACACAACCGTATCGAGTTTGGGCTCGTATAATTCGTCTTGACGAGTATTATATAAGTATTCTGTATTATACCGTGCTATAAAAGTTTTTTTTTTAATAAAAACTTGTTTTTTCATAGCAATATGATACTGGGACTAGGAACATGAAATTTTACACAATGCTTCCTTTACTGACGTAGGGGAGCACTAAGGAATGTCCAAACTTCACCATAACAAGGAATTGAATGTGGACCGAAGGTTGTCTGGAGAAACCTTCTTATACGTCATCATTGGCAACACGCATATTATTTAGTAGCACACACTTGCAGCTATTATCTGAGTGTGATTTAAATATCTTGGAGATATTTAGTCAGTTCAGCCGGTTTTTGTAACAGATCAATGACACAACACTTTCCAAGAGCCTGATCTTATTCTGTTACGAGTCGGTAGAGCATGAATCAACGAAAACTTCTTCTTAGCGACCTAAACATTCGAAGATATCTGCTATCTCCCAACCCGCATTGGACCCGGCGTGGTGGATTAGGTGCGGCCAATTCACCAAGAAAGAAGGCCTGAGTCCCAGCAGAGGGAACATTAAAAGGCTGATTATGCTTTTCATGCTTCTTCTTAGATAATAAAATAATTTTCCACAAATATCACACAAGACAAGTATGAAGAGGCTAGAAGGAACAGGGTGGGTTTTTAGTCAGTAAGAGTCTGACACTATCTCCCGCTGCACCCAAGAGCGGATTGATAGAACGGATTCATGAGATGATTTTTACCCAACGTAAAAAAAAAACTCAAGACAAGGCCAGTCTCAAGCTAGCAGAGCTTGTGTTATGAGAACTACACAAACTATAAACATACTTATATATTTCTAAATACATACATATTATGGATAAATTACACTCAGACACAGAATATCGTGCTCATCACACAAACACTTGTCCTGGGTGAGAATCGAACCCACAATCTCCGGCATAGCAGTCGGGGCCACTAACCACCAGACTTGTCAATGAATTTAGGAATGTTATTTTACTGAGTATGTTATATATATAAACATGGTTTGTTCCGCAACATACAAACAGTAACACCTACCTAGCAGCAAGCTAGTACCTAGTCCCCGAAAAACAGCGCCTAATATTGTCGACCACAGTAGCGCTTACTACAAATTGCTACGAGTATTTTTGTAGGAACCGCGAAATTTTTAATTTTGTCTGCTGTACAACCGTATTGCAGCAGTATGGTGAAGTTTCTATTGGTGGTTTTATTTAATTTCAACCAATAGACGTTCACATGCATCTGCTGTACTACTGCTGGCATCATAATTATCATTGCAGTTGAAAGACGTCCACTGTTGGACATAGGCCTCCAAGTGTCGTCACATTGAACGTCAAACGAACTACTGTTGTAACGTTATCAAATACCCTTTCTTTTTCTTGGGGTGAAATAGTGTTCTAAACGCAAATCTATCAATAATAATAAAAAAGTAGCGGGATCATTAAATGACTTCTACACTTTTAGGTTGGAGCGAGGAGATGTGTTAGATTTTTACTGACTAAATCCACCTGTTCCTTTTCGTTCCAGGAGCAAATGCCCGATTGTCTCGACGCGATCAGCCTAGCTATAACATGACTTTTCAGTATCTGTCTCTCGTCATCTCAGCTTGGAGGACTTATGGTAAAAAAACTGATAAAAATAAAAAAACAATCATAGACTACCGCTAGCCAATTACAACTCCTTACGCAAAGTGTCAGACTTAAAATTGAGTAGTGAGCATAAACAGGCTGTAACACAATTAGTTCAACTTATTAAAAGGTGGCCGAGTGGTAACGGCCCCGACTTACAAGTTGTATGTCGTGGGTTCAAACCCAGCCAGGCGCATTACTTTGTGTAATTTATTTCATCACCACTGCTCTCAAAACGGTGAAGAAAAACATCGTGTGGAAACCCACATGTCCTAGAACCAAAAGTTCGAAGACATGTGACATCCACCAACCCGCACTGGGCCCGCGTGGTGGATTACGGCCTATTCCCACTCCTAGAGAGGAGGCCTGAGTCCCAGCAGTGAGAACATTAAAAAGGCTGATGGTGATGATGATGATGATATAATACAAGGTCAACGAGAAGCAAGGGTTTAAAAACGAGAATATTGGAATGTTACACGAATGCGGTATATCTCTTTACAAACATTCGTAATCTCTACAATGTTCCCACTATAAATAATCAGGTGCGCCGGTACGTGATAGTAAGTGGGCGGTAACGCCACGCGAGTAAGTGCGCTCTTGTGAACAAAAACCCTAAATAAAAATGGTAATTCGTAAAGATTGACTCGTATAGCCGTCTTCAGGGCGTCTCAAACTCGGCAGTGACTACAGTCTAGTGTGCCTGTATTATAATCACCATGCATACATGTTAATATAAATGGGTTTAATAAACAAAACACTGCGGGCGATAGTGCCACTAAAGATATTTTAGAAGTCCCACTTTACAATATCATTCAGATGAACAGACATATAGGAAAGTATAGATATGGCAATGATTAGTAGGTGCTCTGTAAAGCAGTGCTTTTTCAACCTTGTTTAAGCCGGAGGCCAGCGGTGCTATTCTCTAAGAAAACAGCCGCAGCGACGAGTCGAGAGTGCTGTACATAGAATTAACCACCCAATGTATAGGTACATTGGACTGTTAATATCGCTGCGGCCAGCGCTGCGTTCAAGACTATTTTCTTTAGAGCATAGCACACCAGTTTGGTTTCTTTGTTGTTGGCAGGAAGCAGAAGTCTAAAAAAAAAAATTATAAGAATATCAGATCAATTTTAGGACACTATTTATTATAATGATTATATTTATGTTGATTGGCTCGCGTTTGACCACTATCTCATCGGATGGTAAGCGACGATGTGATCGATTGAGAACGCTTACGTCTAGTGGTTGGAGTGGCCAGAGAACATTGCCACAAAAAACTTAGACTTTCTGACAGAAAGTCTAAGTTTTTTATTCTTTGACAGTTCTCTTCTAACTTTATTAATATAAAGTTTTCATTTTTTTGTTCTTTCACTTATTCGTTTGGGGAGCACCAATCAGGAACCACTTCTGTAGAGTAACGAGTTCTAGGAAGTACTATAGCAGCTACCTACTATCATATACAGATGATGATAGGAAGTTAGGTCACTTATTTTTGAAAAAGAAGATCCACGGTAAAGAAGGAAAAGGCAGAAAAGAATGAATAGTCAGTAAAGGTGGAAAAGAAAGAAGAGTGTTTATTTGTATCACACACACATCTTACTTTCTATTGGACAATTGTGCAACCCATGAGAGAAGTCCCTAAAGACTAGGAAGGACTAAGTGGTAAGTGGGTCTTCTGCAGCACCTGTACAGTGGCAACGTTGCGACGCGACTGCGACGCCGCTGCGACTGCGCTGCGACCGCGACGCGAGTGCGACCGCGCGATTTAATCCCGCAACAGCGGCAGTCGGTCACAAATTTATAATTTGTACAATTACCAGCGCCCCCGAGACTTGGGGGAGTGTAGAGCTTAGAAGGATAGAAGAGGCACAGATCAGGTTTTTCTTTGTGTAGTCTGTAGCTTTATTGGTGGGAGTAGAGCAGTGGTGGCACAGTTTTGTAGTTTGCAGGTTTAAATCCAGCCAGGCGCATTACTTTGTGTTATTTATTTCATCACCACTGCTCTCAAATTCGAAGTTATGTGATATTTATCAATCCGGAATTCACCGCGTGATGGAGTACGGCCCAATCTCTTTCCTTGAGAGGAGTGTGTATGAATTTTTAAGTGTTTGTGTGTACATACATATATAAATGACAATTATGTAACTACCTTACTACCAGACAGAAGGTTTTTAATCTGTTTAAATGTTTAATTTTCTCATAATGTCGGTACGGAGTTCTCATGTTTAAAATCAAATGTCTAGTTTAGACTATTTTGTTATAGATTCACTTTAATATTCCATCTTCCCTTCAATTTAAATAATAGGTAACTCCGCCATTAATTTTCCTATCTCTTCATTTTATAATAACTTCATTAAACATTATTCTGACCCTGTTTACAACATTCGTAGCCCAACAACGAGGGCAGAATCGCCGGGTAGCAGCGCAGACAAATAAATTTAGCAGCGAGATAAGCGGCGTATAAATCAGACGACTACAACGCACGCTTACCACGGGAAAAATGTCCCGATGCAACGTTAAGCGTGCCTAACTTCGGAGGTAACCTACTGACTTTAAGAAATGCGGTGAGAACCGGATTAAACTGGTTTCTTTGTAGTTTAGCGTTCTGATTTTGAAAAAAGTTTGTTACTGGTGTGTTGTTAACTTCAGAGGTTACCTAGTTTTATTTTTTTTGGTATTTTGGTCACAATGACTTCTCCATGGTATAATAGGGAAGACCTAGTAATATTGTAAATGCATAAAACTGACCGATTGCTGTGAATTTAAAGGTAAATGTAATATAATTAATTAAATGCTGTTTATTTATTTTTATTTAATGTAATGATGGACTTTTATCATTTTTGAATCGTTAATTACTTAATATTGTGTTGTAATAATTTTTGCCATTTTTTGAGCCAATTTTATTCATGAATTATATTATGTTAGTAATTTAAGTTATTGTGTATGGTGTTGTGTAATGATATTTATTTATTTATTTGGATCTCCAACAAAGGTTACACACACGTGTGCTCTTTCAGTTACAGGAGACCACAGCATGAGTGTAACTTAGGTACTTGATTAAAGACTATTATTTTTATAAGTTCTTTTTTTTCTGACTATCTCTTTGTTTGCTATTTAGATTTTCAAATCTAAACCAATGTTAATTTTGTAAGAGCTTGATTGAACTTTAGTGAAGAATATAAGGAAAACAACAAATTGCAAAAAATCTAACAATTTGTCTGCAGCGGTCTTCCTGTCCAATTATAATTTATGTGTCTTCTGGCTAGAGTGAATAGTCTCTTAATAAACTAGTGCGCTTCCCTATCAACGACTTCAACTTAAATTCTACCTACTATTAGTATACTACCTTAACCTAATTTTGTTAACCATTTATAGTAAGTAACCATGGAGTTTCTTGCCGGTTCTTCTCCATAGGAAACGACCAATTTGGAACCGTGCACTAGCTTCTGACGTTTTATAAGTGCCCATGTAGGCCTATGTGAAATAAAATATTTTGACTTTTGACTTTGACTTTGAATTTGAACGTTTGCATCACTGCTTACCATCAGAGCGATCCTCACAGTCAAGCACTATTTATGTTCCATCCTTCTTGTGTCGTATTCCTCAATGCTGAGGGTCGTGAACTCCCTGCTTCATTACTATTGATTTTGTAACATTTAAAATAAGGCCTGAGAATTGGTTAGGCTGTTTATTTACCCTTCCCACCTTTCTACATCATCATCATCTTCCTGCCCTTGTCCCGTTTTATTTGGGGTCGGTGCAACACGTTTCTTTCGTCCATTCTGTCCTGTCACTCGTCACGCTATCACTAACTCCCTTTTCTTTCATATCACTTCTCATCCATCCATCTTTTCTTTGGCCTCCCTCTCCCACTCCATATATTCACGCGTAAAGTCATCATATTCTTTGATAATTTATGGCAGAACAATGTTTGCGGAGTCAGGTAGTCTATATGTATATTTTGTGCCATAGAGTCTGAACCTCTTACTCGTTGCTCATGAAAATCGAGCCTTAAACCTGTCTCGCGACATTTTCCTATAAAACTATCAAAAAATAACCTGCTCTAAACCCATATTCACTAAACCTAAGCCAGCTAAACCTAAGCTTCACAGTTTTAAAACCGTTTTACATAAAACTATTCCCAAATGTTTTATGTTCCCGACGAGTTAGCGTAGAAGATTGCAATTTGCTCCTTACATTAAAATGTGCTGGGTTGCTGGGGAAATTTGTGGATATTGGATAGGAATTTATATTACATGGTGGTTGGTCTCTTGTGAAAGCAAGGATTAGGAGGTGTTAGAATTTTTAGGTTTAGTCAAAATTTTGTGACTGAGTATCGGCGATGATGCGCTCGTCGAGTCTAAAGTCCAAAGTCTTGAGCATCGACTCCGAGTTACTAGTCTGTCGGTTTTATTCCGGGGTTTGTGTATTTAATTCCGCCCATCCCATTCCATCGTCGGACTTACAGACGTATCTATCTACGATGAGTCACAAATATATGGAAGATAATGGTTATACAGATATAGATAGATAATAGAAGATAATTCATAAGAGGTTTGCAGTAGTATCATCACAGCGTTAAGGTTTTCCAATTGTGGATTTGAACAAATTGTTTGACAATATTAGTGTATATATGTAGTTTATTAATTTAAGTATATATTAGTATATAATTATATTATGTTTATAGTTTATTAGTATATCAATTCTTGTATTCACCTTATTCTCGTTCTTTTATTGCACCTACCACTATTGTTCTCTGCATCACCCAAAGGTTGACTGGCAGAAAATGCCTAAGGTATTAAGTCCGCCTCTGTACTTTTGTGTGCATGAAGTATTAAATAAATAAATAGTGGCCCCATAGCTACAAAACGTTTTGGGAATACATTTATTGTGCGTACTGATAAGGAGTGGAGTTTCCTGCCGGAGTCTGTGTTTCCTTTCTGTAAGTAAAGAGTGAATAGGTTACTTTTAGGCAAGCATGCTCAAAGAATAGTGTGTGTCAAATTTAAGTGGCAACGGGCAGGGCACATTGCTCGCAGAACAGATGGCCGTTGGGGCCGAAAGGTTCTGGAGTGGCGATTGCGTACCGGAAGACGCAGCGTTGGAAGGCCTCCAACAAGGTAGACTGATGACCTGGTGAAGGTTGTGGGAAACCGATGGATGCGAGACGCACAGGATCGTTCGTTGTGGCAACGCTTGGGGGAGGCCTTTGTCCAACAGTGGACGTATATCGCCTGATATGATGAAGCATACTCCATCATCGGCCACATCATCGCTTACCATCAAGTGAGATAATGAACAAATGCGAGCTAATCATCGTAAAAGTAGTAAAAAATATGGTTACCACTAAACTACAGATTAGATTTTCATACAGTTCTCGTTAGCAAAGGAGGAGGCCGATCGCATCAGGCAACGGCGCCCTCGCCGCCGCCGCCGGGATTCCGATCCCGATTTCCCGGCCACCGAAGACGCGAGCTCGCGGACGGCGAGCCATGGGTAGCTCGCTTTCCGACCGTCCGGTAACTGTCCGGACCGAGCCCAAGACGTCGACGGCGCGCACTGTTCCCGCGCGTCTCAAGGAGTTATCAGCAACAGGGCCCAGCTGGATCGAAGCCTACTGGGGCCAGGGTTATCCAATTGGAAACTTGAGCCCCGGTATGAAGAGGCTAGAAGGAACGGGGTGGGTTTTTAGTCAGTAAGAGTCTGACACTATCTCCCGGTCCACTCAAGAGCGGGGGTTGTCATAAGATGATTTTTGCTCACCGTCAAAAAAAAATACAGTTCTTATCAATAGATAGAGTGATTTTTGGTGTATAATTATTATTATTATTATTTCTTTATTGTCAATACATGCACATCATTTTAGGTGTATAATACATGTATATTATAGTAAAAAAAAACTAGAAATACAAATTATATAACACACGTGCGTAGCTGGGTTCGTCGCTAGTTCATATAATAAGTGCTACGTAGCATCCGCATCGTAGCAGATCTCGTAGCTCGCGGAGCACCTCATTCTTGAAGAGACCTCACCAATTGCTCTGAGTCATAATTTTACTTGTTACTATTCGTTGCAAAGGAGCTCAGCACGATGCTCAACGACATCGGTAGAGCTTCCGAAAGAGTGAAATAAGAAACTGGTCAAGTGTGAGTCGTAATCGCGCTCTAAGTTTTCCGTACAAAACCTATGTAAATAGTTCATTTCCTTTTTTTTGTGACATAACAACATATTTACTAGTTTCAGGTAAACTTAAATAATTAAAAATATTACATACGCTAAAGACCTACCTAATATGACGTCAAAAAACTCCTCCATATCGCTGTTGACTGGAAGTGTGCCCAAAAGGCTGGCGACATTGCCACGTTGTATGGCAATGCTTAATCTCTGACCGAGGTAGAAGCCAGTTCTTGGGTTACGCGAAGAGTCAAGTAAGCGTTTGGATAAATTAATTAATCTAGAACCGACCCAGGACCTAGCTATAATTTTTTATTTTATTGTTAAGCTAACACTAATTTTATACTTTTTTGATTACATACAGAGTGTCGTTATTTGCGTTAAAAAGTGCTTTAAACTAAGAAAAAAACAAAACAAAATAATTTATCTTTTCAAGTTAATTATTATATCTGTGTTCTAAGACCTTGTTTTATTCCCAGGATTCTAGGTCAACGGGAATTACCCAATAAGTCATAAGTCATTTATTCATTTGTTAAACATAGGTACAATAATAACGGTGTAGCAACGTAATAAATAGAGCGCTATGTTATGCCAGAGGGCGTACACACGTCGATTAGAAATTTACAATAAATTAGCCAATCTGAAAAATAATCCAAATTAAATAATAATGAATAGCAAATAAAATCAATGTCAAAGAGCCTAATGCTAATGAATTTTGATTCCTTTGAGAGGGTCGAAATCTACTTTTTTTGAAGGAACACCTGGTAAGTCCCTAACCAATCAAATTCCACTTTTGATACTCCATAACAATAAAGCACTAACAAACTAAACATTACTGCCGTAACAGCCGTAGTGTTGCGCCAATTTTCAAATAAACATAAAACGATATTCGTCCGATAGATAGTGCTGTGCCGTTACTGTTATCGGGAACATAAAGTCGAACGGTTCGAAATTAAAAAGAATAACGGTCAGCGAGAACGCCTCAGGCGGTTTGTGAACGGCTCCTGATATTTTGTATACCCGTTACAGCCGGGTTTTTGTCACAATTATCGGGGAAGGGTTGGGGAAGGTACAGTTTATTTTTCTTTGTTTTTCGAATTCTTTAATGGTCTCTAAGGGTGGGTAATTAAGAGAGGACCATCCATTGTAGGCTGTCGAATTTAGGTGGCGCAATGTCAGGCGGTAACTTATCCTGCAACCCCAGCAGTAAGCTGGGGTTGCAGGGTTGTTCAAAAGATTTACCGTGGATTCGGAAAGCAAAGGGTGACTGAAAGAATTCAGGTAGGTATTAGTTGGTAAAAGTCTAGCATAGGGAGTATTATGTTAGACTTTCCCTCCCTTGGTCCACGCAGAGCGGGAGGGGTTGTTTGATGATTTCACACTTAAAAGAAAGATTGGGGGATTCTTCGAAAGACTTACTTCGGCTCTGGAATGATGACCAACTGAAGGAATAAAGGTTCCAGAGCGTTATTTAGTAATTTTCCAACAAAAAAAAAACCCTGAGATAGGGTATACTCTCTCCAGCTCAAGATAGGATATTAGACAAATGTCCAGATGTACAGATGAAGCCTACTGGGGCCAGGGTTATCCGAAAGGAAGCTCGAGCCCCGGTATGAAGAGGCTAGAAGGAACGGGGTGGGTTTTAAGTCAGTAAGTGTCTGACACTATCTCCCGCTCCATCCAAGAGCGGGGGTTGTCATAAGATGATTTTTGCCCACCGCAAAAAAAAAGATGTACAGATGAAAGTTAATGGATGCAGTTGTGGTGTTAAGATGGATGTGTGGTATGATGAGAATGGATAAAGTGGGAAATGAGTATATTAGGGGAAGTCTGAAAGTGGCGCCAGTGACTGAAAAGTTGAAAAGGAATCGTTGATCTTGGTTATCATCTTCCTGCCCTTATCCCGTTTTATTTGGGGTCGGCGCAACACGTTTTTTTCTTCCATTCTGGTTGGTTTTGGTATGGTCATGTAAAGAGGAGGGATGCAACGCATGTTGGTAAAAGAATAATGAGTTTACATGTGGATGGATGGAGAGGGAGAGGGAGGTTAAAGAAAAGATAGATGGATTGTGTGAGAAGTGATATGAAAGATAGTGACAGCGTGACGAGTGACAGGACAGAAAGCAAGAAAAAAATTACTGAACCGATTTTTTAAAGTCTTTCTCTGCTCGCACTGTGTGATATAGGTATTTTCTGCGGGCAAAGCCGTTGGCAGAAACCAGTCTACAGTACACACACAGTACAGTACAGTACAGTACTGTAGCATAGAACAGTAGTAGGTATCTAGTTTGTCTATTTTGTTTGTAGGAGGTAATCTCTAAAAGTAATGGTCCGATTGCAAAATTTTTTACACACTTTATTCCTGAGTGACATAGGCCATATTTTATAAACGTTAAGTACTTCATAATACTACAATTACTCAACTTTCAATTCTTTCCTACAGTATCCAGATACAAAACAACCTATTTTTAACCCAAGAAAACACACTAAAAACTCACATATCCCACTTCAATCATAACTGTATCGCCACGGAGACAACCCGACACTGTGTTACAGGAAACCAGGTGTCAACGTTCGTGACGATGTCAGTCAACGAGAGAGATTCTTGGCATCGTCAGTTGATTCATGAGTAGTGTAGGTTCACGCTTGAGTTCTGTAGAGAGGTAAGCAGTAATGGTAAGCGTCACTGCGGAGGTACTACCCCAAAAACTATTTTTAACCGACTTCGAAAAGGAGGAGATTCTATGTTCGGCTGAATGTATGTTTTTTTTTTGTATGTATGTTCACCGATATCTCGGTCAATTGTGGACTGATTTTGAAATTTTTTTTTTCGATTGAAAGGTTATGCTTCCAAGTTGGTCCCATAGAAATATTGTTATGATCTGATCATGAACTTCTCAGATATGGAACAGAACTCCTCATAGGACCATAGCAGAAAAAAAAAATTAATTTAATTTCGGAAGTCGGTGTTTCTATAATAGATACCTAGTAAAGTCGGTTAAATTTATTTGGTAAAAAGTTTTTTATTGTTACAATGGGTTGTAGACTCAAAGCACTTATTTCAAACTAGCTTTTGCCCGCAGCTTTGTCCGTGAAATTTCCCAATTATGGACGCAAAGTCGAAAAAAAATTAGACAAGAAGTAGCCTATATCTTTCCCTGGGGTTCAAATTTACTTTGTACCTAATTTCTAGAATCGGTAGAACTTACAAGTTTGATTTTATATAGCTTCAAGAATCCGCAGACCTGAGTATATAGTTTTAATTTTAACTCGATACCTCCACGCGTTCCCGAGATAAAGAGTCTTGACAGACAGGCGGACGGACGGACAACAAAGTTCCGATTTTTCCTTTTGAGGATCCCTAAAAAACTAGTTTGGAAAAGTCAGGCTGATAATAATGTAGGGCTGCCAGTTCTACTTTGAATATTTCAGCTTTGAGATAGCAAGGTAGGCAGCTAGGTCCAGAGCTGCCGTTGCCGTGCTCTGGACCTGGAAACCAAAAGGCAACTGTAGGACACAGGTGTTTTAGTAAGAAAAAGTTTAAAACACCCTTCCGTTCCAACCAGAGAGGAATAAGAGAAGTCATTTGATAAATTTTCATGATACTCGTAAAACACTGCTATACAGAAACACAATGTCAATCATCATCATTTCAGCTGATAGACGTCCACTGTTGGACATAGGCCTTCTCCAAGTGTCAGTACAATGAACGATTCTGCGCGTCTCGCATCCATCGGATTCCCGCAACCTTCACCAGGTCATCGGTCCACCTTGTAGGAGGCGTATCGCAAGACGCAATCCTTACTAATATTATAAAAACGAAAGTCAGTTTGTTTATTCGTTTGTTACGTCTTCACGCCTAAATGGCAAAATGGATTCTGATGAAACTTGGTACACGGATAAACCATGTCCTGGAATAGGACATAGGATACTTTTTATGCTGGAAGTATGTTCTCTTGGGATAATTTGCTGCTATCACGTGGGCAAAGCCGCTGGGAGCAGCTAACAGTCAATACATGACCAAAACAAACCGCTTCCAAATCCATTCGTTTGGGAGCTACGATGCCACAGACAAATACACAGACAGACAGACACGTCAAACTTATAACATCCCTCTATTCCGTCAGGGGCTAAAAAGTTAAAAAACCAGTAACACAAGAAACTCACACACACACACATCATCGAGGAAAATCAGAATTTTCTCTCTCCGTAAATCAAATCAACCATTAGGCTGTTTCCACACGAACGACACGTGATTAGGCAGTGCGCACACGGGCGACACGTGAGCTATTTAAGCTGAGTTCAGCTCAGTAATATAATAAAGCTCTAGACTTGTTGTACTGTATTAGATTTACTGCTCACCTATTGTTTACAGAGTAATGTACGGGGATAGAGACGGCACATTTTCGGTTTTTACTTCTAGTATTACTTTAGTATGTCTGTATACAACGTGTAACGTTAAAGGCGCAAAACCTCACACACCCGAAATGAGTTTTAATTCATCATCATCATCATCATATCAGCCGAAAGACGTCCACTGCTGGACATAGGCCTCCCCCAAGCGTCGCCACAACGACCGGTCCTGTGCGTCACGCATCCATCGGATTCCCGCGACCCTGACCAGGTCGTCGGTCCACCTTGTTGGAGGCCTTCCAACGCTGCGTCTTCCGGTACGTGGTCGCCACTCCAGAACCTTTCGTCCCCATCGACCATCTGTTCTGCGTGCAATGTGCCCTGCCCATTGCCACTTAAGTTTGGCGACTCTTCGAGCCACGTCGGCAACCTTAATTTAATTCGATTGACCTAATTATGTGAGAAAAAAAAACATAAAAAAAATAAAGATTTTATGAACAGTTTTAGTTTGTTTAAAAGTCATATCTGCTCTGAAATAAGAACTTTTATTATCCCGTGTATGAGAAAATTAGATTGAACTACAACTATTTGTGTTTGTTTACCTATTTCAGCGGGTTTGCGCACGTGATGGCTCGACCTATTCATAAATAGACAGGTCGAAGATTCTTAAAAAGTGGTTTAATTGATTCTGCTCGTTATTCTGATCAAACTAATTTCAGGTTTTGCGCATTTAACGTTACAGCTTGTATATTACTAGCTTTTGCCCGTGACTTCGCCCGCGTACAAAAAATATAGCTTTTGTAACTCGGAAATAAAGAAGCTTTCTATCGGTGAAAAAATTTTAGCAATCGGGCCAGTACTTTCAGAGACCTCGTCATCATCAGCCTTTTTAATGTTCCCACTGCCGGGACTCAGGTCTCCTCTCTAGGAAGGGGAATGGCAGTAATCCACCACGCGGGCCCAGTGCGGGTTGGTAGATGTCACATGTCTTCGAATTTTTGGTCCTAGGACATGCCGGTTTCCTCACGATGTTTTGCGTCACTGTTTTGAGAGCAGTGGTGATGAAATAAATTACACAAAGGAATGCGCTTGGCTGAGTTTGAACCCGTGACCTCCAATTTGTAAGTCGGGACCGTTACCATCTTTTTTTTTTACGTCGGGCAAAAATCATCTTATGATAACCCCCGCTCTTGGGTGGAGCGGGAGATAGTGTAAGATTCTTACTGACTAAAAACCCTCCCCGTTCCTTCTAGCCTTTTCATACCGGGGCTCGAGTTTCCTTTCGGATAACTCTGGCCCCAGTAGGTTTCGACCCAGCTGGGCCCCTCTTGTTGCTGACAACTCCTTTAGGCGCGCGAGAACATAGTGCGCCGTCGACGTCTTGGGCTCGATCCGGACAGTTACCGGACGGTCGGACAGCGAGCTACCCATGGCTCACCGTCCGCGAGCCCGCGTCTACGGTGACCGTTACCATCTGGCTATCACTGTCACACAGCTAGTCAGTAACACACCTACCTACATTACCATTTTTTTTTATAAATAGTCAAGAGTGAACCGGTTATTTGTAGGCAAGCGTGTTCCATTGTCGACTATATCATCGCGGTCTGTCCCGTGTAATAATAATAATAATAAATCATTTATTATCAGGCATCTTGGCCCATAGATATATACCTTACAGATTAACATATATATAGCCCAAACCTCAAACTACTCGTGTAAATCTACAGCATTAGAAAACCGATCGATTTTCGAAAACTCGCTCTTATCTCTACCGTTTTTAAGTATTTGTTGTTTTTCGCACCAGTGCAGAAATTTTTATTTAACTAGTTGCCGTATCATGCTGGGCGCTAAGCGACCGCCACGAGTCGAACGTAAAAAATTTTTTATTTGTTGAAAAACGTCGTTTGATATATGCGGGAAGTCACTGAAATACTTAGCACGATAATTCTCTCGCCTGTGGCTTACTGTCTCCGCACATGGGCTTCAAAAAAACGCTGCTTCAAGCTTCATTTTGAGGCGGCCTTTTCTTGTGGCTCATGTGCGGCGGTGCCGCCACAAAAAAACGCTTGAAACAGATTCAAGCTTCACTGGGCACTAGACGAGTCGCGCGCTTCAGTCGTTTTTCCTTCTAGCTTTTTTTTTGTGGCTACTTCTAGCGTTTTTTTGTGGCGGCGTTTTTTTGAGGCCTGTATGCGGGGACAGTTAAGGACGAACATTGTCCACTAGTATCAAAATGTACTATTTCGAAAGTCTCTGTCTCACCAGCACCGCACACTACTCTGTGCCGCGCTCTGCAATAACATTACACTGCACACATTACGTAACACAGCTAATCACTAACACACATAAATTACCAATCGCGCCAGTGTGGGTGGCGTAGCCTCGTAGCTCGTAGCGCCGTAGCCCGTAGCGGGTCTACGAGATAGGAGCCGTCTACGAGAGTTATTATGTGTTTTCTTGCGCTTAGTTTTTTTTTTTTTAGCAAAAACGCCAAAATGTTTTTTTAATATTTTTTTTTGTTAGATAAACTACTAATATTTCTCGGGGTTTCTCTCCTGTGGCCAATTCGATCGAAAAAAGATCGAAGGAAGAAAATAAAAAAAGGAACTGTTTTAGTGCGAGTTAGACTCGTGCACGAAGGATTTCGTACCATTATTTATACAATATTAGACACTATAATATATTATAACTGCAGCGACTATCTATGGTGTCACATAAGAATTAATCCCGCATCGCGCAATTAAAGTTCTCCGCGCGATTTGAGCATATACGGTAGCCCGAAGTCATATATGTGGGCAGTTGCCCACCAGACATAACACCCGTCTGGTCGGAGGATCCTCCCTTTATAACGAAGGTATGTGGGACTTTACTCTCTGTTCCGCACACCTCCAAATAACTATTACTGATATCGAGTAAAAATCGACATAATAATCACGTTTGTTGTATGGGCCCAGCTGGGTCGAAGCCTACTGGGGCCAGGGTTATCCGAAAGGGGCTCGATTCGAGCCCCGGTATGAAGAGGCTAGAATGAACAGGGTGGGTTTTTAGTCAGTAAGAGTCTGACACTATCTCCCGCTCCACCCAAGAGCGGGGGTTTTCATAAGATGATTTTTGCCCACCGTAAAAAAAAAAGGAAAGCGATGATGTAGTCAACGATGAAGTGTTTACCCGGGAGTATGTTCCCTTATTTTCCTTATCTAAGTAGACGAAAGCAATTTACGGTTGAGCATTGATGTTACTATTTTATCATCTGATAGGAAATGTTTGTTATATGCGCTCTCTGATAAGTTGTAAATAAAGAAACATGTAAATTATATTATCGTCCACTTGCCCTTGTCCCATTTTATTTGGGGTCACCGCAAACGATTTTTTCTTCCATTCTGGCCCATCACTCTATCACTAACTTCCTTATCTTTAATTTTACTTCTCACACACTCCATCCATCTTTAGTTTGGCTTCCTTCTCCCTTTTCGTCTATCCATACTTTTGCCAACATGCGCTTCATCCCTTCTCTTTACATGACCATACCAAGAGAAACGATTTCCTTTCAACTTTTCAGTCACTGGCGCCATTTTCCAACTTCCTCTGATATACTCATTTGTCATTTTATCCGTTCTCGTCACACCACACATCCATTTCAACATTCTCGTCTCAAAAGACGAGCAAAGAAATGGATGTGCAACATGCAATCGTATTTCATCTATACATTTGTCTGACTGTGCTAAGGTTGAAATATTTTTGAAGAAGGCGAGTTTTTAAACTAGGTTTTTTTAGAGCAGTGTTGGCCACGTGGTAACCCCTACTTACAAGTTGTAGGTCGCGGGTTCAAACCCAGGCAGGCGCATTACTTTATGTAATTTATTTCATCACCACTGCTTTTGAAACGGTCAAGGAAAACATTGTGAGGAAACCGGCATGTCCTAGAACCAAAAATTCGAAGAGATGTGACATTCATCAACCCGCACTGGGCCCGCGTAGAGAATTACGGCCCATGCCCTCTCCTAGAGAGGAAGCCTGAGTCCCAGCAGTGGGAACATTAAAAAGGCTGACTATGTTATGCTGTATGCTAGGAGTTTTTAAACTAGCAGGTATAGTGGATACAGCTATTACGGCTTGGTCACGACTACGGTTTTAGCGGCGAGTGGCGCGGCGAGCGGGGCCGCATCAGGAAGCGGGCGCACGGCACTATGAGCGTCGTCTCATGGCGTGCTTCAAACATTTTCATACTTTTGATTTACCGCTCACTGCCCCGTGCTTAGCTACCGCTCACATCAAGGTCGTGAATGAGCCGTTAGTTAATTTTTTGAGTTTTTGGCGGGATTCTTCTCTTCGATTTCTTTGAGTGAAACTCAGTGTCTGTTTTAATTATTTGCAAATTGATTCCTAGTAGATACTCGTATTGTGATGTAAAATTGGTGTAGTTTTGTATCTCAAGTGTTTGCGCAACTGGACAATATGTGGAAACATTGAAACAGGCGCGATCTCGCTGAAATGGAGCTGAGAATGTTACTGTAGTGTTTACTACCACAGCGAAGTTTGACGAGAAGCTAAAAACCTGAGCAAGTGCGAGTCGGACTCGCGCACTGAAGGTTCCGTGCAAACTACAATTCCCGAATGGAGTCTCAGAGATTTTGCCGAACTGCAAAATTTTTTTTTTGTTACGTAGTTTACAACTAATTTACTATTTTCAGATTTATTCCTATACCTGTGCCATTGACACACATAGACCTTGCTTTGTGCTAAATTTTAGGCTCCTGGGTCAACGGGAAGTCCTATGAATTTCGATCTTTGAGAGTATCAAAATATACGTTTTTTTTTTTTGCGACATTAACAGCCATATCTTTTTTATTTGTTAACTTAGAAGTTTGATTTTTTCAAAGCTTGAAGGGAATGCAGTGCAGCAGACCTGAGTATATGGTTTTAATTTTAACTCGATACCTCCACGCGTTCTTGAGATAAAGGGTCTTAACAGACAGACAGACGGACGGAGTTGCAACAAAGTGATCCTGTAAGGGTTCCGTTTTTTCCTTTTGAGGTACGAAACCAGCCAAGAACACTAACAAAAATCAAAAGATTTATCCCTACTTCCCTACTAATATTATAAATGCGAAAGTAACTCTGTCTGTCTGTCTGTTACGCTTTCACGCAAAAACTACTGAACGGATTAAGCTCAAATTTGGTAGGTAGGTAGAAGAGATACTGGAATAACACATAGGCTACCTATAATTCCACTGCTGAGCACGGGTCTCTGCCTGCGCGATATAAACTGTAGTCGACGCTGGCGAAGCCGCGGGCGGAAAGCTAGTATATGTATATATCCTGGATTATTAATTAAATTGTCCTAGTTCCAAAGGCTAGGCATAGATGAGTCAGTTAGTTAGTCTGAACTTTGCCTTTTATATGTACAGATTCCTACCGTAGGCTCTATGTGACTATCGTTTGGTCTATGACTCTTTATGGGGCTTTGGTATAGGCGTTGTCGTCCTTGTGGGGGCGATCATTCATTTGTTCCGTGGGGCGATCGGTGGCAATGACCTCTCGCGTCGGGCGTTGATACGAGTACTAGGCCATGGTCCGGAGCGAGGAGGAATGGCAGGCAGTCGGTTCCCTCTGTGACGCAGTAGGTAATGTCAGCCAAGAAGGTTAGGCTACGCCCCAGTCGCCAGGGTCCCGACCCCGATTTCTGGCCACCGTTAATGTGGGCTTGCGGCGAGCAATGGGTAGCTCACCGTCCGGCCATCCAATAACCATTCCGACCAAGCCCCAGCTGTCGACGGCGTATAGTGACCTCAGGGAGAGTTTAGCAAATTTTAGGGTCCCCTACCATTTGCTCAGCAGGATCGAAGCCTATTGGGGCCATGGATTATACGAAAGTGAACCCAGGGCCCTGGAACAAAGGCAAAGAAAGAACAGGACTGGGTTTTGATCAGTAAAAGTCTGACAAACCTTGCCGATCTACCATAGAATGGGAGAAGTAATTAGATTTCCCACCATAGAAATTTCACAAAAACCAAAATCTATAGGTACAATGGCGATCATGCTAGCCATACTAGCTTTTCCTCGCGGCATGCTAGCCATACTAGCTTTTCCCCGCGGCATGCTAGCCATACTAGCTTTTCCCCGCGGCATGCTAGCCATACTAGCTTTTCCCCGCAGCATGCTAGCCATACTAGCTTTTCCCCGCGGCATGCTAGCCATACTAGCTTTTCCCCGCAGCATGCTAGCCATACTAGCTTTTCCCCGCGGCATGCTAGCCATACTAGCTTTTCCCCGCGGCATGCTAGCCATACTAGCCTTTCCCCGCGGGTTCGCCCGCGTACATAAAATATTGCTAGCCTATGTCACTTAGTAATAATAATAATAATAATCTTTTTATTTCGGAATAAACTTCCATAATAAATTTGTTAGTATCATAATAACTTACAAAACTATGTTAGTAAACAAAAACAAGTACAAAAACAAAAAGAACATAGATGTTAGTAACACAAAAACTTAACAACTATATTAGTAGACACTATTTACAGGCGCATGTAGTTGGCTTAAATAATTTGTTATTGGACAATCCAGTTTAAATATAGCAGCTTTCTATCGTTGAAAAAAACTTAGCAATCGGTTCAGTATTTTCAGAGACCACCTCCTCTAAACAAAAAAAAAATCTTTATAAAATTAGTGTAAATAATAAACCCAATATCAATATGTTTCATTGAGATAATTTTCTACGTTTCCAAGACAAAAACACTGGCAGAAGCTTTCTCACATACAACAGGAAAACTAGTAAATATATTTTATACTTTTCTTTTGTAAGAAATAAACCTTGAGCCCCGAGGTCAAATGCCGTCATTTAATGTTGGTCATTCGTATCATTTGTCTTCGAGATAATAAAAGAATATACAAGGAAGGATACAAAAGTTGAATTAAAATAATCTAAGTTTCGCTCACAAATAATACTTCTATATTAATACTAGTTTTCGTCAGCAGCTTCTACCGCGTAACTACCATAAGCCCATCGATATATAAGTATTAATAAGTCAATGCATAAGCCTATGTCAATCCTTACTAATATTATAAAAGCGAAATTGAGTTTGTTTGTTTGTTACGTCTTCACGCCTAAATGAAAAAACCGATTTTGATGAAACTTGGTACACGGATAGACCATGTCCTGGAATAGAACATTGGATACTTTTTATCCCGGAAGTATGTTCCCTTGGATAATTTTCTGCTATCACGCGGGCGAAACCGCTGGTAGCAGCTAGTTAGGAATAAAACAGCTTTCTATCAGTGAAAAAAATTTCGCGATTGGACCAGTAAGAGATTACCTTCTACAAACAAAAAAACTAACTTTAGCTCGTTATAATATTAGTGTAGATATTGTATCTTAACCCTTCAGATACCGTCAATTAGAGACACAATAGTAAGACAATAGATGCGCGGCCACCGGTGGTCGCTTGGGGATTCATGAATTAAAAAAAGAAAAGATTTTTATATTTTAGTTTCATTATCATCTTCATCATTGCAGCCGAAAGACGTCTACTGCTCTACATAGGCATTTTTTTTCGCGGTGGGAAAATCATCTAATGACATCCCCCACTCTTGGGCGGAGCGGGAGATAGTGTCAGGCTTTTACTGACTAAAAACCCACTCCTGTTCCTTCGTTGCCCTTTGTACCGGGGCTGAGCCACCTTTCGGACTAAGCCAGTAGGCTTCAACCCAGCTGGAACCCTGCTGCTGCTAACAGATCCTTGAGGTGCGCGGAAATAGTGTGCGCCATCGACGACTTGGGCTCGGTCCGGACAGTTACCGGACAGTTAGACAGCGAGCTACCCACTGCTCGTCGTCCGCAAGCCTGGCCAGAAATCGGGTTGGGCATCCCGGCGGTGGCTGGGACACTGTGAGTGCCACCGTTGCCTGATGCGGTCTGCCTCCTCCTTTGCTAGCATTATTGCTTCGCAAAAGAGAGATTGCCGCCACCAATCGCCCTCACGAGGGCACGGCGATGCTCTGCCCAAGCGGGGTACACCTCTACTGTGTGCTCCACCGTGACCTCCAGGCGTTCCGCACAGTGGCGACACCTGGGCGTCACTTCCGCACGAATTCGGTGCAGGAACTTCCCGAACGTGCCATGTCCGGTGAGGACCGCTGTTATACGGAAAATGAGGACGCCGTGAGGTCTTTCCAGCCACGCCTCAAAGAGGGAAATAATTCTGAGTCTTAAAATTTTTACTCGTAAGCAAATTATATTATGGACGAAGAAAAAACAAAAACACACGAGTCTACTTCCTTACTCAATATTATAAAAGCGAAAGTGAGTTTGTTTGTTACGTCTTCACGCCTAAATGGCAAAACCCATTTTCATGAATTTTGGTACAGAGATAGTTGGGTCCCTGGAGACGGACATAAACAAATTTTTTTTTTAAGTGAGAAAAGGGAGCGAGAGAGAGTAAAGTATATTAATAAACGCGGGCGAAGCCACGGGTAAAAGCTAGTTAACTATAAAAAAATTACTATATAATTTCCTTCACGAAAATCTCGTAAATATTTGCTCCTAGCGGGAATCGAACCCACGACTTAAGAAATCGAAAGCTCAGCAACAACATACATCGAAAATCTTTGTCTAGAAATTGAAGTCTAATAAGACCATAGACTTTTAAACTTACTTCTGGGTAACTAGTACAGGCATAGACACGTAATCTAACTTTTTAGTACGTGACCAACACAAGAAAACAGAAACAAAAATCGGTCCATTGGTTTAGGAGTTACGATGCCATGGACTGACATAGAGGCACACAGTAACCTCAAACTTATAACACCACTCTTTTCCGTCGTGTGTTAAAAAATAAATAAAAAGAAAAGCTGGTAGTTTTACTTTTCATGTAGAGGAAATACATTTTTCAGTTACAAATGGTGTATAAATATCAATAAATATTATTACAAAAAATACAAAACAATAAATTTCGGAAAAATAATAACGTAACTTTATTTTTAGGTGGAATGTCAGCCGATGTCTTCTTCTACTCTAGGGCCGAGCGAGAGGGCTATGTGTCAGACTTTTACTAACTAAAACTCACTCCTGATCCTTCTTTGTCTTCGCTCGGCCCCGGGGTTCTGTTTCGCAAAACCCATGGCCCCAGTAAGCTTCGACAATGCTGGGTACCAACGGTTTGTCTGACATCACTTTGAGGCATACGTGAGTCACTACGCGTCCGGACGGCGAGCTGCCATCGGGCTCGCCGTCCGCAAGCCCACGTTTATGGTGGCGGGATCCCAGCGGCTGTAGCGTAAGGAAGGCCATTCCCTCACACATGCGGCCGCTTCCTTCGCTAGATAACGTACCTTTAACATAAAGTTTATTTGAACTTATAATTCCAAATCAATCCGAAGATAATTATCAAAGTTCAAAGTAATCCATTAAAAAAAACCTGTTTCATAGCTAAGTACTTGATACATAAATACAATATGTTTTCTTAAGTCAAAGAAAATAATTATTATCTAACGTGGAAAAATCTGCCTAAAATCGCTACGAGCCATCCGCCCAAGATGTGTTTTTAACGCACACACGCAAAAACAAAACGCACACAACCGCACATAATGTGACATTTATAGACGCGTCAGCTGAAAAAGGCATGCAGCCTAAATTGAACTGTCTCACTAATAAAATAAGAGCGAGAATACTCAGCGAAAACTGAGCTAAATTAGGATATTTCAAAAGTCAAACACAACACTTGAACTTTTTTTTATCAAAGAAAATCAAACGTTAATTTGTAGTGTCAAGGTTCGAATTTGCTTGGCCGATGAAAACAGATATGTCATGTCTATGCTCCGAATTTGAAAGAGCTTTCCGAGGGGAACCGAGCGCTTACCGATCGGGCCCGACTGGCGCCGACTCGAGGCGAGAGCCGAATGCATTACGACGTACTGCTATAGGGTTGGTACTGAGGAAAACTATGCTATTTTTACATATACATAGTTTTTAGATAAAATACTTGTACTTATATGCGTTTTTGATAAGTAGGTTAATTTTTTATGCTTTTGGTTTTGGTGTATTCTAGGAGCCATGATAGAGATTTTACGATTGGTTTTGAAATTTAAATTATTTTATTACCTAATCTTAATTGATCTAATTTAATCAATAATTTGCAGTGCAGTTTCAATTAAAGATAATTTTAACCAAAAACTAACGAGCATCTAACATCAAAACCTTAAAAATAATGCACAACAAAAATCAATACTTCGAATAGCTTTCATCTAGCCTAAAAATAGCAGTCACAGCCTAAAAAAAACCTTACGAAAAAGCCGGAAAAGCTTGCCGTCAGCCCTGTGCGTAGGGCGGGTCGGGGTGGGTGCGGGGGGCTAGGGGCGCGGGGACGCCCGCGGAGGGGGGCGGAGGGGGCGCGGCGAGTCGCGCCAGTCGGTCGCGGGGCGCCGCGCAGCCCACACGCGTCATGCGCGCCCTCTAGCGTATTATGTTCCTCCCCGACCTCCCGCGAGCCTGCATGGTGGACGACGTAGCGACTTACTTGCAAGCGCCCTCCTCGGGACAGGTGGCTACAATTATTAACAACAAACCCATATGTAATTAACAATGATCATATTAACAGATGTTGTGAGCTAATGTTGCTTACCTAAACTGCGTCGGCCGCCCGGGTATTTTCGGGACGTACCGATTTCGCCGTCAGATCAATGTGGAAGCACGTGATCCTCTTATGTTATAGGCTGGATGCGACTGGCCACATCATTTGTAACAAGGTAACTTAAAAGAATAACAAAAATTAAAAATAAACACGTGTTCGACGTTCAAATTGAAGATTGAGAAGAATTTAAATGAAGAATCAAGTGTAACGGTCTTCGCGAAGGTAAAGAAGTAAATTGTGTTCAAAACAGTCGGTGTAAACAGATCGATGAGCATGCTTTCGTACAAGATTGACAGTTGCGAGCTGTGATCTACGTTGAATTTGAAACAATTCAGTGGAAAATATAAAACCTAAACGATGAAAATGGACCTCAAAGAAAATGAACCGGCGAACGTAAGTTGTAACACAAAAATAAATATAATTTATAAATGCTACGCTAGATTTCGTCCTAAATCTTTATGAACGAGCATAACCTTCAAAACGACAAAATTATTTATAATAAAGAGCAATCGTAAAACTCGAACATTCGAAGCTGGAATTTGTTGTATGTTATGAAAGCGAAAAACTAAAATTAAGATCCACTAAAGTAACAATCCAATGACTAAGAATATTGTTTGTTGCGTGATTCAGAATGACAATCAGTTTCTTTAAATGTAATCCATAAATAATAAGACACTAGTCACAGGCATTAGTAAAATTAACATCATAAAACTGTGATTAAAAACTGAATTCACCAAGAGCTAAATCGAATTCAAGTGAAAAAAGAAACTCATTCTATATTCAAAAAATGATACAATCGACAGCAATGCAAACTGCAATCAATCAAAAAAAGAAAAAAACAAACCCAACCTCTTTACTAATACGACTCTTCTAATGAACATTAAATAAAGCCAGTCATGAAAGAACCATAGATTATAGCAATAATAGAAATGAAAAAGGTTAGTGAATCGATATGGTGTGGCTAAGATGTGAATAAGTTGACTGCAGGGAAACTACGGCATAGAATAGCATAACGCCCATCCCATCTGCAGTTTACGCTGTTTTGCTAAAATCGGCTCTATCTGACTGCAAAAACAATTTACTTGTCGTTTTCGAAAAGTTTTAGTTTTAAAAAAGGAGTTTTATGCGGGTTCGCGGACCTCTTTCGTTTGTGTTACGTTTCTTTTACTGTAGTGTTTGTAGGTTAGGATAACATGGTTTAGGAAACGCGTGTTGTTCCTCAGTTAAAGTATTTTTTTATTTTTCTTGTTTTTCTTTGCTGAGATAAATGTTATGTCTATTGGACTGTCCTTCGTAATATCGATTACTGTTATTACTTCTGGTACAGATACGAAATTTCTAAGATGAACTCGTGTTTGGATATCTACGAGATTACGTTTTATATACTTTTAGAAGTCAATGATTTAATAGATTCTTAGTTAATGTTTGTTTATTTATACTTTCAAGTTCGTTGTTTTAAAAGCTTTCGTTTATTTTGTTCATATCTTGGAAATTTTGGAGTTATTGGCTCTGTGCCCTAATACTTTGCCCTTGATCTTGATGATGAGAATGCGTTTGGTAAACATTAGTTTTTTTATGTAAAACTAATAAATTGATTGGCTTTATGATTTATTTACATTTTGTTGCACCTATTTTTTATTGTCTTTTCTTGTCGAAAATTTTCAAATTGTAATTTTAAAATCTTATTAAAAAAAAGTTGCGTCTAAATTTTATCCATCGATCTTTGAATATAGGTACAACACCCTCATTTTAATGAGGTACTTATCTAAACCTTTACATATTTAGAATCCCATAAAATATGCATTATCGAATAACAATTTAAAGCATATATCTCATAAAATTCGTACATAGGTACATACGATAATATAAACGAGGCTTGCGAAGGTAACCCCGCTCCCAAGTTAGTCGAGCCGGCACCCAGTGCTTATTCAGCAGAGATAAACAGACCAGAACTCGACACAACTTGAAATTCTAATTTAATTTCGAACATTTTACTTGTGGAATACGAAGCATTTGATTAAAAGTTAAATCTTGCAGTTTTATACTAAAAAGAACTGTAATTTCGGGTTTAAAAGGTATTGACTATTGAATAAATTTGAATTCATAAAGTTAAATAATTGAATTTAACGTTTGAAAAGTCATAAATTGAATAAAATAAAGCTACAACGTAGCTGAAATACAATCAATAAAAGAAAACTAATAAAATGGAGAAATCAGTGAGCCATAAGGAGTACGCACTATTGATGGAGACAAATAAGAATTTTATGATGTTTTCGCTGATTTTATGTTTCGGAAACGGGAAGAGAGATGTAATACAGCAAATCAACAACAATTAAAGAAGACAAACAAAAATTAAGTCGATACAGAGACAAAAACTAGAACGTCAAACAGAATGAATAAGTAAATATCGGACTAAGGGAGTCTTTAAAATCTGAATTGTTATACAACATAATCCACCAACCGAGATATGAGTAAATTAATAAGTGGATCCAAGAGGTTTATAAGATCTGTTCAAAAATTATCTACGAAATGAGATACTCGAAACTATGAGCCACAAATATTATAAGATTGCCAAATAGGCTAGACCGTGGTCTTTCAAGATTATCGTGGATTTTAAAGATTATCCTGTGAATAGTTGTGACTATTATAAGGATAATCTTTCTTCAATTTCATATCTTATGACACCTATCAAATATCAAAAAGACTGTTTATCATGTAATGAATTTAAAAAATAACAAGGGAATCTCCCTCCACTCCTCTCCCTCTCCTAGAGAGGAGGCCTGAGTCCCAGCAGTGGGAAAATCAAAAAAAGGCTTATGATGACAATGATGAACAAGAGAATAGACAAAGAAGAATTAAATCACGGTTTAAAAAAAAAAGATTTTTAAATGTTTTAAAAATGGAATGTTATTCAAAAAAACCTGACGCCCAAAGTACCCGGCCGGCTGGCGTTGAGCGGACCGCGTCGCATCGGTGTTTCTCGATGTATCCCCCTATTATTTCTTCTATCACCCTTTTTGCCACTCGATGTATGAATGTTTTTCACTAACTGTTAATGTTGATATTTTAATGTATCCCTAATAATTGTTAGTTTGGACTTTTTTTTCTGTCTCCTTTGGGTAGCGTGAATATTTATGACTTTTAAATTTATTTATAGACAGTCTTATATTTTGTGAGTCTTGTTGCTTATATTGATAATTGTGAAATTCTTTGAAATGTGACTAAACATTAGTAGAAAATCATGATTCTATTTTTGTCATTGTCTATCATAATGATTCACGCTTCACAATGTGTATATTTTTGTTTGTATATGGATTGTTACATTGATTTTACGGACTTGTCAGAAATATTTCTACTTTTGGAAAACTATCTTACAATTTTTTTTTGTAACACAAAAGTGTTCAGTAAAAACAATGTACCATGATATTCATTTACAAAATGGCCAGGAAAATAAAAAGAAAGCAGAAAAGGTTTATTTGATAAACTGGCTTTTAGACCCAGTGGATAGAAAACCTACTTAACTATGACTGAATTTGAAACTTACTAATTTACTTTCCTGGCCACCGTGTTTAGTTAATATCTCTGTATATGTGCATGATTCCCGAATGCACTACCCTAAAAGCGAGAATGTGTTGCACGAACCTGTTACTTTTAATGTTCTTTTTTAAATTTCTTTTTTAATTTCACTACTCCAAGCAAAGGAATCCATTAGTGAATTGGATTTGTGTATTGATGTTTTTTTTTTCGATTGCAGCGCACAGGTAATCCATGTATAATGGCTGTATGTAACTTCGTCTGTATTTTAACTCTTGATGTCTATAACTCTATATATATACCTATTTTAAACGTGTTTCTTTATTTAGAACTTTAAATTTATGAAAAAATCTTTTTAAAATGTTTTTACAGTGAAGCTTAACATCGGGATAGAGAAATAGGTTAATGTTATCATATCTATGACAGTCGGAAGCTCGTTCAATAAAATAGCGGCTTTTTTGCCATCTATAAATAAACTGGAATTATGTTTACACGTTTTAACTGTTAAAATGTTACGGTTTTTATTTTTGTTAACGTTGAAAACTCTGAAACTATTGTTTTAGGAGTTTTAGCTTAGAAAATTTATGCTTTCGTTCGTTTTTCGTTAAAACTGATGTTTATCGAAGTTATCTTTCATAATTTTCTTAATTACTTGAGATGGGTTTTGTCATCATTACGTTTTAACTTTAAATTCTAAGCAGCACTGAGTACTATATCTTTTAACTTTTACCACAACTTTATCGTAAGCGATAACTAAAAAAATAAAATAAAAAGTATTTACTTTGTAAATAAGTTGTAAAAACAAGTTTTACTAGATGAGTCGGGCTCTATGCTCTCGGGTCGGTTTTCTGGCTTGACTACCTTGAGAAGAACCACCGAAACCAACTCAGGGGTCAAAGTCTTTTGTCCTTAGGGAGGCTTTCCAACTCTACATCTTCCGGTACGTGGTCGCCACTCCAAACTCTTTTGTCCTCATCGACCATCTGTTCTGCGAGCAATGTGCCCTGCCCACTACCACTTAACTTTGGTGATTCTTCGGGCTATTCCGGTAACATTGGTTCTATTACGGAATTCTTCGTTTCTGATGCGATCACGCAAGGAAAGTCCGAGTATAGTCCTTTCCATTGCCCGTTGGGTGACTTTAAGTCTTCTGATGATGACCACTTCTCCGAGCTATATGTCATTACTGACTTACAATAACGGTAATGATTAATGATATTTATTTTGTAAATAGGTGAAAAAAAAAACACTTTTACACGTAATTTTTTTCTTTTTTCGTCAGTTTAAATTGATAAGGGCGGTGTTTCTCTGACTACCCTGAGAAGAAACACCGCAACAAATCCAGAGGTCAATATAGGCTTAAATTTATTTCATAAATAAAATGAGAAAAGTAAGCGTTCACTTGTATTATCAGAAGTTTGGCCTTATACACAAAGAAATACATAAAAACATATGAGAAGAAGCAAACAGAAATAAAGTTTATTACAGTCATAAGTGTATCTCTACTAGTAACAATAAAAAATAAGGAAGAAATAAATAAGCATAGACGAAGAGGATTTACTTATAATTTCTATGTATGGAGGTCGTAAATCGTTTGATACAACCTTTTTATGTGTTTCATCTGGCTAATTGTCTGTGATATCGTAATGGGATTGTTATGGTAATAACAACTTTGTGTATGAGGGCTTTGAGTACGAATTTCTATGTATATGATTGTGCGTGAAAAGTTGGGGTGATTCTAAAGTTATTCTAAAAACTAGCTATTGCCCTCGGCTTCACCTGCATACATAAAATATAGCCTATGTCAATCAGGAATAAAGCAGCTTTCTATCAGTGAAAAATTTTTTTGCAATCAGACCAGTACTTTCAGAGATTACCTCCTACAAACACAAAAAACAAACTATACCTCTTTATAACATTAGTGTAGATCATTTGTCTTTTGTAATTTATTTATATACACTGTGTCTACATCTCTCATCCAACTCTCCTGTCGCAGGTCTGCTGGAAGAAATTTTATTTGAATTAAGCAACAACTTTGTGCTCTTCTATATGTATTTGTTCTTTTAATTTTTAAGCGTTTGTCTACATTAATAAATGTATTGAGATTTACCATTGGACGTAAATTTTTACATAAATACAGTAGGAGTATGTTCCTTTGGGATAAATTTTGAATATCGCCGGCAAATCTGATGGCACCTGCCTTTTCTTCCTCTTCACGTGACCATACCAAGATAAACTATTTCATTTCAACTTTTCCGTCACTGGCGCCACTTTCAAAATTCTTCTATTGTGCTCATTTCTCACTTTATCCTTTTGCGTTACTCCACACATTCATCTCAACATTCTCATCTCCTTTTTTCATCATCTTTTTCACAGCCCAACATTCTGATTCATAAAGCATCACAGGTTTTATCACGGCATAGCATAGTCGGTCTTATAATGTTCCTACTGTTGGGACTCAGTCCTCCTCTCTAGGAGAGGGAATGGGTCGTAATCTAACATGCGGGCCCAGTGCAGATTGGTGAATGTCACATGTCATCGAATTTTTGGTTCTAGGACATGCCGGTTTCCTTACGAAGTTTTCCTTCACCGTTTTGATAGCAATGGTGATGAAATAAATTACACAAAGTAATGCGCCTGGCTGGGTTTGATTCCGCGAACTACAACTCGTAAGTCAGGGCCGTTTCCACTCGGCTCACTGCTCAATATCATCACAAACTCGGCACCCAATGTTACATCTTAAGTCCCACTTAACACACCACCCAAGTTTGAAGGTACATCATACTTTGCGAGGTCCAAAATAATTTATGTTACAAGTTGTAGTTACATCAGTATGCGACCAACGTCTTGTTTTCTGGGATAACTCTGAAATCTTATATTGATGCTGTAAATCATGGAGGAAGGAAGGAAAAACATGCGGGAAACGAAGGTTATTATTTTCTATAAGATCTTGTGTTGTGCGGTTGGTATAATCCACTTTGTGTTGGCGTTAGGTTGGTATTGTTTGAGACTGTAATCCTTCTGTAGGGAAAGGCATTTTTCATGGCGTGATTTAGTAGTAGATTATCTCGTTGAGAAGGGTATATTGGTCACCTAGTTTTATACTTTGTGAGTTTGCTTATGTATGTTTTTTACGTCTTCACGCTCGAACGGCTCAACGAATTTTGATGAAATTTCGTACAGGGGTAGACCATGTCCTGGTTTAGCACATAGGGTATTTCTTTTGCGCGAGCCAAGCCACTGGCAGAAGCTAGTAAGCTTGTAGAGATAAATGATATTCTTTTTAGTTTAATGACGGCAACTGCCTTTTTTTTATGATGGGCAAATCTTCTAACCTTCATACCGGAGCTCAAGCTCGCTTTCGGATTACCCTGGCTCCAGTAGGCTTCAACCCAGCTGGGCTCCTGCTGTTGCTGACAACTCCTTGAGTGCGCGCCGTCGACGTCTTGGGCTCGGTCCGAACAGTTAGGTACCGGTCAGTCGAATAGCGAGATACCCACTGCTCGCCGTCCGCAAGAACGCATCTACGGTGTCCGAAAATCGGGATCGGAATCCCGGCGGTGGCGGCGAGAGCGCCGTTGCCTAACGCGGTCGGCCTCCTCCTTTGCTAGCATTACTGTTTCGCAGAAGGAGGCGACCGCCTGCCACTCCTCCTTGCTCCGGACCATGGCCTGAACCAAGGCCTCCACCGTCGATGTTTCAAGAAGCTCTGATAAACAAAGCTCAAATTAACAGAAGCCATTAACACTAAACTTTAACTACCAAAACATTTAGCAAGTTCGCTCCAAAAAAACACGTCAGATTTTAGTTTTAAAACTTAATTCGTGTTAAGATGTGCTAGGAAATTCGGGAACGGCAATCTAAGTTAGGTCGGAATGGTTAGTCATAACAGTTTGGTGAGCTGATAGCCGGGGTAGGTGCCAACTGTGGCCGCTGTGCCAACGGACCCTAGAGGCTCGACCTTGCTGGAAAAGATGGCGACTGCATTTTGACAGATTGTCTGAAAAGGTGCATTTCGAATAATTTGCCTGCTACGGTTTTCTCGTCCGATTATAATTTAGGTGTCTTCAAGACTAGAGTGAATAGGTTCTTAATAAACTAGTGCGCCTCACCATCAATGATTGCATCACTGCTTAACATCAAGTGGGGCCGCAGTCTAGCACTAGTGTATATTGAATAAAAATATACAAAAGTATATATTTACACTGATTTATTAAAGAAGTAAAGTTTGATTTTTTGTTTGTAAGATCTGAAAGTGCTGGTCCGATTTCTAAAATTTTTTCACCAAAAGAAAGCTGCTATATTCCTAATTAACCTAGGCTGTGACTACGCGGGCGAAGCTATGGGAAAAAGTTAGTAGATTAAATTTCTAAACAATTTTGTCTCAGACGTTACTATAGAAACCTCGTATTAAAGATATTCCAGTTTAAAGTTGATGAGATTACGTATGTCAATAATACTTACGTACTCATAATGAATTAAAAAAATTAAAAAACGCATTTTTTCATAAACAAGATGTCATATCATAGTGTCATGTTTTCTTTATGTAAGTCATTAGGCTAGATGACAGTTGAAATGTCTTAATGCCATGCTTTTTTGAAGTTGCTATACTCGAATTGCAGTACGAAGTCATTTTATGAATATCCCTTATTCATTCAGTCATTTTAATAATAATCTTGTATATTATTTAATAATACTCTTGCCTGCGGCTTCATAAAAACAAAAATATAATAAAGTGGTATTTTTTTTTTTTGTTTTTTTATTTGTAGGAGGTAATCTCTGGAAGTTCTGCTCCGATTGCTAAAATTTTTTCACCGATAGAAAGCTGCTTTATTCCTGAGTGACATAGGCTATATTTTATTAACGCGGGCGAAGCTGCGGGCAAAAGCTAGTGTTGTATACTGTCACAGCACTCACAGCTGTCTCTCTACCTACCCTATAACGGTAACCCGCTTGAAGATACTCCAACAAATGTGCCACCGACGCACGTGGTGCTCCGTGCCTGGCCATCGTCACGACTATGCGAAACGTGGACTGTATCTGCTTAGCGTGTTTACTTTGAGTACAGTTGGCTAACGAGATTGGTGTATAGGCAAGAGTTAGAAGTTATTTGGAACCATTTATTTATTTATTTATGTACACACAAACACTTAAAAAAGAAAAGAACAAATAAGAATAGAAGAGTACAAAAGATCTGCTTATCTCTAACGAAATTTCTTCCAGCCGACTTGTGACAGGACAGTTGGATAAGAAACGTAGATACAGTGTGTATAAATAAAAAAAAATAAAAACAAAATAAGTAATGAAATGGACTATAATTTTCCAGATTAAATATCACAATACATACATATATAACAATAACAGTAAATAAATATACAACCATGAGCTTTTCTGGAATATAAACAGCCTAAAGTCAAAGTCAAAGTCAAAAGTTTTTAGTTCACATAGGCCTACATGGGCACTTGTAAAACCTATGATTCTCAGCGGTAGTGTAATTTTTAATGAGTGAAAGAAATTTTCGTTATTTGTGTCCAGTAAATTCATATTTCAAATGTGTAAACACACTACCAACACATTGTGATAGTTGAATATCAGATATCTATATTACATTGATATAATAAAGGCGAAAGATTGTGTGTATGTTTGTTTTAACTTCACGCTTAAACAGCTGTATGGATTTCAATAAAATTTGGCACACGGCTTGACCATATTCTGATTATTTTCTACTGTCACACGAGCGAAGCTGCTGACAGTAGTTATTAAGCTTGTAGTTAAGGTAAATGATATTCTTCATCAGACTCAAATGACGATCACTGCTGGACCTAAGCCTTCTCAAAGTCTGCAGTGACGTTATAAATCTAGCTTTACTCTCTTCCATTAGATTATCCCGATCTTAACTTTTCATCAGTGGCATTTGTGAGGCAATACTGTATCAGGAGAGGCCCAGCTGGGTCGAAGCCTACCGGAGTCGGGGTTATAATAATAATAATAATGAGACTGTATATCCCGCGGAAGTGTGGGGGTCGAGGCTTTTTAAACGCTAAAACCCTGCACAATCGCGAGGTATGCAGTCTTAGGGAATACTTCCTAGCCGCCGACGTGGGTATGCATCGTGATGTAGTGGCAGTGGACAAGGGACTCACCCCGCTCTCCTTGGGTAACGAGAACTGGCGCAAACCTGTAGTGCTTGACACTAACGTACGCAAGGAAGTATGGCAGAATAAGGAACTTCACGGACGCTTTTTCCGGGCCCTTCATGGGCCCGATGTAGACCAACTAGCGTCCGTAGCCTGGCTGCGCGTCGGTGACCTCTTTGGGGAAACCGAAGGTTTTGTCTGTGCAATTATGGACGAAGTTATCATGACGAATAACTACCGGAGATTTATTGTGAAGGACGGCACGGTTGACATCTGTCGGGCATGTCACCGACCGGGTGAATCAATCCGCCACATTATCTCTGGTTGTTCTCGTCTAGCTAACGGGGAATACTTGCATAGACATAACCTTGTAGCCAGGATTATCCATCAGCAACTTGCTCTGAAGTATTCTCTTGTGGAATCGGAGGTGCCATACTACAGGTATGTGCCCGACCCGGTTCTCGATAATGGCGATATCACGTTGTACTGGGACCGGTCCATCATCACTGACAGGACTATTATAGCCAATAAGCCTGATATAGTGGTGGTGGACCGAAGCGAGAGGCGTGCAATGATTGTTGACATATCCGTTCCACATGACGAGAACCTCGTGAAAGCCGAGAAAGATAAACAAATCAAGTATATTGACTTGGCTCGCGAGGTTGTCGACATGTGGGAAGTGGATTCAGCGATTATTGTACCGATAGTCGTTTCAGCCAATGGCTTAATAGCCAAGAGCCTCGACCAACACCTTAGGAGGCTCTCGTTAGGCGGCTGGATCAAGGGCTTGATTCAGAAAGCGGTACTCCTGGACACGGCTCGTATAGTCAGGAGGTTCCTTTCTCTGGAGCCCTGACCGCCGCCCGGTAGCTTGGACCCTGTTCCCGAAACCGGTGGGACACTATTTTTTATATTTTTAAATGTTTTTTTAGTTTTTATTTAAATATTTAAAAATATAATTTATATGTTTGTACAACGAATAAAGGAAATAATAATAAAATCGTTTAATTTACAAAATAGGCCATGTTTACAATAACATATCTTAACTATTACACAGAACATTATCTTAAAGGAAGGTTATCTGAAAGGAAGCTCGAGCCTTAGTTTAAAGGCTAGAAGGAACGGGGTGGGTTTTTAGTCAGTAAGAGTCTGACACTATCTCCCGCTCCCCCAAGGGCGGGGTTGTCATAAGAAATTTTTTGCCTACTGTAAAAAAAAGCCAATTTGTATGCTTAAATAAAATTTTGTTACGATTGTCTGCTGGTTATCCTCAGACATCCAACTAGGCCGTAAGTTGGGCAGATGGACAGCTTCTTCTAAAGTGAGAAATTCATCAAATGAATCCTCCTGCTCTGAGTGGAACGAGAGCCTTTTACTGACAGAAAGCCACTTATGTTCCAGGCCGTGGAGCCTACCAATCTCTTTCGTCGCCTGTACATTGTATAATAGCAGTTACTACAGTGATTAGTAATGACTAATGTGGTATGTTCAGTGTAGTATTTTACTATCACTAAGCAGTTAGCTAGAAAACTGACTATCAGCTTATTTCTCGTGTTTTTTTTCTCTAATTTCTTCTTCTAAACTCTTTCGTGATACGTTCCAACGTATCGCGGTAAAGTTAAATGTTGCTATAACAATATAATATTCCACAACCATCACACAACGCCGTCTAGTCCCAAGCTAAGCAGAGCTTGTCTTATGGGTACTAGACAACTGATAAACATACTTATATATTTCTAAATACATACATATTATAGATAAATTACACCCATAGACAAAACGAATGATTATGCTCATCACACAAACATTTGTCCTGGGTGGAAATCGAACCCACGACCTCCGGCATAGCAGTCAGGGTAACTAACCACTAGACCAACAAGCCAGTTCTGGTTGCTGAATACTCAAAAAAATGCGTTCTTAGTCTCTAGATAGCTAAGGAGTGGGAAATAAGCACTGATATAATATAGAGTATAATTGATAAATATTATTTGATAAGATTGAATTAACGTATGTAAATTATTACATTTAGATTTAACTAGCTGACCCGGCGAACTTCGTACCGCCTAAGGGTATGATTCCGAGCCACGCTCCACGCAGCAGTGCTGCCGCGACACTACTGGTCCCCATACAATTTCCATAAGCTTAAATGAGATTACATTCCGAGCTAGGCAGCAATGTCGCGGCAGCAATGTAGGCAGTGTGGCAATGTGTGGCAGCACTGCGGCAACAACACTGCTGCTTGTTGCCGAGTTCGGAATTATACCTTACAGTCAATGAATGTAGTATATCCTTCGATATCGATTGCGATGAAACAAAGCAGCAATTTTTCAAGTTACGTACAATTATAATATATAAAAGTTATCTACATCGATTTCATACATTTAACGCGATGCACTACTGAAAACTTCTACAGGATTTTATACACCACTAATTTTTAACACGCTTTTATTAGTTTCACCTGTTTCTTTGCTTGTAACCAGCAACGCACAACCACCTTTGAGATCGATTTTGCCCAACTTTGGGCCATCAGATTTTTTTGAACTTCACACACTGATCAAATACCGATGAAAATGAAATAATCCGTTTTTTTTTTCTTGCGGACATTACTTTCACTATTTATCCCCTTAATATTTTTATCACATTCGGTGGCTATTCACTAAACAGTGAATAATAAATATATAAAAAAAACTCAAAAACACGCTTTCATAGCATATCGTTTATTATTATTATTTTCTACTTATATTGAAAACTAGCTGCTCCCAGCGGCTTCGCCCGCGTGATAGCAGAAAATTATTTAAAGGGAACATACTTCCGGGATAAAAAGTATCCTATGTCCTATTCCAGGACCCGGTCTATCCGTGTACCAAGATTCATCAAAATCGGTTTTGCCATTTAGGCGTGAAGACGTAACAAATAAACAAACTCACTATCTCTTTTATAATATTAGTAAGGATTTATTTTACACTTTTTTTAGTTTGATGAGCAATGAAAGAGTGTTTTTGTGTTTTTTTAAACTAAATTTTTAATTCGTACAAATATTTAAAGGACTTATTAGAAAAAGTCTTGTTATTATTTAAGTAAAGTCTCAATAAATAATATTCATAAACAGCAAAGTTATTAGCGTTTGTTTGTATCGCAAAATGTCCCTCAATATATGGACATATGTACAGGCTATTGATATGAATAAATAAATGACGATCAATATGGAAAAACACTGCGCGTTGTATTTACTGCTAGCAATTGTTATGAGTGATTGATTATAGTGTGAATTTTTTATTAGAAACTATCTTTTGCCCGCGGCTTCACCCGCTCACATAATCCCAGGATAAAAAGTATCCTATGTGTTATTCTGGGATATGGTCTACTCGTGTACCAAGTTTCATCGAGATCCGTTCAATAGTTTTTGCGTGGAAGAGTAACAAACATCCATACATCCATCCATACATCCATCCATACATCCATCCATACATCCATCCATACATCCATCCATACATCCATCCATACATCCATCCATACATCCATCCATACATCCATCCATACATCCATCCATACATCCATCCATACATCCATCCATACATACAAACTTTCGCATTTATAATATTAGTAGGATTATGATAGATCGTGGGCAATTTTGGCATTTAGCGTTTTTTTTTTTACTTTGACTACAAAAATATGATCAATAACGGGTTCGGATGGAGCCTAATTTTTTTTTGGACTAATTAAAAATAGAGTTGTATACGTAAAGATTATTTGAATTGTGATTCAGATTCTATTCTAATATTACAAGCTTTTTTACAAGCTTTTATTTAGTTTCACCTGTCTCGATGTTTGTCTGTAATCAAATTTGTAAATTAAATTTGACCCACTTTCCGGTTAACGATTGAGTTGAAATTTTGCATGCATGAGTAAATCAGATGACAATGCAAAATTATTATGACATGGAGCTGATCTGATAATGGAACCGGAAGGTGGCTATAGGAACTTGGTAGTTAAACGACACAACCCCATCGAGTTTGGGCTCGTATGATTTGTCTTGACGAGTATCCTTACTAATATTATAAAAGCGAAAGTGAGTTTGTTTGTTTGTTACGTCTTCACGCCTAAATGGCAAAACCGATTTTGATTAAACTTGGTACACGGATAGCCCATGTCCTGGAATAGGACATAGGATACTTTTGATCCCGGAAATTTGTTCCCTTGGGATAATTTTCTGCTATCACGCGGGCGAAGCCGCTGGGAGCAGCTAGTTAATTATAAAGGTATACTGAGCTATAAAAGCTTGCTATGAAAAAATGATTTTCATTAAAAATTTGTTTCAGTCGAATTGATAGATTATGGCTAAGCGATGTTCACACCGGTATACATAAGTCCCCATACACCACGGGTTATTTTAAGGTGTCTACACATCTACTGTCCTAGTTTCACATCGTGTGTGCAAGGCATCTTGTGTAACCCCTGGCTAAGACATCGTCGTATTTAAAAGCTCTAATTAATGGCTTCAATTTAATTAAATAAATAAATAAATCCGATATAAAGAAGAAAGAGTCACTGTGGAGTTTTAATTATGTTTTTAGGGTTCCTTACTTCTTAAAGAAAAAAACCCTTATAGGATCACTTTGTTGTCCGTCTGTCTGTCTGTCTGTCTGTCTGTCAAAACCTGCATCCCACTCACCTACGTGCACAAAACGTTTTGGTAACACATTTATTTATTATTATTATTATTTATTTATTTATTGTTTATTTCAGGCATTAATTGACCCATAGTAACATTACTGAATTCCCTGCCGGAGTCTGTGTTTCCTGATAGCTACAACTTAGGCGTCTTTAAGTCAAGAGGGAATAGGTTACTTCTAGGTAAGCGTGCTCCATCGTCGACCACATCATCGCTTACCATCAGGTGTGGTCAAACGCGAGCCTATCAATAATAAATAATAAAAAAATCTATACAAATAAAAAATCTGTAGTAGTTAGATTATGATTTAGTTTCCTGTTTGGAATCTATGATGCCCTTTAATTTATTATCATAATAAAATAAACCGCGCAAGTGCGAGTCGGATTCGTGCACTGAGAGTTCCGTACAAACTTATATATGAAAATAGTTCAATTCTCCAATTGAGTCACGAAGATATATCCGAATCGCAAATTATAGTTTTTTATGTGACGTAACTACTATGTACAGTTTTCAAATTTAATTTTTTATACTTGTGCTAAGAGACTTTGGTTCATGCCAAATTTCAGGATTGTAGATGGTACCTTATGGATTTCGATTCCCTTGAGGGTGTCGAAATACGCGTTTTGTTTTTCGTTAACTCAGAAGTTGGCTGTAAAAAACTTCAGATTTCCGAGTTAACAAAAAAAGATACGGCCATTTCAAGGGACCGCAAACCTGAGTATATGGTCAATATCGATACCTCCACGCGTTCCACAAATTTCACAAAACGACGTCTAGTCCCAAACTAAGCACAGCTGGTACTATGAGTACTAGATAACTGATAAATATACGTTATACATATTTCTAAATACATACATATTATAGATAAATACACCTAGACTCAGCACAAATGATCGTGCTCATCACACAAACATTTGTCTCGGGTGGGAATCGAACCCACGACCTCCGGTATTAGAAGTCAAAGCTACTAACCACTAGACCAACAGGCAAAGTAAAAATACTATGACATCACATAGAAAGTGTATAATTTTCATTTGTTTTCTTGAATTAGTTTCCATCTCACAAAAATATTCAATGGGCACCGTCTCACCTGCTGTGGTGACGTCACAAAATGGCGCCCACGTCATACACGTGGCCTGCCAGTCTCTGCCAACTGACTTATTCCGCCCTTGACACTGCTAGCCCCACTACTAACTAGCGTTATGAAATATTGCTTCCTTTCTATTTTACGTAATTGGGTAAGATCTAATTGGTATTTTAGGGATGAGAGATTTATTTTAGAGGTGTTCTTGGCTCTGGGAAAATTGAAAAGATTTTATAGTTTTTTTTTTCTTTTCCATTACTGTTTTTGTAAAGATTTTGCTTTGTTTTTGGAAACATGATTTTTATAAAAACTAATGTAATGGTATGCGTTTCTCTAGGATGTACGATGACTAAGATTAAGTTTTATGTATATAAGATATGTTATTGAGGATTTTCCAAATAAACCACAAATTGTTTCTCTGAAAATCAAAGTTTTCTTTATTTAACACGTCTTTACTATATTACAACGTTTAACTATGACCATTACACCTATAACTTACCTGAAAATCAAAGAAACGACATTTAAAGTTTACTAATATCGCCTCCTCAATTATATCCCTTTATTTTATCTCTTTACAATAGAATTTTTAACAATAAAATATGCAAAATAATCTAAACATCATCTGCCATTCAATCACACGTCACCCCGTTCCACAAAACATAAATTCCATTGATAACTTCAACGCGCGAAGCGCGGCAAATTTGAATTAATGAAATGTCATTTCATTACATGTATATGTGTGGAAGTATTTTTTTATAAAAACTAAAGTACGGTGTTATACCACGCATGTAATTTTGTTTCATCACCACTGTTCTTAAAACGGTGAAGGAAAACATCGTGAGGAAAGCAGCATGTTCTAGAACCAAAAATTCTTATACACGTGACATTCACCAACCCGCACTGGGCCCGCGTGGTGGACTTCGGCCCATTCTCTCTCCTAGAGAGGAGGCCTGAGTCCCAGCAGTGGGAACATTATAAAGGCTGGTGATGATGATGATGACGGTGTTATAAAATTTTGCCATTATGTTCCCGTTATATTTCTACGAAAAAGGTTAATTTGAAAGGTTTATAAATAGTTATAAAACACTTAAAAGTAAAGAAGTAAAGATTACTTTTTATTGCTTCGAATATAATATGATATTTTATTAGAGCTTCTTTTCTTCACTAAAGCTACATTTACTTAATTTCTTAAACAAATAAAAGAAAACCCATACTTCTTACCTGCTATTATAAATCGGAAAGTTAATCTGTTTTTTTTTGGCTACTTTTTACGTCAAAACGGTCTAACAGATTTGGGTAAAAGAAAGAAAGAAGAAAGAAAGAAAAAGTGTTTATTTGCGCCCAACATGAAAAACGGCTTAGGACACAGGTAGAGCAGGCCCTATGATAGCACATAGGCTACTTTTTATACTGGGAGTAGGTTTTTTTTTTTTGTCGACGGGGAAAATCATCTTTGACGAAACCCGCTCTTGGGTGGAGCGGGAGACAGTGTCAGACTCTTACTGACTAAAAACCCCGCGCCGTTCCTTCTAGCCTTCATACCGGGGCACGAGCTCCCTTTCGGACAACCCTGTCCCCAGTAGGCTTCGACCCAGCTGGGCCCCTCCTGCTGCTGACAACTCCTTGAGGCGCGCGGGAACAGTGCGCGCCGTCGACGTCTTGGACTCGGTCCATTACCGGACGATCGGACAGCGAGCTACCCATGGCTCGCCGTCCGCGAGCCCGCTACTGGGAGTAGGTCCCGTTGGTATAATTTTCTACATCCGAGCTGGCAAAGCCACACTCAAAAACTAGTATAGTATAATTTAAAGGAAAATTTTCAGAGTTTTTCCTTACCTTCAGAAGCTTCGAAAACTGTGGCTGACAACAATGGTTGCAGTGAAATAGATACGGGTATATTTCAGTATTTCACTGAGATATGTATCGGTCTGGTATCGACGGCTGTTCCGATACGATCCCTGATACTGTTGCCGCTTCGTTCACGTGGAAAAACGATGGTTCTTGAAGCTTTTACCGGTAACGTTTACGTTTAAATTTTCAACCTTATTGATTTCGTGTCTAAAATTGCAGACTTCACAGTGAAAATAGAGTAGACTTAGTAGTTTTCTGCTGTCTAGCATAGTCATGCTTATATTTCGCAAAGGGCCAGACAGTAAGGGCTAGGCGCGCTAGTTTATTAAGAGCCTATTCACTCTAGCCTTGAAGACACATAAATTATAATCGGACGGAAAGACCGCAGCAGGCAAATTGTTCAAGTCTTTCGATGTAGGCGGTATAAACGATGAGGCGAAACGCTTAGTTCGGACCGTAGAGGTTTCAACAAATGACTCGTGGATACTCGCCGTACGTAGATCGCGTTAATAAGCTCTTCGATGTTGTTTTTCATAGCCATTGAATGCAGTTTTTCTACAATTTTTGGCCTGTTGGTCTAGTGGTTAGTGGCCCTGACTGCTATGCCAGAGGTCGTGGTTTCGATTCCCACCCAAGACACATGTTTGTGTGATGAGCATGATCATTTTGTTCTTTATTTGGGTGTAATTTATCTATAAGAATATTATAAATAGATAAAGTTTGTTTTATTTTTGTGTGTATGTTTGTAGGAGGTAACCTCTGAAAGTACAGGTCTGATAGCAAAAATTTTTTCACCGTTAGAAAGCTGATTTATTTCTCAGTGACATAGGGTATATATACGCAGGCGAAGCCGCAGGCTGAAAATAGTCTGTATATATTTAGAAATATATAAGTATGTTTATCAGTCATCTAGTACTCTTAACACAAGCTCTGTTTAGTTTGGGACTTTTTTTTTTTTTTTTCTGTCGACGGCGAAAATCATCATTGACGAAACCCGCTCTTGGGTGAAGCGGGAGACAGTGTCAGAGTCTTACTGACTAAAAACCCCGCGCCGTTCCTTCTAGCCTTCATACCGGGGCTCTAGTTTCCTTTAGTTTGGGACTGGTCGGCGTTGTGAGAAAGTTGTGGAATATTATATATATCGTAGCATGTATTTCCAATGATTCACCAACATTATGTACTGTATGTATTTGTGTATTATTGTGCTACGATCACGCTTGCCAACCGTGTTGATACCGTGTTGGTGACATGGTATTACAAGTGCACGACCATTCAATCTTTCAGTGTATGAAGCTTTTTTAATCCGACCAACGCGTAACGTCATAATTACTACTCAAGAGCCTTTATATTTTACTAGCTTTCCGCCCGCGGTTTCGCCCGCGTGGACTACAGTTTATATCGCGCGGGCAGAGACCCGTGCTCAGCAGTGGAATTATAGGTAGCCTATGTGTTATTCCAGTGTCTCTTCTACCTACCTATCAAATTTGATCTAACTCCGTTCAGTAGTTTTTGCGTGAAAGCGTAACAGACAGACAGACAGAGTTACTTTCGCATTTATAATATTAGTAGGGATGACTATTCAATTTGGTCGGATTCCCGATATAATCGACTAGCTGCTTCCAGCGGTTTCGCCCGCGTGATAGCAGGAAATTATCCTAAAGGAACATACTTCCAGGATAAAAAGTGTCCTATGTCCTATTCCAGGACATGGTCTATCCGTGTAGCAAGTTTCATCAAAATCGGTTTTGCCATTTTGGCGCTAAGACGTAACAAACAAACTCACTTTCACTTCTATAATATTAGTAAGGATTTTGACGCAATTTGGAATGGATAGGGCCATGTTTAACCAATATCTCATCTGATGGTAAGCGATGATGTGGTCGACGATGGAGCACTCTTGCCTAGAAGTAACCTATTCACTTTTGACTTAAGACCTCTAAGTTGTAGCTATCAGGAAACACACTCCGGCAGGGAATTCTACTCCTTAGCTTTACGCACAACATTTTTTTTTTCTCTACCTCTCAGAGTTTTTTTCTATTCTTATAATATTTAAAAAGGATCTGTTTTAGTAAGAAAATTAACTCTTAAATCATTATCCGTATCTATATATATAAAAATCAATGCCACTTTTCGTTGTTATTTTATAACTCAAGAACGGGCTCACCTATCCAAACCAAATTTTTAGGCTTTGTTCGGACTATTTAGTAGATGGTTTATGTGAAGTTTGGTAGAGTAGAGTAGGGTATAGTAGGGTAGAGTAGGGTGGAGTAGAGTAGTGTAGGGTAGAGTAGGGTATAGTAGAGTAGAGTAGGGTAGAGTAGGGAAGAGCGGGACCGAAGCCGTGCGGGCAAAAGCTAGTATGTTATGAAGAAAAGTCTTCCACTGCGTATGTTTGTCTGTATGAAAGAGATAAATAAAATAAAAAAACCAACTGTATTTTCGTACAAATTGGACAACACTGACACTAAGTACAAAACAGGTCATGGCAGATCATAGCGGGCATCAAGCGCCAGTGCACAGTTGAGTGGAAAGGCAAAACAGCCCCTCAGTCGCCCGGATGGCCCGGTGAACATGCGTTTAAGTCGCCAACTATGTACCATAACTGGCTTATAACTTTGTGATTTTTTATAATCATTATCTTCCTGCTCTTGTTCCGTTTTACTTGGGGTCCGCGCAACACGTTTTTTTCTTCCATTCTATCCTGTCATTCGTCAGGCTATCACTAACTCCCTTTTCTTTCATATCACTTCTCACACAATCTATCCATCTTTTCTTTTCTGGGTCGAAGCCTACCGGGGTCGGGGTTATCCGAAAGGAAACTAGAGCCCCGGTATGAAGGCTAGAAGGAACGGCGCGGGGTTTTTAGTCAGTAAGACTCTGACACTGTCTTCCGCTCCACCCAAGAGCGGGTTTCGTCAATGATGATTTTCCCCGGCGACAGAAAAAAAAAAACCCATCTTTTCTTTGGTCTCCCTTTCCCCCTCCATCCATCCACATGTAAACTTATAGCTTTTTAGCAACATGCGTTTCGTCCCTCCTTTTCACATGATCATACCTAGTCAAACGTTTCCCTTTCAACTTTTCAGTCACTATGATATTTCATAATACAGTTTTGAAATCTTGTACAGTGCGTTTCAGTTTAGAGGTTCCTTTGCCGTAATATTGGCAATACGGAAAAACAGTGTAGCAAAATTTTTTGCAATTAAATTACTAAATATTAGGGAGATTAACTGATACTTCGTTACTTTTAACAATTGCCTTTTGTTTTTTTTTTTTTACTATTCTTGAATAATGTGTAGGACGCTGGGCTCCATTCCGACTATCCCGCAATTCTTTCAAATACCGAAAACGCTACGCCACAATATCGTACCTCTCTTTTAACAACTTACTTTTAGACTTGCATTTTTTTAATAAAATCCCATTCACCTCATAATTCTCCAAAAAGTGTTGCAACTACCGTTAAAATCGATTTCGTTTCGCATTTCGGGGAAGAATTTTGGTTGAGTAGGCAACTCTTTCCTTTTTTACCTTCTTTTTTGTGTAGACAGACAGAGGAGCTAAGATTACGCCGAAGGAACTTTTTAAGTGAAACGCACTGTACATATAGATTATTTCCATAAAAATACTAGACAGATGTTTTAGGTTTGGCATATAGGTACTAATAATAAGGTTGTATTGATTTTATAATTTATTATTCTACTAGCTTCTGTTAGCGGTTTTCCCCACAAGAAAGTAGACAATTATTTCAAGGAAACGCACACCGGGGGTATCATATGTGCTTTTCCAGGATATAGTCTCTGAGTGTGCCTTTACGCTGCTCGCCCACGTCAGACTTTTTGTAGGACAGATAATCGGGCCGATTTTGTATATTTGTGACATTGTTCTGTATTTCTGAATGACTTTTTGTAGGACGTGTGCGTTGCAGTATTGCTATCAGTGTGTTCCATTTTTCTTCTACAAAAAATCGTCCACCGATTATCGGACGGGGGCGAGTAGCATTAATGCGAACCCGTTTAGCCATTTAAACTTGCAGGTTACCTGCAATGCACATAAAAACTTTCGGCTTTTTAATATTAGTGTCATTTTAGTTCTCGTTTCTGTCGTAATGTCATCTATATATATAAAAATGACCCCCGTTTTCCGTTGTCACGACTTGGCATGAAAACGGCTTGACCGATTTGGCTGATTTTTTTTTTGTTGTGATTGTTATTGTAAGGAGAAGGTTCTTATGGAAAAAAAAATTAGGGTAGTGTAGGGTAGAGTAGGGTAGAGTAGGGTAGAGTAGGGTAGAGTAGGGTAGAGTAGGGTAGAGTAGGGTAGAGTAGGGTAGAGTAGGGTAGAGTAGGGTAGGGTAGGGTAGAGTAGGGTAGGGTAGGGTAGAGTAGGGTAGAGTAGAGTAGAGTAGGGTAGAGGAGTAGGGTAGAGTAGGGTAGGGTAGGGTAGAGTAGGGTAGAGTAGGGTAGAGTAGGGTAGAGTAGGGTAGAGTAGGGTAGAGTAGGGTAGGGTAGGGTAGAGTAGGGTAGAGTAGGGTAGGGTAGGGTAGAGTAGGGTAGAGTAGGGTAGGGTAGGGTAGAGTAGGGTAGAGTAGGGTAGGGTAGGGTAGAGTAGGGTAGAGTAGGGTAGAGTTGGGTATAGTAGGCTGGAGTAGGGAAGAGCGGGAGCGAAGCCGCGCGGGCAAAGCTAGTATTTTTATAATTCTAATTCTGATTATCTTAATGTCCCCGCCTACGGGCTTCAAAAAAACGCATCACAATCAGGGTGAGATGGATTCAAATACTAGGGTGTGGGATTGTGCGAAAGAGTTACCGCAGCCCGGGAACGCGATGGGCACCTAAAGGAATACAGGCAGGTTTTTTTCAGTAAAAGTCTGACACTCCTTTGCCACTTCTTGCTGCACTGGATGCAGCGAGAAGTTGGACGAAGACAGGGTGGAGTAATTTGATGAAGTCCCATTTCAAAAAAGAAAGAAAAAACATAAATATATAATTGTACCTAAAATTATGTGTGTATCAACAATTAAACTTACGCTAATTAGATTAAACAAAAATAATAATAAAACCCTACTTTAATTACAGCTAAAATATATGGCATCAAAAAAACTCTTCCACATCGCTGTCGACTGGTAATGAGCCCAAAAGATCTGGCGGCATTGCCACGCTGTATGGCAATGCTTATCCTCTGTCCAAGGTAAAAGCCAGCCCTTGGGTCACACGAAGTGTCAACTAGACGTTTCGACAGATCTTTAAACAACTTATGAACACTCGGACCACACCATCTGAGATCAATCAAAGCATTTATTTCAAATAGACCATTTGCAGGCCCTTTTGAATAGTTAAATATCGGTCAGTCCCAGAAAAGTGAAGCTAAATTACACGTTCCAAAGCGTAGATCTCATGGAAAAGAACGTGCAAGAAACTCCATGGACACTCTTTTAAATCATATTGTGTGTTTTGAGAGTTTTAAATTCAAGTTTCAAGTTCGAAAGTATAACTTCCAACAAGGTTATTATATTTCCGCCGCTTGAGGCTCTCCGCAGCCCCGGGCCTTGGTCGAAGCCATGGTCCAGAGCGAGGAGGAATGGCAGGGGGGTCGCCTCCTTCTGCGAAGCAGTAATGCTAATAAAGGAGGAGGCAGACCGTATCAGGCAACGGCGTCCTCACCGCCGCCCGATCCCGATTTCCGGCCACTGATTGTCCGGTAACTGTCCGGACCGAGCCCAAGACGTCGACGGCGCGCACTGTTCCCGCGCGCCTCAAGGAGTTGTCAGCAACAGCTGGGTCGAAGCCTACTGGGGCCAGGGTTATCTGAAAAAAAGCTCGAGGGCCGGTATGAAGAGGCTAGAAGGAACGGGGTGGGTTTTTAGTCAGTAAGAGTCTGACACTATCTCCCGCTCCACCCAAGAGCGGGGGTTGTCATAAGTTGATTTTTGCCCACCGAAAAAAAAGGCTCTCCGCAGCCGCAGCGGCAGCACCAGTTCAGTCATGTACAATTTAATTTGTATCTATTAACAGGCTAACATTGAAAGCTTGATTAAAAATGTGTGCAATACACAAGAGTATATTATTAAATTTGTTTTATGTAAATATCTATGACCAGTGCGTGTTGCCAGTCATAATATAAGGCTCTGAAACGTTGTCGCACATAATGGGCCAAATCAGAAGGTTTAAAGACACCTAAAGGGGAATGGAGGGAGCTATGCTCGGAGTTACCTTGAGTGATCGGAACAGAAATGAAGATATTAGGAGGAATAGCCAGGTACCAACATAATTATCTTGAGAAATCGTTCGTAATGGTCATATTTGTCTTAGGCGGCTTGAATCCCTTACTTCATTTAGGTTTCTATATTAACTGCCTCACAGTGCTCGGAAGTTGATTTTATAAATCCCTCGCTGCGTTCGGGATTAAATCTTAGCAAACTTCGTTTCATTTCGTATTGAATATTTTACTTAAAAACATCGCCTTATCGCCTACCCCTAGTCACAAAATCTATTATTTAATCGATTTATTTAAAGTTTCGAAAGAGTAGCTCAGCCCCGGTATGAAGGCACGAAGGGACGGGGTGGGTTTTTAGTCAGTAAGAGTCTGACACTATCTCCCGCTCCGCTCAAGAGCGGGGGTTGTCATTGGATGATTTTCCCAACATAAAAAAGGCCTGAGAAAGGAGACATTAAAAGAAATATTTCTTAAAAAGTTTACAGAATCTTGTCAAAGGTTCTTTTCAGTTAATTCAGCAGCTAGAGAGCTCAGTAGTTCCATTCACTGTCCTAAGAAAGCCGCTTAGTCGCTCACCACAAAGAAATTAGTCTTTCTTGGAAAGCGCTTTACGCTGAAAGATGAAAAACCGTGGAGTTTTTTTTTCGCGTGTACCGTTAATAGTGTTTACGTTTTGCTGTAGTCTACATTACTGTGTTTCATGAATTTGACAGTCTTTGATTGACTACTGTCATAACGCTACTTAATTTTAAACGTATTTTAAAAGTTGCAAACGTTGAATATTCCTTCCCCATTTCTTCTACCTAGGCCCTTTCTTTTACTGTATATAAGAGGATTTTATTTTTTAACCGACTTCTAAAAAAGAAGGAGGTTCTCAATTCAGATATTTTTTTTTATGTAGATATGTTCGCGCATAGCTTTGTCGCTTGCCAACCGATTTAAAAAATATTTTTTTGTTGGAAAGGGTATACTTTCTAAATGGTCCCATAGTCACCAAGTTGGGATCTGACGACGGAATCTTGGCGAAATCGAGGAAACTCTTCAAATTCAATTAAACTTTTTAGTGAAGTTGGTTAATTTTTTTTTTAAAGATTTTTTAAATACTTTTGGATATATATACTTTTGTACTGGTTTTTTAGGTGGTAAATTATCCAATGACATCTCAGAGCACCTGCCATGTTTTCTCTCCATTACTCTTGGTTGACTTGTAGAGAATGCCTAAGGTATTAAGTCCACCTTTTTAGCTGTGTGTCGCATGATGTTTTATTATAGTACACTAGCTTTTGCCCACGCGGTTTCACTCCCGCTCTTCTCTACTCTACCCTACTCTACCTAACTCAACCCTACTCTACCCGACTCTACCCTACTCTACCCTACTCTACCTTACTCTACTCTACACTACCCTATACTACCCTACATTACTCTACTCTACTCTACCCTACACTACCCTACACTACCCTACTCTACTCTACCCTACACTACCCTACACTTCCCTACACTACCCTACACTACCCTACACAACCCTAATTTTAATTTTTCCAAAAGAACCTTTTCTTCACAATAACAAACACAAAAAAAAAAAAATTAGCGAAATCGGTCCAGCCGGTTACGCGTGATGGCGTGACCAAGGGAAATAGGAATAAATTTTTATTTAAATAGATTTTGATGAAAGTGAAGAAAGTTTGTTATCATGGCCGAGGCGGAATTCAAGCGAATCCGAAACTGCAGTGGCAACAGATAAACTGTCAAAAACTAACAGATAATCCTAACTATATTTCGATTTTTTTAAATTCTTGTTAAGTTCGCGCTTGACCGCTATCTCACTTGATGGAATGACCCCCTTGTTCTCCATAATTATGTAGTTGCAAAAATAATAATTAATAAACAAGTCAGTCAGTTTTTAGGTATCTATTATTATTATCATCTGTTTATATAATCTCAGGACCCTGAGGTCCTGGGCCTTTGAGAGGCGTACAAGGGGCCGAAGCCAACTCGCAGAGGCCCTTTTGGTTACTATAATGGAACGTGATACCAACCGACGATTATCCCTGTGCGCGCTATACTAGTGCAACCAAGGACAACCCCCGGTTTGAAAAACTATTGCGACATAATATGAAAAACAAAATAATAGGGCTATGATTTTTGGAGTCTTAAGTGGACTGGTAATATGGAGCTATGTTAAGACTATGGCCCCTGCCTGAATAATGTCATTAATATCCATCGATAAAAGGCAGGGGGTGACTTGCACACTCAATAAATGGGCCCCTAAAACGGCCGCTAGCACGAAGTGACGTAGCAACAAGAGGGCAACATATCCTGAGGCGCTTGAGGAGTGGAGAGGCATACCACGGCTATCGGGACAATCCCGGAAGTACGGTCAAGATCCCTACCAGCACCTTACTGGATTATGCATCCATCTCCCGAGCATGTTTGCTCTTGCGACTCTCCACTCAAGCTAGCCAATAAAGGCAAGAGAGAGGTGGGAGCTCTGTTCCTCGTCAGTGTTCACTACGACCGGCCAATAAAGGCAAGCCGGAGATGAAGAACAGGAATTCTCCCGGGAGATCGGGTCCGTGGGGTCGCTAATACCCAACAGTTCGCCACAAAACTGCCCTGCGGATTGTATCTCTCTTAGTCTGGCCCCTCACCCTAGGTATGTTACGGTAAAGGAAATTCTACCGATACAGACCTAGGGCATGTTGGAGCACACAAGCCCCACCACGACGTCAACGTAGAGATACGACGATGGGGTTATTATTATTATTATATAGCTTTATTGCACACCTTAACTTAAAAAGAACAACATTTACAAATATACGTGTGCAATAGGCGGTCTTATTGCACAGGGCAATTTCTACCAGACAACCTTTGGATGGACTTAAACGAAATGAAAAGATTTCGGGCTGTCAGTGTACAACTACTTAAAGAACAATGTAAAAATAAAAACAAAATACAATACATAAATAAAAAACCAAATAATAAACTAATATAAAATATAATTTCAATTAGAAAAGAGAAGAAAAACTAAAGTGATAGATAATGCTCCTTCACCATTTTTTTGAACGTTTGTAGTGTTTGGGCTCGCCTCACTTCTATGGGTAATTCATTCCACAAACGAGCTGCTTGTATCGTAAAGGATTTATCAAAGAACGAAGTGGAAAGCATACGAGTACTAAGTTTTAGATTTTCCGATCTATCACAATTGTCAACCCGAAAAACACTAATACGATGGAGTGTCATGGTCTAAATTGACACAAAGCTCCTTAATAAGATTTAAAAAACCTAACCTAAACCAACAATACTCATGATCCTGGGGCGCAAATGGCAACTGATGTAACACATGTGAGTTTATTCTGTAAAAGTCTGACACGCTCTCCTGCTACACCGACTTCTAACAAACAGGTTAATCCTAGTTTAGAAGTCAGGGTTTTTTTGCTCTGGCCCACTTAGACATGTTTCCATAAATATAAAAATTTGTGTAATTTTTTTGGAAAATAAAATTATTATTATTATTTACCCAGCGGCTTCGCCCGCCTGATAGCAGAAAATTATCCCAAGGGAACATACTTCCGGGATAAAAAGTATCCTATGTCCTATTCCAGGACATGGTCTATCCGTATAGCAAGTTTCATCAAAATCGGTTTCGCCATTTAGGCGTGAAGAAGTAACAAACAAACAAACTCACTTTCGCTTTTATAATATTAGTAAGGATTATTACACCCTAGGACGAGAGTAATCATCATGATTTTCCACATTAAAACAATGTCGATACCGATTGCCCGGTCTCTAGTTCAGACAACACACAAATACTAACACAATATAAGCTAAATAAAATGGTTTCAAAATGCATTAAAACATAATTTAAAAAAAAACAAAGCGGTTGTCTATGGGATGGCATTTAGAACAATGCAATTAGGATTAGCGTCAGGGTTTGAGGAATTGGCTGCGGCAGTCTGACGTGAAATTGAATTATTATAAAACTATGTATTATTGACGAAGCTGTATCAAACTAGATTATTTGTGTATACCACACTATTATTATAAAGAGGTAAAGTTTGATAATTTTTGTTTTTTGTTTGTAGGGGGTAATCTCTGAAAGGACTGGTCCGATTGCTAAAATTTTTACACAGATAGAAAGCTGCTTTATTCCTGAGTGACATAGGCTATATTTTATGTACGCGAGCGAAGCCGGGACGGGCCGCTAGTATGTTATAATAAAGAGGTAAAGTTTTTTTTTTTGTTTGTAAGGAGATAGTCTTTGAAAGTACTGGTCCGATTGCTAATTTTTTTGTACCGATAGAAATCTGCTTTATTCCTGAGTGGCATAGGCTATATTTTATGTACGCGGGTGAAGTCGCAGGTAAAAGCTTGTAAATAGTAATACGTTTATTTCGACCATCACAGGATCAAAGTCAAAGTCAAAATATTTTATTTCACATAGGCCTACATGGGCACTTATAAAACGTCAGAAGCTAGTGCACGGTTCCAAATTGGTCGTTTCCTATGGAGAAGAACCGGCAAGAAACTCCATGGTTACTCTTTTCATTCATGAATCCCCAAGCGACCACCGGTGGCCGCGCATCTATTGTCTTACTATTGTGTCTCTAATTGACGGTATCTGAAGGGTTAAAAAATGTGTTTATTACAATATTGATTGATTCATGTTTCTTACATAAATCAGCAGTGACCGGTTTTTTTTTTCTGTCGACGGGGAAAATCATCATTGACGAAACCCGCTCTTGGGTGAAGCGGGAGACAGTGTCAGAGTGTTACTGACTAAAAACCCCGCGCCGTTCCTTCTAGCCTTCATACCGGGGCTCTAGTTTCCTTTCGGATAACCCCGACCCCGGTAGGCTTCGACCCAGATGGGCCCCTCCTGTTGCTGACAACTCCTTGAGGCGCGCGGGGACAGTGCGCGCCGTCGACGCCTTGGCTCGGTCCGGACAGTTACCGGACGATCGGACAGCGAGCTACCCATGGCTCGCCGTCTGCGAGCGAGCGTCAACGGTGGCCGGAAATCGGGATCGGAATCCCGGCGGCGGCGGCGGGGGCGCCGTTGCCTGATGCGGTCGGCCTCCTCCTTTGCTAGCATTACTGCTTCGCAGAAGGAGGCGACCGCCTGCCACTCCTCCTCGCTCCGGACCATGGCCTGAACCAAGGCCCGGCGCGAGAGGTCTCCGCCGAGCAGTGACCGGTGACCAGTCAACACTGTACACAAAAGCACAAAATTAATCATAATAATAATAAAAAAAAAGTAAGTTGTAATAGAAAGTTATCTAAGTGTTTGTGGATTATACAGTGTTCTCACATTCACATTCCAAAAAGAGACTTTATAAAAAAGCAGGAAAAATTTAAATAATTACAACTGTTAACAAAATATGACTAACAAATTGAATGCAGCTGAAGTCTAAATAATAAAAATAAAAAATATTGCAAAAGCAATTCGTTAAAGGAAAAATAAATATAATTATGTATATTAAAACAAAGGTGGAGCAGTTAATAGACATAATATTGATGATTTACCAGGGGGCCACATGTGCAGAGGTAGTCATTGCCAAACAAGCGTGTCTTCGACATAGTCTTTAACCTTGTAAAATGCTTTTTCGGTTAGGACACATACAATTTTCAATAAACATATTATACAATTAAAATACCATTTATAAACATTTAATACAACAATACAGTAGAATGTGGGACAGATGAAGATTTATAATATCTATAAAAAGTGGGATTCAATGAAAATTATTTTCCCGTGAATTTTATAATGACAGAAGTCCTCTTAAGGGTATGCGACTTGACATACATTTTCACTGTTTTTCACAAAACCGCTCTTACGCGATTGTGACGTTTCATTAGATATTTTGGAAACACAGTATCTTAGAGATATTATCTAGGCTTCTATTGAAATCAATTCTATTTTGCATGAACTTTGATACTTCATAATTTAGGTACTCAAAAATCCAAATAAGTAGGTATTACTATAGAAAACTTGCAAATTTTATCAAGATTTTAAATGACATTTAAAAAACATTGATATTTTAAGCCTGTTTTGTACCATCTTACCAACATTGTAGATGCCAATAAATGAATAAATAAATGAAATGAATATAAAAAAAACTTTTAAGGGTTAAAAAACCACGTATTTCCTCGAACTTGTTCGTTTGTAAAATATTCGAGTAAATCACGGAATTACTGAATGCTAACAGAGTGTTCAGGTATTATCATTATTTTTTCGCGTTGCCTTTTCGTCAAACATCACGTTGCATTGCGTTAGATGAAGCAACAAGCTTTTAACCCTTCAGATACCGTCAATTAGAGACACAATAGTAAGACAATAGATGCGCGGCCACCGGTGGTCGCTTGGGGATTCATGAATTAAACCATGCTCGATGTTGACGATAAGCGAGTAGAAAATGAGCCTCTTAAGTTGGTTTTCTGGGTGACGAAGATTTTAAACAAAGACGAATGTTTCATACACTACTGTATGAATCTTCACGACGTCATGCGTGTGAACAAACTCGGCTTTTGAAGGACTTTATTACTAAGTAGTCCACGCTTTTGCCAATTTCTCTTATAACATGACTAAACTCTGGTGCAATGTTTGTGCAACAGTTTTGCTACTTTATAAAGAACAATTTAAGCCTAGAATTGTATAATTCACTAGGTCTTGCCCGCGGCCTCACCCGCGTATTAATCCTTAACTCCTCTTCTGCTGTCCATCATGTATCTGCTTCTTTCAACGACCGACGATCTCGTGAGAGTCACGAGAATCCGATGGATGCGAGACGCACTAGACAAGCCATTGCGGTGCCATATACCCACCAGTCAACATCTTTTGGCTGAACTCCTTTCAGAATTTAAACAAGGCTAATGACAAAGTCGACCATTATGCTAATTTGGTCAGATTTTGAGTCAATCAACAAAAGAAGAAAAAAACGAGCTTATTTTCTTCAAGAGCTTTAGAACCCTTTAAAACCCAGCTCTTATCTCTTAACCTCGCTTTGAGTCTGATATTCAGAGCACAGTTAGTTTTCATGAGACTATTACAAGTCCATATGCCATTATCTAGTATCGACAGCATGTTCAAGCTGCCACACATATAAATATCTATTGATATTATTCACAGATGACGTCTACAGAACGCCAGACTGAAATCGTTTTTTCAAACTCGCATCTCTACTCTGTTTCTCTTAAAGTCACTCTAACGAGCGACACATTCCACCATTCGTATCAATCAGAATCCGAATCTGTATTCCGATCTCCGGAATCAAAGACCCGACTGCGGCCGACGTCCGTGCGATCATTTTTCCGTTAATAGACCACGTCGTCTCGCTCGCACTACGTTGCGCAAACGCGGTCTAAAACAGGGGCTCAGGCATACTAAATATAGTTCTGCAACACTGCACCGTGCCATGCCCATAGAAAACATTAACAGCCATACAACACACGATATATGGACACCGCATATTCCCAGCCAGATTTTCGCGATCACAAATTGCTGTATAATATTCAATTAGGTCGCCCGATATTGATGGGAGAGCCGGCCGCTCGGCAATTTTGGTTAGCGCATCTGCTGCTCTATACGCGTAACGTTTGATATACGATTAGTTTTCGAACCGTTTTCACCAGGTTTATCCGGTCGATAGTCCATTATCGCCGGTTAGTTTGCGGGCCGTGCCGGTTCCGAGCGTTTGTCCCTCAAGGTGCGTCGCGGGGACAAGCTAAATATAACCGCACACGCGCCCGTCGTCTCTCCATTTTTCCTCGGTCCGCCGTACGCCCGGCATGCTGCCAGCTCCACGTCACACCTATATTACCTCATAAACGCCAAACTTTGAGAAAGGACTTTAAAATTAGCAAGGACGCGGGTTCAAACGGTTACGGACCGGCCGCAAGCTGATATTTCTGTAGCGGCGACAGCAGCGCTGCTGATAATTACGCAAGCTTCGGAACATCGAACATGGCGGCCGCCGCGGCAAAAGACGCGGGAGAGGAGAGATGAGCTGTCACGGGATATTTATGAAATTGGAACTAAAATAGATTCAGTAGTAGCTTGGAGCGAGTCACCTTGACGCGTGTATTATGTAAGACGCGCCACGCGAACCGAACGAGACGCGCTCCAAAATCGAAATTCGAAAATGTCAAAAACGTGACGCAATCGGTGACGTGTCGATGTGTGACGTAAGTTTAGTGTTGCCACTCCTCCGTTCGACTAATAAATTTATTGTTTGGCATGTAAACGGATGCGTTCGAGCCAAGAAATTACAGTGTTCGGTAAAAAAAATATTGAATGAAGCAACGGAATGATGGCGCAGTGTAATCGGGCCCGCCTTGCAGCTTTGCCAAACACTATCTTGTTTATAGTTCAACAGTTGCACAAGATTTTTGATTATGGAATGTTTACACCTTCCAGTTTCCTTGTTTCATTGTTAGCGAGCGGACTTTTGTTCTCTCCGTCTATTTTTTATAGAACTTTTAATTACTCCTTTCTCCTAATGACGGCGGCGCCTATTGAAACGCTGGACCACTTAAACTTAAGTGTAGAAATGACTTTTATTTTTACCGTCTGTAGAAGTGTTCCCTAATGATTTTTCAGCGCTAGTACGTACTTGTTTGGGACGGCTGAAGTTTCGTTTGCATGCATTGTTTGATGAGTAAAGTTCGAGATTTTGTTTGCGTTTTCTGTGCTGGCAATACCAGGTAATGTCAGTTGACACTTTGTAACATATAAAGATGTTTTGTTACATTGTATGTCCCAATAAATTCGTGTATTATTGTCACTAATATATTGTTGGCTTCTAAATCTGTGTACTTTAATAGTTTTAGCACATTTTCGCTTTATTTATGGGCAAGAATTCAACTAAATGGCTGATATTTCTGTCCATTAGTTTGGTTTCCATTATTTTAATGGTAGTCTTATTTATAACGAATTCATTTCGTTCATATTGAGATAGATTATTAAGTCTGTTAATAGCTTTTCTTTTTCTTGAAAACTTGGAGTTTTCCCTATTTATACATAGAAATAAATGTCTATATCGAAATGACATTTTTTCTATGTAAGTATATCGTTTTTAACCCTTCAGATACCGTCAATTAGAGACACAATAGTAAGACAATAGATGCGCGGCCACCGGTGGTCGCTTGGGGATTCATGAATTAAGGCTAAAAAATTATTTTTCATGTCTTAATATTTCTTTTAAGTAAACTAATACCTAGTTTATCGATTTTCATTTTAAAATAAAAAGAAAATAATAGGCCCACGCTTTAGTACTATCTGATCTGATGGTAAGCGATGATGTGGTCGACAATGAAACAAGCTTGCCTAGAAGTAACCTATTCACTCTTGACTGAAAGACTTCCAGTAGAAGGTTGTAGGACCCAGACTCCGAGAAAAGGGCAAATCATTCGATTGCTTCATTGAGAATATTGTGATAAAATCTGAAATTGAAAAAAACAACTAGTCATTAAAATACAGTTAGCGTCCCCGCACATGGGCCTCAAAAAAAAGCTAGAAGCGGCCACAAAAAAAAGCTAGAAGCCGCCGCAAAAAAAACAGCTGAAGCGAGCGACACCTTGTGTCCGGAGAAGCTTGAAGCCGCTTTAAGCGTACACGAGCCACAAAAAAAGGAAGCTTGAAGAGACCTTTTATTTGCCATCATCAAAATTAAAATCTAATTTCGAAAATGGATACTTCCAAATTTAAAAAGCAAACGTCAAAAATGGCCATAAACATTTTTTTTCTTTGACCAAACTCCTTTCTCTTATCTAAACCATAACCTAACCCAATGTTTACATAGACCGCTCTATGTTTAAGCTGTGAGGTCCTTATTTATTCTACTGTCGTATGACACTTGGTTCGGAATCATAATGTTCTTGTAGAGGCATGCTCGTTGCTCGTCCGTATTGAGGAATTAATGTGATCGTCTGTTTAATATGGCTCCTGGGTAGTTATATTATGCTAGATTTATGTAGCAAGTGATAGTGATCGAGGCGGTAGGCGTTTTTTTTTGCGACAGTATTTTTGAAGAGAAATTTTCTTTATGGCAAAGAAGGGACAGGAGTGGGTTTTGAGCCAGTTAAAGTCTGACATACCCTTGCCCTCCGCCCAAGAGCGGAAGATGTCATTAGATGATTTTCCTACCTAAACAAAAAAAAAAAGTGCGCTGATGTACTCAAATAAAGAAATATTAACATTATAATATTTAACACTAGGTTTACGGAAGATTTTTTCTGTTTACACTTATAAAAGTCAGAAGAGGCTTTTGATGTTAAGAATTTCGTGACAAATTAATTATTCTTTTCAATTTCCTAAAAATGGTCTCTACCAAACTGAATCCAATTCTGTTAAGTATCTTTTTTAAAGCTTTATTTTTATTGACCATGAATCGGCTATATTCATATATTCGTCCACTTAAGTACAAACTGATAACCTATTCGTTACTTTTCATAATATTTTTAGACTACAGACTATGTATTTTTATTCTACAAACCACTAAACCATAGACAACTCTTACTTCCTCGTGACCAAACAATCCATTCCTATAAATTTTTCCAACAGAACGCCATGACGTACACGTGGGCGTCCCGCCAACCCCGGCCATTGCAAATCACAGACCCACAGACCGCAAATTGGGTGCCAGTAATCATAACTTTGCTACAACACACAACACTACTACATACATATCTTACGATAAGCCGTTGACAACCCTAGCAGCCGAGGATTAGTGACGTGGCTGCCTGTAATCCCGGCATATCCCGGGACAAAACGGGAACTATTTGCATACGATTGCAGTTAAATGTCATCTGCGGGATTTGAGACAGTGCTGCGTCTTAGCGGGATTGTAGCAAGTCGGTAGTAATTTTGTGTAATTTCACCCCGGGATTATAGGGGGTTCCGGCTTATAGGGTTAGATAGGGTTGGGACATGTATCCTAGTCGTTATGGTCTATGGTTCGACTGGTGCCGAGTTATGGATTGTGTGGATCTTGGCTTAGAGTGTTTATGTTATAGATTGGTAGTGTTTTGTAGTAGTTTGAAGTTAATATAACTTGAAAAAGTTCCAATTTGGTCTGTTTAAATTTATTAATTATCTAGCGTTAATTTAATCAGCCCTAACTATGACTTAAACATTTGTTGACATTGACTTAAAGGTCCAAGTGACCAGGTCATAAAAATACAAAAAAAAATTGTTAACTATAAGCGAATTGGTACGACAACACAACACGTTCTTCTCCATAGTAATCTATGCTTTGGAATGTGCAATTAGCATCATTTTCTGAGTGATTGATTTCTTGACACTTCTAAATTGCCTCTTTGAAATAGATGCTCTGATTCGTGCAGAAAAACGACGATACACTGCAAAAGCTATCGATGTGAAAAAAAAAAGATCTGTCACCAATAATTGTCTCTCATCAAATTAACCAATTTGAACCTTTACTAAAGAACCGCCAAAAAAGAACAAAATCACTTACACCAAAAAGCCTCCATGCTCCTTGCACATTTGACCCAAATCGCAGCCGAAGCCGGGTGAACGATCGTACACTTACGCAACAATGACAACTGACAATTCGATTAACATAACATATTTATTACACGCCACGTCAAGTTTGCCATTGTAAAAAAATCTCTGCGCACGTGTTTAGAATCCAAGCGACGAATTTGCAAATAATTGTGTACGAAGTGCAATGGCCGAAGCTTACCTTGTACTACGTGCAAAGAATTGGTCATAAGACTTCTGTTGCTGGGTTTTTTGATCTAACGGTACATTTGGAATTACCAGTGTCCCTTAATAATGTTATTTTGTTTGGATTATTATGTGGAAATCATGTTTTTGTTACTATTATTACATAATCAAATTCTTGCAATCTGATAAGTCAAGACTGGTTGAACAATCAAGGTTGCAAAGAGATGATCATCGTTTACTAATGGAATCTTATAAAAAGTATTGTCCAAAATCCAAGTCAATTGACTTTTTAGACAAATAATATTAGTCTTTCTTAGTAATTTCGTAGTAGGCTTCTTTGTTAATCAGGATTGCGGGTCCAAAAATCCTGATACTAGGTATGTATATTGAATAAGTGCTATATTTTCTTGCAATAATTTATGAAACATATCATTATATTTTACCCAAAAAAGGGCCAGATAGTACACGGGGCTGAAAGGTTCTGAAGTGTCTTCTTATACCAGAAGACGCAGCGTTGGAAAAATTCCCACAAGGTGGACCGATAAATAGCCTGGTGAGGGTTGTGGGAATCCGATAGATGTGAGATACCAAAGACCGGTTGACCTACCGTCATTTAGGGGAGGCCTATGTCTAACAGTGGACTTCTTTCGGCTGACATGATGATAGCTTCCACATTTTCTTTGTCGTTCTGTGGTATGAGGTCGTCAACAAACAATTTCTGAATTATTTGTGATTAGTATTGCCTTCTTCTCCTTTTCAGAAGAGATCTTTGTCACGTTGTTTAGGAGTTGATATGTCGATTATAATTTGATTAAATCTTCATTGTATTAATTTCGCTATGAAAAATTAAGAGATTCAACATTATTTCATAGAGTACTTATTTCATTTGAAGTTACAAAGATTTTTTCTTTATTATTGATAGGCTCGCGTTTGACCTCTATCTCACCTGATGGTAAGCGATGATATGGTCGACGATGGAGCACGCCTGTCTAGAAGTAACCTATTCACTCTTGACTTAAAGACCTCTAGGTCGATACAAACGCTAGAGTTGTGTGATAGATTAAATCTAATATCTTGATGTATGCTGCACTGGTTCCAACTTACCGGCGCCTCTCCGATCTCAAAAGGCGTCGTACCAGATCGGTGATTCAGGAAGCGTGCACAACTGAGACATCTGTGCACTTCCAAAGTAGACTTCTTGAGTTTCCTTGAGCTCTAGATTTATACGTAAAGATTTCATTATCTTATTCCTATTTACTTTCAATTATTACGGGATTTTTTTAAGTGGGAAATTATACAGTAACATATCTCACTCTAGGGCGGAGTGGGAGGGCGTGTAAGATTTTTACTGACTAAAAGTATATCTGTGTCCTTCAGTTGCTCTTTACGTTCTAGAACCATGGGTTTTATTTTCAGAAAATCTCTGCAAAGTAACGTATGGGGGCGTTCTAGTTAGAAATCCTTTTGCCCTTTCAAGCAATCTCGTAGTCCATAAGTTTGTCTGATTTAACGTTTTTTCACACTGGTTATAAACAAAAAACTTTTTTAATAAAAAAAAAAAAACGCTTTAGATAAGTTTTTAAACTGATTAACAGATTCTTTATTCGAAGTGGTCTGTGGAGAATTTGAATTTGGAATTCATAAAACTGGTTAGATGGTTTTGGCGGGACTTTTTAGATACTCGTTTAGTGGATGTTTTAATTATTCGTAAATCGAGTCTTATTGGGTATTGTTCCAGCCCTTATCCCATATTACTTGGGGTCGGCGCAACACGTTTTTGTCTTGATGTAAAATTACCTAGTTTTTGTATCTAAAGTACCTGGAGCTGGACGATATGTAAAGTCATTGAAACAAGCACGATCTCGGTAAAATAGAGCCGAAAAGTGTACTTACTCGTACAGCGAAAATTGGAGAGAAAGCTGATTCGGTCCATTTCTTGCCAAATATTGTAAAAAACATTAGAATGCGTTATAAAAAATTTTGATATGGAAAATATTGTGATTATATTCCGTTTGAAGAACTTATACCTTTTTAAATTTGATACTGTTTAAGTGATAAACGTTGCGAAGCCATAACGTTGCAAGTTTTATAATAAGGGAAGCATTATTGTAATTCGAAATCCCGCCAAAAAGAGACTTCTATTTTTAAACTCAATTGTTGTGGTATCAATTTTTTTTTTCTTAATTTTTTGGGTTACTTAAAGGATAAAAATAGCTGTATCTCATGAACCGCGATGGCTAGATAGTTGAAATTTACCCGTCCCGAAAGTTTCCGGTGAAATTTAGTCGTTTTTTTAGACAGACTATATGTGTTTCTGTCGCCGCTACAAAAAATACTAAAACAGAATAAAGTAAGTATTTAAGTCGGGCTCCCATACAAAAAAACAGGTTTTTTTTTTTTTTTGCTGTTTTTTTTATACGAACGGTACAGAACCCTTCGTGCGCTAATCCAACTCGCACTTGCCCAGTTTTTGTATTTCAGATCGCCGTCAAAACAAGACTTCTATTTTTAAACTCAATTGTTTTGACTCTATTTTTTCTCTATTTTTTTTTATTGCAAATATCGAGGTTGCCAACATTAATAAATAGACCAATAGATATTTCTAGGTTATAAAGTAGGGCTTAACTCACGTGTCGTTTAATTTAGGACGGATAGAACCTTGGAGTATTTGTGTGCGGGCAACACTGTGTGCACAATGTGTTCACAAGATATATGTCGGGATATTATCGACATCTTGTTGTTTCTGGTGGCCTGGTGTTAAGAATATATTAGAGATATCAGACGTTAGGTAATTTTGCTCAAGTCTGAACTGGTTTAGAATTTTAACTGTAGTAATTTTGTCTCAGATACGGCTTTAGTATGTTCAGTTTGTGCGGACTAGCGGACGGCAAGCAATGAGTAGCTCGCCGTCCGACCGTCCGGTAACCGAACGGACCGAGCCCAAGTTATCGATGGCGCTTAGTGTTCCACGTAGCTAACATCTAGCAAAATCTCTATAAACACCCCTATTTTTTAAATAGTACATAAAAATGGGGCTCAATTCGTACATGATAAAAGTTCGGAAACCTAAAAAACGAAGTTTCGATTGAATTTTCGCGTGGTTCCTAACCACGGTTCCTTTCGTTCCCGAAATTTCGCACGAAAAAAAATTGTTTGACGTACCGAACCTCTAAACTTACTCTAATTAGTTATGTTTCGAAAAAAAAAATGATTATGACAGAGGATTGTTTCCAATTTTAACGTCAAATGAATATCGTTCGTTTACGAAAGTTTCGTTTCGGAGAAAGCGAGTAGACCCCCAGATATTGTAGGTAGACGAAAAGTTGTCATAATTGATTCAGATTCATAACAGAATCAAAATTTATAACAATTGTTACTAGAGAATATTATGCGCAGTGTTTTTCATCTATTCATTTATAATTCAATAGCCTGAACAATATTTACATAAATTGTGCGACATTTTAGTATATAAACAGCTGTTAATGAATAATTTTAATTGAGACTACCATAATAACAACAAAACCTTTTCTAATAAGCATTTAAGTATTTGTGCTAATTAAAAATGAGTGATGTATATCTTTTCCCTTAAAAAAGGACACATTTCAGTGACACAAAAAATCTAACAAATTCTATGCTTACTAAGAGCTTAAAAAGCCTCGTACTCAAAATATATCACCAATTAACAGAGCAATAAAACCATTTCGCGATACTTTAAAACTATTAACATAACCTTGGCGATTTGAGAAGGCGATCGTTTGAGAGGATGCCAAGCAAAATATTAGCTTCTGAAACTGGTCGGTTACACAATTGTTAATATAGATAAATCAGAAAGTTTGGATGTTGCCTTGATTGTGGAAGCCCATGCAATTTGCTGTATCACTGCAGTATTGAAAGTTTTTAAATGATTTGTGTTGAAAGAAAGAGGTGTTTTTTGTTTACTTCTGTTTTATTTCTTACTAGCTGCTCCCAGCGGCTTCACCTGCGTGATAACAGAAAATTATCCTAAGGGAACATACTTCCGGGATAAAAAGTATCCTATGTCCTATTCCAGGACATGGTCTATCCGTGTACCAAGTTTCATCAAAATCGGTTTTGCCATTTAGGCGTGAGACGTAACAAACAAACAAAAAAATCTCACTTTTGCTTTTATAATATAAGTAAGGATCTAGCTTCTGCTAGTAGCTTCATTCGTGAGGCATAGTCAGCTTTATTGTGTTGTTGTTGAATGTTCTCACTGCTGGGAGTCAGACCTCCTCTCTACGAGAGGGAGTGGGTCTTTGTTCTTCTCTGGGACTCCATCCATCCATTTCATCCTCTTAGGGGCTGAATTTTGGAAAATCCTCTCTAAAATGCTCGCCTATCTCATAAAAGTCCCGCCTTGATCAAAATGGTATACTCTTGGTCCCAGTGGTGTTGTCTGTGCGTTGATATGTCATTTACTCAGTTTCTACTTTTATGTATATCTATACTAATATAATAAAGACGTAAAGTTTGTATTTTGTTTGTAAGAGGTAATCTCTGGAAGTACTGTTCCGATTGCTACATTTTTTTCAGCAATAGAAAGCTGCTTTATTTCTGAGTACGCAGACGAAGTCGCGGGCAAACGTTAGCAGGTTAATAAATAGATAGATAAGTTTCTCTGTTTGCTGCAGTAGCGAATCGGCCTTGGCTGGCGGGGTCGTGGTTTCGATTCTCGCATTGAAAACTATATTATGTATGACTTATAAATAAATGAATTGGTCGGTTACTTGGATTGGCGTAAAATTGCATTTTTAATGCAGTTATGGTCAAATCTTTTTACTATGACATAAATCATCCTCATTGAGTTTTTTTTTAACTTATTGCTGTTCCTTCTCTGCCTTTGTTCCAGCCTAATGGGGCCAGGGTAATTCGAAAGGGAGCTCGAGCCCCGGTATGAAGGCTAGAAGGAACGGGGTGGGTTTTTAGACAGTAAAAGTCTGACACTATCTCCCGCTCCGCCAAAGGGCGGGGGTTGTCATCGGATGATTTTCCCCACCATAAAAAAGGGCCCCGGGGATTTCTTTTTCACATGCCATGGCCCCAGTAGACTTCGATCCTGCTGAACCAATCGTCATTGAGGTTGTGATGATATTAGTGAAGAGAGCTAACTTCTCCTTCAAATCTTGATTGTGTCATTTGCTTATTAGTGTGTGCGAGCTTAGATATCAATACCGATGCGCTACCAACGTAGTGCATCGATTCCCACATTATTTACCTACTATTAGGATAACTTATTTTCAAAATAAAACAGCACTCGAGTTATAATTGTTCAAATACAACATTTTTATTGCGAAGTAAGTGTAGGGTTTGGAGATGTTAACAATAGGTGTTATTTTTTATTTTTATATGGTGGGATAAATCATCCAATGACAACCCCCGCTTTTAGGCGGAGCGGGAGATAATGTCAGACTGACTCTTACTGACTTAAAACCCACCCCGTTCCTTCTAGCCTTCATACCGGGGCTCGAGCGCCCTTTCGGATTACCCTGGCCCCAGTAGGCTTCGATACATCTGGGCCCCTACTGTTGCTGACAACTTCTTGAGGCGCGCGGGGTTTTTAAATCTTAGTTGCCTGTTAAGACATTGCAATATAAAGGGATTAATTTTCTGATTTGGATGTATGTATAAGAGTGTGCATTATTTCATTTACCTGTTGTATATCTTCTTAAAGGGACAGGTATCTAAAACATCCCTATCTAGCTCCATCTATAACTGGCCTGTTGGTCTAGTGGTTAGTGGCCCTGACTGCTATGCCAGCCACCCAGGAGAAATGTTGAGCATGATCATTTGTCTGGGTGTAATTCATCTATAATATGTATGTATTTAGAAATATATAAGTATATTTATCAGTTATCTAGTACATAACACAAGCTCTGCTTAGCTTGGTACTAGACGGCGTTGTGTGATAGTTGTGGAATATTATTATTATCTACTAGCTTTCCGCCCGCGGCTTCTCCCGCGTGGACTACAGTTTATATCGCGCGGGCAGAGACCCGTGCTCAGCAGTGGAATTATAGGTAGCCTATGTGTTATTCCAGTGTCTCTTCTACCTTCCTAATTTGATCTAAATCCGTTCAGTAGTTTTTGCGTGAAAGCGTAACAGACAGACAGACAGAGTACTTTCACATTTATAATGTTATAGTAGGGATCTATCATCACAAGCCTTGTAGGCTTGTTACATAAACTCACAATACGTGCTTAGGAAAACCCGCGAACAGCACATTAAAACACATCACCTTTATTAGAATTCCTCCCAGTTAGCGTATTTATTAGTACATGACGGTCACAGCCTGCATTCTGCAACGTATCCGGGAGCGTGCACGTTTATCCACAATTACTTGTACCTTAAGTATGCAGCCCAAGTTCCCACTGAATAGGGAAATCGATATGCCAATCTGCCAATAGATTTCGAAGGCTTCATGTAGATTGTGAGAGAGTGGGTCTTGTGCACCTGTGATCAAAGGGGTGGTGAGTTTTTGATTTGCATCTGTGTGGAAGCGGTAGGCTTTGATACTGGTTTACTTACCAGTGTTTGAGTCAATCTGCTAATTGATTTCGAAGTCCTCAATGTCCACATGGATACTAGTCATTGTATCCATAGATTTAAGTTTATGTATAAATTGTCTTACTTTTTTGGTGCATAAAGTTTATTTTATTTTAGGTCTTTTGTTACGATTGTCATTTGTTAAAAGATTTTGTTTCCTTTCAATTAGATCATCTAATGACAATTTATGGAGTAATTGTTTTCTATTATTTCGTCTACTCGTAAATTCTGTTCACTACCCAGTAGACTCATTTGTTAAAATTTTAATTTGTCAATAAGTTCCTTTTTCTGACATCGGTAATTAACTGTTACAGTTGATAAAGATTTTAATGAGGCTTTCATTTATTTCAACTACATTTTGTTGATGTGGTATGAGTACCATACGATCGAATGATTAGGATTCCATACGATACACAAAACATGTACGCATCACTAAAATATTTTTGTATGATATTTATCTCTTGACAGGAGTGTTTCCTTTTTCATATTTCTGTTGATTTATAATTAACTAAGTAAATATTTTCTTCATTACATCTGCTACCAAATAGTAACCTACATTAACATTATACATTATCACTTAGTTTCTCACGACCTACATCTCAGTTCAACCTATTTTAAAAACCTTTAGTGCATACCGCAGCTGCGGTGAAAAACGCAAACGGCTCGGTTCGTACGAACTTTGAACGAAACAACTTGATGTAAGTTTTGCCCGAGAAGGTCGCTGGATTGCACATGAGGTGTAGTCTTATTGAAAGCGAGGATATGAGTGAAGAACTAGTGCGCTTCATCATTAACGATTGCATTACTGCTTACCATCAGGTGGGATCGCAGTCAAGCACTAGACTAGATACCAAATAAAAGATACTATAAATATCTTAATTAAAATCGAAGTTGTATTGCTTAAAAAGAATATACATAGAATTTTAAATAAGTTCTTCGTAAATAATTCCTGATTCATTAAACCCCAAGTGAACGCCGTCGTTCGCGCTGTCATTGTCTTTCTAGTGTTTCTAATTGACGGTATTCGATGATTAATAAAATATTGTCTACGTTTTGTAATTTCACGAAAAAATCAAGCCCCAATTTGAGCCCTTGTTTATGCTGTTTCATTGATTTTCCTTTCCTTTGAACCGAATGATAGCTCTTTTAACTATCTTTTCTTGTTACGTAGTCCAGATTGTTTCATGATTTTTGTTTGAAACTTTTCCTGCTCCTCTAACATCTTGGTCTTAACCCATATTGTTATCTTATTTAACCAAGACATCAGTATCAACTTTTGTGTTGTTTTCCGCAGCGTATTGATCAAGAGTGGAAGCGTTTTCCCCTCGCCCCGCTCCCACACACACCACATCTTTAGTTCTTGAAACTATTTTCTATTTGTGCGCAACTGCTCAGCTGTTACGATTCTTCAAGTTGTTCGGTATAAATACCTACTCTGTCTGCACCTATGTTGGTAACGAATCTATTTGTTTAATGGTATGCAGCCATTTGGATATTGCATTCCTCTACAATAGGATTAATATTGGAAATAGTCGTTTATTACTAAAAGGCTTTTCTGTTTGAAGTAATGCTATTGCGGAAAATATGATCTAGTTTGTTGAGTTGTTTTATTGTACTTTATTATTACGAACAAAGATAATAACTAGCTTTTGGCTGTGGTTTCGCCCGTGTACATAAAGTATAATCTATATCGTTCAAGAATAAAGTCGCTTTCTATCTATGAAGTGGTTATCGGACCAATACTTTCAGAGATTATCTCCTATAAACAAAAATAAACTTTACCTTTTTATAATATTAGTGTATATTGATTACAATTTATCCTAAAGGATTAATAATCAATGTAAAAAGGTTGTCTGGTAGAAATTGCCGTGTGTATAGTACACTTATTTTTTTGTAAATGTTTGTCCTTTAATGAGCTAAGGTGTGCAATAAAGTAATAAATAAATAATGATAACAATAACTTAAACGATACAGATTATGTTAAAACTAAGAATCTTTTTGCACTATTCCATAAGTATGTAGCACTTTTTTAGTCTAATATGGATGAAAAACTTTGCACAGGATTTATCACTATAATACACTAACTTTAGACACTATACAACTCAAAAGGTATAATTCTCTTTAGTCTACGTACTAGGTCCTTGTTATCTAGATTGTTAAGTAAGGAGATATTTTATGGCAATAAACACAAACCTGTTTACTTTATTTCCTTTATCAGCACCAAAACAAGCATTTCATCTACAATATTCTTGAAAAAAAGTCATCTATGTATGCAGGCATTTTTCGGGTATCTGATGAAACCCGCGGACCAAGTCTAAGAAAAATTCTACGACTTTTGTGCGGCTTAACTATCACGTTACGAAATTATTGTATTTTCTTGACACCATAACGAGTTTACGAGCAACGTCGTAAAACAAGCCACGTGTGCCATGAAAAACGCGATCTTGATGGTGTTGGTGCATTATATCTACGCTATTTTTGATGAGGTAGTTTTGATTGGGCAAGAAAAAGAATTTCATGATGAAGATTTAGAATTTAGCTTGTAGTGGTTTTATGATGTTACTAGCTGCTGCCTGTGGCTTTGCCTAAAAGTAGAAAGTTGTCCGATGGGAACATACACCCTGGATAAATCATATCTTATTTGCAATAACACACCCGTTTGCTACATTTCATCAAAATTAGAGTCTTTCTAGCGCAAAGAAGTAAGAAACATTATACACAAATAAACTCTAAACTTTCGCCTTTATAATATTAGTGTGGTGAACGGAAAACTGTTGAATTTTGTCTTTATTATTATTTCTATTGCTACGGATTCTAAAACAAAAATTTTAGATTTGTCCAAAATTTTAAGTATTACTATTAGGGTAAATCCCCTGAGTCCATTTGAAAATTATTATTAAATGATACGAATACATTGAATTATTAAGGTTATTACAGGTAAAATAAAAAAAAGTTATACGATTATTAACAGAAACTAAATTGTATAACTTTGGCTCCAGGAAAACTCTAACCTATATTAACATAGGTAGCAGCTTTGTTATGATAGAAAAAGTCTTATTTTATAAGGTTACTGGTAAAATCTAAAGAAAAAAGTTGCAGCTATTATATGTAGATGATGTTAAAATCTAGATTCTGCTTAACAAAAAGTCAAAGCTATTTATTTGTAATAAATTTACTAGCATAAAACTTTATGTTCAAATAGAATAAAGCCCTGAGTCCTGTACTACGTGGAAACATAATAAGGATTGTATCGATTTGTCTGCTGCGGCCTTTCCGTCCGCTTTATAATTTAGATGTCTTTAAGGCTGGAATGAATAGTGAATAATAAATTAGTGCGCTTCATCATCATCGATCGCATCACTACTTCTATCAGACGGGATCACAGTCAAGCACTAGATTATGTCATACAAAAAGAAATACTACTGTTAGTAAAACTGTGTAAATAAAAAGTTTCTATATGTGATATTAAGTTGTAAGTTCCTTGAGCTCTCAGTTGTTTATGTTTCACAGTATATGAAAGAAAAGGACCTCAGGTTTACTGCAGTGTTAGATAACTTAAAGCAGGAACAATGCGACGAAATGTGATAAGAGCAGCTTGTGAACTATGTAACAAGAGACCAACTAGCCTACATCATATGTTTTAAGCCTCTACTCCCATTTTCTGAAATCTGATGCTTGCATAACAATTTTCCCTCGCCAAAGCAGATTAAGCCGCTCGACATGTGCATATCGATGTATTTGATTGCTCATTACCGGCTCTCTAATCCACCGCAACTAGGTTTAACATACTAATACATGCAACTAGCCAGGTGCACTTGCACACATGTTTCTGAGAAGCTTTTCAACATATTTCGAATGCATACCGTTTAAGTACCTAAATACATGTAATCGTACAACCATTTTGCATTCTACTAACAATAAAATTTATTGTAAATTTACGTGCTGCGTCTGATAAGCGCGTTCTTACGCATCACTTGTTGCGCGCCAAAACCGCGCGTGGCAAGATGGCCGCCGCGCGCTTTTTTTTCACGTCGTCTTTCCGCGTGTGCCGTGATTTTGGCCAGTTCTCCTGTGTGACGTCGACGACCCAGTTAGGTACGCCAACCGGTGCCACGGCCAAGTCCATCCGGGCATCCCCAATGAACCAGCGCCAATGTCTATAAAATAAATCGTACGCACGAAATAAAGAGAAAAAAATATATAATGAAGTAAACGTCAGCTCCTGATTTTCCGCCAAAACCTGGGTGAACGCACTCCAGTGTTTTGGCATGGCTCGTTGGATGGTGTCCTAATAGTTCGTTTATTTGATAAGACGTTATATTATTACCGCACGGCCTTTTAATCAGTTCGCAATGGTTTGACATTAATGCTATCGTTAGTGTGAATTATTTTAGGATAGTTGCATTGCCAATGTTGAAAAGCGAAATGTTTTGGGTGTTTGTCACATTGACAGTGAAAACATGAGCAGCGGTCGATAGTTAATCTGTGCACAACATAATTCGACGATTCTGCGGTCGTTTGACTTAGTATTCGAGTTCTAGATTGCAGCGGGTTAGACGTCAACTATCTGCAAGCGGTTGATTTTATCGTCAATGTGCGCCTCGTCTAAAAGTATAATAACATGAAAATCACGATTCCCGTGTATGATATCATCATAGTAGCAGAGACGGCTCGTACCGAGAATCCACTATGAGCGAACCTTTGCCAACAATCTTACTATTCAGCATTTGTTGTTCTTATATTTGCCAAATATTTGCACCTTATCGCAAGCGTATTGTGATAGTTTTACGAGCGCCATTTTTATACTTTTATTTCGCGCGCATTTTGGCTGTGTTTCCAATATGGTGGCTGTTTGTTTTGGAAAATGAGGCAATGTGAAGCTTTTTCTCGTTATTATGAGGATGTTTGTTCATTTTTGTGGATTAAATTGAGCGATCAAAAGTTGGAAATATTTTTATGTGTTTGGATAATCATTAAAGTAATTAATTTTAGATTAAATCGGTTTTTCAACGCCACAAGTGCAAGGAAGGTCATAATGTGTCACCTATTTGCCTCTGCTGAAAGTTACAAAAACAAATCGAAAGAATGCAAATCTCTCAAAAGCAGACATAAAAATTTAAAACCAGCCAAACGCACTTGAAATCAAATTGAAACAAAAATCCATGCCGCAAATTTCGTTCAGGCTATTGACTCTTACATTTGGCATGATAAAACTGATAATTTTATAACAAGGGGATTCCGTCCACGTGTGTCCATGGATCCTGCCAAGGGGGCACACCAGGCGCTGGCACACTGGCAACCGCCTCGTCTGTGGTGGCAGCCAACTCAATGTTTTGACTAGACCTTTTTGTTTATACCCGCGGAAGTCGAGCGTTTGTTTAGGCGAATCAATCATTGGTAATTTACATTTTTTTCGCGAGTTAGAATCGTTGTCGATTTAGGAAGGTGTGTGGGCTTCTGATTGAGTTGTAAACTGTATGAATGAATTGCGTGTACTTTGATTTAGGTAGTTGTTTTTTCAATGATGTCGGCGTTGTTTTGGTCAGTTTTTAGAGTTAGCTTCTGTTGTGGTTTCTTTGTTCTATTGTTGATTTTATTTCATCTCGTTTTATATTAGTTGATCGATACTTGTAGATTTAACCCTTCAGATACCGTCAATTAGAGACACAATAGTAAGACAATAGATGCGCGGCCACCGGTGGTCGCTTGGGGATTCATGAATTAAATTTCAACAGTCCATAAGCCTAAATTAGATATAAATCAAACGCTGAAAAGACTTTCAAATGATTATTATTTAGCCTGTATTATTACACTGCTGGGAAAAGGCTTCCCTCCAGTCCTTCTATAGTTATTGAATGATTAGGTAGTTCAAATCTCGACATGTTGATTGTTGAATTGCTATAGCGCAATTACAACAGATTTTATTTGTTAGGATTTCACCTAGTCAGTCTTTGACATTTGTCACCATGTAAAAGAAAATAAATTGAGCAAAAAACCTCACCACTTCAGTCTTTAACAATATTAATAAAACGTACCAAACATTAATAATATTACTTCTAGAAATGGTTTCTAACTACGATTCGAACCAAGACCACTTGAGAAGCTTAGATTTTCTATCCACGTTTTCCAATAAACTATTGTGGTTGTCGATCCTAAGTAGGACACCTAACCCAACGATGCGGATTCCTACGATAATAATACAATAAAATCTGAAATCGACAGGTAATTTATTGATTCCGTGACAAAGAATGGGCTTGTCCCTTTCTATTTGTACGTGATGAAAAATTTTACTAGAGAATGTGTCAAGGACATGGCCATCAGGGTCTTTTTTTGAATGTTAATAGAAACAAATGACTATGATCTATTCTGTTAGATCATATTGATAAAATTTGATATAAGGATTTTGGTCGTATTTTTATTATTATGGATAGCTTTACGTTTGACCACAGTTTAAATGGTAAGCCATGATGTGGTCGACGATGGAGCAAACTTGCCTAGAAACGTGATCTTAGGCTTACAAATATCGTTTACTAATATTTGTAAGTAGAAATGGAAAATATCGTACAAACAATTAAATGATACAAAATTAATGCAGAAAATGGCATATTTGTTGAACTATCTCATTGTGATCATCTCAATACTAACTACCAAATATGTAAGGTAGATAGATAGACAAATTCGTTATTGTACACCAAAAATAAAAATTACATAAGAAACATAAAATTAATAGGGTGTCACAATAAGCGGTCTTATCGCTAAAAGCGTTTTTTTACAGACAACCACGTCTCCAACGAGAGTATCCAATTTGATGCAAATGAATTCAGAAACGTTACAATTTTCCCGAATCGTCATTTAAAGTCCTCCTTTTGGCTGTTGACAGGCAATGAGCTAGCTACCTGCTGCTATTTATATGCCATTGCTAATTCTCATTCTATATTTACTGTCAGACGCTTTTAGTCGTATCTACAGTTGTCGTAATATAGCGTCTCGAGAGGAGAAGGTTAATATATTGTAAGTCTAGGAGGTTATTATCGGATGATGTTTTAGCTTACTGTATTATTCCACAAAATTATTTTGAAGATAAGGGACTATGCATCTCCCGTAGTGTAGGAGATGTAGTCACTGCGACCTAAAAGATCTATTGTGACTCGCCACCTTGTTAGAGTAACTCTTTTAGCCCGGAGGCTTCCAGGAAGTCTAGAATACTCCTAGCTTTAAGAGTTTTGATCTCCTCCGGGCGAATAATGTGTCGGCCCAGATGGATACTCCGTTTGTGGATAAGGGGCCCGCATTCACACAATAGGTGCTTAGGCGTCTCCCTCTCCTGATTATAAAATAATAATTATTCCACAACTATCACACATCGCAATCTAGTCCCAAGCTAAGCAGAGCTTGTGTTATTGGTACTAGACCACTGATAAACATACTTATGTATTTCTAAATACATACATTTTATAGATAATTACACCCAGACACAGAACAAATGATCTTGCTCACAACATAAACATTTGTCCTGGGTGGGATTCCAACCCAGGACCTCGCATAGCAGTTAGGGTCACTAACCACTAGACTAACAGGCCAGTCAAAATTATGATAAATTATGGTTTCTTCGTTATTAAGATGGTTTGTATCATTTGTTTGTCTGAGAACAGTGGTGGCCGAGTGGTAATGGCTCCGACTTACGAGTTGTAGGTCGCAGGTTCAAACCCTCCTAGGCGCATTACTTTGTGTAATTTATTTCATTACCACTGCTCTCAAAACGGCGAAGGAAAACATCGTAAGGACACCGGCATGTCCTATAACCAATAATTAGAAGACATGTGACATTCACCAACCTGCACTGGGTCCACGTGGTGGATTACAGCCCATTTACTCTCTTAAAGAGAAGATTTGAATCTCAGCAGTGGGAACATTAAAAAAAGGCTAATGAGGGTGATAATGATGATGTATTATTTGTAGTCAGTTAAGACAGAATTCATGAACTGCCTCTTGTCTTTCCTGAGTATCTTAGTATGTTAAAAAATTGGCACTTTCATCTACTACACAGGTTATTCATCATTGTAAGAAATTTTTCCACACTTGAATGTATTTGGCATACTCAATGTTTCATCATGAAGTTGTTGTGTCTGTCTGCTATAGTTTTTTTTAATGGTCCCAGTTTGATGACGTCGAAGACACTAATATTGTTCTGGTCACCATATTTGTTAGTAACCGTAATAATGAAGTGATAGCTAATCTTTATGGACTTTTATTACCTATTATTACAGTTGAATGGATACTTGATGATACAAAAGAAATTAGTGTAATGTTCTGTATACATTCTTGATAGTTCTTTCAAATAAAACTGCCCTCTTAATTTAAATTAGATATTTTTGGTACTGGCTTTAGGGAGGTTTATTGTAGGTATTTTTATATTAAATATTGTCCATTTTCAATTTCAGTTCTTCTACGACTTTTTTACCAGATCGTATTTTCTAATATGACTGATGTTTGACTTCCTGATCTTGGTTATCACTATATCTAGCGATTTTCTTTAGATTATCTACTGGTTGATAGATTTTTACTTGAAGTTCTGATGAATCAACATTCTAAGGATCTTTCGAAGACATATCACAAGTCGTAATGCTTATCATTCAGTTCGCGTTTGTTCGCAAACTTTTATAACATATCAGTGTCTGAATACTTTCACTATTCTTGTCACGATCTATAATACTATCGCTTTGACCATTGATCTATTACTTTTGAATATCTTTTTATGTGGCGTTGATTTTTGTTCTTTTTCTTTCATTTAATTCATAATAAGCTGGTTAAGTAGAACAGGTCAATTTATAGGATAATTTAATCAGTATCATATGAATTTATGTGAGTGAATTCAGACCACGCGCACTTATTTTCCTCTTGAACAACAAGAGAATAACAAACATGGTCAATTTAAAACTCATCTTAAAACTCTACACACATTTCCCTAACGTCACAAAATACCTTCAGTTCATTAAAATTCAGCACAAAAAAAAGAATATGGTCAAGAAAGGAATATATCAAAAAATCGATAATACCATCTCAGAAATCAGGCACGAAAAATCGATACAAGTAACCGAATGGGGTAGGCGGTAAATCACAACATATTTGCATACATTACGCTATGATTCAACACATTACAATACAGTATTTGTTTCGCATATGCGCGATGCATACGTTATTAACGTCAGCCTGTACCTCACGTAGATCTTTTTTTTCTTTTGTTCGAACACGACACAATTAGGCCTACTGCTATTGAATAATAAGGTAGACAGTTTTTGATATGTATGACAGGTGTTTGGGCAGAGGATTGTAAACGGTCGACGTTTTGGACATGATTCGCATCAAACGTGTTGGATCTTACTTCGGGGAAAGGGCCATCAGTCATAATAATGATCTCTTTGTTTTGGTGTTGTATGAGTTTGAATTTTTAACTCACGGAATCGCAAAGAGATTTACTGATTCCTAATAATAAAGAGGAGAGTACTAGTAGAGTTTGCTTACAGACATGAAAAGAGGTTACAGATATAGATAGGTCACTTAGCATAGCATATTATTTCAAAGTCCATGCTACTGACGTTGCTACAAACGTGGCAACATACTAGGCCCAAAAACCAACGATTGTAGAAACCGATTATTTCAAAGTACATAATTTATATTTATGCATCTTATCCTTCTAGTTTTACACGCGGTATCTAAATTTCTTTTTTTCCAACTCTTTTTTTGCAGGAATGTTGAAAGAGATTTCTGTAGAAATAATCTTTATATTTCTACCCATTTTCCTATTTTTTTCTTTTTTAAATTATATGTGTGTATATGTACACAAATGATGATCTATGTTGTGCGCTCCTTTGGTTGTACTCGTATGTAGATAGTTATAAAATTGGAAGGTTTAAAGGCAAGTTGTGGTAAAAGAATGTAGGTTTCAGTAAATGATGTGATGTTTATTTGGTTAGAACAGGATTAGAAAATAATTATTCACTGAAAATAAATATTTAGGTTAATGAGCGATTTGAATATGGGTAATCGACTACAAAATGTTTGGTCTACAATTGTTTAAACCCAAAGAATTTGTTTTGCTTGAAACTTTTAATTTTTCGATTCGAGAAAACCGGTATCCACCTGCAAATAATCAATTCATTAGCACTTACCTTAATAAATTAACTCAGATTTACTTAGTTATGTCTAGAAGTCTGGCTTTCTGGATTCCTTTCTTCGTGGTCAATTCAAGCCGATACAATTATTAAGAGGAAGATAAACATTACCTTCCTCTTCATAGTCGTATATAACGCAACGAATACATATGAGAACTAACTTGTCAGTTTATTTATAGATGGCAAAACAATCTTAATGTTTCCGTTTATTTAAAAAGCTAAATTTATTTGAACGAAGCTCAGAGTCATCAATCTGGATAGCATAAACCCTGAAAATCTTATTTGTAAAGCATCGAATGCTTAAATATCTTATCTTATATAAAGATATGAGGAAAATTGTTCATTTTAAATTTCTGGGTTTTGATACTGATGAATTTATTGCATCCGTAAGTAAGCGGGGTTTTTGGATCGGTGGGTAGTCTGGGATTGGTGAAGGTGTCCCACGGTGGGCGCCAATTAAGAGCATTGAATCTACCAAGTTAATACCTGTTTTGAATGTTCTCCTTGTTCACAGGACGAGTTCCATCCGTTCATAGAGGCCCTGATGCCATTTGTAAAGTCCTTTTCGTATACTTGGTTCAATTTACAAGCGGCCAAACGGAAATATTACAAGAAACACGAAAAACGGATGAGTCTCGAGGAGGAACGCCACACTAAATATGAACTACAGGTAAATTTTGTACTAATTTTAGGTGTTTTCATGTTCCACAGCTCACAGACATAGCCTGGTACTAAGGTTTCCAGTGCCTGCATTTCATGCCCTCACAAATGTCCTGCTTTGGAGCCAATATCTTTCGGACTGACAGCTATTGCTTCCGATGCGGTAATCGAACTCGCGACAGGAGACGCTCCTTCCGATAGATATTCTGAATATATTTGGAACTGGTAGGTACACTTTTTGTGTCTGTAGACTCTTATTCGTTTAATCGTTGTGTCTTAATATTTCTAAGCTGCTTTTGAATTGTAAGTGGTTATTTAATTATTTTTAAATGAATTCACATATCAACACTATACTCGGTACATTATAGTATCATTGGCTAAAATCTCTGGTTTGTTTTACGAAACAGTAAGTCATTAAAATTAAAGTATTAGTTGATCTAGCTCAGAATGTAACTTGATTAGATCTATTTCATAACAGCTTTAGCCAACATACTATTAATGAGGATGACACTGATAATTCAGAAGATAAAATTGTTAAAACAATCCACTACTACACACACTTTCTAAGGGCTCAAACACAAAACTGCAATGCGACATCGCATCGTAAAAATCTGCGAGATCACTGGACGCATCGTAAGAACTTCTAAAAGTTCAAAATCCATTTATTGCTTGTTACAGGTCCATACATTTTTTGTTATACATCGCTCTAACATACTATATGTTCAATATTTCGAAAAATTCCGATAAAACGAAATAAATTACTGGTCATAAGTACTGGTTACAATATTCACATGTCATTTCCAATTAAAATAAAATACATTACCGACCACAACCAGCCTTTGGTTACAAAATTTAAATGTCAACTTGTGAAATGCTTCGCATTGCATCAATTCGTATCACAGGTTGCTTCGTTGTGATGTCGCACTGCATCGCATCACAGTTTAGTTGAGCATTCAGCGTAAAAAGCTGACCCAGACTAATATTTTCCTTTATCGATTCCAGAACGAAAAAGCTGAAGTAAAACAAAAATGGGCGTCGCGGTTGCTAGGGAAGCTGCGGAAAGACATAACACAGGACTGCCGGGAGGACTTCGTGCTCAGCATCACGGGCAAGAGGCCCGCCGTGTGCGTGCTCTCCAACCCCGACCAGAAGGGCAAGATGCGGAGGATAGACTGCTTGAGGCAGGCGGATAAGGTATGTCTTCGTTTCTTAATTATTGGAGAGGAAAGACTTAGTATTGAATAAACTCAAAAACTACTGGATCGATTTCAAAAATTCTTTCAACAAAAATATGCTACTTTTACCTGAGTTACATAGGCTATATTATATGTTTTCCGTCACGCAGGCGAAGCCGCTGGCAGAAGATATACTTAGAAAACCGATTGCTTCAAATGAGTCTCTTGTTTTAAACCTTACTAACCCTTTCGACAAACGTTTGAAGGAATACGGACGGTTTTGATAAATAAATAATCAACTACCAAATGTAAATGATCACATAAACCGCATCCTTAGAATGATAATGACTCAAAATTCAAAACTCATGTAAATGCTGATTTTGCTATACATAATATACTGACCTTAAAAAGCCTACTATAAAGCCCTTCAGTGAAAAAAAGGTCGCGTATGAGTAAAAACACGAGAGAGATGATACATATAAAACTCATAGGAACAATATCTTTCACAAATCGCAATTTTCGAGTTAGGTCAAATTCATTGAGATATAAAGTGCAATATACAAAATTATTCGTCTTAAGAGGGTGACGTTTCTTCGAAGGAGAGTTAAATGAAGAGACCTCGTTAACCTCATCGTTAATCTCTTGTCACTTGTATGAAGGTTGCTTATTATATACGAGTATAATATCATGATATGCGATACACTATTTACATGCCCTATCTTTACCTTTGTTACTTAATATGTCTATAACTAGCTATTTTACTTTTTTAAAGTTCTCTAATGAGATATTTATTTTAGCACATTAATTTAACCAACTTAGGAACTTTTCAACTTCAGAAATCTGTATTTTTTTGAATAAATTTTACATAATCCTTAATATTTCTCATTTCAGGTATGGCGCCTAGACCTCGTAATGGTGATCCTATTCAAAGCGATCCCCCTGGAGAGCACTGATGGCGAGCGCCTGGAGAAGCACCCAGAATGCACGCAACCAGGCCTCTGCGTGAACCCCTACCACATCAACGTGTCCGTTAGAGAGCTGGACCTGTACCTCGCGAACTTTATAAACAGCTATGGTAATGGGAGCGACGGTCTACCAGGTCTCTCGCTCATATCTGTTTTTTGTCTGCTTCTTGAGTTTGTTTTTGGGATGAGTGCTGATTACAAGGTTCTATTATGCTTCTCATGCCTCGGCATGAACTGAGACGTTAAAATCATTTTTGCAATCCATAATAATATTCCACCACTATCACACAACGCCGTCTAGTCCCAAGCTAAGCAGAGCTTGTGTTATGGGTACTAGACAACTGATAAACATACTCATATATTTCAAAATACATACATATTATAGATAAATTACACCCAGACACAGGACAAATGATTATGCTCATCAGTAGTAGTGCAGTAGTTATATCAGTGGTAAATATTAATAAGTAGAAATAATTACATGATCTCTGTCGGGAACAGCTAAATTTGTATGCTCAGACTGCTAGCTACTATTGAATAAAATAAATGACATTGGCACTGATACTGCAAAACTCGTTATCAATAAAGCATCAACGATTATGGTTGCCGTAATCGCAAATCCTGAATATAATCGCGCTAACCCAGAACACTAAGAGGTTAATGATATTGATATAGAACTAGATCTTGATTCTATAATTAATATGAGAGTTAAATTATACTATGAAAGAATTATACTTGATATAGTTTATGATGATGATACCGTAATCAATACTCATTCCATTTAGTGACTATAAGTTGCACAAAGTAGACATAAATATCTAGAAGTAGCTGCATGTATTTATTTTTAAGTTTTTGTTTACTCATTAAATTTAGTTCCTTTAATTTAATTAGAATAATTTATTACCTAAGTAGCAGGCCTTTCATAATTTAGAACGGTATCTGAAGATACGATCAAACATACTGAAACTGCTTTAGTAGTTCACGCAAGTATAGCATTATAATCGCATTGTAGTCATGCTACATTATCTCTATTTCGAACTACCGACGTCATAATAACCCGAATCGCTCTTAGACATCGTTCTCTCTGTGTTGTGATATTCAATCAATCTGCATAGCTGATATTATTATCAGCATATTATAAAAAGTCTTCTGCGGTATTACAGTGCTTGACAGTTGGCTTTTTCAACAAGTAGTTCAAAGATAGACTATGTAGACATATTCTCACGACACAGTGGAAACCATACCGGGAGTAACCATTACATCACCGGTTTCTAACTCTTGTACAATGAAGTTGGTGTGATTTCAGATATTCTTAGCGGGTCGCTCTCGCCCCAGACTCCTAGGGACAAAGAGAACGAACACGAGGCTAAGAGCAAAGGTAACTCGCGCGAGTACTGTATGTGACACGTGTGTTGTTGTGTGTTGCTTCTGCGGTTGTGGCAAACAATTGTTTGATAAAAAAAACAAAAATGACAAAAAAAAAAATAAAACTCAAAATGGTCGGTCCAGGTACCAAAAAGTTCGAGATAGCGTATCAACTATTAATTGTAAATCTGGACTTAATCATTAAGATATTTTAAGTAATACATTATTTTTAATAAATGCCAAGGCTTCGATAGATAATAAAGATTTACGTGTTTAAAATGAGAGGAGAGAAGCACGTGATATTGTTGCCATCGCGGTTGGAACATGAGCAGCACGGAAGAATGGAGATTAGGTCAAGTTAAGGGCGGCTTATACAGAGCAATGTTGAGTTGTAGAAGATAATGATGATGATGAGAATGATATAGAGGGAGTTTTTAAATAGTACAACTATATTCCAATGTGAGTTATATAATCACTTGGCAAAAAGTATAAAAAATTATAGAACGGAGTAAGTAAGAAATAGTTGATTGCCACACTGTAGAAGGAACCTAAATGTGATTGGTTTGCACAAAAAGTATTGTCCTACAAATTATTTTTATTTTTTTTTCATATTTTATGCATTTTCAAAGCAAAATTCTTAATACCTGCATCGAATTGGCTTGCACTCACACTGTTTATGCTTTTATTGGTATCAAAATTTTGATAAAAGTTCACATTTTGGGATTGCCAGAGTAATGTTTGCTCCTATGTTGTTTTTGAAAATTATTTGTATGTAGTCGGTGTTCCTTCTCTTTTACTCTTTTTATCTCTGTAATTATCGATGCCTTTATCAAACGTATTATTTGTAGCTTCCGTTATAAATTTATTTTTATCAAGTAGATTATATTCTTGACATATGTAACTCTGTCTTTTTTTTTGCAAATGATACGTCTTTGAAAGGCATCGACTTGATGTTTTCAATACACAAATTCGCATTAACTATCTTTTTGAATGGTTGAAAATTATCAATTACGATATCGTCATCAATATCAGCAGTGGATTGAATTGTTTGATTGATGATGAAGCCGATATTTTTAACCAAGATAAAAGCTAGTACGGATTCAGTGTTGCTGCAACTGATCAGCTATTTTTTGAAGCCATTTTCTAGAAAACAAAGTTTTTATTAATATAGCTAAATATAGTCAAAGGTATGTCCAACTTTACGATCTTTATAAACTTTACTAATAGAATCAGATATTCAATTTCGTTAGTTTCTAAAATATGGCTTCATAAAATTAACTCTGTCGTAGTTATATATTGTTGGATGTTTTCTATATTGTACAGATGTTTGATGTCGTGGCTTTATTTAATATAAGTGAAAAAAACCTGTAATCAAAACACAGGCGCATAAGATTAAGAACCCGAGTCTTCTAAACCATTATCTAGATTTCTTGGAACTAAATATTAGACTACCAAAGAGATTTTGTATACCTTTGCAATTTGAAATATAGACAGTGGTGTAAAGGACTTCTAGTTTTAAATTGGTGTTGTCTTTCAGTTTTTATTTTTTAAGTTATCTTCAGGGATTTTTAGGTCATTTAAACGCCTTATCTGGAACCAAAAAGTTGTCCATTTTCCCAAATATTTGCTAAGGTAATATGAAGGTGAAATATTTGTTTTCTGTTCACAAGGTTTCCTTTATATCCTGTTTGTCAAATCACTAATGAAATAATTATTTAGTTAAGAAAGATTCTAAGAGTTAATCAGAATGATTGAGAAATGATAGCATCTAGGTACACAAATTAATTATTGCTGTAATAAAACATTAGTATTGCAAGCAGAGATTCATTTTGGAGGAACTAATTAATGAAACAGTGCTAAGTACTGCAATATTGACGAGTATTATCAGTATTTATAGAAGTGCTTATGGCATTCATTTACGTCACAGACGTACTCGTAGCATCATTAGACGATGCGTCATTGACGAAAATATAAATTTATAAACTATCATTGAAATGCAATTTAAGGAATAAATCGACTCACCCACACCATGAGATTATTATGCAGAAATTCAAATAAGATTGAGTGGGTTAGAATCAATGATATACATAGCTCCAAAGATGTGGTGGATTCGAGTTCCACTCATATCAGCTGTATTTCTATACTTCAAAGTCATAATTTGTGTGAATTGGGTGCAAGTAAGCATTGGTCACGACTTAGGAGTTGTAGATAGCAAATCCAACCTCATCAAGGCATTCATTTTATTTATTACACTTTATTTCAACACCACTGCTCAAAAAACGATTAAGGAAAACATCGTGAGGAAACTGGCATGTCCAAAAACCACCACAAAAATTTAAACATCAACCAGCACTGTGTCTGCGTATTGACCCACTCCCCTCTTAAAACGAAGACCTTTGTATCAGTAGTGGTATCATATGCTTTAGGCTTCTCTCAAAGAGGAGATCCTTATATAAGTAATAGACTGATTGAGTTTAGATGTCTGACATTTACATGCGTTAAATATATATGCGTTATGATTTCATGAACATTCACACGATGACGCAGTATGATATAAAATCTTTATTTTAAAATAGATTGAGAAGTTTGAAGATATAATCAGCACAGGCTAGGCTTGCGTGGAACTTCCTCTCACAGAAAGGACGTATATGTCACAGTAGTAAGGAATTGTAGGGTGAATTTGAATAGCGATATCGTTTCAAATATGCGTCATGAAAATCCCAAACTATGACGCAGTATTTAAATCTCCTATTTTAATATGATAGTGTCATTAAATTGTAACGTCTGAAATGGGTGATTTCAGGCTATAGTCACAATCCATACAACGGTGTAATATGCAACGATATTATTCTAGCGACCGGTGTCTTCTCGTCCAAGGAGCTGTGGAAGCTGTCAAAAGGTATGTTCTTATGTTTGTTTGTTCGGTAACTATAGACAATTCCGTAGGTTACCTCAATTTATAACCCAAAGATGAAGTAAAAAAAAAAATTAAGACATTTTCTCAAGTAGTAGCTTACCATTGTAAGTCAGCTTTGAAGATGATCTGTTTAGGCGTCATCGTTGGTGTATATGTCGTTGCTAGATAAGAGAATTGATTACTTCATGATATGGCCAAATAAAACTAGCCAGATCTTTTAAACGTTAACATTTGATGATATGTCAATCTCCGTTTGGCTATATCATCGATGTAGGATTTCAATGATAATAAAAGGTCTAAAGGAAGTAGGCCAAACGAAGACTGAAATATCATCAAACTTAAACGCTTAAAACGATCTGGCCAGCTTTACTTGGCCATATCATGAAGTGATCAATTCTAAGATCTAGCCACGCCACAAGATCAAAAATATACGCAATGAAATGAACAGTATGACAAAAAACTATTACTAGTGATCATGAAGACCCTAAATCTATGAAATTTTTCATGATTTTGAACATATAGTGCCATATCTTTTTTAAATCTATTACAATTCCACGCTATGGGGTCTTCTATCATGCACTGAATACATGGTAAAGGTTTGTGTTTCAATGTCAATGCTTAGTCTTTCACAGCTATTCTAAAAATCATCTTTAGTATTTGCTAGGTCTAAAGTCCTGAACAGTCTATACACAAATTAGAACGCTTCCATTAGAAACATCAGCTGAGTATAAGCACCCGTTAACGAAAACCAAACTCTATAATTATAAAACTAAGGTTAAATTTTCTTTATTTCCAGCCTCAATCCTCCAGGAGACTGGGTCGGAGTCTCCGAGTGGGTCTGGCGGCGGCATAAAGCTGGAGTCAAGCTACTACTGCGGGTACAACAGTCCAGCTCCTCCCGCCTTCGAGCCTCCTGCTGAGAGGGCCACCCCGTCTGCCATGCTTGTTGGACAGTGCTACAGTGAGTCCATTGGGTTTATCATTATTGTTTACTTGTTGAAATCTAAAAATCTAGTAGGACACATCTTCTCGTTGGGTTGATAATATTCTGTCTGCTTTCTTAGCTCTAAGCTCTGATTATAACAAGTGCATCTTTAGGACTATACTATATAAAAAAAATAGTAGATTCCCGCACTTTTTTGACGACAAGTATCAGTTTTGTTCCAGTTTTGAATTAATTTTATTAATATTATAAATATAAGTAAAAGAAAAGAATAGCAGGTACCTAATGAAAGCTTGACATATACTTGCTCATACCATCTCAGCGCTTTGGGCGTCAGACACCCAGCGCTGGCGAGATATGCATTCGGACTATTTAAATTCTATATGCCAACTGCAGAAGTAAGAAGCTAGTACAGTAGATTTAGACTACCAAAATATCTGATTGTATTAAAAGTTTTTTTTTTTTAAATTTTGGTTGTCTATGAAATAATTTAAAGACTATGATTATGACTCATTACATGTTACATAGAGAGGACTCATTAGATATTACAGGAGCGATAAAACGCATGTTGCTAAAAGAGTTATGAGTTTACAAGCGAATGGATGGAGAGGGAGAGGGATGCCAAAGAAAAGATGGATGGATTGTGTGAGAAGTGATATGAAAGAAAAGGGAGTTAGTGTTAGCGTGACGGGTGGCAAAAAAACGTGTTGCGCCGATCCCAAATAAAACGGGACAAAGGCAGGAAGATGATGATGATGATTATGACTCATTACAATAAAAGCCACAACATAAAAAACCGGGACAAAAACATAGTCAATTAAACCCCGATGTTGGTGAAGTATTCGGCGCACGTGCTCAGGCACCTAAATATAGTGCGTGTGTGTATGGCACATGTATTGTGTCGAGTCGCGCGGTGACTGTGCAGCACGTGCTATTTCTGTTTTGTAAGTGGCGATTTTGTTGGTATTTTTAAATTGTATGAGCTTCTGTTGATATAACGAAGAATTAGGTCTTTTAAACGGATTTTTTTGGGTAAAATTTCTGTTTATTCTTAGAAAAAAGACATTGATAAAGCAATCAAAGTTGCAGCTTTTTACTCACAGTTAGTTTTTTTTTATTATTATTGATAGGTTTTCGTTTAACTCTCTACTGACGATAAGCGATGCTGTGGTCAACGATTTAACACGCTTACCTAGCTAAAAGAGCCCTATAAACTAAATATTATATATATGTATTTATCTGTATGTATATTTCTAAATACACACATATTAGATAAAATACACCCACATACAGAACAAATGATCATGCTCATAACACAAACATTTGTCTTGAGTGTGAATCGATCCTACGACTTACGGTAAAGCAGTCAGGGCTACTAACCTAGTGGTTATAAGTGACTTTGGTCACCGTAGGCGCGAGCTTTCGGACGGCGAACAATGGGTAGTTTGCCGTTCGGCCGTCTGGTAGCCGTCTGGACCGAGCCAAAGTCGTCGACGGCGCGTAGCGTCTCACGCGCACCTCAAGGAAATGTCAACAACCGTAGGGGTCCAGCAGGGGCGAAGTCTACTAGGGCCATGGGTAATGCAAAAGAAAACCCTGGGGCCCTGGAAACAAAGCGAAGAAGGAACATTAGTGGGTTTTACGCCCTCCCGTCCCGCTCAAGGGCGAAGATGTCATTAGATGTTGGTCTACTAACCAACAGGCCTCGTCAAAGTCAAGTATTCTATTCTACTTATACATTTAACTGTAACACTTCTGTAATTGCCAACAGGTATCCCGCACAGCTCTGCAGGCTTGTCAGCGCAGTCGCCGCTAGTGCCCTCCAACACCATCTTCTATCAGCACGCGGCGCCGCCCACCGATACACATCCTACCAGTAAGTGGAGTTAGGGGTTACAGCGCCATCTGTTGAGGTAGCAGGGAATCGAAAAGTGATGAGCGATACTGTAGATCACGATGCGTTATTTTGGATTTGCCGATTATTTAGGGTTAGATGTCAAAAATTTACGTTACCATAAATAGCTGTGTAGTCGGTAGATAGGCCAAGTAATTACTAAAGAGTTCATAGTGCGAACACGGTTATCGATAATTTGCTGTTGAACCCAAACTCGTCGTTGTGCTAACAGATGGCGCTTTATGTGTAATGTATGTTTGTACTTTTGTTTGTAAGGGATATACTCAAAAACAACTGAGCCGATTTTGAAAGTTCTTCCACGAATCGAATGCTTCTTTAAGAGTTTCCTTTTAGAGATACATTGACAGAACTGTCTAAGACGTCTTGTCTCAAGCGCCCCGTGTCATAGACAAAACAGTTTTGTCTAAGACATCTTGTCTCAAATGAGCGAATACCCTTACTAATATAGTTAAATACCATAAAAGTTTTTGTAACACATCTTGAAATATCCAATAACAGTTAAAGAAAGTTCAACAATATTCCCTTATTTATTTCAGCATCAGAAGCGCTGTCAAGCCAGCACGCAGGTGGCAAGTACGATGGAGCACCTCAGGACTCGCTCGGGGATTTCGTCACCTTCGTCTGCCAGGATCCTTCTGATGTGCAGCAGTTACAGGTACAGCTATCTGTCATATAACCACCTTGCACCTTCTGCAACTATCAGGGTCCACCGGTTTGGGACATCACAAAAAGAGAGAACAAAAGGTTTCATTTTCGAAAACTTGTGCGTATGTATGTTTGTTAATTCTTTATACTCGAACTGCTGAATGGATTTGGATGAAATTAGGCACAAGGGTAGATGATGTCTTGGAATAGCATGTTAATAAATTTTTATCCATGGATTATGTTCCCGTGGGACAATTTTTCACTTTCACCTGGGGGAAGCCACTGACAGTAGCTAGTCGTTGTCTTCCTGCCCTTGTCCCATGTTATTTGGGGTTGGCGCAATACTACCTCAAGCATCGCCACCTTATGATCATTATCAATTTACCTAAAAGACATCCACAGTATCGGCATGGCCGGTCTCCCTTTCCTGCGACTCTCACCTGGGGCTCAAGTCTGCTATTTTTATAAATTCGTCATTCCAACTGCTAATTCATAATGATCGACACTAACTGCGTAATGACGTCGTAATGGTAGGTCACTGATCAAAGGAACTGTCAAAATTTTTGCAGATTACCGCATACGTCAGATATTCAGTAGTCATTATGTATGAGATTACCATTCTATGCCGTTTCTTTCAATGGAGTGTCAGTGGTTGGCCATTGGAAAGTCATAATGACGCCATTATATTAGTAGGTTACCTACCAAAACTTGTCAAAATCAACAATAGACCATTCTAGCACTATTGTAAAAGCAGACTTGAGGCCCTGGTCATCGGTCAGGCCCCATTACAATTATATTGGTCCATATTAACCTAACCTTCTGTTTCCAGGTGCACAGCTTATCGAGGAGTCCGAAGCCGCCGTACTTCAGCAGCTCAATGTTGCCACCACCTCCGCTACCACCGATGGCTAGGCCCGTCGCCATTATCAGATCCACAGGTAAGGCAAAAAACCCCCATTCATTATAGTCTTTCTCAAAAAAAAGTGAAAAAGTAAAGAGCGTGATTATGCAATATCTCATCATCATCAGCGTTTTTAATGTTCCTACTGCTGAGACTCAGGCCTCCTCTCTATTACAGCCCATTCCCTCTAATGGGCTGTAATCCACCACGCGGGCCCAGTGGCAGTATCTATACTGATATAATACGTAATATATATTGGATTAAATAGTAGGTGGAGTGAATTTGATGACGGGAAAGATACTTTATTCATTACTTTTTGAAAGAACTAATGTAAAAAAAAAGAGTACGTAAAAAAGAGTGTAAAATAAGCAAGAGCAAAAATGTATAAAGCAAAATTATGGGAAAAGAAAGATAAGAGAGAGAGAGAAAGAGACAGATTAATAATTAAAGGGATCAGGCACAGACGAAGAAGAAGTAATGTAGAAAAAAGAGTAGATCAGGGTACCGAAAAGTGTATCTATCAGGTTAAACAGATGCGTCCTGGTTTATGAGAAAAATATACCAGATGGTGAGAGGACATAATTGGAAACAGACAGTTTCAAGACATTATGAAGAGTGGTCTTTAACAGCAAATAAAATTTCCTTACTAATTTTGGAAATCTTTATTTTCAGGACGCTATAACAATGACGGAGATCCGTCAGTTGCAGCGGGCGAGCTGGTGGGGGGCGGCGGCGGTGGCGTGGGGGGTGGGGGCGGCTCGCCGCCCGCCTCGCCCGAGGTGCGCTCGCCGCCCGCCAGCCCGCGCCGCCGCTCGCCGCACCCCTACCGCACCGACTGCCATCCACCCATCACGCACTTCAACCATTTCCACTCCCAACCGCAACAGGTAACTTTTATATTCGATTTAGGTCATCATCATCATCATTTCAGCCGAAGGACGTCCACTTTTGGATATAGACCTCCCCATACTGGGGCCAGGGGTGATGCGAAAGAGATCCTCGGGGCCCTGGAACAATGGCAAAGAAGGAACAGGATTGGGTTTTTAGTCAGCGAAGTCTGACACTATTTCTCGCTCCGCCCAAGAGCGGGGGATGTCATTGGATGATTTACCCACCTACGAAAAATAGACCTTCCCAAAGTGTCGCCACAATAAACGATCATATGCTCTCGCATCCATTGAATTCCCACGACCCTTACCAGGTCATCGGTCTATCTTGTAGGGGGCCTTCCAATTCTGTGTCTTTCGGTACGAGGTTGCAGTCGATTTAGGTCACTAATCGTTATCTCTTGGAGGACTTCATGAAGCTTACAATGAAGGTTTGATCCGCTTGGGTAGTACACCGCCGTATGCTCATGAAGAGGATTGGTGTTGGCCACTTCTTGTTTCCAGACCTGGTTCAGGCCATGGTCCATGAGAAGAAACGGAAGGCGGTTAACTCTTTCTGCAAAGCGGCAATCTGAGCAAAGGAGATGGCAGGAACTATGAAGCCAGTCTTTTTATGTCTGAGGATGGTAAACAAATAGGCATTCCACTTGATTATAAGTGGGTATCATCACCTGCAATACCAGAAACATTTTCATAATCGTCCTGTCTGACCCAAGAAACTATTATAAAAACTTTCACAAAATAGTTCAGTTTCAAAGTATCATCTTTTTCTATTTCTAGCTTTATGCTGATCAGGGATAACCTGCTAGATACCTGATAACTTAAACGATATGTAATCATGCAGCATTTGTATGAAATATTGTTCTTGGATGCAGACGCAGCGTCGGAAGGCCTCCCATACGGTGGACCGATGACCTGATCAGGGTCGCTGGAACCCAATGGATGCGAGACGCACAGGATCGGTCGTTGTAGCGACGCTTGGGGGAGACCTAAGTCCAACAGTGGACGTCTTTCGGCTGAAATGATAATGATGATTGCTCTTTTAACGCACACATTTTGTCACTAATTAATCTTGACCTTCAACCGTTTCTCCACAGGTATTTAGCTATGCAAGTTCACTTAGCGGCGTGGGGTTAGGCGGCGGAGTATCAGGCGTGGGGTCCGGGGGCGGCGCGGTGATGGCGGGCGCGGGCGGGGTGTCTCCCCCCGGGGGCCTGGGGTTGTACGCCCCCCGGGCCTCGGCCAGGGCAGCGCCTAGGTGGGTTTTAGAGGACTTGGGACCGATTAACAGGTCCGTATCAGGATTAAATTGGGGGTGTTTTGGGGGAAGGTTGTGACTTTCAGTTTCTGGGAGCCTATTAGAGAGCAGGAACTAAATCTGTTGACCGAAACGGCAATGATTAAACGTCAGATTGTAAAGATTTTTGACAGCATCAATGATGAAGAGGCTTCGAGTAACTGGGAGTCAGTCTTCTCCAATAATATCAAACTCACCCTTACATGAGCCCTGCTTTTTGACTAAAGAATCTCTGACCATTCATGACCATCATCAGCTTATAGAACTTTAACCCTTCAGATACCGTCAATTAGAGACACAATAGTAAGACAATAGATGCACGGCCACCGGTGGTCGCTTGGGGATTTATGAATTAAAGCTAGTAATATTTTTAATAGCGTTTGAACTTTGTTTCTCTTGAGGCCAACTCCCGAGCTCTTATAGCGACCCAATCGACGAAATAGAACTGTTAAAGGGGTGGATTTAAATAGGGTGAATTGCTTCATTCAGTCGTGTAGCTTATAGTCCTAATGGAATCCCATATTAAATATTTTACCTTTTTTTGTACAAAATTGGTTCTACTAGAATTGAATTAGTGCCTTGAAAGGCCTTGAAAATGAAAAGTCGTTTATACAGTCATTCTAATTGTCGCCTTAGGTAGAAAAAGTTAGAACGAGAGGAGCGAACTAAAAACTTATTAGAACAGGCTGTCATATAGGTACAACATGTAACGTTAAATGCGCAAAACCTCAGACACCCCAAATGATTTTTAATTCGATTGACCTAATTAAGTGAGAGAAAAAAAATATTTGAAAAAAATTAAAGGTTTTATGAGCAGTTTTAGTTTGTTTAAAATTCATATCTCCATTGAATTAAGAACTTTTATTATCCCGTGTATGAGAAAATTTGATTGGATTACAACTATTTGTGTTTGTTTACCTATTTTAGCGGGTTTGCGCACGTGATGGCTTGACCTATTCATACATAGACAGGTCGAAGTTTTTAATGAAGATTTTTTTGAAAAATGTCACCTATATTAAAAAGAGGTTTGATTGATTCTGCTCGTTATTCTGATCAAACTAATTTCAGGTTTTGTACATTTAACGTTACACCTTGTAGATATTCTCCATTCACTATTGTCTTCCTATAAATACAGGAATTTAAAATTGTGGATGAATGAGGATATTACGAATTATGGCACAGGTCGGTACCCGGTAGCACAGGGTTCCCGTATCATTCATACGGCTGATACGGCCCCAGAACACACAGGAATCAGTCTCCATCCCTTTTTTTTTGCTCGCACGCCTGACATTTCAGCACTTCATGATCAGGTCCCAAACAGCCTCAGATCCGTAGACGCATTTTTCACATCCAATCATGATCAATATTGTGTTTAACCTGTCAATATTAACAAGGGTGGTTCTTCCAGATGGAACGCACCATTTCCTACCCTGGAGGAGGAGTTCAACATAATGACGGCGCCGCCAGGACCCGACCATGTGGTCCTCTTGGATGATGGTGAGTAAACAACGTTTTGAACGGCGAAGTTGCTAGTGTACTTCTAGATTTACCTAGACTGTGTTAGTAGGTACTGGTTAGGTTAGGATCAAGTTTGCTTGTTAAAACGGGCTGTATATGACTTTGAAAGTATTAGCAATCATAATATACATATAATTGCATAACCTGACATGACCACCAGGCGTATGGCGGTATAAATCGCGCGGAGAACTTTGATTGCGCGATGCAGGATTAGTTCTTTTGTGGCGCCATAGATGTCGCTACAAGCTAAATTTCTTGAGCAAGAAGGCATTTAAGAGGGTCCTTCTCCACTCGCTTATCGTAAACATCGAAAATGGTTTAAAAGCTTGTTACTTCATTTAATGCATTCCAACGCGATGTTTGACGAAAAGGCAACGCAAAAAAAGAGAGATAACGCCTGAAAACTCTGTTAGTATTCGGTAATTCCGAGATTTACTCGAAAATTTCACAAAACTTGCTCCAGGAAATAGCTGTTTTTTTTTAACCCTTAAAAGTTTTGGGAAAAAGCTGTCGTCATTTAGAATCTTAATAAAATTTGCAAGGTCTCTAGAGGAGTACTTTTTTTACTTTTTTAATTTTTAGGCAAATTATGAAGTGTCAAAGTTCATACAAAATAGGACATTTTCAGAGGTTTTTACTGGATTACTTTTACACAAATTTAGAAATTGGTTTCTTTAGAAACCTAGATAATATCCACAAGATACTGTGTTTCCAAAATATCTAATGAAAAATGTGTAATAACGTCATAATCAGTTATGAGCGGTTGTATGAAAAACAGTGAAAATGTGAGTCATGATGCACCACCTTAAAATATGATGACAAAAGCTTGTTGGCCATTTATCTAAAAATTATTGTAGAAAAACTCTTCATATTAAACCTCGCATATAATTTATGTTCCCCAATAAACCGCGTTGTATATTCATTATTCTTTTTCTACTTTCATGCGTACTTTTACAGAGAGCCCGTCAAGAGTGCTATTTTATGACGTAGCAATATTGTGTAAGATTTTTTATACGTACATAATTTATATCTCAAGTATCTAGTCCATATCCAGCATGAAAATAATTAGCTTAAATTTTTTTTCTGACTTTTTTTTTATATATATATTTTTCGTCCACAGAACGCTTCTTCCAATCAAGCGTGATTACATCAGAAGCGACCGCGATGGACACGACCGGCTCAACGGTCGGGTCGGTCGTCGACACGTCGGACGACATCGCGCCCGACAAACCGGCGCCCGACTTGCGCTCGCCGTGATCCCACGCTACGTCGGTCGGAGTCGCGAGTGTCGGACATGTTGGATCGGTCGGAAATGTCGGATCAGTAATTAGTGTTGAGTCTGATACCTCGAGTGTCGGTTCCGTCGCGCCGACCACCGTGCTCCGTTGGACACCTGCGCCACTCCCCCACTGGCGACCCGTCTCGCATCGGACTGTTTAATTTCTAAAGTTATCTCTGAATATCGGGGGATTAGTGTAAATATAAAAAAGGAATTAAAAAAGGATGAGGTTGTAGTTGAAATTTAGATTTTACAATTTTTACTCTGTGTCGATCGACTGCATCCGTCCGTGTGATGTGACCTTGTCGTGGCGTTCAGACACATTCACATTTTTTAATTTCGACCGACGCGGGTGATCGACATGGTTTTCATTTATTACTTGTTAAGGCGATAACAAAATACAATACTCCAACGATAATTATGTAAAAATATTAAAGCTACGAAATAAAACAACATATTATATTCTAATATTTTTATAGAATATAAAAAAAAAAACAAGTATGATATGATCAAGCCTTCCAGTAATTTAGTGAAATAAAATGTTAATAAAAAGTGCAGCTTATAAAATTTTGTTTTGCTGAGCTGTGAGACAGGATAAGCGAATAAAAATGCTTCCAAAGGCGTCAAAACAGTTGAAATTGACGAAAGTGTGATACTATAAGTTGTTTTTTTGTTTCGTTGTTGTGTGTTTTGTAATGGAAATAAAAAATTTAATAAGTGTAAGACTTCGGTTAGTTTAAAAGTATTTTTTTTTAATTTATTGAACGAATAATATTTAATAAAGACGAGCCTTGCTTAAGAAATTAGTTTAGTTGTAATTAGTAGCGAACAGAGTAGTTGATTTATTGTACTTTCGATCGGGAAATACTAACACTAAAATTTTTATAAAATGAAAAAAATTGCAAAAAGATTTTTCACGTAATTTTCGCACAAAAATACACCTATATTGATCTCAGTGACACAATTAAGTATACCAAGACCATTTTTTTTCATTTTTATTATTTTTACTATTTTTGTGAAAGTTCTGGGCATCGAAAGAGACAATAAATCATAAGTAGATCGACGTGTGTCGAAGGACATTTTATAGGTGCCTTTCATAAAGAAAACGTAAAATAACTTAATAATAGGGATTTGTAAATTGTAGTGTTCTTTTTGATAAATCCATCCGCTCATACCTGTAACAATTAATGATTCATTGAATATATAAATAAGAGTTGTGTGTTTTTTAACCAAATTGGTGAGACAAGTGGTACGAGTATGTGGCTAGTCAGTATGCCGAGTGTTTATTTTCACACCTTTTATTATTAATTATTTCTTTAATACTCCATATGATTTTTAATTTTTTTTTTTTGTTAAAATCAAATCTAAAAAAATATTAAGTCTTTGTATAATCAATGTTAGGTACTTAAATATTTTTCGTTGGGTTTGAAATACTATTACAATGCACAAAATACACAAATTACTATTTTTGGTTACATAATACACATGTAAAGTACTATAATCCTATAACTTAAATCCTAGAAATTATTTAGTTTTGTCACTCATGAAAATATTTTTTTTTTTCGCAATAACAGTGGCCATACGAGGAAAGCTAGTCATTAGAGTTACAATGTAAATTTAATGTTACTTAAAATAATAAAAAATATTTACAATTATAAAAACCCCTTACGTTTATTAGTAAGGGGTGTGAAACTAAAAATGTGGCCAAATTACACTTAATGAATGAAATCCAAATATATATACACAATTTTTAATAGATTTAGATTTAAATAAGCGTGGTAAAATTAAGTTCGTAGCGAAAACAATTAAGTGACTATAATTCGAGTAGTAAAATCATACAAAAAACAAATTTGACACAAAAATTCCACGTCACGTTGTCATTAAAATCTTATTTTTTTTTTAATAAGGCTTATAACAGAAAACATCTTAATTTTAATCATCATTCAATCAACAAGTTTTATTTCGACACCATCATAAACATTGATTTTTGGATTTCTATAAAAATAGTGTAGTAGGGGAACGTAGCAATAACTACAAGCAATAAAGAAAAAAAATAATTATGAACAAAAAAACGGCTTTAGTGAGGCTAGAATTTGGTACTGAAACGTAGTGTGACCTATATAAACGATTCGCGATATATTTTCTATAGACAGATCGGCGAGAGGCTGGGTACTAATTAAAATGATAAATATAATGCAGTTTGGTACAATTAATAGCTATTTGACAAAAAAAGTATATTAGACTTACAGCTATAGTCGAACTAGGCAGAAAGGCGGGATTAGTCAATTGCTAGCTATAGAAAACATTATTAGAATACGGAAAAAAAAAACATTAGGAAGTAATAGTAATGTCATTAAGGCTTGTTGAAAACAGAAAAAAAAAAACAGTTTCGTCATTTCTGAAAATCTGAAAGAGATAACCTTGGAAAGTGGTAAGGCAATATTGATATTGGTGACGAATTTAAAGCTCATTGGTGCCGAAAATTCTAGACTGTGATTCAATTGTTCATTCAGGACGTGTCTTATATTGAAATAGTTGTTTTTGTATGATTGGCATTGCACAGTGGGTGCTGTATAATACAAAATAAATGTATTGTAAAATGGCAGATTCGAACATGTTGTATGAAATGCATTTGTTATAATTGTAAAGATTAACGTAACAGCGATTGTAAGCTGAGAAATGTAATTTTTTTGACAGCGTAAGTAGAAACGGTAGATTTATTTGATAGCTTTGCAGTAATTTATATGGATGTGACTAATACAAGATTTTGTATGGACAAAAAATTATGATGGAATATTGAAAATTATGTATTGGTCGCGACATGTATTCTTTCGTTTGATTATTAGCACCATTAATACGATATGGAGTAATAATTGAAAGCCTAAACATTATGTGCCTTAGATACAACAATATTGTATGATATTTATGATGCGTTCTATACAACGTGCTAACTAGAAATAAATGATAAACATTATTTTGAATGCCTGGACTTTGAACGATTATCTTCATTGTTAGAATTCATTTCAGCAAAGGCTTGTATGTACTCCCAAAGATTTTGTAACCTTGAAATGCAACTTTTATTATATAATTAGGCCCAATGTTCGGAAAATTGTATGTAACCCTTAATGATGTATTAGTTTTTCCTAAAAAAATTCTCTATGTTTTCTGACATTGTTTTTTTTTTATTATATCTATGAAAAATTGTGAGTAACTGGGCACCCAGCAGTCTGGAAATTGATTTCGAATCCAGAGAAATAAATTATAACCCTCATGTAATAATATTTGTACGATTAAGTAACGCTTTTACGCGTAGTTTCGCTGAAATATAAGAAATACTTCTATGATATTGTATAATTTTAGTAATTACCTACATTGTATCCATTTATGTACCTATATACTTTACTGGCATGTATATTCTTAATCTACGCAACTTGGAATAGCCACGCTTTTTTTTACGAAGTAGACACCTCTTTGATTCTCGCATGGCTTTTTGATCGAAAATAAAATTACAACCCATTTAATCTATGAACTTGTTTAATAATTTCTTTTAAGTTATTTCTTATTCAAAATGGAACGAAAATCCGTCTTATAAGTTTCGTGGATTTCAAAGTTGAATACATAATACGTAAATAGAAAAAAACTAATTGTAAGGATAATTAACCAATAGAGAAATACTCCTAGTTACGAATTTTTTAGTTCATCTGATGTGCAATTATGATTAACTGTTTTTTTAGCGAATTTGTTAATTTTTATTAGTAGTATTATGATTGTATCCATTATCATTGTATGTAAATATGTTCCGGAGTGTATTTATATTTTTTTATTTGTATAATTAACATTAGAATGCGTTTATATCTTATGTTTGTCATCGGTCATGTCCTCCGCGCTTTCATTTTCATTTAGGTTTTTACAATTTTTCTTTATTTTTTAAAATAGGTACTCACGAGTTGAATGACTTATTCCAACGTAAGATTTTTTCAGGAAAATAACGATTGCTTTGAAAAGTTGGAATAGATCATTAGATTCATGCAATAAACTAAAGATAGACTTGTAAAAATGTTATAACATGTATTTTTAACCTATACATAGTAAGATATTTATAGAATTTTAGTCGTTTAATTATTTCGAACGACTTGTTATAAAGAAAATTGGTGCTTAAAGCTTAAAACAAAATATGACGGCACTTTGTCGTGTGTGTATTGTCGTGGAAGGGTCAGAGCATTATGACATAGCATGCGTTGTTATGCTTTCTTGCGATACAGAATCGTTTATTCGAAATCGAAAAAAAAAACCGTTAGGAAATTTATTCGAGCCCGCCGCTACAAAGTTAGTGCGTGCGGATTTCATATACTTAATTATTTTTGTTTTTTTTTTTTGTTTTTTTTTTTTAAAGATGTAAAATAAACGACTTTATATCGTAATGCGAGCAGTTATAATAATGTAGGTAAACTTTGCTCAATATCGATGAAAAAACTGAAAGTGTTACAGTTGATGCAATACAAACAAACAAACATAACAGTTGCGTTTTATTTTAATACTAGCGACCAGCCCCGGCTTCGCTCTGGTGCAATATTATACATAAATAAACCTTCCTCTTGAATCACTCTATCTATTAAAAAAAACCGCATCAAAATCCGTTGCGTAGTTTTAAAGATTTAAGCGTACATAGGGATATAGGGACAGAAAAAGTGACTATGTTTTATACTATGTAGTGATATCAGAGTCAATGAACCTAGAATCACCAAGCATAATCATAATTTTTAGGGTTTTTTTATGTTTATATTTCTTTTTTCCTATGGCTTAGACTCCGCTGTCCGTCTGTCAGTCACCGGGCTGTATTTCATAAACAGTGATAGCTGGTTAGTTGAAATTTTCACAGATGATGTATTTCTATTGCCGCTATGGCAAAATACTACTAAAACCGAATAAAATAATTATTCAAGTGGGAGCCCCATACAACATACGTGTTTTTTTTTCCATTTGTTGGTTACCGACGGTAAGGTTTCTTACGCGATTCCGACTTGCACTTGACCGGTCTTTTTTTCTTTCAGATTTTTTTCCAATTCATGTACACAATAGTAAAAAAAAGAAGGAAACTGAAAAATAGGTACAAAGGTGAAGCTTATTTTTGAACCAAACCTGAAGTTAGCTCTAATCTAAAATGAATATCTACTCACTTACATACTACAAATTCTTCTTTTAATACTTAAATGTACCTGCCGCATACTAAAACAAAAATATAACTTACGACTTTGAAGAGAATTTTGTCTGGAAATCCAATAAAAGATGATAACAGACGATGATGACAGGTATTATATTTTATCGATTACACTTCTTATTTAAGCCTGATTACGGTTTCGAAAACCAACCAATTTCAAACATTGGCGCTAGTCGACGTCATTCGTTCAAACTGCATATTTAAACAAGCGCCATCTATGCAGCCGAAATGGAACTAACTCGATTCTGACGTCACCAGTTTTTGTTGTTATAAGTGCAATGTTGGTTAACAGCTACGATTATTACTACGAGGTAAGTCAAATTGATTAATTAGTACGCAATTTAATGATTACTTTAAACTAATGATTGGTAATCGTCTTCCCAAATGTTTTTTATCCAGGTCATTTGCGCAGGGTGCATTTTTTGCGTAATAAAACTCTTTGGTCCAACTTATAAGGGACTGGTAGGTACGTATAGTTTTGATTTTGGAATTTTAAAAAGAAAGATTGTGGTAGAGTTCTTAATTTAAATAATTTCCCGGGTTTTTCTTGATTAGTTTGGAGAACAGCTAATCATTGTAGGTACTTATCCTAGATTTTTTTTATTGTGCCAATTTGTAGCACTTACAGCTACATAAATCTACATAATTATGTAGATTCATGTGGATTCAACTGAGTGAATAGGCTCTTAATAAACTAGTGCGCCTAACCATCAGAGATTGCATCACTGCTTACCATCAGGCCATCCAAAAGTTGTCTGTAAGAAATAGGGTAGTTTCCAGGGTCAAAATAACAACATTTTATTTAGTCTGTATATTAGATTATAAAAAATATTGGACACGTATTTTTCCTTTTTTCGATAAAACAAAAAATGACAAAGATAGTCCATTAAATTTACGTGTAAAGTCACGCGTCGTGCTGCATTTTTTCGCTCAGGGTGACGTCACAAGTAATTTTTATGGGCTATATCTTTGTTATTTTTTGTTTAATCTAAAAAAGGAAAAATACGTACCTATCCAATATTTTTTATAATCTAAAACACAGACTAAATATTAGTTATTATTTTGACCCTGGAAACTACCCTATTTCGTACAGACAACCTTTGGATGGGCTGAAAGAAAGGAGATATATCTAGAAGTATCTACTAATTAAAATAGTTTCAGCTCACAAACACAGTTCATGTCAGGACCGCCATCATAGCAAGTCACCTACATAGCGTGTGCTGAGCGATGGTGCCAACGAAAGCCACGCACGGGGTAATAATACACCCTTTGCTCCCCTCGGTCTCCGTACACGTTCCTAGGGGTACAATTTAGTGGGAGATGAGGAAATTACTGTCTACTGTGAGCTAGTATTGTTGTGTTGCCTGTTGGTCTAGTGGTTAGTGACCCTGACTGCTATGCCAGAGGTCGTGGATTCTATTCCCACCCAGGACAAATGTTTGTGTGATGAGCAAGATCATTTGTTCTGTGTCTGAGTGTAATTTATCTTATTATGTATATATTTAGAAATATATATACTTAAGTATGTTAATCAGTTGTCTAGTACCCATAACACAAGCTCTGCTTAGCTTGGGACTAGACGGCGTTGTGTGATAGTTGTGGAATATTGTTATTATTACTTGTAGATAAGTATAGCATAGCATAGTATCAGCCTTTTAATGTTCCCACTGCTGGGACTCAGGCCTCCTCTCTAGGAGAGGGAATGGGCCGTAATCCACCACGCGGGCCCAGTGCGGGTTGGTCAATGGCACATGTCCAAGAATTTTTGGTTTTAGGACACGCCGGTTTCCTCACGATGTTTTCCTTCACCGTTTTGAGAGCAGTGGTGATGAAGTAAATTACACAAAGTAATGCGCCTGGCTGGGTTTGAACTCGCGAATCTCAACTCATAAGTTAAGACTATTATTAGTAAAAAAAACATAGTATGAAAAATAATATTTTCACAAAAAAAGGTACCAGTGCTAGTTAGCTGTGACCTCGTGTGTCTATTCGTTTGAGTGAGTGCTCAAACGAATGGACGAACGGGGTTTAGTTTAGCATTAGTTACCTAGTTTTAAAAATGACTAGCGAAACTATTAAGGCGTGTAGTCCCTTGAACATCTGGCCGGAGTTAAATGCACACATACTCGTACTACCACCTGTGCCCATACATAACCCCGTAGACCTTTAAAACCGCTTTCTTTGCGAAGGATTAATTGATCTACATTTCGTGTAGTCGGTTTATTATAAGTGTTAATATGTATAAAGTATGTTGGGGTAAGGTCGGCATTGGGGTAAGAACGTATAAATAATTATACCACTTATTTAGCTTTATTTTTAATGCTAGTCGTATTGCGTGCCGCGTCATTATGTTCCACCTTGCCCAGCAATGTGGCTGGCATTATAAATAAAGCTAAATAAGTGGTATAAGTATTTATACGTTCTTACCCCAATGCCGATCTTACCCCAACCGCCTTATAAATCTTAACTATTAAATATTATAAATTAATAGGTATATACAAACTTAAAATATATGTACAAAAGAGTAAAAATGGCTGAAAAACGGGGAAAACTCAAAGGGCATCAAAAAATTCGTCCACATCGATGTCAATGGGAAAAGTGCCCCGAACGCTGGCAGCATTGCCACGCTGGATGGCAATGCTGATTTGTTCACCGAAGAAAAGTCCAGCCCTCTGGTCATGCGAAGAGTCGACCAAACGTTTGCTGATATACTATAACAACTCGATGAGCGCTCGGACCCCATGGCTCTATGGTTCTCTATCTATATAATTAGCATAATTATGTAGATAGAGAACACGTACATTCTGAGGAACACCTAATCAGCAATTTTTTTGTGTACCTAAACATATTTCTAAAGATCAAAAGTATCAAAACCGTTTGTAAGGAGTAAGGAAAACAAGCGAAATATCTTGTTGTATTTTTTTTTGTCATACGAAAAAATCATAATATGTTGATAATATTCTATACGAATCTATAATAAACATATTTTTTTTCCAAATTTATTATCGAGGCTTCAGGAAGTCACTGTTTTATGACATTAAATGGGAGCAAGGGCCTTAAATAATTCTCTCGACTGAATTATGATCACGGTGGTCGTTCTAGCTCGACGGAGATTGTATTAGCGTAAAAGCGTAATATTCCAAATTTCGAGCAGATAGTAATTCCTATGAAAAAACCATTAGCATATTTGGCTCAACCCGGGAATCGCACCCAATTCCCAAGACCAATTACTTAGATTAAGAGACAGTAAAAATCTTCTCTATTTATCCCTTTATCTGTTAGTGGAAACTGCATCAAAGTCCGTTACAGGGTTTAGGAGGAGCTGACGGATATACAGACAGACGCCGAAATAACTTTGTTTTATACTCTATTCGACGTGACAAACAAAACACTTCATGTCAATATACATATAAGACCTAAAACTTACGCTGAGGAAAGTATATTTTTAGGGTTCTGTACCAAAAGGGTAAAAACGGGACCATATTACTAAGACCCCAGTGTCCGTCTGTCTATCCCCAGACTGTATCTCATGAACCGTGAATAGCTAAACGGTTGTTCACAGATGATGTATGTAGGTACTTAGTACTGAATAAAATAAATATTTAAGAAAACACTTAAATATTTATTTTATTTTATTTATTAGGTATAGGTAGGTATTATTCCCATACAACAAACGTGATTTTTTACCCTAGATTAATAACGCGTTATTATTCTAAGTTTTTACCGTTTTTTGTTACGGACCCTACATAATTACATAACCCTTCGTGCGCGAACCAACTCGCACTTAACCGGTTTTTCTAATTTAGTAATTAAGGCATTCAACTAAAACCTTTCGCAAATTGTCTACCAAAACCTCAGACAATCTAGCGTTGTCGTTATCCATTCTACACAAATTCCTATTTAACTACACAACTGACAAGCATTAAAAGAACATTAAATAATCATAAGACAACCTAGCCACGCTAAAACGAGTCTGTTAACTTACGCTCGCAACGTCTAAACGTGTAGAAATATGCCCTGAATGGTACAAGTACGTTTTAAATAATCCAATAAATCGAAATTTCTAACAATCATTGGCAAAAGGGATCGCGAAAATCAATAGTCGATGGTCTGTTTCAACCGAGCAAGTTGCCTACAAACCACGGAACGTGACGTAGAAACTTTTATACAGTTTTTCTCATTTCGAAATTAAGCTTTATCACTAAGAAAATAGAGCTGCAGTTTGGTTGCAAAAGCTACAGAGTTTTGACGTTACGCCACTATGCACCAGAGAACAGATAATCGACGCCTAGCCTTGTGCGATATCGATTTTGACGACGGCTACTTTCACTGAAACGCACTGCAAAACATCTAGCTATCTCCTTCACTCTCACGCGTAGAATAGTAGTGCAGAGAGGGATAGCGTCGGCGCCGCAACTAGGGGTCGCCGCGGCGGCGTTGCCATGACGACAGGTCACCGGGAGGGTATGATTTCCAATATAATAGCTCGATATTTTTAGGTCAAAATGTCGGACTTGATAATAAAAGTATTTATGAACGAGAATAAGCTGGAAATATGCTTGGATGACGGTAATGTGACGATGGTGGTGGACAAAAAAGACTACGTTATTGATTCGGTAAGATTTTTTATTGGATTTTGACGCATTGCAAAATGGCGGCCGCTGTTGATAAAATAAATTATTGATTTTCTGACAAACATCGATAATAGAGTAGGTGTAGATAAGTCTAGTTTTATAATAAGTGGATAAAACTTAATTTTCTATACAAGATAGACATATTCTATCAGTAAGTAGGTACCTAGCTAGAATAGTTTTGTAAAAATCAATAATAAGAATTCTTATTGGATTTTGGCAACTGTACCTATCTATTTTTGTCAATAAAAAAAAAATTATAAGCTTTTATTTAGTTTCACCTGGCCCGATGTTTGTCTGTCATCAAATCTTGCAAATTATATTTGACCCACTTCCCGGTTACCAACTGAGCTGAAATTTTGCAAGCATGTTTAAGTCAAATGACAATGCAAAACTATTATGACATGGAGCTGATCTGATGATGAAACCGGAAGGTGGCTATGGGAACTTGGTAGTTAAACGACACGACCCCATCGAGTTTGGACTCGTATGATACGTCTTGACGAGTAGGTACTAATTATATTTATTTAAGTATACCGAGCTATAAAAGCTTGTTTCTATTTAGGTCAAATTCTTTTTTCAAATTGAATGTCGAAGCGAATCGTAGACTAGCTCCTTCAAACGGCTTTGCCCGTGTGAATGTCAATGTTATTCAGAGACGTCTCATTCAGAAGGTAGGTATACCTACTTAACAATTACTAGCTACTGAATGACTCATTTCTGAGCATTCACATCAGTCCAGTAGTTTTTGAGTTTATTCATTAGAAACAAAAATATCAGAATACGAATCTTTTCTCTATACGGCTGTGCCCGTGTGAGAGTAGAAAATATAGTACCTTTTTCATCATCCAATGACTACCCCCGCTTTTGGGTGGAGCGGGAGATAGTTTTTTTTTCACTCTTCACGGTTTTTTGACAGTTAACAATTTGTGAGACTAGACTATATTCCACTATTGTAAGAGTCTGAGGCCTGAAATAGGTTTTTGGAGAGAAACCTGTGGTGCAGGTCCCAGGGGCCCTCCCACAGCAAAAAAAAGGAAAGTACAATGCTAGACGAACTTGAGTGACAGCAATACGATTTATGGTTACAGAACATCATATATTAATATCATAGTGTCAGACTCTTACTGACTAAAAACCCACCCCGTTCCCTCTAGCCTTCATACCGGGTCTTGAGCGCCCTATCGGATAACCCTGGCCTCAGTAGGCTTCGACCCAGTTGGGCCCCTACTGTATAGGTACCTATAGCTTATGTGACTCAGTGAGTAGCATTTTACTGGTAGGTACTATAAGTTTAAAAAAAAAATCATCATTATCAGCCTTTTTAATGTTCCCACAGTTGGGACTCAGGGTCTCTAAGTTATATTTTACGTACGTGGGCAAAGCCGCGGGCAAAATTTACTTACCTAATCAATTATAAAAAAAAACTAGCTTTTACCAGCGTTTATTAATATATACTTTAATCTTTCTCCCCCTTTTCTCACTTTAAAAAAAATAGCCTATGCCTCCAGGGTCACAACTATCTCTGTACCAAAATTCATCAAAATCGGTTTTGCCATTTAGGCGTGAAGACGTAACAAATAAACAAACGAACTATCTCCCGCTTCGCCCAAGAGGGGGGGTTGTCATTGGATGATTTTCCCCACCATTAAAAAGGTAGGATTGCAGTCAAGCACTAATTCATATATATTTTTTTTAATGTTGGTTATCGGCATAGTCATATCCCAAAAAGATGGGGCCGTTCGAATTGGATCTTTCTATACTCTGTTCAAATTTACATATTTTATTTTTATTTTTTTATTATTGATATGTTTGCGTTTGACCGCTATCTCACCTAATGGAAAGCGACGATGCGGTCGACGATGGAACGCGCTTACTTAGAAGAAACCTATTCACTCTCGACTTGACCGGGTTGTAGCTATCAGGACACAGACTCCGGCAAGGAATTCCATTCCTTAGCTGCACGCACAATGAATTACATGAAAATATGAAAACCTTTTATTACTGTCCGTTCAACCGATTTTGACTTTTATTACGTTGTAAACTGTAACCACTTTTTTGCTCTTAATGCCATCCTTATGCCTACGAGATAGAACTTAGAATCATTTGAACAGACAGCAAAAAAAGATTAGTTAAATTTCTAATCTTAACGCGAACAGGGTATAGCCCTTTAAGGAGCAAAAAAGTAATGGGATGGGTAAATAAAAAAAATACTAGACCTAATCAGTTTTCTTTAATACTTAAAAGAAAATTTGAAACAAAAAATTTTTTTCAGGAACCTAATACTGAGTTTTCAAGTTGTAGCTTTTTAGATACAAAAACACAAATATATAAAATAGGTTATTGACAACTTCGTATCTAAAAATACACAAAATTACTCTCAAACTTGTAAACTATAAACAATAATCAACTTAAAACAATAAAAAATGTTAAATTAAATAATTATGTAACAGAGATCAATAGTTAAAAGTAAATAAAACTAAATTATTGAGCCGTAATAGACTATTTGGTATGAAATTCACGAAAGCAGTTACGTTTTTCCGTAAGACACAGCCTCGTATCACATATCAAACAACTTATAACTGTCTGTCCTGCTGTGTAGTTCCTGCACCGACCCTTCTTTACTATACTTGGTATATGGTGTAAGCCATCTTTTTGAATTTTTTTGAAGTATTGATATGGAGTGTCAATACCAGTGACTTGTTCCTGAAATGAACTGTCTACACTTGTTTCCCTGTCCACAGGCCACCTAAACTTTGTAGATTTAAATTTGAATTTCAACAAGAACTTCAACACCTGAAGTCTGGGGTTGAAATAGGTCTTCTTGTCTTAAGCTTGATGATGGTTCTATTCTATTGCTTTGGTTTTGAGTTTCTGATCTGTGTGAGCGTAGTAGTCTGGATGCAATTGGTATCAAAGGACTACAAGTATTGGAATAAATGCTATTTGGCGTACTTGGCGACTGAATAAATTGTGATGTGTTTGGTGAGGGATTTGCAAGAGAAGGTGAAGATAGAATCGTAACACTCGCGGCTGGTGCATCGGGTTACCATGGGTATTCCGGTGGAGGCTGTATTGGTGATGGGAAAGAGTCATCTTCGCTATCCGATTTGTCAAAAATATCCATCATGTCGTTGGGAATATCAGGAGCGTCTGAAGACAGGTCTAAATCTATGTCAGAATCATCAGACCCTGAGTCAGCTGGCGGCAATAGGGCTAAAATTCTTGAACTCCTTGAACTTCGCTTCATTTTCTGTAAAAAACGTAAAGTATTTTTGTATCTTTTTGGGCACAAACAAATTCATTTGCTAATCACTGAGAAAGACGCCCAGTGTCTATTTAGATACATGGGTAGTCAACTCGACTTACAGAGGTAAGTCGCAAAGTATCTATTTAGATACAAATACTTTTATCATTCAATATACTTATAATAACATAATTTTATAATAAAATAATACTTACTTGTTGTAATTAGATGCCTGTACAATAATATGACGCCAAAAGATTTACAATATATCCACTTTTACTAAGACTTTTAGCAAAATTTTATTAAACGTCCACCATTACCTAGTTTCGCCGCGAACCGTCTAACTTTTTGCTGTGACTGGAGGGAAAGAGATAGTACCCGTGACTTGAAGTGTTGCGTTCTCGTTCTATTGTAGGTTGATAATTCTTACGGCAAGAGGAGCACATTCGCGCGACTTTTGGATTTTGTGTAATGTGCGTTTAAATGTTTTGTGCATATTTAGATACAAAAATACTTAAAGGGATAGTCTTAGTAGCTTCGGCTGTGCGTTGATGTTAGTCAGCCAGCTACGAACGGAAATAAAAAACTTTTTACAAAAAAAAAATTAAACCGACTTCATAAAGTACAAAATAACTTTAATTTCGGGAGTCGGTGTTTCTATAATAGATACCTAATCTTGTCTCTTCGTTATTTAACACCGACTTCCGAAATTAAAGTTATTTTGTACTTTTTGAAGTCGGTTTAATTTTTTTTGTAAAAAGTTTTTTATTTTTCACTTTTTCGTTATGCAGCACCACTATAAAGTACCTACCCTTCAGCTAAACATAAATTACCTTATAGCCAGAGTGCATCTCATAACGATTCTTATAATCCCAAATACGGTTATATTACATGAATTTACCCCCTCCCCCTTTTCTTTCAGTCAGTCATCGACTACACGTATAAACAAAGCAATTTTACTTGTTACGACAATTCTGCTATGATTCTATGAGGAGTTCTGTTCCATATCTTCGAAGTTCATGATCAGATCATAACAATATTTTTATGGGACCAACTTGGAAGCATAACCTTTAAATAAAAAAAAAAAATTCAAAATCGGTCCAAAGTTGACCGAAATATCGGTGAACATACATACAAAAAAAATATACATTCAGCCGAACATAGAACCTCCTCCTTTTCGAAGTCGGTTAAAAAGGATAAGGACGAGGCCACTTCTGTCGGCGGCTTCATCCGCGTGACTTTTCAAACCCCATTCGCAGTTCGCCTACATCATAAAAGGAAGCCTTGTGCAAGATTTCACGGTCCTACTTCCATTATTTTTACCAGTGAGTTTACATGTTTGTGAACGCACCCACGCACATACAGGAGCAATTGTTAGTGCGAGTCAAAATTAAAAAAAAACCTTTTTTTTTTGTAAAATAACCGACTTCACTAAAAAATTGAATTGAATTTGAGGAGTTCTCTCGATTTCGCCAAGATTCCATCATCAGATCCTAACTTGGTGACTATGGGACCATTTGGGAAGTATACCCTTTCCAACAAAAAAATAATTTTTCAAATCGGTTGGCAAACGACGAAGTTATGCGCGAACAAACATAAAAAAAAAACATACAAACATCCGAATTTTGAGAACCTCCTCCTTTTTTTAGAAGTCGGTTAAAAAAAAAGAAACATCTCGGTTAAGGATGTGCGAGACTCACGCAAAGGGGTTTCCTTACAAAACTTACTAAAGTAAATAGTTCAATGCCCGAATTAAGTCTAAAAAATTTTTCTTAATCGAAAAAAAGTGTTTTTTTTTTTGTCACGTGTAACGTGTAACGTTAAATGCGCATAACCTGAAATAGTTTGATCAGAATAACGAGCAGAATCAATTAAACCACTTTTTAGTATGGGTTAAATTTTTTAAAATAATATTCATTAAAAAGGTCGCCCTGTCTATTTAAGAATAAATCAAGCTAAACCACCGAAATAGTTGTAGTCCAATCAATTTTCCTCATACACGGGATAACAAAAGTTCTTATTTCAATGCAGATATTGATTTTAAACAAACTAAAACTGCACATAAAACCTTAATTTTTTTTTAATGATTTTTTTCTCACTGTTTTAGGTCAATTAAATCTTAATTGCACACACAATTTAAAACATACAGTTATATATATAGAGTTGATGTACATAAGCGACCTTAACCTATAAATGGGGGATAATCATTTGGGGTGTCTGAGGTTTTGCGTATTAAACGTTACACGTTGTATACAAATTTATAGTTTTTAGACTTTTCCTGTAAATATGCTGTGAGACCTTGCTTCATACCAAATTTCAGGATTCTAGGTCAACGGGAAGTACCCTATAGATTTTGATTTCCTAGCGCAAGCCCAAATCTTTAGATTGGGTTGACTTACGTAATATTTGATAATTTCACTGCTGCTTGAGGTAGCGTCGACGCCACGCACTGTTCCCGCGCGCCTCATGGAGTGGTCAGCAACAGGAGGGGCCCAGCTGGGTCGAAGTCTACTGGGGCCAGGGTTATCTGAAAAGAAGCTCGAGCCCCGGTATGAAGAGGCTAGAAGGAACAGGGTGGGTTTTTAGTCAGTAAGTGTCTGACACTAACTCCCGCTTCGCCCAAGAGCTTGTCATTGGATAATTTTCCCCACCATAAAAAAAAGCGGTCACGCGCGAACCTATCAACAATAAAAAAGTTTTAAACGACAATTTAAGCCAAATGGGGCCAGAGGATTGATAGGCCATGAGCCATAGCTTCTCTACGGCGCCCTCGCCGCCGCCGCCGGGATTCCGATCCCGATTTCCGGCCACCGTAGAGCCGGGCTCGCGGACGGCGAGCCATGGGTAGCTCGCTGTCCGACCGTCCGGTAACTGTCCGGACCGAGCCCAAGAATTCAACGTCGCGCACTTTTCCCGCGCGCCGCAAGGAGTTGTCAGCAACAGGAGGGGCCCAGCTGTGTCCAAGTCTACTGGGGCCAGGGTTATCTGAAAAGAAGCTTGAGCCCTGGTATGAAGAGGCTAGAAGGAACGGGGTGGGTTTTTAGTCAGTAAGAGTCTGACACTATCTCCCGCTCCACCCAAGAGCGGGAGTTGTCATAAGATGAGTTTTGCCCACCGTAAAAAAAACTTCTAGAAATTCACTAAATTACTTCTTCCACTCCTGGTGGAATACGACCTACCGTCTCAATAGGTGAAAGAATATTAGATTTTCATGGAATATGGCTAGTTTATCAGCTGTTAGTGGTCCCACATACGTTATAAATGTCTTCTGTCTTGGATGAATGCCTTCATTTATTATTGATGATATGGAGCGGTATCGTAATTGTGGGTTAGTTTAGGACTAAAATTGTGACGTGGAGATTATCGTGTGGATTAGTGGGTTTTACATAGATTTAGGTGAAATAATACACACAGTGTCTTTTTTTTTCATTTATTTATCACATAAAGAAAATAATACAGAATTGTCTAACTTAATAGCAACTAAAAACCACTAAGGTTTAAACTTGTGCTATCATGAATCTAACTCAAAATCGAAACAAAATTATTTTTTTTATATGTATAAAAAATCTAAAACCAGTAGGTTTGTTGAAACTTAAGATTAAATTATTAATTATTATTAATTAATTGCTTTATTTTGACATTGCGAGCATGGCAGTTGAGAGTTTGTCATGCTCACTCAAATGTCACGCTGTTGGTGGCGCGTGTTATTGAGTCATTCAGTTCCCTTCAAAATGGTTACTTTTTATTTTTTTATTTTAACATTACGAGCATGGCAGTTGTCATGCTCACTCAAATGTCACGCTGTTGGTGGCGCGTGTTATTGAGTCATTCAGTTCCCTTCAAAATGGTTACTTTTTATTTTTTTATTTTAACATTACGAGCATGGCAGTTGTCATGCTCACTCAAATGTCACGCTGTTGGTGGCGCGTGTTATTGAGTCATTCAGTTCCCTTCAAAATGGTTACTTTTTATTTTTTTATTTTAACATTACGAGCATGGCAGTTGTCATGCTCACTCAAATGTCACGCTGTTGGTGGCGCGTGTTATTGAGTCATTCAGTTCCCTTCAAAATGGTTACTTTTTATTTTTTTATTTTAACATTACGAGCATGGCAGTTGTCATGCTCACTCAAATGTCACGCTGTTGGTGGCGCGTGTTATTGAGTCATTCAGTTCCCTTCAAAATGGTTACTTTTTATTTTTTTATTTTAACATTACGAGCATGGCAGTTGTCATGCTCACTCAAATGTCACGCTGTTGGTGGCGCGTGTTATTGAGTCATTCAGTTCCCTTCAAAATGGTTACTTTTTATTTTTTTATTTTAACATTACGAGCATGGCAGTTGTCATGCTCACTCAAATGTCACGCTGTTGGTGGCGCGTGTTATTGAGTCATTCAGTTCCCTTCAAAATGGTTACTTTTTATTTTTTTATTTTAACATTACGAGCATGGCAGTTGTCATGCTCACTCAAATGTCACGCTGTTGGTGGCGCGTGTTATTGAGTCATTCAGTTCCCTTCAAAATGGTTACTTTTTATTTTTTTATTTTAACATTACGAGCATGGCAGTTGTCATGCTCACTCAAATGTCACGCTGTTGGTGGCGCGTGTTATTGAGTCATTCAGTTCCCTTCAAAATGGTTACTTTTTATTTTTTTATTTTAACATTACGAGCATGGCAGTTGTCATGCTCACTCAAATGTCACGCTGTTGGTGGCGCGTGTTATTGAGTCATTCAGTTCCCTTCAAAATGGTTACTTTTTATTTTTTTATTTTAACATTACGAGCATGGCAGTTGTCATGCTCACTTATATGTCTCGCTGTTGGTGGCGCGTGTTATTAGATCATTCAGTTCCCTTCAAAATGGTTGAGCTGAGTGGGGCTGATGCACGCGTCATGCCCGTGAACGGGTGCCGTCAGATGAGACTGGTCATCTCTTAGCTGCCAGTGTCTTAATTCAGTTTCTATCTTTTAATTATTTTTTAATTTTAATTTTATTATCTACATTGTGCTCACATAATAAAAGCAACATGAAATATGTAACCAAGGATTAATGTAACACATAATATGATTTAAGAAGTGTCCATGGAGTTTCTTGCACGTTCTTCTCCATAGAGATCTACGCTTTGGAACGTGCAATTTTTAGCTTCACTTTTCTTGGACTGACCGACATTTGACTATTCAAAAGTGCCTGCAAATGGTCTATTTGAAATAAATGCTTTGATTTTGATTTTGAAATAAAAAAACTGGCCAATTGCGAGCCGGACTCGCGCACGAAGGGTTCCGGTAAAAAAAAAAATATGGGAGCCACTCATAATTTTTTTTTGTTTTTTATTATTAGTTGTTATAGCGGCAACAGAAATAGGTACATCATCTACATTGTGCTCAGAAATAGGTACATCATCTGGGAAAATTTCAACTATCTAGCTATAACGGTTCATAAGATACAGCCTGGTGGCAGACAGACGGACAGTGGAGTCATAGTAAAAGAGACCCTACGTAACCATAAGAAGAATTGGACTATAAAGTTATAGAGGTGGCATATAAGTACAATTAGGTACACAGAGGAATTCTCTACCACGTTTTAAACATTTTTAACCCTTCAGATACCGTCAATTAGAGACACAATAGTAAGACAATAGATGCGCGGCCACCGGTGGTCGCTTGGGGATACATGAATTAAACTGGTTTAGAGTGAATGCAGGGTCAGCAGACACGCGTTACTATAGGATGATAAAAAAGGGGTTGCCATTAAAACAATGTAATGTAACCCTAGGAAGTGGTAGCGAGCCCCCAACCCTTCGCTTCCGATGGCTACCACGAAGCCCTCCTAATATATTTTTAATATCCTTACAATTACAACGATCGGGCTGCTTTTTGATGCATCTTGCGTTGTTTAAAATGTTTTATTTATTATTATTATTAGTAAGCTCGCTCGTTTGACCACTATCTCACCATTCTCACCTAATGGTAAGCGACGATGGAACACGCTAGCTTAGAAGTAACCTATTCACACTTGACTTAAATACTCCTAGGTTGGAGTTATCAGGAAATACAGACACCAAGACCGAGAATGATGATGAAATCATAGTTAATTTATTGAATTAAATGTTCTATTTATACTTAGACTAGCTTTTACTCACGGCTTCGCCCGCGTATATTAATATACTTTAGTCTTTCTCCCCCTTTTGTCACTTTAAAAAAAAATTAGCCTATGTCGATTTCCAAGGTCCCAACTATCTCTGTACCAAAATTCATCAAAATCGGTTTTGCCATTTAGGCGTGAAGACGTAACAAACAAACAAACAAACTCACTTTCACTTTTATAATATTAGTAAGGTAGGTAGGTAGTAGGTAAGTATGTTATTTGCGCAAATATTTAGGAAATTGAAGTTTTAACTATGCTTTTGTATATTTCATCGACTGTAGCTTGATAAACTTGTATCTGCCTATAATTAAATGATGTCGCATAGGTATCAGCCTTATAATGTTTCCAATGCTGGGACTCAGGCCTCCTCTCTAGGAGAGGGAATGAGCCATAATCCACCACGCGGGCCCAGTGCGGGTTGGTGGATGTCACATGTCTTCGAATTTTTGGTTCTAGGACATGTCGGAGTACGACACGAGAGAGTACGTTACAGTTTAGGTAACTTTCACCGAATTTTTAATGTGGCAATACACTGATCGATGAAACACCGTAACATGTAAATAAAATAATATTCACCAAAAAGGAAAATACACAATGGAGATGGATTTTGTCTCCACTTTATGTTAACAAAACATTCTGTACAGAGATTTTCCCAAAAGATAACTTATAGAAAAGTAGACAATAGTTAACCCCAGATGTCTTATCACATTGTTACTTTATCCAAACAAAACAGGTCCTCCAACAAAGTCCCCACATCCTTTACTTCGTTCCCTTCGTCTCAATCTCAACCCTAAGAAAAAAAGTAAAAAGGTCAATGCACCCGGAAGGCCCGCCACGCGCGGGCCACAGGTGTGCGCTCGATAATATCGATTTTCGCGCCCCAATCGATACGTGACGTCACGGAACAACATGGCGTCTGCGCGCGCAGCTGTCATGCGATAAAAAAACATGCATGCTGATGACGATAGGGTCGAATAAAATAGGGGATTAACAATATCAATTTTGGGACACGCGAAAGTAGTTTTTTTAATGTTGGTTGACGAATTTGAATAGGGTGCTATGGGTCTTTGAACTTAGTTGAGAATTTAAATTTGAATAAGTACGATGTTTGTTTCTGAAAAACATAGCGGTAAAACTTATTTAAAACATCGCAGAAAAAAAAAGGTTTTTGCAATCATCTATTACTATTTCGGCTTTTTGAAAAACTGCTTTCAGAAAAAAAGTGTTTAAAAAAAATTATATAAAATTTATTTTAGGTAAAACCCACATTAGTGATCAATAAATAAACTAAAATCACATGTTTTATTATATAAAGTGAACGTAAACTACCGATTAAAATGAGTTTTTCTTCTAACCTAAGTATGGATTACTTGTGTGTTCATTTCCATCAAAAACTGTTTAGAAGATTAGATATAGGTAATTTTCTCACTGTTTTATTGCACCTACCACAACTTTTTCTCTGCATTACCCAAAGGTTGAATGAAAGAGAATGTTTAAGGCATTAAGTCCGCTTCTATACATGTGTGCATAAAGTGTTATAAATAAAATGAAATAAAAATATAAAATGCAATGAGAAAGACCCAGTAGGGCCGATGTTTGCTAGGGCTGCGAGAACGTTTGAAAGAGTAACTGTGGCTTCAGAAAGCAAAGAGCAAATGTGTTTTTTACATAGGTTTTAGTCAATAAAAGTCTGACACGTCTTTTCGCTCCACCCCAGAGATTTTCATGACTGCTGAGAATCCCTACTAATATTATAAATGCGAAAGTAACTCTGTTTGTCTGTCTGTTACGCTTTCACGCAAAAACTACTGACCGGATTTAGATCAAATTTGGTAGGAAGGTAGAAGAGACACTGGAACAACACATAGGCTAGCTATAATTCCACTGCTGAGCATGGGTCTCTGCCCGTGCGATATAAACTGTAGTCCACGCGGGCGAAGCCGCGGGCGGAAAGCTAGTTAAATATAAATACAGCCTCACCCGTATCACTACTTTTTTTTCGCTGAACCAGCCTCGGCACGCCCAATTTGGTCCTTCGAGCCGGATGTTTCAGGACTCGGTGGTGGTGTTTCGTGTGTAGAGTTAGTGTTTCGTGTGTGTTTTTGGGTGTGTGAGATATTTTTTAAACTGACATGACACGGGTGGACCATGACCTGAAATTACATAAAGGACACTTTTTATCCCGAGAGTACCCTTGGGATAATTTTCTATTATCACGCAGGCGAACGGCAGGTGGCTAGCATACTCGTATCAATAAATTATTGTAAAATAGATTTTCTTTTGACAGAATTTTTATAAAAATTTTGGCATTTCTTTCAGATCCTAATTTTTTTTTGTGATTTACCTAAAGTATGTGGAAGGTGAATATATATTTTTTCTTTTTTTTTCTATCGTTTTCATTAAGTAAGCTGTTACAGACCTCGCTACTGCCCTTTCTCAATTCATTAGGCTGACCCCACATTTGGCGTGCGCGATCCTCGGGCGTGCGAGCTGCACGGACGCAGCGCGCGCGTCGGGTGTTACCGCCGTGTGACGTGTGTAAGGCGTGCGCGCGGCGCTCGCCTTGGCGTTTAACCCCCTTCAGACAAGTCAGTCACAATTTGGCCAGTGCCGTGTTAGCACACGTCGTTGCGTTACTGTTCTATAATCACTAACAAAATGGACTCAGACGAGGAAACACTACTGTTAGCTTTGCTACTAAAAAGAAATAAGACACGTAATAATAAGACTAAACGCCTCTGCGGCGGCGGCGGGGATAGCGGGCGAAGGGGTAAGAACGCGACTCCAGCGTCGCGAGCGCGCCGCGCGCGCGTTGCGCGCACGCTGCATGCACGTCACACGGCGGCAACACCCGACGCTCACGCAGCGCGCGCGCGGCGCTCGCGCTACTCGCACGCCCGAGGATCGCGCTCGCCAAATGTGGGGTCAGCCTTAAGCGTTAGTGTAGTAAGGTGATCTACATTGTTTTCATCTCGTATTTAAAATTTTTACCGAATTCAAGAAGAGAAGTTCTCGATTTGGTTGTATATTTATATTTTTTATGTTTCTTATCTCAGACCTTAGTCACTTTGAACCGATTTGGAAAATGATTATTATTTTTGAACTTGAAAGGTGCTACTTTCAAAGTGGTCCATTTTTAATAAAATCTAGTTCTGTTGATGCGATCTATAAAAAAATTTGGGAATTCCTCAAATATCAAAAGAAAGAAAGAAAGAAAAGTATTTTGGTATTTTCGCATTCAATTTTATCTTTTTTTATTATTGATAGGCTTGCGTTTGACCATCATCTCACCTGATGGTAAGCGATGATTTAGTCGACGATATTGTGTATAAAGCTGTTCATCTGTCCATACAAAGTGTGATTTTTTTTGAGGTGGGAAATCATCTAAAGACTTCTCCCGCTCTAGTATGGAGTGAGAGTTCGTGTCAGACTTTTACTGACTACTATTTAGAACCATGAGTATCCTTTTCATACTTTTCCCATCGCCCTAGCAGGCCCTATAGTTTACTGACATCTCTTTGAAGCACATATGCAGATAATACGTGTCGTCGACGACTCGGACTCAGTCCTTATACGACGAGTGGACGGCGAGCTGCCCATTGCTCGACGTCTGCAAGCTAGCCTATACGGTGGATACAATGTGCGATGCGAATCAATCTGTCAAGTTTTCATTGCTGCCAGAGTCTGTGTTTCCTGACAGCTATAACGTAGGGTCGGTGAGTCAAGAAAGAATAGGTTACTTCAAGGAAGCGTGCTCCATCGTCGACCATATCATCGCTTACCATCAGGAGAGATAGTAGTCAAACGCAAGCCTATCCATAATAAAAAAACTGGGCAAGTGCAAGTCGGACTCGCGCACTGAGGGTTTCGTGAAAACTACAATTCCCGAATTGCATTTTTTTTGAGAGGTAGCTAACAAAAAATTTACTGTTTTCAAATTTAATACTTGTACTATAAGCCCTTGCTTTGTGCCAAAGTTCAGGATTCTGGGTCAACGGCAAGTACCCTATGAATTTCGAACTTTGAGAGTATCAAAATATGCGTTTTTTGCGACATAAACGGCCGTATATTTTTTATTGGTTAACTTAGAAGTTTGATTTTTGCACAGCTGGAAGGGAGCGTAACTCGATACCTCTCCGTTTTCGAGATAAAGGGTCTTGACAGACAGACAGACGCACGGACAACAAAGTAATCCTATAAGGGTTTCGTGTTTTCCTTTTGAGTTACGGATCACTAAAAAACCTTTAAGGAGATTTTTTCAAAAATCAAATTCTGACACATTCTAGCCCTATTTCTTCATACTCTAATTTGGTAAAGACAATATTGTCTATTTGTTATTATAGTTAAGTTGACGCCTGCGTGTGGTAGTAATGATGTAACGCAGTTAACAGGACGTGCTATAGGGGCTGAGAACGTTTACTGTGGACTAGGGGTGTAGCTAAATATCGATAAATGAGAATCCCGAATTAAAAAACGAATCCTTTTTATTTGGGCAATTTATTATTTGTTCAACATAGATAGAACAAGAAAAATAAAACACAACTAATTAAAACTAGAAATATACCTTAAATTAAAACTAACTTGCAAAATAAAAAAGACCGAATTGATTAAACGATTTTTTAAATTGTGTGGTTTTCAATTTTGAAGTAGGTATTATTATTTTGAAATGCACGTTTCAAAAGTCTATTATAATTTTTAGCAGCTTAAGAAACACCTCCTAACTTAACCAATGTGTCGCATAGTATTACTACCTAAATACTACACTATCATAAAATATATTAATGCTGCGTAATGATAAAAATAGAAGTTATTGTTTTCCTCATTAAATGAATTAATTACAATTTGTGTACTTCTTATTATTATAATTTGCCCATATTGTCCCACTGTTGGGCAAAGGCTTCCCTCCACTCCTTCCAACGATCGCGGTTCCCCGCTTTCTCATTCCAATTCTTAAGGAACCCATCCAGGTCGTCCCGCCATCTCCTTCGTGGTCTGCATCGGCCCCGCGTTGCTGTGAAATTAAAAAAATAATCCAGTTTCTGACTTTGAGTCTTTGACAAAGAGTTATTGGCACTTCACCGTCGCTGTGAAACTTTTTATCCCGGAAAATTATATTCACTTGGCATAATTTTCTAGGCTCACGCGGGCAAAATCGTTGACAGATGTTAATAAGAAAAAAACATGTTTGCTTTCTTTTTCGGTTTCATCGATATCGATAAAAGTCGCCTCCCTAAAAGCCCTTTGTCACGAGCCAGGTGTCGAGCGGGGTCATTCGGAGCACCTGCCTGTGTGTGTAACTGTGTGCACACACGAATAAAACGCACACACACACAATTAAGGGTTTGTTTGTGTGTTTATGCTACCGTCTGCCGGTTGCTACATTCAGTTTAAGTTACACCATGTCATTTTCATAACTAGCCTTTTTTTAATACTATTGTTATGTCAAATGTTTTGTTGAAAAATAATGGGGAGTATTATTTCAGGTTCTGTAGTGTTCAGGTTCAGAATTTATTGTTAAACTTACATAGCCTGGGGTGAGTTTGATTGAAAAAACTAGGGTTTAAGTTCGTTTTTTTTTTATTATTGATAGGTTTGCGCTTGACCGCTATCTAGCCTGATGGAAAGCGACGATGCGGTCGACGATGGAACGCGCTTACCGATGGGTGCAAAATAAAAAAAGTTATGTTTTTTTGTTTTGTGGGCACTAACTGGCTTCGTTGATCTGGACTTTGAGGCGTGATGCCCCATGTATCAGCTAGCCAGCTGGACTTTTTTCCTTTTTTTTTCGGTGGGATAATCATCCAATTACAAAACCCGCCCTTGGGTGGAGCGGGAGATAGTGTCAGACTCTTACTGACTAAAACCGCTCGAGCACCCGCAGCTGGGTCCCTCCTGTTGCTGACAACTCCTTGAGGCACGCGGGAACAGTGCGCGGCGTCGACGTCTTTGGCTCAGTCCGGACAGTTACCGGACGGTCGGACGGCGAGCTACCCATGGCTCGACATCCACGAGCCCGCGTCTACGGTGGCCGGAAATCGGGATAAGAATCCCGGCGACGGCGGCGAGAGCGCCGATGCCTGATGCGGTCGGCCTCCTCTTTTGCTAGCATTACTGCTTCGCAGAAGGAGGCAACCGCCTGCCATTCCTCCTCGCTCTGGACCATGACCTGAACCAAGCCCGGCGCGAGAGGTCTCCGCCGTCCATCGCCCACACGAGGGCACGGCGATGCTCCGCCCAAGCAGGGCACACCTCGACCTGTGTGCTCCACCGTGTCCTTGAGCGTTCCGCACAGTGGTGACACCCGGGCGTCTCTTCTGCTTGAATCCGGAACCTCCCGAAAGTGCCATGTCCGGTGAGGACCTGCGTCATGCGGGAGGTAAGGATGCCGTGAGGTCTTTCCAGCCATGCCTCAAAGAGGAGACTTACCGCCATAATTGTGGTGTGTGTGATATCGAGTTGAAATTAAACCATATGGGTTTAATTTCAACTCGATCGAGTCGAGAATCGAGTTGAAATTAAACCATATGGGTTTCCACTACGCAACGGCGCTCTCGCCACCGCCGCCGGGATTCTGATCCCGATTTCCGGCCACCGTAGACGCGGGCTTGCGGATGGCGAGCCGTGGGTGGCTCGCTGTCCGACCGTCCGGTGACTGTCCGGACCGATCCCAAGACGTCGACGGCGCGCACTGTTCCCGTGCGCCTCAAGGAGTTGTCAGCAGCAGGAGGGGCCCAGCTGGGTCGAAGCCTACTGGGGCCGGGGTTATCCGAAAGGGAGCTCTATCGCCGGTATGAAGGCTGAAATGAACGGGGTGGGTTTTTGGTCTTTTGGGTCAGTAGGAGTCTGATACAATCTCCTGCTCCAGCCAAGAGCGGGGGTTGTCATTGGATGATTTTTGCCTATCATATAAAAAAAAGGTGTCGGTTCTTATTGGACGGGTGGACGGCGAGCTACCCATTGCTCGTCACCGGAAAGCTCGCGGCTATGGTGGCCGGGAATCGCCCTGCTACTCCAGAAGCCCTGGGCGTCTCCTATCGCGGTGGCAAGGGCGTGAAGATGTCCGTTTCCTCACGTTTGCAGCCATCTCCATTCCCATCAGCATCCGTATTCCATTCCCTCTCGTCCCAGACCATGGCTTGAACCAGGGTTCTGATTGATGATGTGTTGTGTTGTTTCTATAGGTAATCAAACTATCACTAACTCCCTTTTCTTTCATATCACTTCTCACACAATCCATCCATCTTTTCTATAGGTGATCATTTATTTATATAGTAGATATTTATTTAGTACATAGAGCTTCCTTTCGGATAGCCCTGGCCCCAGAAGGTTTAGACCCAGCTGGGCCTTTCCTGTTGCTGACAACTCCTTGAGGCGCGCGGGAACAGTGCGCGCCGTCGATGCCGTCGACGTCTTGGGCTCAGTCCGGACAGTTACCGGACGGTCGGACAGCGAGCTACCCATGGCACGCCGTCCGCGAGTCTACGTCTACGGTGACCGGAAATCGGGATCGGAATCCCGGCGGCGGTGGCGAAGGCGCCGTTGCCTGATGCGGTCGGCCTCCTTCTTTGCTAGCATTACTGCTTCGCAGAAGGAGGCGACCGCTTGCCATTCCTTCTCACTCCGGACCATGGCTTCAACCAAAGCCCGGCGCGAGAGGTCTCCGCCGCCGTCGACTGCGCGTTGATATGTCAGTCATACAGTTTCCCCTCTTATACATATTAAATACAAGACAATTTTACTCGTTTTAGAGGACTGGTTAGCACATACACTAAATTCAAAAATAAAAAGTTAAAAATATTATTTTAATAACAGCAGACAACAAGTTTTCAGAACATTGTATGATCGTAAACAAATGTTACATGTTCCCTTTCAAATGCAAATACATACACAATCGAGAGTTTTGACATCAAATATGTGTATAGAATCAAGTTTTTCATTGTATTGCTTATTGTCAAATCTTTGTAAGGGTATACAGAAGGCAGAACTAGTATCTGTATTATAAAATCTGTTTAATGATACTACATTTCTATTTGAAATATCTGTTTATTTATTGTGCAAACCTACCACAGTGTTGTCTTTTTTAACCAAAGGTTGATTGGTAGAGAATGCCTTGTTGCATTAAGTCCGCCTATGTATCACTACTGTACATGAAGTTTAAATAAACAAATACATAAACTTGGACTTAGAATAATGTTGGAGTATATTAATTATTTATTAGGTACCTATATACTTTTTGTACACTTTTTATTTGGACAGCAGAAACATTTGCAAAAACTTGATGTACAAGTGGGCAGTCTTATAGGACAGGGCAATCTCTTATAGATAACCTTAGTATGGACTGAACTACTGGGGCCAGGGTAATCCGAAAGGGGGCTCAAGCCACGATATGAAGGCTAGAAGGAACGGGGTAGGTTTTTAGTAACTAAGAGTCTGACACTATATCCCGCTCCCCCTAAGAGCAGGGGTTGTCATTGGATGATTTTCCTCACCATAAAAAAAAGGATGGACTGAACGAAAGGAGATTTTCGGGCGATCAGTGTACAAATATCATAAATAATATTAATTAAACATAATAGTCAGGTGTATTTACAAAAGATATAAATAGTGTATTTAATACAACTATATCAAAAACAAAATTTTCCCCATAACATATAACAGCAATAATATTTCAAGCTTTGTAGCGTTAATTATTTCTCTCTTGGAAGTTCCACCATGAGGTAAGCTTGGCTAGCAAGTAGCCAAGTGACAGCAACGCTCGAACGAGGGCACTGCCGACACCAGTACACCACCTAAAACTAGACCAGACCTTCGAAAACACCTTCCATAGATCTCCTAAAACCAACCTCCCTAGCCTACACAAAAGGAAACCAGCATTGGTCACAAAACAATCCGTACCGTCACAAATACGGGATGTACAACGCCCCAGGGTAGGTTAAGGGTGCATTGTATACAGCTAACGTCAGATAGCCCGACAAAGTAACCAATACCAAACGAAACCCAACTTAACAGCTCTATAATAAGGTTGACAATACCTATTTCTGTACCATAGATAGGTTGTTTGAAACGAGGGTGAAGAAACAGGGGTGTTTGCAGGATGCGGGGCGGGGGGAAGGTAGGGTGCGTCGCGCAGGCGTGCTTCAGTCGCCCGCGCGACCCCGCTGCCGCCGGCCGCGCGCCATGGACGAGGTAAGAGCGCGCGATCGCGCTCCACTCACGGTTATAGTCGCCCCGAGCAACGCTTCGCCGCCCAGACTGTCGCCCGCGGACCTACTGCCTGACGGCGATGCGGCGTTCCACCCTCTGTCCGCAGTCAACGGACGCCTGACCCCGCCGGGGCTCGAACCTGCCTCGTACGCCACGCTCACCCCGCTACTGCCACTGCCGCCGATCAGCACCGTCTCAGACAAGTTCGCGTACCATGCTGGAGGGACCTTCACAGTAATACAGCAGCAACAGTCCTACGCATCCTTATCACCAACACCTTACAATGAGCCGTTATCGCCACAATCAGCGTATAGTAGGCGAAGTGCGTCGCCGAACTCTTTTGAAAGGCGATCTCCCACGCCGCCATTACCGAGTCCTGGATTGGACTTGAACGCGGCGTTGCTTGCGAGAGAAGAGCAGACACAGCAGCAACAAGGACAGAGCGATGGAGAAGAAATAAACACAAAAGAATTAGCACAGAGGATAAGCGGAGAATTGAAGAGGTACTCGATCCCTCAAGCGATATTTGCTCAGAGAGTGCTGTGCAGGTCTCAGGGGACGCTAAGTGACTTGCTAAGGAACCCAAAGCCGTGGTCGAAGCTCAAGTCTGGAAGGGAGACGTTCAGACGGATGTGGAAGTGGCTGCAAGAGCCGGAGTTCCAGAGGATGTCAGCTTTGAGGCTAGCAGGTACGTGATGCATGCTCTTGTAGTAGTATAGTTGTGTATAGATGATGTGCTTACGTTTTTTTTTTACTCAAGGTTGTTTTATCAAAAAAAAAAATGGTATATGAAGAATTTTGGAAATTGTAGTAGCATTGGAGACTAAAATTTCTTTGATTTAGGAGGTCTAAACTATATGTAATTTTGTATCAGTTTTTGGGAGACCACGTGGTTTGGTTTGCATATCTCTTTCAGTAAAACCTAATAGTATCTATTTATACAATATAGGAGTCGTATTGGAATCAACACTCATTGTTTCTTCTAATTTCGTAGTTGTATACTTTCAGTAAACCCTTTACCGCGACAAAACTAACTCATTTTAAAATCTAAATTTGTCTCATAAATTTGGAGCTTGCCTAAAGCGGGATTCATTCAGCCTACATTTGCATAACCTGGCCTGTGGCTTGACCTGGATTACCACGTGGATTTAGCATTTATAAAATCAGTCTAAATATGTATTTAAAATATCCTACGTTGTTATAGATTCTATTTCTAAATAATATTTATTAATATCTATCAAATTGAAGGCTGTTTAGGGTCTGTCATGTCGTTAGGAGCATTTTAAGAATTAATGTGGATAGTTTGAGGGTATCCGAAGACTAAAGCGATGGCAGAGGAGCTGTGTTATAGATGGTATAGCTAGGAAGGAGGCATTAATGACAAATAGAGTTGTATGAAAGTAGACAAGACTTGTTTTACCGCTTCTATCGAAGTTAGCATTTCCTTATGACTACAACCTAGGGGTCTTTAAGTCAAGAGTGTAAGTTACTCCTAGGCAAGCGTGTTCCACCATCAACCATATCATAACTTACCATCATGTGAGACAGTGGTCCAACACAAGCTTATATAGATAGTCCAAAGTGTGACGTTTACAATGAATTTGCAACTTAAGCAACAAATGGGATGGTTTTCTGATTTTCGCTTCGAAAATTAAAGAAAGAAAAACATTTTATTTGGGGGAAAAGACGCAAACTTAAGACCAATATATAGCAGCTAAATACTTGAGAACTATGTATGCTTGTTTACACAAGCTATAACATTAAGAAGGCCCTTCTTTACTCGCTAATAGTTAACATGTGCATAGCTTAAAAGATTGCCGTTTCATCCAACGCAATCTCTGATGGAGAGACAATGCGAAAATAGAGAAGTAATGCCTGAAAACTGTGTTGGCATTCCGTAATTTAGTTATTTAGTCGTCAATCGTCAGTATAAGCATAGTTTAAAATCTTGTTTTTTTATCCAATGCAATCTTTGATGAAGAGGCAAAGCGAAGAAAGAAAGATAAAGCCTGAAAGCTCTGTTGCTACTCGGTAATTCCGTCATTTACTCGAATATTTCACAAAACTTACTCCAGGAAATATGTTTTTTTAAAACCCTTGAAAGTGTTTTGAAAAACAAAAAAATAGCAGTTCTATGGGTATCTGAGGTTGGCCGCTTTTAAAGGCCTTCAAAGGAAATATTTGAGTAAATATACTCTCTATACTATTGACAATTCATTCTTTGTCTCATATTGTATCAGTTCTTTTTCAACAAAGCTACTATTTCCCATTTATAACATTCCTAATAAAAATGTTCTCAAGACTGTCTGTCTTTGGCATGTTTCAATTTCATTGCTAAAAATTGTCTTTTTGGTAAGCAAAATTAGACTATAATATCTCAATAGGCATAGTGTCATGTGGCCTCAAACGAAGGAAAAACTGAATCTAGATGAACAGGTGAAAGGTGGAGACCTAATATATCAGTGATGGTCAGCGAAAGTGGTCCATAACTCAGCCCATAGCGTTAATAGCTTGTTTAATTTTTGTTCTGATTCTTATGAGAATGCAGGCAACTGACTTTTAAACTTTCCTGGAAAACTGTTAACTTTCACGAAATTCCATACGAAATGGCAAGTCTTTTGTCCTTGGAATTTTCTAAACCGATTTTAATTAAATTTGGCACCGCAAGGTAGATAGGTTTAGGCTTTTGGATGGCTTGAATGCATCACCACGGCCCTGGAATGTAAAGCAGAAATGAAAGTACAGGAGTGGGTATTAGACGGTAAAAGTCTGATACTACCAGGGCCTCAAGTCTGCTATTACAATAGTGTCAGAATGTACTATCATTGATTTCACAATTGTTGATTTTGACTAGTTTGGTAATCTATTGATATAATGGCGTCATTATGACTTTCCAATGGTCAACCACTTACACTCAAAACTTTGACAGTTTTTTTTATCAGTGCTCTACCATTAGAACGTTATTGTGCAGTTATTGGTTTTAATAAGTTCGATATTGTCATTCTACCAATACTCTATTCCGAGACCATTGACCGATCAATGATCGATCACTATGAATTAGCAGATTACGAACTTTTAGCAAAATGACGATGGGATTGTGTTGGAATAACGAATTTATAAAAATAGCAGACTTGGGCATCTGATTTCCTACCATCAAAAAAGATAGGTACCTAGATTTTTTTGAAAAAGTGTTTATTTAGAAACAGAAAATAACTTTTTAATTTCTTTGGTAAACTAAAAACTGCTCTCACGGTTTCTCTGGATTGTTTTCCAAATATGTTCAAATGATTTATTTTTATCACATTTTCAAAATTAATTTCAATCACTTTTCTGTTTAGTAAAGTTATATTATCACATGACAGTATATTATATTGTGTGTACGTTTGTCACGCCTTCACGGTGAAACAGCTCGAAGGATTTGAATGAAATCTAGTTCACGGGTGAGCCGTGTCCTATAATATCACATACTTTTCATCCTAAGAGTATGATCTCTTTGTATAGTTTTTTACAATCACGGGGGCGAAGCCACTAATAGAAACCAAGATTGTTAGTATGATCATCATCATATCAGCCGAAAGACGTCCACTGTTGGACATAGGCCTACCATAAGCGTCGCCACAAGGACCGGTCCCGTGCGTCACGCATCTGATTCCCGCGACCCTGACTAAGTCATCATCAGGTTGTTAGATCATCAAATTTGACAAAGACCTGTACTTACTTTCTGTGCAAATAAAGATCTATTTTTCAAAGAGGCAAACAACCCTTATTCATGAAGAAACACTGTTTAGAAACGAAACTGTATTTACTACTGCGTGAAAATCATAGAAAAGACTGATAATGTTTTTTTCCTCTTAATTTAATCACAAAATTAACTAAACGTATGTCATTCATTAACTATAAGCATTAAGAAGCGGTTTTAATTTTTAGAAAACTAAAATTGGCTGCCTAAAAATTCAAAGACTGAACCTCTTCTATTCAATCTGACGAAATACTAAAGAAAGAAAGAAAACATGTTTATTTGGCACACAATGAACAAAACAACTATAAAAAAGGCTTAAATATTATTAAAAAGCTTCAAAGTAAAAAAAAGAAAAAAACAAACAACAGCAAAAATGTGTCAAAAAGTAAATGAATCTGCATACAAACCTAAAAATTCCGCAAAAAGTCACCGTCCTTGCGAAGTTTACAACCAAACCAATGATGCGCCACTAGAGTATCGATAAAAACGCATACAGTTTACAAACAGCGGCCGCGTCAGCTGCGGTCATCGATTTGGTGGAATCGATGCGTTGGGTCACCGCGCGGTCGATGGAGTACGTCACTAGATGCGGCGGCCACGCGATTCGGGGACGCGGGACTTTCTCTCGCGGTTTTTTGTTGGTATTCTTGATATGGAGATGGAGTGTATGGAATTATGAATGGCTGTAGTGTTATCGAATTTAATAAGATTTAAGTATAAAAAAGATAGTTTTTTTTTGGTATTGCGTTTTATCAACAGCACACCTGCTAGTAAGCGATGATAGGGTCGATAATGGAACACGCGTGCTTAGAAGTAACCTATTTAATCTGGACTTTAAAAAAAACCCCTGGGGTATAGTTATCAGGTAACACATTTTTTTATTGCGCTAAAAAAAAATACTGACATTTATTAATAAAAAAAAATAGATTTAAATAATTAGTCGAGTCCTTGCATACAATTTTGAAAAATAAGACTGTCATACTAGTTTAAAAAGTATCTAAAATCGTTAAAAAACGTCAGCTGCCTGCATCGATCCCTGTTTTAATTTATTCACGGTCGATGCGTGACGTGAGTTAGGGGAGCGTTACCCTCGTAGTTGAAGGGTTTATGGGTTTTAGTTAGTGCGTTACTAATTTATTGTGACCCAAGACTTATTATACTGTGAAATCATTAACTCTGTCAGCTGCCAAAAAAATAACGCAATATTCTATTATTCATCCAAAATTTCTAGTTTTCTAAACTATTTTGTTGCGGCAAAAAGTACGATGTGCTTTTAATTATTTTCTTCATCTTGCAATTTTTCTAGACAGATTGATTGCTTTTTAAAGAAAGTGCAATTTGACAAGGGATCTTTTCATCCTTCTTCTTAGCGTATCAATGGCAAAACTTAAACTCTTTGCCTGGCCCAAAATTCGGCCACGGCAATGCTCTTTCCATTGATTGAAATAAATTTTTCTTCCACCACCGATATCATGGTCATCCTACACAATTCGGCTCTACGAGTCGTAGACACGCGACCACGAGCCTCCGTTCGATAACCATTGCGTTTTACTTACGTTTCCTGCTAGTAAATCGGTGCAGTTGGCATTCAATGTATACAGTCGCGTGGTCCGACTGACGTTGTACATGATTGATGGGCTCTTTTCATATCGTAATGAGGGGTAGTCCATGTTAGGTTTGTATGATTTTAATGTGTGTTTATGCATACAAGTTTATGGATTTACCCATTTAAAATGTACAGTGTTTTTGCTTAAACTATTGGCGTGTCTATTGTGTTTTATCCATCACTAGTATTCTTGTTGACTTTCAATTTCCTTTGGCCTGTCTCTGTGTTTTCCGTTAGCTCCTTGGTCAGGTATTGGACCTTCGCTATAGTTATTGCTGGTGATCTTTAGGTCTCGAATAATTAGAATTTTTCTAGCTTTCTATTTATCAAAATTAACTTGCTGGACAAGAAGTTTTGCTTTGGATTCTTGCTACCTAGATGAGGAATCTCCAGAACCAAATAAACCTACAAGCCACCAGGGAATCATCAAGAATTTTTAATATTAGTTCGTGTTTAGGATAGAAGGCAGAGGACAAGCAGTCGGCAGGATTCTAAAGCTATAATGATTATGATAGATGCAGATGGTTGGTTGGTTGGTATGCTAGTAATATGGGCTATAAATAAACGCTTAGTACAGATACATCTGAAGCTTCTTCTATTGGAGACCAATATATTTACTGCGATATGTAATTTCTTAGTTTTCGGAATGATTCTACGACTAACGAAACAACCAAATCTTCTACAGCATTAATATTCCCTATGAAGTTAGTTCCTCCTCGTTTTCAATGACTATCATCCCTTTCTTCAAGTTTGATTGAGTGAACCTCTTCCGTGCCATCTATATCACAAGTATACTTGACAGAATGTCTGACGTCATCTCATCTTCCTCATTTTCATCTTATATTGACTCTGGAACATTTGCATTTTCAGGAATCGATGTTTGGTGTACTTTGCCTACGTTATTAAATACTGCTTTAGCGTTGATGATTAAATATTTTGTACATGTATGTGTTCGGGATTATCTTCAGTTATTAGAATGTATGAATTACACTTTATTAATATGGATTTTCTTTAATCCTTTTTTGATTAACACATATATTTGAATAAAGCTACATATTCTCAACTTCTTCAGTACATTGATAATCTACTTTATCACATGGGTAATCATCAAATGATTTCACTGGAGTGTCAGACTTCTGACTAATACCCACCTGTATGTCTTACAAACATTCCCGAAACCCGCTCGTTGAGATTGAGGAACGTTTTTTGAGGAAAACGATGTTTGACCTTTAATAAACTTTTTTGTATTGCCTCACGTTTTTCTGACGACTGAAAAACAACAAGTACTATGCAATAATTGTGAAAAAATCTCCACGTGTGTATAATTGGGTATGTGTCAACAATCAACCATGTGCAGGTGGGGATGTGTTAGCAACCTACCCTGTGGGGGTATAGACCCTCATGCTTTTTTTCAACAAGACAAAAAACCAATTCACTTCAAATTTTTTGACCTAACCTTTTCTGCTTCATCTTACACACTAAATTAAGGCCAATATACCCCATCAATTCAAGCAGACACCATCAGTTATCCTGAAGAACTACAAAAACCCTCGAAAAGTACCGCAAACGAGGCGCTGCGATGTTGGCGCCCCCCTCCCCCTGTGACGTCAGGCCACCCCATTTATCGATCGACCCCTCCCCTCCACCGTTGCCCGCCGTCGGCTCCAGTTGTACTTACGTACCTATATGGAGTTTCTTGGACATTTTACCTTTGCCATAGCGTTTGGATTTTTTATGGCGTGTTTTATTTATTGGTTTTTGGGTTTAGGAGTTATTGGCGCACGTGGTTTGGGTTATTATGTCCTTACTTTTATAATTTTTTAACCTCATAGCTCTAAGTAAAAGGAAATGAAACTCAGTTGAATGATGATTTCCTTAACATGTAGAATTTTGTAAACGCTCTTTGGCCTTCATAACCTTTGACATGACATACTTAATCCATCGGCTAAAAGAGTTACTCTAACAAGGTGGCGAGTCACAATAGATCTTTTAGGTCGCAGTGACTACATCTCCTACACTATGGGAGATGCATAGCCCCTTTTCTTCAAAAAAAAATAATGAAAAATACTTAATCCATATTATTTTCAAAGCCGAAACTAAATATAGCTCAGACTATTTGTTTTCCTATATTACCTGACAAGATTTATGGCGTTGAAATTGGATAGGTTGATAACCTCTATTTTTTCATTATTATTTATTTTTGCTCTTCTAGAAATTCTGTCTTTATTCAATTTCGAATCGTTCTGAGAATCTCTATAATTCAACCTAAATGGTATTTCTAAATTTTCATGCTATAGCAGCAATAACTTAATCGGGCAGACATCATAAATCAGTGTCTAAAGTTTAATTTCCGTTGCTAAACTTACTCAGAATATGTCTTGAGGATACAATTCCTCTTTGGTAGGCTTTCATTGGTCGTGAAATTAGCCTTTTATCTATTTTTAGTAGTTGTCTGTTGGTATAGTGTACGTTCAAGTTTTCTTCATTCAAGAAATATTACTGATTTGATAAAAAATATCTCTTTCTTTATCAGAACTATAACTGTCACAAATACGGGATCTCCTATTGTAAGCTCTTATCAGAATCAACATCTAAATAAAACGTGAGTTAGAATACTTCCATGCGTAGCGTGACAAGTGCTGCCATCTATTGCGTCATATGAAATTGTTTCAGAACACATTTTTTAATTTCAGTTAGGAAATCCTATTTTGTTACATTATAAATAGTTTTGTTATGAATGAAAGATATCTACTTAATGCAATACATACATATGACTGCAATACTATGACATCCCTTCAGTGTCATTGTGGACTTGGAGAATCATAAAGTCGTATGGAAATATAGGATGTCTATATATTTTTTTTACAAAGAATTAAGCAAGTAGACTAAAAGATGATAAGACGATAGTTAACAAAATAAAAATACTTTAATTTTGCAGATACGCCAAATCAGCATCAAACGATAAAAGGCGACAATGTAAACAACATGCCTCAACAGGCTTACTGCCAGCCTCGGGAGTACCAGGGTGCTCCGCCCGCGCCTCAGGGCTCCACAATGTATCCCGGGCCTTCGCCCCACTGGGACGCGCCATACGAACCAGCTGGGGATGTATCTTGCTTGTGAGTCCTCCCCTCATCTTGATTTGGATCCTGGATTCCATCAAATTCCTTTCACCTTTTATTTTCTCCTTGGGCCTTTTGTTCTGTCTTCCATATTATTATTTTTCTCTAGTTATTTTTGTTATGGTTTTATTTTCTTCATGTTTTCATTCTCTTCAAGTTCTTTTAACCATTTTAATTTTTATTGTGGTCTGGTTTATATGGACGACGTCATTCATGGATCATTTCTATTGTGTTCTCATGTTTTATTGTTGTATAAAATGGATTCTAATTTAAACCTACCCCTAACCCTTTCCATCCTCCCATCCCTGACCCGTGGCTGCGTAGCAGTGGACTTGGTTTCTCATAGGTATTATAAACATGTAAATAGCTTGTCGCAAAGGTAAAACAAACATATTATTAATAGAAATACTAATTATAATTTTAATTCGCAGACATCTTTGTGACAAGTCAACTTAGATTGAGAGGATTATCTGAATGGATATTTTTGTTCTGTCGATCAAATGTGTAAAATGTATAGAGATTTTGCTCATAGATGTTATTTTTTTCTGAATAGGCAGTATCCTCTCACGAGCTTTAGCTTTGTTTGGCTTATGTGGTCTGGATACTGCCTACTGATTGTTTATTTAGATAATGTTTTTTGAAACATTATTTTTAGCTGTAGGTAAGTGTTATTTTGTTAGCTTCAAGAGGCCAAGATGAATGTTAGACTGCTACCGCGCCCTCATCCCTCCCTTTTTGTTTCTCCCTGCGCCCGGGCTGCAATAGTTTTTCATTATATGATTTTATAGGTGCCTGCGAGATTTCAGAACCCTTTGTTAATGTTGTTTACATTGTCGCCAGGTATGCGTTTTTAAATAATACGTTTGGTGTTTAGATTACTTTAGACATGTTGGGATTTAATAAAATAATAAAAATAATGGTAAAGATGGACAGTCTAATTTTATTTCTAAATAAACTTTAATGTTGGTAAAGTATATTTCATAATTATTTGGTAATATTATGAATTTTGTGTAATTCCAACATGTCAACGTTAGAATTAGCAGAAAATAAATGTACAAAGAAACGAATCTGGATGAGTTTCATTTAAGTGTATAAAAATATTAGCAAATGCTATAATTCTCTATTAGAGAACTTTATATTCTATTTTTGCTACACTTATTGAAACTCATCAAGATAAACCAATAGCTCCCATGTTGGGTGCCAAAATAGAAAAATGTAAGAAACTAAATGTTAGATCCATTATAGATTTAACGATCATTTTCAATCGATTTCAATGCAAATTATGAGCTTTTATATTATCTACCGTTCATTTAGAACTACTGATATGAACAATTTACCAGAGATGTTAACAACGATAAAAAATATTGAAATGACGGTAGTAATGTAAAAGCTATAAAGTATTGTCTATGTTTAGAAGCATGTTTGTTGTCTATAGATGATGAGCTTGATAGAAAACCGTCAAGCGCGAATAGATAACGCTAGGGCCAACATTCTTGAAATGTGACAAAAATGAGTAAAGATATGATTTTTATTTGTTTCAGCGGCCCAGATACCTCAGAGAGGCAGTGAGTATATTTCTTTGTTATAATAGATATTGTTAAACTAATGAATACTATAAATTGTCGACTCTTTAATTACTGTATTATTTATTAATCTGTCATTTTATAATTCAGGTCTACCAATGAAATAATTCATGCATTGAACATGAAGCTTTAAACCATGCATGAACTAGAGCTAGGTTATTCTGGATTATGCATCATAATTTCATCACAGGGATTGATATCCTTAACAGAGAATATAATACTATTACTATGTAGCTGTTATTGAAATTCTTAAAATCAATATTGAATCTGCATGCTGTAAATTTACCAAAGAAAAGATTTAGATTAACAAGCACAGGAAAATGAAATGTCAATTTGATAGAAACTATAATAATCCATATCGTTTTGTATTTTATCCTTCAGACGGTTTTTAATGTATCATAGGTAGCTAAATTGTGGATTATAAATTCACGTTTTTGGATATGTACCAAATTGTAATTTAAAAATTAAATAGTGTGTATGTTGTTCTATCTTAAATATGCAGCAGCAGTTTCAATTTACAATGTATATAATTATTATTAACTGACTTATGAAAATAAAACCTGTGTTAGGATGTAACCAAAATTCAACCACTAAATTACAATATTAAGCTAATTTCTTTCTTTTCACTCAACTTAAGGAGAGACCCGCATATGTACGTACATTATTTTTAGAAATTTCTTCCTTGGCTTGTGTTTGAGAGCAGGTAATGTAAATGATAACTCCGTTGGTTGCAGGTTGCAAGCGCAAGGAGGAATTGGGTTCGGATATGCCTTCCCCGAAGAAACCTCGTTTGGTTTTCACAGACCTCCAGCGGCGTACTCTACAGGCTATTTTTAAGGTAAATTGATAAATATACTCACTTTAATGTCGTCTTCATAGGCAGCCAACTGCCAAAAATTCTTAGCATCAGTCTATCCAAGGAGTATCGTTTTGTCCAGCTGGGTTGTGGAGGCTTTACATGCAGTCACTCCATGTAAAACATAGGTATTCAGCCTAATCCAATCCTAAGCAAGTGGAGAAATAGCTAGAGAGAGGATGTATATTTTACGAGCAACCAATACTGGATTCTTGTTTTTAAGTTGGAAATCATCAAGTACTAACAAGATGAGATGATAATGATGATGAGATTTGATGGGCGTGCCGCTAACACATCCAGCCTCCAACATACTATGATTCTTGCTATTAACAACTATCATATGTTTAGTGACCCACTAAAAATTATTAAGGGCAAAGTCAAAGTCATCAAATATTTTATTTCACATAGGCCTACATGGGCACTTATAAAACTTCAGAAGCTAGTGTACAGTTCCAAATTGGTCGTTTCTTATGGAGAAGAACCGGCAAGAAACTCCATGGTTACTGTTTTAAAAAACAGCAGCAGGGTTTTCACAATAAACTTTACTGTCAAGTTATTCTTCTTTATTCACGGCCAAATTATTATCAATGGCAAGTGATTCAACTGACCTTCAGCCTTATCAAGTACAGCAGGTGTCGAAACAACACACCTATCACATGGTTGAGTCCATTCACCTTTAAGCTCATTACTATTTTCTATACGTTCTCGGAATCCAAGTATATCAGTGTTTGGAGAAATATCTATGATTGTTTTTCTTTTAATCAGTTTTTTTTTTTGTAAGCTGTGAGTTCTTCAAGCTGTAATAAATCTATTTAATAAAATCGAAATACCACTCTCTGATTAATTACGAAATCTCAACACCTACAATCTTAAAATTTGGCAGGTAGAAAGAAAGAAGGAAGAAAGAAAGAAAATCATTTTATTTGCGCGAAATAAGACGCATACTTAATGCTAGATAACAAAACATGACGTAACATTAGTCGGTAGGTTTCTTATAAAGTGTTGACATTCGTTAAGAACGGATTTGACAAAAGTATACTCTTGAGAGGGTGAAAGGAAGTGTTGGAAGTTTGTATGAAAGTCCTTTTTTCACGCGAAAATAAGCCAGTAAATAAATATAAACCTATATTAAAATTAACAAGTCTCTTTTAACCCTTCAGATACCGTCAATTAGAGACACAATAGTAAGACAATAGATGCGCGGCCACCGGTAGTCGCTTGGGGATTCATGAATTAAATAACTTTATAAAATAAGGAAATAGGTGTTGTATTTCTGATCTTTAACCATACCTACTAAGGATTGATTTTTAGAAGAAAGTTAATAAAATATTGAGTGAAGTTCTTTATCTGACTTCAGGAAGTCGTTTTTAATTAACAAAACAATATTTAAAAAACGTAATTGGACTGCTGCTAATATGGAATACTACCTTCTGCCAGCGGTTACGCCCGTGTTCTCCATGTAAAATTTGAACCCTGTTTCATCCCCTTAGTGATAGAGGTGTCATAAAATCTGTTCTTAGAGGATGTCTACCCTATATGGAATCTACTTGTCAAATTTTAGGTTTGTAGGTGGTTTAGAGATTTCGTGATTAGTCAATGAGTGGTATTTCGCTTTTATATATATACAGATAGATTTCTAAAGCAGACTATTTTTTTGTCGTCACCCAGCACAACCCATTTTTTGTTGTTTTAGAAAGAGCATAATATTGTTAATTTTGAATTTGTAAAAAAATACAGATGTGGATTTAATGCTTTAGAGATTTTCTACGAGTTAATCTTTTGGTTATGGAGACAAAAATAGTGTTAGGTGCAATAAAAGAGAGAGACGGAAAACTAATAAAAGAGAGAGAAAGATAAAGTATATTCAAATTAATAAACTACATATCTACACTAATATATATAGTCCAAACAGTTAGTCCAAGTCAACAATTTGGGAAAGATTAACGCTTTGATACTACTGCTACTGCCCACTTCTTACGAATTAGCTCTCGAACTTATATATGATATTGTCGGTTAGTACGACTCTCTATGAAAAGCATCTAAGAATTCGCAGCGAGTTAACTTCAGTAGTTTGTAACTCCAATCAAAAGGTTCAGGACCAAACTAATATAAAAATTTCTACTTTACAGGAAACAAAAAGACCTTCTAAAGAAATGCAAGTTACAATAGCAAGACAATTAGGACTAGAACCCACAACAGTAGGCAACTTCTTCATGAACGCGAGAAGAAGATCTATGGACAAGTGGAAAGATGATGACGCGCCTTCAGAACTAGACCAGCAGTGCGAGAGTCATGAACTAGACAGGGTTCCTAGTCTAGTAGACTCAGGGGAGTCTGAGGAAGATCATGATGACCAGGATGACCATCTCTTGTGACGCCGTCTCCCTCAGCAGCAGCTCCTAGTGCTATGAGAAACGCTTGTTATAGGCCCTGAATTGTCCGTGTCGGTCGTTAAGCGGGATTAGTATTGAGTTTCTTGTTTTGGGTGATTGAGCTTAGTAAGGTATTTCATTTTTATTGAATTTGTTTTAGTGGCTGCTCAAGATTATTTTATTAATTGTTTGAGTTAGAGTTCTTCATTTTATTACTATTTCTCAATTACCCTTATGAACCAAAGGTCAAGCAACTCTGAAGTCAGTTAATTGAATAAGTTGATTGATTCAAACACAGAAAAAATTAAAGAGGTTAGAAAGGAAATACTTTCCGATTTGTACTAAAACGAGTGTCGCCGCTTGTCTCCCACCCTTTAACTCCACTACGGGCAATAAACCAATACGAACGCGCATTACGCAACTAACAGACCACGCACACTTAGATCGCAAGTTTGCTATTGGTAGTTGAACTATGAGCATTGCTCCACTTTGTGGCACGCCTGCTCCGGCCACAAGGCCATTCTAACCTCTTTCATCTGTTCTGTGGATTCAAAGTTGATTGATTGAAAAATTTTGTGCAGTATCTGATTTGTAATTATTTTTCTTTTTTAGTCTTGTAATGATTGCAAAAATTTTCAGGGCCTCTAACATAGTAAGTTAATCAAAGTGTACAGTTAAAACTTACGTGAATAGTGAACGCCGATGCCGTTTTAGATAACGTTTAGTTGTTAGCCACTGGGTGGCGCCACTGTCTCGATACTCGATAGATTTGTCGATAAATGACGATCGACTCTACTGATTGATTAGGTAAGATAGAAAGTTTACAGTCGATTGATAGATATAGGAGAGTTACGATTCGAATGGGTCATCAGTATGATCAGTTGTTTTTATTAGGCAATTAGAAATGATTTTTGTAAGATAATGACTGAAGTGACACAGGAAATTGTTAAGGTTTACCCTATATCTCCTTATCGACGCATCTATCGATATCGATATAGTGCTGCTCCAGATTGATCTCTATATCAAACGTTTCTAGTCAAACGTGAACTAAAATAGTTAACTTTTAGTTTTTATTTTAGAACGACAATATGTATTTTTTAGTGTAACACAATCATTTTGGATTTAGGCGTCTGATTGATTCAACTTTGTCAATCATTAGTGAATCAATCATTGTTGTAAATGTCTTTTAACAGTGCAATAATAAAACACATATTCTATTTAACTGTAATAAGTGTTAGTAAAATAAAATTAATATTATAAGAATGAATCAATCAGCTATCTCCTTTGAAAATGGCGCCTTTATCCAAAGTTGATTGATATTAGATAACTGTTATCAATGACACGATCTTTTTAAAGTAGCGAAAAATGTCCGATGAAATCGGATCAATTACATAAAATAATTAATGAATACGTTACACGATTATAAGGCAAAGCAAGATTTTAATAACTTTCACAATAATTAATAATTAAAATTTTTTATTTAAAAAAATAACGATTTATTTATCTTTTTACTTTAATGTACATGAAAAAGTCATATAAGGGTTGTGCACACTAAACACGTTAAGCGATCTTTTTCACATGCTATAAAAATAATCTTATTTTATTCACTAATAAAATAATAATAGTAATAAAAGACTAGTTTATTATGGTCTTTTAATACAACATAATTAATTAAAAGAGCATAAAAGTTAAAGAAAAATCTTGTTTGGACCTAAATCATGTGACGTATCATTCCTAGTCACGACTTCTTAGCCATTCCAATTACTTTTATAACGGCTGATTAAACTTGAAAGCAAATTTGTGCGTGATATTATCTAGTTATAACTTAGATATAAAAAAAATGGTATTTATTTAAGAACCGCTTCAACGTAAGTCTAGTCTGATTTGTGCAAGATGTAGGTATTAAATGACGCTTTGAATCAAGCCGAGAACATAAGCTAGTAACTTGCACAAATATATGCAAGAAACTTGCAGGAAATGGCAGAAAAACTTATGAATGACTTTAATAGTCACAATGACTTAAAGCTTATTTGGCAAGTAACTAAATTCAAAATTATTGTTCTTATATTGTTTTTTTTTTTAATAAAATTTGACAATTATTTACTTACAACGCCCCCTATCAATAATATTCGAATTTTTGTCCTCTTGCAATTCTCTAGAAGGTTTATCTGCAAGTTAGTTTGCACATTTTATTATCAATCAGAAAATTTTATGAGCCAATAATATGCAAGTTACTTGCAGATTTGTGTAAGTTACAGGCCTATGTATTTTTGAATTTTAGTTGGAATCACTGAGCGAGCGAATACTCCAATATAATATTTAAGTGAAGCTATTTTTTATGACATACAATGTATAAATTTTAAACTAGTCAACGGTATTGTAAAGTTTGAATGTTGTAATAAGATAGTGAAGTAGTCATTTGTTTTATAGAAGTGTGTAAGTATGATGACTATCTTTAAAGCAATATGGTTAGTTTTAAAACGTTGCAAATTCCTTCTTGTAATGCATTAAAGTATAAGAATTTTTGTACCTGTAACATATTTATATGTACGTTCTAACTGCAAAACGAACTCTGATTGTTATTTACACTGCAAAGCTATTTTAAAAATTAGGTATCTATCGCTTCGCTCGCGCAGTGTAGTTACAACTTTATATTTTGTTATTTTTAACATCAAAAATAACTCTCGATTAAAATTCAATATTTTAAGTTAAAGTAAGCATAGTTTATTTATTAATTTATTTATTTCCGTGGCCACGGCTAGTCTGTTTATTTACCACCAAAGATATGTGAAGTGCAATTTTGTATTTAAGTTTATTTTTTTCTCAGATAACAAAGTCGATTTTATTTTATTGTATCTATTTTATTGCATTTTTTATCAGATTCATGCATATTTATTATTAATTTCATAGTGTTTTTTACATAAATTGACTCAATATTTACTCTTTTTACCCCCAAAACTGCAATAATACTATAAAAACAAAACCTACAACGTATAATTATATGGTTCCGAACAGATTGACTGCATTTCAACTGCTCGTCGCTAAATTGATAACTGCAAGTCAATTTTTTATTTGGTTGGCAGTATTCATGCAGTTTAGCCAACTGCATAAAGCCTACTATCTACAGAGGCGTACTTTTTAAGGTTACCACATACGTTAGGATATACCTGACAGGTTTGTCTACACAGTTATACCTGTCAGGTAAGCTTGTATGGAAACCTGCGCAGTTGTGCAACAACCTGAGCGTTTAGCTCAGGTTTACCTGTTCAGTACAGGCTCAGTAACAGTACAGGCTCAGTAACAGTACAGGCTCAGTAACAGGACCTGTATAACTCAACTGTACAAGCAAACTTGTCAGGTATACCCTAGCGTGTAGCTACCTTTAGACAAATATTCGTCATTATTGAAATTTTCCGGCTTTACTAAAATTTTGCTGTTGATGTGTTCAAATGCAGTTTGTCTGTCTAGAGCATAACTTACAAATTTCATATGCATTTAAAAAAAATGCATGCAACATATTTTGCCGATTATCAAATTAGTTATACAGTGGTTCAACTTTTTATAAAAACACAGTAATTTAAATAGCCACGAATTTTTTGGAAAAGCAGTAATCCAGTGGAAAGTATCAATTCTAGTCGTTTAAATAATAAATCACTTAGTTGAGGTTTTACCACTCAGTGAAATAGACTATTTATTTTATTTCATTGCAGTGACATATCTCCCCTCTTTCTATTTAAGTGTTGGTGTTTTATATTATATGAACTCAGGTTTTATTTATTAAAACTCTGGTCTAGTAATTTTGTGTTCATTTGTCTAGTCATCGTTACAATTGTTGCTTAATCTGTTGAGCAAAATCTTTGAGGAAATTATAGTCAAACTTACGTATTTTCCCAAAGCTGGGAATGGGCTCCAAGAACTTCTTTTCAATGCTGAATGAAGACAATCGCGAAAATTTGTCATCGCGACTGAGGTGAAATTCGCCCGAGCCACAAGCGAGGGTGTTATGAAGCCGAGTGATGCAGTGACAAATTAGTATCGCGAAAATTTGTCATCGCGACTGAGGTGAAATTCACCCGAGCCACAAGCGAGGGTGTTATGAAGCCGAGTGGTGCAGTGACAAATTAGTATCGCGAAAATTTGTCATCACGACCGAGGTGAAATTCGCTCGAGCCACAAGCGAGGGTGCTATGAAGCCGAGTGGTGCAGTGACAAATTTCTACGTGTATCACAAATGTTTATTGACTAAAAACCTCACCTCTGTTCATTCAGCTGCTCTTTGCATTCCAGGTCTGCAGTAACTCTACCTCACCTTCCTACACTCAATTCCATTAAAACCTAAACAACTTGAAAAATATACAATTGACTATTCCCCCAACTCGAGTAAGACCCCTCCCACTCTGCCCCCCATTCTGACAGCAAAGTCTATTCATAAAGACAATATTAACTATAAGTAGTCCATATCAGAAAACAATTATTTGGGACCGAGAGAATGTCTTATTCATCTGGCCATCTGGCTATCTTTTTTTTAAATGATATTTAAACCAATGCTTGACTGCGATCCCATCTGATGTTAAGCAAGATTGCAATCATTGTTGGCTCACTCTTGCCTTCATCATCATCATTTCAGCCGAAACACGTCCACTGTTGGACATAGGCCTCCCCCAAGTGTCGCCACAATAAATGGTCCTATGCGTCTCGCATCCATCGGATTCTCACAACCCTTACCAGGTCATCGGTCCACCTTGTAGGAGGCCTTCCAATGCTACGTCTTCCGGTACGTAGTCGCTATTCCAGAACCTTTCGACCCCAGCGGCCATCGGTTCTGGGAGCAATGTGTCCTGCACTCTAGCCTTAACACCTAAGTCAAAGTCAAAGTCAAAGTCAAAGTCAAAGTCAAAGTCAAAGTCAAAGTCAAAATATTTTATTTCATATAGGCCTAGTGCCTAGTGCCCTTGTGGCACTTATAAAACGTCAGAAACGTCTAAATTATAATTGGACGGTAAGACCGCAGCAGGCAAATTGTTCCATTTCTAGTTTGTGTTGTAAGCCACTGGGCTCAAATGAGTGCCTTTGATGCATGTGATCGGGGAAAACTAATAAGCAAAAAAAAAAAAATTGAAAAGAAAAGCCAAGTGGCCAAGTGGTAACGGCCCCGACTTATGAGTTTTCGCGGGTTCAAACCCAGTCAGGCGCATTACTTAGTGTAATTTATTTCATCACCACTGCTCTCAAAACGGTGAAGGAAAACATCGTGAGGAAAACGGCATGTCCTAGAACCAAAAATTCGCAGATATGTGACATCCACCAACCCGCACTTGGCCCGCGTGGAGGATTACGGTCCATTTCCTCTCCTAGAGAGGAGGCCTGAGTCCCAACAGTGGGAAAATTATAAGGCCGATTATGCTAAAAAAAGACTAGGCCAGATGAAAGAGATATTTTCCCGGCTTCAAAGAACCACCCACTTTCCCCCGACTTCTAAAAAAGGAGGAGGTTCTCAATTCAGATGTTTGTATTTTTTTTATGTTTGTTCGCGCATAACTTCGTCGCTTGCCGACCGATTTGAATTTTTTTTTTTTGTTAGAAAGGGATATACTTCCCAAATGGTCCTATAGTCACCAAGTTGAGATCTAAAGATGGAATCTTGGCGAAATCGAGGGAACTCTTCAAATTCAATGAATTTTTTTAGTGAAGTTAATATTTTTTTTTTAATAAGGAGGTTTTATAGTAATTTTTTTTCTGTAGCTATTTGCAATATATATTGACACAAACACACATAACACGGTATACGTCTGCTATAGAATTTAGGACTTTAACTAAAACATTTTTGATTGTATTTACAAATGACATTAAGCTTTATAAAGTGTAAAAAATCCGCAACATGTATGTTTCTGAGACTGACCTTTTAACAGGTCTGGTAATTAGGCCTTGATGCATGTGAGACATAAAAATACAAATGCGAACAATCAATACTGTGTAAGGGCTATATTTTATAGGGACACCATGGTGGCGCGATCAGTAGCGCCGCCATGGTGTCTTAGCCCTAAGCTACCAAACTAGACACCACAAAGACGCCAGAGTCCGAGCTGGTCACGCCACCAAATTGGTTGCGCAACCAAACGGACACCAGGCGAGTAACTCTCTATAGAGCTGTATACATTATACTTTGGTAGCGGCGACTGGTTGCGCCGCCATGGTGTCCCGGTGAAATATAGCCCTAAGAATCAAACATTCCAATTTCATGTCGAAAGTCATTCCAAATATTTTCCATTTAATTTTTAATGTTAAGAAAAGAAATGTATCAAAAAATTGCGCACAAAATTTCAGTACAGTACCAAAAGAAGATTTTCTTTAGAAGTTTCTAAAATTGTTCTTTTTTGCTGTCGGAAACTATTTTGCGTAATATCTTTTTAATACTGATTTGAGAACTATCGAATAAAATACAAAAATACAATATTTTTGTGTATGTATAGTACTAAATAGTGCGCTTTCTGATGTACATAGTTCGTGATTATATGTAAGATTATATGTACATTTTACAAAAACCTGTGTGTTTATTTATGTAGTCAAGGATCAAAAGTGCAGTAACACTTTAGTAATGTTAAAATTTTTTTTTTTTTCATAACATGTCTGATTTAATATGTAATGGATGGTATGGTTGACGCAGTGGTCGAAATATTGGCTGCCGCACTACGTGTCGCGGGTTCGATTCCCGCACGGTCCAAATATTTGTATGGCCTACAGATAGGTGTTCCGAATCTGGGTGTCTTGTGTATGTGAGTTTACATGTGCATGAACGCATTCACGATTAGGAGTAATTCCTTTCACAAAGATTTGGAGGTAAACAAGCTTTTTTACTGACCGTTCGACTAATTTTGACTTTTATGGCGTTGGTGACATTATAAATGGTGGCTGCAGTAAATAGTTGGTATTGTAACATTTTTTTAGCTTTTAATGCCATCCTTATGTCTACGGGATAGAAGTGAAAATTGGTGGTACGGACGGTAAAAAGGTTTGTTTAAATGCTGAAGTGAGGCAACGTTTTATTAAAAAAAAAATAACATAAAATCTTAAGTATTTAATCAACTAGTTGAACCATTGAACTTCTACTACAAAGAATTTTTAGACACTAGCATTGCTAGTGATATTGCACTTTTGACCCTTGATTGTACCTTCCTTTACTCATTTGTTTAAAAGTTATAGTTTTGAAAAATATTTTAAAGGCGGGCAATCATCAATATAATGACTTTTCCCAATTTAGGTTATAGCAGGAAGGTATTTAATGATCATTTCAGACTACGCTATAATATAATTACATAGATAAAGCTTATTTGCAACGCACACTCCATGGAGCGCCTCGTTGTCCAGGGACAAGTGGAGAGGAAGCGGTCACGCAGACGCTCACCTACGCGTTGGATAGACCTTATCAGAACTGCAACACAAACCTCCATAGTCCAGAGTTCTCGAGACTACGTAAATCGGGACAAGTGGAGACGCATCGCGGGAGCCTCACTCGCCAACGAAAATACAATATCGTCAACCACGACCACTCTGTCAAGAGTGAACGACTAAGGAGGAGGAGCTTATAGTTCATAGCACAACAATATCGCTCACCATTTATTTAGAACATATTCACACTTTGCTATACGAGTTCTATATATTATTGGCAAATTTTAATAAATGTATGGTGCGCGATATTGTTGTGCTATGAGCTATTCGAGTATAGGTACTATATGCTATTACATTATAGCGTAGTCTGAAAGCAGCTTAAGACTTTTACTGACTAAAACTACACCTACGATCCTTCAGTTGCCCTTTGCTTTCTAGGACCACGAATTTTCTTTTCAGAAGTCGACCCATGGTCCCTGTCCCCTAGTTAGTTTTGGTCCTGCTGGGCTGGTACATTATAAGCATTGCCACGTTCATTAGCAATGCTCATTTGTTGACCAAAGAAGAACCTAACCCTGTGGCCTACATATGAAGGTTCCGTTGAAAAGGGAAGATCCTCCGACCAGATAAGTGTTATGGCCTGGTGGGCAGCTACCTGATAGATGATTTCAGGCTGTTCTATAATATATTATTATGTTTTAATCGCGCGGAGAACTTTGATTGCGCGATGCACGATTAGTTCTTATGTGACACCATAGATGTCGCTACATACATATTATAAACAAAGTAATGTCTATGCGGTGTCTGCTCGAGTCTACTACATGAGCTTATACTTTCTACTTGAAGTTTGTAAGCAACAGCGACATCTACCTATGTGCCAGAGTACTAACACACTGAAACAATAGTACAACAAACTTCGAATGAGTTTCGCTAACCTGCTCTAGAAAATGCGGCGGTGGTGTAGAAAATGGGGTAGATAACATTTAGAATTATGGCGCTACTTACTATTGCCAGTACCTAAGTTAGTATTGCTGATTTCTACATAGGCTACAAAGATGGGTTGTATACTTAATTGGGTCATACGGAGAATGTAAATACAGGGTCGGTGTGTACAGTATACTGTACTCAAACAGGACGCAAGCCAAGTTGCAGGACACTAAGAATTATTCCAAGTGTTTTTTAAATGATATTTATTTTGCAAATAAGTATAAAATTAGTGTGGATTATTTGAATGCTACGTATACATCTTAATTTATAAACTAGCTTTTAATATATGAAGCCAGTGTTTCTTAGCTGGCTACCCTCAGAAGAAGCACCGAAATAAACTCTCCTGAGTGTAAGGTCAAAGCCTCTTTTATAGTCCATACAGCATTTGTAATGTAATGGTTAAATTATAATATGAAAACTATGCAGGTTAGAGTCTGAGATGGTCTTTTGAGGAAAGAATCACACAGACCCATTTTGTCAGAGGGAAAACATCAAATTACTCCTCCCACCTCTTACACTTATAGCTATAATATAACTGAAAATAAAATATTATCTATACTAATATTATAAAAAGGTAAAGTTTTTTTTTTTTTGTTTGTAGGAGGTAATCTCTGAAATTACTGGTTTTATTTATCATCATCATCATCATTTTAGCCGATAGACGTCCACTGTTGGGCATTGGTCTCCCCCAAGTATCGCTACAATGAACGGTCCAGTACCCCTAGCCAAGTTGATAATCTGCAATCGTTAACGCTAGTAGAAAATTACAAATGTACGGGAATGACGTCATGTCAACGCTCAGTCACGTGGTCAGAGCAAAAGAATTGGGGGAGTGGGCAACTCGAGGTGTTCGACGCAAGCGAAACGGTTGTAACTTAGCTAGGGGGGCTGTGCGTTTCGCATCCAGCGAATGGTGCGATTGCTATATTTTTTTTTACCGATAGAAAGTTGCTTTATTCCTAAGTGACATAAGCTATATTTTATGAATGCGGGCAAAGTCGCGGGCAAAAGCTAGTGTCATATAATATAGTATATCTCCTATATCGATAAGTCGGTCTTAATTCGGCTCGATGCAAATCTTCGTAATCTTGTCAAAACAGCGGAGTACGGTCTAGTTATGTTGACACCTGGCTTTAAGGGTTTATGGTTATTTCTAGCGCTGTGGTTTTGTGTAGGTACTTGGATTGCTGTTTAGTGTAACAGTAGAACTAGAAACTATAATTTTGATCAATGTTTGTTTATTTCAATAGCCTTTTTGAAATTTCTACACAGATCTCTTGATCTGTATATGTCGCAGCCAGTGAAATATTATTAAATCAATAAACAGCGGAACTAAATTTGAATCACTTGGCTGAGTATTGATAAGTCATTTCGAAAGGGCTAACTTTCAATATGCCAAGCAGTTAAACGCTGAGTCATTTTAGTTCAAACAACTTCCGGCCTAGGCATCGAATTGGATACCGGCGTTTAACGAACGCCCTAGGCGTTCAATTGGATGGCTAATTAAACCAGATGGCTGCGATATATACACTTAGTAATAATATTCCACAACTTAATAGACATATTTACTTGATCTGTAGTGGTATTGTATGTTATGGTAATGTATATTAGTTTTGTTCAGTATAATCTCTTTTTTTTCTCTCGGAGGACTACAATTTTTAACATGTTTATAGTTAAAAACAAATGTAATTAAAAATTAACTGTTTAATTTAAAAGACATCGCATTACAATGATTAGTAAAAACTTATCGTGTAAGTCTTATTAAACTTACAATTTAAAATGTTAATATATAATTTTCTAAATTTCAAACCATAGGGTTTGAAATTTATATAATGGAATAGTCCCTTAGCACCTTAATTTTATACTTTCATAGGACAGTCACAGCAATTACCGCTAGAATGCCATTGCTGTTAGCTTGAACCCTGTTTAATAAGGAGGTGATATTTTGCGCGAAATGGGAACTTATCTGTACCAGCGTCTTGAAATGCCAGTTCTGCTAATAATGCGGTAAGTCCCCTCTTTGAGGCGTGGCTGGAAAGACCTCACGGCGTTCTTATCTTCTGCATGACGCAGGTCCTCACCGGACATGGTAAGTCCGGGAGGTTCCTGCATCGGAAACAAGCGGAAGAGACGCCCGGGTGTCGCCACTGTGCGGAACGCCCGGAGGACACGGTGGAGCACACAGTCGAGTTATGTCCTGCTTGGGCGGAGCACCGCCGTGCTCTCGTGGGGGCAATCGGCGGCGGAGACCTCTCGCGCCGGGTTTGGTTCAGGCCATGGTCCGGAGCGAGGAGGAATGGCAGGCGATCGCCTCCTTCTGCGAAGCAGTGATGCTAGCAAAGGAGGAGGCCTACCGCATCAGGCAACGGCGCCCCCACCGCCACCGTCGGGATTCCGATCCCGATTTCCGGCCACCGTAGACGCGGGCTCGCGGACGGTGAGCCATGGCTCTGACCGTCCGGCAGTTACCGGACGGTCCGGACCGAGCTTAAGACGTCGACGGCACGCACTGTTCCCGCGCGCCTCAAGGAGTTGTCAGCAACAGGAGGGGCCCAGCTGGATCGAAGCCTACTAGGGCCAGGTTTATCCGAAAGGAAGCTCGAGCCCCGGTATGAAAAGGCTAGAAGGAACGGGTGGGTTTTTAGTCAATAAGAGTCTGATACTATCTCCCGCTCCGCCCAAGAGCGGGGGTTGTCATGAGATGATTTTTGCCCAACGCAAAAAAAAGGTCTGCTAATAATCCACCGTAGACGCGGGCTTGCGGACGCTAGGTAGCTCGCTCTCCGACCGTCCGGTAACTGTCCGGACCGGGCCCAAGTCGTCAACGGTGCGCACTGTTCCCGCGCGCCTCATGGAGTTGTCAGCAACAGCAGGGGCCCAGCTGGGTCGAAGCCTACTTGGGCCAGGGTTAGTTTCGAAAGAGAGCTCGAGCCCCGATATGAAGGCTAGAAGGAACGGGTGGGTTTTTAGTCAATAAGAGTCTGACACTATCTCTAGCTCTGCTCCAGAGCGGGGTTTGTCATTAGATGATTTTCCCACCATAAAAAAAGGTCTGCTATAATAACATGGTAGCACAAGGGTATGTAGCGACATCTATGACGCCACATAAGAACTATGAAGAATATACGAAATCCTGCATCGCGCAATCAAAGTTCTCCGCGCGATTTGAACATATACGACAGCCCGACATCAAGATTCGGGCAGTCGCCCACATGACTATAACACCTGTCTGGTTGGAGGACCCTCCCTTTTCAACGGAGGTATGTGGGGCTTTACTCTCTGTTCCGCATACCTCCAAAGGTACATGGTATATTGGACGTAAAAGGTGTTCAGGGTGGCTACGGGAACGTCTGAAAGAAGCTTGCTTTGTTCCACGCGCACCTCAAAGACATGTCAGTCAAACCTTAAGGGTCCTGTAGGGCCGATGCCCGCTAGGGTCACGGAAAATTTCGTAAAGGAATACCGTGGTTGTGAAACGCAAAAGGTAACCGAAGAAATCAGGTGGGTTTTACTCAGTAAAAGTCTGACACATGCGTGGTTTTAGAACGGGAGAAGTCATTTCATGATAATCCATCATGATCATCAAACAAAAAAAAAATCATTAGTCTTTTTAATGTTTCCACTGCTGGAACTCAGAACTCCTCTTTAGGAGAGGGAATGGGCCATATTCCACCACGCGGGCCCAATGCGGGTTGGTGAATGTCACATGTCTTCGAATTTTTGGTTCTAGGACATGCCGGTTTCCTCACGATGTTTTCCTTCACCGTTTTGAGAGCAGTGGTAATGAAATAAATTGCACAAAGTAATGTGCCAGGCTGGGTTTAAACCCGCGACCTAACCATGGAGGTTCTTGCCGGTTCTTCTCCATAGGGAACGACCAATTTGGAACCGCCGTACATTTTGACTTTGACTTTTGACTTTGACTTTATGGAATGGGTATATTCCATCAGAGGAAGCTTGAGTCCCAGCAGTGGGAACATTATAAGACTGATTATGCTAAGCTTATGATTTGATACTTTGGAGAGCAGTGGTGGCCAAGTGGCATCGGGCCCGACTTACGTGAGACACACATTGTTAGTTGTCTCTTTCTTTTTATATAATAACTAGCTGCTCCCAGCGGCTTCGCCCGCGTGATAGTAGAAAATTATCCCAAGGCAACATACTTCCGGGACAAAAAGTATCCTATGTCCTATTCCAGGACATGGTCTATCCGTGTACCAAGTTTCATCAAAATCGGTTTCGTCATTTAGGTGTGAAGACGAAACAAACAAACAAACAAACTCACTTTCGCTTTTATAATATTAGTAAGGATTAGTGTCTAAATATTGTTACTACATTGTGTGTATATACGAGTATCTATGCCAAATAAAATAGTTTTTTTCTTTCTTTCTGTTTCTACGAGTTGTAGGTCACGGGTTCAAATCCTGCCAGGCGCATTATATTGCGTAATTTATTTCATCACCACTGCTCTCAAAACGGTGAATGAAAATGTGAGGAAACCGGCATGTCCTAGAACAAAATTCGAAGGCATATGATCCACCAATTCCTTCCAGAGAGAAATTCTATGTCCCAGCAGTGGGATTATTATAAGGCAGATTATGCTATGCTTATCCTTTAATACCATAAGGAAAGCCTGAATCATAAGAATTATACGCACTATAAAGATTTATTGGTATATGCACTTAGCGTAAACCTCATTGAACTCCATAAACTCAACTTATCCCATAAATGTCCCATGCATTATTATATTGAGCATATACATAAAGAAGTAAATGAGCCTACGTTATTTTCTTTATTTCTTACTGTAATAGCATAAGTTTTTGGTTTTAGGCTGAGATTTCAAGTAAACCGGGTTATTGAAATTAATTAAAGAACCGGTACATGTAGGGTGCCGTATATTTTGTTCTCAATCGAATTAAAAATCATTTGGGGTGTCTGAGGTTTTGCGCATTTAACGTTACACGTTGTATGATTATTATATATATTTTTTAATTCTTCCGCTAAACGGAGTCAATTCCACCCGGCTCCATCTTTCCGAGGTGTGACCGTGTCGATAACCGACCAACTTGAGCTTCTTGGCGTTACGTTGTCATCATTCTACTCTAACTTCGGCTCATACATCGAGGCAAAGGCTCAACTGGCTGCCAAAAAATTGGGGATCTTAGCAAAGGTGAGACGGTACTTCACGCCGGAGCATCTGCTCAATCTTTATCAAGCCCAAGTTCGATCGTGTGTGGAGTACTGTTCTCATCTTTGGGATGGATCTGCCAAATATCAGCTTGATGCGCTGGAGTCGATTGAGAGGCGAGCCAAGAGAATCATCGGCAATGATATTCTTGTCTTCACCGCCGAGTTGCTAGTCTGTTGGTTTTCTATCGTTTACATTTCGGGGAGTGTGCACTAGAATTGCACAATCTAATTCCGCAAGGTCCGTTCCATCATCGGACCACAAGACGTACGGCGTTGCGCCACCGGTACATGGTGGACATCCCACCCATACGTACAAAGCGTTTTGGGAATACATTCATTATGCTTACAGCTAAGGAGTGGAATTCCCTGCCAGAGTCTGTGTTTCCTGATAGCTACAACTTGGGGGTCTTTAAGCCAAGAGTGAATAGGTTACTTCTAGGCAAGCGTGCTCCATCGTCGACCACATCATCGTTTACCATCAGGTGAGATGGTGGTCAAACGCGAGACTATCAATAAAAAAAAGTGTTTTTTTTATCTATCTGTTTTTTTTTTGTCGTAATCTCGGCAAGAAAAGTAGACGTTCTATGAAAATGTCAACTCTTTAACTATGACGGTTCACGAGATATAAGTAGTCCGTTACTCTTTGTGCGAAACCCTTTTGCGGGAGATGAATATCACATCGAAAAATGGGTTAATTAGGGACCAAAATTTATACAAAAGTTTGTAGATGTGTCAATAGAAAATCTTATCGGCCGCATGACTTGTTTTTCCTTTATTGGCAAATCCACGTGAAGTTTTAAATACTGAGTAGACTCGGGTTATATTTGTTTCATTATTTAACATAATTTTGAAAGATGAGGGTAAGATTAGAGACAATACCTAAATATAACGTTGAATGATATGGGACCTGTGTGATAAGGGACCGCTATGATAAGGGACCAGTAAGATAAGTGACGAGGGAATTGGAATTGTCTTCAAAGATCAAGGTTCAAAACGCAATGGGTAGCTCGCCGTCCGGCCGTCCGATAACCGTCCAGACCAAGCCCGAGTCGTCCACGGCACGTTGTGTTCCACGCGCGCCTCAAAGATATGAAAAAACCGAACAAAACCGTATGTCAAAACCGTAGGGTGTCGAAACCTATTGGGGACATGGGTCAGCCGAAAGGGAATCCCGGGGTCTCGGTTCGGGTATTGGAGTGTGTTTTGGTCAGTAAAAGACCGACACGCCCTCCCGCTCCGCCCTAGAGCGGGAGAGTTATTGGATGATTACCCCCTTAATTCATGAATCCCCAAGCGACCACCGGTGGCCGCGCATCTATTGTCTTACTATTGTGTCTCTAATTGACGGTATCTGAAGGGTTAACAGAGAGAAAAAAAAAGTTAGTTACGATTACTACTCTCAAAACGGTGAAGGAAAACGGCCTGTCCTGGAACCAAAAATTCGTAGCCATGTGACATCCACCGACCCGCACTGGGCTCGCGTGGTGGATTACGGTCCATTCCCTCTTCTAAAGGAGGCTTGAGTCCCAGTGGTATAACATAATAAATCTGAGTATGCTATGCTGTATGTCACTTAGTGATAAAGTTCTACAGATGAAAGAATGTTTAAAACTCGGACCATTAGTGGGTTTATTCAACACAAACAAAAATATTAATATCTCTTTTTGAAGCTTTCCTCTTTTTTTATCTTTTTCTTCTTCTCTTATCTTCGTGTTGTCTTTTTTAACCCAAAGGTTAACTGGTAGTGAATGCCTTTTGCATTAAGTCCGCTTATGCACCACTACTGTAGGTACATGAAGTTTAAATAAAACTATACTAATAAAATAAAGAGATAAAGTTTGGTGTTTTGTTTTTTTTTTTGTTTATAGGAGGTAATCTCTGAAAATACTGGTCCAATTGGGAAAACTTTTTCATCATTGAAAAGCTGTTAAGGTATTAGATAAATAAGCTGCTTTATGTGGTAATGGCCCCGACTTACGAGTTGTAGGTCACAGGTTCGAACCCAGCCAGGCGCATTACTTTGTGTAATTTATTTCATCACCACTGCTCTCAAAACGGTGAAGGAAAACATCGTGAGGAAACCGGCATGTCCTAGAACCAAAAATTCGAAGACATGTGACATCCACCAACACGCACTGGGCCCGCGTGGTGGATTACGGCCCATTCCCTCTCCTAGAGAGGAGGCCTGAGTCCCAGCAGTGGGAACATTAAAAAAAAAAAGGCTGATGATGATGATGAAGCTGCTTTATTGAGAACAGTGGTGGCCGAGTAGTAACAGCCCCGACTTACGAGTTGTAGGTCACAGGTTCGAACCCAGCCAGGCGCATTACTTTGTGTAATTTATTTCATCACTAGTGCTCTCAAAACAGTGAAGGAAAACATCGTGAGGAAACCGACATGTCTTGAACAAAAAATTCAAAGATTTGTGACATCCAACCCGCACTAGGCCCGCGTGGTGGATTACGGCCCATTCCCTCTCTTAGAAGAGGCCTGAGTCCCATTATAAAGTTGAATGATAATAATGCATAGCTTGTCATATGTCATTTGGTGATAAAGTTCTACAGATGAAAGAAGGTTTAAAACTCGGTCTTGTTTGAACTTTTTATAATATTAGTATATCAGATTAATAAGTACCTCGAATATTTTAGATAAATGAGTACTCTATCTGTATATATAACACAACCCAGCATCAGAGGACAAAGAACTAGGCTAAGGCCATAAAACAGACCGCTGCTGCAGCCTGCCGCGTATCTCATGGCCACACAAGTTCGCAGCGCCCACCCATCAATTTCCAAGCCTTACCCTCCGACCCTTAACTTTCTCGGCTCTCATATAGAGTTAAAAAAAATAAAAGCTAGCCTAAAGCTAAATTCAGATCTTTTCAGTTCCTGAAGACAAAAAGCCTTTGACAGACCTGTTCGTAGCACTGGAAAATATACAAAAGGTCACTTCAGCTTAAAAGTGTGCAAAAGAGACGACATGATGTGTTCTGTAAGGTGTGAGAGAGAGATGGCTAGCTGAAAATCAATTTATTAGTCCGTGACGTCACGTTTGACGCTTGCGCAGTAGTGTTGCTCCCGGGAGAGGGTTGCTGGGCTCGGGGTAATTTCCACCGTTTCGGGGAAAATGGTAGTTACAACTTTTCGGGAAAAGTGATTCGATGCTTTCAAAATCAATTTTAATGACATTTTCAGCTTTAGTTTGTAGATATTTAAATGTTATGTACATGGATGGGTATTTTACTTAGGAAATACAAAATTATCCCTTGTTGAGTGGGATCTGTTTTTAACTGACAATAAAATCAGTAACTAAATAAATGAGAATAAGTAATGAATAAAGTTTATCTGACTCTGGATAAAAGATAGTTTTTTTCTTGGATTTTTTTTATTAAAGTTTATTTACTCTGGAAAACTAATTTATGTATTAGCTAGATTCGCCTAATTAAGATTACGGTTTTGAATTTTTTTAGAAAACATTTGATAGAAGTTTTTTTCTTTCAAATAATCTAAAAAAATCAACAAAAATAATATCAAACCAATAATCAAACCCAAATAAAACAAGAAAAACAATGTGCATGCATGTAAATAAACAACAACGAGACTAAACACACAAAAATAGATCACAAAACAATGTCCAAGTAAAATCGTAATTACACTTCGCGTGTGGCAACACTGCGCTCATCTGGGCGGCCCGAAATAGTGGCACGAGGGGGGGCATCAGTAGTCGCGGCGGTGCCGCTCACGCCGCGCGCGCCATGGCGTCCGTCGCCGCTTGGCTGCCCTTCGCTCGAGCAGCCGCCATCGGATGGGTCCCCATCGCCACGCACCCACTACCGCCACCCCCAGTCCCCAAGGACCGACGACGCGCCGAAGACGAGAAACTTCTCATCAACGTATCCGGACGGCGCTTCGAGACATGGCGGAACACCCTCGAAAAATATCCCGACTCCCTTCTCGGGTCCACAGAAAGAGAATTCTTCTACGACGAGGAGAGCAGAGAGTACTTCTTCGACAGAGACCCCGATATATTCCGACACATATTAAATTACTACAGGACTGGCAAGTTGCATTATCCCAAACACGAGTGCTTGACGGGCTACGACGAGGAGCTCGCGTTCTTTGGGATCCTACCTGACGTGATCGGGGACTGCTGTTATGAGGACTACAGGGATAGGAAGCGGGAGAATGCCGAAAGGCTCATGGACGATAAACTAAGCGAGGCGGGAGATCAGAGCCTGCCTCAGTTGACAGACTTGCGGCAGAAGATGTGGCGCGCGTTCGAGAACCCCCACACTTCGACTGCCGCCCTGGTATTCTACTACGTGACCGGGTTCTTCATCGCCGTGTCGGTGATGGCTAACGTGGTGGAGACAGTGCCGTGCGGCCACCGGCCCGGCCGCGCCGGGACCCTGCCGTGTGGCGAGCGGTACAAAATCGTGTTCTTCTGCTTGGACACTGCGTGTGTGATGATATTTACCGCGGAGTACCTCCTCCGACTATTCGCAGCGCCGGACCGCTGCAAGTTCGTGCGATCCGTCATGTCGATCATCGACGTGGTCGCTATTCTTCCCTACTACATCGGTTTGGGAATCACTGATAATGACGATGTCTCTGGAGCCTTCGTGACCCTGAGGGTGTTCAGAGTGTTCCGTATCTTCAAGTTCTCCAGGCACTCTCAGGGCTTGCGGATCCTGGGGTACACGTTGAAGTCGTGCGCCAGTGAGCTGGGTTTCCTGGTGTTTTCGTTGGCGATGGCGATCATCATCTTCGCCACAGTGATGTTCTACGCTGAGAAGAACGAGCAAGACACTAATTTCACATCCATTCCTGCTGCCTTCTGGTACACCATTGTGACGATGACGACATTGGGGTAAGTACTTAAATATTAATTGATTCTTGAACCAATCAAAGATATTCGAGAGTATTGATCGCTCGTCATCGGTCAGCGCTGGAATGCATCAGCCAGCGATCATTAAACAAAATGTTGCGCATATCTGACACCTGTCGACGCCATTAAATATGAACGCGGGAAAATATGTGTCATGGCGTCGATTTGCCGTTTCGACACTGTAAAATGTTTAACTTGAAATTGACATTTTACAACCGTTTTAATTTCGTGTATTTTTCATCTGTAGAGTGGTTTGTTGAGAGGGTTTTGGGAACAAACGTTTTTTATTCCCCGGAGAGTTGTCATTCTGTTGTATGGTCAGCCAATACGCTTGTGCGCGAGATGCGGTGTTTTTTAATTAATTATTTTGCTGTCGCTACAGCTTGCGGATTTTCTGTATCTATTTTACTGTTTTGGTTGACGGAGGATAATGTAGTTACAATTTAATATTTGATATTACAGGATTATCTCGTATTAAAATGATATTATGTCCATATTCGTTTATTATTGAAAATTTAGTTCACGTCTGTAACGTTTGCGATTGTTGCTCATTAAAGCTGAAACTTTTACGTATTTAGGTATATAATCAATTTTCTAAACTAAGAAAGAATCAAAGCATAATTTATAAGCTCCAGATTACACCTACTTTCACTTTTTCTTACTTTGTTGACTCTTGGCTTGTTCCAAGAGAAACTTTGTTGTTAAACTGGTCTTAAGCATTATTAACATAGTCTAACTAAGTAAAGGAAGAAAATATCTCGGTAGGATCAAAACTGCAGTTAAAATGCAGATTTCCAATGCAGTATGTGTATTTGCATATATGTAGGAGCAATGGTTCAAAACATGCGCATTTCTTAGTGTAATTTATTTCATCACCACTGCTCTCAGTATGATGAAGGAAAACATTGACATGTGACATCCACAAACCTGCATTGGGTTCGCGTGGTGGATTACGGCGCATTCCCTCTCTTTGAGAGGACTTGGTGGATGCCACATATCTTCGAATTTTCGGTTCTAGGACATGCCGGTTTCCTCACGATGTTTTCTTTCACCGTTTTGAGAGCAGTGGTGATGAAATAAATTACACAAAGCATTTGTGCAGTTGATATGCATTTGGACTGCAAGTTATCTGTAACAGTCGATTGATACTCGCTAGGACAGTTAAAGTAAGCCTTTATTTCAAGTAAGTAAGTGTATATATATATATATTAGAGCAATGCAGCTACATTTTGAACATGCATCTGCATGCAGTTTGAACATAATCCATACAGCTGTACTGTTAAACTGCATTTTATTTCACGGATTTCATATAGAGTGCGGTTGTATGTATATGAATCTTATTTTTCCCTTTTCTACATTTACTTTTGCTAAAATGAAAAAATATATTATAGACACCTTCTGGTATTTATTGCAGTTTCGGTAAATTACAGTAATAACTTACTATTTTGAAGCCCGTTGCGAGAACTTAAGAGCCAATACCGGACAATAACTGCTTTTGAAAAACATTGGACCAAAAACAGTGTGACTATATTCAACAAAATTATTATTAATATTGCGAAGTTCAAAAACTTGACAAAATGGGGTTTTATAGAGCCGTCGGATACTCAATATGAGTGACGTGCTCCTGTTCAAAACATGAGCCTCACGTTAGAATGTCCCAAGTGCCCATACACCTGCACTTTGGTGGTTTTGATGAGTGCCACCATTTCTGTTATTAACGTAGCCACATACTGGGCCCAAACCGTTTGACAAGTTTATCATTGAATCCAAAAAGAAGAAGATACAATAGAATAGAATAAACTTTTTTATACACAAAAATAATAACAATTACACAGAAACTTAAATCTATGTGTACAATGGCGGTCTTATTGCTGACAGCGATATCTACCAGACAACCTTAGGATGGACTATAAGAAGATAAACGAAAAAAATAAACTAAAAAAAGAATATTTTTATTCAATCAAAATCTGACACTCCTCTTTTCTTACCTCGAGCTGTAGAAGTGATTGAATGATTTCTATGCTCAAAAAATCATCATCATCATCATCATTTCAGCCGACAGACGTCCACTGCTAGACATAGACCCCCCCCTTTTTTTGCGATGGGGAAAATCATCTTATGACAAAACCCGCTCTTGGGTGTAGCGGGAGATACTGAATAAAAATCCCATCCCATTCCTTCTAGCCTTCATACCGGGGCACGAGCTTCCTTTCGGACAACCCTGTCCGCAGTAGGCTTCGACCCAGCTGGGCCCCTCCTGCCCCCCTCAAACGTCGCCATAATGAACGATTCTGTGCGTCCCGCATCCATCGGATTCGCGCAAACTTCACGAGGTCATCGGTCTACCTTGTAGAAGGCTTACCAACTCTGCGTTTGCTGGTACGCAGTCGCCACTCCAGAACCTTTAAAAATATTCAAAAAATATTTCTCTATCCAAAAAAGTTTTACCACAACAAATCTGCTGACCCATTAAAACGAGAGCATAAAACCTCTCATTACAAAAGTTTGTCGGCCGGATGTACGTCATGCGTCAGGCAAGTTTGACAGTTTCCCTCTTAACACTCAATTTTGATTGACATTTATGTGTGGGCTGAAAGATTTTTAGTTCGAAAAGTTACAGCTTGATTTATTCGAGTTTAAAGTAGGTCATTATTGTTCGAAGTGGGGAAAAAATACGATCGTGAAATGTACAGTAAATGTCCTCGTACACGGGCCTCAAAAAAACGTCATTTCCAGCTTTTTTGTGGCTCATGTGCGGCGGTGCCGCCACAAAAAAACGCTTGAAGCCGCTTCTAGCTTCTTCGGTCACAAGCTGTCGCATGCTTCAGCTGTTTTTTGCGGCGGCTTCTAGCTTTTTTTTGTGGCTATTTCTAGCGTCTTTTTGAGGCCCGTGTGCGTGGACAGTAACTGATTGGGACACAATGTATATACCTACATGTGGGGGCCTGGTGACCCGTAAAACAGGTATTTTTTATCTACTTCGGGCACCAGTCTCTCACAAATGTTTATGTAATTTAGATTAAGTATTTTTGTTCACTATATTGCAGTTGTGATTAGAAATAAATTTATTTATTATTTTTTCTTAAAAATATATATAAAAAAAACCATTAAAATATATAAAATATAGTGTCCCCGGTATCGGGAACAGGGTACAAGCTGCAATTATTATTATTATTTATTTATCATCTTTACAGCTATCTTTAAAGTCCTTCACCTAATGAAACAGTGCAGCTAACAATTATTACCTATACTCAAACCTAAAAATACGTTTATAATAAAATCTAAAATATGTTTGCAATTTATTGATAACAAACTTTTGCCTGTGGCTTCACCCGCGTGCTTATAGTCACATAAGAATAAACCAGCTTTGTATGGGTGAAAAAAATTCATCAATAGGACCAGTACTTTCAGAGATTACCTGTTTTTAAATTGCTTTAATAAACTAGTGCGCCTCACCATCAGAGATTGCATCACTGCTTACCATCAGGTGGGATCGCAGTCAAGCACTAGTTTATACGAATTAAAAAAAAAAAAACCTACAAAAAAAAAAAAGGAAATAACAAACTCTTTATAATATCATCAGCCAACAGACGTCCACTGTTGGACATAGGCCTACTCCAAGTGTCGCCACAATCATCGATATTAGTGTATATAAAACTTCAACATATATTCGGGCATAGTGTCCGAAACCATAATATTGATATTTTTTTTCAATTACGATTCGGACACTACCAAAATTGAAGCTTACTATACAGCTTCAATTTTGGTATCGGTCAGATAAAAAACTTTTAAAGTGTTATATATTAACTTTTGCCCGCGGCTTCGCTCGCGTATATCATATTTCTATCGGTGTTAAAATTTTTGCAATCAGACCAGTACTTCCAGAGATAACCTCCCACAAACAAAATAACAAACTTTACCTCTTTATAATATTAGTGTAGATATTCTAAAACTTTTTATAAGTCGGTACTAAACAGTATTTGTCCCAATCGTCAGTGAGTCGAAATGTATGGAAGTGTGAAGGCTACGCGTAGCAAGGCCTCTTGCTACGGCGTAGGCCTTTTGCTACGGCGTAGGCCTCTACGACAATCACACTATAAGGTAAAAGTTTATGAGTGTGTGTATGTTTGTTACTTCTTCACTTTCGAACGGCTAAACGGATTTCGATGAAACCCGGTACGCGGGTAGACCATGTCCTGAAATAGCACAAAGGATACTTTTTATCCCCGTAGTAGGTTCATTTGAGGAAATTTTCTCCTTTCACGAGGCCAAAGCAGATCATATTATCAATTATACTTTTTATTATGAAAACTAAGTAAACAACATAATTAGCGTACTAAGTATAAAACGCAAGCCTATCAATAATAATAATAATAAAAGTAATTTGTAGAATATTTTATTTAATGACAATTTTCCAGTCGGTAAAAGTACAGAAATGTAAAACAAATCAATTCACTTTTACTGAAATACGACGTTTCCAAAAATTAAAAGCTGTACTTTTCATATCTATTTATGAGTAAAATTTACCAAAGAATTAAAATGTAAATATACGCACTTCGAAGGGACTTTTTTTTTTGTCGACGGGGAAAATCATCGTATGACAAAACCCGCTCTTGGGTGGAGCGGGAGACAGTGTCAGACTCTTACTGACTAAAAACCCCGCGCCGTTCCTTCTAGCCTTCATACCGGGGCACGAGCTCCCTTTCGGACAACCCTGTCCCCAGTAGGCTTCGACCCAGCTGGGCCCCTCCTGTTGCTGACAACTCCTTGAAGCGCGCGGGAACAGTGCGCGCCGTCGACGTCTTGGACTCGGTCCATTACCGGACGATCGGACAGCGAGCTACCCATGGCTCGCCGTCCGCGAGCCCGCGTCCATGTCCATGTCCGGTGAGGACCTGCGTCATGCGGAAGGTAAGGGCGCCGTGAGGTCTTTCCAGCCACGCCTCAAAGAGGGGACTTACCGCCATAATCGTGGCGTGCCCAACTTCGAAGGGACTTGAACAATTTTCGTGCTGCGATCTTCCCATTAAATTATAATTTAGGTGCCTTCAAGGCTAGAGTGAGTAGGCTCTTAACAAACTAGTGCGCCACACCATCAATGATCGCATCACTGCTTACCATCAGGTGGGATCACAGTCAAGCACAAGTTTACTTGAAAAAAAAGTTATATTTCATTATGAAATTCAAGAAAGTAACATAATTTTCGCTTTCATATTAGTGAGTATAGTATAGTTACTCTGAAACATTCATCTTCATTTCAGTCGAAAGAAGTCCACTGTTCGACATAGGTCTCCCCTAACTGTCGCCATAACGGTCGGTCCTGTGCGTCTCGCATCCATCAGATTCCCGCGACCTTCACCAGGTCACTGGTCTACCTTGTGGAAGGCCTTCCAATGCTGCATCTTCCAAACCTTTCGTCCCCATCGACCATCTGTTCTGCGTGAAATGTGCTTGCCCATTGGCACAATTTGAGCTATGTCTGTAACTTTGATTCGCCTGCGGATATCTTCATTATTAATGTGATCAAGCAAGGAAACTTCATCAGTCCAGTACTAGTTTACATTATTTGAAAAAGTTCAGTATTATGAAATCCAAGGAAGCAAAATTATTTACATATTTAAAAAGTCGCATTTATAAACTAACCAGAAATGAAAAGTCGTATTTTTTCAAGTCAAGTCAAGTCTAGTTAAAATATTTTATTTCATATAGGCCTACAAGGGCACTTATAAAACGTCAGAAGCTAGTGCACGGTTCGAAATTGGTCGTTTCCTATGGAGAAGAACCGGCAAGAAACTCCATGGTTACTCTTTTAAAAAATGTGTTTATTACAATATTGATTGATTTATGTAAGAACAGTGTAGACCAGTCAACACTGTACACAAAAGCACAAAATTAATCATAATAAAATAAAAATATAGTAAGTTGTAATAGAAAGTTATCTAAGTGTTTGTGGATTATACAGTGTTCTCACATTCACATTCCAAAAAGAGGCTATATAAATAATTACAGCTGTTAACAAAATAAATTACTAACAAATTGAATGCAGTTGAAGTCTAAATAGTAAAAATAAAAAATATTGCAAAAGCAATTCGTTAAAGGAAAAATTTTGATATCTGTTAGTGCTTTACTTTGAAACATTGCCAAAGAATTAAAATTTTCCTGTACATTTAATCCTAGATTACCGTAATATTTAGTTTATTTAATTAATTAGTTCTAAAGTGATTAACAGCCTGTCACAATAGCAATTAAGATATTACAATGTCTTGTAATAAGGGGAAAGTCGGACAACCATTTGTCGAGTGCCAATTCCAATGTCTACACCATTTTCTTTCTTTCGTTCATTTTCTTTTTACTGCGGTTGAGAATATTCTTTCCCTCTAGCAAAAGATGATTACAAATATAACTTGGATCAGGAAACGGAATATCAGCAGTTTCCAGCTGTGCTTATTAAGGCGGTGTCTTATAGGAATTACTTTCGTGGTTACCGATTTACTTATCAGATCTACAAAGCCTTTTTTTATGGTGAGAAAATCATCTAATGACAGCCCCCGCTCTTGAGCAGAGCTGGAGATAGAGTCAGACTCTTACTGACTAAAAACCCACCCCGCTCCACTGTTTACGCGCCCCTCAAAGAGTTGTTAGCAACAGGCCCAGCCACTGGCCAGGGTTAGCTCCGAAAGATAGCTTAGCCTCGGTACGAGAAGCAACAAGGAACAGGAGTAGGTTTTAGTTAGTAAAAGTCTGACACTATCTCCTGCTCCGAACAAGAGCGGGGGATGTCATTAGATGATTTTCCCACCGAAAAAAAAAACCATCAGACCGTCTATCTCACTTCACCCAGAGTTGAAGAATTGATTTGATAATTTCCTACCAAAAAGATATACAAAATTATTTTTAGTTTTAAATGCAAAACTTGAATATACTCGTAGTTGGTTCAAATTAGTAATTGAATGGATTCCAGTAGTTTTTACACCACGCTATATTTTTTACCAAAAATATTTAAAAAAGTCACAATTTGGACACCACCGACATTAAGTACAACACAGGTCACGACAGGTCATAGCGGGCATTAGAAAAAAGCTGGGCGCAAGTGCAAAACAAACCCTCAGTCGCCAGGATGGCCTAGTGACTATATATTTTTCTGACATAACAAGCTTATTTGTTTTTCATGATACAGTTATGAAATTTTGTACATAGATTCTTTACATAAAAATACTAGACACGTGTTTCAGGTTTTGCATATACTAAAACTAATTTTATATAGGTACTAGGTACCTACAGCTCACAGTTATCAAATGGCTCACCTCATCATCATCATCATCGCCATTTCAGCCGAAAGACGTCCACTGTTGGACTTATGCCTTCCCCAAGTGCCGCTACAAGGTACGGTCCTGTGAATCCGCAATGAATGGCTCACCTAAACCAAAGTAACTAAAATAACTGTATACAAAGTATTTCCGCATCCGTGATCCACGTTTTATTGCTAAACTTTTAAACCAATAAAAAGCATTGCAATAAAATTCAAAATGAATCCTGTTACTTTGTCTGTCAATCGCATTTTTATGAGCCGCACCCTTGCGCTTCCTTCTATAAAGTCATGAATAATATTAAAATACTAGCTTTTGCCCGCGGCTTCACTCGCGTTAAATTCGGGGTAACATGTTTGCCCTGGGAAGTGGGGGATTAGAAAGAGACCAAAAGTAGCCTATGTCACTCTCCATCTCTTCAACTATCTCTACATAAAAAATCATGTCAATTCGTCACTCCGTTTTGCCGTGAAAGACGGATAAACAGACACACACACTTTCCCAACTAAAATATTAAGTATAAGTATGGATTGGAATTGTATAATTCCAATGCACACTTCTTGAAATGTAATCAATAGAAAACCAACAACTAGCAACTCTAGCACAGCCGGAATCTGTGTTTCCTGATTGCTATAACTTAGGGATTTTTAAGTCAAGAGTGGATAATAATATTTCACAACTATTACACAACGCCGCCTAGTCTCTGGTTAAGCAGAGCTTGTGTTATGGGTATAGATAAATTACACCCAGATACAGAACAAATGATCATGCTCATCACACAAACATTTGTCCTGAGTGGGAATCGAACCCACGACCTCCGGCATAGCAGTCATGGCCACTAACCACTAGACTAACAGGCCAGTCGCCAGTAGATTACTTCTACGCAAGCGTGCTCCACCTCCGGCTACATCATTGCTTACCATCAGGTGAGATGGTCGTCAAACGCGAGCCTATCAATAATACAAAAGGTGGCCGAGTGGTACGAGTTGTAGGTCGCGGGTTCAAACCCAGTCAGGCACATTACTTTGTGTAATTCATTTCATTACTAAAGCTCTCAAAATGACGAAGAAAAACATCGTGAGGAAACCAGCATGTCCTAGAACTAAAAATTCGAAGACACGTGACAATTTTACCAACCTACACTGGGCTTGCGTGGTCGATTACGGCCCATTTCCTCTCCTAGAGAAGAGGCCTGAGTCCCAGCAGTTGTTGATGATGATGACGGTGACCTCCTTGGATATATTGTAGGTCAGACTTTCTGGCGTCTTACTACCTGGAACCAGTGTCAAAGATCTCCGAGTCTTATTTGTTTTTACAGAATAGATAATGTTTATTGTTGGGCGGTTTTCAAATGGGCGTTTAACGACGACCCCCCACGGTTGCTAAGTGGGTGGGCCATTCACTGTTAGAAACAAGACACAAGGTGTATTAGTCTACAGTTCTATTTCTTTTGTAATGAATACTTCTTCTTCTGGCAATAATAATAACAGTCATAGTAGGGTATCGTTTACGAGTATATACAAGGTGTAACGTTAAATGCGCAAAACCTGATATTAGTTTGATTAGAATAACGAGCAGAATCAAGTAAACCACTTTTTAATATATGTAGGTTAAATTTTTCAAAAAAATCTTCATTAAAAACTTCGACCTGTCTATTGATGTCAAGTCAAGTCATCACGTGCGCAAACTCGCTGAAATAGGTAAACAAACACAAATAGTTGTAATCCAATGAAATTTTTTCATACACGGGATAATAAAAGTTCTTATTTCAATGCAGATATTAATTTTAAACAAACTAAAACTTCTCATAAACCTTTAATAAAAATAAATTAATCTCACATAATTAGGTCAATCGAATTAGAAATCAGTTTGGGTGTCTGAGGTTTTGCGCATTTAACGTTACACGTTGTATATCGTAGATAAAAATAACTATCATAAAAAAGTATTATTCAGAATTTTGATAAAATGTGCACATAAATATATTCCACTTTTTCATTTATGACTACGCTAGCTTCTGCTCGTGACTTCACCCGCATACATAAAATGTAGCCTATGCCACTCAGAAATAAACCAGCTTTCTCTCGGAGAAAAAAATTTCGCTATCGGACTATTACTTTCAGAGATTACCAAAGTTTACTTCTTTATAATATTAGTATAGATTATAAAAGGCTTAAATTCACGCAAAATTGTGTGCTCGTTCAGTTTTTCAATCTCCATAGGTGACAGAAGAGCTGACGAGCCTGGTGGAATAAACGCGAGAGTGTTCTTCAGATATATCTGACGTAGGCGATTGGTTAATAAAACGCTTACCAATGGCAATATAGGTGTATTATTGCCACTTTCATATCACGGGTGTTTGTGACCATACCTTATGTCGCAAATTCCCCTTTTACAATAAATTTATGTACATATATTTGAATAACCCAGTTGGCCAGGCTTGGATTCGAACTCATAGTGCCAAGACATCATGTTTTCGTTCACCCAAGGTCACGTAAAAATACCGGTCTAAAAATAGGCCAGGATATAAATAGATCAGAGGCTTTTAGGGGGTGATTTTGAAGGTAAGTAGGGGTCGTATGTTGAATGACCCTTGCGGCTAGTCAAGTCTGTGATCCGTCAATAAGCTGTCAACTGTGTAAGCTGTTGTGTTTGGTTTGAAATAAATATTGACGTAAGTGTATGTTGGTTGATACAAGTTTCAAGTTAAGTGAGTTTAAGTTAAGATTGAACAGGTTGCTTATAGGCAGATGTGGTCCATCGTTGACTATGTCATCGCTTACCATGAGTTGAGATTAAAGTTCAAACGCAGGTTATAAAAAAAAAATAACCGACTTCACTAAAACATTGAATTGAATTTGAGGAGTTCCTTCGATTTCACCAAGATTCCATGGTCAGATCCCAACTTGGCGACTGTAGGACTATTTGGGAAATATACCCTTTCCAACAAAAAAATAAATTTTCAAATCGGCTGGCAAGCGACAAAGTTATGCGCGAATAAACATAAAAAAATACAAACATCCGAATTGAGAACCACCTCCTTTTTAGAAGTCGGTTAAAAAAGGAACTACAGTTTTTATTTTTAAAACGTTGCACCATATTTGTGATTGCTTCTGTAACGTAGGGCCTTGGGTTCTTCGAAAGAGTCTCCTGGAACCCTGGCACGAAGCAAAGAAGGAACAGGAGTGGGTTGTAGTGTAGTGTAGTGGAGTGAAAGTTTGTAACGCCCTCGCGCTCTATCCAAGAGTAAGAGATGTCATTGGATGTTTTCCCACCTAAAAACACCGTAAATATGACACAGTAACATAAAAATCTTGTTTATCCATTGACCAAAGAATTTAATTCCAAGCCCAACACGAAAAGTACGTAATAATATATTTACTATAGAATTCTGAGAGAAATATGGCGGCTTCTGTGTTCGTCTGAGGGAGATTGATGGGAACTGCCGCACAAATAATATTAGTAGCAGTGCCCGCGGCTGCGGCCGGAAGAAAAATGATGAAATCTCGGATAAAAAAATCTCCTTTTATGTTAATTTGGATTTCTACGTTACACTGTAAGCATGTATGAGGCCATAAATATGGGACATCGAGTTTTAGAGGATGTTACAACAGTCATAATATACTAGCTGCTCACAGCGGCTTTGCCCGCGTGATATCAGAAAATTATCCCAAGGGGACATATTTCCGGGATAAAAAGTATCCTATGTCCTATTCCGCTCCACACTGGACACCCAATTGCACGTCGCACTTCATGACGCTAAGAACCGTCACAGATGGCGAGATACCATTAACAAGAAGCTAATCCAGCGGGAACTTCACGACCCTCAGTAATGAGGAATACGACTCGAGGAGGAGGATGTCCTATTCCAGGACATGGTCTATCCGTGTACCAAGTTTCATCAAAATCGGTTTTGCCATTTAGGCGTGAAGACGTAACAAACAAACAAACTCACTTTCGCTTTTATAATATTAGTAAGGATTTATTTACTAGGTTTTGCTCACAGTTTCGCTTGCGTTCATGTCATCAATACCATCACTTCAGCCGAAAGACGTCCACCTTTGGACATAGGCCTCCCAAGTGTCGCCATAATGAACTCTCATCGCGACTCACGCATGCATCGCATTCCCTCGACTCCCACCAGCCCCCTAGCCAAGTTACAACCGTTTCGCTTACGTTGAACGCTTCAAGTTGACCTTGCCGCCAATTCTTTTGTTCTGACCACGTGACTGAGCGTTGAGATGACGTTATTCACGTACATTTGAAGCTTTCTATTAACGTTAACTATTGCAGATTAGCAACTTGGCTAGGGGTACAGGTCAGTCCTGCAAGGTTGTTAGTGTTTTACAAATAAACCTGTTTATTAATTTCACAAACGTTAGGTATAATTTTTGATTTTCACACGGACGAAGCCGTTAGCAGAAGCTAGTCCGTTGATATGAAAACAACATGGGAGGGAAGAGGGGATCTCCCTCCCTATGTTGTTAATAACATTGTATTTTGGAGGGCTCGTGTTTTTGATGAAATCCTCTCTGACTGATAAAACACGTGAACAAATAACGCATTAATAAATATCGTTACAGTCAATGTGATTTAGGAATATTGAGGACTAATAGCTAGTTATGACCTGTGGTTTGGTTTGTTTTTTTAAGAGAATATTTTTTTGGTCTGAATAATAATATAAATAGCTAGCTGAGAGTCAGATTTTTACAAAAAGCTATCCTTGCATATTACTAGCTGACTTGTTTTGCTATAATAACATTTAATATTTATTTAATTAAGTTTTTAAATAATAATACTTAATTCTTTCATTCTTAAATAAGATTTCGAATGAATTATAAACTTAATTCGAAATCTAACTGATTTAGAGACAGACAAACGGACTGAATAAAATCACGTAAACTAAACGAGTTTACTTCAACTATTTTCATGCGGGCTTGCGGACGGTAAGCCATGGGTAGCTCGTTGTCCGACCGTCCCGTAACTGTCCGGACCGAGCCCAAGACGTCGACGGTGCGCATCAGTGCGCACCGTCGACGTCTACTCCCACGTGCCTCAAGCAGTTGTCAGCAGCAGGAGGGGTCCAGCTGGGTCGAAGCCTACCGGGGCCAGGGTTATCCGAAAAGAAGCTCGAGCCCCGGTATGAAGAGGCTAGAAGGAACGGGGTGGGTTTTTAGTCAGTAAGAGTCTGACACTATCTCCCGCTCCAACCAAGAGTTGTCATAAGATGATTTTTGCCCACCGTAAAAAAAGCTATTTTCATAGTATCATATCGTACGGTATTCAATTCTGGGTAAATAACCCTGACACAATTTTTGTTTTGCAGAAAAGGGCTATAGTAGAAAAAAAAAACGACAATTTCAAAGATCTGTAACACCTGTACAAATACGCAGACCCAAACACACAGACAGATTTCATACACTAATTTCTCCCCACCCAAAAAAAAGAACACAAAAACAACCCTGTACACCCCCTCCCACCCTCCAACACAAGGTTGATATTTGATATATCCCAGCCACAGTTCCAAGCGGACATCCCCCTGGGGCTGTTTACATAGGAGCTCGAGTGGCTTCGAAGGTAACTTGTGTAACTAGCTCCCCAGATCTAGTTTAACTATGTGGAGATAGCCTGGGGCTTGCGGTGGAAGCAATCATTGCTCGGAGGGGAGAGGGGGTGGTAGCTATATTGGGAACTAAAATTAAGAGGATTATTATGATAATAATATAGGGCTTGAGTCAGAAAGCGGTACTTCTGGAGACAGCTCGTATCTCAAGCTAAGCAGAGCACAAGCTCTGAAATAACAAAATAAAAAAGAAATATATAAGTATATTTATCAGTTGTTTAGTACTCATAACACAAGTTATGAGTACTAAACAACTGATAAATATACTTATATATTTCTAAATATATACCTATATATTATAAACAAATTACACCCAGACTGAGAACAAATGATAATCCTCATCACACAAACACCAAACAACACAACAACGATCCGAATTCACGACCTCTGGCATAGCAGTCAGGGCCACTAACCACTAGAGTGACTAGACCAACAGGCGGTTCTGGTTATTCTAGGATCCTTCCAAATTTTTCTGAGCTTTTTCACTGAGGATCTCGTCATGGTGTAGCGTCTCTGGATTTTGCCCTCGCAGATTCCACCATCAGTGATCGTGAAGCCCAAATATATGTGGTTCTTGACCACTTCACATTCTCCTATATCTTGAACTTTCTTGGTTTGTTATTGATAGCAGGAACACGTTAATTATCGTCAAACAATAGCCGAGATGTCAGCCATTGTTTGTCGTGCAAGCATAAATTGATTGATGTCAAATTGATGACTTACCTGATGGTACCGCCTGCTGCTTTATCTTTAGATTAAATCTTTGTTTTGCTAAACTGATCATGTATATGCAGATGTAATTAACAATAAACTACATCACAGTTATGTTATAAAAGATATAGTTTTTTTTTTCGGTGGGCAAAAATCATCTTATGACAACCCCCGCTCTTGGGTGGAGCGGGAGATTATGTCAGACTCTTACTGACTAAAATCCTCACCCCGTACCTTCTAGCTTTCATACCGGGGCTCGAGTTCCTTTCGGATAACTCTGGCCTCAGTAGGCTTCGACCCAGCTGGGCCCCTGTTGTTGCTGACAACTCCTTAAGGCGCGCGGGAACAGTGCACGCCGTCGACGTCTTGGGCTCGGTCCAGACAGTTACAGGGGCGGTCGGACAGCGAGCTACCTATGGCTCACCGTCCGCGAGCTCGCAAAAAGATTAAGTTTGTGAGTGTGTATGTTTGTTACTTCTTACGCGGCCGAACAGATTTGAATGAAATGTGGCACACGGGTTGATCATGTCCTGTAAAAAGACAGTACCAGCATGCAAATAGAATAAGGCAACTTTCTTTTCACGAGGGTTAAGCAGCTAGTAGAAACTAGTATACAATAAGCTATGTTATATACAAAAACATAATTATACGTACCTACATGATGATGATGATGATGATGATGCCATCTAGCCGATTTCGGCCACAGCGACCGCACTCTTTGGCCTCTCATAGTGGTTGTGAGCTCAGATCTGCAGCTCTTTTATGCGCCCTCATGTGGCTTGCATATCCAACCTTGGCCAACGTACCTACCTACATACCAATTTACAGAAACCATCATCATTTTAGCCGAAAGATAATAATTTTCCCGAGCGTCGCCACAACGATCAAGGAAAGAAAGAAAAACGTTTTTTCGAACCTCACACATACATTTATTAAAAAGCAGTAGAATACGATGCAATACAGAAGATACCATACAATTTGATCAGACGTACGAGTCTCGCATCCATCAGATTTCTGTGACGTTTACCAGGTAATAGGTCCACTTTATGGAGGCTTACCAACGCTGCATTTTTTTTTGTACGTAGTCGCCACCACAAAACCATTAGATCAGACAAGAACAGATGGTCACATCTGTTCTACGAGCCCTGCTCACTGCCACAGTTTGGTGATTCTTTGGGTTATTTTATTTATTTAATATTTTATTTATTAATGCTTATTGCACATAAAACTGTCTACCAGTCGACCTTTTTTTTTCTCGACGGGGAAAATCATCTTTGACGAAACCCGCTCTTGGGTGGAGCGGGAGACAGTGTCAGACTCTTACTGACTAAAAACCCCGCGCCGTTCCTTCTAGCCTTCATACCGGGGCACGAGCTCCCTTTCGGAGAACCTTGTCCCCAGTAGGCTTCGACCCAGCTGGGCCCCTCCTGCTGCTGACAACTCCTTGAGGCGCGCGGGAACAGTGCGCGCCGTCGACGTCTTAGACTCGGTCCATTACCGGACCATCGGACAGCGAGCTACCCATAGCTCGCCGTCCGCGAGCCTGCGTCTACGGTGGCCGGAAATCGGGATCAGAATCCAGGCGACGGCGGCGAGGGCGCCGTTGCCTGATGCGTCTACCAGTCGACCTTAGGGTGATGCAGAAACATAACATGTTAGGTGCGGTTATGTATTGCTTCTTCACCGGATAACTTTATTTCTGATTCGATCTCACAAGGAAAGTTAAGAAAATGCCAGTCTTAAAAACTTCACAATTATTTGAACTTGCGCGTGTAACTTTACCAAGAAAGCTCGCCCATACAAGGCTAATGTCCTGAAAAAACTAATGCTGATAAGAATCGTCTCATTTTCAAGGTGCTCTATAAATTCATGAAGTCGTTACGCTGGGCAGTGGCCAGTGGCGTAATTATACCTACCATCTGAGGCCCGTGGGAAAATCATTGGGTGAGGCCCCAGGAAAATCGACCACTTTGTATATTATAATTAGTAATTTGGTTAAATCACTGAAGTGAAGACATATTTTTTTTATTTACACTAATATTATGTAGCGGTACAGTTTATTTTTTTGTTTGTAGGAGGTAATCTCCGAAAGTACTAGTCTGATTGCTAAATTTTCTTTACCGATAGAAAGCTGCTATATTCTTGTTTGACATAGGCTATTTTATGTACGCAAACGAAGAGTTATTAAAAAATCAGTAAGTTCTCTTTTGCACGAGGACTTATATTTTTTGTCTCTGAAGGGGGGCTTCTCAGTGACGTATATTAGGTAAGGCTTGCAAAATATCACGGGAAATTGATCCTTTTATGAATACGTTTAATAAATCTTAATCTTGAATTTGTATATTTACCTGCTTCTTCAGAGCTCAGAGCCTCTTGGAGCGGGGGCCCCACCGGACTAAGGGCCCGAGGCATTTTGTCAGCCTTGCCAACCAATAGTTACGCCCCTGGCAGTGGCATTTATTATTTAGCGGCAAGGTGACCTCTGATTTGTGTCCAGAGTAACTTAATTGTGTGTGTGTGCCAGGTTTTTGCCCAGACTTAATATTAATCGAGTTTCATAGCCAGTGGCTACCTTTTCTCTAAGTTTTTTTAGATATTTTTTGGTAACTGCTGACCCGAGAGACATCGTTCTGGCAGCTATTGGACTTTTTTTTACTCTTTTTTTTGGGATTTGGGAAATCATCTAATGCCTTCTCACGCTCTAAGGTGGAGAGGGAGGACGTGTCTCACTTTTACAGACAGTAACCATTGTTGACACCCCGCAGGACACAAAGGTTGGATTTAATGTGCTGCCAGACTTCTGGCCACAATACTTATACCAATCGACGGGGATGCGATGCGGAGGAATTTTTCCACACCATACTTAGATTGATTTTTTTTTAGTTAGTTTTAATCAGTTAGATTTATTATGTACAACTAGCTTCTGCTATCGGCTTTGCCCGCATGATAGTAGAAAATTATCCCAGGGGAACAAACTCACGGAATAATATATCCTTTGTGTAGCAAGTTTCGTAGTTTATTCGTGAAAGAGAAACAAACATACCGACGGTCCCTACGTCTATAAAGACATGTCGAAAATATCATTTTTTGATATTTCATTAAATAATTGATATTATCAATTAAACAAAGTAAATAATTTAATGAACTTTGTTTAATTGATATTATCAATTAAACTTGTTGTTTTTGATAATAAGTTATGTTTTGTACAAAGTCACAAACAAAAGTTTTTGTTTATGATGTTAGTCCTGCAAGGTTCGCCCGGAGGAAATTAAAACTCTTAAAGCTAGGAGTATTCTAGACTTCCTGGAAGCCTCCCGGCTAAAAGAGTTACTCTAACAAGGTGGCGAGTCACAATAGATCTTTTAGGTCGCAGTGACTACATCTCCTACACTACGGGAGATGCATAGCCCCTTATCTTTAAAATAATAATAATAATAGTCCTGCAAGGTTGTTAATGTTTTACAAATAACCCTGTACACGGTCTAATTTATGAAGAACTTCTTATATACGTTCTTAGACCAATTCCCTACAAATGTAACGCTCAATTCAATATTTTATGATCTACGTGGATACATTCACTTCGTGTTTGAACGGTCGTCTTTTGCCCCACATCTTAACCATAAATTACTTATCCCTTTTACAAGTCGTGTCTTTCAAACTGTCTTCCCTTTGACTCATTCTTGCTTGACATCTGTCATTCATCTTTACGTTTCAATTCACTCATCTGCCACAACACTCATTACGTTCCGTTCCTTCCTACATAAATAGAACGAACCAATTAGGAAAAAAATAGATTAGGTAAACCCTGACTGAGCAGTGGTGGCCGAGTGGTAACGACCCCGACTTACGAGTCGGCTGGCGCGGGTTTAAACCCAGCCAGGCGCATTACTTTGTGTATTTTATTTGACCATTACTGCTCTCAGAACGGTGAAGGAAAACATCGTGAAGAAATCGGCATATTCCAGAAATCAGAAACGTTTATTTCATCATCATCATCATCATCATCACCATTTCAGCCGATACAAGTCCACTGTTGGACTTAGGCCTCCCCCAAGCGTCGCCACAGCGAACATTCCTTTGCGTCTCGCATCCATCGGTTTCCCGCAACCTTCACCAGGTCATCAGACCACCTTGTTGGAGGCCTTCCAACGTTGCGTCTTTCGGTACGCAATCGCCACTTCAGAACCTTTCGGCCCTAACTTTCAAATAGACTAATTGCGAGCACTTTAGAATTGTCAAAATGTCGGTCAGTCAAAAATAAGTGAAGATAAATTGCACGTTCTAAACTGTAAATTTCCATGGGAAGAACGTGCAAGAAACTCCATGAACACTTTTTTAAATCATATTATGAGTTACATAAATCTTGGTTAAATATTTCTTGTCGCTTCTAATTATGTGAGCACAATGCAGATAAATAATGAAGAAAAAACAACGACATAAAAAATAGGAATTGAAATAAGCCACTGGCAGTTAGAAACCAAATTCGAAGACATGTGATATCCTACCAACCCGAACTGGGCCCGCGTGGTGGATTGCGGCCCATTATTTCTCCTAGAGAAGAGGCCTGAGTCCCAACAATGGGAATATTAAAATGGCTAATCATGTATTTATGGGTCGAAGCCTTCTGGGGCCTGGGTTAGTTTCGAAAGAGTAGCTCGAGCCCCGGTATGAAGGCTAGAAAGAACGGGGTGGGTTCTTAGTCAGTAAGAGTCTGACACTATCTCCCGCTCCACCAAGAGTGGAGGTTGTCATTCTATGATTTTCCCAACCATAAAAAAAAACACATATGTTGGTATGTCTGTTTATTATGTATGCAGAATGATTCAGAAGTCTTAGGTTCAATAATCGAACCAAGGTCGATAAAGCTTCTTTGTAGGAGGTACAATAACAGTATACTCATGATAGCCTGCATATCTAATAGGTACCTTTCTAGTCAAGGATCAAACGAATGTCCTCACCTTGATTATTCACCTTTAGCATTTATTTTAAACTAGCTATGACTTGCGGGTTCGCTTGCGTGACAATATGATAATTATCTGAAGGGATATATGCCAACTGCTATTCCAGGGTAGGGTCTATCTGTATATTATTAAATATATATTAAGCTAGTCTGAAATTTACATATGTATATAAAAAAAAAACCTAAACTACTTACTTACTTATACTAAAACCTAAATATATACATAACGTACATAAATAAAATACAAAAACACAAAGCACCTGGCAGCTTTGGACTCGGTGGAAAGGCGTGCGAAAAGGCTAATTGGTGATCCAGACTTGGTTAAGTCCAACCTTCAAAGCCTTGAGTACAGGCGTAGGGTAGCCAGCCTTTCGGTGTTTTACAGGATGCTTTTTGGAGAGTGTGCGCAGGAATTGCATGACTTGATTCCGCCATCTCAATTCTACCATCGGACAACCCGACGTACAATGAGTATCCACCCATACGTTGTTGAAACCTCTACGGTCCGGACTAAGCGTTTCGCCTCGTCGTTTATACCGCGTACGTCGAAGGAATGGAACAATTTGCCTGCTGTGGTCTTCCCGTCCGATTATAATTTGGGTATCTTCAAGGCTAGAGTGAATAGGCTTTTAATAAACTAGTGCGCCTCACCATCAGAGATTGCATCACTGCTTACCATCAGGTGGGATCGCAGTCAAGCACTAGTTTATACGAATTAAAAAAAAAAAAAAGTACACTCAGGCGTCGAAGTACTCCTCCACATCGCTGTCATCCGGGAATGTGCCCAGAAGATTGGCAGCACTACCACGTTGGATGGCAATGCTAATTCTTTGAGGGAAGAACGAGCCAGCCCTCTGGTCACGCAAAGTGTCGATCAGTCGGCGAGAAATTTTCTTAAAAAGGAGACGCGCACTCGGATCCCATGACCCAAGCGTTTCAACCCCAAACGGCTTAAAACTGTAATCTATACTTATTATAAATCTGTAGAGAGGTCAATTCTGTACATGAAATATATTTCCAAAATAACTATCAGGGGGTGATTAGTGATCGATACTGATGCCAAAAATGCAAACAGTAAAATTTTTGTCTGTCTGTCTGTCTGTCTGTCTGTCTGTCTGTATGTTCTTTATAGAAACAAAAACTACGCCATGGATTTTAACGAAACTTGGTATAATCATTTTTCATACTCCTGGGTAGGTTATAGTATACTTTTCATCACGCTACGATCAATAGGAGCAGAGCAGTGAAGGGAAATGTTGGGGAAACGGGAGAAATTACTCCATTTATTAAGTTTCCGTCGCGTTTGCAGCCTTAATGGTTATAGCTACACAGAAATCATGTATTACGGAAATATTCTCCTTAAAATTATATAAAAAATATCCCACGACAGCATATGTCTATCTTTTATGGTTGACTCACAATAACACGTGTAACTCCCGATAGCTTAGCAGTTCGGAGCTTTCTGTTTATTTTTGTCAACTCTTACGTTTATAACCCTCTCACTCATCCCTAATTTAAAAAAGTTAACATTATTATCTATTCAATAAAAAAAGAATCATCGAAATCGGTATAGAAACACCAAAGTTATACATGAAATACGCTAATAAGCCATCGCGCGTGAATACTGAATCCAGTCCCCCGGCTCTTAGAATTCGATATCAGACGTTTCAGATCTTTGATTTTGACGACCCAGTTGTCGCTGGCATAAGCAACAGGATCCGCGTACGAAGTCGCTGGCAGAAGCTAGTTACCAATAAGGTTACAGTATTTGCGCCGTTTAAGGGTCTAGTCTGAAATATACGATATTATTTTTAGTATATGAGGAACCCGAAACACATGTCTAGTATTTTAATCTAAACAAATCTATGTATAAATCTATTTCATAACTGTATCATGAAAAACCACAAAGTTATAAGCTTATTATGTTACCTGATTGTCCGCACAATGCTTTTGGCACCAATGGTTTTGAGCCTTATACTTAAAACATACAATTGGCGGCCTTATCGCATTCCGCGATCTCTTCCAGGCAACCTGATATGGAAAGAGATTGTTTGGATACAAAATGGGGTTGCACAAGGTGCATTACAAATCAAACAATTGGTGAAGAAAAAAAACAACAAAATACTTAACACTAAAATACATACATACTAAATAATTAAATAGGCAAGAAAACAAGTGACAACTACAATCAATACAGCTAATACGAAACAAAATTATAAGGACAAGTAATATACCTTCACAAGTGTCTTGAAAACATGTAGTGACTGCGCGCGTTTTATTGACACTGGCAGAGCATTCCAGAGACGAGTGGCCTGGACAGTAAAGGATTTGTCCAAAAACGAAGTGGAATGCATCGGCACTTTTTGACTCAAGTTATCTGATGACCTAAGAGATTTCGTATGCGAATCACAAATAAATTCAAACCGTTTCTTGAGATAATGCGAGGTGTAAAGGGAAAATAGCACATTATACAAGAGGGAAAGAATATGAGCGGGAAGAATGGTTTTGGCACCTAAGCTATTCCACTTTTGGCACTAAAGAGAGTTCAGCAAGAGCGCAAAATAACAACGCTTCGTATGTTTGCTCGTAATCCAAAAACAATGACTGACTTTCAAAAAGCTCAAGCAAAAAAGATTGAGTTATCTGGAGAAAAGCATTTAGATAGTGCATTAGTTTCCACATGCTTCTAATTGACTCATATCTTTCTAGTCTAGTTCTTTTGAAAAAAAATCCATTAAGATTCCAGCGTTTTTCAGTTAGTCCTCCATAAATATTTCCTGGTAGTGACTGTACCGTTTCTATTGTTCTGTAACTGCTATTAGCGTGACGTAAAAATGCTAGAAAATTATTCACAGAAGAATCAAGGTTACCGACATAGCCTGAAGAATCGTCAAAGTTAAGTGGTACTGGGCAGGGCACAATGCACGTAGACCAGATAGTCGATGAGGACGATAGGTTCTGGAGTGGCGATCACGTACTGAAAGATGCAGCATTAAAAACCTCCCACAATGTAGACTGCTTGCCTAGTAAGGGTCGCAGGAATACGATGCTTGCAGGACGCACAGAGCTGGTCGTGTTTCACAGCTAGTAGAGACCGCAGACCTGAGTATACGGTTTTAATTTTAACTCGATAACTCCACGCGTTCCCGAGATAATGGGTTTTAGCTTAATCAACAGACAGACAGACAGATGGACAACATAGTGATCCTATAAAGGTGCGTACTGACTAATGCTACATAGTCTGCACGCACCTTTAACTATACATTATATAACTTGTGTTATATAACACGTCCACATTATGTAACCTTGTTATTCAACATTGCAACATAAAACAATACTGTTCACATTAGAATAACAATGCACTAAAACTATATTATGTTATACTAGCTTTCCGCCCGCGGCTTCGCCCGCGTGGACTGCAGTTTATATCGCGCGGGCAGAGACCCGTGCTCAGCAGTGGAATTATAGGTAGCCTATGTGCTGTTCCAGTGTCTCTTCTACCTACCTACCAAATTTGATCTAAATCCGTTCAGTAGTTTTTGCGTGAAAGCGTAACAGACAGACAGACAGACAGAGTTACTTTATAATATTAGTAGGGAAGTAGGGATAACCATTGTCGTTTGTCGTTCTTCAGTGCTATCCATAATCATTGTTGTATATATCAAGAACATGTTTTTATAACATGTTTTATAACATTCAGTGTACACATTATCTGTTATATAGTACATATTACATATAACATATACCAATGTTGTATAATATGTTATGTTATATAGTCTATACGCACCATAAGGGTTTCGTTTTTTCCTTTTGTGGTACTGAACCCTAAAAAAGTAGTTTTAATCTGAACTGAATCTACGGAACCCATGACAATGATTATGTTCTCATTTCCATCGTATTTTTTACGTGTTTTTGACTTTTTTTCTCTGGAATAAACAGTAAAAATTCGGCTCAGTAACTGGGTCGCGGTTGTTAGACGATAAAATCTAACAATTTACTACTAACATTTTGTTAACATAGCTGAAGGTCCCAGATTCCCAAACAATAGAGAAAGATCTCAACCTTGAGTATTTCGAAATTGCCCGATGTCGCATCAGTTGATATGGGTCAATGTCTGTTTGCGCGTCATTCGACCAAGGTTCGATACCTGGAGGATGCTAAAATTAGACTTGCAACATACTTAGTATTTGATGGATTGTAAGGGATTCTAATTAGAAATAGATTATCATGATGTGTCTATTGGTTAGTGACTGCTTTGCTGGTGGGTTTGATTCTCACCCAAGACAAATGTTTGTGTGATGAGCACGATCATTTGTCTTGTATTTGGTTGTAATTTTTCTACAATATTTATGTAAGCTCTGCTTAATTTGGGATTAGAGGGTGGTGTGACTGTGTAGAGGATTCACCTCTACTGGAAGCCGGAAATAAAAACTTGAACTACGATATCTTATTTATTTATTGAACAGTTTATGTACACACATAATATAAAAAAAAGATAAGAAGAAGGAAACAGAAAAAGGTCCAAAGGTGATACTTAATTTCTACAGAAATCTCTTTTAGCAATGTTTTAAGGACTATATTTCACCGAGACAACATGGCGGCGCGACCAGTCGCCGCTACTAACAAAATATATACAGCTCTATAGAGAGTTACTCATCTGGTGTTCGTTTGGTTGCAACCAATTTCGTGGCGCGACCAGCTCGGACGTGTGGCGACTTTGGTGTCTGTATGGTGTCTGGTTTGGTAGCTTAGAGCTATGTTTCACCGGGACACCGTGGTGGCGCGACCACACGCCGCTACCAACCAAAGTATACAGCTCTATAGAGAGTTACTTACCTGGTGTCCGTTTGGTTGCGCAACCAATTTAGTGGCGCGACCAGCTCGGACGTGTGGCGACTTTGGTGTTTGAATGGTGTCTGGTTTGGTAGCTTAGAGCTATGTTTCACCGGGACACCATGGTGGCGCGACCACACGCCGCTACCAACCAAAGTATACAGCTCTATAGAGAGTTACTCACCTGGTGTCCGTTTGGTTGCGCAACCAATTTGGTGGCGCGACCAGCTCGGACGTGTAGCGGCTTTGGAGTCTGTATGGTGTCTAGTTTGGAAGCTTAAGGCTATGTTTCACCGGGACACCATGGTGGCGCGACCACACGCCGCTACCAACCAAAGTATACAGCTCTATAGAGAGTTACTCACCTGGTGTCCGTTTGGTTGCGCAACCAATTTGGTGGCGCGACCAGCTCAGACGTGTGGTGACTTTGATGTCTGTATGGTGTCTGGTTTGGTAGCTTAGAGCTATGTTTCACCGGGACACCATGGTGGCGCGACCACACGCAGCTACCAACCAAAGTATACAGCTCTATAGACAGTTACTCACCTGGTGTCCGTTTGGTTGCGCAACCAATTTGGTGGCGCGACCAGCTCGGACGTGTGGCGACTTTGGTGTCTGAATGGTGTCTAGTTTGGAAGCTTAAGGCTATATTTCACCGGGACACAATGGCGGCGCAACTGGTCGCGCTGCCATGCTATCTCGATGAAATATAACCCTGTACGGCTGCCAAAGTCAATTCGTTACAATGAACACGCAGTTGATTGTACTTTGCTTACACTAGCTTCTGACGTTTTATAAGTGCCCATATTGGCTTATGTGAAATAAAATATTTTGAACTTGATAAAATATTTGGAAACGAAGGCGAAACCACTGGCAAGAGCTACTCTAATATTATAAAGAGGTAAAGTTTTTTTTTTATTATAAGAAGTGATACGCGAACAAAACCGCGGGGACAAGTACTGTCTTACATTTTTACAACTACCGAAGCATCTTAAAACCGAACACTTGACTCATCCAGCCTTCCTCAACCCACAAGGGGGAATAGAAACCGATGTTTCCTTCATATTCGACCTCATTTCTAATACACAGTCGGGTACAGAAACATTTTTCGCGTTTACTGCTCAAATATTAATTTCCTGACCCTTTGGCCCCTTAGCGCCACTTGTGTGGAAATGTGGGCAAATTTAATAACTTCCTGAGTCTCTATCAAGTGATAAAAGTATTTAACATGACGTTTTAGTGGTGGGGCTAAATGTTATGACAGAGTGAATAAAAACACTTAATGTAACGACGATCAGAGTCTGTTTTTCCTGATAGCTTCAACCTGGAGTCAAGTTAGTCAAGGGTGAATAGGTTACTTTTAGGCAAGCGTGTGTCGACGATGGACGACCGCATCATTGCTTACCATCAGGTGAGATAGTGGTCAAGCGTGAGCCTAGCTTTTGCCAGCGGCTTTGCTTGTGTGATGGTAGAAAATGTCTATTTAAGTAACTTAGTGATAAAGTATAATTCTACTGCTGAAACAATTTTTTAAATTGGTTCAGTAGTTTTTGAGTTCATTCATTACAAAAAAAAAAACGTAAAAAAAGTATTATGTTAGTCTTAAGTTTGCGCCTCTACGGGCAAATAAAATGATTTTCTTTCTTTCATAAAAATCTTTCCAATATAATTAGTTTTAGAGAGTTCACTTATAAAAATAGTTTGCCATTTTTTTTTACATTTTGCCCCACACTAGTCCTGTATCGTGGGTGTGTTCACACAAACTAGGCCGGAACCTGTAGCTATCTATCTGTAGGCTATACAAATATTTGCAGGAATCGAATCCACGACACGCAGCACAGCAGTCAATTGCTAAACCACTGCACCAACGGTGTCGTCATTAAAAATCAATAAACCAGTTACATTACACACCATAAAGAAAATAAAAATAGTCTTTAAATATCTGACCTTAGTCAATCGTTGTATCGACCTCGCGTTAAATATAATCAATAATAAATTAGTACCACACCTGTTCAGCTGATCCCATCGTAATAAACACGGCCGGGCGTTGAACCTGGGACTCCGAGGTGTGAAGCTTTGATGTTGAGAGAACGGATATGAGGGGTTAAGAAGGCATTACTCTTGAGACAAGATGGAATTTGTTTTATGGCTGTTAGTTTGGACATTTTTTTTTGGTGGTGGGAAATCAACTAAAGACTTCTCTCGCTCTGAAGTAAGAGAGAGAGCTTGTCAGATTTCTACTGACAAAAATTTATCCTGTATCCTTCAGGCACCATTTGAGTTCTAAGACAACGGGTTTCCTTTTATTCTTTATAAGGTCTTCGGGAAAGCGCCGTCGAAGCCGGCCTAGAAAGAGATGGCGGGGTGATTTGGACGCCTACCACAAGGACTGGTTAGGGACGGCGCAAGAAAAGAAATTTTGTAAGGACTTGGGGGAGGCCTTTGCCCAGCAGTGGGACAGTAATGGCTAGAAAAAAAAAAAAGGTCTTCGGGTCAATTTTGAATAGTTCTGTCTAAGACATCTCAGACAGTCGAAACGTCTTAGACAAAACTGTATTGTCTAAAACGTCTAAGACAGTTCTGTCTAAGAGAGTTCTGTCTAAGACGTCTTGTCTAAAGTAGGCGCAGGCCCTAATTGCCAATATTAGACCAAGGCAGTAGATACCTACATTCTTTTCTTCATTCAACGATCAAACTGACTTTTTTTTTTGGCGACGGGGAAAATCATCTTTTGACAAAACCCGCTCTTGGGTGGAGCGGGAGATAGTGTCAGACTCTTACTGACTAAAAACCCCGCGCCGTTCCTTCTAGCCTTCATACTGGGGCTCTAGTTTCCTTAGTTTCCCCCGGGTTTCGAAACACGTAAATGTTGACGCCAAGTTGCTAGCCTGTCCGTGTTCTATCGTTTACATGTCGGGGAATGTGCTCTGGAGCTACACAATTTAATTCCACCAAGTCCGTTCCATCATCGGACCACAAGATGTACGGCGTTGCGCCACAGGTACATGGTAGACATCCCACCTATACGTACAAATTTTGTTTGGGAATACATTCATTATGCGTACAGCTAAGGAGTGGAATTCCCTGCCAAAGTCTGTGTTTCCTGATAGCTATAACCTAGGGGTCTTTAAGCCTAGAATATTCTTTAAGAATAGAATAGATTGCTTCTAAGCAAGCGTGTTCCATCGTCGGCCACATCATCGCTTACCATCAGGTGAGATAGTGGTCAAACGTGAGCCTATACATTATTAAAAAAAATATGTTTTGAACGAAAAAGTATGTATACTCATTACTCAAGCCTTTGAGTAATTCAGCCATTTTATCGAATGACTATTTACAATCCAGTAGACTGCGACTCAGACGGAGGCAATAACACCATCAGTCAACTTGGCAACTCATCGGACGATGTACATCATAATGCCGTGTGTTGAATGTCTTTGTCAGGCATTGTGCCGAAGTAGTACGGTTTATTCTTTGTGAGTTTAGCATGACATTGTAAAACTTCTTTGTAGAGTCTGTCTAATGGCTTGATCACACGTACCGAGTAAAAGGGCGAGACAGTAAAATGTTGCTCAACCGAGACAGTGATGTTAGCGAGCTGTAGAGATAAGCGCTCGGCCGAGCCCTCGGCGCTGTGTTTACACGTACCGAGTACTCGGCCGAGAGCACTGTCTCGCCCGTTTACTCGGTACGTCTGATTAAGGCATAAGTCTACATAATTATTAGGGCAAAATGCAATCTGATGTAGTCAACACCGGATCAATAATTAAGGTTGATTAAGAGATCTTGATCATAGTAAAAATATTTTTTAAATGATTTAATATTATATCTATACAAAATTTCCAAGTCGTTTGATTTTTTAGACAGACTAAAATAGAGATTTTTTTATGGAGCAGCGGTGGCTCAGGTAACGTCCCCAACTTATGACTCCTATATCATAGTGGTACAAGCACAGGTTGGAGCTTTACTTTGTGCGATTTATTTCATTACCACTGCTATTCTGAACGGGAAATTTTAGAAAGGGATATTGTGATTCTGGGTCATAGAGGGCAACTAAAGATACATGGTGACACGCCCTCTCGCGAGAGAGACTCACACGCACAGTAGGAGAAGTCATTGGATGATTAATAACACAAGAAAGAAAAAAAAACAGTTAAAATGGTAAAAGAAAACATCGTGAAGAAACTGCATGTCCTAGAACCAAAACTTTGAAGATATAATGTGATAATCACCATCCCACACTGGGTCCGCGTACTGGATTACGGCACATTGTCTCTTGTAGAGTGGAGGCCTGAGTCCCAGTAGGTTATTACAGGGTTAGGAACATTATAGGGTTGATTCTGATATTTTTTATAATTGTAACATTTAACCAGTTCTATCATCAGTATCATCACTGTATTGATGTCACATGATACTATTTTTTTTTTTTTGAGGTGGGTAATCTAATCACACACACACACACTTTTCCATTTATAATCTAATATTGGATTTGGGAAAGTGTGTGTGTCTGTTTGTCCGTCTTTCACGGTAAAACAGAGCGACGAATTGACGTGATTTTTTAAGTGGAGATAGTTGAAGGGATGGAGAGTGATATAGGCTACTTTTTGTTTCTTTCTAACCCCCACTTCCCTAAAATGGAGGAATATATTCAGACCTATGTTCCTTCAGTTTCTCTTTGCGTTCCAGGGCTTTGGTGATTCTTTCAAACAACCCTGCAACCCTAGCAGGCCCTAGTAGACCCCTGCTTATACCTTTTCCTATGTAATTAAACACAAGTGGTCTGGGAGGTCTGATCTTTATAAAATGGAGAGCTATTATTTACCTTATCACGTCAGTAGAAGCGTAAAATGTCCTCCAAGCTTATAATTATATCAATCACCACGCCGCGCATAAATTACCGTAGCCTATTCCGAGCTCTTTACACACGCTTGCACTGCCTCGAGCTCGATAAATACTTGTATATTAGGGCTTCACTCCATAGAAGCGTACGGCTAAGCTACGCTCGCAAACATAGCTTCGCTTTGTTTGAAAATGTAGAGTTTATTTTTACTGTTTATACTTCTATCTCACCTTATGGAAAGCGACGATGTGGTCGACGATGGAGCACGCTTACCTAAAATTATCCCCAGGTGGTGGCTATCAAGAAACACAGACTTTTGCAGGGAATTCCACTTCTTAGTTGTACGAAAAAAAAAAAACGTTTTGCTCGCCCGGATGGTGCGCTGTATAGCGTATTCAGACAACGGACACAGCTAGAGATGGTGTTTTGACAGATAGACGATAGATAGGATATATGAATAACAGTTTATGTTAAACTTATGCACAGTAGATATGTATATACATCTTTAAGTAGTGTATAAGATAGCCCACTGCGCTGTCTGCTGATCTAACGTACATCACGGTAATATTATAATATAAATAATAATGAAGGCATAAGTTTGTGGGTTTGTGCGTATGTTTTTTACTTCTATACACAAATGGCTGAACAGATATTGATACAATTTGGCTAACTGGTAGATTATGCCCTGGAATAGGATCACCATACAAAATTGGAAACTTGATTGGACAGTGTGTATGGAAAGCTCGATTTTTTTTCGTTTCCTGAAAAAAAATCTTGTGGAAGGTTGTTCAGTTTTGTCTACTGAGCAAGCCCTTAAAGTTTGTGGAGGGCTGTCCCTTACACCCTGTATTTAAACTGACAGTTCATGTACAGACAGTATTCCATGGTTCATGGTTTGCGATTCAAAAGCACGTTAGGCACGGATGCGTGGCTACTAAACAAATGAACTGCGCACGCTAACGTGGCGTTCTCTGTGTGCGTCCCACGTAGCGGTGGACGGTCGGCTTTATTACAGTGAACCGTAAATAACTGTGTATTATTACTGTGTACGATTATACACAGTCATAACCGTGTGCGATAAATACGTGTGTACTATTAGCAAGCTTGCAGGAGTCGAATTATAACGGCCACATTTGATGGCTACATTTTTGATGACTTTAAAATGGATTGGGTTTGTGCCAGAACTATGAATTTAATGGAAAAGGTCCATTTGATATTTTAGCAGCGATTTTTGTTCATAACAACGTTTATTGCCAATGGTATTTGTTATAGTAAACTTACATTTTGTGGTAGTAGAGGAATCTTCAAACTGATATAGAGATAGTGGTTAAGCGTGATCTAGCCTATTAACAATAATAATAATAATAACTACTTTTGTCTGTGCAATTATGGACGAAGTTATCATGACGAATAACTACCGGAGATTTATTGTGAAGGACGGCACGGTTGACATCTGTCGGGCATGTCACCGACCAGGTGAATCAATCCGCCACATTATCTCTGGTTGTTCTCGTCTAGCTAACGGGGAATACTTGCATAGACATAACCTTGTAGCCAGGATTATCCATCAGCAACTTGCTCTGAAGTATTCTCTTGTGGAATCGGAGGTGCTATACTACAGGTATGTGCCCGACCCAGTTCTCGATAATGGCGATATCACGTTGTACTGGGACCGGTCCATCATCACTGACAGGACTATTGTAGCCAATAAGCCTGATATAGTGGTGGTGGACCGAAGCGAGAGGCGTGCAATGATTGTTGACATATCCGTTCCACATGACGAGAACCTCGTGAAAGCCGAGAAAGATAAACAAATCAAGTATATTGACTTGGCTCGCGAGGTTGTCGACATGTGGGAAGTGGATTCAGCGATTATTGTACCGATAGTCTTTTCAGCCAATGGCTTAATAGCTAAGAGCCTCGACCAACACCTTAGGATGCTCTCGTTAGGCGGCTGGATCAAGGGCCTGATTCAGAAAGCGGTACTCCTGGACACGGCTCGTATAGTCAGGAGGTTCCTTTCTCTGGAGCCCTGACCGCCGGTAGCTTGGACCCTGTTCCCGAAACCGGTGGGACACTATTTTTTATATTTTTAAATGTTTTTTTAGTTTTTATTTAAATATTTAAAAATATAATTTATATGTTTGTACAATGAATAAAGGAAATAATAATAATATTCCACAACTGTCACACAACGCCGCCTAGTCCCAAGCTAAGCAGAGCTTGTGTTATGGGTTCTAGACAACTGATAAAGATACTTATATATTTCTAAACACATGCATATTATAGATAAATTACACAGAACAAATGATCATGCTCATCACATAAACATTTGTCCTGGGTGTCGAACCCACGACCTCCGACATAGTAGTCAAGACCAGTGCCCACTAACCACTAGACCAACCGGCCAGACATTAAATAAGAATACCTACTTGAGATTACTTCAGTAGCGAGGTGTCTACGTGATTGATATGAATGATAATTGAATTTTTCTAGCAGTTCCATCATCATCATCATTATTTCAGCCGAAAGACGTCCACTGTTGGACATAGGCCCCCCTCAAGTGCCGCTACAATAAACGGTTCTGTGCGGTTTGCATCCATCGGATTCCCACAACCCTTACCTTGCAGTTCCATACCCGTGATAATATATTAGAATTATTTATGTAGATTTCCATTGTACACTGGCTCCTACCCTCGAATGTTACTCAAAGATTTGTGGGGAGAAAACTCATTGTTGAGTTAAGCTCGCCTGTGTAAATGAATTGTCAAATCACCGTGAACTATGATTACAAAATAAATTACATTTATTTTACAAATGAGTTTTTACAAATAGTTTCGAGAAAATAAAACAAGATTTTTATATTATTTTACGTGTACAAATTTAAAATATCCATATTAATAAAATATTTTTTGTCAATTTTTCCAATAAATATTATTTAGTGAGCCTTCTGTTTTCAGTGTTGATGGAAAACCGTCTCGCCTATAGTTTGGCCCTGAAATGTTGGTGTACACAAAATATTTACTGTAGTACATAAATATTATTTGGGCGTAACCTTAGGACCTTGATCGCAGAACAGTTAACCGACTGATTTATAAGTATTTAACTAGCTTGAACTCTGTGTAATTGAGATCATCATCATCATCATCATCTTCCTGCCCTTGTCCCGTTTTATTTGGGGTCGGCGCAACACGTTTTTTTCTTCCATTGTGTCCTGTCACTCGTCACGCTATCACTAACTCCCTTTTCTTTCATATCACTTCTCACACAATCCATCCATCTTTTCTTTGGCCTCCCTCTCCCCCGCCGTGACTGTGTAATTGAGATATGAATCATTTTTTTGTAGGTGTGTTTTTTGAGCGTCGTTTGATTGGCTAATTATTTTAGTATGACGTGGGCGATTTACGTAGATTCATCTATAGATGAAAGATAATGCATCTGATTTTTTTTGGACAGTAAATCTTTAAAATGATTTTCGCTGTGTATACCTACGGCGCAAGATGGGAATGTAAGATTTACCGATTTAACGAAAACCTTTAGTGGTATGCGGAACTATTGGTGCCATGGGTGACCACTGAGGCCATGGGTGGTGCGAAAGAGCCCCAGGGCCCTGAAACGAAAGCAAAGAAGGAATAGTCATAGAAGTTTATTGGGAAGGGATACTTACAAGTCATATCCAGAATGTTACATTATACTTAGCCAATAAATAGAAAAGAGAAGAGAATAGGAGTGGATTTCAGTCAGTAAAAGTCTGACACGGAAGGACGTCATTAGATGATCTACCACCTAAAAAAAGGTATGAGGAACAGTGTACAAAGTGTAGCTATCCTCCGTTGAAACGAGGATTCTCTGCCCAGATGGGTCCAAGTGGAGAATCCAAAAAAAATTAAAATTGTTCAGTCAGAGAATAACCATGGAGCTTCTTGCTGGCTCTTCTGAAAACTGTTTTGAAACGACCTGTTGGAACCGTGCACTAGCTTCTGACGTTTTATAAGTGCCCATGTAGGCCTATGTGAAATAAAACACTTTCAATTGAACAAGCTTTTAATGAAAATCATTTTTTCATAGCAAGCTTTTATAGCTAACTAGCTGCTCCCAGCGGCTTCTGGAACATACTGCCGGGATAAAAAAGTTTCCTATGTCCTATTCCAGGACATGGTCTATCCGTGTACCAAGTTTCATCAAAATCGGTTTTGTCATTTAGGCGTGGAGACGTAACAAACAAACTCACTTTCGCTTTTATAATATTAGTAAGGATCATACGAGCCCAAACTCGATGGGGGTGTGTCGTTTAGGTTCCCTATCCATTTGCATTAATTTTTTAGACCTAATATAACTTGGCATACTTTTGTTTGGCCTAATGATTAAGCATAAATTTCTAAAGCATAAATTTAGTAAGCATATTATTCTATAGCATTAATTTATTAAGCATAACATTCTAAAGCATACCTAACTTGGATATACCAATTTATTTCGACGATTGGAAAAAACCTTATCTCCTGAAGCAGATCATACATAACATATTTGTTATGATCAATTTTGTAGGCTTTTTTTACAGTAGGAAGCATGCAAACAAGCATACACAAGGCTTGCAAGCAAGTAAGCATGCGGCATGCAAGCAAGCATGCATCATACAAGCAAGCATGCCACATGCAACATGCAAGCAAGCATGCAGCATTCAAGCGAGCATGCAACATGCAGCAGGTATGCAGCTTGCAAGCAAGCATGCAGCTTTCAAGCGAGCATGCCACATGCAGTAATTTTGTAGGCTTTTTTCACAATAAGAAGCATGCAAACAAGCATACACTAGGCATACAAGCTAGCAAGCATGCAGCATGCAAGTAAGCATACAACATGCAGCATGCAAGCAAGCATGCAGCATTCAAGCGAGCATGCAAGCAAGCATGTAGCATTCAATCGAGCATGCAAGCAAGCATGTAGCATTGCAGCAGGTATGCAACATGCAGCAGGTATGCAGCATGTAAGCAAGCAGCATGCAAGCAAGCATGCAGCTTTCAAGCGAGCATGCAGCAGGCATGGTTTCTGTCACGGCTCCGGCGCTGCGGGCCTCCGGCAGCCCCACGCGTGCTAATCGTCGCAGACGGCTTTCGATCACCACCGCAGCTTCGGCTTGCTGGCCGGCCGGCCTCAGCGGCGGCGGCTCGCTTGCAGCCGCCTGCTCCTCAGCCCGAGGGCCGCCTCGCCCCTACGCGCCTACGCGATTTTAAATTACACTCTTGGGGTAGGGCAGAGAAGACTACGTGGAGTCGGCTTTGCAGCGATTCGGTTCTGTCGCTAACTTTTGTAGCATGACATATTGAATTTTTAACCAACAATATTATTGAATTGTTATGTTATGTTATGTTAATTGTATGCTTAAATATTATTATGCTAATAGTCATTAGACCTAGTAACGTTATGCGAATTAAATGTATGCCAAAACAAATTAGCCTTAAAGATGATTATGCCAACATAAACTGTATGCCAAAAAACAAATATGGCAAAGTATTATTATGGCAAAACAAATTATGCCAAAATCGTTATGCCAAAGTATATTAGGACAAAGAATATTATGCAAAAAGAAGAGATCCCTGTCGTTTAACTACCAAGTTCCTATAGCCACCTTCCGGTTCCATCATCATATCAGCTCTTTGTCCTAATAATTTTGCATTGTCATCTGATTTACACTTGCATGCAAAATTTCAGTTCAATCGGTAACCGGGAAGTGGGTCAAATTTAATTTACAAGATTTGATGACAGACAAACATCGGCACAGGTGAAACTAAATAAAAGCTTGTAATAAAGGGTGAAGATGTAAATCTATCAGTTGGTATAACTTTAGGAGGTTACAGAAACATTAATTATAACGATTTAATACAAAGTGTCTATGAGTAATGCGACTTAATTGGGGCTTGAAACACTGCCAAGGGAGTCGTTATAGACTGCTCCATTTTCTTACAATAACGAGAGTAAATTAACTGTAGTTACATTTGTATTTTATCATAGTGGTTTGTCAATTGACTTTTGCGTTCTAGGATCACGATTATTCTTATAGAAATTCTCTGTGGTGGAAACCTCTAATAAATCTCTCCCCGCATTTTGAGAAGTACTCAGTCTCCGCTACCGTCTGGTCAAACATGGCCTGTGGCGAAGATGGAAGGTAGGATATAGACGTAACAGTAACCCTTTCAGAAGTCGACCCATGGTCCTAATAGGTTTCGGTCTTACTGGGCCCCTATGGTTATGCTGAGATCTTTTTGAGGCGCGGGTGTAACACTAAGCGGCATTGACAACTTGGGCTCGGTCTAGAAGGTTACTGGAGAGAGACCTAAAAGAAGAAGAAAAAGAGAAGAGGATAGCCAGAGGGTAAGCTAACCATTGCTTGACCCACGACCCCAATAAGATTCGGCCCTGATGGTCGTATGTAGTTTTACTGACATCTCTTTGAGACGTGCGTGGACCAGCGTCAGACAATTACCTCGTAGTTGTCTGGCATTTTCGCTGAACTGGACCATTTTTGGCGCAAACATGAGAGACATACAAAGTTACTTTTTTTGTTTTTTGGTTACTGTTGACTACAATGTTTCATGCGCCAAAATAAATAATTTACTTTCTTTTTTTTTCATTCACCGTCAACGACTTGGTCTCATTCCGGGTGATTACGGCGAGCTACCCGTTGCTCGTCGTCCGATCCACGCCCGGTCTGCGGAGAGACATCTTCCAAACGAACATCATTATATTTACTAAAAGTTTCCACATTCCTGGTCAAAATACTATGTGTAAGTAAACAATGCGTGAATCACACACACAGACAGTCCGCCCGCTATAAAAAAATTGTAAACATTGGCACGGGTGACCGTCGCGTTGTCGTGATTGTCGCATTGTGGACATTCCACTGTTTCTAGTCATTAGCTAGTTAGCACGCTGTTTTGTGAGGCAGTTTCTCTTTTTGTATACCATTGGCGAGTTGCCTAAAAGGTCAAATCGGCAGACGGATTTTCGTTCGCGTAATCAGAATGAAAGTTTGGCCGACTTGTTCTAGTATCAAGATGATTTCTGGCTAGTGAAGGTGCGGGCTTGAGGACGGCGAGCAACGGGTAGCTCACCGTTTGGCTGTTTGATAAGGACTAAACCCGGGTTGGTGAGTTCCCCGCGCGCCTCAAAGTAGTAGCCGGGCTGCAGGTTAGCCGAGTTCTCATAGCCCTCTCAAAATAGGGCAATTGAAGGAATACTGTGGGTTTTATTCAACCACTCCCTCTGCTCCATCCAGAGAGAGAGAACTCAAAAAAATCGTAAAAGAAGCCAACTTTTATTAATTTGTAGTTTTTTTTTTAACACAACCAAACATTATCCCTGTTTTCGAAAAAAAAAAATTAAAGAAAAATAAACTGTATCTTCTATATTTTATTATTATAAAAAGGTAGGCTGTTTTTTTTTTTTATTGTTTGTGGACGTAATCTCTGGAAGTACTGGACCGATTGCTAAAATTTTTTCACCGATAGCAAGCTATTTTATTCCTGAGTGACATAAGCTATATTTTATGTACCTACGCGGGCGAAGCCGCGGGTAAAAGCTATTTATCTATATTTTTGAAGATAATAAGCTGTAGATGTTATTATACAAAGTAACAACAAAATTGGTGGGAAATGTGTCATGGAAATTCCTGGAAATCTTCCAGTGATAAAATTATCCGAAATAAACTTCCGAAATAGTGAGTTTTATAATAAACATGGCCAAAAGCAAGGTCATGGTAAATACCCATAAAATAAAGAACGAAAGAAAAAAAAAAAATTCATTCAGTATGAAAAAAGTATGAAAAAAACATAACTTCATAATCTGTGAAAGGCCAAAAAGGCGTCTAACTCAGCTAAATGCTGTGATATTTCTTGACTGACCTGTTGGTCTAGTGGTTAGTGACCCTGACTGCTATGCCGGAGGTCGTGGGTTCGATTCCCACCCAGGACAAATGTTTGTGTGATGAGCATAATCATTTGTTCTGTGTCTGGGTGTAATTTATCTATAATATGTATGTATTTAGAAATATATAAGTATGTTTATCAGTTGTCTAGTACTCATAACACAAGCTTTGCTTAGCTTGAGACTAGACGGCGTTGTGTGATAGTTGTGGAATATTATATTATATATTAAATTAATATAATGCTATAAAACATAGTAGGTGATAATGGGCCTAATAAGAAGGCTTAAAATCATCCCAAGGGTTATGGAGAGGTATACGCATGGAGTTTCCTTGAGTGATTGATGCAACCTAAATCAGGCAAGTCTTTCGCTAAGTAAAAACCATGGTTTCTGAATAGCAAAGCTTTTAATTTTATGAAGAAAAAATGAACGTTGTAACTATATTATAATAAGCGTTTTTTAGGTATTAGGGATGAAAATATCCGCAGTAAAGCCAAGGTTACCGACATAACCGGAAGAATCACTTAACTAAATTGGTAGTGTCTTGAGTAGTAGACTAGAAAATACAGTGTTGCAAGCCCTACCACAAGATTTACTGATGACCTGGTTGTTTTTTTGTTTTTTTTTGTCGACGAGTAAAATCATCTTATGACAAAACCCGCTCTTGGGTGGAGCGGGAGATAGTGTCAGACTCTTTTTCATACCGGGGCATAAGCTCCCTTTCGGACAACCCTGTCCCCAGTAGGCTTCGTCCCAGCTGGGCCCCTCCTGCTGCTGACAACTCCTTGAGGCGCGCGGGAACAGTGCGCCGTCGACGTCTTGGACTCGGTCCATTCCATTACTGATGACCTGGTGAGGGTTGCGGAATCTGATGGAAGCGAGAGTGACAGGATCGGTTTTTGTGGTGAAACTTGGGGGAGCCCTTTGTCCAGAAGTGGACGTCTTTCGGCTGAAATGATGATGATGAATGATGAAATAGCACACTTTGATACCAATTGCTGTTATCCACTAGTATCAAACGACGGTTTTCAACACACTGACGAAGATATTTATAAACAGGGATTGACGCGTGACTCATGGGGGTAGTTTAGCGCCTAGCCTGATACAGTAATTAAATGTAATAAAATTGTAGCAGGAGCAAGCACATGTACTTTTCCGCACTAGTGCTGCCTAAAAGCAGTAAAAATAAGTTCAGGTTTTCGAGTAAGTGTAATAAAAAAAAAAATTGTTATTATAAATAGGCTCGCGTTTGACCACCATCTCACCTGATGGTAAGCAATGATGTGGCCGAAGATGGAGCACGCTTACCTAGAAGTAACGTAAACGAGGTAATCTTTACACTATGGAATACTAAGTAACGTAAGTATCATATAATTCATTTAGACTGACCTGTTGGTCTAGTGGTTAGTGCCCCTGACTGCTATATCGGAGGTCGTGGGTTCGATTCCCTCCCAGGACAAATGTTTGTGTGATGAGCATAATCATCTGTTCTGTGTCTGGGTGTAATTTATCTATAATATGCATGTATTTAGAAATATATAAATATGTTTATCAGTTGTCTAGTACCCATAACACAAGCTCTGCTTAGCTTGGGACTAGACGGCGTTGTGTGATAGTTGTGGAATATTATTATTATTATTTATTATTAATAATAAACCTGATGTTTCATTTAAGTTCAAGAACTGGGCATAACTTAATACATTATGGAACCGCAACCCCAAAACTTTAGTTACACTGGCGTGAAAATGAAGTGGGTCTCCACATCTGCACTGCAGTGTAAATGGAGTATTCTTTATTTCACCTGTTTGGCTTTAGCGCCTCGTTTTTAATTCAAAGGGTTGGTTTTCTTTATGTTATTCGTTGGGTTTTTAAACCTGTGCTGTTTTTATATTTTATTGTGTAGGTAGCGATTTTTTGGGGTTCTAATTATGAGATTCGCTCGAAAAGTTGTGATTTTTATTTATTTATTTTATTTTAATAAATACAGTGACCGGCTACAGACTAATACAATCAACACAGTTAATACAAAATACAGTACATAAATCTGAAGTCCAGTTTAGAGCAAGATCAAGATTAAAAAAACTTGTATACTTAGCTGACCTAGCAGATAAGGTAATGAAAATAAAATGGCCAAAACGGTACGCATTCTGTATACTTTTACTTTGATACCACACAATTTAGACCGGCCTTTAGTCTAGTGGTTAGTGACCCTGACTGCTATGCCGCAGGTCGTGGGTTCGATTTCACAAGCCATACTTTATGTAGGTACGCGGGCAAACTAGCAGGCAAAAGCTAGTGTACTATAAATACATATTATTATTTATTAATTAATAATATAATAATACTAGCTGCTCCCAGCGGCTTCGCCCGCGTGATAGCAGAAAATTATCCCAAGGGAACATAATTCCAGGATAAAAAGTTTCATTAAAATCGGTTTTGCCATCTAAGCGTGAAGACGTAACAAACAAACAAACTCACTTTCACTTTTATAATATTAGTAAGGATTCCACAACTATCACTCAACGCCGTCTAGTCCCAAGCTAAGCAGAGCTTGTGTTATGGGTACTAGACAACTGATAAATATACTTATATATTTCTAAATGCATACATACTTAAGATAGATTACACCCAGCCACAGAACAAATGATTATGCTCATCACACAAGCATTAGTCCTGGGTGGGGATCGAACACACGAACTCCGGCATTGCAGTCAGGGTCACTAACTACTAGACCAACAGACCAGTCATAAATAACCCTGTATAAGCAGAAACGTAGTTACTAAAGGCAGAAGATGATCTTTTCCTTGAGTAGGTCAGTGGTGTGACTAAAATAAAGTTCTCAAAATAATTAAAAAAGTTCATAAATATTTTTCTACTTCCCATAAGTACTTATTTCTAACTTCCTCTTTCACCCCCTCTACACCCCCCCAGGGCGAACGGGTACTTCTACATAACCCTGGGGGTTGAAACGGGGGTGTAATGAATGCATCTGGAACGCGGCTCGGTATATACAAATACACACGCTCTTATTTAATATCCTCATTATGTGCGGCTTACTTAATTAAAATATGGTCTGCGTATTTATAACACCTGTCTGTTTGTTACAGGAGATTTTAGGATTAATAGGTAATTATTATTTTATTTACCCCACCTATGATTGCCTCCATAAGAAGGGTAGACTATGTCTTGGAATAGGACTTATGATATCTTTTGATCCTGAGCGTAGGAAAGGGTACATACAACTATCAGATTATGATCGAGACTGGCCTGTTGGTCTAGTGTTTAGTGGCCCTGACTCCTATGCCGGAGGTTGTGGGTTCGATTCCCACCAAGGACAAATGTTTATGTGATGAGCATGATCATTTGTTCTGTGTCTGGTGTAATTTATATAAATTATGTATGTATTTAGAAATATATCAGTTGTTTAGTACCCATAACACAATCTCTGCTTAGCTTGGGACTAGACGGCGTTGTGTGATAGTTGTGGGATATTAATATTATTATTATATTATTATCTATTTTCAAGAGCAAGAAACCGATGGAAAAAACTATAATCAGATTACAAACATAAACATATTAATAGAATATAGATTTTCATGCCATTTTTTTTGCTATGGATGTTAAGGAACTCTTCATGACCGAGTACGACTCGCACTTTTTTATTAATTACCAGCTTTTGCCCGCGACTTCACCCGCGTACATAAAATATAGCCTATGTCACTCGGAATAAAGCCGCTTTCTATCGGTGAAAAAAAAAAATCAATCGGACCAGTACTTTCAGAGATTACCTCCTACAAACAACACACAAACTTCACCTCTTTATTAGGGTAGAAAAGTCCAGCAAAATAATGGTTTTCTTCTCTATAACTTTCTATTAAAAGAGCCTTTTAATTGCAAAACCTAGTTACTACGTACATACTGACTAGCTTTTGCAAATTAAGTACTTCCGTTTCTTGTGCAATAACCAACTTTAACTCTTTTACACAAAGTTCAATTTCCATTACAGGGCTACTTGATTAACGACCTTACAAACATGTTAAGCCAATGCAAAACCAACCTTATTTACATAGCGTTTAGATAGATATTTGTGTAAACGTGTTCACTTCGGTCCTCAACTGGATTGCTCCAGTTGCATTCATTACATCGGCAATCAGGGAATAGGCGAGATATTACGTTTGGGACGGGGGTTCGATTTCCGGCTCGTGACGTCACAGATTGGGAATATTGATCTGTTTATTGTGTTTTGGTATTTCTTTGTAGATGTATTTTTGTGTTCATTTGGGAGGTAAGGAAATGAAGACTGTCTTTATGGATGTAGGATGTTATAAAACGGAGAATCTTTTTTTTTAGACGAGTTATTTGATAGTTTTATTTATTTGTTACCATAATAAATCCTTACTAATATTGTAAAATCGAAAGTGAGTTTATTTGTTTGTTTGTTACGTCTTCACGCCTAAATGGCAAAACCTATTTTGATGAATTTTGGTATTTAGATAGCTGGGACCCTGGTGACGGACATAGGCTAATTTTTAATCGACTTCTAAAAAAGTAGGAGGTTCTCAATTCGGATGTTTGTATGTTTTTTATTTATGTTTGTTCGCGCATATACTTTCCAAATGGCCACCAAGTTGGGATCTGATGAAGGAATCTTGGCGAAATCGAGGGAACTCCTCAAATTCAATTCAATTTTTTAGTGAAGTCGGTAATTATTTTTTTATATAAAGGTTTTTTTTTAAGTGAGAAAAGGGGGAGAAGGAGTAAATTATATTAATAAACGCGGGCGAAGCCGCGGGTAAAAGCTAGTATAATAATATAATCAGCTTTTTAATGATCCCACTGCTGGGACTCAGGACTCCTCTCAAGGAGAGGGAATGGGCCGTAATCCACCACGCGGGCCCAGTGCGGGTTGGTGGATGTCACATGTCTTCGAATTTTTGGTTCCAGGACATGCCGGTTTCGTCACGATGTTTTTCTTCACCGTTTTGAGAGCAGTGGGGATGAAATAGATTACACAAAGTAATGCGTCTGGCTGGGTGAAACCCGTGACCCGTAAAGGTATGATTCCGAAACACGCTGCACGTAGCAGTGCTGCCGCGACACTACTGGTCCTCATACAATTTATATAAGCTTATATGAGAGTACATTCCGAGCTAGGCAGCAATGTCGCGGCAGCAATGTAGGCAGTGTGGCAATGTGTGGCAGCACTGCGGCAACAACACTGCTGCTTGTTGCCGAGTTCGGAATCATACCTTAAGACGGGGTCGTTATCACTCAGCCACCACTGCCTACCTGCCCATAATTAAAATAATATTCCACTACTTTCACTTGAATATGTAAATCAATCAATATTTCTCAAGCGGGCGGGCGTAACTGGCCAAAGAACCTTCAACCTCCTGTGGAAAACTTCATTCCTGATGCGATAACGTAAATACCCGTGTAAATCTGTTGTTTTCAAAACAATATAATATTATTCGTAAATAACTTGTCAATACCGGTTATGTAAAGGAATATCCCAAGAACTGGTCGTGACATATTTAATCTGTGAGCTTTGGATTCGGCGAATCAAAGCTTGTAAGAATCACATGGCAACCTCCTTGCTCACGATAAAAAAAAAACGGGGCCAATGCGAATCGGACTCGTACACAGAGGGTTCCGTTTAAAAAATAGGTAAATATAGGTAGTTCAAATCCCGAATGGAGTTACGTAGATTTTTCCGAATCGCAAATAACTTTTTTTTTGTGTGATGTAACAACAAGTTTACTATTTTCTGATAATTTCCTATACCTCTGTTATAAAACCTTGCTTTATGTTAAATTTCGGGACTCTGGGTCAATTTGAAGTACTAAACAAATTTTGATTTCTTTGAGAACGTCTACATAAACGTTTTTTGTGACATAAACGACCGTTGGGTTTATTTTTCGGTGGGTAAAATTCATCCAAATGACATCCCCGCCCTTGGGCAGAGCGTGAGATAGTGTCAGACTCAAAAACCCACTCCGTTTCTTCTTGTCTCTTCGGAATTAGACTCTGGCCCAGATAAGTTTGATTTTTTTACAGCTTCAAGGGACCACAGACTTGATCATAAACGAGTATGACAGTTTTAATTTCAACTCGAAGCGTCCACGTGTTTGTCAAAAAAAAGGGTCTAAAATCTGTCAAAGATGAACAGAATGACAGGCGTAGAACAAAGTGATCCGGTAAGGGTTCCGTATTTCCTTTTGAGATTTTGAGGCTCCTCCTCCTTAGTCATTACTCTTGACTCTGTCAAGAGTGAATGACTAAAGAGGAAGTCGTGGTTGACAATGTTGCATTTAAGTTGGAGAGTTTGGCTCCCGCGATACGTCTCCATTTGTCACGGTTTACGGCGTCTCAGGAAGTCTGAACTATGAAGGTTTGTGTTGCAGCTCTGATGAGGTCCGTCCAACGCGTAGGCACAAAATATATACGTTCCGGCTCAAACGTTCATTAGTGTGCGTCCACCAAGTGTAGGTATAAAAGCTGAAGTACATACATGAGATTGTCCTCTGTACCTATCTATTTCGTGGCGTAGGTGAGTATCCGCGTGACCGCTTCCCCTCCACTTATCCTTTGTCTCTTGTCTTTTGGTGGTTTTGCGGCCACGGAACCCTAAAAAAATCAACTAGCGTTATTTATGGTGTCCTTGATCTATAGCAAATGGCGCATGTAAATACGTACTGCTTTTGTAAGGTTTCCCAACTGTAAAGAATCCATAGAATGGTGTTATTGTTATGAATAACTTCGGCTTGTTTCTATTTACTACAATAGCGGTAACTTTCATGTTTCGAAGGCCTAGAAAACAAGATGGCCGCTATTTTCTGTTACTAATTATAAACTGTTTGTGAAGTTGGTAACGGTGTAGCTTTGAAGCGATTGTTCGGGCTTTTGTGAAATCATTTCGCGTTAAATTTTTTTGATGTTTTTGTTCAAGGAATAGAATAAGCTTTATTGTTCGTTAGCAGTAATGGCCCCGACTAACGACTTATAGGTCGTAGGTTCGAACTCACATTACACATTACTTTGTGTAATTTATTCAGCACCACTGCTCTCAAAACGGTGAAGGAATACATTGTGTGAAAACCGGCATGTCCTAGAACAAAAAATTCGAAGACATATGACATTCACCAACCCGCACTGAGCCCGCGTGGTAGGTTACGGCCCATTCCCTCTCTTAGAGAGAAGCCCTGAGTCCCAGCAGTGGGAACATTAAAAAAGGGCTGATGATGTACGTCAAAAAAGAATCAAAAGTATAAAGTATAATTATGATACTAAATTCTGAAAGCGGCTCCGTTCGCGTGAATGTACAAAATTATACTTGTGTAAATATTTCTCTCTAGCTGTAAGGTTTAAAATATTGTATTTTTTGGTAAAATGGCGCATTATAAATATCATAATATTTTTGAATATTTGATGGAAAGGATATCGAATAAAGGATAGATGCTTAGTTTTATTATTTTCATTTATTTAATCTTGACATTTTTGTTCATTGAATCTTAAATTGTATAACGGCAACGTAAACAGACTATACAATGCAAATTAAGTTGTATAGTTTATGCAATTTAATTTAAAATTGCACTTATTTAAGTGTCTTAGTTTTCACGGCACGTAAGCCTGATTTACCTAAACACAGAAAAGTATCAAATTAACAAAACAACCATATTTCAAATCGCCATCTAATTCGTGACCAACATCATCTTCCAAGCGGCGCAATCGATCCAGTTATAATAAAAACTGTTTAAAAATAGCTACCATCAGCACAAGAGTCGCACCGTAGCCAGAATAACTTCGCCAATTAAGTTAGGCCTGGATTTAGGTCAACCGTTTACTGCTGCACCTGGTCTCTAGAGGGGTTGAACAAGTTACTCCTCACTTCGTTAAATGCGGTGCCGTGTTTTAGGGTTAAACTTTGCTTTCTGCTGAGGATTTTCTGTCTTTGAAGAGACTTGTGTCACAAAATAGATAGGTACAGAAGACAATCTCATGTATGTACTTCATTTTTTATACTTACGCTCGGTGGATGCACATTAGTGAGCGTTTGAGTCGGAACTGTTCGACAAGCGGGCCGAGGCGCTACCGAGATATCGAGTCCGTAAGCGGTGTCTATATGTGCGTTGTGAGAGCGCGCTTTGTATGAAGATTGACTCCTTTACTTATATATTTTGCGCATGTGTGGTGACAGTGGGACTAGATAGCGTTGAGTGATAGTTGTAGAATATTATTATTATTATCCCCTCATGGTTGAATTTTAAAGAATCTTTTCATAGTGTTCGCCTACGTCATAAAAGGAAATCTTGTGAATTTTTTTTCTCTCTATAAAAACAAAAAAATTTTAGAAAACATTTGAACGTAAGTAAGTCAGTAAATTGTCCTCACGTTATGACTAAGGTAAATAAGGATTTATTTTATCATCATCATCAGCATCATCAGCCTTTTTAATGTTCCCGCTGCTGGGACTCAGGCCTCTTTTCTAGGAGAGCGAATCGGCCGTAATTCAACACGCGGGCCAAGTGCGGGTTGGTGAATGTCATAATGTCTTCAATTTTTTGGTTCTAGCACATGCCGGTTTCCTTCACCGTTTTGAGAGCAGTGGTAATGAAATAAATTACACAAAGTAAAGTGCCTAGCTGGGTTTAAACCCGCAACCTACAACTCGTAAGTCGGAGCCATTACCACTCGGCCACCACTCCTCACTGCAGGATTTATTTATACAACCTTATTTTTTTATATGCGAAAGACCCATAGAAATAGTTATAAGGAAACACAGACTCCAGCAGGGAACAAAGGAAAATATATGTGTTTTACAATATTAAGTAAACAAGATTTTCCTTATGTCAATATATCTGGGGCAGCTGCTCCTGTACCCAAAATCAGAAGTCTATTACACCATGGAGGTAGCAATGCAATGGGTCATTTATTTGCAAATTCTCAATTGGACCCTCGTCGTAAGCTCAGCATCCTGGTTGACTTTATTAGGTACAACCAAAGTGAATCTCTTCGATTTTTTGGAAGTTGAGATGACATGTATATAACTAACTAGCTTTTGCCCGCGGTGTCGCCCGCTTACAAAAAAACCTTATTTAAAAAAAAATACAGGCTTCACTAAAAATTGAATTGAATTTGAGGAGTTCTCTCGATTTTATCAATATTCCATCATCAGATACTAACTTGGTGACTATGGGACCATTTGGGAAGTGTAACCTTTCCAACAAAAAAAATAATTTTTCAAATCGGTTGGCAAACGACGAAGTTATGCGCGAACAAACATAAAAAAAATACCTACCATCCTTTTTAGAAGTCGGTTAAAAATATAGTCTTTGTCATTCAGGAATAAAGCAGATTTCTATCGGGGAAAAAAAATTACCAATCGTACCAGTACTTCCAGAGATTACGTCTTACAAACAAAAAAAAAAAAAATACAAACAAATAAACTGCGTCTTCCGGTACGTGGTTGACACTCCAGAACCTTTCGTCCCCATCGACTATCTGTTCTGCGTGCAATGTGCCCTGCCCATTGCTACTTAAGTTTGGCGATCCTTCGATCTATGTCGGTAACTTTGGTTCTACAGCGGATATCTTCTTTTTCATCAAATATCAATTATCAATTATGATAATATTTGACATAAACGGCCGTATCTTTTTATTTGTTAATTTAGAAGTTTGATTTATCACAGCTTGAAGGGGCCGCAGACTTGAGTATATGGTTTTAATTCATAATTAATATGGTTTTATTCAAACTCGATACTTCTACGCATTCTCGAGATCAAGGGACACTTGACAGACAGACCGACGGACTGACGGACAACAAAGTGATACTATAAAGGTTCCGTTTTTCCCTTTTGAGGCACGGATCCCTAAAAAACACACATTCTTTACCAAATATAAGTACGCTACATAACACACCAAATGCATTTATTTCTCTAATTTCTAAATACTGACTAACTTCCTCATTATTTGTCCCAATTAGTTACACCCTAAAAACCTCCTAACATTTGCAACCAACATTGGCGATACATTTTACTTTCCTAAAAATATTTAAGGATAAGAAACACGCCGGTCTGTTACGACAGGGGTGTAATTAATTACGTTTCACCCCCCATTCCAGCTCCGTTACACCCCCTCCCCAGAGAGTTTCACCCTCCAGACAATAGAAACTGGATACAATTGTGAAACCCTTGTGTTTCATAGCTGTTATTTGAAAGAGAATTTTGATTTGAGTTGGGGAAGAGATTATGTAGCTTTGCATATTATTTTTTTAAGGAATAAAACCGTTTGTTTAACGAAAGCTGGGTCCGAGTGTTTCGCTTGATGGCGCTGAAAAAAGTATCAAAGAATATTCTTCATATCATCATCATCATCAGAATTTTCTCAACTAGCTATGTTTTTTAAGGTGGGTTATCATCTAATAAATTCTCCCGCTTTAGGGCGGAACGGGAGGACGTGTCAGACTTTTTCTGACTAAAACTACACCTATGTTCCTTCTTTGCCTAGTATTCCAAAATCATCCATGGATCCATGGCCCCAGAAGGCTTCGGCCCTGTTGGCCTCCTATATATACTGTTGCTGACATCTCTTGACGCGCGCGTGGAACTTTACACGCCGTCGTTGACCGGTCCGGACGACCGTCCGAACTTACCATGCCCGGTGAGGACTTGCATCATGCAAAAGGTGAGGATGCCGTGACGTCTTTGCAGCCACTCTTCAAAGAGGGGGCTTTTTGCCATTATTATTGCGTGCCCATTCCCTACTAGCTTGCTAGCTACCTATACCCATAATAAAAATATTCTGATTCTGATAAATCTCCGTAAGCTGTAGCTATACACGGTGTCTGTGAACGAAAATGAACAACCTTCCACAAGATTTTTTTTCAGGAAACGAAAATAAAAGTCAGCCCCACCATACAAAATTATAAACTTGATTGGTAAATTTGTATGGCGAGGCCGATTTTTTTTTCTTTTCTTAAAAAAAAAAATTGTGGAAGGTTGTTCAGTTTCGTCTTAACTGAGCAAGTCCTTAAAGTTTGCAGAGGGCTGTACAACTTGTATAATAAAGATAGATAATGAATACGACTCTAAATGACCTGAACACTGCCCACATTACATGAAAACCCGGTTTAAATTACGAAGTCAAAATCATAAAAACACCAAGCATATTTCAAGAAAACATTTCATTTTTCACAACTCGTCGGGTGGAAGGTGGTGAAAAATGTAATATTTTGCACCCCATCAGCCAGGGAAACCATTTGTAAGGGTTTTTGTTGCAGTATGTCAGTTTGTCCCTTTCATCCTGCGGCCGTTGTCTGATGTTATCATAATAAAGGGAGAAATGAGGAGCGGAAAAGGAAAATATTGACAGAAGAATGGGTTGATCTTAATTTTATTTTTACACATCGAAAGATACGCCTAAAGGTGTTTTTTTCTAATTTATCTTGTTATTTTATTTGGTTTTGCTCTTCTGGGAATTATTTTTTTTCTACCTAATAAGAGTATCAGTGAAAACGGCTTCGGCTAAGAATTGAACTGTTTTTTATTTAGGTGAGAAATCATCTTTTGATTTGACCGCGAGAAAATGTGTCAGACTTTTACTGACCAAACTGTATCAGACTTTTACTGACCAAAACCTCACCTATGTTCATTCCTGCACCTCTGCTGTGATTCAGTTTTTTTTTGTAAGCCCCTTGTTTCGATTTCTCCTGGATGTAAAGCTGAAGATAATGATTTTCTGGATGTATGTTGATTCTCGTGATATGTTTTTTGTCTCATAAAATTTATTCTAGAGCAGTGTTGATCGATTAGTAACGTCGAGAGCTTTACGAGTTGTAGGTCGCGGGTTCAAGTCCAACCAGGCGCATTACTTTGGTAATTTATTTCATCGAAAAATTCGAAGACATGTGACTTTATCCAACCCACACTGGGACCGCGTGGTGGTTTATGGGCTACGGCCCATTCCCTCGTTTAGAGAGGAGGCCTGAGTCTCAGTAGTGGGATCATTAAAATGCTGATTATGCTAAGGTTTATTGTATTCTATAGAAAGACATGTCCAAAATATAATTTTTTCTTTATTTCATTATTTACTTTGTTTAATGATAGACTCAATTAAACAGAGTTTATTACATTATTTAGGGACCGTCGGGGTGTTGGATTATATATTTTTTTCATAACCACGAAATCAATATTTAATCATAATACACAGAAATAAAGCCATAAAAAACGATAAAAATATATCAAAAAAGTTCCATTAAAATCTTTCCAAGCAAAAAATCCTTGTCAGCGATTTCGCAGATCGATAGCGGTCGCCAGCTCCGAGGGGATAATTTTGAAGAGTAGGTACTTCTCTTATAACACGAGGGCTAACGATCACTTCTGATAATACGCTGATGTGGCACTGATGAGGGCACTGAGACACTTAGGGTCTTGGGGTTTTTTTTTTATTACGGTGGTAGTGTGATGGTAGTCCGTGTAACTCAAATTTTCCTGGTTTTTGCAATTCCAGGTGACCGGTTCTATGTTCATCTATAGGTACTAATATAATAAAACTAACTGCTCCCAGCGGCTTCGCCCGCGTGAAAGTAGAAAATTATCCTAAAGGCACATACTTCCGGGATAAAAAGTATCCTATGTCCTATTCCAGGACATGATCTATCAGTGTACCAAGTTTCATCAAAATCGGTTCTGCTATTTAGGCATGAAGACGTAAAAACAAACAAACAAACAAACTCACTTTCGCTGTTATAATATTAGTAAGGATATGCGCCATCTGCTATACTATAGATATAGGCACGGATCTTGAGCGCTGGCTTCAAGTTACGCAGAAGTCAAATATTCGGTCTCTTTAGTGGTACGAAGTGAGATGAGGGGGCGGGGAGCGTCAGTGATTGGTTCGCAGCGCCATCGCGTCATAGACGTCACTCGTGATTCGTTCCCCGCGCTTGCTGCATGTATCTAACAGCGACGACAATTGGCTTGCCAATGTATGGAATGGGCAAAGCGATCGCCACTCTGACGCCGAGCGTTTAAGATCCGTGCCGATATCTATACCTATGGTGTACAGTATGCACGTGAATCGCCAATCAACGCACTATACGTAGTGCGTTGATTGGCCGCTAGGTGGTGGGGCAGTCGACGGTCAGTTGTGAGCCAGCCACCGAGCGAGGCGGACGTGTCAACCCGAGTTCCGGACATCGTAATAAATATGACGGAGGATCGATATCAGTGGGTCGCGACATCGGAAATAACACTCACAAAAACCTTTGATAACACCTTTAATTACTCGTAACACACAGTCAGTACAAAATAATCAAGGATGCCTGAGATATGGCTGATTAAGAATTTAGGAACGCGGGAAATTTAGCGTGGAGTAACCAACGTCTGCTCGGACCGACGGAACGATTCAAAGTGCCCTCCAAATCAACCGTCACCCGACACGTGAACCTACCCCCATTCCGGGTAGCCAATTTACCTGTCAACGTCAGTACCTGTCAATGTCGAATAATCGATTATACCTCCGGATCGACATTTGACTCGACTATTCGCTCAGTGTTGCTATTACTCCACGCCAACCATCCCCAAGTTAATACTTGACGTTCCCAAACGTAAGCTGTTCAATCTAACTACATAGTTCCTCCAGTGAAAGATAGGTGGCGCTGATGCAGACCGACTGATATGCGCCAACGCTTCGACACGGCCGTCCTGATGATCACACGTCCTCGTGTGGAGTACCTGGAATGAAAGAAAATCCTCGAACAGTACACATTCTAGTCGTTCGGCCAATCCTGGCCCAAGGTGGTGGGGCATAAAAGGTACTCTGATCAAAATCATCAATCATATCTAGAAGAAAATCACAACAATCTCAATCTCTCAAAGCCGACATGTTGAACAACACTCAAACTCATTCAAATAATAGGAAACTCATTAAAATATTGCAGTGCTCATACTCTGACCTCCATCCGGTCTTCATCATCACACTTATAACCTCCATCCGGCTATAAGCATCAAACCAATCGACCTCCATCCGGTCTACATCATAACACATTATAGCCTTCATCCGGCCATAAGCGTCAAACCAATCGACCTCCATCCGGTCTTCATCATCACACATTATAGCCTTCATCCGGCCATAAGCGTCAAACCAATCGACCTCCATCCGGTCACTAACACAACAGGCAACCTCTATCCGGTCACCTCCACATGTAACCTCCATCCGGTTACAAACAACACCATCAAGATAATCATTTCGAGCCTTTAATCAAAATAATCCTTAAAGTAGGTTTGTTCAACATGTTGCTTTATTTTTCCTATAACGTTACAGATTATAAGAAAACTCTTACTATGCTAGGTACTCTAAATGTTAAGTTGACTACTTAGTATTCAACTAGTCTTGTCAGCGTTATCACTTTCGTCATAGCTAGTCTCGTCATCATCGCCTACGTGCATGTCAACGTCAGTTATTTTTCGCAGGCGGTTATGTGCGTACTTCGAAACATAACGGTCATGGTGGCCGTTAGCAAGAACCTCAATCACTCCTGCGCATCCCTCCAGGATCGCCAAGTCTCTCAAGACTTAATGGTTTCCCACAGTACGTCCCAGGTTTGATCAACATTTGAATTGAATACCGCGTACTTACGGACTACTGTGACCGCTAGATACCGGTTTCTATTAAGCTACGACTACAAATCAAATCTCCTATAATCAGTTCATCCTGTAAACTTCATCGTCATCATCAGCCTCCTTTTTTTTTTTTTTTTGGTCCCACTGAAACGCTTGCGTTTCATTTTCTTTCTATTGCGGTGTCACTGTCTTTCTATTGCGCCTCTAATTGACACGATTGAAAAATTTGAAACGTTAAAGGTTAACCGACTCTTTCATAAAAAATTAAATTAATTCTTATTCAGTTTTCGTGGCGCCGCTGTCAAAAAAAAGAAACTTTACCGCACGTTGAATCTTTAGAAGAACGGCCCCATACACGAGAATATTTAGGTACAAACCACCCGAAGTAAACTACTAGACCTATTAACTGTCCCAACTGAGCTATGATAAACAGCATCGAAAGTAGGGTAGAGAGCAGAATCGAATGTACGCGATCTACTTTCTGAAGTTCTATATCTCCTAACTTCAGCACTTGACTTTATTTCATATCCTAAGCAACTCGATTTGCATTATGAAAAACAACCACTCTTTCAAATCTAATGAAAATCCGGCTTTAATCAACGTTTGTAATACTACATTAAGTCTCTCGAAGTTCTTAATAGATTCCAAAATAATCAAAATATTGACAACTCAAACTATGACGTAGGTATTTACCGATTTATCAAAAACCCCGTTGAAAAACAGAGATCACATTTCGATACCGAGTGGCATAGTCAAGTGTTTATACTGACCGCTGAAACACTACTGAAATCATCATCACCATCATCACCATCATCACCATCATCACCATCATCACCATCATCACCATCATCACCATCACCACCATCATCACCACCATCATCACCACCATCATCACCACCATCATCACCACCATCATCACCACCATCATCACCACCATCATCACCACCATCATCACCACCATCATCACCACCATCATCACCACCATCATCACCACCATCATCACCACCATCATCACCACCATCATCACCACCATCATCACCACCATCATCATCACCATCATCATCACCATCATCATCACCATCACCATCACCATCATCATTTTTTTTCTTCCATTCTGTTCTGTCCCTCGTCACGCTATCACTACACCTACACAACCAACACAAACACACACAACACCCTAACCTAACCCTAGCCTATAGACAATCTAATTTTTGTAAAATAAAGCGCACTATGTAAACGAGTTATTTGGTCCGAGATACGTGGCAACGAATACCAGTAAGGCACGTTATTGTTTAGTTTACAGTAGTCTTTGCACATTATTTCTGACCGGTCGAGTTTTTAAGCCGAAAGAGCTAAATTAACAGACACCGTATTACTCGGTAAAATAATATTTGCACGCAACAATTCATCTACCCGCTCACGCATTATTATTATTATTTTTTTTTTTTGCGTTAGACCGCTATGGTCGTCTTTTGCTAAGATGAGTCAATTAAACGAATAAGTTCACTTTTTGTAACACGCGTTTATAGCATACTATACTGTCATAGGTACACGTCAATGTCAATAACGTAAAAACTATCTATGGAGGAGTTATCACTGTCAAACAAAAATCGAAACGGTATCTACCGGATATACCGAGGGTAGATGTAATTACAATTGTTTATGTCGTGAACTTTAGCAATTTAACAAAAAAAGTGTGTCACGCACGATCATACTATTTAAACTGAATCCTTGCAACAATATTTCACGGCCAAAATATCACTTCGCAAATAGATGTTGTGAATAAAACCTCAATCAAACTACGCAAGTAATCTGAACACGCTAAACTGACCCTTCAATGTAACAAAACTGTGTTTACGTTTGCCGTGAAATAGTGATGACAGACTTTAAAGTGAAAGAGATATAACACTCAGCATCAGAATTAAAATGGAATGTGAATACCTGACCTTGTTCCTGGTTCCTTTGACAGCACATACGTCATCCAGTCGCTCGCTACGTGATGCCTTGGCACCACCATCGCCTTCACGTCGCTTGCTTCGTCCAATTATTCCACAATGTAACATTTGACAGGTAGCGTTTGAAACGACTTCAAGCGTTTTGTGTGAAACGTTTTCTGATCTGGTATCGCACTCGACACACTGCACCTCAGGCACGCACACACACACACACGCGAAGCAAGTATCGGAAAGTAGTACATCGTAAACGAGCACTTGCACCCATCGCTCTTTTCCCGGTCACTAGCTGGGTGGTACGTTGTAATTTGCTCTCTGGGGATACAGCGGTACCATGGTCCAACATTTGTTGCTCAGGATTAGGGAACAACCCCAGAAAAAAACCTAATCAGACCATTTAAGTCAGCTCTTCAATCCGGTTCTTACCTTCTTAAAGCGACCATAAGCAGGGCGCCATGTTGGTCTTGGTCCGTCAAGCACATTTCTGCAGTCGTCAACCAAGCACGTGCATCTACATCTTGTTTCTCAGGATCGAAATCCGGTAAACGAAGGCCATGTGACGACGTAGTAGGTGTTTTCATGGCTTGAATCAGCGTCAGAAAATTGCGGTTCTGTTGTTCCAACAAACGCATCCATTTTTCGTCGCTAGCGTTTTCATTTTTGAACACGTGGGTCGACGTGGTCCAATCCCAATTCTGATGACGGAGGATCGATATCAGTGGGTCGCGACATCGGAAATAACACTCACAAAAACCTTTGATAACACCTTTAATTACTCGTAACACACAGTCAGTACAAAATAATCAAGGATGCCTGAGATATGGCTGATTAAGAATTTAGGAACGCGGGAAATTTAGCGTGGAGTAACCAACGTCTGCTCGGACCGACGGAACGATTCAAAGTGCCCTCCAAATCAACCGTCACCCGACACGTGAACCTACCCCCATTCCGGGTAGCCAATTTACCTGTCAACGTCAGTACCTGTCAATGTCGAATAATCGATTATACCTCCGGATCGACATTTGACTCGACTATTCGCTCAGTGTTGCTATTACTCCACGCCAACCATCCCCAAGTTAATACTTGACGTTCCCAAACGTAAGCTGTTCAATCTAACTACATAGTTCCTCCAGTGAAAGATAGGTGGCGCTGATGCAGACCGACTGATATGCGCCAACGCTTCGACAAATATATAAAGTGTAGCGTGTGTTCTTGAACACAACACTACTCATACGAGGCCAATAATAGAAGACGTCGACGGCGCGCACTGTTCCCGCGCGCTTCAAGGAGTTGTCAGTAGCAGGAGGGGCCCAGCTCGGTCAAAGCCTACTTCTTCTTTTCGTGTCGATTTGACTCAGATTTTGTCCGACCAATAAAGCCTACTGGCCTACCCTGGCCCCCAGGGTTATCCGAAAGGAAGCTCGAGCCCCGGTATGAAAAGGCTAGAAGGAACGGGGTAGGTTTTTAGTCAGTAAGAGTCTGACACTATCTCCCGCTCCACTCAAGAGCGGGGATGGTCATAAAATGATTTTGCCCACCGTAAAAGAAAGGCCAGTAATAGAGGTGTAAAGGTTGCCAAATATTGGTCAGCAATAATATATAGGAGCATTGACACGAAAAGAAAAATATAATAAAATCAGAATTATGATGCATCTCGCTAGATTGCTAGCTCTGATTCCATTGAGTAAGGTTAGTGTGTAACAGCAGAAAAATATTCCAAAGTTGTCGATTTTAACATAAAACCTAGTAAATGTCTGGGAATGATTATTATGAATGATATATCGGTATATAGTTACGATTTTAGGCTGTAATGTATTATAGTGTTGGCTTTTATAGTTCACTAGCTGTCTTTGGGTACTATTCCATTTCGGTGGGTAAAAATCATCCACTAGACATCCCCCGTCCTTGGGCAGAGCGGGACATAGTGTCAAACTGTTACTGACTAAAAAATCCACCCCGTTCTTTCGTTGGCAACCATGGCCGAGCTTTCCTATCAGAAGCAGCGCCTTGGCCCCAGTAGGCTTTGACCCAGCTGGGCCCCTACAGTTGCTGACAACTCCTTGAGGCGCGCGGGAACAGTATGCGCCGTTGACGACTTGGGCTCAGTCCGGACAGTTACCGGAAGGTTGGACAGCGAGCTACCCATTGCTCGTCGTCCGTAAACCTGATCTAAGATGGCCAGGAATCGCCTTGCAAACCGGAGCATCCCTTGTCGCTAGAGTGTCAGATATTTCACAAGAATACCTACTCCCCTAAATTATATTTACAAGTATCTTCACTACACATAAACACACTCTATTTCTAAAATTCAGTCTGAATCATGGCGCAGTAAATATAGAAAATCGAATAATTCAAGTATTGACACTAGAACAACAAATTAGAAACATCCCACGTCTGAATCGCATTACAAGACTGCAGGAAATGACTACTAACTGCTCTATTTTGAGAGAATATAATATTATTTTGTATTACACATCAAATACAAATAACGCTATGTAAAGATGCATATACAACATTACTTTTAGAGCCTGTTTTGCCATCTATTATTAAGTTTCTGTTAACATAAGTTTGGCAGATAATTTTAGAGAAATTCTGTTCCATTTTTAGGGTTCCGTAGTCACTTGGAACCCTTATTGAATTTATTCGGGAAGTAGTGGCTATTCGGGCATTGTGAAACAGGCCATATGGGGCATATAGTTTGTTCAGAATCAGTAACTGAATGGATTCCATTAGTTTTTACACCATGTTATATTTTTTCCCAAAAATATTTAAAAACGTCACAAGTTGAGCACCACCTACAACTGACACTAAGTACAACAGGTCACGGCAGGTCATAGCGGACATTAGGTGTGTTTCAGGTTTCGCATTTACTAAAACTAAGCTCATACAGGGTTATTTGTAAAACACTGGCAACCTCTCAAGACTTTGTTACTAATACCATAAACAACTTTCATTCTAATCATAATTTAGTTCATCAGGTTTTCGTATTTTTCGTTAACGTTCTAAATAACACGAAGTCTACGCGAAGCAACCGAAAGTATAATAGTGGAAGGGAGTGGAATTCGGTGGCGGGGTGCTTGATGCGCTTGCGTCATACAGACGTAGATAGGTATAGGTTATAGTAGGATAGAGGTAGGGTAGGGTGGGTAAAATACAGAGTCGAAATGCGTTAGATAAAACAACGAAATCTTAAAGGTTGCTTTTCTGTAAATGAATTATGTTTTTTAAAAGTCATAGAACAAAAGTAGTTGTTTATGATGTTAGTAATACAGTCCTGGAAGGTTGTTAGTGTTTTACAGATAACCCTGTATATGAATTACCATACGGTTCATTCAATATTGTAGAGTTTAAGTTTAAAGAGGGCATTAAAAGTTTTCAACATCGTTGGCAACGTACATGGAATTTGATTTCATTTGCTGGCATTCATGGGCCTCTGTGACTTACACCAATTTGTTGAGTTATTTGCTAATTTATGACTCTAAACATTCGATAAACACATAAATATCTACCATAAGGGGCGACTTTTATTTTATTGGCAATCTTTCAAGAGCTCGTAAATACTTGTAGCTTTCACGAAGCTTTTAGTACAAAAAAAAAAATGGTAATCATGATGCGGTTTTTTTTAACACAAGCCTTGTAGCAGAAGAATAATCAGCCTTATAAAACGCACTGTTCCCGCACGCTTCAAGGTTGTCAGAAATTGTAGACAGCAGGGTCGAAACCTGTAACAGGAGGGGCCCAGCTAGGTTGAAGCTTACTGGGGCCAGGGTTATCCGAAAGGAACTCGAGCCCCTTTATGAAGGCTAGGAGGAACGGTGTGGGTTTTCAGTCATTAAGAGTCTGACACTCAAGAGCGGGGCTTGTCATTGGATGATTTTTGCACACCGAAAAAAAAAGTGTTGAAACCTACTGGGGCCAAGGGTTTGCTTCTGAAAGGAAGGCTCAGCCCTATGAAAGGCAACGAAGGAAAGGGTTTTTTTTTACCGTGGGCAAAACTCATCTAATGACAAACCTCGCTCTTGGGTGGAGCGGGAGATTGTGTCAGACTCTTACTGACTAAAAACCTGTTCTTTCTAGCCTTGATACCGGGGCTCGAGTTTCCTTTCGGATAACCCTGGCCCCCAGACGAAGGAATAGGGTGGATTTTTTAGTCAGTAAAAGTCTGACACTATTTCCCGCTCCACCCAGGGGAAAGGAATGTCATTTGGATGATTTTTACACACCGCAAAAAAAAAAAAACATTAAAAATGTCCTCACTGCCGGGATTCAGGCCTCCCCTCTAGAAGAGGGATCTTCCACGCGGGCCCAGTGGTCACTAGTCTCATATTGAAAGTTATATTGAAGACAGCAGAAACTTCACAAAGCCTAAAATTTGTGAATTTGTATATTTGCTACACGCTCAAACAATCGAAAGTATTTAGATGAAACTTGGTAGACAATGTCCTGGAATAAGCCCGCCCGCTTGATAGTACAAATGTATCCCAAGAAAACCGACTCCCAGGATTCTAGCAGCAACTAGTCTTCAAATAATCACCAACTTATTTAATACTAGCTTTTACACGCGGCTTCGCCTGCGTTTAATAATGGTTTAGGTTTAAAATTACCCTCTGTCAGTCTCCAGGGTCCCAAATATCTCTGTACCAAAATTCATCAAAATCGGTTTTGCCATTTAGGCGTGAAGACGTAACAAACAAACAAAAAAATTCACTTTCGCTTTTATAATATTAGTGAGGAAGGATAAGCTGACCAGGCGATCTTCGTACCGCCGGGGTTGCGATAGCCGTTGGTAGGATCCAGGAGTTGGGACTCGAGGTGGCGCTGCATAAATCCGAGGCAATGTGTTTCCACGGCCCTCGGAACGCGCCACCATCGGACTCCCAGCTTACGGTAGGAGGAGTTCGCATCGGCGTCGGGTCGACGATGAAGTATCTGGGACTCGTCCTCGACAGCCGGTGGAATTTCGTAGAACATTTCCGACGTCTGGCTCCCAAGCTTCTCCGGGCTGGGGCTGCTCTCAAGCGGCTCCTGCCCAATCTTGGGGGTCCAGACGCCTCCTGCCGGAGGCTCTACGCGGGGATCGTTCGGTCCATGGCCCTCTACGGGGCGCCGGTGTGGGCGCCGTCGCTGGCAAAGCGACCGGCGTCCATACTGAACGCCTGCCAGAGGGTCATGGCAATACGGATGGTGCGGGGTTACCGCACGATCTCCCGCGAAGCGGCGAGCCTTCTGGCTGGCCTACCACCGTGGGATCTGGAGGCAACAGTCCTTGCACACATGCACGACATGCGCGTGGAGATGCAATGCCGGGGTGAAAGTCCACTGCCGCAACATGTCAAGGCATGGCGGACAGAGCTCCGGCGGGATCTCATGGTGAAATGGCGTCAACGGCTATCGCAACCCAGTGCTGGGCACGCCACGATTATGGCGGTAAGTCCCCTCTTTGAGGCGTGGCTGGAAAGACCTCACGGCGTCCTTACCTTCCGCATGACGCAGGTCCTCACCGGACATGGCAAGTTCGGGAGGTACCTGCATCGGATTCAAGCGGAAGAGACGCCCGGGTGTCGCCACTGTGCGCAACGCCCGGAGGACACGGTGGAGCACACCGTCGAGGTGTGCCCTGCCTGGGCGGAGCATCGCCGTGCCCTCATGGGGGCGATCGGCGGCGGAGACCTCTTGCGCCGGGCCCTGGTCGAGGCCATGGTCCGGAGTGAGGAGGAATGGCAGGCGGTCGCCTCCTTCTGCGAAGCAGTAATGCTTGCAAAGGAGGAGACCGACCGTATCAGGCAACGGCGCCCTCGCCGCCGTCGCCGGGATTCCGATCCCGATTTCCGGCCACCGTAGACGCGGGCTCGCGGACGGCGAGCCATGGGTAGCTCGCTGTCCGATCGTCCGGTAGTGGACCGAGTCCAAGACGTCGACGGCGCGCACTGTTCCCGCGCGCCTCAAGGAGATGTCAGCAGCAGGAGGGGCCCAGCTGGGTCGAAGCCTACTGGGGACAGGGTTGTCCGAAAGGGAGCTCGTGCCCCGGTATGAAGGCTAGAAGGAACGGCGCGGGGTTTTTAGTCAGTAAGAGTCTGACACTGTCTCCCGCTCCACCCAAGAGCGGGTTTCGTCAAAGATGATTTTCCCCGTCGAGAAAAAAAAAAAAAAAAAAAAATCTTCGTACCGCCTAACACTCAATGAATGTAGCCTCCATCCCAGTCTAAGAGAGGTTTTTCTCACTTTCTAAGGAGATGGGATTGAAAATTTGTATGCAGAAACCTTTTACGCGGGCGAAGCCGCTGGCAGAAGCTAATAAGTAATATACACAGGTATCTCAGCTTCATAAATACAATATTTATCGGATACTGCTGTTGCATTGGTTCGACCCATCACAAATTACGTCGGTCTTCAAACATAACTGGTTTACCGGACCATCTCGCTGCAACCTAAATTCGTTAGCAACACCTAGTTATCAATTTTGCTGGTTTGTCTAACTATGTTTACGTCTAAGTTATTTATCTGTCTATTTATTTATATCTTCTGTTTACTTCGAATATTCTGTGAAATAAGGGGGATTAGAATTTGCTAGGAAGTTTCTCGTGAAAACTAAGAAGATGCCTAAATGATACTATTGCTTAGGTATCATGGTTACTTGTAAAACACTGGTGACCTCTCAGGACTATGTTACTTACAGCATAAACAACAACTTTTGTTCTATGACTTTAAAAATGTGTCATATTTTAGTTCATCCGATTTTCATACAAAAATAAAAATATTTAAGTTATGCGTTTTAAATATTGCGAAGTCTATGCGAAGCAAGCCGTAGTACAATAGCCAAGAAGAGTGGGGACAGTCCGCCGGATGAGTAGGTGGGTACAGCAAAATACAGAGTTGAAATTTTAATATAGAACAACGACAACTTGAAGGTTTTTTTTGGTAAATGAATTTTTTTTTTGTGAAATTCATAGAACAAAAGTTGTTGTTTATGATGTTAGTAAATATAGTCCTGCAAGGTTGTTAGTGTTTTACAAATAACCCTATAGAGTTAAATTAAATATATAAACAACTAGCTTCTGCCCGCGACTTCGTCCGCGGAAAATTTCTTGTTTTAAAATAAGATTACACTCGATTAGACGATGCGCACGTTCAGCGCTAGATTCCTGAGCACGGGCCTGTGATGTTATGGCATTTTGCCTAGCGAGCCGCTGCGAGCGCTCAGCGCTAGTCTCCCTATCCCTTGTCTCAGAGACATGCTGCCTTAAATGAGATGGACGCTGCGCACGTTCAGCGCTAGATTCCCGAGCACGGGCCTGCGATGTTATGACATTTTGCCTACCAAGCCGCCGCGAGCGTTTAGCGCTAGTCTCCCTATTCCTTGTCTCAGAGACATGCTGCCTTAACTCAGATAGACGGTGCGCACGTTCAGCGCTAGTTCCTCGAGCACGGGCCCGCGATTTCCTCACATTTTGGCTAGCGAGGCGCTGTGAGCGCTCGGAGCTAGATTCTCTAGCGCGTGCTTGCGAAATATATTCTCTATTTCTCGAGAGGCGCTGCTCATTTTCAGGGGCAGATTCTTCCGTACGGCGTACTCGAGCGGCTCTTGTCTGTGATGTCTGCCGGGACAGTTGAGATTTCCTTTTAGACATGCTCTCAACAAACTACGCACAGACTTGAAAACAATTATGAACAAAAGGAGAGCGACTCGAACACCGTCCGCCTTTACAAAACAAAACAATCGTAATATCGAATAACTCGTATCGATTATTACGATAGAACGAAGTACGAAACTACGAACATACAAAAACGTACAACGAAATTACGATATTTTCGATTATGAGGTATCTATCAACAACAACAACCATACGAACGAAACAACCGAAACCAATAAGCAACTGACAGAAGAACTCCAACTAACGACAACGTGGGCATAATAATTCGAGAGGGTCATCAATCCACAGAAAGTCTTAACACCGCGATTCAGAAAAAATTACGTAATTGCAGAACGCCATCTATGGGCAAATAGGTGAAACGTTGGGCACGCCACAATTATGGCGGTAAGTCCCCTCTTTGAGGCGTGGCTGGAAAGACCTCACGGCGTCCTTACCTTCCGCATGACACAGGTCCTCACCGAACATGGCAAGTTCGGGAGGTTCCTGCACCGAATTAAAGCGGAAGAGACGCCCGAGTTTCGCCACTGTGCGGAACGCCCGGAGGACACGGTGGAGCACACAGTCGAGGTGTGCCCTGCCTGGGCAGAGCATCGCCGTGCCCTCGTGGGGGCGATCGGCGGCGGACACCTCTCGCGGCGGGCTCTGGTTGAGGCCATGGTCCTTAGCGAGGAGGAATGGCAGGTGGTCGCCTCCTTCTGCGAAGCAGTAATGCTAGCAAAGGCGGAGGCAGACCGCATCAGGCAACGGCGCCCCCGCCGCCGCCGCCGGGATTCCGGTCCCGATTTCCGGCCACCGTAGACGCGGGCTCGCGGACGGCGAGCCATGGGTAGCTTGCTGTCCGATCGTCCGGTAATGGACCGAGCCCAAGACGTCGACGGCGCGCACTGTTCCCGCGCGCCTCAAGAAGTTGTCAGCAACAGCAGAGGCCCAGCTGGGTCGAAGCCTACCGGGGACAGGGTTATCCGAAAGGGAACTCGTGCCCTGGTTTGAAGGCTAGAAGGAACGGGGTGGGTTTTTAGTCAGTAAGAGTCTGACACTATCTCTCGCTCCACCCAAGGGCGGGGGTTGTCATAAGATGATTTTTGCCCACCATAAAAAAAAAAAATAGGTAAAACGTCTGCACAATGAAAGTTACGCTAGGGACATTTTGCGTTTTAGTAATTTTATATTATCTTCGAAACTGTATGACCAATTGCTATGCTTTAAATGGCACATCTTATCTGTATAATGTTCTTGTGATACTGAAATAATTTATTGTCATAAGAATTAATATTTTGTTGCTCAAATAATCAACCAAACGTAAGTATGCCGAAAAAATATATTTTTAATGCAATAAAAGAAGTATAAAAGATGAAATATAAAAGATAGAGATATGGTACCGCGGACTTTTTTGTAGAAATAATTAAGACGAACCAGGTAGTCATACATTGTTTTTAATTTTAAGCAACTGTTTAGGCAGCGCACGCAAATAATTCTATTTTATGAGGTATTTTTTTCCGACTTGCTAGACAAAAGTTGTGATAGCTCGGTTAATATACATGCTATAGAAACAATTTATAGCCTATAGCACTCAGGAATAATGTAGCTTTCTGCCAGTAAAAAAATTTTTAGAATTGGATTATTAGTTCCAGAGATTACCCCCTACATACAAACTTACAAACTTACAAACTTACAAATTTTACCTCTTTATAATATTAGTATAGACTAGCTTTTCCCCGCACGGCTTCGCTCCCGCTCTTCCCTACTCTACCATACTCTACCCTACTCTACCCTGCTCTACCCTACTCTACCCTACTCTACCCTACTCTACCCTACTCTACCCTACTCTACACTACTCTACACTACTCTACTCTACACTACTCTACTCTACACTACTCTACTCTACTCTACCCTACTATACCCAACCAAACTTCACATAAACCATCTACTAAATAGTCCGAACAAAGCCTAAAAATTTGGTTTGGATAGGTGAGCCCGTTCTTGAGTTATAAAATAACAACGAAAAGTGGCATTGATTTTTATATATATAGAAAAGTAAGTAACAGTACGCGCCGTCAACGACTTGGGCTTGGTCTGGACGCTTACCGGACGGTCGGACAGCGAGCTGCCCATTGCTCGCCGTCCGCAAGCCGCGCCTATGGTGGAGACACCGGATGGTTGGACTAGGAGCGACCCATTACTCGTCGTCCGCAAGCCCACGCTACTTTCTAGGAATAAGGTCACTTTTTCGAGTAACGCTGTAGTAAAAATTAAACTATGAGCTGGTCAGCCCAGCCGGGTCGAAGCTTACTGGGGCCAGGGTTATCCAAAAGGGAGCTCGAACCCCGGTATGAAGGCTAGGTGGAACGGGGTGGGTTTTTAGTCAGGTAGAATCTGACACTATCTTCCGCCCAAGAGCGGGAGTTGTCATTGGATGATTTTCCCCCACCACAAAAAAAAAACTATGAGCTGGTAAAACAGTTGAAATCGATACTCAAATGTAGTTGGAAAATTGATAGATACATTTGAATAGTAACAACACAACGTGCCCCTATGTTTGTAGCTAAACAAGCATCAATTATGTCTACATACGTTCAAAAATTAACATCGAATGAATTGGAAAATGTGTGAATTGGTGTTTGGTTTTTATATGTTATGTTTATCATTGAATTTTATAAAATGGCAGGTAAATTTTGATCTGGGGCCAGAGTTATTTATTTATTTATTTATTTATTTAAATCTTTATGCACAAAGTTGTACAAAGGCGGACTTAATGCCTTAGGCATTATCTGCCTGTCGACCTTAGGGTGGTGCAGAAACATACCATGGCAGGTGCAACTTAATAAAATAAACTTAATAAGTTATCCGAAAGGAACTCAAGCCCCGTTATGAAGGCTAGAAGCAACGGGGTAGGTTTTCAGTTAGTAAGAATCTGACACTATCTCCCGCTCCACCCAAGAGCAGGGGTGGTCATTGGATGATTGTTGCCCACCAAAAAAAAAAAAACTTCTAATTCCGGTAAATGGTTTTTAAATAGTCCGCGGGAGCGACTTTATTTTATAACATGTAAAATTTCTTACTTAACTGATTGATGTCTTCGATTCGTGAACCTTGCCTCCACCAGCCCGCACTGGGCCCGTATGCGGGATTACGGCCCATTCCCTCTGGTAGAGAGGAGGCCTGAGACCCAGCAGTGGGAACATTAAAAAGGCTGATGATGATGATGGGAACCTTGCCTCAACTTCAAAATCCAAAACTACTAAAAACTACCAAAGGAACTCAATTAACAAAGTCCCCACAACTTTTAAGGGCGATTTGAACTTACCCGTAATAAATCTTCCCGTTGTTACCGATGATTCATAACCTAATAACAGTAATTCATCACGTTACTCTGGTGTCAGATAATAAACAGAGCTGCGAACGAGTGCGGCAAAGTGTAACTCGACCCTAACGACTGTTGCGCAAACAAATACTTCAGTTGCTTAGTGCTACTTCAGTGGATGTGCGGTCAATATTGTGAATTTGAGCTTTTAGATCTTGTTCTAGACATTTATGTTTGTACATGTGAGTTGGGGAGTTGAAAGGCTTATTTCCGGGCTTGTGAGCGGCGAGCAATGGGTAGCTCACCGTCTAGGAAGGACTATGCTCCAGGTGACGGCTCGAAATGTCAGTAAGATTGACGGATCTTGCAGGTTCAATGCCTGCCAGAGCTGAAGGGTGTTCGTAGGAGTTACCGAGGCCCTCGCAAAGGGTGATGGAAGATGCAAGGATTTTATTTGGGAAAACTTATAATAATAAACGAGCTGATAAAGGACGATGCCATCAGTGCCATATCTAGTAAACTTTTAATTCGTACATCCATGTTGTTTGGTTAACTTACGATTGAGTATGTTATCTGTTTAGGATTACCTACAAAATAATGTAATTATAGTTTTCACGTGTTTCTCAGTAAGTGAATTATGTGTGCAATTCTTTATGAGAAATAAAGTTATTCTTAAACCTAAACCTCAAAATTCTGAGCTCGTCCCAAAGCGGGAAAAGTCATTAGATTGATACCCAACATAAAAAATGTTTAGAAGCATCTTCGTGATATTCTTCATATCGTACTAAATTACCTATATTATGGCATTTGTTCTGAACTTCTGAAGAATAACATTTATTTTTCTGATTGTTTACTGCGTGAATTGGATCATATACATTGTAAAACTCACAAAAAAAGAAGATTTTTACGGTGTACATTAAAGTTTATTCTATTCTATTAGCTCTTGTAGTCCTCTTAAAATTACATAAATTCTCAATTTGTTAAAAAGGTGATGACTTTTCAATTGTGATTACAAGCACGGTAATAGTGTAACTCATTCGCTTTCATTAAGACAATATACATCATGTTCATCAGTGTAATTGTAAAGCTGAAAACAAAACACACGATGTAGTAATTCATTTAGATTGGTTGTCTGTCCAAATTAAAGAGATTTTGTCATTACAAGCATGTGTTGCAATTACGATGCCGAATAAAAACACAAATGTTTACGTAAATACAGCACCATTCGCAAAACATTCATAGCGCAATACATCAAATTAATGTTCAAACAATGACAGTTTACGATCAAAACACCATTTTGCACGAAAAAACCGTTTAAAATGTAATAAATCATGACAAAATACATTTGAAAACGTAACATATTGTATCAAAATCTAAACATTTGCTCTTGAAATTAATTAATAAGATTATATTTAATGCGCGCGCATTTTTGGCAGGCGGCCATCTTAGTTCGTTTGTCTGCCGACTGATATCTGCTGTTCCGATGGAAGTAAATTATTTTTGGGTGCGATTGAGTATGTGGATGCCTTAACAAGGTCGGGAGGTTATCAATGATTTTTGCAATGCATGGTTTGTTACATAAGTTTGAATCGTTAGCTTTTTTTAAATGTAGATACGCTAGTGTTTTTATTTTTATAAACGGCCTTTTTTTTTTTTTTTGTCGACGGGGGAAATCATCTTTGACTAAACCCGCTCTTGGGTGGAGCGGGAGACAGTGTCAGACTCTTACTGACTAAAAACCCCGCGCCGTTCCTTCTAGCCTTCATACCAGGGCACGAGCTCCCTTTCGGACAACCCTGTCCCCAGTAGGCTTCGACCCAGCTGGGCCCCTTCTGCTGCTGACAACTCCTTGAGGCGCGCGGGAACAGTGCGCTCCGTCGACGTCTTGGACTCGGTCCATTACCGGACGATCGGACAGCGAGCTACCCAAAGCTCGCCGTCCGCGAGCCCGCGTTTATAAACGGCCTCGCATTTGAATACTATCCCGTCTGATGGTAAGCAATGATGTGGTCGACGGTGAAGTATGTTTACCTAGAAGTAACCTCATACTCAGTAACTTAGCAAAAAGACTAGGTACCTACTGCTGTATTTTATTATGGATAGGCTCGCTCGCGTTAGCCCACTATCCCACCCGATGGTAAGCGATGCTGTGGCCGACGATGGAACACGCTTGCCTAGAAAGTAACCTATTCATTCTTGACTTAAAGCTTCCCCTAAGCATCGCTACAACGACCGGTCCTGTGCTTCTCATCTATCAGGAAGCCTTTTAAACACTGTGTCTTCAGTTACGAGGTCACTACTCCAGAAACTTTTGGCCACTTAGACCACCAGTTGTGCGAGCAATGTGCTCTGTCCACTGGCACTTAAGTTTGGCGATTCTTCGGGCTGTATCGATTACCTTCGTTCACATGCGGACATCTTCATTTCTGATTCGATCACGTAGGAGTCATCATCATCATATCAGCCGAAAGACGTCCACTGCTGGGCATAGGTCTCACCCAAGCGTCACCACAACGACCGGGGCCACGTAGGGGTATATTAGAGGAAGTTTGAAAACGCCGCCAGTGACTGAAAATTTGAAGGGTTGGTTTGTCTTGGTATGGTCATATAAAGAAGAGGGATGAAACGCATGTTACTAAAATGTTATATAATAATTATGAGTATAAATGTGGATGAGTGGAGAAGGAGGGGGAAGCCAATGAAAAGATGGTTGGATTGTGTGAGGAGTGTTATGAAAGAGAAGAAGATTAGTGATAGCTTGACAAGTGACAGGACAGAATGGAAGAAAATAAACGTGTTGCGCCGACCCCAAATAACACGGGAGAGCAAGAAGATGATGAAGGGAACTGCAAGTATTTCCCTCTCCATTGCCTTTTTGGTGACTTTAAACCTTCTCGTGTCGTGTTTATCTACGTAATGTAGAACGTCCAAGATGTCTGCTCGCTAGCCGAGTGGCGAGTAGTGTATGTAACAGATACGAGCTCTTAAGAAGCTGTACTTATGTGGTCGCCGGCTCAGCTTCAAGGAGATACTACACTTACTAACTAGTAGCTATTTAAAGTAGAAGTAGGATGTCTTCACAAATAGATTTCCTGCCTGAGTCTGTGTTTCTTGATAGCTACAATCTGTTAGTGTTTAAGTCGTCCATACTAATATTATAAAGGGGAAAGTGTGTGTGTCTGTTTTTCCATCTTTCAAGGAAAAATAGAGTGACGAATTGACGTGATTTTTTAAGTGGAGATAGTTGAAGAGATAGAGAGTGACATAGGCTACTTTTTGTCTCTTTCTGACTCCCACTTCCCAGTAGAACCGTGTTAAACCGAATTTAACACGAGTGAAGCCGCGGGCAAAAGCTAGTGAGCTAATAAGTTACTTTTAGACAAGTACGGCTTACCATATGATGAGATAGTGATCAAGCGCAAACCTATCAATCAATGAAAAAAGATCTGTGTTAGAGTATTTTGAAAAAGGTAATCGTATTTTTTTTCTGATGTAACGATGTTTCTTCCTCTCAGTAATTAATTGCTATTCATTGGTGCGTTCACAAACATGTAAACTAGCATACACAAGACACCTAGAACTTGTAAGTAACTCATAATATGTATTAAAAGAGTGTTCAAAGAGTTTCTTGCACGTTCTTCTCCATAGAGATCTACGCTTTGGAATGTGCAATTTAGCTTCACGTTTTTATCGAAATTTTGACAATTCAAAAGTGTCAGTGGGGTTTTATCAGTAATGAGTTTCACATTCAAATCATCGTAGCGTACATTAAAAAGAGCCTATCTCACTCAGGAATAAAGCAGCTTACTAACAGTGAAAAAAAATTAGCAATCGGACCAGTATTTTCAGATATTACCTCGTTCAAACAAAAAAACAAACTTTACCTCTTTATTATATTAGTGTAGATATCCCTTTGCAAAAAAAAAAACAGTTATTTCTCTTCATAATTTACCGTTTAACTAACTAACGAGATTTCTAGTTTCGAAACTAAACCACTGAAACAGAATCTCCATAGTTTACATTTTACCGTAACTATGCACTCTACAGTTATCTAAAGTTTAGTTCTAACTAATATAAGTACAGTCAACCGCGTCAAAAATACGAAAATCGCTACTAAAGAAAAGATGAAATAAAATACGTATTATTAGTATTTGTCACAAACACGATAATTTTTAAATGATAGAAAAAAAAAAATGTGTATTTTTCACAATCACAAAAGGTTTTTAAAGGTACAAATGAAAAGAAAAAGAAAGAATATGCGTTCTCTCTCTGGAACTCAAAGGTTTTTTAGAGAATTCAGAAATCAGATATCAGAAACGTTTATTTCAAATAGGCCAATTACAGACACTGTTGAATTGTCAAAATGTCGGTCAGTCAAAGAAAAAGTGAAGCTAATTTGCACTTTCCAAAGCGTAGATCTCTATGGAGAAGAACGTGCAAGAACCACCAATTACACAAACGTACAGCTACGTACGAACGTAAAGCTTGCTTTTGTACATGAATTGTTAAATTCTCTTTTGAAAACTAGCATTATGAATGTAAGGGGCTTATTAGACCCCGTAACGTTTAAGAAACTAAAAGCTATCTTTGACTAAATAAAAAAAGAAACAATTCTCGGTACACTATAGGTACACGCTCCGGCGGCGGCTAAACAGACTGCTTTTCTTTCATTACTATATTAATTTTATTGTGGTTCATAAATCTATATTAATTTCTTGTTTTAATTATATTGCATGTATTACTACTTTGCACGCCCTAGAGGCAGAACATAGCGCCTTCACGTAATAATAAGAACTTATAATGTACCTATGTTTTACAATGAATCGTGAATTTAGAACATTAGCCGCACCATAAAAAAAAACACGTACGAGGCTTATTAGACCTCGTACCAAATCGAGCATGATAAAATAAAATTGTTACCAAAAACTTGTAGTTGAGTGTACATCTAACGAATCAGTGACGTCCGACTGCAAGCTATGTTAGGATGGAGGAGGGGGGGGAGGTAGGGTGGGAGAGAAGGCTACTAATTAATACCTTGCAGGTTTAAAGACCGTTTGAATTATTAATATGGGGCGGACGTGCTGGGATTCTTTGTTTCAGCTTTCTTTTTGAGTTGATTTTCCTTCGGAGAATTTGTAGGTACCTACAAAACAATTTAGGGCCATGAAACGAAGGCAAATTATGAATACAGGAATGGGTTGGTCAGTAAAAGTCTGAAACGCCTTCGCGCTCCGCTCTAGAGCAAAAGAAAACAGTGGATGATTTCCTATAATTTTTTTTTTTTAAGGTGGCGGTTTTTTTGGTAGTTGTTTTAGACCTAGAATCTTGTTTCTCGACAAATTTCATGGAATTATGAAATCCTCTATAGATTTCGATTCCCATGCGAGCATCAAAATATGCGATGAATTAGAATTTGATGTTTTCACTGCTTTAAAGAGCTTGATACCTCTACACGATCCTGATTAAAGGTTCTTGATAGATAGGATGACGGGCAATAAAGTGATCTTATAAGGGTTCTCGTTTTGCTAACCGTGGTACGGAACCCAACGTAACAATATTTTTTTTTACAAGCTTTTATTTAGTATCACCTGTCCTGATGTTACTCGTAGTCTGTCATCAAATCTTGTAAATTAAATTTGACCCATTTCCCGGTTACCGATTGAGCTGAAATTTTGCATGCATGTGTAAATAAGATGACAAAGCAAAATTATTATGATATGCAGCTGATCTAATGATGGAACCGGAAGGTGGCTAAGAGAACTTGGTAGTTAAACAACATAACCCTATCGAGTTTTGGCTCGTATGATTCATCTTGACGAGTAGCTATGGAAACTTGCTTTAACCCTTCAGATACCGTCAATTAGAGACACAATAGTAAGACAATAGATGCGCGGCCACCGGGTGTCGCTTGGGGATTCATGAATTAAAAAAATAATTTTCATTTAAAGCTTATTTATATGACAAATTCTATCAATCTGGCGCGTTGCTGTTCCACGCATGCCTCAAGAAGATTTCAGCAAGCCGTAGGGTCCAAGTAGCGTCGAAGCCTACTGGGTTTACTCCGGGGCCCTGGAACGAAGGCAAAGAAGGAACAGCAGTGGGTTTTAGTCAGTAAAACGCTGTACTTCTAGCGAAGTTGCTAATCTGCAATAGTTAAAACTAGTAGAAACTTAGAAAGCATCAAATGTCAATGAAATAACGTTATAAAATGAAATGACGTCATCTCAACGCTCATCTCATCAATCACGTGGCTAGAACAAAATAATTCGACGAAAGCTTGCGTCGAAGCGTTCGATGCAAAACGACGCGAAACGGTTGTAACTTGGCTAGGGGGGCTTTTTTTTCGGTGGGAAGAGTCATCTTATTACAACCCCCGCTCTTGGGTGGAGCGGGAGATAGTGTCAGACTCTTACTGACTAAAAACCCCACCCGTTCCTTCTAGCCTTCATACTGGGGCTCGAGTTCCTTTCGGATAACCCTGGCCCCAGTAGGCTTCGACCCATCTGGGCCTTTCCTGTCACTGACAACTCCTTGAGGCGCGCGGGAACTGTGCACGCCGTTGGCTAGGGGGGCTGCCACGCCCTCACGCAGCGCTCAATGGATGATTTTCACGTAAAAGAAGATAGTAATAAATCTAGATTTTTTTTGCTATTACCCTTTGTATTAAATCAAACACAGTAATCTTTTGTTAAAGCAAAATATGCCGAAAACCTTAGTCACTGAATAAATTCAAAGCAAAACCATCTTACAAGGCTTTTTCATTCAACCCGCAACCTCGACATATCACAGTAACAAAACTGACTTAATTAATTAATAATGTTTGTCATTAAGGGTCATTAATTACCCCCAGTTGACCCCTGATGGACGCGGGGGGACACGGCTAAAGACTTTTATGTATGACATATTTTATTCAGGGAAATATGAGTTGGTTGTTCGCTTTGCTGGGTTTGCAGTGTGTATTTTGGTTGAAATGATGACAATGATGATTTTATTATTATTATTATTATTATTATTATATACTCTGTTTGAACTCTGTTTTGTGGACTATGACTAGGAATTGAGTAATAAGCCAATTCACGATCACACAACTGATTTATTATGATTCAAGCTCTAGGTATTCACTTCACACAATAAGCCGTGAGACAGTTCCCGAGACTAGACGTTGTTGTTCGCACGGCTGCCGACACTTTTATTCTGCTCGGTTCGTGCAAACGTTAGAACGGATTCTGGCAAAATGACATGTGTCACTTGTCACTTAGCTCGTTTATTTGTTCTCAAGCTTCCGTACTATTGACTTCACCGACAAATATATTTAAAATTTTAATTTAATAAATGGTCTTATCTTTAGATTGCTATGAGTTATAAGTTTGATCTTACTGCTGCTTGTAGATTTCAGCTTAATGCTTCCAGGCAATCTTGAGGAAAAGGGCCTTGACAGATGAACCAACAGACAAACGGACATCAAAATAGGTTCAAGAGACAGTGAAAAATGTTAGTTTAAATGTCTAATCTAGTTGGTAACCGATTGAAGAATATATTCAGAAAAGTCTTCAAAAAATAATAATTATTATAATAATATTCCACAACTATCACACAATGCCGTCTAGTCCCAAGCTAAGCAGAGCTTGTGTTAATACATACATATTATAGATAAATTACACCCAGACACAGAACAAATGATCATGTTCATCACATAAACATTTATCCTGGGTGGGAATCGAACCCACGACCTCCGGCATAGCAGTCAGGGCTACTAACCACTAGACCAACAGGCCAGTCAGAACAAAATACCACATACTGAATTATAAACTACCAAGAACGTGGTAATATTTCTTCACACTTAAATATTTCACAAAGCCACAATATCCGTTTTAAAAACTCCTTTTTTATTCATACAAAATTGATGATCTCAACATCGGAAACTTTCGGATAAGTTCGTCAAACTTCGGGCGGCGATGCGGGCGAACTTCGAGATAGGGATGTCCAAAACTGTTATTACTTTACTCGTTGGAACACAAGGAAGTGTATTTTGTAAGGACCCGCTTGTGGGGGATATAATATTGGGTTTTATTTCAGTTTGTAAAGTAGTTACTTGGCTATAATTTGTAATGCGAAGGGTTTTATACTGCCGGGTTGGAATCGTAAAGTGTGTTGTGGTAGGACGTTTCAAAATAACAAATAACACTTTTCAATATAGTCGTTCGAAAATTACTTTAACATGTTCAACGTGGTACGGGGTAATACACCTCGTACATATCGTCCTTGCGGTGTGGCTAAAAAAACATAGTCTTCTTTCTGTACGGAGGCCGTAACTTCAATGTGTTTTAGTTTAGAAAGTAGATGAATAAAATAAAATAGAATGCAGTTATGTCACGGAGTGAGTATAACTTACGGGAGTTCTCCCGTCGTTGGATGATTTTCCATCTTTTTAGTTTTTTTTTTTTTTAGTTTAGATAATTAATTTAGTTTTGTTTATCTTACTCGAATATGTTAGTTACAAACTACTACTTCTGTATATTTACATATTTATTCTTTCAACGCCATGACCTATGGCAAAACATATGATCCACCATCATTCTAAACAACATCTATAAACACCAATTTATACCTACTGCATACTCATGATCAACAAACAAAATATCTTTTATCTTTTACTAATACTTCACGAAGAGTGGCGATCAAATGCTTTTGATCTCAGTATCTCTGACAAAATAATCTTTCCATTCTCAAAAGAATGTCTCTGATCATAATTTGCACAAAAAACAATAACGGAGATCAATTAAATTCTTTGTCAAAGAAAATCTTTGATGTCCTTCATGAATAGAAAGATGCTGCTATAAAAATATGACATTAATTGCAATTAGAGATGAGGGCTTTGATTTGAATGTAAACAGACTAATTTATCATAGCTTTGTTAAAGTCTGAAGGTTGACTGATACAGGCATATTAAAGACAAGCTTTTGCCAGTGACTTTGCTCGCGAGACAGAAGAAAATATACAGTCTATGTCGCTCAGAGATAAAGTAGCATTCTACTGAAACAATAGGTTAGTTTCCAGGGTCAAAATAAGTACATTTTATTTAGTACTTATTTTAGATTTAAAAAATATATTGGACACGTATTTTTTATTTGTAAACTAACCCAAAATTGACAAAGATATAGCCCATTAAAGTTACGTGTAACGTCACGCGCCGTGTTGCCTTTTTTCGCACGGGGTGACGTCACACGTAACTTTAATGGGCTATATCTTTGTTATTTTTTGTTTAATCGAAAAAAAAAATGTGTCCAATATTTTTTTATAATCTAAAATACGAACTAAATAAATTGTAGTTATTTTGACCCTGGAAACTACACTATTCCAATAATGTATATGATAATGTAACAGAGCAATGTCGAGAATTTCAAAAATTTCTAACACTTGTGCAAAGCTGTGGCAGGCTTCTAGTCTAATAACATAAATTAGAATATTCTTGCAAGTAGAAAGCTAAAGGAAGAGACTCAATAAATTCCTTTCAGTTGGTTAGAATTTTGCTTTGAGCTGAGTGCAGCAGCTAATAAATCCTATTTAGTGATGCATTAAGTTTAGTTTCATTTGTCTGGCGGTAGTCTTGACTTTTTCTACAATATTTTAAGGTTATACATACAAGTAGAGTAGCTTACTCTATTTATTTTATTATTTACTAGCTTTTGCCCGCAGCTTCGCCCGCGGATATGATAATAATTTTCACTTAGGGATAACGCACTTTTCTATCAGTGAAAAAACTTCTTCAGCTCTATGTGGTGTAATGTTGACTTGCTGTCATCATCATTATAATCATGCGGCCGAAAGTCGTCCAATACAAGAAATAGGCCTCTTCCAAGTGTCGCCACAACGATCGGTCCTGTGTGTCTCGCATCCATAGGATCTCGGGCATTCTAACGCTGTGTCTTCCCGTACGTGGTCGTCATTCTAGAAACCATCGTCTCCATCGATCATCTATTCTGCGGGCAATGGGCTCTGTCTACTAACCACTTAAGTTGGGAAATTCTTCGGGTTATATCAGTGACCTTGGTTTTCCTGCGGTAGAGCAAATGTCATCATCATCATCATCATCATCATCATCATATCAGCGGAAAGACGTCCACTGCTGGACATAGACCTCCCCCAAGCGTCGCCACAACGACCGGTCCTGTGCGTCACGCATCCATCGGATTCCCGCGACCCTGACCAGATCGTCGGTCCACCTTGTTGGAGGCCTTCCAACACTGCGTCTTCCGGTAAGTGGTCGCCACTCCAGAACCTTTCGTCCCCATCGACCATCTGTTCTGCGTGCAATGTGCCCTGCCCATTGCCACTTGGCGGCTCTTCGAGCTACGTCGGCAACCTTGGTTCTCCTGCGGATATCTTCATTTCTGATGCGATCACGCAGGGAAACTCCGAGCATAGCCCTTTCCATCGCCCTTTGGGTGACTTTGAGCAAATGTAAGAACTATATTTCACCGATACACCATGGTAGCATCATCAGTCGATAGTAGTAGACCAGTTGATAGCTACAACTTAGGGGTCTTTAAGTCAAGACTGAATAGGTTAGGTTAGCTGATGGTAAGCGATGATGTATGACCACATCATGTGAGATGGTGATCAAACGCAAGCCTATCAATAATAATAAAAAAAGTTGCCGCTGCCAACAAAATGTACAGCTCTATAGAGAGTCACTTGGTATCCGTTTGGTTGCATAACCAATTTGGTGGCGCGACCAGCTCGGACGTATGGCGACTCTAGTATCTGTATCGTGTCTAGTTTGGTAGCTTAGGGCTATATTTTACCGGGATACCATGGCGGCAAAACTGGTCGTGCCACCATGGTGTCGCGATGAAATATAGCCCTAAGGTTTTTATTGATTAAAATCCACCTATGTTTCTATGCCATTTGAGGCCCGTAGCAACGGTAACTCTTTCAATTAATCCCGCAGCTTTGTTGCCCGTATTCCCAGCCCGTATGTTTCCATAGTATTATCATTATATTCTTATCGAGTATATTAAGTAATAAAGACTCAAATAAATTCCACCTTTACTAATTGTGTTTGTTTGTAGCTGATCAAAGTTTGGCTCTATGACGACCTTTATCACAATGTCCGTATGTATTTCTATGTATTTCAGGATGTTGTTCCGTAAGTTTTAGATTAAGATCATCAGATGGGTAAAAGAGAATAGAATAGATGAAACTTTATTGTACCTACACCAAAATAGTAACTATGTCACAGAAACTTAAATCTATGGGTACGATGGCGATCTTAAGCTTTGGTTTCCTAGGAAAGCGGTGCCGTCATATAGCGGCCGTTTTAACACATCGTAGTCATTTTTTCAAAACAAACGTCACAAACGTCATATGAAAAGTATCCAAGATAGAAAATGGACGACCTTGACTTAGCTTTACTTGGAGGATGAACTATCATCAGAAGAGGAAAAAAGTCGTTGTTCCGGAAAACGGCCGCTATATGACGGCACCGCTATCCTAGGAAACCAAAGCTTTATCACTGACAGCGATATCTTCCAGACAACACGAACGTTTCAGAAGACTTTTCCTTTAGAATAGGCGTTTCTTAGATTTTCACAGTTTTCAGTTAGTTAGTTTTCTCTTTTATATTTTGGCCTCCCCTTGTCTTCACATCGTCGTCCCGTTTTTGTATGGCCACCTTTTATTGTTTTGCTTTTTCTGGGCCCTCTGGAGTATCATAAGGTTACTAGTTTAACCCAAGTCTCCATTTTTTTTTTATTATTGTTGATAGGTTCGCGCTTGACTGCCATCTCATCTGACAGTATCTTATTGCAGCATTGTTACCCTTCATGCGCCGATTGTACATACGTCTGTGCAACTTGAATGACCTTGAAAAATTTCGTTTTGTACACACATTTGTATTTTTTTTTCTTGTGACTATATCTTTGTTTTTTCTAGAAAAAAAACAGAAAAAAAAATTTTTTTTTCTTGATTTTCGTAAAAACGTGCAATTACGTAATACTTATACAGCCCCGTCGCGCGAGGAGTTAAAATAGAAAATAGTAACTGATAAAACACGGGCAGATTTTAGTCAGTAAAATTCTAACACTCTCTCTCACTTCACCCTGAGCGAGAAAAGTTATTTGATAATTTCCCACCCAAAAAAAGGTACCACCTACTTAAATTCAAAACAATAAATTAAAAAAAACGCACAGCACACCGTAATTTCTTGGCGTAATAAGGTGAAAAATAAAATGGAGACTAAATTCAAGCTGCTTGATATACGAGCGCACTAATTCAAGACTGACTTTAATATTACCTGAGAGGGTGACAAATAGACGAGGTTCCTGTTTGTATGGCATCATCTTTTAAAGATATTCTGTTCTGGGGTTTATATAGGAGATTTAGAGATATTGTATTTGGTATAAAAACTAGTTATTTCCAGTGAAAGTTGAAAATCTATGCTTATGTTACTCGCTGATAATGTAGCATTGTAATGGAGAAACTGTGCCTAATAGCGTTTGTGTTTATTTATCTACACTATAATCTAATTATTATTGTTATTTTATGGTGGTCAAAAATCATCCAAAGTCAACCCCCGCTCTTGGCCGGAGCGGGAGATAGTGTCAGACTCTTACTGACTAAAAACCCACCCCGTTCCTTCTAGCCTTCATACCACGGCTCAAGCTCCCTTTCGTATAACCCTGGCCCAAGTAGTCCTCGAACCAGCTGGGCCCCTGCTGTTGCTGACAACACCTTGAGGAACGTGTTTGTATGCCGATAGACTTTGTTGTTTATGAATAGGCTGAGTAATAAGCAATCACTGAAATAATGTAGGTAATGTTCTATGTCGTCCTTAATTTTCCAGTTTAACCAGAATCGGATGCAGCTCATTATATCTACTTGATAATGCTTTGTGACCACTTCTTGTAACTACTCAATTATTAGGGCATTACCAATTACCGGTTAGCAGGCATGGAATTATCGGGTACCAGCCGATAATGCGATTGTAATGTTTTAAGTAGGTAATCTACTACCTGGGAAGCGGTTAAAAGGGCGGGAACTTTACCAGAATACAGGATGTTTCTCCTCTATTATTGATTATATTTTACCCGCGGCTTTGCCTGCTTACATAAAATGTAGTCTATATCACTCAGAAAAAAAAAGCAGCCTACAAACAAAATAGTAAAAAAATCAAGTGTAAATAGTGTAAAAAAGCTCTCTACACTACGGTACAATTATTTACATCGCATGAGTCATGCTCTTTTTTTTTCGATGGGGAAAATCATCTTATGATAACCCCCGCTCTTGGGTGGAGCGGGAGATAGTGTCAGACTCTTACTGACTAAAAACCCCACCCCGTTCCTTCTAGCCTTCATACCGGGGCTCGAGTTTCCTTTCAGATAACCCTGGCCCCAGTAGGCGCATGAGTCATGCTCTGACAATGTGTTTACCTCAGATTTACAATTATTGAAGGAAACTTACCTGTAGTGGGACTTTTATTATTGATAGGCACGTGTTTGACCACTATGTCACCTGATGGTATCCTTATCCTTATCCTTTTAAGGGGCCGAGATACAGCTCGGACACTTTGACCCATGTGGATCTTTTGTGGTCCCCTAGATAGCATACTCCTCCCCACCCTCGCTGAAAATCTCCTTCATAAGTTTCACAACGAGATGCGGGGATAAGAGCCTGTAATCCTCTGGTCTTGGATATCCTACCCCTAGAAGACTCATTCGCTTGTTAGCCAAAGCATCGCATGTGCACAGCAGGTGCTCCATGCGTTCTTTATGTTCCTCACACAACCTGCACATGGAAGTCGCGGCTAGACCCATTTTCATGAGCATGTCGTTGGTTCCAAAGTGCCCTGTAAAGGCACCCATCAGGTAGCGGATTTGCCCCCTGCTCATATTCCACACCTGATGGTAAGTGATGATGTGGTCGACGATGTAGTACGCTAGTCTAGAAGCAACCTATTCACTCTTTACTTAAAGTCTCCGAAGTTGTAGTGCTAGCCTACAACTTAAACACAGACTCCGACAAGGAATTCCACTTCTTAGCTTAGTTAATGTTTCTTCTATGAGACTTCAATTTATTTTAAGTATCTCGAGCGGCAGCGGAACAGAGCTATGCCGATATCTGCGGAAGGAACAGCACTCACTCCGGGCTTTCTAGACCACGTTGCTTGACCTGGCCTCGCTGAAAGTTGTTATTATTGTTGTACAGGATGGATACCGTTGTAGACGACCAGCAACGTATAGCTCGCTGTCGACCGATCCCAAGTCAACGGCTGCGGAGTATAGGTGTCACATGCGTCTTAAAGAGATGTCAGAAAAACCGTATGAGCCCAGCAGGGCTGATACTCTGGTTCAAGTTTTGGTGCTCTGATTCAAGGGTGAAGAGAGATCTTCAGACTTTTGTTGACTAAAACCCAAATGTGTTCCTACAGACTCTCTTTACGTTCCAAGGGCTTTTTTATTTTTCCGCGCAATTTTACAACCAAGAACCTATAATAGGACCACTATAGCACTATAGGAACTTAAAAATTGGGGTGTCAAAATGGGCGATTTTATCGCTAAGAGCGAATTTTTACTGACAACCTTTTGATGGATTAGACAGAGAAGGAAAAAAAGACACTCAGGTAAGAAATAAAGAAAGAAAGAAAACTATTTTATATGGCATACACACTCGTAGATACACACATAATAAGAACATGTAGACACTAATTATATAACAAAACCAAGAAACAACTAACAATGTCTGGCTCACACGGCGGCGCCAAAGAGGTAGATCGTGGTGTATTGTTTAAATCTAAATACATCTTTACAAGTTTGGTACACTAGTAAACAAATAAATTCATTTCTAAGTACACAGCACACAACATGCAGTAACCTAGATTTTTATTGTTCATTTATTTCTATGATACTGCTGATGTTATGTGATGTTTTATGAAACGTAAGGAAAGCTTGGTTTTGATGTGTTTGTAACAACAATAATACTGATGCGGGTTTCACATTAGTTTAACTTTTAAGTTTAAGTACAAACGCGTAAAATAACCAATTATTGAGCATCAAAATAATCATCCATTTGGCAAAAGTAAAATGTGTCAAGAACGGTGGCAGTATTGCCACATTTGCCTCGCTGGATAGCAATGTTGAAAAATCTAACACCCGATAAGGCATTTGCGCCGGTATTCCTTTTACAATATAGTACATTTTTACACTAGTGGTGAAAGTTACTTATTTCGTCCCAAGAAGGAGTTGGCGGCCGAGCGTAGCGAGCTCGCTAATTCGAGGGACTAATTAAGTAACTTTATTCCCGAGGTAAGCACTGTGCTTTTCATTACGAATACAAGAAGATAGACCTAGTTTTTTTTAAATAATTTGACAGCTGTTAGTTGAAAGTAAAACTCCCTAGGGATGAAAAGTGTGATACTTCTCAGCCCACCCCTCAGACAACTTCAGACCTACTTTCAGAGTGTGAGTAATGAAAAATATTTTTATAGCAGTTTAATAACTAAAAAAACATTATTTTTTTTAACTTTATCCATATTTAAATCTGTTTTTTTTTTTTAATGTTTATTATTTTTATATTTTTTAATTGACATAAACGAGTGCTTATCTGGTAACGATTGACGCAATCGCGTTAATGGTGAGGCGAACTAGTTTACTAAGAGCCTATTCACTCTAGCTTTGATGACGCCTAAATTATAATCGGACGAGAAGACGCCAACAGGCAAATATTTTTTTCTTTTTGTCTTGGATTTTTATAGTGTATCGTATCTAGCTTCCAGTACATTACTTATATTATTTAATTTTTTGGAGGTAGGTTGAACAGAGAATAAAGTCCCGCAAACCTCCTTTGAAAAAGGAGGATCCTCCGACCAGACAGGATGTTATAGTCTGGTGGGCGACTGCCCGATAGTTGATGTCGGCCTGTCGTATATGTTCAAATCGCGCGGAGAACTTTGATTGCGCGATGCAGGATTTCGTATTTTCTTCGTAGTTCTTATGTGGCGTCATAGATGTCGCTACAATTTCTTCTCAATCCACTATCTACAAGTTCTTGCCAAAGGTACAACAGTCCTTTCAAATTCTCCGTCATTACCTATAAAACTTATTTCATTTCATGTTTTAACTTCGTTGTTCGGCTTACAACTTGGAAAAACAACTTTAACCTAGATATTCTATTCCATTACCGTGTTTCTGCTGACTGTACCTTTCAACGAGCTTCGGAATTTATTGTTAAGATGGGGAGGTTGCCATTTGAAACGAATATTACCTGCTTTGGTATTTGCATCGTGGTGAGAAAAGGATATAGGAAGAAAAAAAACTTTTTTGGAATAATTATATCCACAACTATCACACAACGTCGTCTAGTGTCAAGTTCAGCAGAGCTAGTGTTATGAGTACTAGACAACTAATATGTATTTCTAAATACATTCATATATGGACAAATTATACCCAGACACAGAACAAATGATAATGCTCATCACACAAACATTTGTCCTGATTGGGAATCGACCTCACGACCTCCAGCATAGCAGTCAGGGCCACTAACCACTAGTCCAACAGGCCAGTCAATAATAAATATTAAAAGTTTAAATGATTGAAGTCCCTAAAAGACAGAAATTCAAACTATCACGAAAACAGAGCCATTGGAAAATCTATAACTATTCTACAAAAGATTTCCAATTCACATGAAAATAGAAAACTCAAAGTTTCAGCAAAATGCAGATAAACAAACCCGAAAACTGCAAAACTTTAACACATACTGTGTGTAAAAGTTTCATCTATCCATGCATACAAAGTAGATGCATTATCAGCTCTTCATTTACGAAACTTCGAACTGAAACCAATCTCATTTCATTCTGTACCAAATGCATTCTATTGAAGGCTGTGACGTCATTCCTATGACGTCAGAGTGAACGTTCCAGGTCATGACATTGTTCGAAGCTGAGCTCTCTCGTAACTCTCCTGAAAATCTAGATAGATTCGGGCTAAAATAGGTACGTCTGAAACTAGGTTGAAGTGTGTTGTTCCTAGTTCTACAATGCTGATTTGGGGTAGTTTGAAGCTACCGATTTTTAGATTAGCTCTTTGTAAGAGAAGGTTATGAGCAGTGGTGGCCGAGTTGCCCGAGTTGTATGTTGTAGATTCGAACCCAGGCAGACTCATTACTTCATCACTACTGCTCTCAAAACGGTGAAGAAAAACCTCGTAAGAAACCGACATGTTCTAGAAACAAAAATTCAAAGACGTGTGACATTCACCAACCCGCATTAGGCCCGCGTGGTGGATTACAGCCCATTCCCTCTCCTAGAGAGGAGGCCTGAGTCTCAGCAGTGGGAACATTAAAAAAGCTGATGATGAAGAGAAGTTTGCAGTCTTTCTGGGACGTAAGAGTAACCAAGGAGTTGAGTTTCTTACTGGTTCTTCTGTATAGAAAATAGCCTATGATGTAGGCCTATGTGAAACAATGATTTTTAGTTTCGAGTTTGTAAAGTGCGTCAGTAAAAACACAAAATAGATAGGTACAGAAGACAATCTCATGTATGTACAACACTTTTTATACCTACGCTCGGTGGACGCACACTAATGAGCGTTTGAGCCGGAACTGTTCGACGAGCGGGCCGAGGCGCTCCGAGATATCATGTCCGTGAGCGGTGTCTATGTGTACGTTGCTCGAGCGTGCACAGACAAAATGTAGATTGATTTCTGTACCTATATATTTTGTGGTAAAACTTTGGAAGTTTGGATCACCGTTTCATCCCCTTAGGGTGTCAATTTTGGAAAATTCTTAGGGGTTTTCAAAAATTGCAAAAAAGTGACACGACTGTAACATTATTTTGTCAAAACAGATCAGGCCATTTTTCCTATTTACTTTCTACATTAAAATTCATTTTTAAAACGTCTCATAAACGTACATTTCAAAAAGCATTACCTTTTAAATATAAAATACGCGATATTGGCATCTTGACAGGTAATGTTCTTCAAATGTTACCTTTAAATATATTTTATTTCAAAGAAAACCGATTCCCAATATTAAAACAAAAGGTATATTGTCAATAAATTGTGGCAATATACTTACTTTGAGAAGGTACGTTTTCTATAATGGTATTGATATTGCTTGCCAACGCTTGGTGCATTGCGGATCTCCTTTATTGGCCAATTTGATTAAATTCACTAGGTATAGATTTTGTACAAAGGAGTAGGTATTAGGAGGCTTGTAACTGGCCTGTTGGTCTAGTGGTTAGTGGCCCTGATTGCTAGGCCGGAGGTTGTGGGTCCGATTTCCACTTACACAAATATTTGAATGTGTAATGAGCATGATCAGTTGTTCTGTGTCTGGGTGTAATTTATCTATACTTAACCCTTCAGATACCGTCAATTAGAGACACGATAGTAAGACAATAGATGCGCGGCCACCGGTGGCCGCTTGGGGATTCATGAATTAATATATGTGTGTATTTAGAAATATATATGTAAGTATGTTTATCAGTTGTTTAGTACTCATGACATAAGCTCTGTTTAGCTTGGGATTGCAACTAGACGTTGTTGTGTGATAGTTGTTGAATATTATTATTATTTATTTGTTTATTTGGATCTGTAACAAAGGTTACACAGATACAGTATAAATAACTAGGCTTGGGGTTTTTTAATTCATGAATCCCCAAGCGACCACCGGTGGCCGCGCATCTATTGTCTTACTATTGTGTCTCTAATTGACGGTATCTGAAGGGTTAACGGGTGCTCTTTCAGTTACAGAAGACCATAGCATTTATATAAGTGATAGATAGGAAAATTCACAAAAAATTACCAAACAGCTTAACCAAAAAAACACATTCAATAAATCATGTCAAATTAAAACTAAAACATTAGTGTCAAGATACAAAAGTCAAAGGGGATACATTGGTTATTAGCAGATCTTAATTAAAAATTTAAAAAGAGCTTGCTTGCCAACTTTTACTTAAAGGCCTACTTTAAGTCAAGAGTGAATAAGTAGATTGTTTTTAGGCAAGCGCGCTCTTTTTAAATTTTTATATTTAAAAAGAGCGTTAGGTTATAGCTATCAGGAAACACAGACTCCGGCAGGAAATTGCACTCAAAGTTAAAAGAATTATGTTTTTATGCAGCAAATTTTGCTACTTTGAGAATTCGCTTTACGTTATAAAATATACTGTAGCGTGTTTCTGATTTTCGTTCAATAGTTGCAGTTCGTTTGAGTTGTTGATTTATATGATTTGGCATTTGAAATATTAACCTACCTAGTTTGAAGTTGTCCAATAAATAATGGTTGATGAGACTTTCAGTTTATCATGATATTTTGTTAGTTTAATTTGATTTGTGGTTCGATGGCGTGTAGGTGCATAATTCTTTTACGAATTTTTATGTGTCTAGTGAATCATTGAAGATGTTTAGAGGTTATTTAAAATCTAAAAGACGATTACTGATGATCAATGATCCTTTTATAAACATTATAAACAGCTACTTAGGTACCTACTTTTGTTCTACTTTTTACAAAACTTTTAAGATTTCGTTGTTCTATCTAACTTATTTTGACTCTGTATTTTGCTATAACTATCTACGTCTGTATGACGCGACGCAAGCACATCAAGCACCCCGTAGAAAATTTGAATGATCCCCACGCGCCTCAAAGAGATGTCAGCAAAACCGTAGGGACACTATGGGTGGACTTCCGAAAGGGAAACCCATGTTCCTGGAACGCAAAGGGCAAAGAAGGAACATAGTTGTGGTTGTAATCATTTAAAGTCTGACACACCTTCTCACTCAGCCCTAGAATGTGAAAAGGTATTAGATGATTTTTCACCTTAAAAAAAAGCCAAACCCAAAAGCTGAAACCGGCTTTTTCAGGCCGAAACTGGCCGAATCCAAAGTCGAATCATCAGTCAGTTTACTACATAACTCAAAACAATATAACTCGTTGCAAAACAGTTCATCTGGAAAAAACTTCACCCTATTTTAGCTGTCAAGCAGCATAGCCGTGTTCCGGAGTGAAGAATACAAGCGCCAGTGAAATTACTGGCACTTCAGACTTGCGAGGAGTTTGTCTCTGAGAGATGGGCGCACGGAGGGTGGTGACGGTGCTATGTAACTAAGGAAAGTCTACCGTAGACGTGAATTACCTATTGCACATTTAAATTTTAGTGGAGTTTCTTTACTTATTAAATACTAGTTTCCGCCAGCAGTTTCACCTGCCTAATTAAAATATAGCTTATGCCACTCAAGAATAAAGCAGCTTTCTATCGGTGAAAAAAGTTCGCAATCGGACAGTACTTTCAGAAAACCTCTGCAATCAAACAAAAAACAACTTTACCTCGTTATTATATTAGTGTGACATCCCCCGCTCCGCCCTAGAGCGGGGGAAAATCATCTGATGACATCCCCCGCTCTAGGGCGGAGCGGGGGATGTCATCAGATGATTTTCCCACCGAAAAAAAAACCATATTGCGATAAACTCGAAAACTATAGATACTTAACGGATTTAGCACAACATACAACATACTTAGCGGGTTTCACCAATAGACGAGAACGATTCTTGACTTAGTAAGTCTGTAATATAATGCATATTGTGGTAGAGAAAAATCGAGAATTTTAAAAATTAGCAAGCAGAATATAACTCTGTCTGTCTGTTACGCTTTCAGGGTTAAACTACTGAATAAATTTTGACGAAATTTGGTATGGAGTAACCTTAAACCTCAAGGATGGACATTGGCTACTTTTCATCTGGTTTTGATTTTAAATTCGCGTCAGCAATAACCGAAATTCACTCGAAAAAAGTCGTTCGTAAAAGCTATATTTTGATGTAACATCGATACTCTTTTTATAGCCTACTAGCTTTTACCCGCGGCTTCGCCCGCGTTTGTTAATATATTTCACTCTTTTTCCCCCTTTTCCCACTTAAAAATAAATAAATTACCTATGGCCGTTTCCAGAGTCCCAACTATCTCTGTAACAAAATTCATCAAAATTGGTTTTGCCATTTATTTTATTCAATACTTTATGCATAAACGTACAGAGGCGAACTTAATGCCTCTACGCATTTTCTTCCAGTCGAACTTTGGGTGATGCAGAGAAAGGTGGTAGGTGCAATAAAAGAGTAAGAAAAAGGCGATTATAAGAATAAATATAATACAATTAAACAATATATACTTAAATTAATACGCCATTTAGGCGTGATGACGTAAGAAACAAACAAACTCACTTTCGTTTTTATAATATTAGTAAGGATTCATACGAAAGAAGTCGTTCACAAAAGCTATATTTTGATGTAACATCGATACTCTTTTTTATAGCCTATACGAAATGTTTACGTTATTCATGAATTTAGTAAACCAGTTAAGCTAATTGAAGATCAAAAACGTTTCCGTCGCCTTCCGCCCAGTAACAGTAAACATCCGAATATCTACGTTTTTATCTGAAATCACATGAAAACATCGACTTCTGCCAAGTCCGAAGTTTATCGGTTTTGTTAAACAAAATAAGCAATAGGTACGTTAGGAGGGAAAACAAATCGTAAACAACGTCGCGTCTGAGAGGGCATAAACTGAGGAACAGAGTTCTGTATGGGTTATAATGACAGGTGGGATGACGATAGGGATGACCATCGTTATCCCTATCGTCATCGAATGATGTGTGTTTAAGTACAAAATTAAAAGTATAATAATAATATTCCACAACTGTCACACAACGCCGTCTAGTCCCAAGCTAAGCAGAGCTTGTGTTATGGGTACTAGACAACTGATAAACATACTTACATATTGCTAAATACATAGATATTATAGATAAATTACACCCAGTCACAGAACAAAAACGATCATGCTCATCACATAAACTTTTGGGTGGGGATTTGTCCTGGGTGGGAATCAAACCCACGACCTCCGGCATAGCAGTCAGGGCTACTAACCACTAGACCCACAGGCCAGTCAGTATGTAATACACTCTAGATTTTCTATTTAAATATTTGCCTAAATTAGTAACTAAATTATGATTTTTCAAAGTCAAAGTCAAAATATTTTAAAAATAATTACAACTCGCGGATGAGACGCATATCTTCCCTATCGACTGATGTTGTGTTGTGTTTGTTATTTAGCATTAAGTATGCGTCTTAATCGCGTGAATAAAATGTTTTTCTTTCTTTCTTTCTAACTTGCTTGGTGGCATTTTGGAGAGTGTGTTCAGGAATTGCATGACTTGATTCCGCCATCTCATTTTTGCTATCAGAAAACCGACGTACGGCGAGTATCTATCCTTACGTTGTAGAAACCTCTACGGTCCGGACTAAACGTTTCGCCTCGTCATTTATACCGCGTACATCGAGGGACTGGAACAATTTGCCTGCTGCGGTCTTCCCGTCTGATTATAATTTAGGCGTCTTCAAGGCTAGAGTGAATAGGCTCTTAATAAACTAGTGCGCCTCACCATCAACGATTGCATCACTGCTTACCATCAGGTAGGATCGCAGTCAAGTACCAGTTTATATCAAACAATAAAAAAAAAACTATCAATAAAATATTAACAAAAAAAAAATACTCACAAATGTACTCGTAAGGCAGTTGAAGTCTAAATAACAGTGTACATATTTAGTAAAGCTCTAAAACAACAAAGAGGATATCAAAAATAATTGATTCATGCAACGAACGTTGAAGCTCGTTAATATAATTGATTTACGTAATCGCAAATCAATTATTTTATTGCTTTACTTTGTTTAATGTAACACACAAAGGATCCATGGTTTTGTTATTGATTTCAGTTTGGAAACTTTGGATGTCAAAGCGTGACAAGGATTTGTATGTGGTCGTTGAAACCTTTATAACATCGGGTGTGGATAATTCGTAAAATCTATGACTTAGTTTAGTCTTCTGATAATGATAAGTAACTATTTTCATTTTTTTTTTACAAAATAATAGGGTAGTTTCCAGGGTCAAAATAACTACATTTTATTTAGTCCGTATTTTAGATTTAAAAAAGTATTGGACACGTACTTTTTTTTTCGATTAAACAAAAAATAACAAAGATATAGCCCATTAAATTTACGTGTAACGTTACGTCGTGCTGCATTAATTCGCACGGGGTGACGTTACGCGTAACTTTAATGGGCTATATCTTTGTTATTTTTTGTTTAATTTACAGATAAAAAAATACGTGTCCCTATTTTTGAATAATCTAAAAAATGTATTTAGTCCGAATTACATTTTTTACAGCAACTAGCCTATTAGGGACTCCATAGAACGACAATGAGAGAGTGAACGCCGGCGTTCGCCTGGGGTTTAATGAATTAAACCTCGACACAGTAATTTCACATCATCTCTCATAGACAGAGCTTTTAAAACTAAGCCAACCAATTTACAAAGGTGCTTTCCGTAACTAGCATACAATCACGCCAATTAAACGGGCTACTATCAAAAGGGTTTGATAAGGGTGATAAGGGAAAGATAACGGGCGACAGGTTCGCTTTGATAAATGATTGTGTGGATGCTGAGTAATTTGAGAAAGTGGTGTCTGAATTGTTATTGTTTGAAGAGAGAAATTGATTGTCAGTTTTTTTTTTTGGAATGATGAGTTGGGTGCAATGGTTAAAATGGGGAGTGTGTAATTTATTTTATCACCACTGCTCTCAAAATGGTGAAAGAAAACATCGTGAGGAAACCGGCATGCCCTAGGACCAAAAACTCGAAGACATGTGACATTCACCAACCCGCACTGGGTCCACGTGGTGGATTACGGCCCGTTCCCTCTCCTAGAGAGGAGGCCTGAGTCCCAGCAGTAGGAACATCATAAAGCTGCTTATGCTATGCTAGAGTGACAGCATACTCTACTACTTTAAAATGCAGACCCACATGAAATAGCGGGCTTGCGGACTGCGAGCTATGGGTAGCTCGCTGTCTGACCGTCCGGTAACTGTCCGGACCGAGCCCAAGACGTCGACGGCGCGCACTGTTCCCGCGCGCCTTAAGGAGTTGTAAGCAACAGCAGGGGCTCAGCTGGGTCGAAGCCTACTAGGGCCAGGGTTAATCCGAAAGGTAGCTTGAGCCCCGGTATGAAGGCATGAAGGAACGGGGTGGGTTTTTAGTGAGTAAGTGTCTGACACTATCTCCCGCTCCGCCCAAGAGCGGGGGTTGTCATTGGATGATTTTTGCCCACCGTAAAAAAAAACCCACACTGGTCTCGCGTGCCGGATTACGGCCCATTCCCTGTCCTAGAGAGGAGGCTTGATAACCAGCAGTGTGAACGTTAAAAAGCTGATCTTATGCTATGCTAGAGTGTCAGCATACTTCACTACTTTAAAACTCAGACCCACATGAAATTGTCAAAGTACGACACAGAACACCGGTCGAATTCCAGCCAAATTCCGGCTTTCACACGTTTTTTAACGAACAAAAATTGAGCGAACATGTCATTCGAAACATTTCTGTATGGCAAAAGAGAAACCTTTATTTCAGTTCAGGCCATATACACGGTTTTTGTAAAACACTGACAACCTCTCAGGACTATGCTACTAACTTTATAAACAACAACTTTTGTGCTATGACTTTTAAAAAATTGTTATTATAATTCACCAGATTTTAATCCTTACTCATATTATAAAAGCGAAAGTGAGTTTGTTTGTTTTTTTGTTTGTTACGTCTTCACGTCTAAATGGCAAAACCGATTTTGATGAATTTTGGTACAGAGGTAAATGGGATCCTGGAGACGGACATAGGCAATTTTTTTTTTAAATTGTCAAAAGGGAGAAATAGTAAAGAATATTAATAAACGCGGAAGAAGTCGCGGGTAAAAGTTATTATAAAAAAAGCGAAAGTAAGTTTGTTTATTTGTTTGTTTGTTACGTCTTCACGCCAAAATGGCAAAACCGATTTTGATGAAACTTGGTACACGGATAGACCGTGTCCTGGAATAGGACATAGGATACTTTTTATCCCGGAAGTATGTTCCCTTGGGATAATTTTTTGCTATCACGCGGGCGAAGCCGCTGGGAGCATCTACTAAATATTACGAAATCTATGCAAAGCAATAGTAGGTACAATAGTGGAAAGGAGTGAGGATCGGGTGACGGAGGTGCTTAATTCTCTTGTGTCGTATCATACAGAAAGACACATAGATAGTTATTGCAAAATACAGAGTTGAAATGTGTTAGATAGAACAAAGAAATCTTGAAGGTTTATTTTTGGTAAATGTAGGTATTATGTTTTGTAAAAGTCATAGAACAAAAGTTGTTGTTTATGATGTTAGTAATACAGTCATGCAAGGTTGTTAGTGTTTTACAAATAACTCTGCATATGATATATATAGAATACATAATAAAATGTAGGTTAAAAATCAAAACATTAAATTGAATTGAATTTGAAAACAATAAAAAAAGCATTAATCTACAGTAATATTATAAAGAGATAAAGTTTGATTTATTATATTCTTTATTGTACACCACATAAACAAATATATCATCATCATCATCATATCAGCCGAAAGACGTCCACTGCTGGACATAGGCCTCCCCCAAGCGTCGCCACAACGACCGGTCCTGTGCGTCACGCATCCATCGGATTCCCGCGACCCTGACCAGGTCGTCGGTCCACCTTGTTGGAGGCCTTCCAACGCTGCGTCTTCCGGTACGTGGTCGCCACTCCAGAACCTTTCGTCCCCATCGACCATCTGTTCTGCGTGCAATGTGCCCTGCCCATTGCCACTTAAGTTTGGCGACTCTTCGAGCTACGTCGGCAACCTTGGTTCTCCTGCGGATATCTTCATTTCTGATGCGATCACGCAGGGAAACTCCAAGCATAGCCCTTTCCATCGCCCTTTGGGTGACTTTGAGTCTTTTTATAAGGCCCATTGTGAGCGACCACGTTTCGGAGCCATAAGTCATCACTGGCAACACGCACTGGTCATAGACTTTCGTCTTGAGACACTGTGGTATATTAGACGAGAAGACACCGTGCAACTTCCCAAACGCTGCCCAGCCGAGTCGGATTCGACGATTGACCTCTTTCTCGAAGTCAGACCTACCCAACTGGACCAAATATATAGGACAAACATTTTAAGAAAAAAGTGTACAATGGGCGGTTTGTTTTTTTGTTTGTAAGAGATAATCTCCGAAAGTAATGGTCCGATTGCTAAAATTTTCTCCAATACAATTATTCAATCATGAATTGCTCAAATCTTTTACCAATAGAAAGCTGTTTTATTCCTGAGTGACATAGGCTATATTTAATATACATGGGCGAAGCCGCAGGCAAAAGCTTATGCGTAATATCGTTGGCCACAAGGGATTTTTCATTAGAAACCCCGGAAAGATTCATATTAATATCATCATTTCGATGCAAGTACATGAATAACCCTACCTTCCGACCTCCATTGATCACTGATCATTAGTCCTCAGTATTACCATTGGTCTCAAAGTCTCCCAGAGGGCGATGGAAAAGGCTATGCTCGGAGTTTCCTTGCGTGATCACACAGGAGAACCAAGGTTACCGACAAAGCTCGGAGAATCGCCAAACTTAAGTGGCAATGGGCAGGGCACATTGCACGCAGAACAGATGTTCAATGGGGACGAAAAGTTCTGGAGTGTTGACCTCGTACCGGAAGACGCAGCGTCGGACAAGATGGACCAATGACCTGATCAGGGTCGCGGGAATCTGATGGATGTGTGACGCACAGGATCGATCATTGTGGCGACACTTGGGGGAGGCCTATGTCCAACAGTGGACGTCTTTCGGCTTATTTATTTACTTACAATTTACTTACATAATATTACAGCCTAAATTAATGCGTTGTACAGAAACTGATACGATGATTACCATTTGCAAGGGAACTAGACCAGCTGTATGGTGGTGAAACACATTTCTTCACATTGAAATCGATATCAATTAGTGGTTCACTGGCAATGTTGTAGGACGACAATGTCGTAATACAAACAACGATCTGAAAATATCTATTTGAATAGGGTAGTTTCCAGAGTCAAAATAACTACATTTTATTTAGTCCTTATTTTAGATTATAAAAAACTAGCGACCGGCCCCGGCTTCGCTCGGGTAACAGTATTTCTCCACTATTTAACCCTTCAGATACCGTCAATTAGAGACACAATAGTAAGACAATAGATGCGCGGCCACCGGTGGTCGCTTGGGGATTCATGAATTAATGGATGTTATTATACATATAAACCTTCCTCTTGAATCACTCTATCTATTAAAAAAAAACCGCATCAAAATCGGTTGCGTAGTTTTAAAGATTTAAGCGTACATAGGGATATAGGGACAGAAAAAGCGACTTTGTTTTATACTATGTAATGATATTGGACACGTATATAACAAAGAAATAGCTCATTAAAGTTACGTGTGACGTCACCCCGTGCAAAAAAATGCAGCACGGCGTGACGTTACACGTAACTTTAATGGGCTATATCTTTGTCATTTATGGTTTAATTTACAAATAAAAAAATACGTGTCTCTTATTTTTGAACAGTCTAAAAGACGGACTAATTACATTGTGAAAATCTAGCTATAATTTGTTTGGAAAACATCATGGGAGAAAAGTTACGAGTCCAAATTGTAGAGATAGTTATTCCGGGATTTGCTGTCTTGTGCATGCGAGTTTACATGTTTTTATTTTGTGACGCAACAACAATAGTACATTGTTACACTAGGGGTGAAAGTTACTTATTTCGTCCCGAGAAGGAGTTGGCGGCCGATCGTAGTGAGGTCGCTAATTCGACGGACTAAATAAGTAACTTTAACCCCGAGGTAAGCACTGTGCTTTTCATTACGAATACAAAAAGATAGACCTAGTTTTTTTTTTTTTAATTATTTGACAGCTGTCAGTTGAAAGTAAAACTCCCTAGGGATGAAAAGTGTGATACTTTTCAGCCCGCTCCTCAGGCAAGTGCAGCCTACTTTCAGAGTATGAGTATTGAAAAATTGTTTTCAGATTCAGTCCTACATATAGGTATGCTATAAGACTTTGCTTTATGCCAAATTTCAAGATTTTGGGTCAACGGAAGGTACCGTTAATATACGTTTTTTTGATTCCGTTGCCAGTGTCAAAATATACTTTTTTTTGCGACATAAACGGCCGTATCTTTTTCGTTAATCTTTTCACAGCTTCAAGACACCGCAGACCTGAGTTAACACGATATCTGTACGGAGCGTTCCTGCGATATAGAGTCTTGACATACAAACTAACAGACAGACAGATGGACAACAGAGTGATCCTATAAGGGTGCCATTTTCCTTTTGAGGTACATTACCCTAAAAATACAGAAAATCAGAAATTTTATCGCAACCCAACATTTTCCCATATCGTTGTATATCGGTTACATTGTTACCTCACACAAAGGTGTATTGTTCTCAAAATAACATGGTTGCTACATTAGTGTAGAACGTGATACGTCAGAATATATGGGAGTGGGATACAGGGGAGTGGTAGGGGAAGGTATGAGTTACCTATGTCAAAAAATGGGGGACAAATTACGAAATGTTCGAGTGAAAAATTCATTGTCTCTATTTACCTACCCGTTAATTTAATAGGAACTTGACTAACTCAATATAATCGTAATATAATCTATATAATACTAGCCTTTGCCCGCAGCTTCACCGACGTAGGTACATAAAATATAGCCTATGTCACTCAAGAATAAAGCAGCTTTATATTGGTGAAAGAATTTTAGCAATCGGACTAATACTTTCAGAGATTACCCCCCTACATACAAACTCAAAATTTTTATCTCTTTATAATATTACTATAGAAAAGGCGTGTTAATATAATAAGGTATAAATATAATAAAACCTTAATATAAACGTCAGAATATGGGAGTGGGATACACAGGAGTGGTAGGGGGAGATATTTATTACCTATGTCCAAAATGGGGACAAATTACGAAATGTTTGAGTGAAAAATTCATGGTCTCTATTTACCTACCCATTAATTTAATAGGTACTCGAAATTTTCGTATTTTTCGGACAACCCGACGTCCAGTGAGTATCCATCCTTACGTTGTTGAAATCTCTACGGTCCGGACCAAGCGTTTTACCTCGTCTTTTATATTAGATGTCTTTAAGGCTAGAGTTAATAGTCTCTTAATAAACTATTGCGCTTCAACATCAACGATTGTATTACTGCTAGAGAGTGGACCGCCCAGAGGATAAGGGCACAGTGGTGTCCTCGTGGAGGCGCTCGACGGCAGCGATCTCTCGCGCCGGGCCTTGGTACAGGCCATGGTCCGAAGCGAGGAGGAGTGGCAGGCGAACGTCTCCTTCTGCGAAGCAGTAATGCTAGCAAAGGCGGAAGTCGCACGCGCGAGGCAGTAATGCTAGCAAAGGAGGAGGCCGCATGCGTGAGGCAATGGCCCTTGTGCCCAGCCGTTTTTGACCATATACACAACATAATGAAGAAACGGTCTTTCTTATGTTGAGAAACGGTCTACGAAAAAAGGTTTTGGGGCCAACTAGGAAAATTGGTCTAAAAATGCACACTGACCGGTCCTTTACGGTTAAAATGAAGACACTAAACTCCATGCTAAGCCAACTAAAGTACCTTATCGCAAACCCGACGTATGGCGAGTATCCAACTCGCCATACATCGGGTTCTAATGTTCCCGCTTTTAAGCCACTTCTTTCCAATTCCCAAGGAAGACATCCAAGTCGTCCCGCCATCTCCTTCTTGGTCTACCGCAACCCCGTCGTGACTTCTGCGCACCAATTTTGCGTTTTCCTGGCCCACCGTTCGATCGGCATGCGACAAACATGTCCAGCCCAGTCCCACTTAAGCAAGGCAGCCTTCTGAACCATGTCAATGATATAAAAGCTTGCTATAAAAACAATATTTTTATTAAAAACTGCCTTGTTAATCATATAAACAATATAATGAAGAAACGGTCTTTCTTATGTTGAGAGACGGTCTACGAAAGAAGGTTTTGGGCCAAACTAGGAAAATTGGGCTAGAAATGCACACTGACCGGTCCTTGTCGGTCAAAATGAAGACACTAAACTCCATGCTAAGCCAACTAAAGTACCTTATCGCAATATTGCATTGGACACTAAAAAATAACCGCTACCCGTTAAACGGGTTAAAATACATTAGTATGCACTGTAACGGGTTAACGTTAATTAAATTAACTGCAAACTGCTAATTGGACGGTCGACATTAAGAAAGTCAGACCAGGAAATGGGTTATTTTTAGGATTATTGCGAAGGTAAATAGAAATGATATAGTACATTGTTACACTAGGGGTGAAAGTTACTTACTTCGTCCCGAGAAGGAGTTGGCGGCCGAGCGTAACGAGGTCGCTAATTTGAGGGACTAAATAAGTAACTTTAACCCCGAGGTAAGCACTGTGCATTTCATTACGAATACAAGAAGATAGACCTAGTTTTTTTTTTTTAATAATTTGACAGCTGTTAGATGAAAGTAAAACTCCCTACGGATGAAAAGTGTGATACTTTTCAGCCCACTCCTCAGGCAACTTCAGACCTACTTTCAGAGTATGAGTAATGAAAAATCTATTTCTGTTGTATTGGTATTTGAGTAAAGATTTTAATTAAATTAAAATTAAAAATTTATTAATTATATTTATTACAAAATACTCTATATTACATAATCATACAAATATTGCATAATGCTCAGCCTGATAAAATAAATACAATAACTTGTGGCGTGGCGAGTGACAGCACTTTTCCGCACTAGTGCGGAAAACAGTAAAGTGTGTGCCTTAAAGTGGTAGAGATAGAATAGAATAGAATAAACTTTATTGTACACCAAAATAGTAACAATGTCACGGAAACTTAAATTTATGGGTACAATGGCGGTTTTATCGCTGACAGCGATATCTTCTAGACAACCTTAGGATGGAATATAAGAACTAAAAATATAGATATTCAATTCTTACCGCTTTATTCGCGGTAGACAATGCATTGGTACACTAAGTCCACTTACGTATTAAAAGTGTATATGAAACTTTAACCCTTCAGATACCGTCAATTAGAGACACAATAGTAAGACAATAGATGCGCGGCCACCGGTGGTCGCTTGGGGATTCATGAATTAATAAATAAAACAACAGCTTGTATTATGTGGACGATCCTCGACCAACTGTTCATTCCACATTGTATTTTTATTTTTACGAAACTTAAAATGTGAACAATTTTTACTCGGCAATGTTAGTCTAGGAAATATTTTTCTACAAACTGCAAAATAGTTTAAAGAATATTGTGTATACTGCGGTCACATATTTTATGATTATATACGAGAAAATGTAAAAGTTTTAGATGCAACAACTTTATTTTTATTCCATACTTTTTACACATAGTGTCAACTTCAGAATAAATATTTCACTCTTTTTAACCGACTTCGAAAAGGAGGAGGTTCTATGTTCGGCTGAATGTATGTTTTTTTTTTTTTGTATTTATGTTCACCGATATTTCAGTCAGTTGAGGACCGATTTTGAAAATTTTTTTTTGATTGAATGGTTATGCTTCCAAGTTGGTCCCATAGAAATATTGTTATGATCTGATCATGAACTTCGAAGATATGGAACATAACTCCTCATAGAATCATAGCAGAATTGTCGTAACAAGTAAAATTGGTTTGTTTATACGTGTAGTCGATGACTGACTGAAAGAAAACTGAAAACTGTATCGAACTGATCTGGTGATAAAGCCGGAAGGTAAATTCATGTAATATAACCGTATTTGGGATTATTAGAATCGTTATGAGATGCACTCTGGCTATGAGGTAATTTATGTTTAGCTAGTATTTTAGAAGGTTAGGTACTTTTTAGTGGTGCTACCATAACTAAAAAGTGAAAAATAAAAAACTTTTTACAAAAAAAAATTAAACCGACTTCAAAAAATACAAAATAATTTTAATTTCGGAAGTCGGTGTTAACTAACGAAGAGACAAAATTAGGTATCTATTATAGAAACACCGACTTCCGAAATTAAAATTATTTTGTATTTTTTGAAGTCGGTTTAATTTTTTTTTGTAAAAAGTTTTTTATTCCTTCTGTGAAACAGGGTTAAGTATTTACTTTCTGCTATTTTGGAGAGCAGTGGTAGCCAAGTAGTAATGGCTCCGGATTACGCGTGTTCAAACCCTACCAGGCGCATTACTTTGTGTAATTTATTTCATCACCACTGCTCTCGAAACGGTAAAGGAAAACTTCGTGAGAAAACCGGCATGTCCTAGAACCAAAAATTCGAAGACATGGTGGACTGGCACTGGGCCCATTCCCTCTCCTAGAGAGGAGGCCGTCCCAGCAGTGAGGACTTTAAAAAGGTTGATGATGATGATGATTTCGCCATTCTGTAAAGCAGTAATAATATCGTAGGAAACAGCCGCGCGCATGAGGGGACGAACTTCTGGGCACGCCACGATCATGGCGGTAAGTCCCCTCTTTGAGGCGTGGCTGGAAAGAGCTCACGGCGTCCTTACCTTCTGCATGACGCAGGTCCTCACCGTCAGCAAATAAAACAGCAGGTGCCCACCGGGGTCGAAGCCTACTGTTGTCCAAAAGGGAGCTCGTGCCTCGGTATGAAGGCTAGAAGAAACGGGATGGGGTTTTTAGTCAGTAAGAGACTATCTCCCGCCCCACCCAGAGCGGGTTTTGTCATAAAATGATTTTCCCCATCGAAAAAAAGGGATGAACTTCATCACACCCCAGCCGATGCCGACTCCGACTCCGACGACCAGTCACGGTGGGCTTGCGGACGGCGAGCAATGTATAGCTCGTTATCCGGTCGTCCGAAGTCGTCGACAGCGCGTAGTGTTCCATGCGCACCTTAAAGATATGTTAGCAAAATCTTTGGGACCCAGCAGGGTCGAAGCCTTAAAGGGCCATTTGCTCCTGAAAAGAAAACCCGGAGTTCTGAAATGCCAGGCAAAGAAGGAACATAGGAGTGGCTTTTAGTCAGTAAAAGTCTGACGCCCTCCCACCCCGCCCAAGGGCGCGAGATGGGCACACGGCGAGCCATCGGTAGTTCGCTGTCCGACGACGGCGCGCACTGTTCCCGCGCGTCTCAAGGAGTTGTCAGCGACAGGAGGGGCCCCATTGCGTTCGGAACTCGAGCACCGGTATGAAGGCTAGAAGGAACGGAGTGGGGTTTTTAGCCAGTAAGTACCATCAGGTGTGATGGTGGTCAAACGTGAGCCTATACATTATAAAAAGAAAGAAGAAAGAGTCTGACACTATCTCCCGCTCTACCCAAGAGCGGGGGTTGTCATAAGATCCTAAAAAAAGGGCCTCTGTTTATAATATTAGATTTTCAAAAATAATATCCTTGATTTTATTTGATATAAATATTTGAATATAAGCCAATACCGTCAATTTTACATGAAAAACCATTACTTACATGCACCGCAATGCCACATTACCTTCAGCACAAATTGCAATTTATTTTAACTGAAAACAATCATTACGACCTGTATTTCCTTGAAACTGTCATCAGGAACATTAACTTACTGCCTAATAGCACTATGTCACTCTGTTTCTTTACATAAAACTAGGAAATTTAAGTACTAATTAATATCAGTGAGATAGTGTCACGCTTTTGCTGACTAAAGATCCCACCCCGTTCCTTCTTCTTCGAAGCAGACCCTTGGCCCCAATAAGCATCGACTTAGCTGGGCCCCTGCTGTTGCTGACAACTCCTTGAGGCGCGCGGGAACAGTGCTTGTCGTCGACAACTTCGGCTCGGTCCGGACAGTTACCGGACGGTCGGACAGCGAGCTACCCATTGCTCGCCGTCCGCAAGCCCGCGCCTACAGTGGTTCGGCGCTCGAGGGGTTAAGACACTACAGTAACACACACACTCACTTCACTTTCATACCTGCAAAATGTTCGAAACGCCGGTTCTAAATAAATCATTTCTCTATTTGCAGCGCGTCTCTCTGCCAAATACTTGAGCTATCTAATCGCCATCCGTAATTATAGTACATAAGTACGTCTGCAGCGCAATTTGTCGAGATGTCAAACTGCAGGCCTATGACGTCAGAACGCAGCTGACTGTACAAATTCAAATTTTCATGACATCTGTCAAATGCGGTTTGTTTTTAGAACGCTGCGTTCCAGTGTTGAAAAAAAAATGGCATGCATTTTTATTTGAAAACAAGCTTGCCATTGCCCGCGTGAAAATCGAAAATAATTATAGTCATTTTTTTTGGGTAGCGTAGTTTTTGAGTTTATTCATTGCAAACTAAATACAAATATATATCTTTATAATATCGGTACTTATAGATAAAATTATACAAAGTAATGCGCCTGCCTGGGTTTGAACCTGCGACCTACAACTTTGTGTAATTTATTTCATCACCACAGCTTTCCAAACGGTGAAGGAAAACTTTGTGAGGAAATCAGCATAATAGCATAATCAGCCTTTTGATGTTTTCACTGCTAGGACTTCTATCTATCCACTCAAAACGGTAAAGGAAAACATCGTGAGGAAATTGGCGTGTCCTAGAACAAAAAATTCGAAGACATATAACATTCACCAACCCGCACTGGGCCCTCGTGGTGGATTACGGCCCATTCCTGCGTCCCAGCAGAGGGTACATTAAAAGGCTGATTATGTTATGCTAGCTCGATTAAAATTATCCTTACACATAAAACTAAGTCTCCTAATGAGTCTATCTATTCAAAAAATATTCAACAGATTTTCATGCGGGTTTCATTAATGTATTCACACATAATTAGCAGAGAAGGCAGGAATGACTTGAAAAAAAAGGCCAAATCTTTGTCTAACTTGCATTCACAAGAGGAATACATGATTTTTATTGTTATTTTGTTTTGTTAGAGCGACAAAAGAAATATACATTCTGTGAAAGTTTCAACAGTCTACCTATTATAGTAAATAAGATACAGCTTCCTGGCAAACAGACAGACAGACAGACAGATAGACAGTGAAGGTCGTTTGTCACCTTTCGGGTACCGAACTCTGACGAGTGTTGTTACTTTCGTACTTTCATTTATTTGACTTTGTTTTGATCAAAATCTAGCAAAATGTTTTGACGTCAAATTACAGTTGACGTGCGAATTTTAAAATTAAAGTCGCATATTTAAGAGAGTGACATTTAAATTAATATTTCAATACACTTACTCGAAAACCCACTCTTATTCCACCGCTTTTAGGCACACAATAGACTGTTTTCCGCATTAGTTCAGAAAAGTGCGCGTGCTCTTCAGTCTTCTTTTGTTATCATACTAATAGTATCAGACTGGGCGCACGTTGCCACTCAACCACCGTTTTATTTCTTCGTAAGTATTAAAAAAAGTTGTTTAATACACGTGCAAATTTGTCAATGTCAATGACTAACTTTCTGCACTTGTATCAAAATATCTACATGGATCATCATCATCATCATCATTTCAGCCGAAAGACGTCCACTGTTGGACATAGGCCTCCCCCAAGTGCCGCCACAATGAACGGTCCTGTGCGTCTCGCATCCATCGGATTCCCGCACCCTTACCAGGTCATCGGCCTACCTTGTAGGAGGCCTTCCAACGCAACGTCTTCCGGTACGTGGTTGCCATTCCAGAACCTTTACCTTTACCTTCTTTTCTACATGGATGCTTTAAATTAAATAAAAGAAAAAATAGTTGCCTTGAACTATGAATTACTCTTGTGTCGTGGGTTCGTTCAAAACTTATAAACTGACACAACAATACACAAGACACCTAGACACAGAACAATTTTTATTCTATAGGCCATACAAATATTGGTTCGTACAAGAATTAAACCCGCGAGCCCAGCGCAGCCGATAGCTCAACCACTGAGCCAATCGTGAAGTCATAATTTAAATAGTTAAGTTTATACTAAGGAAGACCTCCCCAAGACATCCTCTGGAAGGCCTCCAACAAGGTGGTCTGATGACCTGGTGAAGGTTGCGGGAAGCCGATGGATGCGAGACGCGCAGGAGCGTTCGTTGTGGCGACGCTTGGGCCTATGTCCAGCAGTGGACGTGTATCGGCTGAAATGATGATGATGATGATACTATTTTAAAACAAACAAAACTTCCGATTGTCTATGTAAGTTTTGTTTGCCAATACTTCAAACAGTCTGTACTGAATATTTTCATCTGCTATTTTAAAATTAATTAGACGTCTATTCGACTCTTAATTTAAGGCTACGTCATTCCAGAACACTGATGACGTCTGGAACTATACTGGAAGACATTCCAGTTGACATTTGATATAGAATGTGCGTGTGCAAAGGTGACATTTTGGGTTTATGGCTCTTAAATTAAGAATATAAAAAATACAGAAAATGTCACACCACGAGCTAAATGCTGGCGCAATGAAACTTTTTTTCATTCTTTATTACACCCAAAACAGTTTTTTTTTTCTTCGGAGGTAAAATCATCTAATGACATCAAGATCAAAATCAAAGCATTTTTTTCAAATAGACCATTTGCAGGCACTTTTGAATAGTCAAATGTCATCCCCGATCTTGGGCAGAGTGGCAGATAGTGTCAGACTTTTACTGACTAAAAACCCACCTTCGTTGCCTTTCGTACTGGGGCTGAGCTACCTTTCGGAGCTAGCCCTGGCCCCAGTAGGCTTCGACCCAGCTGGGCCCCTGCTGTTGCGGCGCGCGGGAACAGTGCGCGCCGTCGACTACTTGGGCTCGCTCCGGACAGTTACCGGACTGTCAGACAGCGAGCTACCCATTGCTTGCCGTCCGCAAGCCCGCGCCTATGGTGGCCGGAAATCAGGATCGGAATCCTGGCGGCGACGGCGCGGCTGGGGCGCTTTGAGCGCCGTAACCCACAGGTGTGGTTTTGTTCAGTAAAAGTCTGATGACACCGTCCCTCCGCACCCTGTAAGAAGGCAATGGATAATTTCTCACCACCAAAAAAAAAATCTATTTCAAAATATCAAAAAAAGTAACCCAAACAACTATCTCAAACATTGCAACCGATACACCGGACTTGTATCGATTTAAATCAATCAGAATCGCGTGTCAGATTGTGTCGGCGGCGTGAATAAAATTAAACTCGGCCTCAAATGCGGCCAAAACGTGCCGCTCGTAAATATGGCGGACGAAACAATAAACAGAAAGTTTATTGTCGATTATAAAACATTGCCACTTTGCTACGAACTTTGATATTGTTTTTGAAGGTAGCGGTGACTAATTTTTGACTTTTTGTAAATATTTGTCATACTTTCTCAGAAAAATACTTTCGTTTTAAGTTTCTAACTTAATATAACTTAACCTAAGTCGTCAAAAGACACTGGTAGTCTTAAAACGCAAAAGCAACTGAAGGAACCTTAGTTTGGTTTTAGTCTGTAATAGTCTGAGATGCCTTCTTGCTCCATCTTAGAACGGGAGACTTCCGGACCGAGTCCAAGACGTCAACGGCGCGCTCTGGTCCCGCGCGCCTTAAACTTGTCGGTCGAAGCCCTCTGGGGCCAGGGTTATCCGAAAGGGCGCTTGAGCCCCGGTATAAAGGCTAGAAGGAACGTTGTCGTTGTCCGTCTGTCAAGACCCTTTTTCTCAGGAATATATTATGAAGCTTGGTTAAGTCCAACCTTCAAAGCCTTGAGCACAGGCGTAGGGTAGCCAGCCTTTCGGTGTTTTACAGGATGCTTTTTGGAGAGTGTGCGCAGGAATTGCATGACTTGATTCCGCCATCTCAATTCTACCATCGGACAACCCGACGTACAATGAGTATCCACCCATACGTTGTTGAAACCTCTACGGTCCGGACTAAGCGTTTCGCCTCGTCGTTTATACCGCGTACGTCGAAGGAATGGAACAATTTGCCTGCTGTGGTCTTCCCGTCCGATTATAATTTGGGTATCTTCAAGGCTAGAGTGAATAGGCTTTTAATAAACTAGTGCGCCTCACCATCAGAGATTGCATCACTGCTTACCATCAGGTGGGATCGCAGTCAAGCACTAGTTTATACGAATTAAAAAAAAAAAAAAAAAAAGCTGAATTTAATGTGAAATACTCAAGTCTTTTTCTGTTGACCTACAATCTTGACATTTATCAAGATGCAACATCCCATAGTACAAGTATAGGAAAAGTTTGAAAACTGTAGTTTTTTAGCTAGGTACGTCATAAAAGACAAAAAAAATACATTTTTTTAAGTTTGGTCTCTTCTGTCACAGGTCTGTTGGAAGAAATTTCGTATGAAATAGTTATCGCTTTTATATTCTTCTCTTGTTTGTGTTGAAATAAATAAATAAGTTTGTACAGCACCCTCGGTGCACGAGTTTGATTCGGACTTGACTGGTTTTTCAGTACTCTAATACAGCGTGAGTATTAAAACAAGAGTAGCGTTACTTTTATAAAAGAACAATAAAATAAAAAATAAAGCAAAGATGGAGCAATTAACGATACAGTTAATGACCAAACGAACCACAATAATAATGAATATACTCAAAACCATTTTATCGAATTAATTATGTTTCATTTTTATAACACTTTCATAAATGAGAAACCACAATATCCTCGCTTCTTGAAACAACATTGCGGATTTATTTACAACTAGCTTCTTTCAGCGGCTTCGCCCGCATACATAAAATACACTCGTAGACTATGTCACTCAGCAATAAATCAGCTTTCTATCGGTGAAAAAAATATCGCAGTGAGACCAATACTTTCAAAGATTACCTCCTACGAACAAAAAAACTGACTTTATCTCTTTATAATATTATAATTATAATTATCTACAATAATTATTATAATTGTCTACTCTAGTTAAAATTATAATTATTAGTATAGATAGACAGCAAGCCATTTTATCGAACAACTTCCTCGCTTCTTGAAACAACATCACGGTTCTACTTACAACTAGTTTCTGCCAGCGGCTTCGCCCGTGAAAGTAGACCTTTTATTGCTAAGAAACCTACTTCCAGGATAAAAAGTATCCTATGTGCTATTTCTGGACATGATCTTCCTATGTAGCAATTTTAATCTCGCCCTGTTCAGCTGTTTGAGCAGTTTGAGTGGTGCTCAGCCCAAGCGGGGCACACCTCCACCATTTGCTCCACCGTATCCTCAGGGTGGTCCACACAATGGTGACACCCATCCGTCACTTCCACACGAATCCGGTGCAGGTACCTCCCGAACTTATTACGTCCAGTGAGGACCTGTGTCATGCAAAAGGTCAGCTACTCAAAGAGTGGACTTACCACCGTGATTATGGCGTGCCCAGCACTGAGTTGCGACAGTCGCTGTCGCCATATTTATACTGCAGCGAAGTTTTGCCCTGACGAAGTTACGTCTTTTTGCGCATATCGTGCATATGTGCAAGGACTGTTGCCTATAGATCCTACAGTGGCAGGCCAGTAAGGTGTTCGCCGCTTCACGGGAGACCGTGCGGTTTCCCCACACTATCTGGATGGTCATGACCCTCTGGCAAGCGTTCAACATGGCCACCAGTTGCTTTTGCAGCAATCTCTAGCTTAGGTGGAGCGAGAGGGTGTCAGACTTTTACTGATAAACTATATTTCCTTTTTTACGGTGGGCAAATGGGCAAAAGGGCGATGACAACCCCCGCTCTTGGGTGGAGCGGGAGATAGTGTCAGACTCTTATTGACTAAAAACCCTCCCCGTTCCTTCTAGCCTCTTCATACCGGGGCTCGAGCTTCCTTTCGAATAACCCTGGCCCCAGTAGGCTTCGACCCAGCTGGGCCCCTCCTGTTGCTGACAACTTCTTGAGGCGCGCGGGAACAGGGCGCGCCGTCGACGTCTTGGGCTCGGTCCGGACAGTTACCGGACAGTCAACCTGTATTCCTTCAGTTGCTCTTTACGTTCCAGGGCCATAGTGACTCTTTCAAATTATGATGAAGCCCTAGCATGCTACATAAACTATACTTTGAAGAAGGTCAAAGTCGAATTATCATAGTTTTATACCTTCAGCATGAAAGTGTGAGAGACATTCCCCAAACCGTTACGATAACTTGGTACTTGATACCATTTTTATTTTATTTTTGTTTTATTGTCATGTCACTTTTATTGGTAACTAGCTTTGCCCGCGCGGCTTCGCTCCCGCTCTTTCCTACTCCACCCTACTATACCCAACTCTACCCTACTCTACCCTACTCTACCCTACTCTACCCTACTCTACCCTACTCTACCCTACTCTACCCTACCCTACCCTACTCTACCCTACACTACCCTACTCTACCCTACTCTACCCTACTCTACCCTACTCTACCCTACTCTACCCTACTATACCCTACTCTACCTTACCAAACTTCACATAAACCATTTACTAAATAGTCCGAACAAAGCCTAAAAATTTGATTTCATGCCAAGCCGTTTTCATGCCAAGTCGTGACAACGGAAAACGGGGGTCATTTTTATATATATAGATGGTATAACCGAACATTTTCTGTCAGTTTTTAGTGGCGTTTTCGTGTATCGATACGACCTATTTCCGAATAGGCTTGCTATACATTTCGAAACAATTGAAGAAAGTTTGTTATTGCGACTGAGGCGGAATTTGCCCGACACGTAGGCGAGGGTGTTGTGGATTCAAGTGCTGCAGTGACAAGTTTTCACGTATATCAAACGACGTTTTTCAATACACTTAGACATAAATTAGTAAACGGGGGTTTCGTAGTGGATTATTTGGCAACTACCTTAAAAAAAATGTTGTATATGTTCTCTGTGCCTAGTGTTTTAGACACTAGGCACAGAGACCATAGAACTAGTGTCTAAACAAGTCAGTTTTCTTATCTCTCCTGTCTAATCTAGTATATTTATCAATAAAGTCTTGAGTAGTACCTCAGCTCGAAAGTCGAGTATACTCGTATGTTTGAAAAGCTTCGGGGAGTTTGTAGGATCCAATTATTTTGACCAACGCGATGCAAGCGCATCATGCACCCTCACCACACAATTCCCACTCCCTTCCGCTATTGAACTATCGCTTGCTTCGCATAGACTTCGTAATGTGTAGAACAATTTTTCAATTTAAATATTTTTATTTTTGTATGAAAATATAATTAACTAAAAAATATTATTTTTTTAAAAGTCATAGACCACAAGTTGTTGTTGATGTTAGTAACATAGTCCTGAGAGGTTGCCAGAGTTTTACGAATAACCCATATAGGTTCTCTATGTGCCTACACAGTTATCTTATCTCACCTGTCTAATCTAGTATATAAAACAATAAAGTCCTCGGTAGAACCTTAGCCCGACAGCCGAGTGTGCTCGTATGCTTACAAAGCTTCAGGGATTTTGTAGGATCCAATTATTTTGACCTTTCGATATTTTGGGGCGTCTATATACGGTTAGGTCTATAGTATTTTTTTAACCGATTTCAAAAAAGGAGGTTCTGTGTTTTTTTATTTTTTCGTGAGGTATAAATCATCTAGATGTCATCCCCCGCCCTTGGGTGGAGCGGGAGATAGTGTTTTGATAGTCTCATTCTGATTACCGCTGCAGTTGTCTGTATTCTGCGGCCGTTTTGCTCGGAAATGGCGCATTTTTTTCTTTTTCTTTTTCTCTTAAATATACTTGTAATCCTTACTAATATTATAAAAGCGAAAGTGAGTTTGTTTGTTACGTATACACGCCTAAATGGCAAAACCGATTTTGATGAATTTTGGTACAGAGATAGTTGGAGCCCCTGGAGACGGACATAGGCCAACTTTTTTTTTAAGTGAGAAAAGTGGGAGAAAGTGTAAAGTATATTAATAAACGCAGGTGAAGCCGCGGGTAAAAGCTAGTTTGTAAATACTTTTTGGCCTTTCCAGCAAATAAAATGTTTTTCTTTCATTCTGAAAAACCCACCCCGATCCTTCGTTGCCTTCCATACCGGGGCTGAGCCTCCCTTTCGGAAACATACCCTGGTCCCAGTAGGTTCTGTGTTTAACTCGTATCAAGCTGTTTTGTTTCTCGCTTAATATTCCATGACAGTTATAAAATACTTAAAAGAATCTTTGGAAGATAAAAAATATATATCAAAAAAGCACGTTCAGAGAATTTTCATATTCAGCTTTGAAAAACAGCTGTATTCTATCTGTATAAGTATTGTTTCAGCAAAAAACCGGCCAATTGCGAGTTGAACATGCACGCGAAGGGTTCCGTGCCGTCTGTAGTAAAACACGTTTGATGTATGGGAGCCCCAATTAAATATTTATTTTATTCTGTATATTTTTTTTTTATTATATAGTCTGTCTAAAAATAAAACAACTTGGTAATTTTGCATAATATTTAATCAATAAAAAAAAAAACTTATATTCGATACTTTTTACAAGGTTCTTATATTAGTAAACAATGATCAAGATCTCTTAATCAACCTTGATTACTGAACTAGTGTTGATTATATCAGATTGCATTAAATCCTAATAATTACCCAAGTCATTTGACTTATTAGACAGACTCTATTTGTTTTATACCGGTAACTGAAATACATAATGTGTGAAAATAATTGACTAACTGTCACGGTTCATAAGATACAGCCTGGTGACTGACGGACAGACAGACACAATGGACGGACAGCTATGTCTAATTCTAAGTCAAAGTCAAAAGTTTTTATTTCACATAGGCCTACATGGGCACTTATAAAACGTCAGAAGCTAGTGCACGGTTTTTTTTTTGTCGACGGGGAAAATCATCTTTGACAAAACCCGCTCTTGGGTGGAGCGGGAGATAGTGTCAGACTCTTACTGACTAAAAACCCCGCGCCGTTCCTTCTAGCCTTCATACCGGGCCAGGAGCTCCCTTTCGGACAACCCTGTCCCCAGTAGGCTTCGACCCAGCTGGGTCCCTCACGCTGCTGACAACTCCTTGAGGCGCGCGGGAACAGTGCGCGCCGTCGACGTCTTAGACTCGGTCCATTACCGGACGATCGGACAGCGAGCTACCCATAGCTAGTGCACGGTTCCAAATTGGTCGTTTGCTATGGAGAAGAACCTGCAAAAAACTCCATGGTTACTCTTTTAAAAAAAATTTTGGTAATACGGTCCCGTTTTACTCTTTGGGTGGATACGTAACCCTAAAAATAGAGCCCACAGGGAGGTCAGTGTACTTTCCTAACCGAAGTTCAATTTCTATCCTTCATTTTCTGCAATTTTATTTTTTCGAGATTTTCATTTTGGGCCTGCTTTTTCTTTTTGTTCTATCGTGTTCAATCTTTTGCGAAAATGTCATGCATAAATGAAAGTCTAGATCAATATTTTCTACCGTCCGCCTCTCATGCATAAAATTGCGAGTTCTAAACCGAGCAAATATCGATATGAATTTTTCAATTTATAAGTGAAAGCGTGCTCCATCGTCGACCAGGTGCTTGCCATCAGGTGTGATGGTGGTTAAACGCGAACCTGACAATAATAAAAAAGTACTTTTCTAGGTTTTTACAGGGTTATTTGTAAAACACTGGCAACCTCTCAGGACTATGTTCTTAACATCATAAATAACAACTTTTGAGCTATGACTTTAATCTATACTTATAATAAATCTGTAGAGAGGTCAATTCTGTACATGAAATATATTTCCAAAATAACTATCAGGGGGTGATTAGTGATCGATACTGATGCCAAAAATGCAAACAGTAAAATTTTTGTCTGTCTGTCTGTCTGTCTGTCTGTCTGTCTGTCTGTCTGTATGTTCTTTATAGAAACAAAAACTACTCGATGGATTTTAACGAAACTTGGTACAATCATTCTTCATACTCCTGGGCAGGTTATAGTATACTTTTCATCACGCTACGATCAATAGGAGCAGAGCAGTGAAGGGAAATGTTGAGGAAACGGGAGAAATTACTCCATTTTTTAAGCTTCCGTCGCTTTTGCAGCCTTTATGGTTAAAGCTACACAGAAATCATGTATAACGGAAATGTTCTCCGATTACTGTACCAACCGCAAATAATAAGTTGGTCGTAGGTTACATCACCCGCTGTGGAGTTCATTAAGGGGCGCTGCACATGGCTAAGATACTATAATATTTGGGTAAATAATATGCAGTTTCCGTTTTCTAAACATTTCGTAAATGGCGTTGGTGTCGAGTTATATCACGCTATGGGAACACTTTTAGGGAATAAAGAAAGGAGCGCGTTTTCCTATAGCCCATTTATTAATTACATCGAACAAGGAGACATTGGCATCATGTCTAAGGTGTTTGCACACTGTCACGCGCGTAAGTAGAAGGGAGAGATCTGGAACGTCTCGAATCGTCTCGCGCATCACGTTGTTTTCCAGTCCCCGGGCTCTTGACGACCCCGTTGTCGCTGGCATAAGCAACATGATCCGCGTACGAAGTCGCTGGCAGAAGCTAGTTTATCATATTTTAGTACCAGATTATCATCTATATCTATACTTATAATAAATCTGTAGAGAGGTCAATTCTGTACATGAAATATATTTCCAAAATAACTGTCAGGGGGTGATTAGTGATCGATACTGATGCTAAAAATGCAAACAGTAAAATTTTTGTCTGTCTGTCTGTCTGTCTGTATGTTCTTTATAGAAACAAAAACTACGCGATGGATTTTAACGAAACTTGGTACAATAATTTTTCAAACTCCTGGGCAGGTTATAGTATACTTTTCATCACGCTACGATCAATAGGAGCAGAGTAGTGAAGGGAAATGTTGGGGAAACGGGAGAAATTACTCAATTTTTTAAGCTTCCGTCGCGTTTGCAGCCTTAATGGTTAAAGCTACACAGAAATCATGTATTACGGAAATATTCTCCTTAAAATTATATAAAAAATATCCCACGACAGCATATGTCTATCTTTTATGGTTGACTCACAATAACACGTGTAACTCCCGATAGCTTAGCAGTTCGGAGTTTTCTGTTTATTTTTGTCAGCTCTTACGTTTATAACCCTCTCACTCATCCCTAATTTAAATAGTATGTTATAATATTATCTATTCAATAAAAAAGAATTATAGAAATCGGTATAGAAACACCAAAGTTATACATGAAATACGCTAATAAGCCATCGCGGGTGAATACTGAATCCAGTCCCCCGGCTCTTAGAATTCGATATCAGACGTTTCAGATCTTTGATTTTGACGACCCCGTTGTCGCTGGCATAAGCAACAGGATCCGCGTACGAAGTCGCTGGCAGAAGCTAGTACGAAAATAAAAATGTTTCAATTTCACGACATCTATGGGACACAAGCCATAGTACAATAGCCGAGGGCGCGTACTGTTCCACGAGCCTCATGAGATATCAGCAACCGTAGGGACTCAGTAGGACTGAAGCCTACTAGGGCCATGGGTGATGCGAAAGAGATCTTTGGGGCTCTGGAACAATGGCAAAGAAGGAATAGGATTGTGTTTTTAGTTAGTAAAAGTCTGACACGAAAAGAGTGGGATGTCACTGGTTTTTTTTATGTTGGAAAAATCATCTAATGACAATCCCCGCTCTTGGGCGGAGCGGGACATAGTGTAAGACTCTTACTGACTAAAAACCCACCTTTTCTTCGTGCCTTCATACCGGGGCTGAGCTACCTCTCGAAACTAACCCTGGCCCCAGTAGGCTTCGCCCCAGCTGGGCTGTACTGTATGTCATTGGATGAGGATCAAACCTGAAAAAATAAATTTTTGGGAAAAGGCGTGAGAGCTATTTTTTTGTTTCGCAACGCGTTCAGTATCAGAATTTGACGTAGTTTTTTTATTACAGCTATATAAAAAAGCACAAAAGATTATTTACTTCGTTTCTTCATTGAAATCCATCTTTTTATAAACTCTTTGTGAAAACAAACGGACAGACGGACAAAGCTATTAACACTGTTCTTTTTGGCACCAAAAAAAAATGACGAATTGTAATATATATTTTACTACTACATAAAAAGCTTGAAGATACATTAGCATAAAGGAAATTACTGTTTATTGATATAGCTTTGATAAAATAAAAAGGTATTTCATTGATCTATAAAAATGGGTTAAAATAAGTTATTTTCTGTTGGGAAAAAAGCTTATTATTTTACCCTAAACACTTCACATTTCATCTCTGTCGAGTGTTTTTCTAATTGCTAGATGTGGCAGGATATCAATGTTTGAAATAGATCGAGTCATTGACTTCTTTAATCTAATTATTTGGTACTAGCTTTTGCCTGCGGCTTCGCCCGGGTACATAATATATAGCATTTTAGCAATCGGACAAGACTTTCAGAGATTACTACCTCGTACAAACCAAAAACGAAAAAGATATTTTTACCTTATTACCAAAAAAATAATAGTTAGGTTTAAAAGGATAAACCACGGAATAAACCGACTTTTACGCGGGCGAAGCCGCTGACAAAAGCTAGTAAGGGAATATAGGTATCTTAAATTGGCACTTTCCACAGCTGCTCTGCGTCAAAAAGGTTTAAATCAGCATATAGCAACATAAAACTACACCATACAGCATTAATAATATATAATAAATAGCTTTTGCCCGCACGGCTTCGCTCCCGCTCTTCCTTACTCTACCCTTTTCTACCCTACTCTACCTTACCAAACTTCACATAAACCATTTACTAAATAGTCCGAACAAAGCCTAAAAATTTGATTTGGATAGGTGAGCCCGTTCTTGAGTTATAAAATTAAAATAACAACGAAAAGTGGCATTGATTTTTATATACATAGATAATATATTCCACAACTATCACACAACGCCGTCTAGTCCCAAGCTAAACAGAGCTTGTGTTATGGGTACTAGACAACTGATAAACATAATTATATATTTCTAAATACATACATATATTATAGATAAATTACACCCAGACACAGAACAAATGATTATGCTCATCACAAAAACATTTGTCCTGGAACAATCGAACCCACGACCTCCGGCATAGCAGTCAGGGCTACTAACCACTAGACCAACAGGCCAGTCAAAATATATCCAATAGTCAGCACTATATCAACCATAAGTACTGGCGATCGTTCGTTAACCTGACCGTCACATAAGCCAAGCAAAGTATTAGTATTCTGTATGTTTGTCTATGATAGTGGGCGTGAGATTCACTCAACGTTTAAACTGCGTTCAGAGATTAGTGCGAGTGGCGTGGCGAATTGGCGAGTAGGTACGCATGTGCAAACACCGCGTGCTATTCGCCTCGTGCATTTTGTATATAAAGACGAATCGAGAGTTAACTCGGTATTACAATTACAATACACAGACTGCAAAACTGACAAGCATTGTTGATTCTAAAAATAAGACTAAAATAAATGATTTTCGTTTTGCGATTTGGTTTTTAAAACACTTCAATCGTTGGGGATTTGAATTGTATGATTTAATTTCACCCGAGACCGTTTCATCATCGGATCACCAGACGTACGGCGATGCACCACTGGTACATGTTGGGTATCCCTGATAAATATTTAGGGAACTTATTCATTTTGTGCACAATTAAGGAGTGGAATTCCCTGCCGGAGTCTATGTTTCCTGAGCTGTATCCTAGGGGTATTTAAGTCAAAACTGAATAGGTTACTTCTAGGCAAGCGTGTTCCATCGTCGACTATATCAGCGCATCTCACCTGATTGCTACCAGGTATAATGGTCAAGCGCGACCCAATCAATAAAAAAAGTACGTCAGGTCAGCTTACTTCAAAACACTCATTTATTGTACGTACAGTTAAGAAGTGTAATTCCCTGTCAGAGTCAGTTTTCTGATAGCTATAACCGGGTCTTTAAGTCAAGAGTGAATAGGATACTTCTAGGCAAGCGTGCTCCATCGTCGACCATATCATCGCTTACCATCAGGTGAGATAGTGGTCAAGCGCTAATAAAAAAAAGCGACTGCAGGTCATCTTACTTTAAAAGACACATTTATTTTACGTACAGCTAAGGAGTGAAATTCTATGCCGGAGTCTATGTTTTCTGATAGCTACAACCTAAGGTTTTTTAAGTCAAGAGTGAATAGGTTACTTCTAGGCAAGCGGGCTCCATTGTCGACCACACCATCACTTACTATCAGCCCCCCTAACCAAGTTACAACCGTTTCTCTTGCGTCGAACGCTTCAAGTCGGCCACGTTTCTAATTCTTTTGTATTGACCACGTGAATGAGCATTGAGATGACGCCATTCCCGTACATTTTAGGTTTTCAACTAGCGTTAACGATTGCAGATTATCAGCCAGGGGTACTGGTGAGATAACAGTCAAGCGCTAGCTTATCTATACTTATAATAAATCTGTAGAAGTGAAAATTCTGTACATTGAAAATATAAAAAAATAAATAAACGGCGGGGGTGTTACTAGACCGACACCGAACCCAAAAATGTGATTAAAAAATTTTTTGTATGTCGGTTTGTTCAAGTAGGTATCACGCAAAAACTATCGGTTCGATTACAATGAAACTTGGTATAATCATTTTTTAATATCCTGGGCACCACACTGGGTACTTTTTATCTCGGAAAAGTATATACAATAATAAACAAACTTAATTTTGCTATTCGATCCCTAGACCCGATTACTGTACCAACCGCAAATAAGTTTTTGTATTTATTTCTGTGTACATTAACGATATTTGTTGAAGATGTCGGTAAAAAAAAGCGGAAAGGGGAACCGTGTTACCCCAAATATAACGCAAGCGAAGCCGCGGGCAAAAGCTGGTCGTTAATGAAAAGCAACTACAAGTAAGCTTACTTCAAGAAGCGTAAATCTGAGGTAAATACAGCGTCAGAGCATGACTCATGAGTTGTAAATAATTGCACCGTAGTGTAGAGAGCTTTGTTAGCCGCAAATAGACTAACGTGTAACGTAGATGGAGAGGGAATTAACACTAACAGTCTGTTTACAAAATAAAGCAGTTGTGAGACTGATTGTTGGAATCACATAAACGATTATACGGTGATTACTGCTGCAAAAGTCTGAGCATGACTAAGGATCGCGAGCTTGCGGATGGCGAGCATTGGGTAGCTCGCTGTCCGACCGTCTGGTAACTGTCCGGACCGAGCCCAAGTCGTTGACGGCGCGCACTGTTCCCACGCGCCTCAAGAAGTTGTCAGCAACAGCAGGGGCCCAGTCGGGTCGAAGCCTACTGGGACCAGGGTTATCCGAAAGGGAGCTTGAGCCCCGGTATGAAAGCTAGAAGGAAGGGGTGGATTTTTAGTCAGTAAAACTCTGACACTATCTTCCGCTCCGCTCAAGAGCGGGGGTTGTCATTGGATGATTTTCCCCACCACAAAAAAAGCATGACTAAGGTTATGGTCGCATATATTTCAATTTATCTGTTCGGTCATCATCATCATCATCATCATATCAGCCGAAAGACGTCCACTGCTGGACATAGGCCTCCCCCAAGCGTCGCCACAACGACCGGTCCTGTGCGTCACGCATCCATCGGATTCCCGCGACCCTGACCAGGTCGTCGGTCCACCTTGTTGGAGGCCTTCCAACGCTGCGTCTTCCGGTACGTGGTCGCCACTCCAGAACCTTTCGTCCCCATCGACCATCTGTTCTGCGTGCAATGTGCCCTGCCCATAAAGCCACTTAAGTTTGGCGACTCTTCGAGCTACGTCGGCAACCTTGGTTCTCCTGCGGATATCTTCATTTCTGATGCGATCACGCAGGGAAACTCCGAGCATAGCCCTTTCCATCGCCCTTTGGGTGACTTTGAGTCTTCTTATAAGGCCCATTGTAAGCGACCACGTTTCGGAGCCATAAGTCATCACTGGCAACACGCACTGGTCATAGACTTTCGTCTTGAGACACTGTGGTATATTAGACGAGAAGACACCGTGCAACTTCCCAAACGCTGCCCAGCCGAGATGCCAGCAGATTTTTTTTTTTTTTTTAATCTGTTCGGTAATTGAGAACAATTATAAACTTATTTCTTGAGCAGCCGAAGTTAAGATACATTAAAAATATGTCAATGTTTAGCATAGCATAGTCGTCGGCCTTATAATGTTCCCACTGTTGGGACTCAGGCGGTGGTAATGGCTCTAAGTTATGAGTTGTAAGCCACGGGTTCAAACCCTGCCAGGCGCATTATTTTGTGTAATTTATTCTATTACCACTCATGTCAAAACGGTGAAGGAAAACATCGTGAGGAAACCGGCATGTCCTAGAACCAAAAATTGGAAACATGTGACATTCACCAACCCGGGGGCCCGCGTGGTGGATTATGGCCCATTCCCTCTCCTAGAGAGAAGGCCTGAGTCCCAGCAGTGGGAATAATAAGAAGGCTGATGATGAGGGTCATGTTTTGTTGCTCATGACTGTTCTTTCAACCTCATAGTCTGATAGGAGTTCTCAGGAAAAGGAACCTGAATCACAAAATTAAACGCTTTAGAAGCGTTGATGGTCATCAATCCAAGAACAGACTTCACCAGGCATTGTTTTGCTTTATAAATGACATTTCCTTCAAATAATCGCTTAAGAGGGTCCTTCTCCACTCGCTTATCGTAAACATCGAAAATGGTTAAAAAGCTTGTTACTTCATTTAATGCAATCCAACGCGATGTTTGACGAAAAGGCAACGCAAAAAAAGAGAGATAACGCCTGGAAACTCTGTTAGTATTCAGTAATACCCAGATTAACTCGAAAAATTCACAGTACTTGCTCCAGTTAATAGCTGTTTTTTTAAAACCCTTAAAAGTTTTTGGGAAAAAGTTGTCGTCATTTAGAATCTTAATAAAATTTGCAAGGTCTTTAGAGAATTACTTTTTTGACTTTTTAAATTTTTAGGCAAATTATGAAGTGTCAAAGTTCATACAAAATAGGACATTTTCAGAGGTTTTTACTGGATTAGTTTTACACAAATTTAGAAATTGGTTTCTTTAGAAACCTAGATAATATCCACAAGATACTGTGTTTCCAAAATATCTAATGAAAAATGTGTAATAACGTCATAATCAGTTATAAGCGATTGTATGAAAAACAGTGAAAATGTGTGTCGTGAAGCACCACCTTAAATAAATAAACCAGTTCAGGGTGCCTTGGATCGCGTCACATAATGTCAGACAGACGCACCGGAATTTCCATTCATACGTGTTTCCTCGGTTCCGTCCTAGATTTTTGTCATGGCGGCATTTCGTCTGACATGTCTTGTTGAGAATTTAGTCTTCGAGAATTTCATTATGTTAAAACCGTGAAGTATTTGAAGAGTTATATGCATAGATACTGACAGCTGCATCAATTGTCTACCACTCTCTTGTCATCATCATCATATCAGCCGAAAGTTGACCACTGCTAGATATAGCGTCGCCACAACAACCGGTCCTGTGTGTCACGCGTCCATTGGATTCCGCGATCCATTTTTTTTTTGTCGATTGTTAAAATCATCTTATGACAAAACCCGCTCTTGGGTGGAGCGGGAAATAGTGTCAGACTTACTGACTAAAAACCCCACCCTGTTCCTTCTAGCCTTCATACCGGGGCTCGAGTTTCCTTTCGGATAACCCCAGCCTCAGTAGGCTTCGACCCAGCTGGGCCCCTCCTGTTGCTGACAACTCCTTGAGGCGCGCGGGAACAGTGCGCGTCATCGACGTCTTGGCTCGATCCGGACAGTTACCGAACGATCGGACAGCGAGCTACCCATGGCTCGCCATCCGCGAGCCCGCGTCTACTGTGGCTGGAAATCGGGATTGGAATCCCGGCGGCGGCGGCGAGGGCACCGTTGCCTAATGCTGTCGGCCTTCTCCTTTGCTAGCATTACTGCATCGCAGAAGGAGGCGACCGCCTGCCACTCCTCCTCGCTCCGGACCATGGCCTGCACCAAGGCCCGGCGCGAGAAGTCTGCGACGCCGATCGCGCCCAAGAGGGTATTTCTACTGTGTATGACGCGATGTCATACACAGTAGAAAACGATATCTTAAAAGTTTGTTTTTGGTAAATGTATGTATTATGTTTTGTAAAAAGTCCTAAAACAAAAGTTGTTGTTTATAATGTTCCTCCTCCTGTACAGTCCTGCAAGGTTGTTAGTGTTTTACAAATAACACTGTACATTTATTTTTTTAAACTTCATGTACAGTACTGGTACATGGGCGGACTTAATGTAACAAGGCATTCTCTAACAATAAACCAGCCAGCATACTCCATGAGTCAATAAAACTCAGAAAGGAGGCTCACATGGTTCAGCTATTAGTTTCTTCGACTTTAAAAGAGACTTTTATCCCTGAGTATGTTTAGGTGTTTCTTCTGAGGGTAATCGGCTAGGAAACACCGGCCTCATATAGTTTAAACTGACGAAAAAAGTGACGTGTAAAAGTGTTTTTAAAAGCCCATTTACAAGAAAACTTGCATTTTATTTACAACTAGCTTTTGCCCGCGGCTTTGCCCGTGTACGTAAAGTATAGCCTACTAGCTTTTGTCCGCGGCTTCACTCAGGAATAAAGCAGCTTTCTATTGATGAAAAAATTTTAGCAATCGGACCAGTACTTCCAGAGATTACCTCTTACAAACAAAAAACAAACGTTACCTCTGAGATGTAGTGAGATCAAGTGTAGATGTCTGCGACCCAGCTGGATAGCCCAGTTGGTTTCCAGAAACGTAATAAGTCACATCGGTCACTGTTCATGCCACATACTGTGCGCTGTCAGGGTTTGTGCCAAATCTCTGTTTTTACTTTTCATAGAAGTGAACTTGACAGTGACATTCTGCAGAATTGGACTGTGTCACTAAACGATTTACAGTTTGAAAACAAAAAGAAGAAATATAACATTATGATGGTACTAGCTGCTCCCAGCGGCTTCGCCCGCGTGATAGCAGAAAATTAACCCTAGGGAACATACTTCCGGGATAAAAAATATCCTATGTCCTATTCCAGGACATGGTCTATCCATGTACCAAGTTTCATCAAAATCGGTTTTGCCATTTAGGCGTGAAGACGTAACAAACAAACAAACAAACTCACTTTAGCTTTTATAATAATTATTAGTAAGGATTTTGGGGTAAGAGATGTATGGTATCGTCTATACATATAACAATTGCTTTATAATATGTACATTTTAATAATAGATTTAGGAGAAACAAATTTACCGGATATAACCCGAAGAATCTGGCAGTGCACATGGCTCGCAGTACAGATGGTTCGTCCCATCACGGTTCTAAAGTGGCGGCTACGTACCGAAAGACGTGGTGTTGGAAGGCTTTCGACCAAGTGGACCGATGACCTGGTGAGGGTCACGGGAATCCGGATGGATGCGAAACGTACAGAACCGTTTGTTGTGGCGACATTTGGCGGGGCCTATGTCCAAGAGTGGATGTCTTTTGGCTGATATAGAAGCTTTTGCCCGTAGCTTTGCCCGCGTACGTAAAATTAATATAGCCTATGTCACTCAGTAATAAAACAGCTTTCTATTTGTGAAAGAATTTTAGCAATCGGACCAGTGCTTTCAGATATTGTATGCTACAAACAGAAAAAAACCTTTACCTCTTTATAACATAAGTGTAGATAAGAACCCTGAAAAAACAGCCTTTTATGCATTTGCATAAGCAAACATACAAATTCATATAATCCGATGTTTAATTATTAACAAGTGTTATAAACAGTGGCACAATACTTAAAATAACACAAAATCCGATAACTTCATAAATGTCATCCTAAATAATGTTCAATACTAGAAAACATCTTAAAACCAGATGTTAAATTTAATGGGACAACTCATATTTACTAATGGTACAAGTCATATTCGCGAGTGGTACAAGTCATATTTGTGAATGCATTTCTGATGCACTGGGGAACAAATGCGTCAATGCAGTAAATCAGAATTGTATGAATAGACATTATTATTATGATCTATTAAATGGTATGTTATTATTGTAAAGACAGATGTTTCTAGCAGAAATAGATTTTGGCGAAGGTTTTATTGTTTTGTCTCTTTGGTTCGGGGTGAGGGCTCGACTGTTCCACCGAATTATGCTGTTTATGTGTGCCAAAACTGTGTTGCGATGAAAAGCATGTTTATAAGACTCCTGAGTGAAGTCCGTGGTGAAGTCTATACAACATATAGCTAGGATAATGTTAAATTAAGTTACATTCCTAATTTACGCAAATTTTACTTAAAAACACTTAAGTAGTGTGTTTTTGTGAAACAGTAATCCTAATAAAGAGCTATGCTTGGAGTGTCTTTGCTTGACAGCATCAGGAATAAAGATATCCGCAAGTGAATCAAAACCGCTGACATAGCGCGAAGAATCGCCAAAGTTGTGACAGTGAGCTGAACCAATGGTTGGTGGGGCCAAAAGGTTCTAGAGTGGCGATGGGCAATGGAAGACGCAGCTTGGAAGGCCATCCATAAGGTGGACATGACCAGGTGAGAGTCGCGGGAATGCGATGGATGCGAGACGAATAGAACGGTTCGTTGTGGTGACACTTGAGGAAGGCCTATGTCCAACCATAAACTTTCGGCTGAAATAATGATGATGATGATGAGTGATCCTAATTGTAGGCAAATAATATAGGAACTGATGCAATGCACTGATAGCGCATCGGTATTAATTCATGAATCCCCAAGCGACCACCGGTGGCCGCGCATCTATTGTCTTACTATTGTGTCTCTAATTGACGGTATCTGAAGGGTTAATATCTATGCACGCACACAAAAACATTCTAGTGACAGAATTAAGATTTATCAAAATAAGTAATTTTTTATCCTAAAATAATGAAGAATTATTTTAGAAAAGAAAATGGAGGGACCATAGCGTGTGATTTACAGAACTAGCCAACTTTCAACAGTTTTTTTTAATCTCTTTTCACAGTCACGCCTCCGATTCCTTTGTTCGGACTACGTGACTTAACGTTAAAGTGATGTCAATCCCATACATTTGAAGTTTTCTACTAGCGTTAACGATTGTAGATTATTAACTTGGCTACATCCTCAGAATGGAAGAACACGTGCTGCACCAACCCCAAGTAACATTAGGACAAGGGCATGAAGATGAAATTGTGTGCCAAAACTATAAATGTTATTATTTGTACTAAAATTCATTGTTTATAGAATATGGAGAGATTATAACTGTTTCCAAATTTAATACATCTGCTGCTGATAAAATAATTATATTATATTTCAGAAATACACTTATCATAAATACAGTCGAAAATGACAATTATTTTAATAATGAAAATGTAAAAAAAAAAATTGATATTTTCATGTCGGAGTCACCAAGTTTCCGTGACCAAATGCTGGGCCAGGCAAGGAATTTAATTTGGAATAAAAAACTATTTTCATCATCGACACTAAGAAAAAGACCAAGTTGCCAGAAACACAGTTTCAGTAGAATTTATTTCTTGAGATTTCTATATTGAACCTAACCTAACCTACTATAAATAGGGCCAAGGACGGGGAATGTCATTTGGATGATTTTTACCAATTGAAAAAAAATAAATAACTACAGATAGTAGTTTTCAACTCCACTTCACTCAACTCTATTTTTCCATTGATGCGGAGTAGAGATTTTGAGCATTGTGATTCTCCAATCCACCATTCACCACTCCATTCCGCTCAGCTTCACTTAAGTGAAAACACACCCTAAAAAACCACAAACAACATACAAACACTGCAAGATGGAAGCTTGTAAACAAACTCGATGCACATATACCGTGATGACGTCTCACCGGTTGAAGAACCCATAACGTACCTTCCCACAGATAACCAATTAACAAGATCGTTACTCTCGATAGCAAAATAACCTGATTCTGACTCACGGTCGTGATAAACAGCTGATTTACCTTGTACCATACAACAATCTGAGATATACTCCGCTAAATTTTGAGCGTGGGCAAATATCATCTTATGACAACCCCCGCTCTTGGGTGGAGCGGGAGATAGTGTCAGACTCTTACTGACTAAAAACCCACCCCGTTCCTTCTAGCCTTCATACCAAGGCTCGAGATTCCTTTCGGATAACCTTGGCCCCAGTAGGATTCAACCCAGCTGGGCCTGTTGCTGACAACTCCTTGAGGCGCGCGGGAACAGTGCGCACCGTCGACGTCTTGGGCTTGGACCGGGTAGATACCGGATGCTCGGACAGCGAGCTACCCATGTCTCGCCGTCCGCGAGCCCGCGTCTACGGTGGCCGGAAATCGGGATCAGAATCCCGGCGGGAGCGCCGTAGCCTGATACGGTCGGCCTCCTCCTTCTCTAGCATTACTGCTTCGCAGAAGGAGGCGACTGCCTGCCATTTCTCCTCGCTCCGGACCATGGCTTCGACCGACCAAGGCCCGGCGCGAGAGGTCTCCGCCGCCGATCGCCCCCACGAGGGCACGGCGATGCTCCGCCCAGGCAGGGCACACCTTGACTGTGTGCTCCACCGTGTCCTCCAGGCGTTCCGCACAGTGGCGACACCCGGGCATCTCTTTCGACTTAATCTGAAATAGGTACCTCCCGAACGTGCCATGTCCGATGAGGACCTGCGTCATGCGGAAGGTAAGGACGCCGTGAGGTCTTTCCAGCCACGCCTCAAAGAGGGGACTTACCGCTATAATCGTGGCGTGCCCAGCACTGGGTTACGATAGTTGTTGACGTCATTTCACCATGAGATCCCGCCGGAGCTCTGTCCGCCATGCCTTGACATGTTGCGGCAGTGGACTTTCACCCCGGCGTTGCATCTCCACGCGCATATGTGCAAGGACTGTTGCCTCCAGATCCCACGGTGGTAGGCCAGCCAGTCACTCGCACACCTGACATTTTATCACGTCATGGTAAGGCTCCTGATCGCAAAGCTCGACATAACAAAATACCTGACTCACACACTCGTGATTAACAGCTGAATTTCTTTGTTGTGTTCAACGTGCTATATCTAAATCAGTATGTGTATAGTAACGTTTTACGTATGTAAACACTTCTGCTAAAAACAATATACTGATTAGTTTTGAGTGGGAAAAATTTTCGTCAAGAGCGTCCTTCGTAAGACGTCGAGTCCCGTAGTATTTATTTTGAAAACGTTCACTCCAAAACTGACAAATGAAATTCTAAATGTTAATAGACGGTTACGGACGGTTTACGGTCTTTTTTTTATGGTGGGCAAAAATTATCCAATGGCAACCTCCGCTTTTGGGTGAAGCGGGAGATAGTGTTGGTGATTGAAGATTATTGGTGTTGGCAGAGACGCATAATATTGTTGTTTATCCTGTTTATCGCTTAGTATTTACTGAAGGATTAATCTATTTTGTAAACTGTGAGATGATTGACTGGGACCGTGGTGACGGTCTAAAGAGCTCCACGACCCGTGTGTGTGAATCACATATTGACATAAAAAAATCTGAAAGTAATTTATTATCCTTCAAACGTAAAATTCGGAACTATTACTTGAAGTCCTCTCAACTTTAGTTAGGTCTTCGTCAGAATTGTTATTATTGAGTTATCTTAATGATTTGACATTTTTCATAGTATTTATTAGTTTATTATTTTAGCATATTTATGTATTTTATTATTTTCCGTTTGTAGTATCTGTTATTTGTTTATTGTGCAAACCTACCACAGTGTTGTTTTTTTTAACCCAAAGGTTGACTGGTAGAGAATGCCTTGTTGCATTAAGTCCGCCTATGTACCACTACTGTACATGAAGTTTAAATAAATAAATAAAGAAACATATACCCTTGGGGTAATTTTCAACTTTCACACGCGCAGGTAACATCGCTAGCAGAGACTAGTATGTAAATATTTTAACACATGATTTTTACCACGGAACCCTAAAAAGCGAAACTCCACGCTACATTTCGCGTCTTCCTGTTCTTTGAATTATTAATATATTTAGCTAAAGTCCATGCTTTAATCTTATTCACCTTTGAAGTTTTAACGGCCATGTTATTAATATGGAGACGGTGACGTAAGATGGAATTAATAGATCATTTTCTCCTTTTAAAGAGATCAAAGGAACACTGAAGATTTTACGTTTTAAAAAAAGTGTTGATTAATTAAACGATGTTTTATATAATACCTTTATTTAAGGCTATATTTCACCGGGACACCATGGTGGCACGACCAGTTGCGCCCCGGTTGTGTTCCGGTGAAATATAGCCCTAAGCTGCCAAACTAGACACTAGAGTCGCCACACGTTCGAGCTGGTCGCGCCACCAAATTGTTTGCGCAACCAAACGAGACACCAGGTGAGTAACTCAGAGCTGTATACATTTTATTGGTAGCGGCGACTGGTCGCGCTGCCACGGTGTATCGGTGAAATATAGCCCTTAAACACCTGCATGTTTAGCTTTTATTTATTGAAATGGAACCAATCTGTAATCTTTCAAATAAAAGAAAAAAAAATCCAAATAGGATCATAAGAGATGGAATTCTGAGGTAGGTATGACATATAAAAAAAAATGCAATTTTTTTAAAAAATATTGGTAGGCTTGGGCCACTATTAAAAGAAAGGAAAATAGTTTATTTGGCACACACAGATACCCAACATACAGTGAAGATTTTATATTTAGAAACTTAAAATTTAAAAAAAACAAAACTCAAAAACTCCTATGCCGATTTCAAAAATACTTTCACCATTGGAAAGCTACATTCACCCTGAGTAACATAGGCTATATTTATTGTCCGTGCGAAGCCGGGACGGGCCGCTAGTATTACAATAATATAATTAAATCCTTACTATCTATATATATAAAAATGACCCCCGTTTTCCGTTTTCACGACTTGGCATGAAAACGGCTTGACCGATTTGGCTGATTTTTTTTTTGTTGTGATTTTTATTGTGAGGAGAAGGTTCTTATGGAAAAAAAAATTTGGGTAGTGTAGGGTAGAGTAGGGTAGAGTAGGGTAGAGTAGGGTAGAGTAGGGTAGAGTAGGGTAGAGTAGGGTAGAGTAGGGTAGAGTAGGGTAGAGTAGGGTAGAGTAGGGTAGAGTAGGGTAGAGTAGGGTAGAGTAGGGTAGAGTAGGGTAGAGTAGGGTACAGTAGGGTAGAGTAGGGTAGAGTAGGATAGAGTAGGGTAGAGTAGGGTAGAGTAGGGTAGAGTAGGGTAGAGTAGAGTAGAGTAGGGTAGAGTAGGGTAGAGTAGGGTAGAGTAGGGTAGAGTAGGGTAGAGTAGGGTGGAGTAGGGAAGAGCGGGAGCGAAGCCGCGCGGGCAAAAGTTAATATTATAAAAGCGAAAGTGAGTTTGTTTGTAACGTCTTCATGCCTAAATGGCAAAAACGATTTTGATGAGACTTGTTACACGGATAGACCATGTTCTGGAATAGGACATAGTATATTTTTTAATCCGGAAGTATGTTCCCTTGGGATAATTTTTTGCTATCACGCGGGCGAAGCCGCTGGGAGCAGCTAGTATATAATAATTATGCTCACTCGTTTACATGTCATACGCAATAGTTACTCCAAGATATTTACTTCATTTCCAACTCCTTTCCCGCCTTACCGTGCACATCAAAACTTGGCAATCGGACCTGACAGTAATCACCACATAAGTCGGCCATTATAAATACTACAACACATGCCGATTACTCCAGCAACTAATTAAAATTCTTCCTACGAGGAAATACTTCCTCTGATAAATAAACTGAAACGAACATTATTTTTGAAGTGACGTAAATGAATTAAGCTACATTGGAAATACAACTGTGTGTCTTGAATATAGAGTTGAAATCTGGTTGTTGTGTTAAAGGGCTGCTTTGGCCTTGCAAGAAATGTGTAATGAAAACATATGGCGCCGTATTGTGAGCGTTCAAGATCAGTTTAGGCGCGCCGCAAGCGTAGCAACTTTAGTTGATGTAACTGCCAACTTTTAATAGTTTCTTTCCGTTTTCAATTTAGCTTCACTTTTTGTCAGACCGAAATTCCGACAATTCAAAAGTGCCTGTAATTGGTCTATTTGAAATAAACGTTTCTGATTTCTGTTAGCGGTTGCAGCACCAACGTCCCTACGTTTGCTGTGATTGACGTTGACTGAGACTAGCGCTAAGTGCAGTGTGCCACAAAGTATTGAAGTAGTAAATAACTTGAAATTAATAGGAACAATCAACTAATATGTCGGAAACTAGGTACTTACACAGTTGCAGGGAATATTTTGTCACCACTCGGTGACAAGAAATGAAAAATTTATTATTGACCATCGAAATTCGCAACTATTAATATAATGTTTTATGTGTATTTTTAAGACGAATCGTTATGGGCAGGCACTTTAACTGTGACAGTTATAGGAAAACGTTTCTAGGGACCATTCATCACTTCTTAAGATATTCTAGACTGCATTCACAGATTATGGAAAAAATACAGTTAGCATTACAGCTTTTATAACTTTTTTATTGATGAAGATATTTTTTTTTTTTCATATTTGTGTACTCAGCTAAACAGTGCTTGATTTAGAAAATACAAAAAAAAAAAATCATACATAATTCCTATTGATTGTTTTCAACAATTTTGTTACCGAGATGTCAAAAACTCTGAGATCAAAGTAAATTGATCCGTCTTTTTTACAGGTGAGAAATCATCCAATGACTTCTCCCACTCTAGGGAGGAGCGAGAGGAAGTGTAGGGCTTTTCTGACTAAAACACACACAAAGGAGTTATGTTCCTTCTTTTCTTTCAGAAGCAAACCCACGGCGCCAGTAGACTTCGATACTGCTGTTGGACCCCTATGATTTTACTGACATTTCCTTGAGATGCGCGTGGACTACTACGCACCGTTGACGACTCAGGTTCAGTAAGGACGGCCAGCTACCCATAACTCGCCCACAAGCCCAAGCCAACTGTGGCTGGAAATCGGGATTGGGAACCCGCCGGCTTTTTTTTTGGGAAAAATCATCTAATGACAAAAGCCGCCCTTGGGTAGAGCGGGATATAGTTTCAGACTCTTACTGACTAAAAACCCACCCCGTTCCTTCTAGCCTTCATACCGGGGCTCGAGTTTCCTTTCGGATAACCCTGGCCCCAGTAGGCTTCGACCCAGCTGGGCCCCTCCTGGGAACCCGGTGGCTGTGGCGTGTGGGCCGTTCTCTCACGCGTGCGGCCGCCTAATTCTCCTTCCAAAGTTGCTCCGTCTGCGCAGCGCCTTAATGTCAAAAGTTTTGTTTCGATTTGTTTTAAAGACACGTGTTTCGGTGACATTAATTCTGTGGTATTGATTGGTTTAATTATTTTATTTGTTTTGTTTTGTAGGGGTATACTAATTAGGTCACATAAAAGTGGAAATGTGATCGTTGGTGTTGATTAACTGTTGCTTTATGGGGTTTTGTTTTTATTATTAAAACTGTCTTTGATTTGGTTAAGTGCGTGTGTAATTATTATTTACACACGCACTTAACCAAGAAAGAATTTAAAAAATATTCATTTAACAAGAAATAATACCGTGTTAAATGATAAATGACGATAAAAAGCTTGTATAAATGATATTTGTTTTTGCAAATAAGGTTCAAAAAACACTTTTCATGTTTTTTTTTTTTGACGGGGAAATCATCTTTGACGAAACCCGCTCTTGGGTGGAGCGGGAGACAGTGTCAGGCTTTTACTGACTAAAAACCCCGCGCCGTTCCTTCTAGCCTTCATACCGGGGCACGAGCTCCCTTTCGGACAACCCTGTCCCCAGTAGGCTTCGACCCAGCTGGGCCCCTCCTGCTGCTGACAACTCCTTGAGGCGCGCGGGAACAGTGCGCGCCGTCGACGTTTTGGACTCGGTCCATTACCGGACGATCGGACAACGAGCTACCCGTGCCTCGCCGTCCGCGAGCCCACGTCTACGGTGGCCGGAAATCGGGATCGGAATCCCGGCGACGGCGGCGAGGGCGCCGTTGCCTGATGCGGTCGGCCTCCTCCTTTGCAAGCATTACTGCTTCGCAGAAGGAGGCGACCGCCTGCCATTCCTCCTCGCTCCGGACCATGGCCTCGACCAGGGCCCGGCGCGAAAGGTCTCCGCCACCGATCGCCCCCACAAGGCCACGGCGATGCTCCGCCCAGGCAGGGCAAACCTCGACGGATGATGCGGCTAGATGAGGCCGGTGTTTCCTACCTGTTGATGATGGATGCGTGACGCACAGGACCGACAACGAGCAACCCATTGCTCGTTGTTCGACAGCAGGGAATCACCCTGCGACTCCTAATACATGGGGCGTCTCTTGCTGGAGAATATGTTCCATTATAATGATTTTCTACTCTCAAACGGGCCACCGGCAATAACGAATATATAAATAAAACATCCACAACACTGCAACAAGAAGTTACTCCATAACTCCAAATATAGTTTCTCTGGTCCGTTGGTCTTGGTCTACTAGTTAGTGGCCCTGACTGCTATGCTATAGTCGTAGGTTCAATTCCCACCCCGGACAAATATTTGTGTGATAAGCACGATCATTTGTTCGTGTAATTTATCTATAATGTATGTATTAAGAAATATATAAGTATGTTTATCTGTTCTGTCTAGTACCTACTCATAACACAAGGTCTTCTTAGCTTGAGACTAGACGGTGTTGTGTGATATTTGAGGAAAACTCATGGAAAACTATATTATTATCATCTACACTAATATAATAAAGAGGTAAAGTTTGTTTTTTTGTTTGTTCCTACAAACAAAAAATCAATCTTTACCCTCGGTAATCTCTGGAAGTACTAGTCCGATTGGTAATTTTTTTTAACCGATAGAAAGGTGCTTTATTCCTGAGTAATATAGGCTATATCTTACGTAAGCAGGCAACGCCGCGGGCAAAATCTAGTATTATATTATAGTCTATTCTATTTTCCAATGCCGATATCATAAAGATGAATGGACGAAGTTTCACAATAGGGACACGATGGAACAAAATGGACGCCAGACGGAGTTTACCAACTAATTGCAATACTTCGGAAATTATGCTGAGATATTAATTACTAGGCAGGCCCGCGGCTCCGCTCGGGTGGGTATTACTTCCGGGGTCTGATGTTACATGGGAAGCTATAGTTAGGTTAGGTTATGAGTTACTAATGGTTTATTTATAAATTTAACTGGCTGAGCTGGCGAACTTTATATCGCATATGAGTCAATGAATGTTGAAAACTTTTTAACTGAAAAGTCATACAAGGTGTAACGTTAAATGCGCAAAACCGGAAATTAGTTTGATCAGAATAACGAGCAAAACCAATTAAACCACTTTTTAATATAGGTTACATTTTTCAAAAAAATATTAATTGAAAACGTCGACCTGTCTATTTATGAATAGGTCAAGCCATCACGTGCGCAAACTCGCCCAAATAGGTAAACAAACACAAATAGTTGTAAGTAGTCCAATCAAATTTTCTCATACACGGGATAATAAAAGTTCTTATTTCAATGCAGATATGAATTTTAAACAAACTAAAACTGCTCATAAAATCTTTAATTATTTTTTTTAGTTTATTTTCTCACATAATTAGGTCAATTGAATTAAAAATCATTTGGTGTGTCTGAGGTTTTGCGCATTTAACGTTACACGTTGTAGGTACCTATATTTTTAGTAAGTATATGCGAACACGTGTCTAATATTTTTATGTAAAAAATCTATGTACTTGATGATTACTATGTACATAATTTCATAACTGTATCATGAAAAATAACTAAGCTTCTTATCTGCAAAAATACATAGTGACCGTACCGTCCGGCGACTGAGGGGTGGTTTTGCACGGCAGGTCATAGCGAGCATTAGGAGCTAGCAGACAGTCGGGTGCAAGTGCAAAACAACCCCTTATTCACCTCGATCCGGCAACTATGTATTTTTGCTGACATAAAACTTATAACTTTGTGATTTTTCATGATACAGTTATGATATTTTGTACATAGATTCTTAACATACTGAACACGTGTTTTGGGTTTCGCATATATTGAAACTTATGTTGTATAATGTTTGTTACTCATTCAAACTGAAACTCATTAATGAATTTGAAATCGGAAATGTAAGGGCAAGTGTGAGTCGAACTCGCCCACGAAGGGTTCCGTACCGTCCGTAGCAAAAAACGGCAGAAAAATAACCTTTGTTGTATGAGAGACTCACTTAAATATTTATTTTATTCAATTTTTTAGTATTTGTTGTTATACCGGCTACAGGAATACATCATCTGTGAAAACTTTAATTATCTATCTATCACGTATCTTCAGATAAAGCCTGGTGACAGACAGACAGACAGACAAATGGACAGAGGAGTATTAGAAATACTTACCCAAAAGGTACAACGGGACCCCGTTGTACCTTTTGGGTAAGGGACCCTAAAAAATCTACGTAAGTCTGTACCGTGTGGACGCAACAGTATAGTGAAAGCGCATTGGAGGAAATGAACTGCGAAGTCAAAAAGCAATGAAAACATCATCGCGTATGCACGTCTGCGCTGAATCTATCCTCACTCTGGCTGGAATATCTTGATTTTTTATTCAGTTTCCGAGAACTCATTGAGCTGTAACTGTACTATGTTTTTAATTATTTTTTATCATTTTCCTGTCTTTGCTTTAATGCAGTTTTCAGATAGTATTATACCCTATAGATTTAACTCACAAAAAAAAAAAAAATGCAATACACAAGGGCACAACAAATTTATAAACCTCTATAGATTTAACCTCTGTTTAGTTTCCAAAGTCTCTTTTAAAATGTAACTGTACAAAACTGCATTAAAATGTAACTGTCTTAAATAAATAAATAAAATTTATTTCATCACCACTGCTCTTAAAACGGTGAAGGAAATTATCGCGAGGTAACCGGCGTGCCCTAGAACCAAACATTCGAAGACATGTGATATTCACCAACCCACACTGGGTCCATGTGGTGGATTGCGGCCCATTCCCTCTCCCAGAGAATATTATAAGGCTGATTATGCTAGGAACCCAAGGCTGGTATACAAAACAATAGCATAATCAGCCGGGTTTTAGAATGGCAAGGTGATCCAATGACCTGGTGAGGGTCGCGGGAGTCCGATAGGTGCGAGACGCGCAGGACCGGTCGTTGTGGTGACACTTGGGGGAGGCCTACGTCCAGCAGTGGACGCCTTTCGGCTAATATGATAATGATGATGTGAATCGGGTCTTTTATCACTGAGCCTCAGAGTTCAGACCACAGATATAAGAAAGGAGTTTTATTTTTTATATTTCAATGGTTCAGACAGAAATAAAAAACAGTTGTTTAATTAAGTCTATTTGTTATTAAACCAAGATAAATTATAAACATTCGAATAGTATGGGAAATAGCTGTATTCGTGAAATGCAGACGAACGCAGTTTCATTTAAACCCGTTTAAAAATGTACATCGGTAGTAATCGAACAAATTATTCGTGATACGTCTGGCATAAATGGCTAATATATTTAGTTTTCTAAGTGAAGAAAGTTTTATTATAAACACTGAGATTTATTTCTCGGCTTGCATTAAAAGCGAAATCATTGCATTTATTTTTTCATTGGCAAGTTGACAGGTGAATGAGAATTGAGAACAGAGAAATGATAAAAACAATTTTTTCGTTTTGTGAATTGTAAATGTCGTGTAAGTGTCTCCGCACACGGACCTAAAAAAAGCCGGCACAAAAAAAGCTAGAAGTGGCCACAAAAAAAAGCTGATGCGCGCGTCATCTTGTGGCCATGCGTGCAGTATCATAATGGACTCTGACGAAGAAGGATTAAATACGTGAATGGTATGCGGCGGCGTCATTATTATAAAAAATGCCGCCACAAAAAAGCTAGAAGCGGCTTCAAGCGGTTTTTTGTGGTGGCACCGCCGCACAAGAGCAAAAAGAAGCTTAAAACGCCTTTTTTTTCGGCCCGTGTGCGGAAACACTTAGAGTGATTCCATTGATTTAAGAACGTAGTGGCCAACTCAAAGTATCCGTGTAAAATACCCTATCTTATAATATCATAAAAACTCAAAAAAAGAAAATACACAGTTTACTGAAAAAAAAAAACTGCATAACATTCCAAACCAAACCAACAAAATTTATCGACCTCCATCATAATAAAATGAAAACAAATAATCATTTAAAAATATGGGTTGGGCAAAAATTTATGGGTAGAGTCGAAAATTAATGCATCCTGCCCACGTAAATGTCAGTTTGGGCAAACTTATATTTTATGAGAATCATAAAGAATGGGAAAACATTACTTATTGTGTTAATATAAATCAACGGCTATTGGTTTCGTCAAAATTAGTTTGACTTATGATTTTTTTTTTTTTACGGTGGGCAAAAATCATCTCATGACAACACCCGCCCTTGGGTGGAGCGGGAGATAGTGTCAGACTCTTACTAACTAAAAACCCACCCCGTTCCTTCTAGCCTTCAAACCAAAGCTCGAGTTTCCTTTCGGATAACCCTGGCTCCAGTAGGCTTCGACCTAGCTGGGCCTCTGCTGTTGCTGACAACTCCTTGAGGCGCGCGGGAACAGTGCGCGCCGTCGACGTCTCTTCACATCCCGTGTCAAAGCTGTACGGAGAATTGGCCACGCCACAATTGACTAGACCTGGCGGTTCTCTAGCTACTAGATATGACATGTTCGGGAGGTTCCAGTTTCGAATTGAGCCGGAAGAAACGCCTAGGAGTCTCCATTGTGCGGACCACCCGTAGTACACGGCGGAAGTATTCCCTGCTTGGGCGAAGCACCGTCGTGTCCTCATGATAGCAGTAGCGAACTCAGGAATTAGGCCTTAGGTTTGCGATAAAAACTACTGGAGAAATTCTCATGCAGTTTCCACCAGTAGACGGAGTAATTTATGAGGAAGGTTTAGGTGTATAATACTTGCATGTCGGAACAGAAAAAAAAACCGTGAATTTCAAAGGTTACTAGCGCCCATGCGTAGAAAGCTAGTTGCTAAATGTTGTATCCAAATGATGATGCCATCTAGCCAATTTTGGCTACAGCGACCGCATTCTATGGGTCCTCATCGGTTGTAAGCTCAGATCTGCTGCTCTTTTATGCGCCTTTATGTCACTTCCATATCCAACCTTGGCCGGAAAACTTCGAGCACAGAGCAGACATATCAGGCGGACAGGACACCATCCAAATTCAAAGAATCTCAAAACATATATGGCTCATTCACTAAACAACCTCCCCAATTTCCCTTCCGTATGTCCTCTCGCAATAAACTCCAAGAATGTTGAAACTTTAATCTGTATAAAGGTTCCCACATACAAGCGCAACGCGACTGAGAAAATGTTCCAACGAATCTCTTTGTAGAAATTTTTGAACCATGTCCATGAAAATACATATAGCATAGCATGATTAGTCATATAGTATTACTACTGCAGGCTAGACTCAGACCACTTCTTTAAAAGAAGGAAATACATAACTGTCGCGTTATGACTATAAGAGCTTGTCCAGAAGGAGCGAATTCGCCGTGATTCTCTCGTGCGTATCACGCGCGACCGTTTCGCCCAGAAAGAGCGTACCTACGCGCGAATCATCGATCAAAATTTTGGCACTCCATTTCTCTAGATACGTGCACTCGATCTGGAGTTCGCGCGTTAACTGGGCGCAACAAGGCGTCCCTAGTATCTCGACTCGCGCGCATTACGCGCGTATCACGCGCGAGTCGTGAGTCTGGCGTAGTGCACGCGATTTACGCGCGTATTTTGAATTCACGCGATGCTTGTGGGCGCGATGTATTGGTGCCTAGTATCTCACTAACGCGCGAATGATTTCGCGTGAAACGTTTCGCGGCGAATTCGTCCTTTCTGGACCAGCTCTAAGCTGAAAACTTTAACTTTACACAGGTCAAATCGAAGCTCCAAAGCTCCGAGCATTGTGCCTAGTTACTAGCCTGTCAATTAACTATCGATTACCTTTCGAGGAGTGTACGTCGGAAATGCATAATTGAATAAATCGAAACCTTCCACCGTCTGACCTTTCGACAAATGGCGATGCACTGCCGTTACATGATGGACATCCTACCCCATAAGTACTCACGAATCGTTTAACCTTTCGTATAACGTAATTAGAGACACAATAGAAAGATAATTCAAAATTAAAATATTTTTATTTCGAATAGGCCAATGACCAATTTGGTCCAAATTGGTCGTTTCCTATGGAGAAGAACCAAGATGGTTACTCTTTTAGTGAGCGGACGCCGGCATTCTCTTGGGGTTTAATGAATTAAAGGTTATCGTTTAGCCAAACCAGCTAGGATATACCTGACAGGTTTACCTCTACAGGTATACCTATCAGGTAAGCTTGTATAGAAATCTGCAGTTTTGCAACACGCTCTGGTTTATCTGTACAGTGTACTACTACTCACTACTACTGTACTACAGTGTCTACTGTGTATAAGGAACGTATTCATTACCGGTTTTCCCTCGGTTACACTCCGGATAGTGTGCGCTGGGATTGCATAGCCTAATTCCAGCGTCGGACCACCAGGCGTACGGCGATGGGCCACCGGTACTTGGTGGACCTCTCACTTATATATGCACAAAATGTTTTGGGAACACATTCATCGTACGTACAGCTAAGGAGTGGGATTCCCTGCCGGTGTCTGTGTTTCCTGATGGCTACATCCCGGGAATCTTTAAGTCAAGAGTGAATAGGTTACTTCTAGGTAAGCGCACTCGCATCACACTATCACTTTCCATCAGGTGAGATAGCTGTCAAGTGCAAACCCATAACTCTATAATATTAATGTCGATATGGGTATCATCATCATCATCATCATATCAGCCGAAAGTCGTCCACTGCTGGACATAGGCCTCCCCCAAGCGTCGCTACAACGACCGGTCCTGTGCGTCACGCATCCATCGGATTCCCGCGACCCTGACCAGGTCGTCGGTCCACCTTGTTGGAGGCCTTCCAACGCTGCGTCTTCCGGTACGTGGTCGCCACTCCAGAACCTTTCGTCCCCATCGACCATCTGTTCTGCGTGCAATGTGCCCTGCCCATTGCCACTTAAGTTTGGCGACTCTTCGAGCTACGTCGGCAACCTTGGTTCTCCTGCGATATGGGTATATCGACACTAATATTATAAAGAGGTAAAGTTTGTTTTTTTATTTTATTGTTTGTAGGAAGTATTCTCTAAAAGCACTGGTCCGATTGCTGAAACTATTTCACCGATAGATAGCTACTTTGTTCCTGAGTGGCATAATCTATATTTTACTAGCTTTGGCCCGCACGGCTTCGCTCCCGCTCTTCCCTACTCTACCCTACACTACCTTACTCTACCCTACACTACTCTACACTACACTACTCTACACTACACTACTCTACACTACTCCACTCTACACTACTTTACCCCACCCTACTATACCCTACTCTACCCTACTCTACCCTACACTACTCTACACTACACTACTCTACACTACTCTACACTACTCTACACTACTCTACACTACTCTACCCTACTATACCCTACTCTACCCTACTATACCCTACTCTACCCTACCAAACTTCACATAAACCATCTACTAAATAGTCCGAATAAAGCCTAAAAATTTGGTTTGGATAGGTGAGTCCGTTCTTGAGTTATAAAAGAACAACGAGAAGTGGCATTGATTTTTATATATATAGATGTACGCAGGGGAAGCCGCGAGCAAAAGCTATTCAATAAAAAAAAAACATTGTGCATAATATAAGGAGTGGAATTCCCTGCCGGTGTCTGTTTCTTGACGTTACAACTTGGTTGGTTTTAAGTTCAAGTGTAAATAGGTTACTTCTAGGCAAGCGTGCTACAACGTCGGCCATATTATCGCTTACTATCAGGTGAGATAGTGATCAAACGAAAGCGTGAAACAAAAAGATTATTCAAGTGCCAACACGCAATAATCTTTTTGGGCTGTCAAAGCTAGCAAATGAATGTTTTTTTTTTTAATTCTGACTGGCTTCTTGGTCTAGTCGTTAGTGACCCTGACTGCTTTGCATATGTATGTATTTATATACATACTTGCTTTTGCCCGCGTGGCTTCGCTCCCGTTCTTCCTTACTTTACTCTACTCTACTCTACCCTACTCTACCCTACTCTACTCTACTCTACCCTACTCTACTCTACTCTACCCTACTCTACCCTACTCTACCCTACTCTACCCTACTCTACCCTACTCTACCCTACTCTACCCTGCTCTACCCTACTCTACCCTACCATACCCTACCCTACCAAACTTCACATAAACCATCTACTAAATAGTCCGAACAAAGCCTAAAAATTTGGTTTGGATAGGCGAGCCCGTTCTTGAGTTATAAAATAACAACGAAAAGTGGCATTGATTTTAATATATATAGAAGATAGATGTATGTATTTATAAATATATATAAGTATAATTATCAGTTCTTTAGTACCTACTCATAACACGAGCTCTGCTTAGCTTGGGACTAGACGGTGTTGTGTGATAGTTGTGGAATATTATTATTGTTATTTTGGAAAAACGTGGATTGTTTCTTAATTCTTTGGCTAGTTTTTAGCTACATTAACGGGCAAAGCCAAGTCAATGTAGCGTGTGTGTAGTTGGTGTAGAGGGTATGTTAAGAGGAGAAACAATATTATTATTTTAATTGTTGAACGATTTCTGTGAACACGACTTGTCGCACTGTCGCTCCTGGCTGTGAGAGCCTTAACACGGGTGACCAAAACGGTTGGGGACTAAAACGGTTGACACATAACTGCTGTACTTAATAATAGTCAAGGGTAGTATGTCGATGACGTCATAAACGGGGGCCGTTTGGTTGTGGAAGCGCAAAACTGGGGTGGATGAGTAGTTTTGTTGGATGTAAAGAATTTCTGGGTGTTTTAAGTAAAGTTTGGATTCTGGATGTTTTGTTTACCAAGTTATACTAAACTAACGTATTATAATTATCACTTTGTTCGAAATAGTTCCCATAACCCTGGAACACAAAGGGTGGATCATTAGGTGTTTTTTGTGGTGGGAAAATCATGTAATGACAAACCCCGCTCTTGGGCGGAGCGGGAGATAGTGTGCCGCCTTCATACCGGGGCTCGAGCTATCTTTCCAAACTAACCCTGGCCCCAGTAGGCTTCGACCTAGTTGGCCCCTGCTAAAAAAGCTGCTGAAAAATGTAAATTATAAAAAATAAAATATAACGCTAAAAAAAAAACATACATTCAGCCGAACATAGAACCTCCTCCTTTTCGAAGTCGGTTAATAATAAACTAATACAATTCTGACGAAGACCAAACTAAGGTGAAACAAAAACCTTAGTTTGGTCTTTTATTTTATTTATTTATACTGTTTTATAGTTACGTTCGATTTCTTTGAAAACATACGGCAGAACAAAGTAACGTGGTCAACATTTTCAGTATCAGCTAGTTAAATTATATAAAAAAACTAATCACTTATCTACATAATAAAAAGAGCTTTCCATAAATAGTTCTCAGCAAAACCTAGGTTATTCACCGTCTAGGTACCAAATTAGTGTATATAGGCCGTCGGGGGTGTGCCGGTGTTAAATCTAGACTCGTTAGCTGTCAAACTGTCTGCTGGAAGTGTATCTAGCTTTTAGTGTGCCAGAATGGATTCGTACTGAAATAATTATTTGTTGTTGTTCAAAAGGTGGATAGTTTAAGCTTCTATATTTATTACTGCCTTGCCAGGGACTTTGTTCGCGAAATAGAGTAATTAGCCTTTTAATGTTCCCACTACTGGGAGACTCAGACCTCTTCTCTAGGAGAAGGAATGGGCCGTAATCCACCACGCGGGCCCAGTGCGGGTTGGTAAATGTCAAAATTAAAACTACAATCCTTACTAATATTATAAAAGTGAAGTGAAAACGAAAGTGAGTTTGTTTGTTTGTTACGTCTTCACGCCTAAATGGCATAACTGATTTTGATGAAACTTGGTACACGGATAAACTATGTTTCGGAATAGGACATAAGATACTTTTTATCCCGGAAGAATGTTCCCTTGGGATAATTTTCTGCTATCACGCGGGCGAAGCCGCTCGGAGCAGCAAGTCATGATCTAAATTATAATTAAAGCCAACATCATAATTAAAATTAATATCAATATCTAAAAGTGGATGGATTAAGCTTCTATATACTTTATTTCAACACTAGCATTTTTCAGTGGCTTAGCTCGCTTGAAATTGCAATATCATTCTTAGACAACATACTCCCTCTACCAGTAGAATAATTTCATTCGAAAACATTCTGCCGTTTAAGCGTGAAAAAGTTAAACGTACATACAATCAGAGTTCAAAAGTGCAGTAGCACTTTACCAATGCTAAATTGTCTAACAGTTTAGTTTAGGTCGTTAAAACGATCGCTTTAAGAGCTTGTGGTAACACTACCACACGGTAGGGCTTCTGTACTGTTCTAGACAATAAAATAGAATTGCAAATGCTTGTAATAGCTAAGAACTAGAGTAAGTGTCCTCAGCTGGTAAATTGTTGCTGTTACGATGCAGTCTATATTGTCCTTGTTAATGTGATAAAATGAGTATAAAAAAATGTTTCTTTGGAAAAGTTGTTTGTAATCATGAGTTCAATAACGTGTGTAACTTAAAAAAAAATGGTGAAGGAGCCATTACCTTTCTCTTTGATTTTTTTTTCTTCTCCTGGCTTAATTACATATTTGATATTTATTAGTATATAATTTTTTGTAATGTATATATGTATATATGTATTATTGCCATTCAACGTGGCAATGCTGCCAGTCTTCTGGGCACATTTCCGGATGACAGCGATGTGGAGGAGTACTTTGACGCTTGAGCGTGCTTTGTCTTTTTGTATCATATTTATGTACATAGTTAGGTTTTAGTTTAAATAGTTTATTTAGTATTTAAGTTTTTTTTTATGTATATATGTAATATTTTTTTTGTATTCGTGTTGTTATTTCTTATAAATATAATTTCTAATGTTGTACACTGACAGCCCTAAATCTTTCTCCTTTCTTTCAGTCCATCCAAACGTTGTCTGTAAGAGATCACCCTGTGTGATAAGACCGCCCATTGTACACTTATTTTGAATAATGTTTGTCCTGTATTTTTCTTTGTTTATGTGGTGTACAATAAAGAATATAAAAATAATAAGTATCGATCACTGATCACCACTCACCCTATACAACGTGTAACGTTAAATGCGCAAAACCTCAGACACCCCAAATGATTTTTAATTCGATTGACCTAATCACGTGAGAAAAAAAAAACGTTTAAAAATATTAAAGGTTTTATGAGCAGTTTTAGTTTGTTTACAATTCATATCTGCTTTGAAATAATAACTTTTATTATTTCGTGTATGAGAAAAGATTGGACTACAACTATTTGTGTTTGTTTACCTATTTCAGCGGGTTTGCGCACGTGACGGGTCGACTTATTCATGAATAGACAGGTCGAAGTTTTCAATGAAGATTTTTTTTAAAAACCTTTAAAAAGTGGTTTAATTGATTCGGCTCGTTATTCTGATCAAAATATTTTTTTTTTTAAAATAAGGTTTTGCGCATTTAACGTTACACCTTGTAAGTATATCTAATATATAAAATTTCCATGTTACAATGTTAAGTTACCATACTCCTCCGAAACGGCTTTACCGATTTTTACCAAATTTTATATGCGTATTCAGTAGGTCTGAGAATCGGCTACTATCTATTTTACATACCCCTAAGGGTTGTTCACCCTTAAATTTTTTATTTTTATTTTTGGACGAAACTTTTTGTTTTTATTTTTTTATAATGTGGCATTAAAAATACATATAACTCTTAATTCATGAATCCCCAAGCGACCACCGGTGGCCGCGCATCTATTGTCTTACTATTGTGTCTCTAATTGACGGTATCTGAAGGGTTAATTTTACTTTTTTATCATCAACCCCTATTTTTTTATAGCAAAAAAATAATTTATAAGGCAAAACAACGTTTGCCGGGTCAGCTAGTATATTATAAATAATATTGTACAGAGAGTTGCAAGTTAAAAGCATTCAAAGTAAATATTTATTACATTGATACATCTGAACCAATTCTCCGAATGCGGTAACCAGAAAATTAATCAATCCACTCATTACAGCATTAATTAAACTGAAACATTCAATAATAATTAGTTACACTGTGCTAATGGCTCATCCGTCGGACTTTGAGTGAACATATTAATTATTTATGTACAGGATGCGAATGTAATATCGCTGGATATATCAAGGAGGAAATCGGTCTTTTGATTACGTTTTGTGATTTTTGCATTTAATATTTTTGTATCATTTTTATTAGGTCCCAATCTCGAACCTCAAAAGGAAAAAACGATCCCTTACAGGATCACTTTATTGTCCGTCTCAGTCTGTTTGTCTATCTCTTCTTCTTCTTCCTTGCCTTATCCCATTATTTGGGGTCGGCTCTCCTCGTCTTTAGGCGCCAGGATAATCTATCCTGGGATGTCTGTGCGTCCAGCTGAGCTCGTTCCAGATCTTTGGATACGATCCACCACGTAGCTAAAGGGTGCCCTCTGCCTTTTTTTCTTTCCGGGATCGCGAAGGCCTTTACTGGGTACTCTTTGTCCCTTCTCATGACATGTCCGAACCAGCGCATACGTCTCTCTGACAATTTATCTGCTATGGGTGCGACTTTGAAGGAGCCTCTGATGTATTCGTTGCTTACCTTACCAAGTATCGTAACGCCCGCTGACCAACGCCGTCTGTTTGTCCGTCTGTCTGATTAAATAAATGAATCTTGAATCACATTTTCTAACTAAACTAATTTTTGTCATCAAAAAATTTTGTGTACCTACGACAAATGAAAAAAAAAAAAGATTTTTCGTAATACATTTATGAAATTTTGTACATAGATTCTTTACATAAGTATACTAGATAGATGTTTCTGGTTTCGCATATACCTACTAAAAATAAGTTTGTATACACTTCCAACTGCTAAAAACCAGATTCGAATATCATCATCAGCCTTTTTAATGTTCCCACTGCTGGGACTTAGGCCTCCTCTCTAGGAGAGGGAATGGGCCGTAATCCACCACGTGGGCCCAGTGCGGGTTGGTGGATGTCACATGTCTTCGAATTTTTGGTTTTAGGACATGCCGGTGTCCTCACGAAGTTTTCCTTCACTGTTTTGAGAGCAGTGGTGGTGAAATAAATTACTCAAAGTAATGCGCCTGGCTGGGTTCGAACCCGCGACCTACAACTCGTAAGCTAACCCATTATTACTCGGCCATCAGTGCTCTCAAAATTCTAACATAAAAGAAAGAAATAAAGACAAAAAGAAAAAAAATACATCTCGACCGCAGCGCTTTTCCGGCCGTTATTAGCTTCCGCTTGAAGTGCAAGCATTTCCTTTTGTCGTAATATTGAATTTCTAGTTTGTCTTCAATCGATGAAAAAAATCATGAAATGCTGCAATATTGTGCAGGCTGTTGCTGTTATTTGAGTATTTTGTGATATAACTTGGAACATAACTGTTATTTTACGTGGAAGCTGGCTTCTGCTTGCGGAATTTCTGTAACATTTAGGCAATTGATTTCCCACCTTTAAGGCCGTTTGTCCACCGCCGCCGTCACCCGAGCGCATTTTAAACTTAAACTCGGCCCGAATTAATCTCGTTCTCGGTGACGTCCCGGTGACGGCGGCGGTGGACAGACGGCGTTACAGTTTAGAGGTGGGAAATAGTCTTTCTAATGCATTCATCATCATCATCAGCCTTTTTATTGATCCCACTGCAGGGACTCAGGTCTCTTCTGTAAGAGAGGGAATGGGTCGTAAACCACCTTTTTTTTTTCATCATCATCATCATCATCATCAGCCTCTTTTTTTTTTAATGTTCCTTCTGCTGGGACGCAGACCTCCTCTCTAGGAGAGGGAATGGGCCGTAATCCACCACGCGGGCCCAGTGCGGGTTGGTGAATGTCACATGTCTTTCGAATTTTTGATTCTAGGACATGCCGGTTTCCTCACGATGTTTTCCTTCACCGTTTTGAGAGCAGTGGTATTGAAATAAATTACACAAAGTAATGCGCCTGGTATGGTTTGAACCCACGACCTACATCACGTAAGTCGGGGCCGTTACCACTCGGCCACCACTGCTCTCTACTCGGCCACCACTGCTCTCTTTTTTTTTCGGCACGTAAAAATCATCTAATGACATACCCCGCCCTTGGGACAAGCAGGCGATAGAGACAGACTTTTACCGTCTAAAAAATCCACTTCGTTCCTTCAATGCTTTTCATACCAGGGTCGAGTCTTGCTTTCAGCAGCAGATCCTTGGCCCTAGTAGGCTTCGACCCTGCTGGGCCCTTACGGTTGCTGACAACACCTTGAGGCGCGCGGGAACAGTACGCACCGTTAACGAATAGGACTCGGCCGGTTGGCCCGGATGGTCGGACAGCGAGCTACCCATTGCTCGCCGTCAGCAAGCCCGACATTTCTGTATTATGTTTTATGCCAATCTATAATTACCTATTGTATTACTTCATTGGGAGAAACGGCAAGATCAATTTTACTACACCTATACCCTGTTTAAAATTACCGTTCAACTGATTTTGACTTTTATTACGTACTAGCTGCTCCCAGCGGCTCCGCTCGCGTGATAGTAGAAAATTATACTAAGGGAACATACTTCCGGGATAAAAAGTATCCTATGTCCTATTCCAGGACATAGTCTATCCATGTACCATGTTTCATCAAAATCGGTTTTGCCATTTAGGCGTGAAGACGTAACAAACAAACAAACAAACAAACTCACTTTCGCTTTTATAATATTAGTAAGGATTATTAGCATGACAAATAGCGGTTGCAGTTTTGGAGTTGGCGGAACAGTGAGTCCCGCAAACCTCCATCGAAAAGGGAGGATCCTCCGACCAGACAGGATGTTATAGTCTGGAGGGCGACTGCCCGATAGTTGATGTCGGACTGTCGTATATGTTCAAATCGCGCGGAGAACTTTGATTGCGCGATGCAGGATTTCGCATTTTCTTCGTAGTTCTTATGTGGCGTCATAGCTATCGCTACACAGTAAATAGTAACCACATTTTGCTCTTGATGCCAACCTCATGCCTACGAAATTGAATTTAAAATCGGTTGAACTGACAGTAAAAAACATTTCGTTAAATTTCTAATCTTAACGTGAACAGGGTATAGAGCGCGTGAAAAAAAAATCCAATCCACTATTTTTTCTACGTCAACATTTCCTTTTTAAACTTCCCAAACTGGACCAACCCACTGATGGGCTCTACAGACAAGAACCTGCTTAAAATGTGTCAAAGAGTACCGCTTTCTCCATCAAGCCCTTGAGCTGAAGAGAGCCTCTCAAGAGACCCTTGGCTATTATGTCATTGACCGTAATGGCTATCGGCACGATGGGTGAGGAGTCCATGTATTTTGGCAAACTTGCGCGGTAAATCATGTTTTTTTTAACCCTTCAGATACCGTCAATTAGAGACAAAATAGTAAGACAATAGATGCTCCACCGGTGGTCGCTTGGAGATTCATGAATTAATCTATACTGTTGCATAAAAACTGGCCAAGTGCGAGTCGGGCTCGCGCACGAAGAGTTCTGTACAGTCCGTAGCAAAAGAAAAAAACGAGCAAAAAATCACGTTTGTTGTATAGGAGCCCTGTTAAATATTTATTTAATATTTTTTTTAGGATTTTTTGTTATATCGGTAACAGAAATACATCATCTGTGAAAATTGCAACTGTCTAAGTGTCATGGTTATTGAGATACAGCCTGGTGACAGAGGCACGGACAGTGAAGTCTTAGTAATACCCTGAAACTGCACCCAAATTCAGACAGACAAACAGACAGATAATTTATTTAGACAGATTTTTTATTTTTAACGCTGTGGTCTCGGCATTATGCTGAGCGTTCGGCCCTTTTGCTCGGAAGTGACGCATGCTTTTTAAATGCACTTAAAAAAAATGTAAATACTTTTTGGCCATTCCGGCGAATAAAATGTTTTTCTTTCTTTCTAGATAGACATAGTGGTCAAACTTTTAGAGGTATGCGGGCTGTTTCGTACTGTTACTAAAACCATTGACCCGCAAACCTCCGTTGAAAAGCAAGGATCCTCTGACCAGACAGGTCTTGAGTCTGGACCGGGCAACTGCCCAATAGTTGATTTCCGACTGTTCTAGTCGCGCGGAGAACTCTAAATTTTTTTTATTTCTTATATAAACGAAATATTTCTTAGAAATCACTCACCAATATCTCCGACTTTGTATTATTTTGTCACATACAAAATAAGCTAGATTTATCGAAGCGATGACACGATTTAAAACATAACTGTAACATAGCATACTAAAACATGTCTAAACCATATCGTAAACAGTGTGAAACTAATTTTATATCCCACACATTGACAGATATATCCTTTGCGATGCTCGTGATATTCGACCAGCTACATAATATTGCGAACGCATTTCGAAAAATAGTATTTTTATAGGACTTGGTCTCTACAGCGTTTTCATTCTTGGGGTCTATCTCATAGGCTAGTAGGGTAGTAGACAGGGTAGTAGTAGGGCACGTTACGTTTCACGCAATCCAAAATTATCACCGAAAACTTAATATATTTTAGTTCGTATAAATTAGTTCTCGACTGCGATAACCCGTCTAGTTTGTATAAATTAGTAACCCACCCGAGAGTAGACGCTGTACTTTGGGCTATTTCGCGCTGTTAAGATTTTTTCGAACTTTCCACATATAGTTGGAATCTAGAACTCTTTCTTTAGTTATCACCGTCCTTTGTGGGCCCGTTGATAATGATGATAATGTTGCGCTAATTTTCCATGCAAAAGATTTGTAAATTCATTATATTATTGCCATTAACGAAGCTCACAAACATAAGTCGAAATGATGTTGGCACGAAAGAGCTATGTTTAACGCTTGATTTACCAAACATAATACACCCAAATTGACTTAAAAAAAAATAACTGGCTACTACTCATACTATGGTTAAATATGTGCTGTAATGATATTTCAAGTTGTTTTATTATTTTGTTCAAAAAAAGCATACAAAGATGCGCTAATAATTTGCCGCGGGTGAATTTTTACAAGACTGCAGCCTTAAGTGGGGACACTTATTGTGACAGACGGGAAACTACGGAACCCTAAACTGACATTTTATTTTAAATCGTTAAATGACTTTTAGGACTATAAGTGCGTGGCTACGGGCCTTCCTACGGGCGTGTCAGACTTTTATTTTATCTTACTAAAATAAATTATATTGATTATGTATTAACTAAATACATACGTGGTCGCTCACAATGGGCCTCATCAGAAGGCTCAAAGTCACCCAGAGGGCAATGGAAAGGGCTATGCTCGGAGTTTCCTTGCGGGATCGAATCAGAAATGAAGATATCCGCAGGAGAACCAAGGTTGCCGACATAGCCCGAAGAATTGCCAAACTTAAGTGGCAATGGGCAGGGCACATTGCTCGCAGAACAGATGGCCGTTGGGGCCGAAAGATTCTGGAGTGGCGACCTCGTACTGGAAGACGCAGCGTCGGAAGGCCTCCTACAAGGTGGACCGATGACCTGGTGAGGGTTGCGGGAAACCGATGGATGCGAGACGCACAGGATCGATCATTGTGGCGACACTTAGGGGAGGCCTATGTCCAACAGTGGACGTCTGTCGGCTGAAATGATGATGATGATGATGATGATTAACTAAATATTTATTTTTATTGTTGATAAGTTCGCGCTTGACCGCTATCTCATTTGATAGAAAGCGACGATGCGGTCGACGATGGAACGCGCTTACCTAGAAGAAACCTATTCACTCTCGGCCTTAATCTCTTAACTACTTTAGTAATTTTTCACGGGCATTTGTATTTACATACATTATAATCATCTCACAACCTTGTTTGCGTATACGCATCCATGTTATGAAAGATTTAGGCTAAAAGCTTTTGAGTGAGATTGTAAAATATTACAAAATATGTGCTTTGTGATTAAATTATGAGGTATTTTCGTTTATGTTGGTAAATATTTATTAAAACATTTTTAAACGGTCATAAATCTGATAGAAAAAATATGGTGATTGAGGTGTGTTGATATACTTTGATTGGTTCGTTTTTTTTTTAATTAAGAATATGTATATATCATTTTGTGGTTTAGGTAAAATGTGCGGAAATCGTACGAGTCGTAGGAGAGTGTGTAATGGAGCTGAGTGACTTTGCACGTGTATCAAACGACTTTTTTCAATACTCTTACTAAGAAATGAATAAACGGGGGTTGACCGGCGCCTCGTGGGGTTTGATGCACACCTAGCCTAACACGATAAATGTAATAAAATTCTGTTGGACAGAGCATTTGCACTTTTCTGCACAAGTTTGTTCTGTATAACAGTTTATTGCGTGCCTAAAAGCGGTGGGATAAAAGAGGGTTTTCCAGTAAGTGTATTGAAAATAAATGTATATTATTTTTTTCCTTTTTTTTTGTACAATAAAGCATGTTATCCTTTTATTTAGTTTTTCAAAAACCACACTGAAAATAGATTCTCCTCAAATTGATGACATATACAACACAAGATTACATCATGAGAGTTCTCTACTACGAGACTTCTTACCTTGACAAGTACTGGCGACACAAAACTTATGCGGTCATGATGTCAAACAAGATATATTATCAACACAATAATAGAGTAAGAATATACCTATTTATCTAAGGTGGATATTTAAAAAATAAAATCATTTCTACATATACATATGCCATGTATTATATAACCCAGTGCATTTTTTTTTTCATATCAAAAATTAAAGAAGCTACAAAGGTTTCTTAGTAAATGTGGACACTAAGGGTGTTTTTAATATCGTGCGGATTTCATCACGCATGCGGGATAAACCCGCATGCGGGGCTCCACTCCGGGATGTCGCCCCGTATCACGCATTACAATAAATACTTGTGTGAAAATGTAATCGGCGGGGGTTCCGCATGCGTGATCAAAACCGTACGATATTTAAAACACCCTAAAATACAGTGCAAAAGTGTTCTGCTTCATGCTGAAGATACCTGTGTTTTGTTTGAAGTATAAGTTCAATCTTAAACAGTAGTTTACCTCACCTAGGTATTCATCACATGTCACTAGTGTTGTTGCACTGTATGAGGTAAATACTGGACACACTCCACGTAGAAACACAGAACATACTTGAAAGTGAACACAAAAAATGTAAATGACATAAAAGATAAATCATACGAATATGTGTGTAATCAATTATAATCAATTATTATCAATTATAATAAATTATAATCAATTATTATCAATTATAATAAATTATAATCAATTATTATCAATTATAATCAATTATAATCAATTATAATCAATTATAATCAATTATAATCAATTATAATCAATTATAATCAATTTACAAACCAAAATATACCCAGCATTTCTCAAAATTATCCACCTTTTTTCAAATAATTTTCATCACAAAAAAATTAACGATTCCATCTCTTCTTCCCCAGTTACGGAGACATGGTGCCAGGCACGATAGCCGGCAAGATCGTGGGAGGAGTGTGCTCCCTCTCCGGAGTGCTGGTGATCGCGCTTCCCGTGCCTGTCATCGTATCCAACTTCTCCAGGATCTACCACCAGAACCAACGGGCTGACAAGAGGAAGGCTCAAAGGGTAAGATGGTTCAATATCATTCGGTCAATTATTAGTTTTTCAGCCTTTCCACTTTAACTGTTTAGTTACTAGGTCAAACGATTCTGCTCATGGGGCGTCTATAAAGCTACAGCGTTCGCCCCTACGCTGGTTACTAAGGAATCTATTGAGTGTCATAATTATAATATTATCGCAAAATTGTCATAATAACCCAAATATAAAAAAAGAGAATATACAGTGAGAGGTGACTGAAAAAATAATTGAAATATGAAAGTGTTTTTTTAAAACTTATTTGCAAAATAAATATCACTTATCATTTACTACCTCCAGGTTGACTTTGACATTTGCTGTCAAATACTGCAAAAACATTTAGAATGTTTCACATTGTATTCTAATAATTTCAATTCATAATTTGACACTGGTAAAATGTACAAAGCCAAAAATAATAAAAACAAGTTTTTAATGAAAATATTTTTTTCATAGCAAGTTTTGTAGCACGGTATAATACCTATCTATAATTAATACTCGTCAAGACCAATTCTACGAGCCCAAACTCAATGGGGTTGTGTGGTTTAACTACCAAGCTCCTATAGCCAGCTTCCGGTTCCATCATCAGATCAGCTCCATGTCATAATAATTTTGCATTGTTATCTGATTTACACATGCAAAATTTCAGCTCAATCGGGAACCGGAAAATGCAAGATTTGATAACAGACAAACATCAGGTGAAACTTAAAACTTCTATTTTCTGTACGTTGCGATGACACGTATAAAAATAAACCTCTAAAATACACTTTGACAGATTAGCTTCGGATATTGTACAAACCAAGTTCCCGAGTCAAATTTTCTTTTGTGGCAAACAGATTACACTTTTCAGTCCCCATTTTCCATATCAAAGGAAAATTTGCCACATACTCCATAACACGGTCCCTTCCACAAAAGAGTGTTATAATTTTACGACCCCCGACGTGTTTATAGACGCGAGCGTGTCAAGATTCCCCGGCGTTTGTCACCAGTGTGACACTTGATACAATCTTTGTAAAATACCAACACTAGGGTAAAATGTGATGGAAGAGTGGCAGGTTAAAATTGTAATTTAGATTTTGTATGTCTAGCAATTTTTGCGTATTAATTTTATAGATTTATTATTATTATTATTTTGAAGATAAGGGGCTATGCATCTCCCGTAGTGTAGGGGAAGTAGTCACTGTGACCTAAAAGACCTATTGTGACTCGCCACCTTATTATAGTAACTCTTTTAGCCCGGAGGCTTCCAGGAAGTCTAGAATACTCCTAGCTTTAATAGTTTTAATCTCCTCTTGTAGATAAAGGGCCTGCATTCACACAAAAGGTGCTTAGGCGTCTCCCTCTTCTGATTACAGTACCGGCAAATATCAGTTTTACTCAGTTTCATATGAAATTGGTGCCTGTTTAATTTGCAGTGGCCGGTTAAGGCGCGGGCTATCGCACAGATGTTCGTCCTGCTAAGCTCAAGAAGCTTGGCAGTTCGTTTTTGTGAGTAGCCTTCTATAAGAGATTTGGCGTGTAGCAGTCCTGGTTGTAACAACCAGTGCTATTTTGAATCGCCAAATAGGTTGCTCTTAAGGGTCTGCATGGCCTGGTTCTTTGAGACACCACAGAAGGGTTCTGGTCCTATCTGACAACCTTGAGCCCCAGGCTTTGCAAGTTCATCGGCTTTTTTATTGCCAGTAATTCCAGAATGACCCAGATTTTGTAGAATACTAGCTGAAACAAACGATGGAATCTTTGGTTATTGCTCCGCTTCCTTTAGCTATAATGTAATATTATATTCCTTTACCATTATTGATAACAAAGCTATCCAACACTAAAATCATTTTTCAATTCGACCCAGTTGTGACAGAGCATTGTTGGCCGAGTGCTAACTGCCCCGACTTTTTTTTTTTTTTTTTTTTCTCTCGACGGGGAAAATCATCATTGACGAAACCCGCTCTTGGGTGGAGCGGGAGACAGTGTCAGAGTCTTACTGACTAAAAACCCCGCGCCGTTCCTTCTAGCCTTCATACCGGGGCTCTAGTTTCCTTTCGGATAACCCCGACCCCGGTAGGCTTCGACCCAGATGGGCCCCTCCTGTTGCTGACAACTCCTTGAGGCGCGCGGGAACAGTGCGCGCCGTCGACGCCTTGGCTCGGTCCGGACAGTTACCGGACGATCGGACAGCGAGCTACCCATGGCTCGCCGTCCGCGGGCCCGCGTCTACGGTGGCCGGAAATCGGGATCGGAATCCCGGCGGCGGCGGCGGGGGCGCCGTTGCCTGATACGGTCTGCCTCCTCCTTTGCTAGCATTACTGCTTCGCAGAAGGAGGCGACCGCCTGCCAATCCTCCTCGCTCCGGACCATGGCCTGAACCAAGGCCCGGCGCGAGAGGTCTCCGCCGCCGATCGCCCCCACGAGGGCACGGCGTTGCTCCGCCCAAGCAGGGCACACCTCAACTGTGTGCTCCACCGTGTCCTCCGGGCGTTCCGCACAGTGGCGGCACCCGGGCGTCTCTTCCGCTCGAATCCGATGCAGGAACCTCCCGAACTTGCCATGTCCGGTGAGGACCTGCGTCATGCGGAAGGTAAGGACGCCGTGAGGTCTTTCCAGCCACGCCTCAAAGAGGGGACTTACCGCCATAATTGTGGCGTGCCCAGCACTGGGTTGCGATAGTCGCTGACGCCATTTCACCGTGAGATCCCGCCGGAGCTCTGTCCGCCATACCTCGACCTGTCGCGGTAGTGGACTTTCACCCCGGCGTTGCATCTCCACGCGCTTATCGTGCATGTGTGCAAGGACTGTTGCCTCCAGATCCCACGGTGGTAGGCCAGCCAGAAGGCTCGCCGCTTCGCGGGAGATCGTGCGGTAACCCCGCACCATCCGTATTGCCATGACCCTCTGGCAGGCGTTCAGTATGGACGCCGGTCGCTTTGCCAGCGACGGCGCCCACACCGGCGCCCCGTAGAGGGCCATGGACCGAACGATCCCCGCGTAGAGCCTCCGGCAGGAGGCGTCTGGACCCCCAAGGTTGGGCAGGAGCCGCTTGAGAGCAGCCCCGGCCCGGTTGAGTTTGGGAGCCAAACGTCGGAAGTGTTCTCCGAAATTCCATCGGCTGTCGAGGACGAGTCCCAGGTACTTCATCGTCGACCCGACGCCGATGCGAACTCCTCCTACCGTAAGTTGGGAGTCTGATGGTGGCGCATTCCGAGGGCCGTGGAAAAACATGGCCTCGGATTTGTGCAGCGCCACCTCGAGTCCCAACTCCTGGATCCTACCAACGACTATCGCAACCCCGCGTGTCGCTAGAGCGACCGCCGCCTGGTGCGACTCTCCCTGCGCTAGAACCAGCGTGTCGTCTGCGTAGCAGACCACGCTGACCCCGTCAGGGAGGTCGCCGCGCAGCACGTAGTCGTAGCCGATGTTCCACAAGGGTGGGCCTAGAACCGACCCCTGCGGAACACCGCACGACATCTCTCGACGTTTCCAGTCTCCCTGGTGACCGGGGTAGATAATGGACCTGTCCGACAGGTAAGCCTCGACTACTCGACAGAGGTATTCGGGCACCCGGTGGTACCGGAGTGCCCCCCGGATCGTACTCCAGGGCAGAGAGTTGAACGCGTTGGCAATGTCCAAGGACACTGCCACGACGCTCCTGCCCTGGGACACCGCAACCCCTGTCGTGAGGGCTCGCACGCGCATGATGGCGTCCACCGTAGAGCGCGCCCTGCGAAAACCGAACTGTCCGTCCGACAAGTCCGGCCCCACCCGTGTTAGCCGCGCGACGAGGCGGTTTGCAATGACTCTTTCAAAGAGCTTGCCCACCTCGTCGAGCAGCACAATGGGCCGGTACGCGGACGGAGAGTCCGCAGGGCGCCCTGGCTTTGCGATGAGGACCAGTTTCCCCGTCTTCCAGCGAAGTGGAAACTGGCCCCTCTCCATACATGCGCTGAAGAGCCCTCTTAGTCGAGGCCCGAGAGCCTCCATGGCCAGGACCCAGGCTTTCCCTGGCAAGCCGTCGGGTCCTGGGGCGGTGTTCTTGGTACTCAGCCTTCGCACCGCCACTCTCACCTCTACCTCGGTCACCTCTGGAGCGTTGTCGTCGTCGTCGCTGTTGTGGTCCGCGTCAGACACTGCTGGCGGGGGCGGAGCCATGGGCGGGGGGGAGTGTTCCCCTCGCGCAGGGAACAGAGTGGTTACCACACCCTCCACGATTTGGGGCCGGAGACTCTGAGTCAGCGGCGGAGCCCAGGGGCGTAGCTTGTCCCGTACCAATTTGTACGGGCGCCCCCACGGATCCGCGTTCAGAGACCCCAGCCACACGTTGCGGGCCTCGAGTTTGGCCCGCCTTATCTCCGTTCGGAGGGTGCGCTTTGCCTCTCTGTACCCCTCATACAGCTCCGCCTCTCTGACCTCCGCATCCGGCTGGCGGTTGCGGCGCCTGCAGTGTCTGTCGTACCGGCGGCGCGCGTGGTTGCACGCGTTGCGCAGTGCGCCGATCTCCGGCGACCACCAGTACACGCGGCGCTTAGCACGACCTGGAGGGACTCGGGGCATTGCCGCGTCGCAGATTTGCGACATGGCCTCCTGGAACCACTCCGCCTCGACGTCGATGTCGACAGGCCTGTCCGGTGCTTGCACCCAGGCCTGTACCGTCGCGGCTTCCAGGAGGAGCTCCCGGTCCATCTGCTTAAGCGCCCACCGCGGACCACAAGGGCTCTGTCGGACCGGCGCGGCCGAGGTTTCGGCGGAGACGTCCAACCGGATGTACCGGTGGTCGGAGTACGTCTCCACCTCCTCCATAACGCGCCAGTCGACGACACGCGGCGACAGAGCGGGGCTGGCGAACGAGATGTCCACCACTGATGTACCCCGCATCCGCACCAACGTGGGGACCGAACCCCGGACCAGGCCCAGCTCCAAGGCCCAGTCCTCCAACATCCGACCCCGTCGGTTCGTGTGCCGAGAACCCCAAGCCGTATTCCAGGCGTTGAAGTCCCCGCAAACGACCACGGGGAGGGAACCGAACCCAGCGACGACGGAATTTAGCTCCATCAGGGAGAGTTGGAACACGTCGAGAGATCTGTTCGGGGGCAGGTAGACGCCTACCACGGCGATGTCCCCGAACCGTGCTGCCACGCAACCCCGCCCCCTCGTGACGGACTCGGGGAGCGGGGTACCGGCGGCGGCCGACGAAATTAACGTCACCGAGCCGTCCAAGTCCTGAACCCAGTCTCCACGGGGTTGGACAAAGTACGGCTCGGCGACGACGGCGATATTGATCGACCACTGCGCCATGCTCTGGAGCAACAGATCCTGAGCGGCGGCGCAGTGGTTGATGTTCGCCTGGAGGAGACGTAATGGTGTGGTTATTGGTATTCCATTACCGTCTCCTCCTGAGTCCTTTGCGAGGGTCCTGCCGCGGCGGGAGCGGCGGCGATGGCGGCAGCAGCCAGAGTAGTGGCTGCGGCGGTGAGGACGTCAGGGTGGATGCCCCTCCTGACCTTGCCCTTGGCCTTGGTGGGAGGGTCGCAGGACCTACCCCCAGCCCGGTGGTCGGCCGGCTTGCCGGCCGCCGCACATGCGTAGCAGTGCGGCAATGCACGGCATTCGACGGCCTTGTGTCCGGGCTGTCCGCACTGGTGGCAGCGGTCACTGCGATCCACCTCTGCGGCGCAATAGGCGCCCACGTGGTGCCCGACGTGACATCGGTAGCACCGCAGAGGTCTGGGTTCCAACATCTTGACTTGGGCTGAAACCCAGCCCACCAACAGCCTTCGGCCCTCGGCCGTGATGGCCTTGGCTACCGACACGGGGCAGCTCACTGTGACAGCTCGCATGCCCGTGCTGTCAGCGCGGATGGTGCCCGCCCGAACCTGATCGGTCGTGCACCCTCCCGCCCTGACGATGGCGGCCACCACTTCTTCCACCCTGACAGAGTCGTCCAGACCCATGATGCGCATGTCTATGCTCTTGGTGGGTCTGGACACTCGGGCCTCCTCGACGTCCAGGGACGCCCTGATCCTCTCGGCCAGAGCATCGGCGAGTTCTCCGCTCTCTGCCCCAGGGACCTCCAAAATGCGAGCCCCGGTTGCAGTCCGCCTTATTCGGAAGCCCCCGGAGGCTCCGAACTCGTCGAGGTGGCCCACCACCGCCTGCTTCGCCTTGGCCATGACTATGTCATAGTCGACGCCCCTCTTTTCCGCAGCCGGCTGTAGTGTGATCACTACAGCTGCGGAAGTCGGGGCGCGAAGTCTGGCAGCCATGGCCCGCTTTTTGCGCTCCTGTCGCCGCTTGCGTTTCTTGGCCGCCCTAGCCACCTTGCTCGCCTTCTCTTTGGCGCCGACGACCGTCCACTCGGCGCCAGCCGAGGAGTTTTCGGGCAGAGGAGGCGGCAGGCGTGACCTAGTCGCCGCCGCGGCAGGAGGAGACCCCGCCGGTTTGTTGGCAGCCGCCACCTTGCCCTTCGGGGGAGCGGCAGGCTTCCCCTGCCGCTGCTGCTGCTGCTGCCTTGTCGCCGGGGCTGGCCTCGCCGCTTCCGGTGCCGCGGCCCCGCGCCCGACTTTCCCTGACGGGCCTGCCTTCGGCGCAGCTGCAGTGGTTGCGGCGGCAGTGGCATAGGATACCGCCTTCTTCTGGCCGGAGGCCGCGAGAGGGGGGCGCAAGACGATGCCCTCCAGGACGGAAAGCTGGCGCCGGACCTGTTCCTGGAACTGTTCTTGCTGCTGCAGCTGCTGCTCCCTGGAAGCAGCCAGCTCCTGCCGCAGCAAGGACAGCACCTCGCTCTCCGTCCAGGGCAGGGGCTGGGATTGACCCTGCACCTGTGTGCCCGGCCCTTTCGGCCCCTCCTCGGCACCAACGCCCTGGAGACCGGCTAGGACCTCGAGCCGGCCAATCCTCCCCTTGAGGGTCTGCTCGTAGGGCTCGAACACGAACCCCAGAGCCCCCCCAATCGTGGCATTGGCCATCTCGATGGAGCGCTTTTTGGCCACCCTCTCCCTTTTGTTGGCCACGCTCATGATGGCGGCTGCCACGACCTCCTTAAATTTGGCCATGGCAACCTCCATTCCCTCCGGCAGCTCGGTAGGGATCTCCGGTGGCGTGAGGCTGGCCTGGCGTCCCTCGCTGGCGCTCTCGGCGGGGAGCCCTCTCCCTTTGCCCGTCTTTCGGGCGGTACCCCGCCCCGAGGTCGAGACCTTGCGGGCAAATACCGCCTCGTCGTCGGACACGGAGCGAAGGAAGTCTAACTTCCTCTTGTTATTGGGGGTAGACGCCTCCACCTCCATAACATCGAAGATGTGAGAAGACGCGGCATCAGAGTCCGACGCCGCGTCTTCACTCACCTCTCTGAGGCCGAAACTACGGCCCCCCTCCACCGGCATCGCGGACGTGCTGGGAACTGGTCCCAGGGACTCCGCACTGCCGGTTCGTGAGCCACCCTGGCTCCTTACGTCCATGAAGGACGGAAACAGATCCATTGCGGATCTGGCGCGCTCTTTGCCCCCCCCAGAATACGAGGGGCAGACCAAGCTCTGCTTGGTGAGGGATTCTCCGCCTGCGGGGCAGGCGGTACCCTCCTGGGGTAGTTGCTTTTTAAGATGCGCGTCCATGATAGGCTGAATCACAGCTTTGCCTTTTTGGCAATGGGGTGGGGTCCCCAATACACGTTCGCCATCGTGGTCGTGTCTGATAAACAGACACGTACCCGAGGCGAACCGAGCTCGCTGTCGAGAAAGCGCCGACAGCTGTTGGTGCCAGCGCTCCTGGACAGCGCACCCTCCGGGCGGTCCGACTGGACTCCGCCGTGTGTTCCTCTTGGTCTGGTCTCTCGCTTGAGGCCTTCCGGCATGAGTAGCTCTACCGGCATAGCCCTCAAGGTCATTGAGACACTCAAGCCCCACCACGACGACAACGTGGGAACACGGTTGGTGGGGAACTGCCCCGACTTTCGCGTCGGGGGTTCAAATGCAACCAGGCACATTAATTTGCGTAATTTATTTAATCAACACTGCTCTCAAAACGGTGAAGGAAAATATCGTGAGGAAACCGGCATGTCCTAGAAACCCTAGAAACATGTCATCATCATCATTTCAGCCGATACACGTCCACTGCTGGACATAGGCCTCCCCCAAGCGTCGCCACAACGAACGCTCCTGCGCGTCTCGCATCCATCGGCTTCCCGCAATCCTCACTAGGTCATCAGACCACCTTGTTGGAGGCCTTCCAACGTTGCGTCTTCCGGTACGCGGTCGCCACTCCAGAACCTTTCGGCCCCAACGGCCATCTGTTCTGCGAGCAATGTGCCCTGCCCATTGCCACTTAAGTTTGGCAATTCTTTGCGCTATGTCGGCAACCTTAGTTCTCCTGCGGATGTCTTCATTTTTGATTCGATCACGCAAGGTAACCCCGAGCATAGCCCTTTCCATTGCCCTTTGGGTGACTTTAAGCCTTCTGATGAGGCCCATTGTGAGCGACCACGTTTCGGAGCCATATGTCATCACTGGCAACACGCACTGATCATAGACTTTTGTCTTGAGACACTGTGGTATGTTGGACGAGAAGACACCGCGTAGCTTCCCGAACGCTGCCCAGCCGAGTTGGATTCGACGGTTGACCTCTTTCTCGAAGTTCGACCTACCTAGCTGGACTGTCTGTCCGAGGTAGACGTAATCTTCCACAACAAAAAGAAACATGAAACATAGAAACATGTAATATTCACCAACCTGTACTAGGTCCGTGTGGTAGATTACCACCCATTCCCTTTCCTAGAAAGGAGGCCTGAGCCCCATCAAGTGGGAACATTAAAAAGCTGATGGTTTGTTGTTTTATGAACACTTCTTGAAGACTGTATAAAAACAAACATATATGAATATAAACGTTCTTCTGGTTATAGCTATTTATACACCCCCCATATTATAGGATTGTAATAAAAACTTATCGAGTGTCACGCTATTGTAGCCCGTCGCGCAAACTTGACACGCTCCTGACTAAACACGGTCTGAAGGATCGCTGACACGCGATGTTTGTTATGGTACAGAAATGATTGTACATAGAAACCGAGTATTTACTAACGACCAGATCCAGCTTACATAGCACAAGTGTAAGAAAACTAGGGTCTTTAAGATAAGAGTGAATAGGTTCATTCGTCGGCCACATCATCGCTTACTATCAGGTGAAATAGTGGTAAAACTAAGCTTACCCAAATAAAATAAAAAAAACTATAACAGGTATGCATGTAGTTATGCACTTCGCATTACACAGGCCGAAGCTGAATTGCCAAACTTAAGTGGTAGTGGGCATGGCACCGCCAGATGGTTCTGGAATGGTGACTGCGCACTACATTCTGTACTGTCCATCCGTTGCGCGAGATCAGGTTTCAGAGCTATATATTGTTACGTACGTAGGTAATTAAATGCCAATTTACCAATAAAGAACTTTATTTACCACAAACAATCAGTAATTAGTCCAGTCAACAATAATCCAAATCACAGTTAGCACTAGAGTTCCGTTATACTATCGCCTCGGTCGTTAGATAAAATCACTTCGCACACTTAGGTAGATCGCTCTCGTTCGCAGTCGAAATCAAAACTGACTCACTTCCGTTCGGGGGCTCGTATTTATACGCGGAGCAAAGAAAATTCTAGATACCGACGTCTCAGGATAGTTCCAGAACAATAGAGTCGCATCGCGGGGCCATAAATCAATTTTGTTGCTTTGTCCTTCGCGAGTCACTCACGCGAATTTCGACTCTATTGTGAATGGCGGAAAGTACCATTTCCCTTATCCACCTACAGATACCTACAGATTACATACCTACTAAATACTAGGTACAACAAGTACTTAAGACGGAATGTTCCAGATCTTGCCAGGCTAGGTAGGTACTTTGGTTCTAGAGCTTTCGAACAGTAATGCGTTTTAATTATTCGTTGCTACTCTTTAATTTGTTGGAGATATGACGTGTTGAAATTTTATCGGCGTAACAGTGCCCCCCTCTTAGTCATGCTCGTCCCGAGCATTATTAGATCCGTGATACGGCGCCAATCTGTCCACATGGACAACCTTAGGCTTCCCTCTTAACCCTTTCTTAATGCGGTAGGTTACATCGTTAATCCTTTTTAGTACGGTGTAAGGTCCCTCCCATCGAGCTTGAAGTTTCGGCGACTTCCCTTTTCGTCGAAGCGGGTTGTGGAGCCAAACCAGTGCACCTTCCTCAAATCCCTGGGCGTTGGCATTACGGTCGTATCTCGTTTTCATTTTAACGCTGGTGTTCATGCTATTCTCACGTACTCGTTTATGCACTTCGTCCAATTGATCTTGAAGGTCACTTACGTAGTCCGTAACTGGCTTAGTCTTGTCAGGTGGCACGCCAGTTATGGCATCGACTGGAAGTCTCATTTCCCTGCCGAAATTCACTCTTGCTGGGGTATGTCCCGTGCTATCATGCACTGCCGATCGGTACGACATCAGAAATAGTGGAATATACCGGTCCCAGTCTTTCTGATGGTCATCGACAACCTTAGCCAGATGATTCTCCAGGGTTTGGTTAAACCTTTCCACCATTCCGTCCGACTGAGGATGCGCAGGTGTTGTGCGTGTCTTATAAATTCCCAGAAGAGTACACATTTCCTGGAACAGCGCAGATTCGAAGTTACGGCCTTGATCGGAATGGATTTCCAAAGGTGCGCCATACCGACATACTACTTCCTCGACCACCTTCTTCGCCACTGTCGTCGCTTCCTGATTGGGTATGGCGAAGACTTCGGGCCACTTTGTGAAGTAGTCCTGGATCACCACTATGTACTTGTTTCCGTCATCCGTAACTGGGAAAGGTCCAGCGACGTCGATGGCAATGCGTTCCCAGGGGGCTCCCACATTGTACAGCTGAAGCCTGCCCCTGCTTCTAGTCTGTGGTCCTTTCACAGATGCGCACGCTGTACATTTCCGACACCATTGCTCTATGTCATCTCTACAATTGAGCCAGTAATACCGCTGTCTCACTTTCAGTAGAGTTTTCTTAATTCCCAGGTGTCCTCCAGAAGCACCATCGTGTATCTCTTGTAACAGGGGGACCACTTCGCATCGTGGTACTATCACTTGTGTGGTCACCTCCTTGCCATCGTTCGATTCCCATTTCCTACAAAGCACATCATTTTCTAGGACTAAACTGTCCCACTGTGCCCAGTAGCTCTTTGTGACGGGACTATGTGACGATACTTCACTCCACTGAGGCCTAGTTCCGCTACGCTTCCAGTCCAGTATAGGTCGGATTTCGTCATCTTCTTCCTGGGACTTCTTGAAGTTGCCTTCAGTCCTAATTAAATTCACGTGTTCTCGGGCTTCATTCTGTTGGCAGTGTCTACAGTCCTCATTGCACGGACGTCGCGACAAGGCGTCAGCATTATTATGCCCTTTTCCACTGCGATGTTCCGTCACAAAGTTGAACTCCTGCAGCTGCTCGAGCCATCTTGCGACTTGGCCCTCGGGGTTTTTAAATTGTAGAAGCCATTTCAATGCAGCGTGATCCGTCCTTAACGTAAACTCCCTTCCTATGAGGTACTTGTGGAAATGCTGCAAGGTTTTTACCACAGCCAGCAGTTCTCGTCGAGTCACGCAGTAGTTCCGTTCTGGCTTTGAAAGTGCCTTACTGAAGTAAGCAATCACGACCTGTCTGTCACCTTGCACCTGTGACAACACTCCTCCAATTCCCGTGTTGCTGGCATCGGTATCAACGACAAATCTTCCGTCTCTGCTCGGATACCCCAGTATAGGCGCTTCACATAGCCGTTGCTTTAGCTCGTTGAATGCTGATTCACAGTTTTTGTCCCAGATAAAATCTCGTTTATCCTCAGTCAGCTGGTGTAACGGTTTTGCAATGTCCGAAAAACTCTTAACAAACCGTCTGTAGTATGTGCACAGCCCTAGAAATGCACGTACTTCCGTTTTGTTTTTAGGAACCGGCCACTGTTGGACGGCCTTTATCTTCTCAGGGTCGGTTCTCACTCCATCAGCGGAAATTACATGTCCCAGGTAGCTGACCTCCTTCTTGAACAGGGCACACTTCTTTGGGCTTAGTTTTAAATTGGCCCCTCGAATCCTTGTGAACACTTTCTCCATGTTCCTTAGGTTTTCCTTAAACGTGCGGCCCATTATAATGACGTCATCCAAATATACCAGACAGACGTCACCAAGAAGGCCAACCATGACTCTCTCCATGAGGCGTTCAAATGTCGCTGGAGCGTTGCACAACCCAAAAGGCATAACGTTAAATTGCCACAGGCCGTTGCCAATGCCCGTACTGAACGCTGTCTTTTCTTTGTCTTTCTCGCTGATCTCCACTTGCCAATAGCCACTTTTCAAATCAATGGTTGAAAACCACTTCATACCACTGAGCATATCCAGCGTATCGTCTATCCTCGGTAAGGGATAACTGTCCTTCTTCGTCACATTATTCAGCATTCTGTAGTCGACACAGAATCTTGTACTGCCGTCCTTCTTCTTCACCAGAACGACTGGAGAGGACCATGGGCTCGTAGAAGGCTCAATTATTCCGCTATCAGCCATATCCTTTACCATTTCTGCTACCTCAGTTTCCTTAGCCCAGGGTATACGGCGCGGTCTCTGTTTAATTGGTCTAGCGTCACCTGTATCTATCTCATGCTTGACGAGACCTGTTCTTCCGCAGTCTTTTCCCGTTGCAAAGATATCTCGAAACCGTAGCAGAAATTCCTTGGCTTGCTGTAGTTCCGAAGCCGATAAATTGCTCTTAGAATTTTCCAGAAGTTGCTGGATGTGATCAGGTTCACCTTTTATTGCGTCTTGTTTTACTGAAGATGTATTGATTTGCCGAAGATAATTCACTCCTTCACATCTCCCAACAACACTGTTTTTCTTCAGTTGGACCTCTTCTTTCCCAAGGTTCACAATCCTTACCTTGGATCTCCCTTTCGTCATTACTAATGTTCTCGCGGTGATGAGCTCCGGGTACCGGCCAGTATCCTCAACCAGAACACATCTTCGTTGCCTAATTTTCTTAGGAAATTTTACTTCGACTAAGGTTTCTGTTCTCGGAGCCAGTGTAACATTCTTTAAACAATACAGGTTGCATGAGTTATTTCCTCGCAGGAAAACTTCTTGATCTGGGAACTTCAATACTCCCCTATCGATATCTAAAATACATCGGTTATTCCGCAAGAAGTCGAGACCCAGTATGCAATCGTCCGTAATATTCGCAATTAACACAGGGTGGGTATACACTTGATCACCAATTTTTAACTCGATTTCTGTATCACCGAGGACGGAGACTGGCTGGCCGGTTGCTGTCTGAAGTTGGCAGGATGGAGACTTTCTTTGCCACGAGATGGTTCGTTTCAGCAACTCAGGTCTTACAATTGTTCGCGACGCTCCGGTGTCAACGGTAAAATTGCAAGTACTATGATTCAGCGTCCCTTCGATGATCAAACTATTTCCGTCGTGAACTTGATTGATGGTGATGGTTGGGGCCTTCACTTGACCAGCCAGCACCCGCCCCGCGGCCCTGGCGACTTTTAGTTTAACGACTCCTCGTTAACTTGAGTTCCGGAGTCCACACTTCCCCTCTTCCTCTTGGGGCAATCGGTACGAATGTGCCCTTTTTCCCCACACCCGTAGCACGTCGGAATATAGCGGGACTTTGTCGAGGAAGAAGCCACCACTTCTCGCTGACGTGGCTGCGTTGTAGGCGAGACCACCACTTCCCGAACTCTGTGCGTACGAGAATCTTGTCGTACGGCTTCCACTTCCAAAGCGTGTGCCATCGCACTCTTTAAAGTTTGGTGGTGTCCGAGTCGCACCGTAGCCCTGACTTCAGGATCCCGTAGGCCGTCGATGAATGCTTGCACCAGATTTACTTCCACCGTCTCTGGTGTCATCGACATGTATGCACGCCGGACCAGCCGTTCAACCTCGACTCCCCACTGCTGGAGGCTCTCGTTCGACCTCTGCGTTCTTTCGCGAAGTTGCGCACGGAAAACATGCTCGAGGTGTTTGTCACCGTAGCGAGTGTCCAGTCCCTCCATGAGACGCTCCAATGTCCTGCCGTCCGGAGGAAGGTTCTCTAGGACCAGCAGAGCGTCCCCTCGTAGAGCCAAAGTTAATGCCGCGAAAGACTGCTCATCATCCCAGCGGTTAGTCTTAACCAATGTTTCAAATTGGTATTTGAATGCCGTCCAGGAAGACGTGCCGTCAAAACGCGGCACATCAAATTTTGCGACTGATGCACAGTGGGTATGCGATGGTGAGCCAACAGCTATGGGTTCGCGTGCTTCGAGCTTGACAATTTTTTTTATTGATGTCCAGCAGTCGATCTTCATGGCCATCAATTCTTGTTTCGAGGCTATCAGCTCGGGCGGAAACCTCCTTGACCTCTAAGGTAAGATTCTTTACCTTCTCGCCCAACGTGACGAGGCCGTGGTCGATTTTATCGAGGATCAGGTTCTGCTTAGCCTCTTGATCGCGACGAGCGGCTTCCTGTTCGCGGCGAGCGGCTTCCTGTTCGCGGCGAGCGGCTTCCTGTTCGCGGCGAGCTTCTTCCTGGTTAGCTGCGATTAGGTCCTGAAGCTTACGCTGGTTAGCCTCTTGTTCGCGGTGGGCAGCTTCTTGATTAGCCGCGATTAGGTCCTGAAGCTTACGCTGGTTGGCCTCCATACTAGCTTGCATAGCGGCCAACACCGCCGCGAGGTTCAATTCCGAGGATGGTCCCGTTGGCACCTCAGCAGCTGCCGTTGCTCCCATACCAACCTGATCTTCCTCCTCCATACGATGACGCGCAGCATCCATCTCTGCTTGCCTCCTTGTTCGTGGTCGCTGTTCGTCGTCCTTCTGTGGTAACGGCATTCCACTTCTGACACCAGTTGTTACGTACGTAGGTAATTAAATGCCAATTTACCAATAAAGAACTTTATTTACCACAAACAATCAGTAATCAGTCCAGTCAACAATAATCCAAATCACAGTTAGCACTAGAGTTCCGTTATACTATCGCCTCGGTCGTTAGATAAAATCACTTCGCACACTTAGGTAGATCGCTCTCGTTCGCAGTCGAAATCAAAACTGACTCACTTCCGTTCGGGGGCTCGTATTTATACGCGGAGCAAAGAAAATTCTAGATACCGACGTCTCAGGATAGTTCCAGAACAATAGAGTCGCATCGCGGGGCCATAAATCAATTTTGTTGCTTTGTCCTTCGCGAGTCACTCACGCGAATTTCGACTCTATTGTGAATGGCGGAAAGTACCATTTCCCTTATCCACCTACAGATACCTACAGATTACATACCTACTAAATACTAGGTACAACAAGTACTTAAGACGGAATGTTCCAGATCTTGCCAGGCTAGGTAGGTACTTTGGTTCTAGAGCTTTCGAACAGTAATGCGTTTTAATTATTCGTTGCTACTCTTTAATTTGTTGGAGATATGACGTGTTGAAATTTTATCGGCGTAACAATATCATCACTGGCAACACGCACTGGGCTTTTATCTTGAGACACTGTGATATGTCTGACAAGTAATTTTCGCGCAGCTTTCCGGATGCTGCATAGCCAAGTCGGATTCGATGATTGACCATCATCATCATCATTTCAGCCGATAGACGTCCACTGTTGGACATAGGCCTCCCCTAAGCGTCACCACAACCGCGGGTCATCGTTACACCTTGTGGTAGGCCTTCCAACGCTGAGATGATTGACCAAAGTTCACCTAACTGGACCGTCGGTCTCAGGATAACGTAATCGTCTACAACTTGGGCGTAAAATTGGTGCTACATGGTTACTTATCATGATTTTGGTTTTGTCCATGTTTATTTCAAGACCTATTTTTTGGAAGCTCTACTACAGTAATCTGGTACTGTACTGAGCTCTTCTGAAGTCTCAGCCATGACTACTATGTCGTCAGCAAACCAAATAATATGAGTTAGTATGTACCCGCTATTGACATTAATGCCTAGTCCTCTCCAGTCCAGAACTTTGAAGACATCTTCCATCGCGACCGTAAACAGTTTCGTAGGTTTTTTATTATGGATAGGACGCGTTTTACCACCGTCTCACCTGGTGCTAAGCGATGATGTGGCTGACGATGGAGCACGCTTGCCCAGTAGTAACTTATTCGCTCATGGCTTTAAGACCTTTAAAAAATTGTATTTATCAGGAAATCACGCTTCTCACCCCGCAGCAGAAAAATAGGTTTTGCTAATCAATAATAATACTAATACTTCTTCCTGCCCTTATCCTATATTACTTGAGGTCGCCGCAACACGTTTTTTTCTTCCATTCTGTCCTGTCACCCTTCACACGATCGCTAACTCCCTTTTCTTTCATATCTCTCTTCACACAATCCATCCACCTTTTCTTTGGCCTCCCCTCTCCCTTTCCATCCATTTACATGTATACTCAGATTTTTTTTTACATAACCATACCAATAATAATACTTCTTCTTTTTTTCGAGTCGATGCTCTCAAACTATACTTTCTCTGACCAATATTTGGCAACCTGTACGGCTCTATTGCTGGCCTCGTATAGATCCTGAAAACTGCAGGTGGTAATGCAGGATGGGCAGCATAGCAGACCGCATGTCCTGTGGAGAGGCACCACACTGGCACTGCGTTAGAGATGAGTCGAGGAAGCCCCATTTGGCCAGATTGCTTTTACAGCGGCCAACCTGGGTCCGCAGTCGGTTTAGAGATTTCCAAATTGGCCACTGTAGTTCGCGTCCAGGGGGAAGATGCTCCGATGAAGTGATAAAACGTGGAGGAGTTGAATAATAATACTAATAATAAAAGAATTAATTGAAGGAAACACAACATCTGAAAAATAGAACTTAAGACCTATAAGAACTGTAACTAAGTCCACTTGTGTACTATTTATATTTTAATCACACATCTCACGCGAAGCTAAACGCATATAATTCTTACAATCTGGACGTTTAAATAAATGGCCTTTAATTAGTACAGGGGGAGTTATCGGACGGGACATTTGTTTGTTGTCGTTATGTTTGTTACACATGAACAGTGGGGTTGTTGTCATCAAACTACCCTAAATTTGATGAAATGAAAAGGATTTTATTGAAGTGGGAAGTTATCAAATAACTCAACTCAGTCTAAGTGAGTGACTGATACATCTCCGTAAAGAACAAAACCAAACTGGGCCGCACTCTGGTCTTCTCGATCTTCTCGATCTTCTCGATCTTCTCGATCTTCTCGATCTTCTCGATCTTCTCGATCTTCTCGATCTTCTCGATCTTCTCGATCTTCTCGATCTTCTCGATCTTCTCGATCTTCTCGATCTTCTCGATCTTCTCGATCTTCTCGATCTTCTCGATCTTCTCGATCTTCTCGATCTTCTCGATCTTCTCGATCTTCTCGATCTTCTCGATCTTCTCGATCTTCTCGATCTTCTCGATCTTCTCGATCTTCTCGATCTTCTCGATCTTCTCGATCTTCTCGATCTTCTCGATCTTCTCGATCTTCTCGATCTTCTCGATCTTCTCGATCTTCTCGATCTTCTCGATCTTCTCGATCTTCTCGATCTTCTCGATCTTCTCGATCTTCTCGATCTTCTCGATCTTCTCGATCTTCTCGATCTTCTCGATCTTCTCGATCTTCTCGATCTTCTCGATCTTCTCGATCTTCTCGATCTTCTCGATCTTCTCGATCTTCTCGATCTTCTCGATCTTCTCGATCTTCTCGATCTTCTCGATCTTCTCGATCTTCTCGATCTTCTCGATCTTCTCGATCTTCTCGATCTTCTCGATCTTCTCGATCTTCATGATCTTCTCGATCTTCTCGATCTTCTCGATCTTCTCGATCTTCTTGATCTTCTCGATCTTCTCAATCTTCTCGATCTTCTCGATCTCGAGATTTTGTAGCTCCTGCCAAGCACGCTTTTTGACACCTCAACTAATAATATTATAAAGAGGTAAAGTTAGTTTTTTTGTTTGTAGAACGTAATCTCTGGAAGTACTGGTCCAATTGCAAAAAAAAAATTCACCGATAGTAAGCTACTTTATTCCTGAGTGACAATAGATTATATTTTATATAACTACGCGGGCGAAGCTGCGGGCAAAAGCTAGTAAAATATAGAAGAAGCTTTAGGCTCAAAGTTTGCCAGCAAGCCATGGACATCTGTAATCTTTTATAGGTGGGAAATCAGCCAACGACTTTTCCCATAACATGCCATGTCAGATTTTTACTGAATAAAACCCTGTCCACCATGACCGTGTCACACTTTTACTGAGTATAACTCCTATGCTCGTTTTTTGCCTCGCGTTCCAGGACCCCGGGGTTTATTTTCACATAACCCATGGCCCCAGTAGGCTTTAACCCTGCTGGGCCCCTACGATCCACCATCTCGACACTGCGCGTCTAAATAAAATCACCCATTTTACCTGGAAAGCTGGTATTTATAAGTGGGCTTGGGCTGGATATATCTGCCGCATGTCAGATGAGTTGTGGGCTAGAAGAACCACTTATTGAGTCTCTGGTAATGCTACGCCACATTGCGGCAGGCCAAGTCGAAGGTGAAGAGATGAACTTAACGGTTATCTTAACGGGTGTCTCTGTTGAGGCTGGTGTGTGAACCACAGATTATAGTGGTCAAAACAACTTAATAATTTTTTTTTTGTCTATGGTTATAAGGCGTAATCACACATGGCCTGACAGGGTTGTTTCTGTATTTATGATGTTCTGTGCGTCTGTTTGGGCGGAATAAACGTGTTTTCTTTCTTTCTTTCTTTTATCTTGGCCGAAGACAAACGTATGTGGGAAAGAGAGAGGGAGGTATTTGCCCAGCAGTGGAATAATTAGATCAGCTATGGCTATAGCTATGGGGTGGCTAACTTGATTCGACCCACGATGTACTATTTACTAACTTATAGATTCTGTGATACTTACGAATTACAAAATCAATTTAATAATAAAAACAAGCTTTTAGAGAAAAAAAAATTTTCATCAGCAAGCATACATAACATACATACATAATTAATAATTGTCAAGACGAATCATACGAGCCCAAACTCGATGGGGTTGTGTCGTTTAACTACGAAGTTCCTATGGCCACCTTCCGGCTCCATCATCGGATCAGATCCATGTCATAATAATTTTGCATTGTCATCTGATTTACACGTGTGCATGCAAAATTGCAGCTCAATCGGTAACCAGGAAGTGGGTCAAATTTAATTTGCAAGATTTGTTTACAGACAAACATCAGGACAGGTGAAACTAAATATAAAAGCTTGTAATATGAAGTAAGCAAGCTCAAAAATTTTAGCCCAATAACTGTTATGTTGATAACCAAACCCAGCCAGACGCATTCCTTTGTGTAATTTATTTCATCACCACTGCTCTCAAAACGATGAAGGAAAACATCGTGAGGACATTGATATGTCTTAGAACCAAAAATTCGAAGACACGTGACATTTATCAACCCGTACTGGGCCCGCGTGGTGGATTACGGCCCATTCCCTCTCCTGGAGAGGAGGCTTGAGTCCCAGCAGTGGGAACATTAACAGGCTGATTAAACTGTTAAGTTTAGTAAAAATATATAACTTCATTTATGAAGTTGATTAAAAAGTGCCTCACAATATAGAACCACAACACAGGGACTTTTATGAATAGTGTTGTAGCTGATTCTCACAAATATTATGTTTTTGTCACAGCCTCCAGAAGCCATGGATGCCCTAATATTCGCCTATAGTCTACACAACTACCTTCAACAGGTTTTTTTATGCTAGGAGTTAGTTGCTCGATATGGTTTAAAGGCTAGACGGTGTTTTAAATATATAATGTTTTAAAAAAAGAGAGAATAACTTCAGTATTTTACATGTATTGTATTTGTTCGTAAATGTCCCATGTAAATACGTCATTGTAGACTGCTAAAAATGGAATTGAAACAGAATTTAATACGTTCAAATAGCAGACTAATGAACTGAATACCTAGTACAAGTTTGTTTTACGATAACGTAATCGACATGTTTTTGACGTTCGGCGCTCTAATTGGCCCGCTCCGAGCTCTTAACCAATCAGAGAGCCAAACGCGGTAAACGTTTTGATTGTGTTAACGTTAAAATAACTCACACTCAGCGCACAGTATCACATATCATTATTAGTGTAGGTATTCGTGTTTATTTGTAAATCAAAGTATTTAATTACAAAAGTAGCTTCAGTGGCTTCACCAGCTTGAAAGTAGGTTTATCCCACAGAACCGAAGACCGTATGATTCCTGTGTGCTGTGGTTTCTCCATACAAACTTTGGATCCCCTTAGGGTGTGAACTTTGGAAAATCTCTCCTAGTACTAGCCTATATCATAAAAGGAAACCTTGTGCAATATTTGACACCCCTAGCCCTAGTAGTTTCAGCTGTGCGTTTATTTGTCAGTCCGTTAGTTTCACCTTTTATGGATAGACCCCAGCTTATAAACACAATGTAAAATCCCAAACACAGTCCATTGAAGAACTCTTTATGTAGGCTAGTGTATCTATAGTACAGGAAATAGTGTAATATCCAACTTATTAAGACATCCACAAGAATACAACAAAAAAATTTCCGATCAGAACAATTTTTAACCCCAAAACCATCAAATTCCAGAAAGCCCGCCTCGCTCGCATCCGAATCGCCAAAGCCTCATCAGGGGCTGCCTTCGTGTCCAAGAAGAAAGCAGCGGAGGCCCGCCTAGCTGCCCAAGAGTCTGGAGTAGAACTAGATGACGCTGGAAGGGACGAAGACATTTTCGAGTTGCAGCACCATCACCTACTTCGCTGCCTCGAGCGCACCACGGTGGGTGAAGTTAGGATCATTTCATTTACTAAGCTTCGGTTTCGTGGCATGTTTTTGTGACTCTGGTCATGTAAGTGTGGTGTTGTATCGTGTAGTATCTAGTTTATTTTGATCTCTGACAGACATTAGCATAGTCCAGCCTCTGATTGTTTAGTTAAAGTGTTACCTGGATTTGTTGTGCTGATTTTTCTTTTGAGATGGTTTGTATTGTGTAAACTGTGTTCGTGATGTGTTTTTATTAGTTACCTAATAAAAAAATGGCCGTCTCTTCCTGGGATAGTATAGGATTCTTTACCAAGCAAAAGCCAAAACAGTTCCTCGTGTAAAAAACCATGACCTTCCGTTATTATTTGCAGTAATCTTTGGCAAAGCCGGCTTTGAGTTGTCGGTTCTCCTGCAGATTCAAAGCCAAGTTTCTGCCGATCATAACTGTGTCTTTATTTATCTTTTACGTCTCCCCATATAAGGCCTTAACACATAACCGTACCTACAGGACCGTGAGTTTGTGGAGATGGAGAATCCTTTCAACGGGGCTGCTAAGCGCGCTGGGTCGCCCTCCCCCTTGGCTTCGCCGGCGCACTCTGGGCGTGCGCCAGCGCTGCTCGCGTGCTGCGCGCGCTGTGGTTGCTGCCCTCAGAAATACCAGGTACCTGTTATGTAGTTGGTTTGTCTATGTGTGGCTTGTGAGTTGAGGGCGTAAGTGAAACACAACGCTACTTACGCCCTTTTAGTTCTTAACATAGCGTAATTGGGAATGATTAGTGTGTCGATTTAGTTTAGAATTAATAGATGTGAGATATCAGATGAATCGCGCAGATATGGGGAAAAAAGAAGGGTAATATTGGTTGCGTTAATAAAGAAGAAAATAAATTGAATGATAATAATATTTAAGTTTACTATCTCTTCAAAAAATATAAAAACCTTGTTGGACCAGATATCACACTCAAAGGATGTCTAGAAAACAAGTCGTTGAAATATTATTATTGGGCATTTTACTTCACTGAGAATGATGGAGTTAAGCAGTGTGAGCCGATGAAAAGGAAGGTATACAGTATACCTATTGGTACACTTGCTGGTATATCGAATACTTACTGGTATACTGTACAGAAATACTTTAACAAGCTCAGCATGGGTATGTGGTAACTTTTAACAAAACTCTGTGCTCATTCGTTTTCTTCTGATTTGATTTTAAATCTTGCCGAAAACCGTTTTTCAAAAGCATGATCTAGTTTTCTAATTTTATTTTCTGAGTAGGTGACATGTTACATAGACAGGCTAATTGGGCTTCGAAAAATATAACATTTTATATATGAAGCCCTATTTGGAAATAATAATTTTACAAACAGGATCTACCTTTTCTGTGATTTTTTTTCTCATTTTGTATAATAAATATTATCAATTTGAAAAATTAAGAGTGTATAATAATGTAATATTAACAGACAAAAGTACAGAGGTAGATTTAATGCCTCAGGTAATTTTTACCAGTTTTATAAATATGATTGCAACAAATATTTATGAAAATTCAAATAAATTGCAATAGCCTGGTTATTTTAATGTGTTACCAGCCTCAGATATCTCTTATCTCTTTCTAGGTTTTCCATCTCTGTCTAATAGATATTGTGTCACATATTTTTCATAATAAACAATACCTGTTGTAATATTTACAATATGGTGGTGATAGTTTTTGTTTTTTAAACAACTATGTAACACTATTTTCTTTTTAATTTATTTGGAAAAAATAAATTAATAATTGAATAAGAAATTTTACGTCGTTGTTTATTCTTCATAATTTAATTTTATAAACAAATTAATTAAGTTTCATTACAAGTCGTTCTCGTATATCCATTTTGATGTTTATTTAACAAATATTAATCTTATTATTATCATATTTTTTACTATTTTTATTCTATTTTGTGTCATTTTTTTTATAAAAAGTTACATTTTTTTTCTGCACGTTCTTTTTTTAAATTAAATTTGTATTTTTTTTTTCTTTCTTTTTAATATTTTTATCTTCTAATTTGTATAATTTCAACTTTTAAGTGTTATTTTCATATATTAAATGGTCAACGAGAACGTCTCTGTTTATATTTTTGATGTTGGTACTTCTTGGTGACAGAAGCGCCATCGTTCTGTGCGCTGCATCAGTCCCATAGGACAGTTCGCGCCCAATAGAAGAGAGGTACTTATTGTGCTAGTGGGCTAGTGTCTCCGGCATCGTTGCCTCGGTTTTGACTCTTTTGTGAATGGATATTAAAGTCAAAATACATTTTGTGTCCAAAAACTATAAAAAATAAAATAAAAACTGGTATTTTTTTTATTTTGTCGACTATCAAATAATCGAGTCGAAGCCTACTGGGGCCAGGGTTATCCGAAAGGGAGCTCGAGCCCCGGTATGAAGGCTAGAAGGAACGGGGTGGGTTTTTAGTCAGTAAGAGTCTGACACTATCTTCCGCTCCGCCCAAGAGTCAGGGTTGTCATTGGATCATTTTATTTATTTTATTGTATTTATTGATTTTCCCCACCATAAAAAAATCTATCAAATAAAATAATTATTTTGTTTTTTTTTTGTTCAATTTATTTTATAACATTAATAATTATAATATCTGTATTTTATATCATTTATACAATGTTTTATTGTCAGACTAGAGAAAAATTCTGGTTTCCTGAGTTAAAAAAAAAGAAAATATTTTGACCGCATATCCAAATTACATAAGAGTTAAATCTAATTATTTCTATAGTTTTTCATATTATTATGATATTCTATAGAAATAAATATAAAGGATAACTGTTTTGTGGCTTCCAACGCAGAGTGTGGCTAGAGAAATGTGTCAAAAGCTATATGTCGTCTGCCGGATTTGCTTGGCAGAAAATACTTCAACTTTTGATATCTAGCTTTGGCTATTAAATATATTATAAGAGCTATTATGTATTTATTAAGTTTATAAGCTAGTATTTAAATTGCCAGAAACTTATGATAAGGGTTTGTGTGTGATAGGAATAAAACAATATGGTATATAAAAAAAAATAGGCTAAACTATTTTATAGGCTCACGTGATACAGGTAAGTATGCAGATATTAAAAAGAATCGCATATTCAGATTGATGTTATATGTATTTGGTTTTGTATTCGCTATTGATAAACAATATTTATTATAATTAATATTATGAATAAGATGGTAATAATATTATGTATTTTATACTAAATTATATTTTGCTGGTCTATCTAAATTGAGTTAGAAATTCGATTTGATTTTGTTTTACTCTAAACTTACACTTTCACAAAATTGTTTTTGTTACTAATATGACACAAAATTAACACTTTATTGCTAAAAACCAAGTAAATTTTTTAAAAATACTAATTTTTTTTCCATATTTTTTCTTTCTTCTCATATACACTTTTAACAGCCAAAATACTTTAATTTATTATTTTATTTCTATAACTAAAATTTCATTTCCGGAAATTGACAAAAATTTCTCAATTTTTTTTTATTTGTTTCGAAGTCTCAGTCTCGAATTGGCTATGACAGGTCCTGCTATTAGACACGAGTAGGAAGGGAAGAAAGGGCAGCAGGCGGTATACCTCCACCTCACGACCCTCCGATACTTCGGTGTCCGCTGCACCCAGTGAAGATCCATTACCAGTACGTGTGTGCGACGTTAACATACAGCGATGACGGGCCATGAACAGCCCGCTTTATTTGTCTTAATTATATAATTAAAAAATGTCCATAAGTGTTTTTTTATTACCTTATTTTTTCTAAGTGTTTTTCCCGCTAAACAAAAGGAAAGGTAAAACAAATTCTTTTTGTTAGTAGTTTCTATAACCAATTTCGCATGTTAAATTAAAATTTGGCAAAATTTTAATTGGATTAGAATAAAATATATTAAAAATTTAAAAAATAATTATATATAATTTTTATTTTGCATTTTTTTTATTATTTCGTTCAGTCTTCGTAAAGTCGCTGTGTGGTAACGTCTGCAAATCCAAAAGATAAATAAATATGAGGCTTTAAATGTCTGCAGGGTGTTGGCTGCCATAAACTGTTGCTTTATAAATATGGTCCTGTTGTATCTTGTTAAATGTTGTATCATTGTTTATGGGCTTGCGCTATGGTGCTACCGTGTTATCAATTATTTTATATAAAATATTTATGTACGTATAAAATATCTGTATGTCCCTGTATTTTGTAAAATAAATCGCTTTATTCTTTCACATTTTTTACGTAACGATAAGGCGACAAATTCGCAGTAGATCCAAGTGTTGTAAATGTGTATTAAAAAGGATGTCTTCGTGTTTTTTTATGCTGTTATATGTTGAACAGAATATACGGTTTGATCAAATGCCAACACACTGCACACATTTTGATTGGAAATTATTTTAATTGGCAATAAACGAGATCAGCACTTTATATGCCAAAATTTTGTTGCAAATCAGCCCCAAATTCGACCTCACAAATTTTGAGTACATTTTTAAATTATACTCAAAAAATTACCCATTTAAAATTTTAGTTCATTTGAAAATAAATAAAATGTCCAAATTAAAAGTCTTCAAATAAGACTCTCAGGAATCAAACATCATCTACTGACATCCACAAAACTAAAAACTCACAAATTAACAATGTGACGAACAATCATGAACCTCATTTTGACATTATTTATCTGAGCTTGATTATAGAAAAAAAAATTGTAAAAAATTTTGCTAATTTTTTTTTTATTTTTCTGTGATTACCTCAGAAAACCTATACATTTTACATTACACATTGGGTCTACAATCTACATATAAATCTACTTTATTTAGTTAATTGGCATGAATGGCACACATTTTACTCACACTACATCAAAGCTAGCAAACTGTCACAAATTTTATATATTTTTTTTATATTCTCGATGTTTTATTTACTATATTTACTATTCGTTTTGACGTGTCTGTGTTTTTCGTTCCGCAGGTTTTCGGAGATTGCTTTTTATTGTTGTATAAGCTTGTTCAATGTGAGTGTAGATAGTTTAGGTAGGCGTATATATCTATGTAAAAATGTATTGAAAGTACGGTGTGTTTAATATGTAGCAACTTAGAGAACTATCTGTGTTTTTATTTTATATGGTATTCTATGTTGTGTTACTATTAATGTAGGTATTGTTATTTACGTATTATGTGTGTATTATTAAATGTTGCTCTTCAGTTTTATTCGACGAGGATGTGTAGGTAAGGCATATGACAGCTAAAAGCATATTTATTTTTAAACCGAATAAAGATAGTTCCCTTCTGTAATTTTTTACCAGTATTCAATAATGTAGGTAAAAAAATGCCTTTTGTACCGTGTAAGCTATTCAATCAGGTTTGAAAAACCCGTTTAGTTTTTTTTTTAATTCACTATTCAAACACATAATCTTCTGGTTACAGCAAGCGTGTGGCAAATACATTCCTGCCGGGAGTACGGTGCAAGGAAACCAGACCGGTGTCGCCATGGATGGGACGTACTTGGTCGAAGCATCTTTCTAGGACCCGCCTACCAGCCACATGGAAACTTATGTATGACCATGCAAGTGAAACTGTCACGGACATGAAAGCATAGTTAAATACTAGCAAAAAAATGACGCCACGTCGAAACGACGTAACAAAACAACAATTATTAGAATTATGAATCTGTGTAACATAATGTTCTAAGTCTAACACGATACTGCCTAACATTAAAAAAAATATCAGATTTGTATTTTGCAAGATTTTGGAGTGTGAGTTATGGACACAGAGTTTTACACTGTGATTTTTAAAATGGAATAGTCCATTTCTTGTTCCATTCCATTTTTAAAAGACTTCTGTCGTGCCATTCCAAATTTCAAAATCGGAATGCGCGCAGGAATGGAAGAAACGTTTGGAAATGGAATGCATTTCTGGATTGTGACATGAAAGAGATGGAAGATTCTGGCATGTGGTCTTTGTCTCCGGAACGTAATGTTCTTTCGCGTCCTCTCCGTGTAGTTTCTTTTATCCGTATTAGTAATAAAACAGTATTAATTAAGATTTTAAATGTTATTGATGAACGGATAGATTCTCGCTTCTTATAACAACGAGGTAAAATTATGTGAAAATGGTATCCATCTTTAGACTTTCTTGTGAGAGGCGTTTTTAGAAAAGACAAATAGTTTCAAATTTCAATATAGTCAATAGTTATTCGAGTCATATCAATATTAGGCAGTTATTTAGAGGTACCGGTATATATAAATAAACTGTTCATAGTTGAAGTCATTTCTGGGGGTCCTAAGTTATCGTTAGAGAGTATAAGTGCAATAGATTATTGAAATATTAGTCGCGAATGAAAAATGAGTAACGCTAACGCAACGTGTTTTATTACTTTTTCACAAACAAAGGCATTTTTAAAAGATGCTCTTTCTAGTCAAAAGTCAATGAGATTTAAAAAATAAAATTTACGGTATTGTATTAAATATTTGTTAGCATTTTTAATTTTAAGTTGTAAAACAGCGGTGTAACATCGAATGTTTTTAATTTTAATTATATATAAGGTTTTTTCATTTCAATTTAATCTAGAATTAGTATTTAATGGTTTACTAACAATATCAAGCGAAAGCCATTATCTATCGGTATTTTTTTCCAAAATTATTTATTAAATTCCTGATAATATTTTTAAATTTTTAATTATAATTTCCTGAGTTTTAAAAATAACTTCCTGTTTCTAAAAATAATTTACTGATATTTGAAAAAAAAAACAGGACCTTCCGATGACTTTGATTGTGGACATGCTCTTGAGGTTCCAACTTTTAAAACTTTTTTTTAAATTACACACTAGAATTCTACTAGTGCCTTCAATATCATTTATTTCCATAATAATGTTGCTGCTCGGCGTTAGTGATGTATTGAGTTGAATGTGAGTGTTATAACGGATTATATCGTCCCCGAGACATAGTGCTGTGTAAATGTAATGGACTTATACGTCGCAGTGACGTAGTATGCGAGTTTAAGTGTACGTAAGACGGGTTAATTACGTCATCAAGACGTAGTGCTGGAATATGACGTGTGCGGTATTTTATGACACAGTGAAATGTATTTAGCATTATGTGATTTTTTTTTAAATATATATTTGACTGGGCAATCGATTCAATATAGAAGTGTTTGTGTGTTGAAGATTATTGTATACCAAGCCTAGTGATTATGATTTTATGATGTCATTTGATTTATCAGCAGTAACTTATGATACAAAACCAGAGGAGTAAACCAATCAAGGTTCAACTAGCCTACACTAATCGGACTTCATATATACAATGTCTATAACTGAATAGTATTATTAACTGACTTAAATTATTTCCCATCTATTTGTACATTTCATGCTGTTCAAAAATATATTTCACTATGTAACAAAATTTATGTCATACACATGAATATAATGTAATGACATTTCAGAATGTCTCCAGTAGAGCGACCCCCTATCATAGAGTTTGTCTTATGATTGCATTAGTAAGAAATAATGTTATATCTAGATAGAGAATTTATGTGGTTACCTTAGAAATTTATTTAATTATATGTTAATAATAGTATTAAGACGATAGAGTAAGTAAAAATTTATTGCATTGAATGCATGATTTTAAAATTGTAGATATGTATTTTTTTCACCATGCTTTCTTTCCAATTGTGTCTTTTAAAGTTATCGATAAAAATAATTCGAAAATTCTGTGACGTGTTCCACGTCACTACGCGTTGGACAACGCTTCAATTTTTTAAATTAAAATTTATTAATCAGTATACTACGTAAAATTTTTAATGGTTTCTTGTAAATTAAATTTTACTTCAATTTACTGAAGTATAAATTCGCTTGCCAGATTTATGGTCTAATACTAAAAATGGGAGAAAGAATCTTCCGATTTCTTTAAAGTAATTCCTATATAGTCTACTTAAAATTACTTGTAGACATAAGCGTTATTTAAAATATTCTTATACGACTGTGGGTTCTAAAAGTGGTGCCTCCAACTGATTGTGGACCATTGAATCCAAGAAAAAAAAAACTCAAAACACGTGAAGAAAGCATGGTTTTATAAACAAAATCTTTTTTGTTTTTAATATTTATCGTAGTATTTATGAAACCGAATTCGATGTTAAAAAATGTTTCTTCCAAAGTATTGCCACAATTTCTACTAAAATGTAATGAGAAAATGTGTAATATTCAATAAAAATTTTGGTAATATCGTAAGTATGTCTAGGAGTCAAGTAAAAATAAATATTTCGAATTTTTCTTTTTCTGTAACGTTTCAGTGAAAGGGAAGTTGATAATAATTTGTGGTAAATTGAAAAGGGGTTCTTACTGCAAGATATTTGTTAATTTGTAAAGAATTATTGTAATGCGAAAGTGTTTCCATTCGATTGAAAAAAGACTTATATGATAACAGCTGAATATTGTGCTACGCCATTATATTTCAAATAAAGACTAACTTAAGTATCGTAATTTTAAATTCCATTTATTTTAAACAATTTATCACTTGGTATATACGGGTATCTGTATATACTAAATTGGTGTACTAAATTGCATAAAATAAAAATGTAGATATTCTCAAAATCAAAGAAGTATCTTGCAGTTTGGACCCGAGACTTGTTATACTCGTCTACACTCAGCAGCAATCAATATGACCGAAATTCTAAACCCAATCTTATGGACAAAGGAAATCTATTCTATCTACTTTTTAATGAGAATATACGCCAAGTTGCGTCTTTTTTTAAATTGCAAATATGCTACTTGGTACATGTCAAAAATTTCACGTTTGGTCAGTTTTTCAATTGAAAAGTCTTGCGTAAAAAAATCCAGAAGTGTTTCACTTTCAAGCAAAGCTAACAACCTTTTTTATTGATAATGCAAATTATTACGATTACTGGAAACCAATTGAGATACAATACGGCGTATATTTTTCTCACTCGAGTCTACAATAACGCTAAAGAAGCTATATATGTCACCCTTTCTCTTTAAAGAAATGCAAAAACTAGATTGATTTTGTTCAAAAAATTCACGCATATGGCTTAGGCCACATTTATTGCCGCTAAGTGTATCATATTTATGGTCCACATCCCTGTGATTCTATGGCTGTTTTATCATTTAATTGTTTCGGTTTCATTCTAAGTAATATTATGCTGAAGTGACAATGATTGTTTATGAAATTTTTAATATTTCAACCTCAAATACATTGGGGGACATAGCGCCCCCCAATATGACGAGCAGCGTTCTATTTACTTGACACTGCAACGTTGCCTAATGCCCCACAACTTGCCTCTTAAAACTTTACAACGCATCCATGTCACGCGGGACATGTCGTCGTACAATTTGACAGCGTTGCGTGTCATGTTCTCAGATACATTGGAGGACATAAAAACCCCCGGCATGACGCGCAGCGTTCTATTTACTTGACACTGCAACGTTGCCTAGTGTCCCACAACTTGCTTCTTAACACTTTACAACGCATTCAGGTGATACGTGACATGTTAGACAATTTGACAGCGTTGCGCGTCATGTTTGGGGACATACTGTCCCAAAAATTCCGATACAATTACTTTGATTATCTCATTACGATGGATTATTTTAAGACTCATTAGCACAATACTTAGTTAATAAAATTTTATGCAAAAAAAAAATTACTTACTCTTTAAAGATGATAAGATAGAATGTGTTGATTTTTAAATGTTGTATTTGACAGAGTCAGTCTTAGTTTACATTATTATGATTAATTCATGAATCCCCAAGCGACACCCGGTGGCCGCGCATCTATTGTCTTACTATTGTGTCTCTAATTGACGGTATCTGAAGGGTTAATTTATATGAACGCTGCATCAGTATAATAATGTTCCTACTGCTGAGACTCTGACCTCTTTTCTAGGATAGGAAATGGGATCTAATTCTCCACGAGGGCCCAATGCGATTAAGTGGATGTCGGTTTTCTCACGACGATTTAGGTCACCGTTTTAGTGTAATGATAATGAAATAAACAAACAAACAAAAATACCTGCCTGGGTTTGAACCCATTTGTAAGCCAAGATCGTTTTTACTGTAGATACACTACAGTTCATAAATATCTTTTGATAATCCTAAACTTGTATGGTTTTTTGATCTTGTGTTGGCTTTCATAACATTATGCGTGAAACCTCTAAAATGTTGTTCAATCATATATGCCAATTATTTTTAAATACATAGAACTTCCGATCACATTGTCTTCTTAAAAATTGATTTCATAAAAAATGTGTCACTTCAGCTTAATATGATTAGGAAAATGTTTATTTGAAAAATTGTTTATAAAAATCAATTCATAAATTTTATTGTTTTGTTAAAAATATTTTATGGCAAATGTTTCTTGTTTATAAAATGTTTTGTTTTGTTTTTTTAAATATATTTCAAATCACTGTTTTAGATTAAAGTTTAAAATTTAAATTATTTTGTAAAAGTGTCACTATAGACTAGTTTTAGTAGGTATTTTATAATAATTATTTATATATTATTATAAATACCGTCCTTGTTATACCAAAAGTGTGTTCTGATTACTAAAATATCGAAAAATTTTCATCACGTCTTTCAAAACCTGTCTTCAGTAATACTTTTACAAAATAAATTCTTTTAAACATAATTTTTAATATTTTAACTGTGTGTTTCAAGACTGTGTTGTTTAAGTAATTATATCTATTAAAAAGAAGATGGGCATGCTCGGATAAATAAATTATTTAAAACTAATACTGATTTTTAAAATTCTTAAGTCTACCTAAAAATTGAGAACATAATAAGCACAAAATAAAGCCTTTCCTTATGAATTATGAAACAATATTGGGCTATTTATTTGTGCTGCATCAATACACTTGGCAAGATGTTTTTTTTATTATTATGGACTAGCTTTTGCTTGCAGCTTCGCCTGCATACTATGTCACTCAAGAATAAAACAGCTTTCTATCGGTGAAAAAAATTTGGTTATTGGACCAGTATTTTCAGAGATTACCCTACAAAAAGAAAAAAACAAAAAACCAAACTTTATCACTTTATTAGTGTAAAGATAAACTCTCGTTTGACCACTGTCTCAACTGATGGTAAGCGATTATGTGGCCAACGATAGAACAGGCTTGTCTAGACGCTATCTATTCATTCACTCTTGACTTAAAAACCCCTAGGTTATAGCTATCAGGAAACACAGACTCCGGTTGGTAATTCCATTCCATCATCCAAAACCAGAGAATAAAAACTTCTCACGTAGAACTTTGGCAAAAATAACTATCCATGTACCAAAATGGCAATCACATAGAAACTATATCGAAGCTTGAAAGGCAAAATTTCTAAGTGACAGTGAGTAAAATTTACAGGAGAGTGATTTAACCCTTCAGATACCGTCAATTAGAGACACAATAGTAAGACAATAGATGTGCGGCCACCGGTGGTCGCTTGGGGAAAATATTTAGAAAACCCTGCTTCATAACTATAGGCCTTTTAATACGTTGGTTGATCTTCTACTGCGTCATAGTTCACTTAAATATAAGCATGTTTTCTATCCCTCTGCTGGGCTAAGGCCTCCCTCAAACCCCTCCAGATTTTTTTTCAGAACAAGACACCAGGGGCCCGAGTCAGCTATTTTTATAAATTCGTCATTCCAACACGATCCCATTGTCATTTTGCTAAAATTTCGTAATCTACTAAATCATAATGATCGATCATTGATCGGTCAATGGTCTCGTAATAGAGTGGTAGTAGAATGACAATATCAAGCTTATTAAAACCAATAACTGCACAAAAACGTTCTAATGGTAGGTCACTGATCTAAACATCTGTCAAAAGTTTTGCAAATTACCGCACACGTCAGATATTCATTTGTCATTATGTACGAGATTACCATTTTAAAGCACTTTACTCAATGAAGTGTAAGTGGTTGATCATTGGAAGTCATTATGACGCCATTATATTAGTAGATTACCAAAACTTGTCAAAATCGACAATTATGAAGTCAATGATAGACCATTCTGACACTATTGTAATAACAGACTTGAGGCCCAGGTGAGTAGCTCTCTATAGAGCTGTAAACATTTTGTTGGTGTGTGAGTGGTGACTAGTCGCGCCGCCATGGTGTCCCGGTGAAATATCTGAAATAAATTTGGTAAATTCTTAGTGCTTACCTATGTAGTAAGAAAACTTGTGCAAAATCTTCTAATCCCAGCTCCAGGTGCAGCTGTGCGTTATATACAGACTAGCTGCTCCCGGCGGCTTCGCCCGCGTCATAGCAGAAAATTATCCCAAGGGAACATACTTCCGGGATAAAAAGCATCCTATGTCCTATTCCAGGACATAGTCTATCCGTGTACCAAATTTCATCAAAATCGGTTTTGCCATTTAGGCGTGAAGACGTAACAAACAAACAAACTCACTTTCGCTTTTACAAGTAAGGAAGTAAAGATATACAGATGATGTAACTCCGAGCATAGCCCATCAAAATTGTTGTGAATTTCATGAATGGAAGAATGTGTCGTTGGACCAAAAATGGGAAACTTCGAGTGTTTAGAATCTAGTCTAGTGAACGAACTTGGTAATATACAGGAGATTGTATGGCCCAATCTTACTAAATACTAATGATACGGCCTGGCTTCATTCAGGAGCCATTTATACAAAGTAAAAAAATGACAAAGTTTATACAAATTTTGTCATTTTTTTTTATTATTGATAGCTTGCGTTTGACCTTCTCGCCTGATGGTAAGCGATGATGTGGTCGATGAAGAAGCACGCTTGCTTAAAATCTCATTACTTTCTCTAGTTTATTGCTGTTTCTGTTAGTGAAAACGGTATCAAAATCTGGTGCGTGGTTTAGGAAGATGTAACAGATGAGCAGACAGACACGAACAACTACTTTGTTTTGTGCTCATACCATTTGCCAGAGCAGCATTAAGCAGATTTCAACGGCGTTCAAAAGTCGTCATTGTCAGAATTTAATTTTTTATTTATTATTATTGATAGTTTCGCACTTAACTACTATCTCACCTGATGGTAAGCGATGATGTGGTCGATGATAAAGCTCGCATGCGTAGCAGCATCCTATTCACTCTTGACTTAAGAGACCCCCAAGTTGTAGCTATCAGGAAACACAGACTCCGGTAGGGAATTCCACTCCTTGGCTGTACGCACAATAAATATGTTCACAAAACGCTTTGTGCGTATGGGTGGGATATCAAACATGTACCGGTGAAGCAACGCCGTACGTCTTGTGGTCCGATGATGGAACGGACTTGGCGGAATAAGATTGTGCAATTCCAGTGCACACTCCCCGAAATGTAAACGATAGAAAATCGAGATAGTTTTGCACTAACTACTCTCTCACTTGTTGATAAGCGATAATGTGGTAGAAGATGGAGCACGTTTACATAGAAGCAACCTATTCACTCTTGACTTAAAGACACCTAGGTTGCAGCCATAGAAATTTCTTATATCTATGGTTGCAGCGATCAGGAAAGAGAATTCCACTCCTTAGATGAACGCACAATGAAAGTGTTCCTAAAACGTTTTGTACGTATGTGTGAGTAGATATACTATGAACCGATTTCGATTCGATTTCTATTCAGTGACTGGCCTGTTGGTCTAGTGGTTAGTGACCCTGACTGCTATGCCGGAGGTCATGGGTTCGATTCCCACCCAGGACAAACGTTTATGTGATGAGAATGATCATTTGTTCGGTCTCTGGGTGTAATTTATTTATACTATGTATGTATTTAGAAATATATAAGTATGTTTATCAGTTGTCTAGTACCCATAACACAAGCTCTGCTTAGCTTGGGACTAGACGGCGTTGTGTGATAGTTGTAGAATATTATTATTTAAATAGATTGTCAAGAATATTGCGAAAGACAAATTTGCGAAAGGAGGTAACATATACCTATATAATGGCATACTATCTCCTGTATATTATCTTCAAGGTGAACGAGTGGTCGATTTGTTTATATAATTTGTAAAACCTACCTAGCTATCTATTGTCGAAAATGTAAATTATGTTTTAAGGCTCTCGGTTTTGAACCCTTAGCTTAATTCTTTGTTATTTTGAGAAAAAAATAAATAAACATAATTGTATATAATAAGGTTTTGTGTTATTTATTCACCCTTTATAACAATAATAAAGCCTTTATTGTTGATCTTAGTTTGAATAACAAAAGTTTTGTACAATGTCTAACCACCGAAATACAGGGTTATTTGTAAAATACCGGAAACCACTCAGGACCACGTTACTAACGTCATAAACAACGTTTATTCAATGACTTTTAAAAATTATCATATTTTAGTTTATCAGATTTTTATACAAAAATAAAAATATTTAAATTGAACGTTCTTAATATTACAAAGTTTATGCGAAGCAAGCGATAGTACAATACTGGAAGGGAGCGGCCAAGTGGCAGTGGGGGTACTGGATGAATATAAAATCTATATTTATATAAAAATGAAACCCGTTTTTCGTTGTCACGACATAGCATGAAAACGGCTTGACCGATTTGGCTGATTTTTTTTTTGTTGTGATTTTTATTGTGAGGATAAGGTTCTTATGGAAAAAAAATAAAATTAGGGTAGTGTAGGGTAGAGTAGGGTAGAGTAGGGTTGAGTAGGGTAGAGTAGGGTAGAGTAGGTAGGGTAGTGTAGGGTAGTGTAGGGTAGAGTAGGGTAGAGTAGGGTAGAGTAGGGTTTTTTTTTTTCGGCAGGAGTGGGAAATCCTCATGGACGGCCAGGCTGCCTCACATACGAGCCAGTCTGGGCAGTGTCAGACTCCTACTGACTAAAACCGCACTCCTGCCTTACATTTAAACCACAGACATGGCGTCCGTGCTCTTTTTGATTTAACATTGTTTGCTTCTGGGCAACTCCACGTGCAAGTGGCGTCACTCCAGAGCACCTTCCAGTAACTACAACAAATCCCGTCAGAATTTCAGAGCTGAGAGGCCACCAATCCGAAGCGAAACTCAAGCAGCAACGAGCCATACACGCATAAAAAATTGGGGAAACTCCCACACCTTCAACACACATACAACCCTCCGCCCCCCATCAAATGGCCCCCCAGCTCCAGACTTAACTATAATTAATTCTATATAATATATATTAATAACCTTAAATATCAATAATGCCCCGAGCAATAACCGCGTCATCCAAAGCTACTTCAGCTCATCACTGCCTAAGTAGGCGGATCAGTGCCTCGACGACTGCTCTGTCCCGATGCCGCATGGCGTTCTTCATGTTGTTATTGATAATGTCACTGGTCGACGCCTCCTGTGCCCTCCTCACAAACCTTCCAATAGCGTCGTCAGCGTTGTCAGCGTAGTACACGCAGTGGGCAGTATGTCTGGAGACTGCCACCACTGCGTGGGGGACGCTGTTGTGTCACAACAGGGTAGAGTAGCGTAGAGTAGGGTAGAGTAGGGTAGAGTAGGGTAGAGTAGGGTAGAGTAGGGTAGAGTAGGGTAGAGTAGGGTAGAGTAGGGTAGAGTAGGGTAGAGTAGGGTGGAGTAGGGTAGAGTAGGGTAGAGTAGGGTAGAGTAGGGTAGAGTAGGGTAGAGTAGGGTAGAGTAGGGTAGAATAGGGTAGAGTAGGGTAGAGTTGGGTATAGTAGCCTGTAGGAGTAGGGAAGAGCGGGAGCGAAGCCGCGCGGGCAAAAGCAAGTATTATATAATATTATATTATGTGTTAAATAGAAAAACGAAATCTTGAGGGTTTGTTTTTGGTAAATGAATTATGTTTCGTAAAAAGTCATAGAACAAAATACAGTCCTGCCAGGTTGCCAGTGTTTTACAAATAACCCTGTATATGTTCACTAGAATATAAGTCGATGTGCCTGACTCATTTCTGCTATCAAAATATAAATAATGTTGAACTGGTTTTCGGCAAACGGTAGTTACTCCTGAACTTATCTTCCGATAAAGGCTTCCTCTAAAAGTCGCTATTCCATTCCATCCTTTGCTGTTTGAGCCCATGTTGGACCCGCTATTTTCCTGAATTAATCTTCCCATTTCTCTTAGTTTATCTTCTACTGTTCCTTATACACCCTTTAGTATATTATAAAGAACTAACTTTCGCCCGCAGCTTTGCCCGCGTACATAAATATAGCCTATGTCAATCAGGAATAAAGCAGCTTTCTATCGGTGAAAAAAAAAAATAGCAATTGGATGAGTTGGCACCAAGTTTAACGATTCCCCTTACAACTTGTCAGTCGCTGGCACCACTTTATTATTTCTGTATAGTTTAATTTTATTGTGAATAGCGCCATCTAGCATCTATCAATAACAATACGGTTGCATTTTTATGCTAGCGCCATCTAGTAGTTCAGTATTTAATTGCTTGCACTAACAGTGAATCCAATTCTCAAAACTTTTCACAGCGGCATCTATGCTCAACAATCTAATTTATTCAAGCAAGACTCAGTAGTTCACTTTTTGAAAACAGATGGCAGCGTAATAAATAAGCACTGAAATATTCTTTGTGAAGTGTTTTCAATGCAATAGTTTTGGATACGAGTAATAAATGCAACTATAAAATACTAATTAGGTACTTTTTTGAAGAGGTTTGTTCTGTTTTTTTTTTTATTCATTCCTTTGAATAAAAAAATCTTTTCTTCCTTCCTTTGAATAAATAGTGACAGTGATAGTGATAGAAATAATAGAATAGAATAGAGAGACACCTTATGGAACGTGGCGATGTGGTCGACAATGGAGCACGCTTGGCTAGAAGTAACCTATTGATTCTTGACTTAAAGATCCCCTAGGTTTTAGCTATCAGGAAATACAAACTCCAGCTGGGAATTCAACTCCTTAGCTGTACCTATCTTCGCACGATATGAATGTATTCTCAAAACTTTTTTTTTCGCACGATTAAGAGACCCATCAAGTACAAGTGCCTCATCGCCGTAAGGCTGATGGTCCAATGATGGAACGAGTTTGGCTGAAATGAATTAGGTTTAATGCAACTGATAGTAAACCATCATCTCATCATCATCTTCCTGCCCTTGTCCCGTTTTATTTGGGGTCGGCGCAACACGTTTTTTTCTTCCATTCTGTCCTGTCACTCGTCACGCTATCACTAACTCCCTTTTCTTTCATATCACTTCTCACACAATCCATCCATCTTTTCTTTGGCCTCCCTCTCCCCCGCCGTCCATCCACATGTAAACTCATAACTTTTTTAGCAACATGCGTTTCGTCCCTCCTTTTCAACTGATAAGCAACTGCTAGTAAACCGTGGCATGAAAAATGTAGCCACCCCGTTCGCTTATTTAAGAGGGTCCTTTTCCACTTGCCTATCGTCAACATCAAGTATGGATGGTAATCGCCTCAAGGAGTTGTCAGCGACAGCCCAGATCGTCCAAGCCTACTGGGGCTAGGATTATCCGAAAGGAACTCGAGCCCCGGTATGAAGACAAGAAGGAACGGGGTGGGGTTTTTAGTCAGTACTAGTCTGACACTATCTCCCGCTCCACCCAAGAGCGGGGGTTGTCATAAGATATTTTTGCCTACCAAAAAAGAAAAAAACATCGAGTATGGTATAAAAGCTTGCTGTTTTATCTAACGCAATCCAACGCGATGTTTAATGAAAAGGCAAAAAAAGAGAGATAACGCCTAATACCTACCTCTTTTAGCATTTTAAAATACCATGATTTACTCGAATATTTCACAAAACTTGGTCCAGAAAATACGTGTTTTTTTGAAACCCTTAATAGTTTTTCAGACAATTGGTCGTCATCCAGAATCTCGATTAAATGTACAATAATTGATGTATTTTTTTTATTATTATTTTTAATAAATGAGCACATTATGGAAGGCCAAACTTTATGTTTTGATTTGTGTAGAAGCCTAAATAATATCCACAAGATAGCTGTGTATCAAAAATATCTAGAGAAAAATGTGTAATAACATCATAATCACGCAGGAGCGGTTATATGAAAATGTATCTCGAAACAGACGAGTTTATGTCCGGACCGAAGCCGAATCAACACTGGCGCTTACTGTTACCTCGCGCGTAGGGGCCAATAGGTTCGATTCCTACCGCGGCCATGGGTTCCCTTCTGAAAGGACCCCAGGACCTTGGAGTGGGTTTTAGTCAGTAAAAGTTTGATACGCCCTCCCGCTCAAGGGCGATAAAAATCATTGGTAGATTCCCACCTAAAAAAAAAACCGACGTCATAATAAATCAATTCGGTGATCTGGTTGTTTATTGCTCGTTACCCAGTCATCGCCCACAAAATAGAGTTGATTGGCATCCTGAATCGACATTATGTATCATTAATAATTACTATTCATTACTAGAGGAGTCTATCGCAAAAACTACGGCTCAGTATTAGGAATGCATCCTGCAAGAAAGTATTAAAGTTATAAAACAGTAAATAAATTATCTACAGTTTCCGACAAGAAAATTGACCATAGACTAGGTAAATTCACTAAATATTATAGACATGCCATTAGGTAGAATTGATCTTCAAGTGTTTAATATAAATATTGCAAATGTCATTCAGAAATAAAGCAGCTTTCTGTGGGTGAGAAAGTTTTATAGCATTCGGACCAGTACTTTCAGAGATTTCCTCCTAAAATAAAAAAAACTTTAACTTTTTTATAATACTATAGATTACATAAATGTAAAAGGTTTAACTCAAATTAACGATGAAAAAGAAAGAAATTATAGAATAAAAGAAAAAAACATTTATTTTTTGCAAGACGAATTAGATAGATTCCACCAGCCCGGGCGCGCGAAAGATGGAAGGAGTGCAGGGAGGCCTTTGCCCAGGAGTGCGACAGAACAGGCTAAAAATTGGCAAAAAAAAATTGTATTCTATTGACTTGTTTCTACACTGCGTGTATTCCTGTGCTAAATTAAAAAAAAAACCTTTTTTCTATTTCTTTACCTACTTGACCAAACTGTCCAGTCTACAAATTCACACAACTAGTCTTTGATACTCGGAACCGGCAGGAAAAAGAACACGTTGTGGGCGCATATTAATGCTCTATTTTGCTGCCCCAATGAGCGCAGGATGATATATCGATCGTTCATATCGATCGACGAAGAGGTTAATAACATCGATTGGAATAATAATCAGCATTATTGCTTTAATTAATTTCGCTGTTTGTGAAGAAGTTTGTATCTATTTCGCGGAGATAAAAATTAAATGCTATCTTTATCACAAGAGTAGTTGGATGGGCAGAGCACATTGCACGCAGAACAGATGGTCGATAGGTTCTGGAGTGACGTTGTAGGTCGCATTACTTTGTGTAATTTATTTCATCACCACTGCTCACAAAACGATGAAGCAAAACATTGTGAAAAAATCGGTAAGTCCTAAACCAAAAATTCGAAGACATAATATGACATCCTCACGATGTTTTCCTTCACCGTTTTGAGAGCAGTGGTGATAATAAATTACACAAAGTAATGCGACCTACAACTCGTAAGTTGCTACCGCAATTCATTAAAATTTCTAATAACTACAAAATTTTAAAACTTATGAACAAAATTTTGGTGTGCCTTATTAGTAAAATAAAAAAACTTGAAACATCGATAGCGTGAATAACCCCTCATAACATATTTCTTGAATGAGATACAAAGCCAACAAGCTTAATTAGAATTCTTCCGCACCGAGAGTTTCTATACAATTTTTATAGATCTCATTAATCCCATTTCAAAATTTGAGCAGCGGTGGCCGAGTGGTAATGGCCCTGACTTACGAGTTATAGGTCACGGGTTCAAACCCAGCCAGGCGCATTACTTTGTGCTGCCGTCCACTAACTAAAAGGCAGCTAAGTGCAAAAAGTATTTTTCGAGAAAACACAAAAATTGTGAATTTATGTCTCTTGAAAAGTATGTTACCTAGGAACAAGGTTACAAGCTACTCGTATATATGTAGGCATAGTCTTTGTGCACAATATGTGATATATTTTATCCATTTATATTTATTGTATTTTATTTAAATTCATTTTCTAACTTTTAGCTAAGCAATTTAAACTTAGACATTGTGATTTAATGTTCTGTATCTCAAAAACTATCAATCATAGAAAAATGAGTCTTAGACCAAAAGATAGAGCATCGAAAATTGTATAAGACTACATTAAAAAGTGAAAAACGGCCAACTGTGGCTTAACAGCCTTTTAGTTAGTGGACGGCAGTGTGTAACTTAATTATTCACCACTGCTCTCAAAACAGTGAAGGAAAACATCGTGAGAAAACCGGCATGTCCTAGAACCAAAAATTCGACGACATGTGACATCCACCAACCCGCACTGGGCCCGCGTGGACTACGGCCCATTCCTTTTCCTAGAGAGGAGGCCTGAGTCCCTAACAGTGGGAACATTATAAGGCCGACTATGCTATGCCATTTCAAAAACCTTTACCAAAAAATCTCCAGCAAGAAATCTACCGTTCATACATATTGCTGAAACAGATAATAATTTGAGTAATACAGCCGTGATCAAACCACCGTTTCTTAACTTACCCATCTCTAAAATGAAGCATTTTGTAATGGGGCCCGCAATTTTCAAAAGTAGTTTTTAACTATATCTTTAAGAGTTACAGTTATCATGGTTTTACGGTTTGTCTGTCTGTAGAGCTACAGTTTTTATATGGTTTTTTCGTCAGCTGCATGACCATTGTCTGTGTCTACATAGCCACAAAGTGAAGAATTTTGGGAGTCCACACAAAGTGGGCCAAAGCCGGCTTGGGCGTAGGGAAAAGGTGGCGAGACTACCTAGATGCCTACCACAAGAGCTGGTTTGTAGGTGCTTAAGAAATTCCCTACATTTGTATCTCTCAACAAGGAGCATAATATCAACAAGTCTTAATTTTACCAATGCCAAGGGTGAGCTACTCTCAATCAAATGGACGGTTACCAGAAGAGAGGTTCCAGCCTTTGCGGGACATGTGAAAGAGATCCCCGGAGCCCTAGAACAATAGCAAAGAAGGAATTGGAGTGGGTTTTTAATCACAAAAAATCCGACATGCTCTCTCGCTCCTCCCAAGGCCGGGAGATGTCATTTAGATGATTTTCTCAAAAAACAAAACAAAGGAATTCCAATACAGTGTCCATTCATTCTATTAAAAACATTATTAAAAACTCCGTATTACATGGGATTAACGTGATATACCATAATATGACGCTGAAGACGCACAGGACCTTTCGTTGTGGTGACACTCGGGGGAGGCCCATGTTTAACAGTGGACGTCTTTCGGCTGAAATGATGATGATGATGATGATGATGATAGATGAGCTAGAAGGAGTCCTGTAATTCCATCCAGAGAGCAGAGAGAAGATTATTTGATGATGTCCCAATATATAACATTATTTTTAGTTAATGCGAACCCTGAATATAGTTTGTTCAGAATCAGTAACTGAATGGATTCCAATAGTTTTTACACCATGTTATATGTTTTCCCAAAAATATTTAAAAAGCTCACAAGTTGAACACCACCGACACTAAGTATGTATGCCATGGCAGGAACAGCTGTGTGCAAGTACCCCGGTGACTATGTATTTTGTTGACATAACAAGCTGATAACTTTGTGATTTTTCATGATATGGTTTTGAAATTTTGTACAAAGATTCTTTACATAAAAATACTAGACTGGTGTTCAGGATTCGCATATACTAAAATTATGATTATATAGACATATCTGCAAAAAAAACAAAGGTACCACCAACCTAAAGTTTCATATAAAACTGAGATTCAAAATACGACAAATATTTCTACAATAGAAAAAAACATATTTGAATTATGTAGTCATCTAGCACGATTAAACCTCTTCATGATTCAAAGCTAAAGGATATCAAAACTCCAAGTAAACCCAAGTTGAAAGCCAGTACATACTTGCAACGTTAACAGTAAACACACACACATACACGTGCTCATAGTTTTCACGACGTGTGTGTATATACACACACTAGTGCAGAGTAATTGTGGAGAGAATATAAAAAAAATTGCGTTAAGTGTGCCTTACTTGCGCGGCGAGGCGGGTACACCTGACAGCAGGAGTGGTCACAGATGTGGAGTTACTTTTCTTCCTGAACCTATTGGTCATAAAGGAATAATAGTACATTGTTACACTAGGAGTGAAAGTTACTTATTTCGTCCCGAGGAGTTGGCGGTCGAGCGTAGCGAGGTCGCTAATTCAAGGCACTAAATAAGTAACTTTAACCCCGAGGTAAGCATTGTGCTTTTCATTACGAATACAAGAAGATAGACCTAGTTTTTTTTTAAATAATTTGACAGTTGTTAGGTGAAAGTAAAACTCCCTAGGGATGAAAAGTGTTGTACTTTTCAGCCCGCTCCTCCGGCAACTTCACACTTACTTTCAGAGTATGAGTAATGAAAAATGTATTTGTACAATTCGTGTAGGTAAGTAAGCTGCGAAGCGTTGGAAGTCCTCCTACAAGGTGGACCGATGACCTGGTAAGGCTTGCGAATCCGATAGATGTAAGACGCACAGGAGCGTTCATTGTGGCGACACTTGGGGGTGGCCTATGTTCAACAGTGAACGTCTTTCGACTGAAATGATGATTATTATGATGGCATGAATAAGGTACCTATTAACTGTCTTAAAGGATTACTGTTTACTCGCGGAGGGAACGCCAAATTACAACCAACTACAACTACAATATTCCACAACTATCACAACGCCGTCTAGTCCCAAGCTAAGCAGAGCTTGTGTTATGGGTACTAGACAACTGATAAACATACTTATATATTTCTAAATACATACATGTTATAGATAAATTACACCCAGACACAGAACAAATGATTATGCTTATCACACAAACATTTATCCTAACAAACACAGTGCACAGTAGTTGCACGGTGCACGGTGGTGGTGGTTGGTGGTGGTGGTAGTGGTGTTGGCAGTGTGTACAGTGGTTGCTGAAATTCAGCATCACATATGAAAAACGTATATAATTTCTACACTCTCAAGAGAATAGGTTACTTCCTGTTTACCTAGTAATCTGGAATTTGACAAGAAGCAAGGTCTTGAAGCACAAGTGTAGGAAAAAATCTGAACACTAAGTAGTTACGTCCCAAAAAAAATCTTCAGTCATTGTGTCAAAGTCGTTTTTCGATTCGAAAAAATCTTCATAAGACGTATTCATAAGTAAGTTTGAACCTTCAATGCTCAAGTCCGACTCGCACTTTCCAGGTTTCTTTTGACCTACCGGAAGAGCATATTTCGTCGCGCAATTAAACCGAAGTTTTGATGGAATAAGAGCATAGTTTTGTAATAGAAAACAGGAACGAATTGAGAAACAGTGGACTCTATTGGTAGACAATGTAACTATACTTCGGGAAGGTCTACGTCTTACAGCGGAAGTCTTTTAGCTGAAATGATGATGATGATGACCAATAAATAGCATACAACAGTTACTCTTCGCTGAACTGGACCTATTTTGGTGCAGCCATGAGGCACACAACCACTTTATTTTTAATATTATTTTTATTTTGCTTCTTATATTTGTGTTTGGGCCTTGTGCCTAAAATAAATTATTTTTCTTTCTTTTTTTCTTTCTTTCTTTCTTCACACAAAATACCCCATCTTCTTTCCGCACACCCGTCATTTCCTCACAGCTAGCGCCAGTTTACCGCACACGTGTACATAGCGGGCAGCCGTTCCGTCTGGCCACAGTTGGCTGGCAGAGCGAGAAGTTCAAATCTCCCGCTCGTAATTGATAAATAAACGCGGCACGTGCGGGTCAACACACCTGATGACGAGTCGTGAGCTTGCCTTTATGTGCCCTGGATTTTCCTTAGCTTTTTATAGGTGAAACTTTGAGGAGAATGACGAAAATCTAGCCAAAAGAGAGTTAGATGCATTTTTAGTGCTTCGAGATGCTATAAAGTAGGGATTTTACGCCCTACAGGAGACATCTCAGACGTCAGGAGTCGCAGGGCGAGCTCCAGCTTCTATAGGCGCGAGTATAAGTCCGGAAGACAGGAAGGCCCAAGCTCGAGTCATCGCACCACAAATCGAGCACGGCACCTAGTAGAGCCGATGCTTGCTAAGGCCACGCAAATGCAGACGGCAAATGTAGGACACTGGTTGGTTTTAGTTAGTGTTTTAGTTTAATAATAAGAAAATTTCTTGCAATATTTTTACGTATTTTAATCCTTTCATTTTTGTACAACTGTCACATATTTATATTTAAAACAAGAATATTCTAAAAATGTTTTTATCTGCTGCCGCGTCCACATCTCAGGTGCGGCTGCCGTCTGCTACCACATCTACACTTGCGTAGACAGTCAGTAAAAACACATGACAACACATTGACATGCCTTGTCACTCCATCCTAGAGTGCGGAAGTCATTTGATAATTTCCCATCTCAAAAAAAATATGTACTGTGATGCGCCATACACGGTGGACAACATAACCTTACGAACAAAGCCTTTTAGGAACACATTCATTGTACATACTACTCTGTCAAGAAAGTACCGGGAAAAGATCAATAATACACAAAATGTCTGTTATTCATCCAAATTTATTTTATCACCTTCAAAGTATGCTCCTTTAGAAACGATACACTTGCGCCAACGAATAATCCATTCATCAAAACATTTTTTAAACGCTGCTTCCTGAATTGAGTTCAGTTCTCGCCGCGAATTCTCCTTTATGTCTTCTATCGATTGAAAACGGGTGCCACGAAGTGGTAATTTGAGTTTAGGAAAAAGAAAAAAGTCAGTAGGAGCCATATCTGGTGAATATGGTGGTTGCTGGATGGTATTTGTTGAGTGTTTGGTCAAAAATTCGTTCACAATGATAGCCTTGTGCGAAGGCGAATTGTCGTGGTGCAAAATCCAAGAATTTTCTTTCCACAAATCATTTTTGTTACCATTTTTTCGTGCTTTCCATGATCTCAAATTTTTATTGCAATCCATTTTGTACATCACACATAATATAACACCATTTTATAAAAAAAATAACCGACTTCACTAAAAAATTGAATTGGATTTCAGGAGTTCCCTTGATTTCACCAAGATTCCATCATCAGATCCCAACTTGGTGATTATGGCCCATTTGAGAAGTAGGTGTACCTTTTACAACAAAAAAAAATATTATTCAAATCAGTTGGCAAGCGACGAAGTTATGCGCGAACAAACATAAAAAAAATATAAACATCCGAATTGAGAACCTCCTCCTTTTTTAGAAGTCGGTTAAAAATTGAAACAGTTATGGACCCTGTTGGGCACAGCACCATTATTAATGGTAGGAGAGAGGAAGAGCGCTAATCTACAATACTATACTACAATACTATTATTTTTATTTTGAAGATAAGGGGCTATGCATCTCCCGTAGTGTAGGGGATGTAGTCACTGCGACCTAAAAGATCTATTGTGACTCGCCACCTTGTTAGAGTAACTCTTTTAGCCCGGAGGCTTCCAGGAAGTCTAGAATATTCCTAGCTTTAAGAGTTTTAATTTCCTCCGGGCGAATAATGTGTCAGCCCAGATGGCTACTCCGTTTGTGGATAAGGGGCTCGCATTCACACAAAAGGTGCTTAGGCGTCTCCCTCTCCTGATTACAGTACCGGCAAACATTGTCACTCAGTTTCATGTGAAATTGGTGCCTGTTTTTTATTTTATTTTTTATTTTTATTTTATTTTAATAAGTACAGTGACAGACTACAGACTAAGACAATCTACACAGTTCATACAAAATACAGTACATAAATCTGAAATCGAATTATTACTGTACATAGCATTCAATGCTTAATATATGCTTCATCAGTGATAGTAAAGGTGACGTAATATGAAGAAGTTAATAAATGAAACTAATGGAATTACAATTTGTACAAACTATTTCTAAATTCGTTAAAACTGTTCAAGAACAAGTCTACCTTAGAACATATTATATTATAATGATTACACATTCTGGATAACGGGTTATTCTCAGAAACATTATTGTTACTAGAGGAAATGCTAAATAATTGTTTATTTGCAGTGGCCGGTTAAGGCGTGGGCTATTGCACAGATATTCGTCCTGCTAAACTCAAGAAGCTCGGCAGTTCGTTTTTGTGAGTAGCCTTCTATAAGAGATATGGCTTTTTTGAATATTTATAACTACATTTCTGGACACATCTATTGGCCCACCTTGTATTTTCAGTTTCGTTTCCTAACTGAAAATACAAGGTGGGCCAATAGCTAAAATGTTATATTAGATCGAGCAAAAAGTTTTTATGCAGTTTTGAACCTGGCACATTCACAATTTCATTCAATAGTCTTTTTTTGAATTTCGAACACAGAATTTAAAGAAACAAAAGACAATTTGGAGCCTGTTTGTTGATATCAAACAATCGAATACTAAGAAAACTTGGTTTTATTGGTTTACTTGGATTTAATTCTTGAAAAAGTGATTGATATCTTTGGTTATGCAACAAACATTACTTATTCTTAACATTAAGGTGAGGTTCTATCAATAATCTATGGATACTTCACCTGAAGTCGCCGCCCAAGCTGTGGCACTTATTCAGGCCGGACACAGCCAAAGAAACGTGAGTGCTCAACTTAATTTAAGTCGATCTGCGGTCCAAAATGCTTATCGGAGGTACCTAGAGACTGGCGGCTTTGTTCGTCGCCAAGGAAGGCCACGATCTCAAATGAACAAGGCGCATATCCGACTTGTTAGGCGTAGCTCCATGTCGTATGGTATTCTGAATTCAAATTTAAAACAATACGATCGAAAAAGATGGTAAAATGTATCAGGCTTAAAACTGCATCAACAGTTTTTGTTCAATCTAGCAATCATATTTCGGTAGGGGCCATCGAAACCTAAACTCTAAGGTGGGCCAATAGATGTGTCCAGAAGTGTATTTAATTTTCTTATCTGAACATCTATTATGTTGTTTAATTAATTTCAACTAATTACTTATTGTTATTTTGAGTATATTGTATAGTTTTATACGAGTATGTTAGATTGTTCACATTCATTATTAAATTGTAATTTAACTATTTACATATAAAAAAAAAAAAAAAAAAATTGTTTATTTATTATTTTTGTAATATTAATGTAATTATTGTGTTTATTAATTAATTCAATTTTAGAGGCAATTTTATTTCATTAATTAAGTAATAATTGTGTTATATGATGTTTAGTGTCAATTTAATGATATGGGTGTAACTTACCAGAATAAAGATGATTATTATTATTATTATTATTATTATTATTATATAGTTTGCAACCGACGCTGTCCAAAGACGCATTTCTAACAGGATATATGAGTTTTATATTCGACGTCTAGTTGTTAAAAGCATTTTAAGTACTTTAGCTGTCTTATAAAAATTATGTTCATTAAAACTACAAAGATTCTGTATTGCGTATTTTTAGGGTTCCCTACCATAGACGGCAGAAACGAAAGCCTTATAGAATCACTTTGTTGTCCGTCTATGAAGACCCTTTTTCTGAGAAACGTATAGAGGTATCATGATGAAATTTATATATCAAATACACAGATCAGATTTCGTGATCGCATCAGAAACGAAGATATCGGCGGGAGAACCAAGGTTACTGATATAGCTCGAAGAATCGCCAAACTTAAATCACCGTGGGCTGGGTATATTGCTTGCAGAATAGATGGTCGATGGAACTGAAAGGTTCTTGAGTGGCGACCACGTACCGGAAGACGGTAGACCGATGACATGGTGGCGCAGGAATCAGATAGATGCGAGACGCACAGGACCGGTCGTTATGGCGACGCTTGGGGGAGACCGTTGACCAAAAGTAGACGTCTTTCGGCTAAAATAGTGATGATGATGAAATATTCAGCTCTGGTACTCTGGTCTTGGTTTGAATTGGAAAAAATAAAAAGTCAATTCAATCTAATAATTTTGCTCCATTTATGGCGCTTATTTTGACACTTGCAAAGGAATCAAAACTTATAGCAGACTTCCTGTTAACCTGTTCTTACTTCTTCATCGTTTTACTCTTGCCAAAGTCGTCATGGTGATCACGACCTGTTCCCCTAAAATTATAAAATTTGGCAAAAAGAAAAACAATGTCATATGACACAGATAAAGCAAAAAAATCCGAAAACTATTTTGTAGTTAGGTATATCATAAAATATGCAGTTACATCACAAAATAATTCCTTTTTTTGCGATTATGATGCTTAAGTGCGGAACATTCGATGCACGAGTCAGACTCACACTTAACCAGTTTTTTTATCTTTAACAAATCCAAGCATGAAAAGATTGTTAACTTTACAAGCGTAAAATACAGTGGAAGCAAGCAAGCAATCATAAAACGCTAAACTTAATGACCGACTCTTCCCAACTTCTTCAAATTCTGGTCTGACTGCCAGCAGCTTCCAAGCCAGAATTTTACATGGAACGACTGCCTAACTGACCTCCACAGCCCAGTTGACATGACACACATGCTACCTAAGTAGCATGATACTACTTGACAAGACTGATGTCAGGATTCCTGCCTTGGCTAGGGTCCAAGTTTTAAAACCATTTCTTTAGCTTTGAACGCCTCGAGTCGGCCACGCCCCCAATTCTTTTGTTCTGACCACGTGTCTGAGCGTTGAGATGACGTCATTCTTGTACATTTGAAGTTTTCTAGATTTTCAACTTGGGTAGGGGTACTGGTTTCTGAGTATCCATAGCGCCTGCCAAGTGGTAGCCTGTCCCTAATACAGAGGTGGATGCAGCTTCATGTTAGCACTTCTACTCGTGTTTGTTGACCGTATTGTTTTAATTATTTATTTAAACTTCATGTACAGTAGTGGTAAGTACATAGGCGGACTTAATGCAACAAGGCATTCTACTGACTCCGGAATGGACTGTGAACGGGTGTCGTCAGTTGAGACTGGTCATCTCTTAGCTGCCGGTACTTAGGTGTTCTGTTTTTATCTTTTTTTTTTATTATTTTCATTGTACTCACATAATAGAAGCAACAAGAAATAATGTAACCAAACATTATATGTAACACATACTATGATTTAAAACAGTGTCCATGGATTCTTGCACGTTCTTCTCCATAGAAATCTACGCTTTGGAACGTGCAATTTAGCTTCACTTTTCTTGGACTGACCGATATTTGACTATCCAAAAGTGCCTGCATTTGTTCTATTTAAAATAAATGATTTTGTATTTGTATCCGTCACTTTTTTAATTAAAATACATATATTAAACTATGTTAGATATAATAGTTACATTTATATTTTATTTGTTTTCTTAATTAATTACATAGCTTAAAACAAAAAACTTTGTAAAAGCGAGAAATAAAAGGCTTATTTATTTATTTATTTTATCCGTCACAGCCAATAGCCCTGAACATAATTGCAGAGAAAATTTTGATGATCTCCGAGTCGGTCACTGTGGAAAAAGAAAAAGAATCATGAGGTAAACTAGGCGTGGAAGTTATATTAAGAATTTACAGTGTATATTAATCATTGTGTTTGTATAATTTGGTATGTTTACCTTTCGAATGCCGTAATTAGAGACACCAATGAGAGATTGGGGTTTAATGAATTAATGTGCATTATATATGTATATATATAAAAATCAATGCCACTTTTCGTTGTTATTTTATAACTCAAGGACGGGCTCACCTATACAAACCAAATTTTTAGGCTTAGTTCGGACTATTTAGTAGATGGTTTATGTGAAGTTTGGTAGGGTAGAGTAGGGTATAGTAGGGTAGAGTAGGGTAGAGTAGGGTAGAGTAGGGTAGAGTAGGGTAGAGTAGGGTAAAGTAGGGTAAATTAGGGTAGAGTAGGATGGAGTAGGGTAGAGTAGGATAGAGTAGGGTAGAGTAGGGTAGAGTAGGGTAGAGTAGGGTAGAGTAGGGTACAGTAGGGTAAAGTAGGGTAGAGTAGGGTAGAGTAGGGTAGAGTAGGGTACAGTAGGGTAGAGTAGGGTACAGTAGGGTAGAGTAGGGTAGAGTAGGGTAGAGTAGGGTAGAGTAGGGTAGAGTAGGGCAGAGTAGGATAGAGTAGGGTATATTAGGGTAGGGTAGGGAAGAGCGGGAGCGAAGCCGTGCGGGCAAAAGCTAGTAAATAATAAAAACACGCATAAACAAACTTCAGGCAATCAGATTCATATGACCAATACGAAAACATCATTTGTTGAACGATCTATTCTCAATTTGCAGAAACAATATTTTAAATAATATCCTGTACATTAAATAGTCCATTATCCATTATCAAGTATATCTATATAAATAGTGACAGGTTGCGACCGTCTTAAGCCCTTTGAAACCTGTCACCTTTTGTACCCCTTTGGTTACGCGCATAATTATGACCACCTGACATTACTTGGGTGGGGAAAAAATATTAACGAGAAAGTAACGTATATTTCTTTAGTTATCATAAAAGTTCCATGTTGTTGGAAGTTATAATAATATAATATTTCACAATTATCACACAACGCCGTCTAGTCCCAAGCTAAGCAGAGCTTGTGTTATGGGTACTAGACAACTGATAAAAATACTTATATATTTCTAAATACATACATATCATAGATAAATTACACCCAGACACTTCTCTTCTTCTTGGCCTTATCCCGTTTATTCGGGGTCGGCGCAACACGTTTTTTTCTTCCATTCTGTCCTGTCACTCGTCACGCTATCATCAACTTCCTTTTTCTTTCATATCACTTCTCACACAATCCATCCATCTTTTCTTTGGCCTCCTTCTCCCCTTCCATCCGTCCACATTTAAACTCATAACTTTTTTAGAAATATGCGTTTCATCTCTCCTTTTCACATATCCATATATTACCATATATACCAAGACAAACGATTCCCGTTCAACTTTTCAGTCACTGGCGCACTTTCAAACTTCCGCTAATATACTCAGTTACATAAATAGGAAAAATAATCCATTCTTACTTACCAATATTACCTATATTTATTTATTTATTGTCAGCAGACGTTGCCCTGCCCGCTGCTGGGGTCCAATTTTATTTTGAAACCTTCCAAAGACCGACTCAAATATATACATACACAAAATTATATCCAAATCAGTGAAGCCGTTGAGATTGAATTAGGTGATAAACACTTGGAAGGATGGTGGACTTAGCTTTTTTCTTTTTTTAGAAGTGGGAAATCATGAAATGGCTTTCTGTTTTCTAGAGCGGAGCGAGAGAAACCCGTTCCAAAGCATTTGATTAAAATAAATTATTTACAAGCACTTTTGATTTGTCAAGACATCAGTCAGCATTTAAACCAAACGTTTTCTATGTTTCAAGGATTTCAAAGACCCTTATAACCAGGAAACACAGACCCTGGCAGGGAATTCCACTCCTTAGACAGCTAAGGAGTGTTTTAGGAACACATTTATTATGCGTAGGTACACACGCATAATTAATGTATTCTCAAAACGCTTTGTACGTATTTAAACTTTCGAATACTGTAATGAGAGACACAATAGAAAGACAATGAGAGAGAGAACGCCGGCGTTCGCTTAGGATTTAATGAATTAAACGTATATGTTCATGTTCATCCGAAGCCCAATGGTCTTTGACGCTTCAGCAGAGGTCCAGGCTCGAGGTTTGTCAGCGAACCATGGAGCGCAGTATCCTGGGTGTTCGAATTTCCGACCGCGTAAGGAACACAGAGCTGCGCGCCAAAACTAAGATCCAAGATGTTACCCGAAAAGCTGCCACTCTAAAGTGGGATTGGGCCGGACATGTTTGCCGCATGTCGGATGAACTGTGGGCTAAAAGGGCCACTTATTGGATCCCATTGAACGCAAGGCGACATCGCGGCAGACCAAGGCGAAGGTGGAGAAATGAGCTTGATAAATACCGGAGGGACTGGCCCGTAATGGCCGAAGACAGACGTGTGTGGAAAAGAGAGAGGGAGGCCTTCGCCCAGCAGTGGGAAATAAATGGGCTAACTAACTAACTAACTAACGTATATATCATCAGCTTTATAACGGTTCCCACTGTTAGGACTCAAGCCTCCTCTCTAGGAGAGGGAATGAATTCAAAAAGCGAGTGAATTTAATACGACTATCTTCAAAGTGGTTCTAGAACGTACCGGTTTCCTCATGTTTTCTTTCACGGTTTTGAGAGCAGTGTGCAATAAATTACACAAAGTAATGCGCCTGACTGGGCTTGAACCCATGATGTACAACTCATCGGTTAGGACCGTTATCATTGGACCATCACTGCTCTTAATAAAGTAATCTTATAGTTCACATAATTTCTTTTGAATTATTCATTTGTAAATTGGTAGTTTCTACCGATCTCCATAGAATATTTCGTAAGTCTTATAGCAAAGTGGTCCAAATATGTGAAGATTATTTTTCTGTACAAAGCAACTCATTAAATGTGTATTGTGATTTATGCTGTAGAGTCTTTCTAAAAAGTCAAACGCCTTGGATTTTTTTGAAGGAATACTAAAATTACTTCTTCAACTTATATTCAATACTTTTTAAAAGGTTCTTCTATTAGTAAACTATGATCAAGATGTCTTAATCGACCTTGATTATTGAACCAGTGTTGACTACATCAGATTTAATTATAGCTTAGTAATTACCCAAGTTGTTTGACTTTTCAGACAGACTATAAACTTTTAATCGTGGTTTTTCCGAGCTCCAATAACATTAATTATATAACATAAGATTACAAACAACAGACAAAAAACATCTAAAATAAACCAACTTTACTTGTTATTTTCATTAACCTAAAAATCACTTAAAAACGCAAGCACTATAAAAATAACTCATTATATTTTAAAACATTGAACAGAATCTGAGCAATAAAAAGCAATAATTTCCCGAGATTAGAACAACGGACAAACATACATATACCTACGATAGAATCACTGTAGGTATACCGAACGGAACCGACCAGTAATGTACCAACTATAATTACATACTTCATGCATGACAAGGCTAGCAACAAAAATCTTACACGCCAGAAAGAGACGGCAACAGTAATCTGTTTTGTGTCGTAAGTGTGCGCACGCGCCGACTTTTTATTTCACTCACACACTCTCACATACTCACACATGCGTTGCACGTCTCAGTATGAGTGTGATGAGTTCGTGTGTGTGTTCATATGTGCTAACGGAAACTTCCAACTGGCGGCGTCGTGATTCACATATATATATGTAAGTACACAATGACAATATATGAAGGAGGATCATAATCTCCAAATTGCTCGATAGAACTGCCACCAATTACGATTTGATGTAAAAATTGATATGAAAATGATTAGGATTTTTGTCGGTGAACTAAAGATGTTTTGTAAGTTTATAATTGGTGAGGTTTTGACAGAGTTAAATGTGTTTAATTGGTGCTACGTATAATAATGTGGTTGCGCAGACGCTGGGTTTTGTCCTCATCTTTATTAACCTAATGTGTTAGCAAACTGGCTCGGTGGATTGTCTACTTGATAGAAAGGGATAAATAATGTCTTCTAAAATTCTATTTAACTTTTGCCAGCGGCTTCGCCCGCGTACATAAAATATAGCCTATGTCACTCAGGAATAAAGCAGCTTTCTATCGGTGAAAACAATTTAGCAATCGGACCAGTACTTCCAGAGATTACCCCCTACACACAAACTTACAAATTTTACCTCTTTATAATATTAGTATAGATTAGATTGATCTCACATAGTTGAAGCAACAAGAAACATATTATTGAGATCCTTGAAATTTAAAACGTTTGGTAAAACTAAACGTTTTAAATACGTACAAAGCGTTTTGAGAATACATTCATTATGCGTCTGAACCTACGCATAATAAATGTGTTCCTAAAACACTCCTTAGCTGTCTAAGGAGTGGAATTCCCTGCCAGGGTCTGTGTTTCCTGATTATAAGGGTCTTTAAGCCAAGAGTGAATAGGCTGCTTCTATTCAAGTGTGCTCCATCGTCGGCCACATCATCGCTTACCATCAGATGAGATAGTGGTCAAACGTTAGCCTGGCTATCATCATTTCAGCCGATAGACATCGTACTGTTGGACGATAAGACTCCCCAAGTGTTGCTAAAACGAACGGTCCTGTGCGTTCCGCGTTCATGCGATCCAGGTCATCGGTCCACCTAGTAGGAGGCTTTCCAACGCTTTCTGTTCTGGTACGCGGTCGCCACTCCTGAACCTTACTGCCCCAACGGCCATCTGTTCTGTGAGCAATGTGTCCTGCCCATTGCCACTTAAGTTTGTCGATTCTTCGTGCTGTATTATACCTTGGTTCTCCTGTGAATATTTTCATTCCTGATTCGGCCACGCGAGGAAACTCCGAGCATGGCCCTTTCCATTGCCGTTTGGGTAACTTTAAGCTTTCTGATGAGGCCCATTCTAAGCGACCACGTTTCAAAGCCATATATCATCACTGGCAACAAGCAGTGGTCGTAGACTTTCGTCTTGAGACACTGTGGTATGTTGGACGAGAAGATAATAATAGCTTCATTATATTATGCTTATAAAGAGGTAATGGCCATTTTTTTGATTACCTACCAATGTTTTTTTATATACGGTGTAACGACCTTGCACACGGACCGCATGGCTGGCGCAGTAGTTGAACGATACTGCTGCAGTACGTGTCGCGGGTTCATTTCCGGCACTGGTCAAATATTTCTAAGGACTATAGATGGTTGTTTCGAGTCTGGATGTCTTGTGTTTGTGAGTTTATATGTTTTTGAACGCACCCACGATACAGGAGTAATTTTGGGGTAATCTACCCTAATATTTAACATCATCATCATCATAGACGTCCACTGTTGGACATAGGCCTCCTCCAAGTGTCGCCACAATGAACGATCCTGTGCGTCCCACATCCATCAGATTCCCGAAACCTTAACCAGGTCATCGGTCCACCTTGTAGGAGTAGAAGGCCTTCTGACGCTGCAACACTAATATTATGAAGAGGTAGTTTGTTTTTTATAAGCTTTTATTTAGTTTCACCTGTCCCGATAATCCGATATTTGTCTGTAATCATATCTTGTACGAGTAAATTAATTTGATCAACTTCCCGGTTACCGATTGAGCTGAAATTTTGCATGCATGTGTAAATCAGAAGACAATGCAAGATTATTATGACATAGAGCCGATCGGAACCGGAAGGTGGTAATAGGAACTCGGTAGTTAAACGACACAATCCCATCGAGTTTGGGCTCGTATGATTTGTGTTGACGAGTATAAATTATATAAGTATTATACCTGACTGGCCTGCTGGTCTAGTGGTTAGTGGCCCTGACTGCTATGCCGGAGGTCGTAGGTTCGATTCCCACCCAAGACAAATGTTTATGTGATGAGCATGATCATTTGTTCTGTGTCTGGGTGTGATTTATCTATATTATGTATGTATTTAGAAATATATAAGTATGTTTATCAGTTGTCTAGCACCCATAACACAAGCTCTGCTTAGCTTGGGACTAGACGGCGTTGTGTGATAGTTAAAAAAAAAAATACCGTGCTATAAAAGTTTGCTATGAAACAATGATTTTCATTAAAAGTTTGTTTAATTCCTAGTGTGCCGTAATGTTTTTTATAAGTACAAATAAACAGTTAATTAAAAGGTAACTTATGTTTTATATAAATATTTGCACAAAAACTTTATTAGAAGCCTTCATGAAGGTGGTTTAGCATAAATATTATATTTTTATTGAAATAATTAACGTCATTAAAACTATTTAAAATGCAAAACAGTACTGTTTTGAAATTTATTTTTTGTGGGACATTATTTTGAATTAATCTTTCTTGCTTTGCTCTTTGTTAACCCTTCAGATACCGTCAATTAGAGACACAATAGTAAGACAATAGATGCGCGGCCACCGGTGGTCGCTTGGGGATTCATGAATTAAGGAGTTTGTTTTTAGTTTTTTTACTGCCTTTATCTACACCATATGATATATTGACACTAATATAATAAAGAGGTAAAGTTTATTTTTTTGCGTGTAGGTAATCTCTGGAAGTACTGGTCCGATTGCTAAAATTTTTTCACCAATAGAAAGCTGCTTTATTCCTGAGTGACATAGGCTATATTTTAAAAGTACCCAGCTAATATCGGATATTTTTGAAGCTTACCTTCATGGCTGTATACAGGCTGTGTTCGATATAACCTGTTTTTTTTAGAGTTATATACCTCAAAAAGAAAGAAAGAAAAAAGAAAGTTTGTCTGTCTGTCAAGACTATTTACCTCGGGAACGTGTAGAGGTATCTAGTTAAAAAAACAGTATACTCAGATTTACAGTTCCTTGTAGCTGTAAAAAAATCAAACTTTTGAATTAAACAAAACAAAAGATATGGGCTATGTTACTGAGGGTGAACGTAGCTTTTGTAATGGTGGAAGAATGTTTTAAATCGGCACAGTAGTTTTTGAGTTTATTCATTACAAACTTACACTCAAAAAGTTAAAACTTAAAAAAAAAAAAAAAATAACCGACTTCACTAAAAAATTGAATTGAATTTGAGGAGTTCTCTCGATTTCGCCAAGATTCCATCATCAGATTCCAACTTGGTGACTATGGGCCCATTTGGGAAGTATACCCTTACCAACAAAAAAATAATTTTTCAAATCGGTTGGCAAGCGACGAAGTTATGCGCGAACAAACATAAAAAAAAACATACAAACATCCGAATTGAGAACCTCCTCCTTTTTTAGAAGTCGGTTAAAAATACAAATTTTCCCTCTTTATAATATTAGTGTAGCCTAACATTTTGTTAGTAACTGACTATTTTTACTTACTAAATTATTTCTTTCCCACCTTACGTTTCTACTCACCCCGCAAAGGGCTACAACTTATAATTCCATTTGTAGTGTAAGCCGTTACGAGCCACGACGGTTATACTTTCTTCGTCTCGCTCCAGCGCAGGCGCGGGGTTGGGCTAGTGATGTGCCTGTATCGATAAACGTTGCATCATTAGCCCATGTAATTGTTATGTAAAGATATTAGTATGTTGTTAAGTTTTGTCGATGATTTTTGATAAGATTTAACAATGTTATGTGCTGTTAAAAAGTAATTTTGTTGGGTAATTTTTTTCAGTGGGTTTCCTGGAGGTGTTGTAATAGGTTATTAAATATTTATTTTCATTAGTAATTAGATCATATTTCTATAATTAAATATGTAGTTAATAATTAATAAAACCACCTGGTAATTTCAGTATTATATTGGGTCTATCACACTCTGCCAAAGTGAGCGTGAAGACTATTTTTATGTCAGTTTTAAAATTTATACCTAATTTTACAGGTTATGTCAAGAGTTATTCCTAGAGGTATAATCATGCATAATCAGCCTTATAATGTTCCCATCATTGAGACTGAGGTCTTCTCCTTGGGAGAAAGAATAGGTTATAATTCATCACGCGGGTCCAGTGCGAAGAGTTTCATGTCACGTCTTCGAGTTTTTGGATCTCGGACATACCGATTTCTTTACGATTTTTTCCATCACCGTTTGGAGAGCTGTGGTGATGAACGCGTCTGGCTGGATTTTAACCCGCTAGCTGTTTTTTTTGTAAACTAAGACGTAGATCTTAAGAGTAAGAGATAAAATTATTGTAAAAATGCTTACCAACATCAAAAGTTAGACAATAAAACTTGTATTTACTTGATCTTTACGACCCAACCTACGTTTTTTGCTAATCCTCGAATGACGAAGTAAATTGTGTTCATCAAGAATGAATATTTAAGGCATGCCAAGGTTAATTCTCAATTATGATATGATACTAGTTATTCGTTTTTATTTATTTTTTTTCACTTTTATATTTAGTTACTCTTTTATATTTTGAAAGATGCAAAATAAATCTATTGATTTTTACGTCGGTAAACTTTTAAGCAAAGCCATACAGATCTGCCAACGAAAAGTGTTTTCAACCATCGAACTTTTTGCTTCAACGTGAGATTGGTAACGACTTTTTTTTCAACTTTCGCTATCCTACTATTATATTATATATTACCGGCCAAAGGTCTCCCCATAGGGTGACACTCTTCTCGTTCACTTTCTCTTAATTCATGAATCCCCAAGCGACCACCGGTGGCCGCGCATCTATTGTCTTACTATTGTGTCTCTAATTGACGGTATCTGAAGGGTTAAGAGGAACTAAAGGGGAAATAGTATCGCTAAATCTGATCAGTGTAATCAATTGACTGCTGATAATGCTGATTGTAATTTACTAACCAAACTTCATAACAACATAAAACATAGTGGAGCTAGTTACACCATATACAACTCAATGATATTTGAACCGATTAATTGATTATTGCTTTATTAGATTCTGCCTCAAATATCAGAATAACTATTAAAATATCAGAAAAAAATACTAAAAAAATTCAAATACATCGAAAAATTACAGCAACTGATAAATACATTGTTGTCAATAAGTTTAGCTAAAAGATAATCACTATATTCATTAACTATTATAAAGAAAATAGAATATCAAAATTCTACAAAAAAAAACACAGAAAAAAACAGTGTCTCAAGAATAATTATAATTGATTTTATTTTGATGCGAGAAAAATAATTTCATCGATATCGATATAAACAATGTCCGTGTCCCATCGCTACGTTCCTGGGGCGGAAGTAGTATAATTGTGGCGCGTCTTCCCCTCACTAGCCAGTCCCGAACGAAAAAGTTCACTTTACCGACTTGTTTCTTACTTTCCGTATTATTACTTAATGTTGGGCTTTTATTATGAGAAATTCGTAGCTAAGTAACAATAGCCACGTGGGTCAATCATCGAGGTTAAGTAACGCGTGGCAAGGTTGACCTCTGGATGGGTAACCATCTGACACACTGACTGGACAGGTCCACTCAAATCTGTCTAGTTCTATCCTCAAAAGACCATCTCAGACACTATTTTGCATGGTTCACATGATTTGACCATTACTTGTTTGCTGTATGGACTTTAAAAGAGACTGTGACGCCTGAGTTAGTGTCAATGTTTCTTCTCAGGGTAGTCGGCTAGGAAACACTGGCCTCATCTAGTTTTAACTGACGAAAAACAAATGAAGTAATTATAAAAGTTTTTTTTTTAATATATTTGCAAAATATTGTCATAAATGACAGCTACGTGAGTCAATCGTCGAGGTTAAGCAACACATGATGAAGTTAATCCCTGGATGGGTAGCCATCTGACTGTACTGTTCTTCTGCGTGTCAGAAAATATGTTAACCATCTCATAGTTAGTTCAGAATCAGTAAATGAATGGTTTTCAATATTTTACACCATGTTATATTTTTTCCCAAAAATATTTAAAATGGTCTCAATTTGAATACCATCGACACTAAGTACAACACAAGTCACGGAAAGTCATAGCGGGTATAAGGCGCGAGCTAACTGCTGGGTGCAAGTGTAAAACAACCTCTCAGTCGCCTGGATGGCCCGGTGACTATGTATTTTTGCTGACATAACAAGCTTATAGCTTTGTGAATTTCATGATCCAGTTATGAAATGTACATAGATTCTTTACATCAAAATACTAGACACGTGTTTCGGGTTTCGCATATACTAAAACTAGTAGATTGTTATGACCCAATTTTCTTCTACTTTTTTGATCATTATTGATAGGTTTTTTGACGAAAAATACCAAAGTAAGTTTTTATTAAAATATATTAGTTAATAAGTATTGACTAGAAATTGTAATGTAAAGAAGTTCCGTTGCATGTAGGTTATTATGTTGTTTCTGAGAATTTCAGGTAAAAACTGGTGCTCTACTTAATGTATAAGAGTTAGTAAAACTGTGCGCGTGCGGCCGCGCTGCTCTTTGTTAGAGGGAGCGGTGCTCAAAGTTTTTTGTACTGGTGTTTTTTTATGGGCTTTATGCAACTTATTGCATAAAGCCCATAAAAAACCACTTATTCAACTTATTGCTATGGCATTTAGTGGAGAAGAGAATTTTGATATTGTTACGTACGTAGGTAATTAAATGCCGATTTACCAATAAAGAACTTTATTTACCACAAACAATAAATAATTAGTCCAGTCAACAATAATCCAAATCACAGTTAGCACTAGAGTTCCGGTATACTATCGCCTCGGTCGTTAGATAAAATCACTTCGCACACTTAGGTAGATCGCTCTTGTTCGCAGTCGAAATCAGAACTGACTCACTTCCGTTCGGGGGCTCGTATTTATACGCGGAACAAAGAAAATTCTAGATACTGACGTCTCGGGATAGTTCCAGAACAATAGAGTCGCATCGCGGGCCCATAAATCAATTTTATGACTTTGTCCTTCGCGAGTCACTCACGCGAATTTCGACTCTATTGTTAACGGCGGAAAGTACCATTTCCCTTATCCACCTACAGATACCTACAGATTACATACCTACTAAATAGTAGGTACGACGAGTACCTATGACGGAATGTTCGAGATCTTGCCAGGCTAGGTAGGTACTTTGGTTCTAGAGCTTTCGAACAGCAATGCGTTTTAATTATTCGTTGCTACTCTTTAATTTTTCGGAGATATGACGTGTTGAAATTTAACGGCGTAACAGTGCCCCCCTCTTAGTCATGCTCGTCCCGAGCATTATTAGATCCGTGATACGGCGCCAATCTGTCCACATGGACAACCTTAGGCTTCCCTCTTAGCCCTTTCTTGATGCGGTAGGTTACATCGTTGATCCTTTTTAGTACGGTGTAGGGTCCCTCCCATCGAGCTTGAAGTTTCGGCGACTTCCCTTTTCGTCGAAGCGGGTTGTGAAGCCAAACCAGTGCACCTTCCTTAAATCCCTGGGCGTTGGCATTACGGTCGTATCTAGTTTTCATTTTAACGCTGGTGTTCATGCTATTCTCACGTACTCGCTTATGCACTTCGTCCAATTGATCTTGAAGGTCACTTACGTAGTCCGTAACTGGCTTAGTCTTGTCAGGTGGCACGCCAGTTATGGCATCGACTGGAAGTCTCATTTCCCTGCCGAAATTTACTCTTGCTGGGGTATGTCCCGTGCTATCATGCACTGCCGATCGGTACGACATCAGAAATAGTGGAATATACCGGTCCCAGTCTTTCTGATGGTCATCGACAACCTTAGCCAGATGATTCTCCAGGGTTTGGTTAAACCTTTCCACCATTCCGTCCGACTGAGGATGCGCAGGTGTTGTGCGTGTCTTATAAATTCCCAGAAGAGTACACATTTCCTGGAACAGCGCAGATTCGAAGTTACGGCCTTGATCGGAATGGATTTCCAAAGGTGCTCCATACCGACATACTACTTCCTCGACCACCTTCTTCGCCACTGTCGTCGCTTCCTGATTGGGTATGGCGAAGACTTCGGGCCACTTTGTGAAGTAGTCCTGGATCACCACTATGTACTTGTTTCCGTCATCCGTAACTGGGAAAGGTCCAGCGACGTCGATGGCAATGCGTTCCCAGGGGGCTCCCACATTGTACAGCTGAAGCCTGCCCCTGCTTCTAGTCTGTGGTCCTTTCACAGATGCGCACGCTGTGCATTTCCGACACCATTGCTCTATGTCATCTCTACAATTGAGCCAGTAATACCGCTGTCTCACTTTTAGTAGAGTCTTCTTAATTCCCAGGTGTCCTCCAGAAGCACCATCGTGTATTTCTTGTAGCAGGGGGACCACTTCACATCGTGGTACTATCACTTGTGTGGTCACCTCCTTGCCATCATTCGATTCCCATTTCCTACAAAGCACATCATTTTCTAGGACTAAACTGTCCCACTGTGCCCAGTAGCTCTTTGTGACGGGACTATGTGACGATACTTCACTCCACTGAGGCCTAGTTCCGTTACGCTTCCAGTCCAGTATAGGTCGAATATCGTCATCTTCTTCCTGGGACTTTTTGAAGTTGCCTTCAGTCCTAATTAAATTCACGTGTTCTCGGGCTTCATTCTGTTGGCAGTGTCTACAGTCCTCATTGCACGGACGTCGCGACAAGGCGTCAGCATTATTATGCCCTTTTCCACTGCGATGTTCCGTCACAAAGTTAAACTCTTGCAGCTGCTCGAGCCATCTTGCGACTTGGCCCTCAGGGTTTTTAAATTGTAGAAGCCATTTCAATGCAGCGTGATCCGTCCTTAACGTAAACTGCCTTCCTATGAGGTACTTGTGGAAATGCTGCAAGGTCTTTACCACAGCCAGCAGTTCTCGTCGAGTCACGCAGTAGTTCCTTTCTGGCTTTGAAAGTGCCTTACTGAAGTAAGCAATCACGACCTGTCTGTCACCTTGCACTTGTGACAACACTCCTCCAATTCCCGTGTTGCTGGCATCGACGACAAATCTTCCGTCTCTGCTCGGATACCCCAGTATAGGCGCTTCACATAGCCGTTGTTTTAGCTCGTTGAATGCTGACTCACAGTTCTTGTCCCAGATAAAATCTCGTTTATCCTCCGTCAGCTGGTGTAACGGTTTTGCAATGTCCGAAAAACTCATAACAAATCGTCTGTAGTATGTGCACAACCCTAAAAATGCACGTACTTCTGTTTTGTTCCTTGGAACTGGCCACTGTTGGACAGCCTTTATCTTCTCAGGGTCGGTTCTCACCCCATCGGCGGAAATAACATGTCCCAAGTAGCTGACCTCCCTCTTGAACAGGGCACACTTCTTTGGGCTTAGTTTTAGGTTAGCCCCTAGTATCCTGGTGAACACTTTCTCCATGTTCCTTAGGTTTTCCTTAAAAGTGCGGCCCATTATAATGACGTCATCCAAATATACCAGACAGACGTCACCAAGAAGGCCCACCATGACTCTCTCCATGAGGCGTTCAAACGTCGCTGGAGCGTTGCACAACCCAAAAGGCATAACGTTAAATTGCCACAGGCCGTTGCCAATGCCCGTACTGAACGCTGTCTTTTCTTTGTCTTTCTCGCTGATTTCCACTTGCCAATAGCCGCTTTTCAAATCAATGGTTGAAAACCACTTCATACCACTGAGCATATCCAGCGTATCGTCTATCCTCGGCAAGGGATAACTGTCCTTCTTCGTCACATTATTCAGCATTCTGTAGTCCACACAGAATCTTGTACTGCCGTCCTTCTTCTTCACCAGAACGACTGGATAAGACCATGGGCTCGTAGAAGGCTCAATTATTCTGCTATCAGCCATGTCCTTTACCATTTCTGCTACCTCAGTTTCCTTAGCCCAGGGTATACGGCGCGGTCTCTGTTTAATTGGTCTAGCATCACCTGTATCTATCTCATGCTTGACGAGACCTGTTCTTCCGCAGTCTTTTCCCGTTGCAAAGATATCTCGAAACCGTAGCAGAAATTCCCTGGCTTGCTGTAGTTCCGAAGCCGATAAATTGCTCTTAGAATTTTCCAGAAGTTGCTGGATGTGATCAGGTTCACCTTTTATTACGTCTTGTTTCACTGAAGATGTATTGATTTGCCGGAGATAATTCAATCCTTCACATCTCCCAACAACACTGTTTTTCTTTAGTTGGACCTCTTCTTTCCCAAGGTTCACAATCCTTACCTTGGATCTCCTTTTCGTCATTACTAATGTTCTCGCGGTGATGAGCTCCGGGTGGCGCCCAGTATCTTCAACCAAAACACATCTTGTTTGCCTGATTTTCTTAGGAAATTTTACTTCGACTAAGGTTTCGGTTCTTGGAGCCAGTGTAACATTCTTTATACAATACAGGTTGCATGAGTTATTTCCTCGCAGGAAGACTTCTTGATCTGGGAACTTCAGTACTCCCCTATCGATATCTAGAATACATCGGTTATTCTGCAAGAAGTCGAGACCCAGTATGCAATCGTCCGTAATATTTGCAATTAAAACAGGGTGGGTATACACTTGATCACCAATTTTGAACTTGATTTCTGTATCACCGAGGACGGAGACTGACTGGCCGGTTGCTGTCTGAAGTCGGCAGGATGGAGACTTTCTTTGCCACGAGATGGTTCGTTTCAGCAACTCAGGTCTTACAATAGTTCGCGACGCCCCGGTGTCAACGGTAAAATTGCAAGCACTATGATTCAGCGTCCCTTCGACTATCAAACTATTTCCGTCGTGAACTTGATTGATGGTGATGGTTGGGGCCTTCAGTTGACCAGCCAGCACCCGCCCCGCGGCCCTGGCGACTTTTAGTTTAACGACTCCTCGTTAACTTGAGTTCCGGAGTCCACACTTCCCCTTTTCTTCTTGGGGCAATCGGTACGAATGTGCCCTTTTTCCCCACACCCGTAGCATGTCGGAATATAGCGGGACTTTGTCGAGGAAGAAGCCACCACTTCTCGTTGACGTGGCTGCGTTGTAGGCGAGACCACCACTTCCCGAACTCTGTGCGTACGAGAATCTTGTCGTACGGCTTCCACTTCCAAAGCGTGTGCCATCGCACTCTTTAAAGTTTGGTGGTGTCCGAGCCGCACCGTAGCCCTGACTTCAGAATCCCGTAGACCGTCGATGAATGCTTGCACCAGATTTACTTCCACCGTCTCTGGTGTCATCGACATGTACGCACGCCGAACCAGCCGTTCAACCTCGACTCCCCACTGCTGCAGGCTCTCGTTCGACCTCTGCGTTCTTTCGCGAAGTTGCGCACGGAAAACATGCTCGAGGTGCTTGTCACCGTAGCGAGTGTCCAGTCCTTCCATGAGGCGCGCCAATGTCCTGCCGTCCGGAGGTAGGTTCTCTAGGACTAGCAGAGCGTCCCCTCGTAGAGCCAAAGTTAATGCCGCAAAAGACTGTTTATCATCCCAGCGGTTTGTTTCAACCAATGTCTCAAATTGGTACTTAAATGCCGTCCAGGAAGACGTGCCATCAAAACGCGGCACATCAAATTTTGCGGCCGATGCACAGGGGGTGTGCGATGGTGAGCCAACAGCAATGGGCTCGCGTGCTTCGAGCTTGACAATTTTTTTATTGATGTCCAGCAGTCGATCTTCATGGCCATCAATTCTTGTTTCGAGGCTATCAGCTCGGGCGGAAACCTCCTTTACCTCTAAGGTGAGATTCTTTACCTTCTCACCCAACGTAACGAGGCCGTGGTCGATTTTATCGAGGATCAGGTTCTGCTTAGCCTCTTGATCGCGACGAGCGGCTTCCTGTTCGCGGCGAGCGGTTTCCTGTTCGCGGCGAGCGGCTTCCTGTTCGCGGCGAGCTTCTTCCTGGTTAGCTGCGATTAGGTCCTGAAGCTTACGCTGGTTAGCCTCTTGTTCGCGGCGGGCAGCTTCCTGGTCGCGACGGGCGGCTTCCTGGTCGCGACGGGCGGCTTCCTGGTCGCGGCGGACAGCTTCCATACTAGCTTGCATGGCGGCCAACACCGCAGCGAGGTTCAATTCTGAGGATGGTCCTGTTGGCACCTCAGCAGCTGCCGTTGCTCCCATGCCAACCTGATCTTCCTCCTCCATACGATGACGCGCAGCATCCATCTCTGCTTGCCTCCTTGTTCGTGGTCGCTGTTCGTCGTCCTTCTGTGGTAACGGCATCCCACTTCTGACACCAGTTGTTACGTACGTAGGTAATTAAATGCCGATTTACCAATAAAGAACTTTATTTACCACAAACAATAAATAATTAGTCCAGTCAACAATAATCCAAATCACAGTTAGCACTAGAGTTCCGGTATACTATCGCCTCGGTCGTTAGATAAAATCACTTCGCACACTTAGGTAGATCGCTCTTGTTCGCAGTCGAAATCAGAACTGACTCACTTCCGTTCGGGGGCTCGTATTTATACGCGGAACAAAGAAAATTCTAGATACTGACGTCTCGGGATAGTTCCAGAACAATAGAGTCGCATCGCGGGCCCATAAATCAATTTTATGACTTTGTCCTTCGCGAGTCACTCACGCGAATTTCGACTCTATTGTTAACGGCGGAAAGTACCATTTCCCTTATCCACCTACAGATACCTACAGATTACATACCTACTAAATAGTAGGTACGACGAGTACCTATGACGGAATGTTCGAGATCTTGCCAGGCTAGGTAGGTACTTTGGTTCTAGAGCTTTCGAACAGCAATGCGTTTTAATTATTCGTTGCTACTCTTTAATTTTTCGGAGATATGACGTGTTGAAATTTAACGGCGTAACAATATGGATGTGTGGAGAAACGATAATAGATAAAGTGAAAAATAAGTATACTAGAGGAAATTTAAAAGTGGCGCCAGTGACTGAAAAAGTTGAAAGGAAATCGTTTGTCTTGGTATGTTCATGTAAAGAGGAGAGATGAAACGAATGTTATTATATGAGTTATAATAATAATAATAAATAATTTATTATCATTTATTTATTTATGAGTGTACATGTGGATAGATGCAGAGAAAGAGGAAGTCAAAGAAAAAATGGAGTGAGTGTGTGATGTTATTAGAGAAAAGGGAGTTAGTAGTATTTACTGTGACGGTTTTTTTTTTGGTTTTTTTTTGTCGACAGAGAAAATCATCTTATGACAAAACCCGCTCTTGGGTGGAGCGGGAGCTAGTGTCAGACTCTTACTGACTAAAAACCCCGCGCCGTTCCTTCTAGCTTTCATACCGGGGCTCTAGTTTCCTTTCGGATAACCCCTACCCTGGTAGGCTTCGACCCAGCTGGGTCCCTCCTGTTGCTGACAACTCCTTGAGGCGCGCGGGAACAGTGCGCGTCGTCGACGTCTTGGCTCGGTCCGCACAGTTTTCGGACGATCGGACAGCGAGCTACCCATGGCTCGCTGTCCACGAGCCCGCGTCTACGGTTAATGTGACGGGTGACAACCCTAATTAAAACGGGACAAGGGCAGATGATGATGACGATGGAAAAACGTATTATTTACCAGTCAACCTACGGGTTAAAAACCTATACGGAGTTGTGTGATTTTTTATGGGAGGTGGGAAATCATTTTATTACCCTTCTTAAACACTTGACCGATCCTCTCAAATAGTATAACTGGATTCAATGATTTTGTAAAAACAAAAAAATCAATTACAATTTTCTCCACCACTTTGAGAACCACAGTCAAACAAAAGTCAGTTACGACAATCGTCCGTTACAGTTTGTCCATCAACTCAGTCTTCCGGTGAAAGAGACGGCTAGATACGTAACCTTTCAAGTTAGAGCGAGACGGCAACATATCCACCTGTCTCAGTCGCTTTTTGTTCTACAAAAGTTTTTAAGTTCTAATTACAAATGATGGTGAAATGGTGCAATATCGGTGTTGGTGTAACATTGCCTGAGTTTTTTTAATATAGACTTAATTCACGTAACACGCTATCAAGACTAAAATAATAATAATACTTTACTGACACAAATTCTTACAACATGCTAAATATCAGTTTAGATACAACAAATAAAGGTACACAAAAGTTGACACCCTGACTCCTAAACTAGGAATTCCTGTATCTTAGGAGTCAGTGTTCTCCTGCTACTTGGACACTATAAACCCATTTAAAAGATTTTTTTATAGTTGGTAAGCTGATATTGCATTAAAGAATGTATTATTAGGTACATATAAAAGAATTATCTACGATTTTTCTTTTAACCTATTAACCGCCTACGTCGGATATATCCGACAAACATTCTAGCGTTTATTCCACTAGGGTCGCATATTCACGACCAAATACTCCATCTTGTCAGCTTTTCTGTCATCTATGGGGATTAAACAGCTAACCGAGATAGAATACCAAGTCGCAAACACACTGCCTTAGCAAATAGGACGCGAAAACACTCATCGGACTAATCCAACGCGGGCGGTTAAAGGGTTAAACTAGTGCGATCCCACCTGATGGTAAGCAGTGATGCAATCGTCGATGGTGAAGCGCACTAGTTTATTAATTCATGAATCTCCAAGCGACCACCGGTGGCCGCGCATCTATTGTCTTACTATTGTGTCTCAAATTGACGGTATCTGAAGGGTTAAGAGCCTATTCAATATAGCCTTGAAGATATTAAAATTATAATCAAGCGGGAAGACCGCACCAGGTTCCAGTCTTTTGATGTACTGTGTAGTAATTTCAACAATGTATGGGTGGATACTCGTCGTAATTTTACTGATATTTAAGCTAATTAGACTTTTTTATGCTGATGGACCACTTCATGACTTTTTGTTTTCAGTCAGATAAGTTATCATTGGATGATAATCTGACTTCTAGACATGACATCTTCCAAAATGGAGTGAGAAGGCGTGTCTAGCTTTAAACAAAACCTTTTTTGTAGATGGGAAATCATCTAATGACATCTTTCGCCCTTGAGAGGAGCAGAAGGGCGTGTTAGACTTATACTGTGTTAAATCGTACCTGTGTCCTTATGGCCCTAGCGGGCATCGTCTTTACTGGGCCACTACGGTTTTGCAGGCCCAGTTTCTAGGTGTGCGTGAAACACTATGTGCAGTCAACGACTCCCTTACTGTGCCATGATGAGAGAATCCAGATTTGCGATTTATTAATTACTAGCGAAGCCGCGGGCAAAAGGCTTCGCTCGCAACAATTTTACTTCCTAATTAAACCTTCTACAACCAAAAAAAAACGCATATATAACTTTACTATAAAAAGTTTGTACTTTGAGCTTGTTTTTTATTTATTTTAATGTGCGCAGGTGAAGCCGCGGGCAAAAGCTAGTGTATTATATTTTGTTAAGTTGGAAAGACAACTTATAAATCATCAAATCATCAAGTTCTACAAAAGTAAAACAAACTTGTCTACAGTTGTCTATGAGTACATCAGCTGTTAACCCTCCACTACCCCTCACCGCCGTAAGTTCGTCAGTAATTGAGGGTTGTAGAGGGTTGCATAGACACCTGTCTCTAATTATATACGATAATCATCTTTGAAACCTGTGGCACGTGGATAGAACCTTGATTGTTTTATAGGCATGATTTGAAATAGGATTTGTGTTACTATACTTACATATTTATTTTCACACGACGAAATATGTTTAACCCTTCAGATACCGTCAATTAGAGACACAATAGTAAGACAATAGATGCGCGGCCACCGGTGGTTGCTTGGGGATTCATGAATTAAGAAGGTCCTTTTCCACTCGCCTATCGTCAACATCGAAAATGGTTTAAAAGCTTGTTACTTCATCAAACGAAATCCAATGTTTGACAAAAAGGCAACGCAAAAAAAGAGAGATAACGTCTGAAAACTCTGTTAGTATTCGGTAATTCCGAGGTTTACTCGAAAATTTCAGCTGTTTTTTTTAAACTTAAAAGTTTTTGAAAAAAGTTGAATCTTAATAAAATTTGCAAGGCAGAAGCCTTGCAAATTTTATAGTTTGAATTTTTTAATTTTTAGGCAAATTATGAAGTGTCAAAGTTCATACAAAATAGGAGATTTTCAGAGGTCTTTACTGGATTAGTTTTACACAAATTTAGAAACTGATTTCTATAGAAGTCTAGATAATATCCACAAGATACTGTTTTTCCAAAATATCTAATGAAAAATGTGCAATAACGTCATAATCAGTTATGAGCGGTTGTATGAAAAACAGTGAAAATATGTGTCGTGATGCACCACTTTAAACGATGTTTATGGACGAGCTACCCCCAAACTTGTTATCATGTGCAAAATCAGCAGGCAGGGTGGATGGCCTAGTGGTGTCACACTGGATGGCGGTACACAGACCGTCATTCATATATGAGATAAAGGTGGATGTTTTCGAGTTTTATTTTGTTTAGTGGAAATATTTCTAAGGATCTTTGGTCTGAAAATAAAAATATTAATATTATTATGAAAATTTAAATACCAAATAATAAAAAAAAAACTAAATAAATATTGCTTGTCCCACCTTTTGCAACCGTGGACAGCAAAAATTGTCCATGGATACAGAATACGAGATTCTTTGAATTTTCAGCGTATTGGTTATTTCATGTTGTTAGCTTAATTTATAAAAATATGAAACAACTACCGACAAAGTGTCCTACAGTTTGGCAAAAATTTTGCAATGTAAATAAATTGTAAGCTAATTTTGGATACATTAAATTAAAAAAAAAAATAAGGTACTGCCACATCAGAAAACGTAACCGTACCACGTAAATAAGTAACCGTAGGGGCTCAGCTGTTACAATATATCGTGAGTGATAATATATGATATTAATTCATGAATCCCCAAGCGACCACCGGTGGCCGCGCATCTATTGTCTTACTATTGTGTCTCTAATTGACGGTATCTGAAGGGTTAAAAAGTGGTCGCTTTCGATGGACCTGATCAGAAGGCTTAGTCATTTAAAAAGCAATGGAAAGGGCTAAACTCGGAGTTTCCTTGCATGACTGCGTCAAGAATGAAGATATCCGCTGTAGAACTAAAATCAGAAAGAGCACTTCTAGCAAGTTCTAGAAAAATACTTAATAGGAATATAATGCCTGGCTTTTTTTAAGTAGCCAAGATACCTAATAAAGGCAACCCTGTCCTTAATTTATTATCCGGCAATGTAGTAGCTTTAACCCTTCAGATACCGTCAATTAGAGACACAATAGTAAGACAATAGATGCTCGGCCACCGGTGGTCGCTTGGGGATTCATGAATTAATGAATTATCCAATTAGAAAGAATTCTCCACTTAAAACGGTAGACTGTACTGCATTAAAATTGGTAACAACACTTCTTTATGTTAACTAAGCCAGCAGACGGTCGTCAAAAAAACGCCACTTCAAGCTTCTTTTTGAGGCGGCCTTTTTTGTGGCTTATTTGAGGCGGTGTCGCCACAAAAAAACGCTTGAAGGCGCTTCAAGCTTCTCAGGCCATAAGCCGTCGCGTGCTTCAGCTGTTTTTTGCAGCAGTTTCTAGCTTTTTTTTGTGGCTGCTTCTAGCGTTTTTTTATGGCGGCGTTTTTTTGTGGTCCGTGTGCAGGGACACTTATGCTAACTAAGCAATAATATATTTATAAATAAACATTAAACTATTTTAAGGTTTAAATATAAGAAAAAAACTGTTATAATTGTGAATTTATATTTTTGGATGGTTAAAAATAACCATGTCTTGGTATACATTAACTTAAAAACCTAATTAATTTAAAAATAAAACGTTATTTAACTCATTTTGATAAAGTCATTTTAACTTAAACTTTCTTTGAGAAAGCGTTGCGCGTTGATGTCTTTATGGAACAAAACTTTTACTACCAAGAGTTCGGTCGATTTTCCAATTCTATCGTTTTGCTTTTGTTCCAAGATTATATTTTTTAATTGAATTGTTGTTTTTTTTATTGTAATTTATTAATGCAGTATATACCTCATTAATTAATAATAATAATATATCACACAACGCTGTCTAGTCTCAAACTAAGCAGAGCTTGTGTTATGGGTACTAGACAACTGATAAATATACTTATATATTTCTAAATACATGCAAAATATAGATAAATCACACTCAGACACAGAACAAATGATCATGCCCATCACGTAAACAGGACCAATTCCTGGGTGGGAATGGAACCCACGACCTCCGGCATAGCAGTCAGGGCCACTAACCACTAGACCAACAGGCTGACAATTAATCCATCAAAGCGCACTGGACCCGTGTGGTGGATTATTTAATCAAGTTCATTTCCTCTCCGGTTTTCCACCTGCCTTCAGGAGCTACTGCGGAAATGAGGATACCCGCACAGGAACCAAGGTTACCGACATAGTACGAAGAATTGCCAAATTTAAGTGTAAATCCAAGACTTTGACGGCGCGCACCGTTCCCGGGCGCCTCAAGGAGTTTTCAGCAACAAGAGGGGTCCAGCTGAGTCGAAGCCTACTTTGGCCAGGGTTATCCGATAGGAACTCAAGCCATGGTCCGGAGCGAGGAGGAGTGGCAGGCGGTCGCCTCCTTCTGCGAAGCAGTAATGCTAGCAAAGGAGGAGGCAGACCGCATCAGGCAACGGCGCCCCCGCCGCCGCCGCCGGGATTCCGATCCCGATTTCCGGCCACCGTAGACGCGGGCTCGCGGACGGCGAGCCATGGGTAGCTCGCTGTCCGATCGTCCGGTAACTGTCCGGACCGAGCCAAGGCGTCGACGGCGCGCACTGTTCCCGCGCGCCTCAAGGAGTTGTCAGCAACAGGAGGGGCCCATCTGGGTCGAAGCCTACCGGGGTCGGGGTTATCCGAAAGGAAACTAGAGCCCCGGTATGAAGGCTAGAAGGAACGGCGCGGGGTTTTTAGTCAGTAAGACTCTGACACTGTCTCCCGCTCCACCCAAGAGCGGGTTTCGTCAATGATGATTTTCCCCGTCGAGAGAAAAAAAAAAAAAAGCCCCAGATGAAGAGGCTAGAAGGAACGGAATGGGTTTTTAGTCAGTAAGAGTCTGACACTATCTCCCGCTCCACCCAAGAGCGGGGTTGTCATAAGATGATTTTTGCCCACCGAAAAAAAAAAGACCGGTTATTCTGGCGACACTTGGGTGAGGCCTATATCCAACAGTAGACGTTTTTCAGCTGAAGTGAAGATATATGCCAGGACCGAATGCTATATTATCCTTAAACAACCAGAACATTGTGGCACATAAAAAGTTAAATAATTAATTATTTTTTATACCGTAACTTAATTATAACTTGAGATAATTATAATGAACGGTGGAAGGCTAATGGCATGCTTGAAGTAACTTGGAACGGCGTATTTTTTGTGATTTTCGTTATAAACGCAACTGAATCTCGGTTGTGGTAATATTAAGATCATAAAGCACATGAATAAGTATACCTAAGTGTAACATGCCTGCGTTAAGTTATTTTACTTGATGTAACTAAAATTTGTTCAATTAAATTTAATATAGCAGGATGGGCTAGTGTGTTTCTTGATTAAAAGAAATAGTTACTAATAGATTAAGCATTCAATTGGTAATATTTAATTTCTCTCCTTATAAAAAAAAATTAAAAATCATATTTACATCATTTTTTTAATTAGTAAAAAATTGGCGAAGTGCGAATCGGACTTACACGCGAAAAATTTTATAATCCACCGTAGGCGCGAGCTTGCGGACGGCAAGCAGTGGATGGCTCGCTGTCCGATCGTCCGGTAACTGTCCGGACCTAGTTCAAGACATCGACGGCGCGCACTGTTCCCGCGCGCCTCAAGGAGTTTTCAGCAACAACAGGGAGTCAAAGCCTGGCCCCAGTAGACTTATTCGAAAGGGAGCTCGAGCCCCGGTATGAAGGCTAGAAAGAACGAGGTGTGTTTTTAGTCAGTAAGAGTCTGACATTATCTCCCGCTCCGCCCAAGAGCAGGGGTTGTCATTGGATGATTTTTGCCCAACATAAAAAAAGGATTTCATAATATTCATATTAAAGTCGAGAAAAAAACGCTGAGAAAATAACGTTTCTTGTATGGGAATCCCCTTTGATTTTTAATTTTATTTTTTTTGTACTATTTGTTGTTGCAGCGATAACACACACATTTCAAATTACGAATTTCTCAAGGTCTTTAGTTTATAAGATAGAGTCCCCTGACGGACAGACGGATGGACAGCCGTCGTTTAGTAACAAGGTCCTGTTGGTTGGTTGTTAAGTGTTGCTCGAATGGTGTGCACGGAACTCTTAAAATAATTATTATTCGAGGGCTTTTAATTCTGTATTAATAGATATTTTTCTTTTTTTTATTTCATTATACCTTTAATTCATGAATCCCCAAGCGACCACCGGTGGCCGCGCATCTATTGTCTTACTATTGTGTCTCTAATTGACGGTATCTGAAGAGTTAATTGATGATTTCCCATCTCAATAAAACATGAACTAGCACCATTCAGCTCAACTATTTAGAAGAGAATTATATAATCCAGTGCATGCTTTCATCAGCAATACATTATCGTGATTTGGCAAGCATTATCTCACCTGAAGGTAAGTGATGGAGCACGCTTGCCTAGAAGTAACCTGTTGATTTAAACACCACTAAAATATCAAGACTCCAACAGGGCAGTAAAGCCTTTGTGCCAGTTTTCGACCCAGTTGGCGCAGTAGTTGATTAATCGGCTTATGCACTGCGTGTTGCGGGTTTGAATCTTGCATAGAACAAAAATGTATGGCATACAGACAATTGTTCTGGATCTTGTGTATGTAAGTTTACACGTGTGAACGCATCCACGATACAGGAGTCGTTTTTAAATTTCTTGTATAAATTGATATCTTAGAAATTATATATCATTATTATGCTCTTACCCCTACTCTATCAAAAGCTAACATTAGCTTCAACATAAAAGGTTTTTCAACGAGCAACGATAAATACAAAAAAAATAGCAAAAAAAAAATGTTCCATGACCTGCCTCAACTATTGGCAGTTACCAATATACCTTCAATCACATACACATCAAACGCCTATAATTACAAACATATCTCCAGCCTGCACAGGAAAACCTCACGAGGATAACCACACACATAACATCCTCAAAACAACACCTATTATAAGTATAATGGCTGATGACAGAGCCACGAAAATTCACAGTAATAGCAGTTTTCCGTCCTCCAAATAATATACCAGCATTTTACATAAGGACGGCTTACATAAGGCAGCGTTAAACATATGTGTGCGTGCGGAGGCAAGTCGCGAGCCGCTGCGCGGGAGTCATTTATGTTCCACTCAATCGCATTTGAGTCGTGGCCATCGGCGCGAACGGACGCGCGGTCGCTCGAGAAAAACAATAAGAACCAGTGCTAGTGAGTGCCTGTGGAACACGAGTGTTAGAAAGTTCTGTTTAACAAAGTTTTTACACGCAAATAAATTTTTAATTTACCCTTTTTTCAACGATCTGGAAAAAGATAGTTACGTGAAACTGGTTCGCCTGTTTTTCCGGTGGAGGTACGTTTTTTGTTGTAACTGAATTCCGCTTAGTTTTTTACTTGTTATGAAAGGTTTTTATTAGTATTTCAGATTGTTATATGTAAATATTATCTAGCTATAAGAATGTGTTAGCGGATACTTTGTGTGACTTTAACTGTTGTCACTTTTTGCGTGTATATTTGTTGAGTTACAAAATATTTCACCGTAGTCATTTGTAACAGGTTTCGTTTAATCGAAAAATAGTAGCAATTTTCATCACTGGGCTATTTAAACATTCCGTATTTATTAATACTACGTCTCTTAATCACTATTAACTTTATTTTTTCGGCCAAAACTTACTAAAAGTATCAAAAATCATGTTTTAAAACTATCAAAGTAAGTAATAAGATTCTTATAAGTTGTTTAAGTAGCTGATTCATCGACAAAACTCAAGGTTTTTGATCTTGAAAGTCATTGTAATCAACCTTCCAGTTCGTAAAAGGGTAAGCAGTGTTAATAAAATTGTTGGAAAAAGCATAAAAATAAAACTAAAGTATAATTTTTAAACAATTTTTAAAGCTTCAGCGGTTTTTTAAGTTAATCAAGTGGTAATTAATTATGAAAAGATATAAGAAAAAAAAAGCTTTACATAGTAAAAATAATTCTTGCTTTTTTCCTTAATTCTTAATTTTTTATTGTACACACAAAAAATTTAACCATAATACATTCATACTTAGATAATCCTTCTTCCTATATATTCTTTTGAAATTCCTTCTTATTTTTTCCTTTCTTTTAAAAAGAAGATTCCCCACACATGAACTACTGCTCTGTTGTGGATACACAAACATAAACTCACAAACAAAAAACACTTAGACTGGAAAACTTATCTCTTATAATATTTCCTATTCGATTGAAAATCTGAAAACGATGGTGAATTCGGGTTTTAAGTACAGTACTGTGAAAAATGTTAAGAAGGGAGTTAGTGATAGTGTGACGGGTGACATGACAGAATGGAAGAAAAAAATACATGTTGCGCCGACCCCAAGTTATAGCTTCTTTGAAGTAGGCTTTCTGAACTATAGCGTATACTTGAAAAAATACGCAATACGCTAACTATATGATTCTTAATTCATGAATCCCCAAGCGACCACCGGTGGCCGCGCATCTATTGTCTTACTATTGTGTCTCTAATTGACGGTATCTGAAGGGTTAAAAAGAATTACTGCGTAAGCAATTGTTTGAAGCTCAGACTGGTTAAGAATATTTCGGCATGACGTTTTGTAGCAAGGAAAAACGTTTACTTATTTGACATAGCAAACTGATTAACACGAAGAATTCAACTTCAAGAATAAAACTAAATAAAGCTCTTTTGCTTATAAAAACAAGTAAAAACAGACTCGCATTTGAGCTGTATCTTATTTGATGGTAAGCGATGACTTTATCTTAATTCTCTTAAAGATAACTTCAGAAGCTTTCTAAAGATGGCATGCTTACTGAAATGATTTGTAGATCATGCATTTATACAGTTTATTTTTAGTAGAAAATCATCAAATAATCCTCTAGCTCTGTTTAGGCCATGATATATTATGCTTAACGACTCAAAACCCAAATGTGTTTTATCAGTGCTGCAGTGCCACTTTCAAACAATTCTTCAACTGTAGAAAAACTCTTCTAGATCTTCCATATACCTCCGAAAATATAATTCAAATGACCCATGCATCATGTATGATCATCGAAATATCGCAACATCTAGGCTACAATATAGTAAATTTAACAAGACTGTGAAATTCGAATCGGAAGAAACAGACTGAAACAATTTTAAAATTAACACTAACAGCATAATCAACGAGGCTGATTATAACAAAATTGAGATAACAGTTTCTAAATAACTGACTGAAAAGCAATAATTTAAATTATTTAATTCATCAATCACTAAAATATATTTCAATCGCTTAGGTAACGTCAAACAGTTTACGTAAACGGTCATAACAGTTTTTGTCCGACGGTGGTCGTTTTCTTGCACAAATTGTTTGCTAGTGGAAAAGTGCTTGGTTGTGGAATGTTCTGGAAAATTTGTACTCTTTTTTTATGTATTTGGGTAGTTAGTTATTTGTTTATTACAGACCAGTAATCAAATTTTTTACTTAAAGTAAAGATATCTCACCATAAACTTAAGTGTGAAAAAAGGAGCTAAGTTATTTTGTAATTTATACACCTGTCGTGGCCAGATCTTAAAATTTATCACTTCATGATACGACCAAGTAAAACTGGCCAGATCGTTTTGAACGTTAAAGTTTTATTATCATAGGAATTATAGTTTGGCCATACCATTGCTGTATCAATGATATGGTCAAACAAGTATCACCATTATAAAAAATTGTAGAAAGGTCTTGTGGTAAAGAAATTTCTTCCAGTAAATCTGGAAAAAAAAAAGATTAAAAGAAATGTAGACAATGATGTGTAGAAGTAAGAAGAGTTTGTGTAATCTTAAATTAAAGTATAAAATAACACAAACATTTTAAATAAGTAAAGTTAAAATTTAACTAACAAGTTCAACGTTTTGATATGCAAAGTTAGTTAGTTAGTAGATACAAAGTTTTATAGACAATCTTGAAATGTATTTACTAATATTTAGATTATATATGATGGTGATGATGTTGGTGAGTTTTTATCAACAAATCCTTTTTTTTTTCGATTTAGTTTTAATAGAAAACTTAGTGGTCAAGCTTGCGCCTGTCTTTTCATGTTCTAATTGGCAAAGAAGCTACATGCTAGAAAATGCAATCTTGAAGTATTATTCAGATCTCTATGTCAATTAAAGAAAACTTTAGTCTTTCAACAAATCGGCATGTTTTACTTAATTCTCAATTTCAACTTATGTTCGATTTTCTTTCTTATAAGAAATTATTTTCTTTCCCATATAAAAGTATAGTTCTTTCAAATTTTCTAGTTATACCAATTATAACATCTTTTCTTGATTGTCATTGGCTTTTTTTTTAGTTAGCATGTCATTAAATCACTTTTCCCGCTCTAGAGTTGAGCGAGAGGGCATGTCAGGATTTTACAAACAATTATGATCATTTATTTACCCTTTGCGTTCTACCGCCATAGTAACTCTATCAAAACTTTAAATGTTGCTACCACAAAATGCAGTATTTTCAGCTTTTCTTTATCAATAATCTTCTAAAACTCACTGGCCATCAAAACTTAAATAATCTTACATAAGCCAAGTAAGTGAAAACATTTTTTATCTAATGTTTCAAGTGTGGGAGCCATTGTCGCAGGTTCTAGGTTAAAGCTCTTTGTTTCAAGTTACGTGTGGTTCCCATAGCATATTGGTGTGCTGGATACTCATAATTGTTTTATTAAAAGCAAAAACATTTGTTGAATTTACGGAATTTTCGATTATTTTACGCTTTGGGTTTTTTGTTTATTTGTTAATTACTAGCCTCTGCTTGCTTGCGTGAAAGTTGAAAAAATGTGTATGCCTATATTACTCAGTGATAGAGTAGCATTTTATTATTGACGTCTAGTTGTTTTCGAGTTTATTCATCGCATATCTTTCCTCTTTGTAATATTTTTTGTGTAAATTACGGCCCTCCAGTGAATAGCTTACAGACACATTTCCAAAAAAAATAATTCTAATTTATAAACAACACAGTGAACTTTACACTTAAAGGTGTGCACATTATTCACAAAATTTATCTATATATAAAAATACTTGCTTTTGCCCGCGATATCGTTCGCGTAAATAAAATATAGCCTATGTTACTTCGGAATAAAGCAGCTTTCTATCTATGCAAAAAAATTTGCAATCGGACCAGTAGTTTCAGAGATTACCTCCTACAAATAAATAACAAACTACCTCTTTATGATATTCCGACATTGATTAAACAACAAATAGAAATAAAAAAATATGTTAAATAAAAATTGGAACAAAAAATTAGTAATGATAGAATAAAAGCCAAATTGTTGTTTATTTCATACCCATATTTGACGAAAATACAACTGTAGCTTAAAATGTTTTTGTAGAAAAATTTTGAAGATATTAGGAAATTGTATAGTCTAGTATTTGCTTTGAAATCGCCATATTCTAAACTTTGAATCAAATATTATAAATATCACTAGTTTTAAATTCGATTTCTACTAAAATTATACTTAAGTCTCTTTTTGCTTTTTTTGATACCAGTTATATATCCTAGTTATTCTATGTCATATTGACATTAGGAAATATGTATGTAATTTTTAATCTAATAAACATGATACTAAAACTAATTTGACATAATTTATTCATGCCGAAACAATAAAACTTTGATTTGTAGTTTTGTTTGATTTGTAGTTGATTATTACAAAGAGACTCACGTCAAAATCTATCACGGTCATAGAAAACAGCGTTTTTGCATAAAAGACAGATATATCCCGTTTTCTATTCACAGTTAGTATTCTATTTTTGCATATTTTTTGATAAAATGAATAGATAGCAAATATTTTTATCATGCAAATTTCTATTGATTGACAAGAATAATCAGGAAAAAGTCTATCACAATAATCTGAATTTCTTTGCAACCTTTGACTTTGTAAAAATAAAATTTCTTTTCATCGCTCTTTGAGATCACGTAATGTTTTTTAAGAAACTGCGGAAGATACTCAATATATTTTTAAATACTTTTTTTTATTACTTTTTAAAAAAGTGGCCGGCTTTTGTCAATTGTTTTTTGTTCGAAATGTCTAAGTTGCGAGTCAATCTAGTTTAATCTAGATACTTACAACTAATCATCTTATAAAAAATAGTTTGTTTCAAAACGTGTTTCCTTGATTATTTCAATCTGAGAAATTCTTCTGTTTTTATTTTTTATTTTTTTGTTTTTAGGTCTTTTGGAACTTTCATAGCTCTTTTTTTTGGTATATTTTTTTTAAGAACAAAACTGAACTACAACGTATATATTTACTAGCTTTTGCCCGCGGCTTCACCCGCATACATAACCCCAGGATAAAAAGTATCCTATGTATTATTCTGGGATATGGTCTACTCGTGTACCAAATTTCATCGAGATCCGTTCAGTAGTTTTTGTGTGAAAGAGTAACAAACATCCATACATCCATCCATACATACAAACTTTCGCATTTATAATATTAGTAAGTTTGAGTACGCGTGTAAGTAGACTTCTATATACAAACTTTGGATCCTATTTCATTCTCTTTTGAGTTCATTTTGCAAAATCCTTATCATTATCCTTCTCTTACTGCTCACCTACTTCATAAAAGGTAACCTCGTGCAAAATTTCACGCTTCTAGCCCTAATAATTTTTACTGTGCGTTGATATGTCAGTCAGTTTAGTTTCTCCTTTTACATAAATATCATCATCATCATTTCAGCCGACAGACGTCCACCGTTGGACATTAGCCTCTCCAAGTGTCGCCACAATTATCAATCCTGTGCGTCCCGCATCCATCGGATTCCCGCAACCTTCACCAGATCATTGTTCCACCTTGTAGGAGACACAAATATACACACACATACATAAATATTGATTTTTTAATTTATGTTATACCCACTAAATTTTTTTTAATGATATAAACTAGTGATTGACTGCGATCTCACCTGATGGTAAGCAGTGATGCAATCGTTGATGGTGAGGCACACTAGTTTATTAAGAGCCTATTTATGCCAGCCATTCAGCCTATACTTCAGAGCATAAAGAACCAAAAAAGATAGGAATTGCTTATTTCAAAAGAAATTTCTTCAAGCAACAGAAGAGTTGATTTATTTTAGAAGAAATTTAGTTTTCTTTTTTACTTATTCTATCAATATAGAGTCGTCAGCCGCGTCCAAGTAGAAAATTATGCTCAATTTCAAGGTATGGTCTCTTGTATGTCAAATTTTATCCAAACACAAATTTTATTTAGATATTTGAGCCTAAAAGAGTATTAAACACACACACAGACATGCATACAAACTTTTGACCATATAATATTGGTGTGATAGTCGATACAATGCTTTTCAGTCGTTCGATTCCCACCCAAGATAAATGTTTTTGTGATGAGTTAGTTAGTTAATCATTTGTTCTGTGTCTGGGTGTAATTTATCTATAATTTGTATGTATTTAGAAATATATAAGTATGTTTATCAGTTGTCTTAGTACTCATAACACAAGCTCTGCTTAGCTTGGGACTAGACAGCATTGTGTGATAGTTGTGGAATATTTCGCCCAGTATCATGTACTCCACATACAACAAATTCAATATTCAAAAAATAGTCTACTGATTCTGCAATGGCCTGTCAAGTGACAGTAGCACCTTTCGTCAAGACTTCTCTCTTTGTAAAAGAAAAAAAAGACAGCAAAAAGTACAATGGACGGTAGCTAGCACTTTCTAAAATGATCGGCGACCGGCGCGCGCGCCGACGGCCGAATACGTTAGGTGCGAATAAACGTTTTTCTTTTTACTCACGTTTTGCTATCATTATATTTATGCTTCATCAGGAAAGAAAAAAAAATTGAACTAGCTAAGGTGCAGTAATTTATAAATCAGCTTTAAATTAAAAGTCTTGTAGGTACTTAATTATCGCAATTAAAACGACTACTCGCATTATAATAATTACTAAACTGACTACATGCATGGATCGTAACCCTTTCCATTTGATGTTTTTTATAAAATTGTTTTATATCCACACGATTTGAGGGTGAGTGGAACATAAAAAATATAACGTCGTTTGTGGGTAGACCAATCGAAAGTAACCTTTAATTCATGAATCCCCAAGCGACCACCGGTGGCCGCGCATCTATTGTCTTACTATTGTGTCTCTAATTGACGGTATCTGAAGGGTTAAACCCTCTATAACCTATGTAAAGGCTAGCAAAATTTTCTTGAGTAACTTGGTACAAAACGTTTTAGGAACCCATTCATTATGCGTACATCTATGGAGTGGCATTCCCTGCTGGAATCTATATTTCCTGATAGCTACAACCTGGGGGGATCCCCAGGTTGGTTTTAGGGTAACGGAGTCAATCTTTAAATCAAGAATGACTCTTCGAAAATCTCCTTCGAATTACTTTCGATTTATAAATAAGTTCCAAAAACTGGAAAATTGCCACATTTTATGGCAATGCTTAATACTCGGTCTTAACCCTTCAGATACCGTCAATTAGAAACACAATAGTAAGACAATAGATGTGCGGCCACCGGTGGTCGCTTGGGGATTCATGAATTGAGAACAAACCAGGCCATACGATTTTTCGATATTGGTACAAACTATTCTACTTAGTCAGTTAGAAACTTAAGTAGATAGCATTCAGAAAACCAGAGTGGTAATTAAAAAAAAAACCACTGAAATGACACAACGCGGAAAACTAACAGAAAAATTAAATAAAAAAGCTGATCTAAAACACGCAACGAAAATGACACTATCAGAAAAGAACATCGAAGCAGCATTTGACTCAAAAAAAGATGAGAAGTATCACGCAAAAATACCAACCACCAATGACACAGTGACCACCGCACCACTGAGTGAGCACGCCACTAGCCTACGTCACCGACACACAAAACTGTTCGGCACCGCCACCCATGCGTTACCAACTGAACTTGACTTACAATCAGCTGCTCATCCTGTACGAAATAACTGTTATAGCAGAGGAAAAGAAGCAACGTAAGGCACGGATATAAAGAAAAAGAAATGCAGGAAAAACTATATTGTGAGTTAAACAAAAGTAGATTTAAAAAAATGGAGAAAGAAATCAGAAACTTTATTTGAAGTAGACCAATAACAGGCACTTTTGAATTGTCAAAATGTCGGTCAGTAAAAAAAGTGAAGCTAAGTTGATATAGTCATTATCATCTTCCTCATCATTTCAGCCGACACACGTCTACTGCTGAACATAGGCCTCCCCCAAGTGTTGCCACAACGATTGATCCTGCGCGTCCCGCATCCATCGAATTCCCGCAACCTTCACCAGGTCATCGGTCCAACTTGTAGGAGGTCTTCCGCCGCTGCCTCTTCCAGTACGCGGTCGCCACTCCAGAACCTTTCGGCCCAAACGGCCATCTGTTCTGCGTGCAACTCATTATCTTCCTACCCTTGCCCAATAATTTCAACACAATATAATTCATAATCATCATCATAATCTTTCTGCCCTTGTCCTGTTTTGCTGGCGCAATACCTTTTTTCTTCCATTCTCTCCTGTCACTCATCACGCTATCACTAACTCACTTTTCTATCACATCACTTCTCACACAATCCATCCATCTTTTCTTTTGCCTCCTTTTCATCTACGATTTTATAATCTACTTTCCTTCTAACTGTAACACTCTAATTCTCCGCCTTTTCTATAAAATCAATAGAGAAAGGCAAACACATAGAGTTGAAATAGAATACTTGTAAAAGCATCGCTGATCGTATTCAAAAGTAGTCAAGTTAAAATGACGTTTAATGAAAATAAAGATTTAGAAAAATTGATAAAAAGTAAGCCAATAACGGAATGAAGTGATTATGATGAAACTGAGCCTTTACTAGCGGTTTCTTTCACGTGAAAGTTAAAAACTATCCCAAAGGAATTTACTACCAGAATAAAATGTAACCACCCTACTATTCCAGACCATGTCGGTCTACCAATTTGTTAAGACACATTCAAAGCCTTTTAGCCATTTGAGCCTGAACAACTATAACAAATATACATTCATACAAACTTTCGTATATATTCTTAGTATCTATACTAATATTATAAAGAGGTAAAAATTTTAAGTTTGTATGTAGGGGGTAATCTCTGGAAGTACTGGTCCGATTGCTAAATTTTTTTCACCGATATAAAGCTGCTTTATTCCTGAGTGACATAGGCTATATTTTATATACGCGGGCGAAGCCGCTGGCAAGAGCTAGTTTGCTATATAATGATGGTTCTTACTAATCCATACTAAGTCCCTGTAATGACATAGTTTACTAAAAACTCTTTTAAAATGCTAATACCATACAGAATTTTAAAGAGTAATTAGTAAAAAGATATAATTATCAATCCAAATAGACTGTTCTGATGAAAGCAACACATTCCACTGTTGACCGGCGATCCGGCGCGTGAGCACCCCACTTCGCGAATCGCTGCACCAGGACTATTACGTCACGGATACATCACTGACTATGTCGATGACTTTATTGTTAGTGAAATGTATAAAAAGTTATTGATAACAAACGAAATAGTAGATAAGGATAGTGAAATAGTGATACATAAACAGGAAATACTTATTTGCTTAAATCTTTGGGTTTAAGAAGACTACAATGTAAAAGTGTGTAAAAATAAATATGTAATTAATATTTAAATTTGGATTTACTTAAAATGACAAAATACTTAAGTTAATAAATATCAAACATTCGGATCAAGAAAATTAATTTAAAAAATTGACAGTTATTACAAAGACCTGCTTCCTAGCCAAGTTAAAACTGTTATGCTCGCTGCAAGATTTCGTGAAATTCTTTTGTTCTAACCACGTGCCTGAGCGTTTAGTTGACGTCATTCTCATATATTTGATACTTTCTACTAGCATTAACTATTGCAGATTAGCAACTTGCCCAGGGGTACTGTAGTTTGAAAGGCTATACTAGTGAAGCTGTTAAAGAAATTCAAATAAATATATAAAACACTAGCTTTTGCCAGCGGCTTCGCCCGCGTACATAAAATATAGCCTATGTCACTCAGGAATAAAGCAGCTTTCTATCGGTGAAAAAATTTTAGCAATCGGACCAGTACTTCCAGAGATTACCCCTTACATACAAACTTACAAACATACAAACTTACAAACTTACAAATTTTACCTCTTTATAATATTAGTATAGACTAAAGCTCTTAAAATTTTGGATGACACAGATGAATACCAAGACAAAGTAAAGAAAAACTAGTCACAGATAACTACCGAAAATAAAGAACATAAATAAAAAACACCAGTAGAAGCTTTAAAACCTAGAACTACAAAAAGCAATCTAATAAGCTTCTCTCTACCATTTAACATTTTCTCGTCGGAAAAGACAAGCATGACGATGAATTGTGCTAAATACAAAATATCAGTACTACATGAACTCATTCATGCACTGATGGTGATGACATCATCACCGATGATGACGCTAGTCTCGTTAACTGCACATCAGTGATCCTGACGTGGTATGCAGAGGGTGACGCTCCGATGATACTCAGTCAATTGCATCGCGTTTTTATCAGTCGGATTAAGTAGATTATTGACTTCGTCACGTGGAAGGTGATTATTAGTTTGGTTAGTAGTGATAATGTAATGGATGATAGCAGCAGTTCCAATAGACAAAAAAAAAGATAGAGAATTATGCAATTACACTTCTTGAGTTCTTCATCATCATCATCATCATCATTTCAGCCGACAGACGTCTACTGTTGGACATAGGCCTCCCCCAAGCGTCGCCACAATGATCGATCTTGCGCGTCTCGTTGAGTTCTTAGTAAAAAATAACAACAGCGAGTTCGATAATTATGAAAAGTGAAATATATTTTTTTTAAATTAGATTTATGAACTTTTTGCAATAGTACCTATAAAACTCCAAATATGGGAAATTTACTGATTCATGTAGGTAAATTTTTGACTTTTTCATGTGGAAGGTGATAATTGTTCAGTAAATTGTGAACTATATGAGTTAATTAGTGATAAAGATAATGATGTTGATGGAAAGGGTACTGCAGATGAACGCACTTATGATTACAAGCATCAGAGTAGAATTAAACAGTATATAAAGAAAATAAAAAGGAAAATAGATAAAGAAACAGAAATCGCTAGAAATTTTGGAGTTCTAAAGTTAGTAAAGATTTTCGCTTTCGAAAAATAACTAAAAGTTTAGTCTGTAAAGAATTTTGATTTAAAATTTATCTATATAATAGATTTTGATCGATTTTGTGTAATGCTTTATATATTCAAAATTAATTGACTGCCCACTAATGTATTGTGCTTTTGCCGATCGAACTTGGTAGATTGTTAACTCGTGTAGAAGTTGATAATTTGTTTAAATTTTATGAGCACTTTAATGATGAAGGGCGAGGTGTTAATCATAAGGATCGTGATATTGATTACACTATGAAGTTATGAACGCATGTATGATTTTAAGGACTAGAGCAGAATTAATTATACGTAAGTATGTAGATAACATACAAAATAAAATATATTCCTACAACGCAGGTGCTGGTTTTTAGATTAAATATAATAACTGTTATAAGCAAATAATTTATCATGAATCAGTTGATTCACTCTCATACTTTAATCGAAAAGTTTTATTTCACTTTGTTCGTTGATTTATATATATATATCCAATTAAGTCAATTTATTTACAATACAAATATTATAATGTATCAAGCTCGCAATATCGTTAAACCATTGTTATTGCACTAACATGGCGTGCGTGATGACAACGTCAGAATAAATTCTTTCAAAAACCGACCTAAAAAAATGCGTCTCAAATCCAATACAATAGGCTACCAAAATACTGCCCAATTCAACTCCAAGAGGCGTCCATTGACTTATACTACCGTTCTCATCGACTACACCACACCGCTAGCCGTAAGTGTAAGACCCTGACGAAGTCATCGAGCGAAACACAACAGTCCTTAGTGCTTCACTGGAGCATGATCCACGTGGAACCACTGGAGCAAATATCTTCTCCTCCTCATGAACAGCACTGTGGAACCAACCAACAGTTTATAGTTCATCGACACGATCTTTAGTAGGAGTTGTTTCCATCAAAACGCCATGTAGCATGGCCCCTGTTGCTTCCTTTGGTTTTAAATTATGTTTTATTTTTTATCCATATTATCATTAATTGACTTGTACTCTATATTATAGGCAATTGCAATCATTGAGTAAAACACAACAATCCTGTGCTTTTCTTGCTTTTCTTGCTTGTAAGCAATCAAGTAAATGTGGTGGGTAATGAAGAACTCTTGCTTCGAGAATGAATTGTCTAGTGTCAGGAATATAAAAAAGTTTTTAAAATAACAAATAATCTAATCAAATTAGACTGGATTCATTTTCTAAACTCATACTCTTTTACTACTACTACAAATACTACTACTGCTGCTACTACTTTGATACTTGTGGTGCTGGGTAATTATGGCACACGTTTTTATTAGAAAGTTTTGTAACCGTGTCGTTTTATTACTAGTGAGAATATGTCATGCTGGCTTCAGCTTTATCCTTGTCGTTTTCATTTTCCATAACCTATATTTTTTTAATGAAATCAATGTCAAGTTTAGTATTTACTTTAGGACCATAACACAATCCAAGCATATAACAGTTATTCCACAAAAAACTGTTTTAACATCTACAGAAGACACACGAAACAGTATGAGCAGTCATTGTGCGAATCAAACAAGCGTCCTGTATGTATGCTTCAGTGGAGCATGGCCCACGTGGGGCCACTCGACCACACATGGCCGCCACGCTGGGACGTGGTCATTTCATGCTTCAAGTTTGGCACCCTTCAATGATTTTTGCTGTTCGAGAATCAGCTGTTGTGATGAGTTCGTTTATTTCTTTATTCTCTTGTTCGACAATCTTTTTATGACGTATATTATCTACTACTTTTAGTGGCTCATTACTTAAGGACTTTAGAGTCCTTAAGTTATGAAGAATATGGAATATTGCTCCACCTCCTTCTACGTTCATGTTATGCAATACGTTTTTTTTTTTATCAGTACATCTGGAGTATCATTGCTGACACCACCTAAGCGCTACACGTTAATGTACGCTTTGACGTACTGTAAGTTTTTACCATCATCACCTCTCTAGCTTTCTCCCAAATATCTTGCGGTTAGCTTCCAGGCTAACATGAAGCAGCTGCCTATCGCACCTCCACAAACCAGTTACTGGGCAACACGATATTCATTGGATAGACAGATGGTCAGATTTTCTAGCGTCTGGCTACATGTAATGGCTGTCAAAGATCTACGACTAATGACAACTAGAACCAAGCGAATATAACTTTTTATTTTAATAGCTTTAAGTGAAGCTTTCCGAAGCATAGAGTGGGAGTAATATTCTGAAAAAACTTAGAAAATTACATAATTATGAATTGAAAAATTTGTATATACGTGCCCGGTTTACTCGAGCTTAACTATTGGGCGGAACTGAGTTTTTACCACCGGTAGTGTTTTTTTTTATGTCAGAATTCATCAAATAACTTATTGTCAAATAATCGATTCATTTATGTTCTGGTCAATCGACATCAAAAGGAGGATGTCCTATGTTTTTGCTTATCAAATTCTTAGTTTTTTTGTAGCTAAGTTTTAAACCAATAAAAAAATACTGCTTTGCCAACGACTTTAATAAGAGGTCCTTATCTTTTTTAGTTGGGCAATTATCAATGAAATCTTCTTGCTCTAGTTGGTGTCAGATTTTTACCGGATAAAACCCCACATGAGTTCTTTAAGTTGACTTTTTGGTCAGGGGTCTTATCATGACTTGTTAAAAGGTCAAGCTAGAGCAAGAAAGAGAGATGGAGCTATACACCCTATATAGTTCCATCTTTTTAACAGTTTAGGTCGGAAAATGGATCGCTAGCTCTTGGTAAAGCCTCTGGGGCAAAGTAACAACATAGGTAGACTGTAGCTATAGACTTTGTATTCCATGGTTCAGACTATGTATTGCCAGTCAGTCAATCAGTCTATCAATCACCGTTTTTATCTCGGATCTAGTTGGAAACGAAAATGACTTCAGGAAGTAGATCATGGCTATCATTATTTCAGTTGACAAATGATTGGTCTGTACCATTTATTTGAGTTGCACAGACATATTGAATTGTTTTGTTGGTTTGAAATTTATGGATAGTCCTCCAATCAAGGGGCCAAAACCCAGATATCATTATTACAAAGTACCAATGAAATTATGATTTTGTTGTGAAAAAGAGATAGCAAACTCACTCACAGCAGAATCGTGGCAGTTTTTTTTTGTGATGGCAATTTACTAATGGCTTATCCCGCTCTAGGGAGGAGCAAGAAGGCGTGCAAACCTTTTACTGACTAAACCCTACCTCTGTCTTTCAGTAGTCTTTGGTATCCAGGACCAATGGTTTCCCTTTCAGAAATTCCTAGCGGCTCTAGCGGGCATAGTCCTGCTGGGTTTTGATGACCTGTCTTTGAGGCACGCAGAACACTACGCGCTGTTGAGAACTCGGGATCATAATCGTTTAAGACTTCCTAGTAGAGCCTCAGGACTGTCTTTCAAATGTTTGCTCTGATTTTTCCAGTAGTATTTGTGAGACTCGTGATGTAAATGGTATGAGTACAGTGAGCAGTCACTGAGCGAATCAAGCAGGCGTCCTGTATGCTCCACTGAAGCATCCACCACGTAGGGCTTCTCAACCACGGACCGATGGAGACGTGCTTACTGGACTTGAATGAAAACCTGACAAAAACAGAACAGTCTCAATTTTCGAAACTTTCTGTCATGTGCTTTGCTCCTCGTGCGTCCTCATTTCTATAAAGTAGCATCATCATCATCATTTCAGCCAAAAGACGTTCACTGTGACACCAAGTGACACCACAAAGACCAGTCCTGTATATCTCGCATCTATCAGATTCCTGCAAACCTCACCAGGTCATCGGTCCACCTTTTGGGAGTCCTACTGCATCTTCCAGCAATCACACTATCAGCACTGCTAAATTCTGATGCCAAAGTGGCTGTGGCTGTATTAACTATTTGGAAGTCAGCAGCTCAGGAAACCAAGACTGGATGGCCCTGAAGGGACTAGTCTTGCTGTGAACTTTTGAAGATGTCATTTAATGGCTATGGTTTCAGATACAGTAACCACAAGACGTAAAGCGTTGTGCCACCGATACTTGATAGTCTTCCCATCTGCATAAAACGTTTTGAGAACACACTAATAAAGACCGTTCCGCCTGACCACCGCTAAGTTCATTTTTGCTTACACTCGAAACGAAAATTTCAAAGGGTTTGGTTTGGAGGTGCGCCGTAGGATTCAAGTGAATTCATTTTAAAGAGATCAGACGTTCAGGTGAGGAGTGGAATTATTACCGGAGTCTGTGTTTCCTGATAGCTACAACCTAGGGGTCTTTAAGTAAAGAGTGAATAGGTTACTTCTGGGCAAGCGTGCTCCACCGTTGACCACATCATCACTAACCATCAGGTGAGACAATGGTCAAGCGCGAGTCAACCAATAATAATAATAAAAAGTTTAAATAGTTTTGTTTGTAATGTTTTTAAGGTGGTTTTTGTGTGGCAAAAACGGTATGAGCAGTCATCGAGCGAATCAAACAGGCGTCCTATATGCTTCAGTGAAGCACCTACCACGTGGGGCTACTAGACCACGGACTAGTAGAGTTGTGCTCGTCAATGGACATAGACTAGAAAATGTATTGACGTATTCTGCTATAAAAGTCAGTAGGTCAGCAGTTGCAAAAAAAAAAACATTTTGACTATGACTTACTTTGATTTCTAAACAAAATAATTGAAATTCTACTTTGCTATAAAATCCTGTCAAGTTTTTCATTTAAAATTTAGTACAAATTATATTTTATATTATATACGTGGATGAGTAGTTTGATGCCCAGTGAATTATTTTAAAATACGTTTGTAAGTACATACTTTTCTTTTTAGTTTGTATAAAAACTGGTTTATTATTTTTTATAAGTATAAAGTTAATTAGTCAAGTATTTGTAAGGACGTAAATTATTAATATACAAATTTAAAATGAAAACACAGAAAAATATTTATAAAATATAGTTTATTTAAATTCGTGATTCAGAATCAAAGTTAGAGATCTTTATCACAAAAAAAGTTTACTTTTTATAAAAATAGCTGCAAACTTAAGTCCAAAAAAATTGGCAATAATGTAACTGAAGGAACAAACCCACTGTCTGATATGCCCTCTAATTCTACTCAGAGTGAGAGATAAAAAAATAATTGGATGTGACGACACCCTTTGGCAAGACTAATGTCAGAATTTCTGGCTTCTAACTATCCATACTGTAATGTCAAAGATCTACAAATGACAGCCAGACAGTGTTTTCTGAGACACGAATGAATCTTGGTATATTAAAATGGTTACCCATCCAAACGTTGACCTCGGGAACTGTTGCTTAACCTCGAAGTTCGACCCGTGCAATTGTTGTTATTTTAGTCTCAAACTATAATGACACAATAATACAATACCAAACTAGGCTAAATCCAACCCAATCAAGTCATGGTCGTACTCCACTCTAAATCAAACGATAATAATTTAGTGACCCTAATAGTATCGATAAAAAATATGACCATCGCAGAACATCCCTGGCTTATCGACAAAAACTTCGGAGGTCGGTTGACTAACGATTTTTTGTCGATATCGACAAGGTTACAACCTTATTGTTTGCGCAAGTACGCCCTGAAATAGTTTGTAGTTCGAGCAGATTGTGGCCCAATTTGTAATACTGTAAATCCATGGTTATGGAAGCATTAGGCAAGATTTTTTTTAGTAAATAAGTAAGCTGGCTGAGACGCATAGCAAAGCGGTCATTGAAATAAGAACTAACTTCTAAATTGTTTGCGTCTCACATAAAAAAGCGCTTTGAGTTGTCAAAAAATAAAAGTCTCGTTTTGATACTAGTGTAGCTATTACTAAAATTGCTACTACTACCACATGAGTAGATAAACTGTACAGAGGCAAAGTTTCAAACAACGTACGCTGCGTACGCGACGAATACGCACCAAGCGGACGGTGGTCACTCACACATTTATTTATTTATTTATTTATTTAATACTTTGTGCACAAATGTACAAAGGCGAACTTAATGCCTTAGGCATTTTCCCACACACACACACACACACACACACACACACCACACACACATACACACACACATTCGCCGCGCTTGTAGTAGTGCAACCGATTCGAGCGGTTGTTTGAAGCTTTGCCTCTGTACGGTTTATCTACTCATGTGCTACTAGGTACACCGGACTCCTAATTATTCTTTTATTGTTTCTTTCAGTTTTATTCCAAGTAAAATAGAATTTTGTTCTATATTATCACTACCTACATACGAGTAGTATAAAACAAAGTCGCTTTTTCTGTCCCTCTATCCCTATGTACGCTTAAATCTTTAAAACTACGCAACGGATTTTGATGCGGTTTTTTTTAATAGATAGAGTGATTCAAGAGGAAGGTTATGTATAATAACATCCATTAAATAGTGGAAAAATACTATTACCCGAGCGAAGCCGGGGCGGGTCGCTAGTTTATTTACATATGAGAGATATGGCTAGTTTTTTAAAGTCAAAAAAAACGTGTTGCGCCGACCCTAAATAAATCGGGATAAGGGCAGGAAGATGATGATTTTTTATTTACACATAATTAACAGTTACTAACAATTTAACTAAAAAATCATTACTTAACATACAATTAACTAATTAGAAAGAATATAACATTAGAAACCTGAAACACGTGTCTAGTATTTTTTATGTTAAGAATTTATATATAAAACAGAACTGTATCATGACTGTATCACAAAGTTGAGAGTATGACCTTGTTATGTTAGCAAAAATATACTACTACTGAGTTTGTTTCGGTGTTTCTTCTCAGGGTAGTCAGCTAGGAAACACCGGTCTCATCTAGCTTAAACAGGCGGAAAAAAAATGACGTGTAAAAGTGTTTTTAAACCTATTTGCAAAAATAAATATCATCATCATTTATCATTTATAGACAGCGGGCCATTCAGGTGACTGAGTGGTGGTTTCGCATTTGCACCCAGAAGTTTATTGGCGCCTTATACCCGTTATGACCTGCCGTGACCTGTGGTGTCCAACTTTTGACTTTTTAAAAATATTTTTTGGGAATAATTAAAACATGGTGTAAAAACTATTGGAATCCATTCGGTTACTGATTTTGAACAAACTACATATATTCAGGTTTTGCATAATTATACAAAAACTAATGTTTCGAGGACTGGTAATGTACCCAAAAACTGGCAGTGTTGCCACGTTCTATGGCAATGCTTATCCTAAGTCCAAGGTAAATATATCGTCATTCCCATCAAGTCAAGACCACCGCGGCTGTATCTTCAATAACATCAACCTTAAACTCACAATAACAGTCAACAGTAATTACAAAATGTTCCTCTGCTACTCAATTTTCACTCTTATTGCCTTAGAAATAACAGCCATTGTTGGTAAAAGGCGCCTGATTCACCATAAAATTTATTAGTTCATAGTAATCACGATTTTTAATGTAATAGTGCAATGTGACAATCAATTACTTAATTTCTGTGATCAATCGCCCGAATGGTCCATTGGACGAAAATGACTGACTTACTCGATTGGCCCAGAGAGAGGGCTATGTTTTTGGAGAGTATGTATGTTTGTTAGTCTATTTCTATTGAACAACCTTTTTGAGGAAGGAAATCCAAAAATTACTGTAAGAGGGACTGTTTCGAATAACTGACTAAAACTCACCTATGTTCCTTCATTTGCCCTTTCCTTTTTAGGGCCACGTTAACTTTTTCCTGAAGCCCATTATGTGGATCACCATTTTTAAAAAGGAACGTGTGGGTTTTTTGTCTGTAAGAGTCTGACACTATCACCCGCTCCACCCATGTGCGGGGGTTGTCATTGGATGATTTTTGACCACCGTAAAAATAGGTCTAAATGGTAAATTTATGCTATAGCCTAAATGGCTGAACGGATTTCATAAAAAATGGGTTTGACTTCTAAAGTGACAGGCTATCCCGGCTGCCATTCTGTATTTCATTTAATAATAATAATAATCACAACTTTCACACAACGCCATCTAGTCCCGAACTAAGCAAAGCTCATGCTATTATGTACTAGAGATATATTTGTAAATACATTTTATAGATAAATTACACCCTGACTCAGAACAAATTATCGAGCTCATCACACAAACATTTGTCTTGGGTGTCGAACCCCCGACCTCTAGCATAGCAGCTAGAGCAACCTCTAGCCCAACAGGCCAGTCATAATCTTCTTAAACATAAGAGTGTGGAGTATCAAAATAAAGGATTCCACTCAATAAAATGCGGAAAAAAAACTATAAAATTTATTACAAAAAATAAATAACTGCCAAATAAGTAACTTTTCAAGCAATCTGTTACAGTAGCATGAAATTTATAATGAAACGAAATATAACTGCCACCAACTGCGAATGAAAAGTGACTTGTTTGGGACTTTTTTTATTTATTTAATTGGCTCGTGTCAGACCACTATCTCATCTGATAGAAAGTGATGATGTGGTCGACGATGGAGCACGCTTGACTAGAAGTAACCCATTCACTCTTGACTTAAAGATCCCCAGGTTGTAGCTGTCAGGTAACACAGACTTCAACAGGGAATTACACTCTTCGGCTGTACGCACAATGACTTTAAACTCTAGGCTGTTATATATAGCGAAAGCCTTTATCGAAAAACTCAATAGCACTTTTTACTAGATGCAGGACTGGAATTTAAAACTCGACGCTAAATAGTTGAAAGAAAGAAAGAAAAACTTTTTATTTACGTGAATTAGACGCATACTTAAAGCTAAATAACAAACATAACAAAAAATCAGTCGATAGGGAAGATATGCGTCTCATTCGCGCAAAACGGTCCAACGCTCAGCATAAAGCTGTGACCTCACGCATAATGCGATGAGCTCACAGCGTTGGTTCAAGAAGAGTTGTGCTTCATCATCTTCATCATCAGATTTTTTTAATGTTCCCACTACTGGGACTCAGGCCATCACTAGGAGAGCGAATGAGCCGTAATCCACCACGCGGGCCCAGTGCGGGTTGAAAAATGTCACATGTCTTCGAATTTTTGGTTCTAGGACATGCCGGTTTCCTCACGATGTTTTCCTCCACCGTTTTGAGAGCAGTAGTGATGAAATAATGCGCCTGAGTAATGCGCCTGGTTGGGTTCGAACCTGTGACGTACAACTTGGTAAGACTGGGCCATTACCACTTGGCCACCACTGCTTTCACAACCTGGCCACAACTACTCTCACCACTTGGCCACTCTGCTCTCATAGAACTTGCGCTTCTCGTCTTCTTCTTTCTTCCCTGGTCCCATTATTTGGGGTTGGGTCTCCTTACTTTCCTGCGCCAAGTGGCTCTGTCTTGGGTTGTCAATTTTGGCAACTGGGCTTTCTTGAGGTCCCTCTCTATATTTGACCACCAGATCAATGGCGGGCGGCCTCTACCTCTTTACTTACCTCTCATAGTTGCGCTTGCTATTATGAAATCAATGAGCCAGTTGAATAAAACATAATCTATAAAAAAATACATCAATAGCGTAGTGGCGGAATTTATTTAGAAGGGCTCAGTTCCAGTATCGTGCGTGACAAAATATCGGCCTGACCTATAGACAAAAAAAAAAACACAAACATAAACATTGCAACTCTATAGATAGGCTCGCGTTCGACTATTATAACACCTGATGGTAAGCAATGATGTGGTTGATGATGAACCACGCTTACATAACTGTAACTCTATTTGACAGTTTTCGATTTTATTAAAAAATAATGTTTCACGCATTCGCCCTATAATTTTGAAAAAGTACATTTTAAAACAAATGGAGAAAGTTATTATCGCAACTGAGGTGGAATGCCCGAGCCTTAGGCGAGGGTGTTATGAAGCCGAGTTCTACAGTGACAAAACACGTGTATTAAACGACGTTTTTCAAAACGTTAATAAAAGAAATAAATAAACGGCATGTGACTCGGGGGGTGTAGCGCTCAGCTTGATATGATAAATAGAGTAAACTGTGACAGGGGCGAGCTCGTGCACTTTTTCGCACTAGTGTGGATAAAAGCAAATTGAGCGCCTAAGAGCGGCATGGGTAGACGTACTGAGAAAGAATCACTGCACATCCAATTATGTGAAGTTTGAAGCAGTCAAGATGTTTTGGTCGTATAGTGCGTGGAATTAAATTTTTATTAGTAAGTATAAAAAAAGAACATAAGCAAAGCTGATGATGCTAACGACTGTACTTGAAACAATAATGACACAATTAACGCAATCTCTCATCAAATCCAACTTAATTAAAAAGTCCTTGCTCACCAACCCGATACTCAATTCTTAAACTACCCACCTTGAGTCGGTTAATAAGTCACAGCTCATCAGAAACCTGTAACCGTTTTAATTTGGTTGTAGTGACCTCAGCACCGAGGTGAGGTCAAGTTTAACGTGAGAAGGCCACGATTTGAAACGGTTTACTGAAGTTTTTTAACTTTAACAATAACATTACATCAATATTTTTGTGTAGAATATTGGTCAATTCATTCATAATCTCATTTGAGCAATTTTTTTTTATTATGTGCTCGCGTTTATCTACCATCTCAAATGATTTTTTTTTTATTATGGAAAGGCTCGCGTTTGACCACCATCTCATCGCAGCGATGATGTGGCCAACGATGGAACACGCTTGCCTAGAAGATCTATTCACTCTTGACTTAAAGACCCTAACTTATTTATACTTGTATACCTTTGAGTCGAGAGTGAATAGTTTTCTTCTAGGTAAGCGCGTTCCATCTTCGACCGCATCATCGCTTTCCGTCAGGTGAGATAGCGGTCAAGCGCAAACCTATCAACAATAAAAAAAGGTATCAGGAAACACAAACACAATTATTTTGGGCTCCAAACTAGTCTAACTAAATGGTTCATTCCGTAGTGTCATGCGTACTCAGTTTTCTGTGTATAAACGTCATTTTACAATTTCAATATTATTATTAAATTTTGTTTTAATAAATAGGTATCATCAAAGATATGATTTGGTTGTCAAATCTAACAATCTCAGTTGCTAACAGCATCTACCATAGGTTTTGTGTAACGCGCCTTAGATAAAAACAATCAAGGTTTTCAGTAAATTTTCATGAACAATTTTTATCTTTTTATATCCATAAACATTCATAATATTACCTTAATAACAATATAAAAAAAAAAAACATCCAGATAAATCACGCTACAAAAGACATACCAGCATTTAAAACGCAAAACGTGCCCAACAGTGACCGACACAGTTGTAACGTACTGCCGAATGCCGAATCTACGTATTTACACGTATATGTATAGTCTGCGTTAGAAAAATCCTTGAATTCTATGTTAAGACTAAAGTTTGGGTCAATGTTCTTTAAAACAATTTAGCCTAGTCACTATACTTACGCATGATTTTCTGTCAAAGTATTGTCAGAGAGGAGCCTAGCCGCCAAATGGTAACGACCCCGACTTACGAGTTGTAAGGTCACGGGTTAAAACCCAGCCAAGCACATTGTGTTATTTATTCCATCACCACTGCTCTCAAAACGGTGAAGGAAAACATCGGGAGGAAACCGGCATGTACTAGAAACAAAAATTCGAAGACACGTGACATCCACCAACCCGTACTGGGCCCGCAGTAGATTACGGCCCATTCCCTCTTATAAAGAGGAGGCCTGAGTCCCAGCAGTGGGAACATAATAAGGCTGATTATGCTATGCTATTGTCAGATTCAATATCGATCGTTTTGCCAAATTAGAAAGTTTACCATGCGATAGATAAAAACAACTACAATTTATGATAAAAACACAAAGCGAAAACCAATTGGTTGGTTAAATAACAATAGATGATAGAGAATCCATTACACTATCATTTTCAGTTTTAATATAAAGTAAAATTGTGAATTTTTAATAGATAATAATCGTAGAACCGTTAGACACTGAAGACTACTCGTATAAAATAAATATGTCTCGACGACTTGGTGCAAAAACATGTCTGGCAATGAATAACGAGTCGACCTTAAGAAATAGGTTCCAAATTGGTCGTTTTCTATGGAGAAGAACCGGCAGGAAACTCCATGGTTACTCTTTTAAAAAAGTGGTTGATGTTACAATATTTCCATATTACAGTATTAGTAAATTATGTAAGAACAGTGTAGACCAGTCAATATTGTACCTAAAAGCATGGAAAAAGGTACAGAATTATATGGCTGTGCTAGACAGCCATATAGTTCTGTACATTTTTACACCCACGCAGATTTTCAACGTATCCTGTAAAGAAAAAGATTCATCTTAACCTGTTAAAGATTATCGTCTACTTACCGTAACATTTGGTACAGTTCCGGTACCTTACTAGTCATGTAAAACCTGACTGTACTCCACCTGGCAAATTATGAGGGTAAAAAATTCCTTATGGTCCTTCGAGCCGGATGAAAGTTGCAAACTTTCTTTAATTCCAGATTAAGCTTTAGTAATCAGAAAATCATTATGATCATATGGAATTGATGTTTTACCAAGTTGATTGAACGACGATTACTTCTCAGAGACTAAAAAATAATCACTTCATCCCACAAAAAACACAGCACCAACTTACACAGAAAAAAATTAAACAAAACCAACACTTTAATTCTCGAATAATTTCCTACGGGAAACTAAATTTTACATGCCCCCATTTCCCATGGCGTCCACAATAGTCAGAGACCAGACGCCGACGCCATCATGGCGGCGATGACGTCACACCGGAAACGACTCCGTTTTGAATTTGGAACGGTCGAGCGAGCAATGGCGGAACATCCGGCGAGCGAAGACGTTACAATGAGTGCGCGTGCGATGCGACGTTGAAAATGTAAAATGTAGATCTATTGATCATTGATCTTTATATATCTTGATCTTTACTGTTTTATATGTTTTAATGGCTGGTCTTTAGTTTTACCCTCTATATTTAAATACGGTACGATGATATATCATCGTCTATTCGAGAATGACTGATTTATTAGTCCACTTTAAAAATAGGGGGCTTATGGTAATCGATTTTATGATCTGGCATTTAACACAGTAACAAAATTGCTTTGTCCAGGCTGGTAAGGTTTAATTTAGAGTTGCCTAAAATAATATTTTCTTTTCAATACACTTACTCAAAACCCTGCTCTTTTTTCACCGCTTTTAGGCTCACAATTTACTTTTTTTAGCACTAGTGCGGATAAGTGTGGAAGCTCACCCCACTACAATTGATTGTATTTATTGTATCAGGCTGGTCACTAAGCGACCCCTAACGGGGCACTAGAGGAATTAAAAATAAGTAAAGGTGGGCGTTTACTTAGTTTTTCGTAAGTGTATTGAAAAACAGCGTTTGATACACGTGGAAATTGGTCAAAATGAAAAAAAAATCTCAACTTGTATCAAAGTTGATACATTTTTGAAAAAAAAACTCAAGTCTACAATTTCACCTCCAATTCTCAATTTTAATAAAGAAATAAATATTTTCCAGAGACCACACACAACACAGCTAGAGATTGCAATAATTTAAATAGAGTAATCAAATCATTGACTGACCACCTTTTTCAACCCAGTAATAAGTAACCAAAAAAAACCCCGGAAGATGATTTAAAACCGGTCTATTCGACTACTGTGTATGTAATGTATATTTATTTATCTATAAGGTAGACGCAACGTTATGGCTGGAAATTGTAAACAGACTGATAATTGTGCGGTTAGGAGTAGTGATGGGGCACTAGTTGTCGATTTGTGTAATTGTTGAAGTTTTTAAAGTTTTGCTCGAACTAGAAAATAAAGTAGGGATGTAATTAGGAATTATAGTGCCGTGGCATGATCAAAATTTATTTAGTTAGTATATCTATACTTTTTTTTAATTAGCTTTTTCCCGCGGCTTCGCCAGCGCACATAAATATAGTCTATGTCAAAAAATCATGAAATTTGTGTGGTGTAATTCATGAATGACTCCTTAAAGTTGCTTTAATGCGATCCCACCTGATGGTAAGCAGTGATGCAATCTTTGATAGTGAGCCTATTCATTCTTGCGTTTAAGACGGTCAAATTATAATCGAACAGAAAGACCACAGCAGGCAAATTGTTCCAGTCCTTTGACGTACGCGGTATAAACGACGAGGCAAAAAAAAGTCCGGACCGTAGAGGTTTCAACATGTATGTCATTTACAAATCTTTAAGAAATCACACAATGAATACAAGCTTGTCAATATGATTGTAGTTTCCAAATTAAATCACACGGAAAAACTCAATAAAATTCAGCAAACAAATCGATACGTATTTCAATCACGTGTTTCCACACTAATGACATCACTAGCCCTGACCACTACCATCTCGATACAATATTAGTTTTCGATATTTCGTTTCTTAATAATTCCATTAGCAAAAAGTGCAGGTGGTAACAAACTGTAATAAGATTTATTTTCATCTTTTTGTAAAACATTCCAATATTAAATTGGAATGAGAATGCAACAATATCGGTTAAATGATGCTGGACGTCATCAAATAATTATTGTCTAGCTTTTGAGACCAAACTTAAGTGGCAGTGGAAATAGGTAGGGCATATTGTTCGCAGGACAGTTAGTCTATGGGGACAATACCTAGACAAAAATGCAGCGTTGGGTAGCCTCCCACAAGGTAGATCGAAGACCTGATGAGGGTCGCGGGAGACGCACAGGACGAGTCATTATAGCAATACTTGGAGGAATCTATGTCCGACAGTAGACGTATTTCGGCTAAAATGATGACGATGATAGCTTTTGACGGTGGGCTCGCCCGCGTGGTAGGATGATACCGCGCCACGGAAGTTGAGTAGAATATTGTTGATTGCTGGTCTAATGTTTTTTCTTCAATTTAGATATGGTTATGGTATGGATTTTTTTTTAGGATGTATCAGACTTTTGCCGACTAAAACCCACTTCCCTTACTTCTTTGCCATCGTTCCAGAAGGTTCACTTTCACACAATAATTGTGAAATGAGTCAATGAGTTCTTAACCCTTCAGATACCGTCAATTAGAAACACAATAGTAAGACAATAGATGCGCGGCCACCGGTGGTCGCTTGGGGATTCATGAATTAAATGACAAATGTTTTGACTAAAATTTGTTTAATATTTTAATGATGCAATAATTATGACAAATAACAAATTATATGTATACCTAATTAATTTGTTTTCGGTAGTGGTAATTAATATTTGTATTATGTTGCCTTTGTTAACCCTTCAGATACCGTCAATTAGAGACACAATAGTAAGACAATAGATGCGCGGCCACCGGTGGTCGCTTGGGGATTCATGAATTAATTTGTGTATGTGCTGTGAAGGTTTTCTTTTCTTTTGGCGTGTAAATAATAACTCAAAGATTGTACACCCCATGGGTATGTTACAGAGATACTTAATAAAACGATAATTTTAAGAGCTGTATTTCCACCTGTAGCAAACAGTAAATAAATCTGAATCTCAAACAACCCATGTGGTTATGGTTATAGATGGATTAATTTTCTAGATATTAAAGAAGAACGCAATACGCGTGTATATAATATAATATTCCACAACTATCACACAACGCCGTCTAGTCCCAAGCTAAGCAGAGCTGGTGTTATGAGTACTAGACAACTGATAAACATACTTATATATTTCTAAATACATACTTATTGTAGATAAATTACACCCAGACACAGGACAAATGATTATGATAATTCATATCATTGGTTTTTTTTTTGCATCTATAAACGTGGATTATTTTGCAGACCCAGTTGTATACGTATCATTCATTTATTATCTATTTCTGCCTCTACTATTGACTATCACAAACACATGTCAAGAATTTATTACTAACCGACAACTATTAGCAGAATGCGGGTATCGTTGTCAGTTACCGCATTTTCCTTCACGATTTGAACTTGCTGATAAGTAGCTAATGACTACTTCGTCTGTATTGTAAACTTCTTTTAGTAATATTTAGTTTCTGTGTTGTTTTTCTTTTAGATAGTTTTTGTGTCTTTGACATTATCAAAATTCTTCAAGATTCTTCAAGAGTCAATTTTGTAACCATGTGTTACCATTTGATTATTTCCATTACTGTACTGTCTTATTTATTTATGTGGCAAAAATTTTGGTAACTATATTCCCTATCATCATCAGCCTTTTTTTAATGTTCCCACTGCTGGGACTCAGGCCTCCTCTCTAGGAGAGGGAATGGGCCGTAATCCACCACGCGGGCCCAGTGCGTGTTGGTGGATGTCACATGTCTTCGAATTTTTGGTTCTAGGACATGCCGGTTTCCTCACGATGTTTTCCTTCACCGTTTTGAGAGCAGTGGTGATGAAATAAATTACACAAAGTAATGCGCCTGGCTGGGTTCGAACCTGCGACCTACAACTCGTAAGTCGGGGCCATTACCACTCGGCCACCACTGCTCTCTCTTCCCTAGCAATAATATTATTATCTTCTTGCCCTTTTTTTGTCGACGGGGAAAATCATCTTATGACAAAACCCGCTCTTGGGTGGAGCGGGAGATAGTGTCAGACTCTTACTGATTAAAAACCCCGCGCCGTTCCTTCTAGCCTTCATACCGGGGCTCGAGTTTCCTTTCAGATAGCCCCGGCCCCGGTAGGCTTCGACCCAGTTCTTGCCCTTGTCCTATATCACTTTGGGTTGCTGCAACGTTTTTTTTTCTTCCATTCTATCCTGTTAACAGTCACGCTATCACTGACTCCCTTTCTTTTATATCATTGCCCAATCTATCCATCTTTTCTTTCACCTTCACACTCTCCATCCATCATACATACAACATCATCATCATCATTTTAGTCGTACACTGTTAGACATAGGCCTCGACCAAGTGTCGCCATAATAACCGGCCCTGTGCTTCTCGCATCCATCAGATTCCCGCGACCCTCACCAGGTCATCGGTCCACTTTATGGGAGGCCTTCCAATGCTGCGTCTTCCGGGACGTGATTGCCATTCCAAACCCTTTCGTCCCCATTGATCATCTATTCTGCAAGCAATGTGCCCTGACAACTGCCACTTAAGTTTGGCGATTCGTTGGGCTATCTGTAACATTCAACAGCGAAGCAACTATTATTAGATAGTGGTAGCGGAGTTGGGTGGTGGTTTGGTAGGTTTTTTTTTTGTGTCGATGGGGAAAATCATCTTATGACAAAACCCGCTCTTGGGTGGAGCGGGAAATAGTGTCAGACTCTTACTGACTAAAAACTCCACGCCGTTCCTTCTAGTCTTCATACCGGGGCTCAAGTTTCCTTTCGAATAACCCCGGCCCCGGTAGGCTTCGACCCAGCTGGGGCCCTCCTGTTGCTGACAACTCAACAGTGCGCGCCGAGAGGAGTTGGGTGGTGGTTTGGTCGGTGGTTAGTTTTTGTGAAATTGTTACTATTTTAAAGTATAATAAAGTTTATTCTATTCTATTTTACCGTGCAAATCTATTTACTGTACTACGAGTACTACTACTAAATTATTAGTTAGTCTTCATTGATTTCGATTGCTCTTGCTAAATTACCTTTAATTATCACTTATCTCAGACTACGTCTACATGTAAACCATGAAGACGCCATTTCAAGTAATACAATACTTGGGCATAACCATATTATTATTATCAGTATCTATAAAGAGGTCGACAAGACAGGTGACCAGAATGAACTCCGTCACGCCAGTGACTCTGAAGGGTCAGAAAAAGGTGTACTTTGGAACACTCCCTTATAACAGTCAAGCTTATTATTGAAATTACAAGAAATAAGGACATTGGGAAGTAAATTAAAAACGTTGGAATAGACGAAGACGTTGGGGAAAGATTATCAGCTGGTCTTTGTAGGACAACAAAGGGGTATGCCCGTTATCCATACAAACTTGGACATAGTGGACACATATAGACACTACTTCAATTAATAGTCTAACTAGCAGTTTACCTGATCGCGAGTATGTTTTCATAAAAACTTTTATTTGAACTTTTTTTTTGCACATATGGGTCACGTATTGGCTACACGTCTGGGCGTGTCGGTGTCCATAAATTTTATATGTCAACTAGACTTGTAGAGAGACGTTACATCCACGCCACGCGACGCCGCCACCTGACGTGACTTGAATCAGGCGTGGTCCACGTGTGCATCGGTCTAATGTAGTGAGTTTTATCATTTATTTTATTAGAATCTGTGCCAAGATTCAAATTTATTAACCCAAGGAATAAGATTAAGTCACGAAACCTACGAGATATTTGCTCTGACAGACAGCGCCCTCTGCTCCCATTCCATATCTGTATAGTTTTTCAGGTCAACTGTGAATAAAAGACCTAAGTATTTAGATTCATTAGTTCATTGTGTTTTTTTTTTTGTTAAAATGACAATATTGATCTATTTTATTATTATAATTTATAACAAAAATACGAAATAAAAGACACAATCGTTTTGGTAACAAGGTACTTGTAAACAGTACAAGTACCTTGTTTACGCCAATAAATTATTGTTTTTTTTTTTATTTAAATAAAAAAAATAACAATAACATTGTGTCTCACGGCTGTGCCAAATTGGCCCAGATCATTATATAATTTAATTTTGTTTAACCTGTTTGTAGTGCAAATGATTATAACATTTATAATATTGCAAATGATACTAAACAGTCAATCAATAATAATATTCTAAAGGTATACCGCGGCCGGGAGTAACCTGGGCGTTGTCCTTTGCATTTGGATGATTTTAATATATGTTAAGTTGCTCGATATTATTCCAAGTAAATGAAAAATAAAAACAATTGACTAATTAAAATGGTTCATGGTTCTGGAGTGGCAACCACGTACCGGAAGACGCAGCGTTGCAAGGCCTCCAAGAAGGTGGACCGATGACTTGGTCAGGGTCGCGGGAATCCGATGGATGCGTGACACACAGGACCAGTCGTTGTGGCGACCGATCGCTGATATGATGATGATGATGAACTAAACTCTTAACTAAAATATGGCGTCAAAAAATTCCTCCGCATCGCTGTCGACTGGAAGTGTGCCCATAAGACTGGCGGCATTGCCAAAGTAAATGCCAGCAGCTTGGGTCACGCGAAACATTTACAATATTCATTTAAATCATTTACCTATTTATTTGATTCTTTATGCACTCAGGCATTTTCTACCAACCAGCCTCGAATAAACGTTTTTCTTTCTTTTCCTCATGAATCACTCTGTCTATAAATATAAACCGTATGAAATTCCATTCATTATTTTTTTAAGTTTATTGCAAATAGATTCTAATAGACTTACGCGGTGAGGGCCTTAAGGATATTCTATTCTTACCCTCCACCAATCATTTGGGAACTTACCATGACTAGCTAAGGTGATTATCACACTGTCACGCAAGTATCTCCGTTTGTATTGAAAACACGTACAGTCAAACACACCGAAAATGCATCCACGCGCGTACATGCAGATCACGCGCCTACAAGCGAAGAGGCATGCGCAGACGTGCGTGGTTGCGGGGCGAGATGCACGTTATGGCACACTGGGTTATTTGGAATGAGTTAGAGCCTGCGTAAATCTACAAAACGCTACTAAGCGCGTGAGTGCGTAAAAAACCCGCACGATGATGCAGATCTGCACTTCCGCAAGCACGTGCATTGACACGCAAGTCGCAACTTGCAGAGTTATGCGTAGCAGTGTGATAATCGCTTAATTCATGAATCCCCAAGCGACCACCGGTGGCCGCGCATCTATTGTCTTACTATTGTGTCTCTAATTGACGGTATCTGAAGGGTTAAATGCTAAAACAGTCGTGTGAACGAGAAAGAAGGATGGAACTATACCTACACCCTATATGTACAGCTTCATCTCTTTATTAATTCAGTTTAGGCCGTAAATTGCGTTGAGCTCGTGGTAGGGCCTTAGCACTCAGATCAGCAATGATCGGCTACTAGTAAAGGTCATCGCCGACCTCCACGGAAGCGGTTGCGGTCGCACCTGCCGATGACCGTTTCTTATTAGCCGTGATTGTTTTCTATTTCAAGTGTTCGCCAATATTAGGGATTTGGTTTCCTGTTGGTTAGATAGTGATACAGTTGGGTTTGTGTTAACTGTGTTTTGAAAGAGGTTAACGTTGTTATTTTCTTTTTAGGTTGGAAATCTTCCCATAATTGGTCCCGATTTAGGGTCCCCCCAACTAAAATGGGCGTGTCAGACTTTTACTGACTAAAATTCACTACTATGCTCCTTTTTTTGCGTTCCAGGACCCTGGGGTTCCTATTCGGATTAAAGAAAAAATGGAAGTGGACATAGAAGGGAAAAACAGAATATAAAAAAATCAATCTAGCTGTTTGGGAGGTGTTCGATAACAGACACTCAGACATGTGAAATAAATATTCATTGAACTAAATACTTTTATATTACAATTTTCACATACTATTTGCATATTTAAAAGTATATAATTAACCATAATACATATTAAAAAAAATGATAAAAAAAAGTTCTCCATTAAACAATACAAATTTAAATTATGTTTTTTTATTCTATTTTTATTTTAGTGACTGTAATATCATGAGTTACAAATTAGAGTCATTTTTATACGTTATCATTTATATTAATACATAAATACCTATTTGAATTACAAAATGAATTCACTATATTTCCTTAAAAAATACAGAAATATTTATTAATCCGACATCATTGTCGTATATTTTAGGCCGTTCGATTCAAGCCGGGGTCCGAAGCAGGTATACAATAAGGCCATAAAGAAGACGTCAGACAGCCAGCCTTAGGCTGAGTCTAGACCGCAGCCCAGTTAGCCTAGATATTATCCAAGGGCAGGGCTGTCAAACCTAAAGTGCGCAAAGTTTGATCGTCCGAATAATCTCCATATTATGAACTGGTGTATATTTTAAAATCATCATCACCATTTCAGCCGATAGACGTCCACTGTTGGACATAAGCCAAGTGTAATGAACGATCCTGTGCGTCCCGCATCCATAGGATTCCCGGAACCGTCACCAGATCATTGGTCCACCTTGTAGGAGGCCTTCCAGCGCTGCGATATTTTTTAATAATAAAAAGACTATCACACAATGCCGTGTAGTCCCAAGCTAAGCAGAGCTTGTGTTATGGGTACTAGACAACTGATAAACATACAGTATATATTTCCATATACATATTATAGATTAATTACACCCAGACACAGAACAAATGATCATGCTCATCACACAAACATTTGTCCTGGGTGGGAATCGAACCCACGACCTCCGGCATAGCAGTCAGGGCCACTAACTACTAGACCAACAAGCCAGTCAAATGAACTTAACCCTTCAAACGCTCGCTGGTATTCAACAGGCCAATCTAAATGTCACATCAGTAGGTATATGTCACTCCTATTGACAGAGCAAAAAAAATAAAAAAAAACGTTACCTCTTATAATATCACTAACATTATATTTATGAGGTAAAGCTTGGTTTTTTTTAATAAAAAAAAAAAAAATTAAGTCTGTATTGAAATTAGTTATTTACTAATTGTAGTCAGTTCCGCTCGGTCTTGGAGCGGAAGTAAATGGATGATTTCCTATCTTAAAAAAAAAACTTAATTATTTATTTGTAGGGATTGGCCATCCCTAACCCAGATTATGTCCTGGAACAAGTACAAACACACCTGAGGCGACTTTCTTTCACTTGTTATTGAGTTAAGCTCCAACGGCTTCAACTTTGAAAGTTTATAATAATAATAATAAACGTTCTGTGGTCAACTGATATGGTGGCGTTTTTACTATTTTATTTGATATTATCTATATATATAAAAATCAATGCCACTTTTCGTTGTTATTTTATAACTCAAGAATGGGCTCACCTATCCAAACCAAATTTTTAGGCTTTGTTCGGACTATTTAGTAGATGGTTTATGTGAAGTTTGGTAGGGTAGAGTAGGGTATAGTAGGGTAGAGTAGGGTAAAGTAGGGTAGAGTAGTGTAGAGTAGAGTAGTTTAGAGTAGTGTAGGGTAGAGTAGGGTAGAGAAGGGTAGAGTAGGGTAGAGAAGGGTAGAGAAGGGTAGAGTAGGGTAGAGTAGGAAAGAGCGGGAGCGAAGCTGCGCGGGCAAAAGCTAGTTATTTATAAAAATAATAGTTATAATGTTCGGTTTACGTGGTGTTTTTCTTTTAATTGATATAAACTAGTGCTTGACTGCGATCCCACCTGATGGTAAACGGTGATTCAATCGTTGATGGTGAGGCGCACTAGTTTTTTAGAGCCTATACACTCTAGCCTTGAAGACACCTAAATTATAATCGGAAGGAAAGACCGCAGCAGACAAATTGTTCTAGTCATTCAACGTACGCGATATTAACGACCAGAGATGCATTTTGGATAACATTTAAAAAAAAAAAATTCATTGAATACGCGGTGTGCCTTAGACATAAAATACCGTTTAAAATCATAATTATCCCTTTTTTTGAGGTAGAAAATAATCAAAAGACTTCTCCCACTCTAGAGTGGAGTGCAAAGCGTATCAGATATTTATTTCCTTACTATATTTCTGTATTTTTTCTTCCTTTCAATATCAATATACGTAAAGAAAAAAAGAAAACGAAAAAAATAATCTTACAGTTTTTCAGCTGTGCTAGCAAACGGGCTGTCCCTTAAATATACTTGCTTGTCCCGTGACTGTGCCTAGCTGTAAGATAGGTAACTATCCAGGACAATCACTGTAATCTAGTCTAGACAACAGTTACAATATTGGTCGAAGTACAGGTAGACAGCTTATGTTTATATTTTTGTCTATGTTTACTAAAGTTATCTTCTATATTGTCTATACTTACTAATATTGTAAAGAGAAAGGATTTGTATTTTTGCTTCTCATTAATTCATGAATCCCCAAGCGACCACCGGTGGCCGCGCATCTATTGTCTTACTATTGTGTCTCTAATTGACGGTATCTGAAGGGTTAATAAATAAAATCAATAATTAATAATCATTTATTATTTGTTTAACAGAGGTAGTGGATACAGATCCTAAATAAAGTTGTAGGTGTTATGCCTAAAAACTGATACTACTGGATATTTTTTTTTTACTTTTTACTTTTGCGCGCTAGTAAAGCCGCTTGAAGAAGCTACTTATATACTTATCTTGTCAAAACGCCATATTTTATTGCGGTCGTATGGGTGTGATGAACTGTGACGTTAAAAACCACGTCGGACTTCTCTTTCTAATTAGTAGCTTTGAAACTTTTTAACTTCGTTGTTGAGATTGAGAGAGAAGATATTTTGAAAATTCTATTTATAATAAATTCATTTTTTTTTTCAGGTTTTGAATACCCATAGTTAAATTAAATTAAAAACTTAACTACTTGCATTATATCAAATTACACTTAATTAGCAATTTCATAATTAAAAATTCTTTCTTTTCTCTAAATCTTAACACAAAAAGATTTTTAACAGATAACTCAAATCTTTCGAGAAAAAGTTTTATCATTAGGTATCATCATTTTAGCCGACTAAAATCAGACTTTTACTGAGTCAAACTCACCAGGGTTCCTTCATTTCCCCGTTGCGATCCAGGGCCAGGCTAACCCTTTCAAACAATCCCTCACACTTGACCATTTAAAAGTACCCTTCTGAACTTATCACTGCCCTTTCCTGACCCCTCAGAGTTCATTTAACCCTATGCAAGAGGCGACAGGTGACTTCACTAGTCTTCCGTTACAATTACAAAAACACACCCTTAAGGACTGTTCGAAGTAGAAAAAAAAAATTCAGAATGCATTTCCTATCAGCTGGTTTGGTACAAAGTTTGTAAATGGTACCACGAAACTTGTGTCATAGCACTTGTGTTTATAGAGGTAAGGTTGAATTTTGCTTACAAATTGTTGACGACAGCTGCAAAACAAAACAGCTTTATAAATGTGGTCAGCAAAATTGTCTGTTCTATTCTATTTCGTGGACAATAAGGTTCAATGTCGTTTGTGGTTTCAGTAATTGGACTGTTTTCGGTAGCTTGGTTTTTGTGGCTAGGAAGTTCGAAGATTGGTTAGTTCCTAGTTTCTTTACAGTAAGTTATTTTAGTAATAAATGGACAAGGTACCGTTTTTGTATTAATTTTCAACCGTTTTATGTATATTGAACAAGCTAGTTATTCTTCTCTCTAGTACATTAAAAGGCAAATATTTTGGTATCTATAAACTTTACAGTAGTAAATTATTGCAGAAACTTGTAATAATAATAACAACAGCCACACGCGTTGATCTCCCTTCCAAGGTTAAGCAACGTTTGCCGAGGTCACTCGATGGATGGGTGACCAACCCAATATAGGTTTGCACCGAAATTCCTCCGTGCCTCAGAATGAACTGCCATTGGTTTCGGCTTGCGTTATGGAACCAGGAAACCATGAAATCTGCCGCCAGTCTCTTCATCATCATCAGACTTTTTCCATGTTCTCACTGCTGGGACTCAGGCCTCCTCTCTAGGAGAGGGTTAGAGGGAAATACAGAATACATAAAAATACAATATTTTTCACGTGCGCGTGCAGCCTCCTCCTTTGCTAGCATTACTGCATCACAGAAGGAAGCGGCCGCCTCCACTCCTCCTCGCTCCCGACCGTGGCCTGTACAAAGGCATAAAATAGATAGGTACAGAAGACAATCTCATGTATGTACTTCAGCAGCAGGAGGGGCCCAGCTGGGTTGAAGCCTACTGGGGACAGGGTTGTCCGAAAGGAAGCTCGTGCCCCGGTATGAAGGCTAGAAGGAATGGGATGGGGTTTTTAGTCAGTAAGAGTCTACACTATCTCCCGCTCCACCCAAGAGCGGGTTTTGTCATAAGAAGATATTCCCCATCGCAAAAAAAAACGAACAAAAAAAAATGTATGTACTTCACTTTTTATACCTACGCTCGGTGGACGCACACTAATGAGTGTTTGAGCCGGAACTGTTCGACGAGTGAGCCGAGGCGCTCCGAGATATCGTGTCCGTGAGAGGTGTCTATGTGTGCATTGCTCAAGCGTGCTTTGTATGTAGATTGACTTCTGTACCTATATATTAAATGACAAGGGGGGTATGATAGTGGTCCGATGAGGAAACAGACTTGGCGGGATCAAATATTTCATAAAACTATCAATTTCAAAATAATTATCATATCTGCTCAGAAAACATCAATTGAACTATTATGAAACACTCCATAGTTTTATAATTATACAGGATGTTACTTCAATATCATTGTCATCGGAAATGACTTCACCCTCTATAATAGCACGTGCCATAGACAAGTGTAGAAAAAAGTAAAAAGTTCGTTAGAGCATGTGTTTGTAATGCTTTTAAATTGTTCGTTTTGTGAATATTTAGATCGACCTTCTGTTAGATCGTTAGTTTCTGGGTTTTTTGGGGTAGATTACATATTATAAAGATTATGTCACGGCTGTCCATAAATGTGTTCACGTTTCCACAGCTCTTCACTATTCACCGTAGACTTAGGCTTGCGGACGGTGAGCAATGAGTAGCTCGCCGTCCGGTAACCGTTCGGACCGAGCTTGAGTCATCGACGGCGTTTAGTGTTCCACTCGTGCTTCAAAGAGATATCAGCAAAACTGTTAGGACGCAGCAGGGTCAAAGCTTACCGGGTCCCTGGAACGAAGGTAAAGAAGGAACAGGAGTGGGGTTTAGTCAGTAAAAGACTGACACACCCTCACGCTCCGCCCTAGAGCGAGAAAAGTCATTGGATGATTTCCCACCTAAAAAAAAACTATTATTTATTCTAATAACAGTAACCCGAGCGAGCATCGAACCTGTTGACCAGCGATGACATTTACGTCGCAAAAAAATCACGAATAGCACGTGGCTCCCCACCTGCTCACCCGCTAGGGTTGTCACGCGACCATTTTGTTATTTTTAATTTTTGCAGTTTAAAATGGTGTATCGTGTCGTGAGTTAAATGGATTATTCATTTTCTATATTTATTAAATACTAGCTTTTGTCGGCGGTTTCGTTCGCGTGAAAACAGGTTTCTCCATACCGACTTTGGATTGCTGCTCCATTTCTATAGAATTTTGGAAATTACTTTTTTTACGCAAAAAACATGTTGCGCCGACCCCAAATAAAACGGGATAAGGGCAGGAAGATGATGATGATGATGACTTTTTTACGCATGATACTAAAAAAATTAGAGGGAGAGAGAGGTCAAAGAAAGTATGAATGGACTGTGTGAGGAGTGATATGAAAGATAAGGGAGTTAGCGACATCGGGTGACAGGACAGAAATGCGCATGCTCACATCATAACAACTACCTTCGTGCAAAACAACGCAAATGGTTTAAACAGTGTGTTGATAGATCAGTCAGTTAGTAACGATTGCCTTTTATATTTAATAAATATATTATAGTTAAAATTAACCCTGTCTGTGTAATACTTTTTTCGCTCAAAATCATATCACCTTTAAAAAAAAACACCGTAAAGAAAAAAAATGTCACCTTTGGATTATTTTAGATTTTCTCACAGGTAGAGCCGCGGTCAGAAGCTAGTTTTTTTTTACATAAAAATATATATATAAACAGTAGCTTAGCCTTTTTAATATTTGTGTATTTATTGCAATTTCTTTCTCTAATTTTTAGGGTAACAATAGTTTGCACTTAGAAGCTGTCAAAGTGTCAACTTCTAAAAGGTTGAGCATCATTTTAGTAGTATTTATTTTATCACACAATAGTGCGTAAACTAACGGTACAATTACACGCACCGCACGTGGAAATAAATTGAAGTAATTCAATTTTATCATTTTTCGTTTTAATGTACACTTAGTTGTTATGTTTATACTTAGTTAATGAAAACTTACCTACTTCAAAATGTTAGTATTTATTTTCAAAGTTTAATTCAAGATTGTGTGTACTCACATATGATAAATGATCTTTAATTTGTAAATAGGTTTTCGAAAAACACTTTTACACGTCAATTTTGTTTTCAGTCAGTTTTAAGGAGATGAGGCCATTGTTTCCTAGCTGACTACCCTGAGAAGAAACACCGAAACAAACTCAGGACAAACCTTTGAACAGTAAAGAGAGATCATCAGAGTTAGAACCAGTGTACATCTGTAAATAAATGCAAGGTGTAAGTAACAGGTCTCCGCAAACTCTAAGGGAAAGTATATTGCTGAGCTTCCTCAGTAGACAAAACTGAACAACCTCCTTTCTTCTTTCGAGACTTTTTTTTTGGAAACGAAAAAATAAATTGACCCCTCCATACAAACCATCATTTTGTATCGAGAAGTCGGTTTTTTTTCGTTGAGTTTGTCTACTGGGCAAGCTCTTCAAGTTTGATACTTGTCCTTTATACCTTATATAGATAAAGGCACCTTAATAAGGCTTAGATAGTTATTAATTACAATATTTTGAAGTAAAAAAAATCATTAAATGATGTTGGTACTAGGTTTCTGGCTAAGAAATGAAATCCCCAACATTGATCTAACAAAATGACACCAACCAAAAAAAACTAAAACAACTGTAACTGGCTAAAAAACTAAAATAGCTAGCTAGCTAGATTAAACTAGCTTTACACAAAATCTAATATTGTTTTCATTGCGACAAATATTGTGTTTTACAAAAAAAAAAAAAACTATGAAAAACAAACACCAATAGAAATTAAAAAAATCATTCACATGACAACCCTTAACAAATATAATCGTGATGCAATGCCATTATAATGGGGGTTGTTCACTTGTGGCTTTTTTATTTAAGGCTTTAAAAGGTCAAACGGCTTTGGTGAGGTTAAAAAAGGATTTAGTGTGTACATTCACTGGTCTTTGAAGTTTACAAAATGGGGTGGATTTGAGTCTAGATCTGTATTTGTTATTTTTATTAGGTACTTAAACTAGTAACCCACCTCAGGTTCGCACGGGTGTGACCCTCGTAGTCCTAGAACGCAAAAAACAACTGAAGGAACATATAATAGATATGGTTTTAGTCAGTAAACACACTGCGTCTCGCCCTGCTCGAGACCAGGAGATGGCATTAGGATTTCCTAGCTTAAAAAAGTATCCCAGGGCCTTGCAACGGAGGCAAAAAACGAAAAGATGTAGATTTTAGTTAGTAAAAGTCTGATACGCGCTCCCGTTCCGCCCAAGAGCGAGAGAAGTAATCGAATGATTTCTCAATAAAAAAAAAATGCAAAAATACAGAGGCTTATCGTATATCACAAGTATTATAAAAAGCAACTGAACCATAAATCAAGAATTACAAACCTAATTATAGAATACTAGCTTTTGCCCGCGGCTTCACCCTCGTACATAATCGCAGGATAAAAAGTATCCTATGTGTTATTCTGGGATATGGTCTACTCGTGTACCAAGTTTCATCGAGATCCGTGCAGTAGTTTTTGCGTGAAAGAGTAACAAACATCCATACATCCATCCATACATACAAACTTTCGCATTTATAATATTAGTAGGATGTAGGTACCTACCTACGAGTAATATAAGCTAATGTTACACATAATAATAAAAAAGATCTAATTTAGCAACGGTTTTTTTAATAAAAATAAAAATCGTTGATCATAAGCGCAAAGTTCAAAATTAGAATAAACATGAAATAAAAAAATAATTTAAGCGTCCCCTCCCTACACGCTCGGGCTGTGCGTCATTTAAATGTAAAATATTCACTGTTTTAACAACAGGTGCTCAATTTATGTGAGAATTGTTAGTTAATTTGCATACCAATGTAATGGTGGTCTGTCGGTATGCTCGCTTTAGTTAGCTGGTAGTTAATTATGACTTAGTTTGAGAGTAATTGTTGCTATTTTGTTAGAATGTGCATATTTCAACAACGTTTGACATTTTTGCAAGTCCCTTGGAGCTGATAGTTTTTTCCTTAATTATTGTTAATTGATTTCTAAATGGCTTGACAACTAAAAATATGTGGCTACTAAAGACTTTTTTTTTCTTCTTATATCTTACTATTATTACTTCGTTTATTCATCAATATTACATATTACTAGCTTTTGACCGCGTGGCGTCGCTCCCGATCTTCCCTACTCCTACTCTATCCTACTCTACTCCACTCTACCCTACTATACCCTACTATGCCCTACTCTACTCAAATCTACCCTACTCTACACTACTCTACCCTACTATATTCTACTCTGCCCTACCAAACTTCACAGAAACCATCTACTAAATAGTCCGAACAAAGCCTATACATTTGGTTTGGATAGGTGAGCCCGTTCTTGAGTTATAAAATAACAACGAAAAGTGGCATTGATTTTTATATATATAGATAAATTACATTTTTAAATATTTCAATATAAAAGTAATAAATAAAACATTTAAAAATATAAAAAAATAGTAGCCCACCGGTATCAGGAACTGGGTTCAGGCTACCGGTGGTCAGGGCTCCAGAGAAAGGAACCTCCTAACAATACAAACCTATTATTACTATTAATAAGTTGTATTGTCCCACTGCTGGGCAAAGGTCTTCTTGCATCCCTTCTAACGATCATGATTTTTAGCTTATTCTCTAGTATTCTTAAGGAAGAGGTCCAAATCCATCTATATAAATCACCTCAACACACCATCTAAATATAAGAAAAATAAAAATATAAAAATGTGTTCCTAAAAACTATTCGTATTTCTTACGGGCTTTGTCCATCAATATCCACAATCGTGTATACTACCATACCTATTTAAAAAAACGCTATCAATTTCATACTATGTTACAAAAACATGGACACAACCAACATTTTAAAAAATCAAACCAAATTTTAAATATCTCTACCTCACACATCCCTAATTTCCATCCAAATCACTTGCACAGCCCTAAGGTCTTGGCGCGAAGGGCGCGTGCACGGGATCCGTTACGTCAGGTGATCCCATCAATTACATTAATTAATAAGAACTTCTGTTTGAAGCTAGGTTTCTAGTTATTTTTAATTACCTTATCTGTTTTAATAAAGGTGGAATCTAGGTAGGTTTTTTTTATGGATGGGAAAATCATCCAATGACAACTCCTGCTCTTAGGTAGGATATTCTGGTCAATAAATAATCTTAGTTCACTTTACTGAAATTGTATGACAAACAAATCACACTTAATATTATTTTTTAATTGTTATTAAAAAGATTGATATGCTCGCGTTTCACCACTATCTCAAGCGATGATGTGGTCGACGATGGAGCAGGCTTGCCTAAAAGTAACCTATTCACTCTTGAATTAAAGACCCCTAGGTTGTAGCTATCAGGAAACGCAGACTCGGGCAGGGAATTCCAGTCCTTAGCTGGACGCATAATTAATGTGTTTCCGAAACGCTTTTTTTACTTTTAATAAAACTAAAGTTTGTGAGTGTGTGTGTATTTTGTTTACTTATGTATTTATGTCATCATCATCTCCCTAGCTTATCAGCCTTTTCTTAACTAGCTTGGCTTCCAAACTAGCTGGATGCAGCTGAATACCTGTGTATTACATGGAGTGACTAACTATCAGACCTTCACAATCCAGTTAGTGGGCAACACATACCCCTAGGATAGACTGATGGGTCTGATGGTCAGACTTCAAAGATCTACGAATGACAACCGAGGCCAACGGTTTTACGTGGTTTTTGAGATGCTGGTTGTCTGTTATATCCTAGATAAACTTAGAAAAGTACCTAAGAATTACAAAAATTACATTGGCTTTTCCGGTTCCGAACTCGCCACTTCTTGCATGAGAGACGGATGCTTTAACTTCAAATCATTTCATCCTTACTGATATTATAAAAGCGAAAGTGAGTTTGTTTGTTGCGTCTTCACGCCTAAATGGTAAAACCGATTTTGATGAAACTTGGTACACGGATAGACCATGTCCTGGAATAGGACATAGGATACTTTTTATCCCGGAAGTATGTTCCCTTGGGATAATTTTCTGCTATCAGCTATGGAGCACCTAGTAACAGATACGAGTAAAAAAAAACTCCCTTACCCAAAAATGGCAACTATAAATCAGGACATTTTCACACCTCTATATCGATTTTTTGTACAATAAATACCAGTTCAATAAATCACATTCCACCTCCAACGTGTTTTCGCGGCAAGACGATGGTCGCGTGCGCAGGATTCCGTTAGCGCGTCAGGTGTCCCGCAGGTGGGTATAACGACCTTAGGGTAGTCACCCCTACGATTTGAGCACGGTTTTTTAGACGATACAGGTTTGTAACGAACGTTTTATAGGTCGAAGAACTGTGGTGATAGGGAGATAAGATGACTTCTAATTTGAAGTAATAAGGGTAAAAAATAAGTAGGTTAAAATAAGTCTGTAGGTTTAGGCCCCATTTGAAAATATTATTATTTTTATTTTGTATATGTTCTTTTTAACACATCGGATCAACGCAGGATGGATGAAATGGCGACAGGTCACGGGAACCATTTGTGACCCACGGATGCCCCTCAAGTTAAAGGGTAAAATCTACAAGTCCGTGATAAGGCCTGTCGTACTGTATGGATCAGAATGTTGGGCTGTGAAAAAGATGGATGAAAAAAGATTACATGTAGCAGAGATGAGAATGTTAAGATGGATGTGTGGTGTGACAAGAATGGATAAAGTGAGAAATGAGTATATTAGGGGAAGTTTGAAAGTGGCGCCAGTGATTGAAAAGTTGAAAGGAAATCGTTTGTCTTGGTATGGTCATGTGAAAAGGAGGGACGAAACGCATGTTGCTAAAAAAGTTATGAGTTTACATGTGGATGGACGGCGGGGGAGAGGGAGGCCAAAGAAAAGATGGATGGATTGTGTGAGAAGTGATATGAAAGAAAAGGGAGTTAGTGATAGCGTGACGAGTGACAGAACAGAATGGAAGAAAAAAACTTGTTGCGCCGACCCCAAATAAAACGGGACAAGGGCAGGAAGATGATGATATGTTCTTTTTAAATTATAAGATAATAATAATATTTTGCTTCATCTAGTTAAAATGGACAAAAAAAAAATTAGGGTTTTAAAAACTTATTTGCAAAATAAATATCATTTATTATTTGATAAAAAAAGTCAGTAGGCTAAAAATTAGTAGGTAGGCTAAAAATAATTAGGTAGGCTAAAAAATAATTAGGCAGGCTAAAAAATAATTAGGCAGGCTAAAAATAAGTAAGTAGGCTAAAATAGGTCCAGTGGTAGAACTAAAAATATGATAATCTTGCCGAAAAAGCTTTCAAACGCATTTTTCTGCTAAAGTCAACATCACATGCGCTTGATTAGGGCGTCTTGACGGTTATTACATGGCAAGGATCTTAGAAACTGTGTAGTGACCTGCCCCAACACCCTGACAAGCATTATGCATGGGTCATTATAAAACACAACCGTATTTTTAGGGTTACCCGTCCCCAAACGCCAAGACATCTTGAGGTTGAATTCCTGCATTAAGCGGTTTCAAATGTAGTAACAATTTTATTTTCACTAGGTACTTGCTTATCACTATGATTGGTGTATGTGTTATAATAAAATAACGACCACTGTTGGACATAGGCCTCCTTCAAATGTCGCCATACATTTAATTGGGAGTTGCATCATCATTATCGTCATATCAGCCAAAAGACGTCCACTGCTGGACATAGGCCTCCCCCAAGCGTCGCCACAACGACCGGTCCTGTGTTGAGAGTTGCATAATTTATTGTTTTTGTTAGTGATTAATACTGTTTGTTTTCCGATTGTAATAAAATTAAAATAAAAGATAATGACCGGTCCTGTGCGTCTCACATCCATCGGATTCCTGCGACCCTCACCAGGTCATCGGTCCACCTTGTGGGAGGCCTTTTTTTTTTTTAATTTGGAACCGTGCACTATCTTCTGACGTTTTACAAGTGCTCATGTAGGCCTATGTGAAATAAAATATTTTGACTTTGACTTTGATGCGGTCATCACTCCAGAACCCTTCGTTCCTATTGACCATCTGTTCTGTGAGTGCAGTTCCCTACCCACTGCCGAGTACGTCTGATGGTTCTTCAGGCTATCGTGTGTAATAATAAAACAAACAATCGATTTGAAAAAAATCTTTAGACTTCGTTGTCATCATTATATTATAGGTTCATCGACCTTAATTAACATCATCATTACAAGACAATGGGACAAAAACGATCGCTGATGATTGAATAATTACTGTTTAGAGAAAAACACCTGTAATTGTTTCCTTTTACTTTGAGGAAATAGGTGAATGAGGCGTTTTGTCCTTAGAAAAAGAAACTCTACTACCAATATCCTTGGTTTTTTCATTTCAAACTTATGGTTTTGTACAAGTGTAAAAGTGGACCTACATTACATACATGTGTGTCACGTGCGTCAGTTTCCTCAAAAAAACGCTAGAAGCGGCCACAAAAAAAGCCAAAAACTGCCAAGCAAAAATACAGCTGTAGCTCACGGCAACTTGTGGCCGGAGAAGCTTGAAGCGGCTTCAAGCATTTTTTTGTGGCGGAACCGCCGCACGCGAGCCACGTAAAAAGCCGCCTTAAAATAAAGCTTGAAGCGGCGTTTTTTTGTGGCCTGTGTGCGGGGACACTTAGATCCACGCCACGCGACGTTGTTCTATGTACAAATTAGGCGTGGTGGAGGTGTTAAGCGAATAGATCGCTTCAGAAACACTACGCTGCGCCCCATAACTCAAATAGCAGATTTCCGGGAAAAACAGGCAAGCTGAAGTGGGAGTAGGCTGGCTACGACGACGCACGAATGCACCCGAGGATTGTCACTTACTAGACGCCTGAAGGAGGTCGACACCGTCGAGGTAGACCGCGGCGAAGGTGGAGTGACGATCTGATTACATTCGCGAGACAAACATGGCCTAATATTGCCCTAGACCACAAAGTTTGGTAGGAGAAAAGGGAGGCCTTTGCCCAGCAGTAGGACACACAATCCTTACTTAATATTATAAAAACGAAAGTGAGTTTGTTTGTTACGTCTTCACGCTTAAATAATAAATCCGATTTTGATGAATTTTGGTACTAGATTAGTTGCGACCCTAGAGACGGACATAGGCTAAATTTTTTTTCAAAGTGAGAAAAGTGGGAGAAAGAGTTAAGTATATTCATAAACGCGGGCGAGGCCGCGGGTAAAAGCTAGTAGACTAATAAAAAAAAGTGTCTATCTATTCTGCCGACTCCCCCTTAGCGTGACATCTAAGATTAGAATACTTGTGTAGATGATAATTCCTTCGCAAACGGTTGGAAATAAGTTAATTGCAAAAATTCTCCCCTCTTTTGTTTCCCGTCTTATCAACAATGTAACGATGTAACCGACTTTGGTGTAGTGTCGTTAGTCATTTGGTATGTTTGGTTTGACGGTTATTGTAATTATTTTATTGTAATTACTAGCTTTCCGCCCGCGGCTTCGCCCGCGTGGACTACAGTTTATATCGCGCGGGCAGAGACCCGTGCTCAGCAGTGGAATTATAGGTAGCCTATGTGTTATTCCAGTGTCTCTTCTACCTGCCTACCAAATTTGATCTAAATCCGTTCCGTAGTTTTTGCGTGAAAGCGTAACAGACAGACAGACATAGTTACTTTCGCATTTATAATATTAATAATATATATAGTAGGGATTTTAAAATTTTAAGGGTTCCCGTGGTCTTGAAAAACTTCATTAGATCCACGTCACGCGACGCGATATCACGTACAAATCAGGCATGGGTTACTGGACGGTTGAGAGTGCCGTTACCTTACACGTACGGCCTCCTCCTTTGCTAGCATTATTGCTTCGCAGAAAGAGGAGGCATCCTGCCAATCCTCCTCGCTCCGGACCATGGCCTGAACCAAGGCACAGTGCGAGAAATCGCTGCCGCTGATCACTCCCACGAGGACACGGCGGTGCTCTGCGCAAGCGCCAAGCGGGTGCGACGGTCTAATTTAGATCTCATCATCATCATCATCATCATTTCAGCCGATATGCGTCCACTGTTGGACATAAACGTTCCTGTGCGTCTCGCATCCATCGGTTTCTCGCAACCTTCACCAGGTCATCGGTCTACCTTGTAGGAGGCCTACCAACGCTGTGTCTTCCGTTACGCCGTTAGCACTCTAAAACCTTTCGCCCCCAACGGCCATCTGTTCTGCGAGCAATGTGCCCTGCCCATTGCCACTTAAGTTTGGCAATTCTTCATGCTATGTCGGCTACTTTAGTTCTCCTGCGGTTGTCTTCGTTCTTGATTCGATCACGCTAGGAAACCCCGAGCATAGGACTTTCCATTGCCCTTTGGGTGACTTCAAGCCTTCTGATGAGGCCATAGTGAGCAACCACGTTTCGGAGCCATATGTCATCACTGGCAATACGCATTGATCATAGATTTAGATCCCGCTTTACTTTAATTTATGAATCCCCAAGCGACCACCGGTGGCCGCGCATCTATTGTCTTACTATTGTGTCTCTAATTGACGGTATCTGAAGGGTTAATATGATTGACATGTTAACTGCGTTTGTTTCTCTGATTGGTTAAGAGCTTAAAACGAGCCAATTGAAGCGCCGAACGGTAACGTAAAACAAACTCGCAATAACTCTATAGCATCTATGTTTACTCAACTATTTAGTTTTGCAACTGAAGCTACATAGTGACTGATGAGTGTTTGTCCGTATGTCCTTGACGCGCCTGTTCTAATCGTTTTATAGTTATACAGCTATTGTTGGTGGGCTAGTCATAGAGTCATAGAGTCTTCATGTAGTGCTATATGCTGTGGAGTAGACAGAATAGTTATAAAAATAATGTAGATATTTTAAAATGGCATTACTTGAATGTTGATTTTTTTTCCGGTTAAGTGATATTTTTTTTAAACCACTTTATTTTTGCTACTACCATGTCACTACGAAGAGCGAGGGGAGCAGTGGTTGCCGAGTGGTAATGGCCCCGACTTACGAGTTGTAGATCGCGGGTTCGAACCCAGTCAGGCTCATTACTTTGTGTAATGTATTTCATCACCACTGCTCTCAAAACGGTGAAGGGAAACATCGTGCCCGCGTGGTGGATTACGGCCCAATACCCTCTCCTAGAGAGGGAACCTGAGTCTCAGCAATGGGAACATTAATAGGCTGATTATGCTTTATCACTATGAGACTGTGAAGTTATAATAAACAAAATTCGCATCTTGTTTTTTTCCGTATTTGTAATATAAAAAAAAAAAAACACTTTATTTCTGCAACATCCATTGCTAGTGAAGGAGACCGCTGCTCGCGTGAGCGAACGGACATCCTTATGCCCCAGCCACAGATCCCGACCCCGACTACCAGTCACCGTAGGCGTGGGCTTGCGGACGATAAACAATAGGCAGATCGTCTTCCGGCCGTTCGGTAACCGTCCGGACCGAGTCATCGCCAGAGCGTAGTGTTCCACGCACGCCTCAAAGAGATGTCAGTGAAATTGTAGGGGTCTAGCAGGGTCGTAGCCTACAGGGACTATGGATCGACTTCTGCAAGGGAAACCCATGATCCCAGAACAAAAAATTTTTCAGTAAGATAACCCCATACTAAACTATATTTATTTCGCGGGTGCGCACTGTTCCCGCGCGTCAAGGAGTTGGGTCGAAGCCTACTGGGGCCAGGGTTATCCGAAAGGGAGCTCGAGCCCCGGTATGAAGGCTAGAAAGAACGGGGTGGGTTTTTAGTCAGTAAGAGTCTGACACTATCTCCCACTCCACCCAAGATCGGGGATTGTTATTGGATGATTTTTGCCACCGAAAAAAAAGAATGGTCCCAGAACACAAAGTCTTTCAATAAGAAAACCCAAAACCAGCCAGTGTTACACAAAACATCTTTTACATAACCAAAGTTCAAGAACAGTTCTAGGTCACAAACTCACACATACAAACATTTTTTTTCTAACAACTTGCAGCCACAGACAAGTGAACGAGACTAACCCACAAATTGACAATGTAAGTGCCAGTTCACACGAGCATTCCCACGCGTCAATGTCTAGGGCGCGCGTGTGAAACACCTTAACAATGACGTAATGTTATGTCATGAGCGCGAAAGGAAAAATGCTTTTACTTTGACTTTTATTGGTCATTTTATGACCCGACAGGAGTTGGAACTGTCAAACGCACGAACTGTCAAATGCTCAAGCTGTCAAATGCCCAAGCTGTCAAATGCTCGAACTGTCAAACGTCATCATCATAATTATATAAACGATGATGTAGTCGATGATTTATTTCATCACCCCTGCCCTCAAAACGGTGAAGGGAAATATCGTGAGGAAACCGGCGTGTCCTAGAACCAAAAATTCAAAGACATGTGACAGTCATCAACCCGCACCGGGCCCTCGAGGTGGATTACGCCCATTCCCTCTCCTAGAGAGGAGACCTGAATCCCAGCAGTATGCTATGTGGTCGATGATAGAGCACGCTAGCCTAGAAGCAGCCTGTAGTTGTATGTATCCAGTACACACAGGTAGAGAATTCTACTCGATCCTTAAATATACGCAAAATACAGAATCATCCTACTAACATTATAAATGCGAAAGTTTGTATGTATGGATGGATGTATTTATGTTTGTTACTTTTTCACGCAAAAACTACTGAACGGATCTCGATGAAACTTAGTACACGAGTAGACCATATCCCAGAATAACATATAGGATACTTTTTATCCTGAGATTATATACGTGGGTGAAGCCGCGGGCAAAAGCTAGTGATATATAAATCATTTAAAATATTAGTGTGATTTGAAGAATTCATTGATCAGCTGTAGTCATATTAAGTCCTAAATACACAATTCAATCAGTATTAATAAAATGACAACTTTTTAAAAATCAAATAAATCCCGGAAACAACAAATTTGAATACCGACACGGGAATCGAACTCCGAACCCACTCCCTATTAGTTTATTCAAATCGTTTGCACTCACGCGAACCTAGGGTGTATGACCATTGACCATAGGAATTTAGGGGTTACCCTTTTAACTTTATGTGATAAATGGTATAATTTAACTAAGGGTGGAAATTGACAATTAACTATTAATAAGGTGAGAATTTATTACTATTTGTTTTTTAAATTATATTAAGTACACAGAGTGAGTTTGTAGTTGTTTTTTGAGATGAGAAATCATCTATTAATTTGTTTTTCCCACTCTAGGGTGGAGCAGGAGGGCGTGTCAGACTTTTACTGACTAAAACCCACTCCTATGTTCCTTTTTTGCGATCCAGGACTTCGGGTTTTCCTTACAGTACCACGGTAAGCATGGGCTTACGGATGGCGAGCAATGGGTAGCTCTTCGTCCGAACGTCCGATAACCGTCCGGACCGAGCCCAAGTCGTCGGCCGCGGTACAGCGCGCGCCTCGAGGAGATGAAAGATAGTGCTCCAGTAAGATCAAAGCCTCCTGGGGCTAACGGTTAGCTTCTGAAAGAAAAACTCGGCCCTGGTATGAAAAGCAACGAAAGAACAGGACTGACTAAAAAGTCATTAAAAGTCTGAAACTTTCTCTTTCTGAATCATCCAATGACTTATCCAAGGGCGCGGATAAGTCATTAGATGATTTTCGCACCTACAAAATAAAAAGATCTCTCGCACGTCAACCTAGGTTGTCTCTGCTCTGCTGCAGGTTGATCTGCTTAATCGGACTTGCCTGTGGCGACCCTGATGTTAATCAAAGCCTCCAGCCAGGGCTTCCTATACTACTTAAAAACTAAGCGACTACATTAACCCTGTGGGGTACGAGCCTCGGCTTAGGGCGTTGCTGGGAGAGGGCAGCAAAAGGGACGGGCTGGATCAAGCAAAAAAAGATACAAGTTGTGAACCCGGCTCGCTGTCCGATCGTCCGGTAACTGTCCGGACCGAGCCAAGGCGTCGACGGCGCGCACTGTTCCCGCGCGCCTCAAGGAGTTGTCAGCAACAGGAGGGGCCCATCTGGGTCGAAGCCTACCGGGGTCGGGGTTATCCGAAAGGAAACTGGAGCCCCGGTATGAAGGCTAGAAGGAACGGCGCGGGGTTTTTAGTCAGTAAGACTCTGACACTGTCTCCCGCTCCACCCAACAGCGGGTTTTATCAATGATGATTTTCCCCGTCGACAGAAGTTGTGAACCCGTCAAACTTTAAACATTTCACTTCCCTCGTAAAGCTACCTTTACCGGCAAACTAAAAAAATGTCACCAAACAAAAAAACCGACTTTCAAACGAGAAACCCTAGTACAAGCAAAGGGTAAACCAATTATAAGCATTTTTTCACTAGGCTGCGTTTGCGCAGGGGTTCGAAGCAAATCTACCGTAAAATTACTATTGTTTACAAAATAACCCATTTTTACTTGTTTTATTTTTACATTTTTTAAACGACTCGCTCTACTGGTAATTGGTGTGTTGCGAAAAATATAATTTGTTTACTTCGATTTTTTTTTTCCGGTGTGAAATTATTTAGTACCTAAGAAGAAGAAAATAGAGCAGTTTTTGAGATTGGTATACAGATAAATATATAGTATACTAGCTTTTGCCCGCAGCTTCGCCCGCGTACATAAAATATAGCTTATGTCACTCAGGAATAAACACAGCTATCTGTCGGTGGAAAAATTTTGGCAATCGGACCAGAACTTCCAGAGATTACCTCCTACAAATAAAAAAACAGACTTTACCTCTTTATTATATTAGTGTAGATGGCGCAGTGGATGAGAGATTGGCTGTTGCACTCCTAGTCGTGGGTTTAATTCTTGCACGGAACAAAATGTTGCCTACAGATAGCTGTTCCAGTTCTATTGTATTTTTGAATAGTTATTTGGGGACCACAAGAAAAAAAAGATTAAACGACTGTATTTATTTTATTAGTGATTCTAAAATACTACTAAAAAAAAAATGTTATTTTATAGGTAGAAGATGACCAACCTGCACTGGGCCCGCGTGGTGGATTACGGCCCATTCCCTCTCCTAGAGTGGAGGCCTGAGTCCCTGCAGTGGGGACATTAAAGGCCGACTATGCTATGCTATGCTAGGTAGAAGATGCGCCCGCGGTCCCGCTCCAAAGAGCTCCTCGACCCCTAGAGTGAATAGGCTCTTAATAAACTAGTGCGCCTCACCATCAACGATTGCATCACTGCTTACCGTCAGGTGCGATCGCAGTTAAGCACTAGTTTAAATAAAAAAAGTGGTTTAAACAAACCGTCAGTCTAAAATACTCAACGTCAATTAGCAAAACCGGTTTTCTTTTGTTGAAAATATAACAAAAGAGTTTCGAAAAATCATTTTCGGATTAGCGATGTTATCGCGTCGTGTCCTTGGTTATTCTGGCGGTATGTACATTCATACTATGTAATATATACAAGTGTATGTTGTATGATATATGTCATTGCTACTAAAGCGTATAAAGACTAAATTCTGCCAGCGGTTTCGCTTCTGTGAAGGTAGAAAATTTACAGGGTTATTTGTAAAACATTAGCAATCTTTTAGGACTATGTTAGGAACTCCATAAATAACAACATTTGTTCTATGACTCTTAAAAAATTACCATATTTAAATTAAATGTTCTAAATGTTACGAAGTCTACGCGAAGCAAGCGATAGTACAATAGCGGAGGGGAGCGGGATCTTGATTTAAATGTGTTAGATAGAATGACGAAATCTGGAAGGCTTGTTTTTGGTAAATGTATTATGTTTTGTAAGAATTCATAGAACATAAGTTTTTGTTTATGATGTTAGTAATACAGTCCTGCAAGGTTTTTAGTATTTTACAAATAACTCTGTATAGCCTATGTAACTTAAGAAAGAAAGAAAGAAACTTAGTGATAAAGTAGTGTATATTAGTATCTTTTATTATTAAATTTAGTTTTATTTTATTGATTACTAGCGGCCCGTCCCGGCTTTGCACGGGCAATAAATATCAAGTGCGAGCCTATCAATATATTTTTTTTTTAAACATAACTTGGCAAAATTTAAGGCTCAGCACTTTTAAAAATAAATAGGTATACCTAATAATAAAATCACGCTGAGTTAAACGAATCAAAAACATTTTTTTTATTAAAGTTCAAACGATAGACAAGAAGACAGACAAACAAATGATAGTTATAAGTTTGCCCGATCATACTTACAGTTTTAAAGAGTCCGTCAAAAACCAACCTAAATGGTGGTCGCCCTACTCGTAATTAAACCCATCTTTTGTCTAGTTAGCGCTTTGTCGGTTCAATGTCGCAGTTTTTTCGTCCATACGTCATTCATATATCCGACGCCATTTTCAAACGCCATGATGGATTTTTACGATTTTCATGAGTCATTCCATTTTCGGTTCATCATGTTTCACAATATATAGCAAGTTTAGTAAAATTTAATAAATATGTGCTGTAAATTAGCCTGTTGACTGTTTGACTGGCCTGTTGGTCTAGTGGTTAGTGGCCCTGACTGCTATTCCAGAGGACGTGGGTTAGATTACCACCCAGGAGAAATGATTCTGTGGTGAGCATGATCATTTGTTCGGTGACTGGGTGTAATTTTCTATAATATGTATGTATTTAGAAATATATAAGTATGTTTATCAGTTGTCTAGTGCCCATAATACAAGCTCTGCTTAGCTTGGGACTAGACGGCGTTGTGTGATCGATGTAAAAAAATAATAATAATAGGAATTTCCTCTTTCTCATGTTCCTTCTATAAGTATTTTCAGACATCCCTCCCTACACAAAACGTTTGGAAACACATTCATTATGCGTACAGCTAAGGAGTAAAATTCTCTATCGGAGTCTGTATTTCCTGATAGAGACAGCCTAGGGGTCTTTAAGTCAAGATTGAATAGTTTATGTCAAGGCAAGCGTATTCCATCGTCAAGTATTTCATCGCTTACCATCAGGTGAGATAGTTGTCAAATGCAAGCCAATCAATAATAATAAAAATAAAATATTTCAAAAATCATTTCGGAAGAACTTATATCTAATACTAGCTTTGCTCTCCTCTACCCTACTCTACCCTACTCTACCCTACTCTACCCTACTCTACCCTACTCTACCCTACTCTACCCTACTCTACCCTACTCTACTCTACTCTACCCTACTCTACCCTACTCTACCCTACTCTACTCTACTCTACCCTACTCTACCCTACTACTCTACCCTACTCTACCCTACCGTAGGGTAGGGTACACTACCCTAATTTTTTTTTCCATAAGAACCTTCTCCTCACAATAACAAACACAACAAAAAAAAAATCAGCCAAATCGGTCAAGCCGTTTTCATGCCAAGTGACAACGGAAAACGGGGGTCATTTTTATATATATAGATTACGTTTGAAATTTAAATAAATAATAAACTTAAATAAATCGTTAAAATTAACAAAGATATTTCATTCCTATGAGTAAATTAACTTATTATTACTTACTACCTGTACTTGTATGAGGCACGAATAAATGATTTTTCTTACTTTATTTCTTTCTTTTCATTCCTTAACTAACAGCCTTTTTTTGGCGGGCAAAAATAATCCTATGACAACCCCTACTCTTGGGTGGAGCGGGAGATAGTGTCAGATTCTTACTGACTAAAAACCCACCCCGTTCCTTCTAGCCTTCATACCGGGGCTCCAGCAGTTAACGATTTCTAACAGAAATTGTTAAGGATAAGAACTTCAGGCCTGCAGAAATGTTTCAAAGAATCACCATGAACTGAAAGAACATGGACGGGTTTTAGTTACGAAAACTCTGAGACTCCCTCTCACTCCTCTCAAAGCAGGAGAAGTTAACTCCATACTCCACCCTGAGCCGGCTAAGTTATTTGATAACTTAAAAAATACATGACGACGTTTCTTCTTTGACAATTCAGTTAAAAAAAAACCATGACGACTGGTCATATAGTTTTAAGTTTCAAAAGATCTAAGGTCTCCATTTAGAACTCAAACAGGTTTACCTACACGACAAGATCAACACCTCATAATAACAAAGACAGTATAATCAGACGTAATCTCGTCAAAAACACACTGTTTTTTCGTCTTTTTCTGCCCATTCAACCTCAAACATTAACCAGTGTGAACTTTACGAAGCCGATCACGTAAACACAAAAATAACTCAAAAATACAAACATATAATCAAATAACAGTCACTACTGGATTTGTTAAAAAACAACGTTAATAATGACACCTTATGACCGTGAGAAACTGTCAACACCTCTACTGAGAATCACTATACAATCATAATCTTGTGTATAACATTGTAGGACTTTTGGGGACAGTTTTAGAAATAAAAACAAATCATTTACTTGAAGACAAAAGAGTTTATAAAAGAAATAAACTAACGAACGAATTTAACTTTTAACTAATGTTAATAATTAAAAACCGGGCAAGAGCGAGTCGGACTAGCTTACTTAGGGTTCCGTGCAAACTACAATTCCCGAATGGAGTCTCGAAGATTTTTCCGAATCTCAAAATTATAATTTTTTTGTGACGTAGGCAACATAAAATTTTACCTGTGCTATAAGGCCTTGCTTTGTTCCAAGTTTCAGGATTATGGATCAATGGAAAGTACCCTGTGAAGTTCGATCTTTGAGAGTATCAAAATATACGTTGTTTTGCAACATAAAAAGCCGTATCTTTTTTATTCGTTAATTTATAAGTTTGATTTTTTCACAGCTTGAAAGGACCGCCTATCGAAGTACAAGGTTTTAATTCCAACTCGATACATTCACGGGTTCTCGCGATAAAGGGACGGACAACAAAGTGTACCTATAACGGTGTTCCGCTTTTCCTTTTGAGGAACGGAACCCTAAAAGTAACAAAAATCAGAAATTTTATTTTAAATACACTAATAACAGGCACTTTTGAATTGTCAAAATTTTCCAAATTTGTAGAATATTTCCTATTTTTCTTTAGAAGACTAAATAACTGATCATGACATTAAAATTGAAGTTAGTAGCCCCGTATTTGCGTAGATAAGTAATAACCTTGGAATTTAATTTTGTAGAGACGTCAAAAGTACTGAATTTACGTTTCCTTGTACAAATTATCAAAATACTTGTTAGCAGAAGCTAGCACTCGTGGTTTAATTGCGTATTTAGAAGTGTAATTGAGAAATAAAATAATACTGATACTAACTACCACTACTACTTCTAACTACTACGTCTTCTACTGGTGAGATAGTAGTCAAACGCGGGCCTATCTATAATAAAAAATAAAAAACTATTCAAAAGTAATTGCTCGCAGAACAGATGGCCGTTGGGGCCGAAGTGACGGCCGTGTTCTGGAGTGACGGCCGTGTACTAAAAGACGAAGCGTCGGAAGGCCTCCTACAATGTGAACCGATGACCTGGTGAAGGTTGCGGGAATCCGATGGATGCGGGATGCACAGGATCGATCATTGTGGTGACGCTTATGTCCAACAGTGGACGTCTGTTGGCTGAAATGATGAAAAAGTAATATGGGATAAGGGCAGGAAGAAGACTAACTAATACTATAAGGGTGGAGTGGGAGAGCGTGTTTACGAGTAATAATAATAGGTCCAGAATTCAAACCCAACCAGGCTCATTACTTTGTGTAATTTATTTCATCACCACTGCTCTCAAAACGGTGAAGGAAAACATCGTGAGGAAACCGGCATGTCCTAGAACCAAAAATTCGAAGACATGTGACATTCACCAACCCACACTGGGCCCGCGTGGTGGATTACGGCCCATTTTTTTCCCCCGTTTTTCCATTTTATCCGCCCAAAAATATCCACTGTTGGACCTAGGCCTACCTCCAAGAGTCGCCACGAACACCGGTACTGTGCGTCTGGCGTCCATCGGATTCCCGCGACCCTCACCAGGTTATCGGTTCAACATTGACCCTTCTGGTACGCGGTTACCACTCCAGAACCTTTCGGCTCCATCAACTACATGGCCTAAAGGATACTTTTTAACACGATAGTATTCTCTTGGGGTAAATTTCTACTTTTACGCGGGCAAAATCAAGGGCAAAGGCCAGTCTTACAAACCAAAAATATTTCCCCCTGTTAAAAATCACCACATCCTAAAATTACGTCATCCAATGATTCATTAGGTAAAACATAAGCAAATAAATAACTTTGTACATGAGATAACTATCGTCGGATACGTGTGAATAAATTGTGGGAATTACGGCTACACATGAGGTGGAGAGATGTGTCTGAAGATATAGATGATTTGTTTTTTTTTTTTTTAATTGTAGCTAAATGCAAAAAGGTCTTTTTGTGCAATGGGACCCGATGACCTGGTTACTAAATAATATAAACAACAAAAAATTCCTAAAAATAATCTCATTCACAATATATCCAAGACGTCGACGGCGCGCACTGTTCCCGCGCGCCTCAAGGAGTTGTCAGCAACAGGAGGGGCCCAGCTGGGTCGAAGCTTACTGGGGCCTGGGCTATCTGAAAAAGAGCTCGAGCCCCGGTATGAAGGCTAGAAGGAACGGAGTGGGTTTTTAGTCAGGAAGAGTCTGACACTAGCTCCCGCTCCACTCAAGATCCGTTGTCATTGGGTGATCTTTGCCCACGAAAACAAATTATCTTGTATATTATCTCTAGGTATGTTTTTTTTTTTTTATGTGGAAGAAAAAACTCATAAGAAGCAGGGCTTTCTTACAAACTCTAAAAACACAACTACCTCTTCATCCTACCATCTCATCTTTATAGTTTTTTAACTATTTTGGTGTACAATAAAGTCTATTCTATTCTGTTCTGGACTATTGGCGATAAGCGGACAGAGAGTTAAGTCTTGCAAACCTCCGATGAAAAGGAAGGATCCTCTGACCAGACAGATGTTATGTCTAGTGGGCAACTGCTCAGCTTATGATTTCGCGCGGAGAACTTTAATTGGGCAGTGCAGGATTAGTTCTTATGTGACGCCATAGATGTCGGCTACAAGTCTATCTTCAGAAATATCCCCGACAAAACCACCGCATGTATAGCACACGGTATTGTATTGTCAAATTGTTTCCCACAGCCTTGCGCGTGAGCTTCGCCTTTTTGTGAACGAGCGATGGACGCTGCCTTCATGTGGCTGCAAGTCTGAACACGTTGAGGATCGGTAGTGGTGGAGTATTTATTAAGTTATTATGTGAAAGACTTGCGTTGGATATGCAAGTCACCTGAGGGCGTGTAAAAGAGTAGCAGATCTGAGTTCACAACCACTGTGAGAGGCCCAAGAATGCGGTTGCTGTGGCCGAAATCGGCTACATGGCATCATTTGGAAGACTATCACGGGACAAGGCTAGGAAGATGATGATGATGATGATATAGAAGATTATCTTCTGCTAGCGGCTTTGTCCGCATAGCATAGCCGGCCATATAATGTTCTTACTGTTGGGTCTCAGGCCTCCTCGTTAGGAGAGTAAATGCGCCGAAGAATACTCGGAAACCAGGACTTATCAGTCTTGGTATCGTTTTACCCAGTTACTGGGTTGTGAAAGTCAAATAGGCAATCACTCCTTGTAACATAGTCGGCTTTATAATGTTCCCATAGTTGGGACCCAAGCTCTAGGGAATGAGCCGTAATCCACCACGCAAGCCCAGTGCGAGTTGGTGGATGTCACATTTCTTCGAATTTTTGCTTCTAGGACATGCCGGTTTCCTCACGTTGTTTTCCTTTTACCGTTTTGAGAGCAGTGGTGATGAAATAAATTAGCCTGGCAAAGGCAGAACCAGTGACCTTCAACTCGTAGGCCGGGGCCGTTACCACTCGGCTTCTACTGCTATCTCTTGCGCTTCACCATCAAGGATTGCGTCGCTATCTACCACTAGGAGGGATCGCAGTCAAGCACTAGTGTGTATCATGAAAAAAAATAAGGTGGAAAATAACCACATACTGCTAACCAATTTATAGATTTCTTGGAATTCCTTTTTCTGATCCCATCAGACAAAGAAATATAATCATATGAGTCAGTTTGTTCACACGAAACTAAAATATACTTAATATTCAATATTATGTTTGTATAAGTCAAGTCTGTTTTTTGGGTCTGAGTGTATACCTAAATTAAGAAACTGGTTTATTTTGGGACCCTCACTTTAATTGGAAACAAGCATATATATTTTAAACAAACAAAGGAGTCTGTTTTTTGGTTTTTATTAAAACTCACTCAATTATGGATTGTCGTATAAAGATTCTAGAGTAGCAACTGCGCACCGGAAAACGCAGCGTTAGAAGGCGTCGCACAAGGTGGACCAAAACGATGTCGTCTCACCGTTCAGTCACGTGGTCAGAACAAAAGAATTGGCAGCAAGGTCAACTCAAACTCAAACTGCCCCCTTAGCTAAGTTACGAAACGGTTGTAACTTAGCTAAGGGGGCAGGTAAGAGTTGCGGTAATGCGATGGATGCGAGACGCATAGAACCCTTCGTTTCGGTGACACTTAGGGGAGGTATACAGATGGCGTTAGAGACGAAATGAAATCATGTAATGCTGTCTATAAACTCCATCCGTATATGGCGACCCTGCCGAAGTGCAGTGAATTCGGGTGCGCGGATATCGAATTCTACATTTCATTCAGCTTCTGTCCAGCTGTGGACTTTTTCGACTAAAATAATGATTGTTGTCGGATGGAATAACTGGCTTCGCAATTTCATCCGCGTTTTTGGTAACTGCTCCGCTCTTGTTAGTCCTACTACAAAACTTTGGCATATCTACCGAACAGACCAAGAGTTCTAGAACAGCCAGCATTCCCAACTAGAAGAATTTCAACATTTGAATATTAAAATTGAAACAAGCGCGGTGAAAATATTAGTTTAACAACAAAAGGTATCCTGTAGGAGCGTCCGCGATGAGAAACGTTCTGCCGCCATGTTGTCCATAGAGTAACGAAGGAGTTTACTATAGATGCGGCGGTATTATACCACGTACATTGAAGGACTGGAACAATTTGCCTGCTGCGGTCTTTCTGTCCAATTTTAATTTAAGTGTCTTCAAGGCTAGAGTGAATAGGCACTGTTTGCCATCAGCTGAGATCGCAGTCAAACACTGGTTTATATCATTAAAAATTATTATTATTATTTGGGCGAGTACCTAATTTGAGCGTAGCGCAACTTGGAAGGCGAGCTAAGTATCAAAGACGGTAATATTATGATCACTATCTCAGCTTTTGTTAATGCGATGATGTGGCCGTCGATGGAACACGCTTGTCTAGAGCAATTTATTCACTCTTGACTTAAAGACCCCTATCAAGAAAAATAAACATAAAAAAACACACAAAACACAAAAACAAATTAACAAATTTGTATTGTAATTTAAATCTTGACTATTGTTTTGAATATAATATAAATTTTAAATTTTCATATTGTTAAATAGTGTATGCCCAATGGGTAGCTTTTTGAGTTACTATAAATTAACTATAAGACCTGCTGTATCACCAAAATGCACACTAATAAATACTTTGACTTGACTTTGACTTGACTTTGACTTTGGGAATTCCACTCCTTAGCTGTACGCAAAACGAATATGTTCCCAAAACGCACGTATGGGTGGGATGTCTACCATATTTTACTTTTGTTTAACTTTTTTCGATATTACATTATTATACCGCATCCACCCGCTCTCATTTCCCACGTGCATGCCAACACGAAACAATAGCAAAGCCGGGCACGAACCCGGCGTTTTAAATAATACATAGATACACATTTTATTTGCAAAACGGAAGCCCCGTGATTTATCTGTGTGTGCACTTAATCGCTGGTATTGCCAGTGTACTTTATATGTAGTTTGTATTTAAAAATACTGTAAATCTGCTAAAATATTACCAACTACCTTTAGCCCACTGGGCTTCGCCCGTGTACATAAAATATAGCCTAATAAATTCCCCCATTTTAGGGAAGTTGGGGGTTAGAAAGAGACAAAAAGTAGTCTATGTCTCTTTCTATCCCTTCAACTATCTCCACTTAAAAAATCACGTCAATTCGTCGCTCTGTTTTACCGTAAAAGACGAACAAACAGACACAGGCACTTTGCCATTTATAATATTATAGTATGGATGTCACTCGGGACTCGGGACTAAAGCAGCTTTCTATCGGTGACAAAAATTTTGCTATTAGACCAGTACTTCCAGAGATTACCTCCAACAAACAATTAAAACTGAATTTGAGGAAACCGCCATGTCTTAGAACTAGAAATTCGAAGACACGTGACATTTGCTAGCCCGCGTTACACCCGTGGGGTGAATTACGTCCCATTCACTCTCCTAGAGGAGAGGAGGTCTGAGTTCCAGCACTGGGGATACTATAAAGCTGATTAGCATAGCATACAGCCTTACAATGTGCCCACTGCTGGACCTAAGAAAATTGTTGAAGTGATGTTCACATGACGTTACCGCAGGCTCTAATTTAAAGTATTTTCAGCTCCTAATTTAACCAGCTATAACTCTAATAAAAAACCTTTTTATAAAAGAGGAATAACCGACTTCACAAAAAAATTTACTTGAATTTGAGTTCTCGCGATACCAACTTGGTGACTATTTGGAAAGTATATCCTTTCCAACAAAAAAATAATTTTTCAAATCGGTTGGCAAGCGACGAAATTATGCGCGAACAAACATAAAAAAAAAATACAAATATCCGTATTGAGAACCTCCTCCTCTTTTAGAAGTCGGTTAAAAAGCATATCTAACAGAATCTTCTTTTATTTACAGGTACAAAGATGATAAAACGTCAGAAAATACGCAAGAAAATCCGGTGAGACCGTCCCTGGTCGCAGTGACAATGTGACAGTAACAACAAACAGCTAAAACATACTAAAAATACTCCCAAATAATTCTCCTAACACTCTCCTAATTTAGATTTTAGTCACAATAGTTAGTGCCAATAATAGTGAAAAAACCACAGAGTTATAGACGAATAGAGAAGACATCGAACTCTTGATGCAACGATGAAACGGTGCCACATTTAATACTGCCACTTCTGACAACATTCTAAATTCAAATTCAAAAACAATAGTTTTAATATATAGAACATACATAGTGAAAAAGAACAAAAAAGTGCGTTTACAGAGTGAGGAACAAAAAAGTGATTGAAAAATTTTGACAATAAAGTGACGTTTCAAACAATTTGGACATAAAAAGTGATGTGCTAAGAATGGATCTCCACGCTCCTCAGTTGGTAGTCCATTCCTATGAACCCCATGCCCCTCTGCTGGAGGTGGAAGGTTTAGATCCTCATAGTCCTCAGCAGAAGGTTCTGATACATGCACCAACGTTACAAAGTCAGGAGTTGATGAGCAGTGACCACCGGAACGGAGGTGAGCAGAGCTATGGTAATGATTTCAACTTTTTTTTTAACTATAATTAAGAATACTTTAAAACATAATATTATTCTCGTCTAAAAGACATTCAGAAAACTGCTTTGACAAAGGTCTTATTTGTCAAAATGGTCTCTTGTGGTGTTACATTAATTCATCGAATATATTGCACTACACAAGGTTGAAAATTACATCATAATTATTTTTTAAATAATACAAAATAAAATCACTGTTTATTTCTCTGATCAGTTCTTCTAAGATAAGCCATGGCTTTTGATGCAGTTTTTTGTAGTATGAAAATCTATAAACAAAGAAGATTTCTGTATATATTAGGCACTAATGGGAATGGGGCGTCTCACCGCTCACCAGTTGTTAATAAAGCAAACAACGGAAAAACCTTTGCCCACAGCTATGGATTTTTTTAAAAAGCACGATTAACAAAATATAGTTTAGTTTTTGCTTGCAATGGATATAATTAACTACACTTTTGACAGGATTCTCGCACTGATTTTTAATGCAATTTTTTTTATTTTTGTTTGTAATATTAGCCTCGATACAGTATTATTGAGAGCAGATGTGTCTGATCTGACGTAGAGTACGACTTTACAGATGACCAGTACCACGCCCACAGCAGCAACCAGAGTGGAGACGGTGAGTCACTTTATATTTATTCTTTTAGTTTTCTAAGTATTCAATTCTTCATGACAACGATAACGGCCATAATCATCATTCTTCTGCTCTCATTCCAATTTGTGTTGTGTCAACGTAACATGGATTCTTCTTTTAGACTTCTGTGTATGTTGTTAAATTAAATCAAATCATAAAATTTTCATTGAATATAGGTATTGTACAATAAAGCGGTTACAAAAATTGGCTATTGAAAATTTACCACAAAAAAATGTAGGTATGTGTAAACTCGTCACACTTGTTAGCGAGCCTGGAGCATTCTGCCTGTTTGTGAGGAGATTGTATTAAAAATCAAAATGATTAAAAAAAGAAAATTATTACAATACTAATAAGTTATTTTAGTATTTTTGTCTATATACACTGTAACTTGAATAAATATTAAACACGAATAATAAGACTAGACCTGTAAAATAATGACACAACTTATTTTCCCCGTCGCGTCTATCCGTTCATAGCTCTATAAGTCCATCTTCTATTTGCATTTCTTCCCATCTCAGCTCGTAACAAATGTTTGTAAAGAATTAATTCCGTTTAATTTCTCAGACTTGCCTCTCGATTCAGTTTAACTTTTTGTGACTTACATTCTAGACTAGACCGAGATAAAAAAAAAGATAAACCTGTCACCTGTCACGTTTTGATAGAGAGTTTTCAGACTGTGTGTCGATTCGATAGGCTGTGGTTTTCACTTGGTATATGGAACGATTCCTAATTGACTAACTGACCGTGATATTAAATTTCTTGTATATCTCTTGTCAATTTTAATGTAGTTTGCTATAAAGATTTGAATGTAATTGTAGCAAAAATTTTGAAGACTTCTTTTGAACCAATATGTTTAAGTCTTTCATGTGGCTATTTTTAGAGATCTCTCTGTTTTTGTTTTATTATTTATTCACACACAAGGAGCTATTTTGGAAAAGGCTAGAAAGTTAATGATGGAAGTAGTGATCGATTATTTAATGAATATTTTTACATTGTAAATATGAGTGCTGAAAAACGATTATTTCTATAGAAAAGGAGACGTAGTAGTTTAAAATAAGTGAAAAATATGTGTAAAAATAAGCGAAAAGGAATATTATTTGAAATATTTTATTTATTTATTGATTTCGCTTATTCACTATCTGACTGGATGCTAAGCTCTGAATAGAAATTGTGAATAGATGTTTCAGAGTGCACTAGGTTACTTCTAAGTAACCTATTCACTCTTGACTTAAAAACCAGGATTTAAGTCTATCAGGAAACAGACACTGACAGATAATTTCACTCCTTGGTTGTAGGTACGCACACTGAATTTGTTCGCAAAACGTTTTGTACGTAGGACTAACACAGATATATTATAATATTATGTAACTATACAACGTCATCATTTCTGAAACCACTTAAAATAGTCATTTTTCGTTTCTCGTTTTGTTTTTATTTTCTACATTATTTCAATTCTCAACTCGTTATTCAGTCGAAAACTTTCTTTAAAAATAAATAATACTAAAAAAAAACCGTGAAATTCTCATCCATCTGTAATCCGTAACTTGTCTACAAAAATAATATAAGTTAGTAAAGTAGAGAAAAACTAAGACGCTGGTTAGTAATAAAATATAGTTTTAAAAGAACAAAACGAATTGATTTTTCACAGTGATTAAATAAAAATATAAACAGCCTAACTACCGGATTCTGAAAACCACTAAATACATTTTAATCTGTTGTCAAAAGTTATCTCAATTCGTTTTTATTTATCTTGCTTAGACATAACAATGTTCTTTTTTTTGGTTGGAAAATCATCGAATAACTTCTCTCATTGTGAGAGAGAGTGAGAGTACATCATACTAAGGCCTACCGCCACAACGGTCCTGGCCATGCGACCCTGGCCAGGCATCGGGCCACCTTCCAATAAGTAGACATTTGTAAACTTGGCGTATTGTACCTGAGTTATTTGAAAATAACTGACCAAGACTGAGTCAAGTGACTCAAATTGGCTTATATTTAAATGATTGTTTTTATGATTTTGATTATAAATTATACCTTTTGTTTTTCGCTATCCCGGCGGTGTGGGGATTTTTAGCATTACTGCTTCGCAAAAAGAAGCGATCGCCTGCCATTCTTCCTCGCTCCGGACCATAGCCCGGCGCGAGAGATTGTTGCCACTGATCGCCCTCACCAGGATACGGCGGTGCTCTGCCCAAACAGGGACACCTCTACCGTATGCTCCACCGTGTCTTCGATTAAATGTACCTATGAATCATTTCCAATGAGAAACAGAAACTTTAAACAGACTATCTCCAATCCGTAAGATGTGGAAAAAGTGTGGAGGATTGTCGTGTTTTTTCAATGGCACTCACACTAGGACAGATGTTGTTCACACGGTGTCGTTTTATTTGTGTGTGTGAGTATAAATATCAGGTAAGGTGGGGCCCCAGTGTATGAGCGGAGCGAGTGCAAGAGCATAGCGGGTTTAGCAAAGCGGTTTTACAGTGATTGTTTCTACATTGGTTTTGGTATTTTTAATTTATCGCTCATGAATGAATGTTTATTTTATTTGGAAAAAATAACGATATTGCGTGTAGGTTTTTACCTAATCTTTAAACGAGTTGTTTTTTATACAAGTTACCTCCAACATCATTATAATCTTTGTTTAGACATACCCTTTCAAACCAATTTTTCCTGTTATTCCTATTTTTATTAGTAAATAGATAGATAGATAAAAACATTTCTTATCGTACACCATGAAGAATACGTTAGGACGAAATATGTAACTTCTAGACTCTAGACTTACCATCAAACTGTCGTCAAAAGACATATCAGTATCCCACTTTTTATTACCTTGGTAAAGCCACCTGTCTCTCGTGTTTGAGTTCGAAACCCGGCAAGTAACAGTGTGAATTTTTTAATTCATAATTATGTACTTTTCTAAGTTTATCTAAGACTTTACTGACACCTCACACTTCAAGCCGTTGTTTCTAGTTATCATACGTAGATCTTTGACAATCATAGTCGATTATCGGTAGTCAGATGCCAGAAAGTTGAAATAACATAGTACCGTTTGATTTTGAGCTTCTTGGTAGGAAAGAAAAACATTTTATTTTGTGTAAAAATCGTAAACCCATGAGAAAAAAGAATATATAATATGCCTCGACCGCGCAAATCAGCCAAAAGAACAGCACAATGCCGTGTCCACATACAAAATGCGACGAGTCCACAGCATGAGACACGTGGCTACGACTCTTACTCACCCACTTATGTACTCTTGTCTCTTGACTGTTACGTACGTCCCACGTAATAGTCAATTAACGTTTTCCCCGCTGCCACTAGCACCCCACCTCACTTACACGCGGGTCGACTGTCCCAACTAATTTCACACTGATTTAGTCAAGTGTACGCGCGACAAAAAACCTCCCATTCACTGCGCCGATGTGATCGGTCGACGTGGCCCGCCAGTGAAATTTCAATGAATGAGATTCGAACATCATGGTATTTTGAAGAATGATCGTTTTTGAAGAGGTAAGCAGGAGTCATCCATACTTTTTGACTGGCTTTGATTTAGTGATTAGTAGCCCTGACTGTTATACCCGAGCTCGTGGATTTGATTCCCACCCAAGACCAATGTTTGTGTGATGACCATGATCATTTGTTCTGCGTCTGGATGTAATTTATCTTTAATTGTGTTTCATTATCATCATCATCATCAGCCTTTTTTTAATGTTCCCATTGCTGGGACTCACGCCTCCTATCTAGGAGAGGGAATAGGCCGTAATCCACAATACAGGCCCAGTGCGGGTTGGCGAATGTCACGTGCTTGTTCGAATTCTTAATTTGTATTTATTTAGAAACTAGCTTCTGCCAGCGACTTCGTACGCGGATCCAGTTGCTTATGCCAGCGACAACGGGGTCGTCAAAATCAAATATCTGAAACGTCTGATGTCGAATTCTAAGAGCCCGGGACTGAAAAACAACGTGATGTGCGAGACGATTCGAGACGTTCCAGATTTCTCCCTTCCATTTACGCGCGTGACAGTGCACACACCTTAGACATGGAGCCAATGTCTCCGTATTCGATGTAATTAATAAATGGGTATAACTTAGGTGTTTCTATACCGATTTCTATGATTCTTTTTTTATTGAATAGATAATAAGGTTAACTTTTTTTAATTAGGAATAAATGAGAGTGTTATAAACGTAAGAGTAGACAAAAATAAACAAAAAGCTCCGAACTGCTAAGCTATCGGGAGTTACACGTGTTATTGTGTTGTTGTGTATTTTTTATATAATTTTAAGGAGAACATTTCCGTTATACATGATTTCTGTGTAGCTTTAACCATTAAGGCTGCAAACGCGACGGAAGCGGAAGCTTAAAAAATGGAGTAATTTCTCCCGTTTCCCCAACATTTCCCTTCACTGCTCTGCTCCTATTGATTGTAGCATGATGAAAAGTATACTATAACCTGCCCAGGAGTATGAAGAATTATTGTACCAAGTTTCGTTAAAATCCATCGAGTAGTTTTTTTTTCTATAAAGAACATACAGACAGACAGACAGACAGACAGACAGACAGACAGACAAAAATTTGACTGTTTGTATTTTTGGCATCAGTATCGATCACTAATCACCCCCTGATAGTTATTTTGGAAATATATTTCATGTACAGAATTGACCTCTCTACAGATTTATTATAAGTATAGATATATAAGTATGTCTGGTCAAGAGCAAGCCTTTCAATAATAAAAAGAAGTCTTAAATTATTTCTTTATTGAATGAATGTCTTTGAAGATGAGAAGAGAATGCAAATAGAAAGGAAGTAGAGAAAGCTGCAATCAAACTATAATGATACTAGTTCTTGACTCATTATCAGGTTCTTCGACGCCATTGATAAATTATACTTATTTGATGCGCCCAAAGCTTTCTGGAGCGGCAAGCGTGCACAGGAGGACGTAGCGCTGGTAAGTCTCCTATAAGGTGGACCGATAACCTGGTGACGGTTGCCAGAATGCGATGGATGCGAGAGGCACGTGTCCGTTCATTGTGGTGACAATTGGGGGAGGCCTAAGTCTAGCAGTGGATGTATTTTAATGATGAAGATGATATTTATTTTGCAAATAGGTTGTAAAAAACACTCATACTTGTAAAGTTTTTCGTCAGTTTAAATTAGATGAAGTCAGTGTTTCCCAGCTTACCTTATTGAATTTAGAATCCTTACTAATATTATAAAAGCGAAAGTGAGTTTCTTTATTTGTTTGTTTGTTTATTACGTCTTCACACCTAAATGGCAAAAATGATTTTTATGAAATTTGTTACACGGATAGACCATGTCCTGGAATAGGACATAGGATATTTTTTATCCCGGAAGTATGTTCCATTGGCATAATTTTCTGCTATCACGCGGGTGAAGCCGCTGGGAGCAGCTAGTTTTTCATAAAATAGCCATCCAATAGGGTCGTCAGACTTTCTGACGTCTGACAACCATAAGGGTTATGTTGATGTCGTTGTTGATCTTGAATATCCTGGGTTGTACAATTTATGAGTAGCTCTATGAAAATAATGCGCTTATCTGGTGAGGTGAGATAGTGGTCGAACGCGAGCTTCGTGTAAAACACGGGTTTAGCCGCATCTGGATGGACTGGAAATCGACCCAAAGCTAGTTGGGAAAAGGTTAGAGAGCCAAACATCACCATAACATAATAATATTATCTCAATTTCTATTTTTTTTTATTTCATTATTTATTTACATTGTGCTCACATAATAGAAGCAACAAGAAATATAAAACGAAGATTTATGTAACTCATAATTTGATTTCAAAAGAATGTCCATGAAGTTTCTTGCTCGTCCTGATTTTTTTTTTAATTGATATAAACCTGGTCTTGACTGCGATCCCACCTGATGGTAAGCAGTGATGCAATCGTTGATGGTGAGGCGCGCTAGTTTATTAAGAACCTATTCACTCTAGTCTTGCCTTCTCCTTAGAGTTCTACGCTTTGGAACGTGCAATTAAGCTTCATTTTTTTTTTTTTTTGACTGACTGTCATTTAGACAATTCAAAAGTGCCTGCAATTCGTCTATTTGAAATAATAGCTTCTGATTTCTTATCAAATGATAAAATTTTCCAAAATTATCCCAATTATCATCAGCCAAATCCTGATTGGTATTATCTATACCAGAAGCTGCAAGATCAGCTACAGAATCCACCTCTTAACCTCAACAAAGCATGTTTAAAAGTGAATAGTCTACCGGCCATTGCTCACGCGCCGGTTGAAAGCGAAACTAGCCATGTTGTCACAAAAACTGAACGAAAAAACCTCGCCCAGATGTTCCGTCGCCTGGTTGCCTGCAGCGCTCATTTCATCTGATAACTTGGTATCATTCAATTGAATATGTGAATCGATTGAAATGTAAATTGATTGAATTAACGAATCAATTAGGAAGTCATTATGTTGGGTGTTGTTTGTACGATCTTGTTAGAGATGCGGATTGTACCTTCTTAGTGGTTTAGCATTTTGGAAACCTAGAGGTATTTTAGTACTGTTTTTGCTATTTCTGTTTTTATATCATCACAAAATACTAGGCCACAAATTTCAGGTGGTAAAGTACTATCAGAGTTACCGATTGTTCGAAAGAGTTCCTGTGGTCATAGCAACGGGTAACTGAAGGAACACTGCGGGTTTTAGTCAGTAAAAGTCTGTTAATCTATCTTCACTCCACCCAGAGCGAGAAAAACTCAAAAAATCATAAAAGATGACGTGATTCATCATGGAAAAAGGATTTTTTTCTTCACCATTTCACCTGATGACTTTATTAAGCAAGATTGTGGTCAGAATCAGGTGAATCCTTTCGCATTTGATGATCCCTGGATGCTTTATTTTAATAAAGTTGATAGAGGTGACTAAAATTCTCTTTTATCCTCCCAATAAGACAAATGACTCACAACAATTCTGATAAAACCTATAAATCAATTCCAACGAAATATAAACGGAAATGGGTCACCCACCACATCTCCCCTCTCCTCAATCATCTTACATCGCAGACGTGCGCCTGCGCCGGTAACAGATACGTCTCGCAGTCGACCGCAGCCACTTCCTTGGGAACCTGCGAGGTGATTGGACGTCTTTTTTGTTTTGTTCACTGTGAATGAGTGTAGTATTTGTCTAGTGAATGGAGAGATGGGAATTAATATTGTTAATAGATTCTTGATGATTGGAAAAAGGGCTGTTTTTAAATGATCATAGAGCAACTGAACGAAAAACACTTTTTTACTGTGATTCCAAAAGAGCTTTTCATATAAATAAGGTGGGAAATCATCCAATAACTGCTCCCGCTCTAGGGTGGAGTGAGAAGGCGTGACAGATTTTTGCTGGCTAAAACTACATCTGTGTTCTACAGTTGCCCTTTGAATTTTGGGACCACAGTTTTCTTTAAACGACCTAGCAGTCATCCTTGAATCACAAAGTAATTTTAGCACTGATTTTCCTTATGACTAGCTGCTCCCAGCAGCTTCACTCGCGTGATAGCAGAAAATTATCCCAAAGGAACATACTTCTGGGATAAAAAGTATCCTATGTCCAATTCCAGGACATGGTCTATACGTGTACCAAGTTTCATCAAAATCGGTTTTGCCATTTAGGCGCGAAGACGTAACAAACAAACAAACAAACTTACTTTAACTTTTATAATATTAGTAAGGATTTACTTCCCTACTTCAGTGGGGTAGGATCTTTTAAACTATACGATTTTTTTTATATTACAAAACTGTAGAGTTGGTTTGATTGAACAATGAACATGCTAATCTCAGGAATTACTGGTTCGAAATGAAAAATTCTTTTAGTATTACCCATTTACCGAGGAACCATAGACCATGTTATATCAAGTTACGACTATCTAATAAGAGTAAAGTAAATAACCAAAAAAGTGGTTGAAATTGTGTGGGAGGGAGGGTTATTGATGTCAGCTGACATAATAGTTCTTGTTGTAGAACTGCCGATCAAAAGTTAGATCTGATTAGTCTCAAATTGCCTGCCTGAAATTATCTAATTTTTTTAATTAACTTAGTAAGGGTGCTGGTGTCGCCACATTATTGTATATTCAATTTAAACTGTATACACTACTATGTATTTAATGTAAAATGTAAAACATGATGCAAATAAATTATTATTATTATTATTATTATTATTATTATCTAGATAACCCATAAAGGTTATCCTCCTCCTCCTTGCGTCGTATTCCTCAAAGCTGAGGGTCATGACCGTGGTTCATCACTTTCGTACGAACGATATTCCTCCATCTGTTTCTGTCCCTGGCGGTGTGAAGGGCATTGTATAGCGTAGAGTCAAGAGCGGTGCGGATCTGGTCAGACCAACGTATTGGGCTGCGTCCACGAGGCCTTTTCCCATCCACTTTACTAGTCACGATGAGCATTTCGAAGTTGCCACCATCTTTTCATGAAATGTGACCTTTGTATTGTAGGATCTTTTGTAAACACGCCGATGACAACCGCGAGCAGATTTTGAGCTCTCGTAATATGAATACGTTTGTCAAAAATGCAGTCCAAGGTATACGGCCTCATCTCGTTAAAACTGACTGAAAACAAAATTGACGTGTAAAAGTGTTTTTTAAAAACCTATTTACAAAATAAAGATCATTTATCATTATCATTTACGGAGCATCCTTCTCCAGCACCACATCTCAAAGGCGTCAAATACGTTTGCGGTTATCCAGATAACCCATAAAGGTTATCCAGATAATTTCAATCCATAAATATTATAATGAAGGAACAGGAGTGAGTTTTAGTTAGTAAAAGTTTGACACTATCTCCCGCTCCGCCCAAGAGCGCCGGATGTCATTAGATAATTTTAGATGATTTTCCCACCGAAAAAAAACAGTGTTCTTTCATGATGCTTTCAAACAAACTCACTTACATCACAGTACATTATGATATAAGTGTGTAATGTTAGTGATGACCGTTGAGGCGGTATTTAGACCCGAGCCATGGCGAGGGTTTTAAGAGAGCCGAGAACGGTAATCGTTAATTACTCACGTGTATTATGCGACGTTTTTAAATACACTTGTGAAGAAAATAACAGTAAAACTAGTAAACTTTTGTGGCGGGAAAAATCTGATTTTATATGCGCGCCCATTTTTTTTTTTTCATTTTCTCGTGGGGTACGACGCGCGCCCATCCTGATACAATAAATGTAATAAAATTATGCCGGGGGAGAGGTTGAACAAAAAGGTTTTACCCACATTATAGCACTTGTGCGTAATGGTAATCAAAATGTCACAGTTTGGTATCAAGTGTCTTTATAATATACCAAAGTGAAGTCACTTTCTGAGCAAGTGTATTGAAAAGTTATTTATACTTACCAAATTATTATAACCACGTGGTTAAAGTTATCAATGTAACTTAACTTTTAAGTTACTTTCTCACAATCCAACGATACCCCTCGGAACCGGTCGCGATGTCGAGTCACCGCCATTAGTTCCGCACCGGGAACCGAACTCGCGACCTGCTACCGACGGAAGTTGATGTTTTTAGACAAATTGTCGGGTTTTTTTATGTTTGATACCTTTTAATTGAGTGGGAATTTGTGTATTAAATTGTTTATTCAAATTATTGTTTTTGATACGTTTGGTACAATTAATAATACATATAATTATAACTTAATATCTGTGTAGTTCAATACTCAATACTTTATTGCATTCCATATGTGTTTGTGTATATGATGGTATATATAAAAAAAAAGAATCAATATGGACCCTGTCGGGCACAGCAAAGCTAGGAGAGAGGACGAAGGCTAACTTGTCATCATTATTAAAAAATATTTATATGTATCCTGTAAATTAAGTACCTATCTATTTAAATTAAATTGTATATGCATGTTATTGTATTATTATGTCTCTGCATATTGGTATATTTTATTTATTTATTTTCGTCATTATTATAGATATTTAGTTATTACAGTGAAACTTGGTTAAGTGGGACCTGGATAAGTGAGAAACCTCCATAACTGGAACTTATGCTGAGGTCCCAACACTTTGGCACTGAATTACCTCTGTTAGTGGGACGAGGTAAGCCTCTATATCTGGGATTTGTTCTTTCGATTTATCATCATAGTTACCTCTATAGCTGAGACAGCGAGTAAATTTGATATGCATAAACCGCTGTAACTGAGATAACATTGTTTGTTTACTCATTCTCAACTGAAATAACCTGTATTCTCACCTCTATTAATGAAACCCTCTGTAAATGAGACAGACATTTATTTATACCTGTATATCTGAGACACTGGGTAAGTGGAATACCTCTATAAGTGAAACGACATTGCAGGTCCCTTGATGTCTCACTTAACCAGGTTTCACCGTATTATTGATAATATAATTTTTAATAGATCTATTAAAAATTATAAATCGAACTTTTGATTACATTATTATGTACCTATCTATCTAGTTACATAATTAAAATTCTTTTTTACATAATTTAATAATATGACCTATTTACATTTTAAAATATATTTTTGTAATGGATTTTTTTATTGATATAAACTAGTGTTTGACTGTAATCTCACCTGTTGGTAAGCAGTTCTGCAATCTTTGGTGGTGATAAAAAAAAAACTGTTATTATAAAAATTATAAACTCCTTGGAAACAGGGTCTACCAGGAAGTTATTGGTGATCAGGGCTCCAAAGAGAGGAACCTCTTCAAAACCCTAGCCGTGTCCGGGATTACTTCTTTTTAACAGAAAAAAAAGTTTGAAAAAATACGAACCGTGCTCAAAAGCACCGCTTTCTGATCTTTGCTCTTGACCCAGTAACCTAATAATTATATAATATAATATTCCACAATTATCACACAACGCCGTCTAGTCCCAAGCGAAACAGAGCTTGTGTTATGGGTACTAGATAACTGATAAACATACTTAAATATTTCTAAATACGTACACATTATAGATACATTATACCCAGACACAGAACAAATGATCATGCTCATCGCACAAACATTTGTCCTGAGTGGGAATCGAACACACGACCTCCGGCATAGCAGTCAGGGCCACTAACCACTAGACCAACAGGTCAGTCAAATGTCATATATCTGCGAATTTTTATCTAGAACATAGCCATGGTTTCTTTCCTTTAGCATAATAATATAATATTAACATTCTAAATCTAGGTTCACTGTCATAGTAACAAAAGTATAATTATGTAACATAATTCAAAATAATGAACCAAGGACCGAACAAAGCTAAAATAATCTAATTAAGTGACAATAATTACAATTAAATCTACGGAACCGCTACCAAACTGACCATTGACCCACAGTACCCCAAAATCTCCCGTGCGAAAGAGACAACCATATACACCATGTTCCGCTCGATTAGAACCGCCTTGTTGGAATTTTGACAGCAGCCAATCAGAATAAATTTGTCCGCGCACACTAATTGATAATGCAAAATCAAAAGATCTTATAACCAGAAACTGTCATTGTAATCTCAATCTTACTCACTTTGTTTTAAGGTCCAGTTTTGATTGTGGTATGAAACAGCTGTATCGTGATCAGAAAAGCCCAAGTTGAATACAGAGCGTTGAAATATCAGCCTTATTTTAAAGTGGCTACGTAACTTTTTGCTTGTTGCTTTAAATATTTTTTTTTTTTTTACAATCGCTTGACCGGACGGAAACTGGTGACATGTGTAGAATTAAGATTTTAGTGGAATTAATTTGGTTTTTGATTATAATACTGAACATTGTATATTAAATTACGTTGTGTTTTGACATATCCGTTCTATTACGTCAGAATTTTTCGAAAGTATTAGCAAAAAGGTTCCTATTTTATCCAACTGCGCAAGAAGGAGGTTGTGTTTTTCGAGTGCATGTATGTTTTTTTGTTACTTCTTTACGATCGAGTGGCTGAACAGATTTAGATGACATTTTTTCATATTATTTTTATAAGTATGTTTACATAATTACTTACGTATGTAATTAAACATATCTGTCAGATTTTTACACTTATTTTTCCAAAATTCCCCACTGAGATGATTTTATTTATTTCTAGAAACAAATTAACAATCCCCACTGGTGGGGATTTCTGGAATAATCCGATTTTACTGAATAAACCTTTATGTTCTTTTACTTGTCCTTTGCGTTCCAGTGCCACAATCATTCTTTCACTAGAGCAATGTTACATGTTAAAGTATACACAAACCCCTATATTGTTTGTTACGTATTCAAGCAGATAGTGATTAACGGACTTATATATTTTGTACACCTTTAAAAAATACAATCGTACTTTGCCTTATTTCTTTTATGGTAGCAAAAACTTGACACCCCAAAAAAATCATTAGTATATTTATACCAGTTTCGTTTGCAGCAACCAAATTTTAAGATGATCAGATTGTTAAGTCAACCAACACAAAGCAATATCAATCTTATTTCTTAAAGTTTAAAGTCTAATTCACCATAAATTCGCTCTGATAAAGCTATCAATGAACTTCGACGATGACAGCTTGCATTGTGATTTAGACCTTCTCATAGAAGAATTAAGGTCGATATTAGTTAAAAGATAGTATTATTACTTTTTTTGGGTTTTTAATTAAAAGGCAGAGATTGTTTTGAACGAATGAAGGCAGTTCCTTGAAGTACCTCCCTGCCTAATGTACCTACAGTAGTATGTATATTTCTTGTGTCGGTTCCAATGGCTTTTTGGCTGATAGATGTGCTTTTGCCCTATAGATCGTGGGTTCAATTCTGTCGCATGACTATTTTTTGTACGAATTGAGTGTTTTCGCTAATGAAACTATGCGGCATCGTGAGACATTAGGAAGTAGGTACTTTTCATCTACAAAAGATCCTTTTTTTTACAATTTGTTTCTTTGATCATTTACTCGTATATGGCAGAATTACGTAATAAAGAAAATATTTGTTCTTTTGTTTACAATGAATAAACTCAAATACTATTGGACCGATTAAAAAAAATCTTTTACCAATAGATTGCTACTTTATCACTGAGTGACATACACTATAATATATTATTTTATAAGCCAATGGCTAAAACCAATTAATCTACACTAATATAATAAAGAGCTAAAGTTTTTTTTTTCTTTGTAGGAAGTAATCTCTGAAAGTACAAGTCCGATTGCTAAAATTTTTTCATCGATAGAAAACTAATTTATTCCTGAGTTATAATAGGCTATATTTTATGTACGCTAGAGAAGCCGCGGGCAAAAGCTAGTTACAATACAAGAACTTAACTTATTGTTAGCAGCATAGCTATATCATAACAATGAACCCTCGCATACATTCCACTAATCTAAGAAGCTCTTTGTTAATAATAATAATCCTCCATTTTGATATTTTAGCTAATGAACCATAAGATCCACCATACACGAAACACCATAATTCAGATTAACTAGATCAGCATAGACCAAACACTTTAAGTGTGGACTTGGTAATAAATAAGGAATTATTTTGTTAATTTATTATTACCTGAACAAAGAAGTTTTAGCTCAGCCACTAAAATTCATAAAGCTCCCATGCTAAACTATTACTTATAAATAATGAATTATCAACTTACAGCCTACAAAGTATTTTGAAGATGGCTCACCCGTTAGCAGTACATCCCCCTTATTGAATGTGTAGCTTTGCGATAAGATTTTCTCGATTTTTTTTTTTACCAATCTTAAGTGATAGTAGGCAGAGAATGTATCTAGCGAAAACAGATAGTTAATGGGGCCGAAAGGTTCTGGAGCAGCGACCATGTGCTGGCAGATGCAGCGTTGGAAAGCTACCCTTTTAAGATGGATCGACAGACTACCTGCTGAGTGTCCCGGAAATTCTATGAGGAGGCTTATGTCCAACAAGTTGATTTTTAACAAATAGACTCATTGAAACAATTTTATCTCAATCAAATAACAAAAGTATCTTCACCAGTATAGCATATCATAGCATAATCAGCCTTTTAATAATCCCACTGCTGGGACTCAGACCTCCTCTCTAGGCGAGGGATGTGATGAAATAAATTACACAAAATAATCTTCGTGTAATTTATTTTCCCGAGTTAATAGGGAGTCCGATGGATGCGAGACGCACAGGATCAATCATTGTGGCTACGCTTGGGGGAGGCCTATGTCCAACAGTGGACGTCTGTCGGCTGAAATGATGATGAGACATCAATCAATCAATCAATCAATCAATCAATCATTTTATTCATTGTAAACATAGGTACATTATAAGATCTTATTTCTCAAGATCTTAGATCTCATCCCGAGTCGTATTAACGCCAGGCTGGGTTTGAACCCGAGATCAAGAAATCGTAGGTCGGGCCATTACCACTCGGCCACCACTGCTCTCCTCACCAGCAAATATGCCCAAACTTGAAAAAAATTTGCAAGTCCTCAGTTTACCCAACCGAACCACGCACTACTCTACATCGGTAAAATCAATTTGTCAAACATAGAATCCCTTGCATTAGCAGACATGTCGGTAATAGCCTGCTCTAATTAATTATAACCTGATCAATAGGTTTTTGGACAAAGTCTATTTTGCTACTAGCTCTAGCCAGCGACTTCACCCGCGTAAAAGTCGTAAATCAACTCATAATCATATTCCACAACATCTTATCCCATATTAAACAGAGCTTGTGCTATGAATACCTAGAAGGCCACTGAATAACATATAAAACATTATTTAAGTTTATGCGAAACCTGAATATAGTTTGTTCAGAATAAGTAACAAAATTGATTCCAAAAGTTTTGTATACCATGTTATATTTTTTCCCAAAAACATTTCAAAAGGACACAAGTTGGATATCATCGGCACTAAGTAGGCACAATACTGGTCACGAAAGGCCATAGCGGGTATTAGGCGCTAGCAAACAGCTGGGTGCAACTGCAAAATGTCTCCTCAGTCACCCGAATGGCCCGGTGACTATGTATTTTTGCTGACACGACAAGCTTATAACTTGATTGAGTTATGAAGTTTTGTACTTAAAAATCGTGTTTAGGATTTCGCATATACTAAAAATAATGCTGTTATTAAAATAGTAATGTGTACTATTATTGTTTACCTGTATAGCAAATATAATTCACATCCATGGTTTTTTTTTTCTCGACGGGGAAAATCATCTTTGACGAAACCCGCTCTTGGGTGGAGCGGGAGACAGTGTCAGACTCTTACTGACTAAAAACCCCGCGCCGTTCCTTCTAGCCTTCATACCGGGGCACGAGCTCCCTTTCGGACAACCCTGTCCCCAGTAGGCTTCGACCCAGCTGGGCCCCTCCTGCTGCTGACAACTCCTTGAGGCGCGCGGGAACAGTGCGCGCCGTCGACGTCTTGAGCTCGGTCCATTACCGGACGATCGGACAGCGAGCTACCCATGGCTCGCCGTCCACTCACATCCATGGTTAATAACATTTTGAGAACTCATTCATTGAACCGCACAGCTAAAGAGCGGAGCTCCCTGCCGGAGTCCATTGGCCCTGACAACTACAATCTGAAAGTCTACGTAAGGAGTAAGCGAGTATCTTTAGGATGGGTCTGCCAAATACCAGCTTGATGCACTGAAGTCGGTTGAGAAACGAGCCAAGAAGATCTTCGGCAATGATGCACTTGTCGAGTCAAAACTTCAGTCTTGAGCATCGACGCCGAGTTGCTAGCTGGTCGGTTTTCTATCGTTTTCATTTCGGGGAGTGTGCACTGGAATTATACAATTTAATTCCGCCAAATCTGTTCCATCATCGCACCAGTAGACGTACGCCCTTGCGCCACCGGTACACGGTGGACCTCCCACCTATACGTACAAAACATTTTAGGTATACATTCAGTATGCGTACAGCTAAGGCGTGGAATTCCTAGCCAGAGTCTGTGTATCCTACAACCTATGAGGTCTTTAAGTCAAGATTCAAGAGTGAATAGGTTACTTCAAGGTGAAATAGTGGTCAAACGCAAGCCTCTTCATAATTTAAAAAAAAAGTTTAAAAAATATCCCGTTATATAGAAATACACGACAATTTTCTATCGCTTTTCCGGCTACAATATCAACCATAACAATATTATAAAAATGATACGCTATCCTTATCACTTGAACGGACAGATAACCGAGAGAGGGACGCAAGAGGAGAGAGCGGGGTGGGGTGATGTCACTGGGATTGCGTTCCGAAATGTTGTACCGTGTTACAGTGCGAATTTTTGCAATATTTTTTTTACTTTTTTTTTTAATAATCATTTTTGTTTTTCTTTTAAGTCATACGATATTGATTTTGAATAGTACAAAAAGTCATTAAAAGCAACCAAAGTTATCTTTATTCTTAAATGTTAAAATTACAGAAAAATAGAGTCACTCAGAAGAAGTTTATTTTTATTTATTTTATACCAAAACAGTAAGTTTTGTGGCGTTTAGTTATAATCTACACTAATATTATAAAGAGGTAGTTTGTTTTCATTTATGGATTTTTGTTCGTGGGAGGTTATTTCAAAAATACTTTTTTTTGGTAAACTAAACGCCACAAAACCATAGCAATTGCACACATACTTCGTATTGTCTTTGTCTTTCTCTTTAAAAAACATCAAAACCAATGACCGGACGAATTCATTCGTTAATGATTCACTTAATTGAGTTTCTATAAATGTAATTAAACGGTTAAGACGCAAATTAACACGCGGCTGCTCATTGTCTTGTTAAAACTATAAAATTAATTCTTCATTAACTATTTGCCGATTACTTTGAGAGTTTAGTAAGAAAATACTTGTAATTAAAAATAACTAAAAAGCAACTTTTTCTAGCCGCTAGACACTTTTTTTCTAGCTCAATTTATTTTTTTCGATTTATTCAAACGAAAAATAAATGTTCTTTGTAAAGTTGAAATATCCACAACTCTTTGGACCATTAGGTACGTTACTATCTATAGAAAACTACACTTTCTGATTCAAACGTAATATATATAATATATTATATATATAATATAATAATACATAATATATTATTTTATTAATTACTATAATAGATTACTTTTTGGCAAGCGTGCTCCATCGTCGACACAACATCGCTAAATCGATGAAATAGAGGTCAAACACAAGCTTCCCGATAATAAAATAAAATAAAAATTCTAAACACCAAAAATTAAGTAATCCCTATTCATAATTTTTGTAAAAAAACAAAATATCCCACAATAATTTCGCTCTGCGAAAATCCAAAGATGGCGCCCAAAATCTCACCCCTCGGGGTACAATATTTCGGATCATCCCGCCACGTGCCGGCAGTGTATCCGCGACTGCCGCGCGGTTCGTCGTCGCGGCTCTATGACGCGACCCCGCGACCCGCGACAACGCGACAACTTGCGATTTTTGTAATAATAACCGCTGCGAAAATATTATTAGTGGCCAGTGTTATTATGATTTGAATTTAGAATGACAGTGATTTTTGAAAATGACTCGATTTCGGATTAGTGATTTGTGATTTATGTGGATGTGATTTATGAGGTGAAAAAAAAATATTTGGTGATTTGGAAAATTGTAATTGTGAATTTTGATCGCGCTTGTACTCACGTTTTTTTTGCTATGAGAAAATAGTAGGAACGCATAAGAATTAGAAATAGCAATATCTAGGTATTTTTGTTACACTCAAAAATTTATTCTAAATTTTGTTTATGTTTATAAATATTTAAATAAAAATAAAAATTATCTTCTAACCAATAATAATAATAAATAATAAACAGCACAACTCAAAATCAAAAGCTAACTTCATATAAAGAGTAAAAATAACCAAAAATACAAATAAAACACAAAATAAACAAAAAAAAAGACGAAGTTTATTTAATATATTGTAGTTCTAAAAAAAAAATCAGGAAAGACGGAAAATACGGCAACCGACGCAATACACTCAACTATTATATTAAAACGTTCATAAAAACCTATATAAGCCTAACATAATACATAACATAGTTATGTAAAACAATACGGCATGTAATACCGATACCATATCACTGGACACAACGGATCGGATGTCTGTACACCGTCCGTGTGAATGTTATATGTGTGGGTTAATATAGTATATAATTATATACGTAGATACTGTTCTAAGACATAAAGATAAAGAAGTTTGGAAAATATGTCACAGGAGAAAAAAAATCCAAAATGAATGCGCAAAAATAGAAAACAGAAAAAAGGAATAAAATATTTAGATAGATTATTATGACAATATTCCCACTGCTGGAACCTAGGCATTCTTTTAATCAATCAATTAAAAACATTTATTTCAAAGAACTTTTGAATAGTGAAATGTCAGTCCAAGAAAAGTGAAGCTAAATTGCACGTTCCAAAGCGTAAATCTCTATGGAGAAGAACGTGCAAGAAACTCCCTTCCCTCCCGAAAAACCTTCTCCTAGTAAGGATTTCCTAGCCAAACTGTTTAAGCGTTAACATTTGATGATGTCAATCCTCGTTTGGCCATATCATTGCCAGCAGTTTCGCCTGCATACATAAAATATAGCCTATGTCACTCAGGAATAAAGCAGCTTTCAATTGGTGAAAAAAAATTAGCAGTACTTTCAGAGATTACCTCCTACAAACAAAAAAAAAAGAACAAACAAAAAAAAATCCTCTTTGTTATATTGTAGCGTAGATGTAGGATTTCTATGATAACAAAAGTTCTAAAGAAAGTAGGCTTAATTCATGAATCCCCAAGCGACCACCGGCGGCCGCGCATCTATTGTCTTACTATTGTGTCTCTAATTGACGGTATCTGAAGGGTTAACGAGGATTAAAATATCATCGAACCAGAACGTTTAAAAAGATCTGGCCAGTTTTGATGTGATGAATCTCTATGATCTGGCCACGGCATAAACAAAGAAAAATATTTTGCTAAATTCACCCCCTAAGGGGAGTAAACGGGGTTTCAAGATTTGTAGAGAAACCTTTTTTTTAATTGATATAAACTAGTGCTTGACTGTGATCTGGGGCCCAAGTCTGCTATTTTTTATAAATTCGTCATTCCAACACGATCCCATTGTCATTTTGCTAAAAGTTTGTATTCTGCTAATTCATAATGATCGATCACTGATCGGTCAATGGTATTGTAATAGAATTGTGATAGAATGACAATATCGAGCACTAACTGCGTAATGACGTCGTAATGGTAGGTCACTGATCAAAGTAACTGTCAAAATGTTTTGCAGATTACCGCAAACTTCAGATATTCAATTGACATTATGTACGAGATTTCCATTCTATGCCATTTCTTTCAACGGAGTGTCAGTATGGTTGACCATCGGGATGTCATAATGGCGCCATTAGTAGATTACACAAAACTTGTCAAAATCAACAATTATGAAATCAATGATAGACCATTCTGACACTATTGTAATAGCAGACTTGAGGCCCTGATAGTAAGCAGTGATTCAATCTCTGATGGTGAGCCTATTAACTATTGCTTTGAAGCCACTCAAATCTACTTTGAATTGAGCGAAGTCGGTAATAGAAGCTAGTTAATAATAGTCTCAACACATACCGCTAATGAAGATCAATGAGACTACGCAGAATTATAGTTTTTACGAAATTAATTACTACTTGAGAGACTAAACTAGGTCGAGTATCATGAATGAGTTGAAATTAACATAACAACCATATTATTTCATCGCATTAAATAACTAATTAGAGATTTAGTTAAAGAAATACATGGTGAGGAAAATACGATGTCCTTGAACCAGATTTTCGAAGATATGTGATATCCACCAACTAGCACTGGGCCCGCGTGGTGGATTACGGCCTCGTTCCCTCTCCTAGAGAGGAGGCCTGAGTCCCAGCAGTGGGAACATTAAAAAGGCTGATGATGATGATGATGGCCTAGCCTAGTGCTAGGATTATAATTCAGCCCTACAGATAGAATTACTGTGGCTCTGGAATGTATTATAATACACCTACAGACAGAGTTACTGTGGCCCTAGAATGTAATGAATGACTGAAGGAGCAGATATGGGTTTTACTCAGTAATACTCTGACACAAATAAAGATTGATTGATTGATTGTCTTTTTCTCCCGCTCCACACAAAGTGAGAAATGTTCTTTGATGATATCGCTCCTCAAAAAGAGAGAGTGCGCAGTGCAGCATTGGTGGGATACATCTCACCTATGGAAACATTCGACAGCGCGTAGTGCCACGCGCGCCTCAGAGACATGCTTGGAAATCCTCAGAGACCCAGCAGGGAGAAGTCTACTGAGACCATGGGTTGACTTCTAAAAGAGAAACCCTGGAACCTGGAACGTAAGGCAAAGAAGAAACATAGGGGTGGTTTTAGTCAGTTACAGTTTAACACCCCCTCTCGCTCCGCCCTAGAGCGAGAGAAGTCATTGAATGATTTTTGCACTAGCTTCTGACGTTTTATAAGTGCCTATGTAGGCCTATGTGAAATTAAAACTTTTTCACAGCTTAAAAAAAGCCTATGAAAACATAAATATGATGTTCTTTATAGAAACTATGTGCTGATATGATGTTAAAGAATGTGTAATCTATGAAAATATACCTACATAATTTCATATAGAATCTCAAAAGCATAAAAGAGATCTTGGATAGGCAGTCAGTACTCATCATCATCATATCAGTCAAAAGACGTCCACTGTTGAACATAGGCTTCCCCAATAGGCCTTCACAGTGTCGTCACAATGAACGGTCCTGTATGTCTCACATCCACTGCATTCCCGTGACTCTCCAGGTCATCGGTCTACCTTGTAAGAGGTCTACCAACGCTGCGTCCAATACGCGGTCCTCACGTCTGAACCTTTCGGTCCCATCGTCCATCTGTTCTACTAGCAATGTGTCCTGCCTACTGCCATTTCTATTTGGCGATTCTTCGGGCTATATTGGCGATTTTGGTTCTTCTGCGGATATCTTCATTCTTGATGCGATCACACAAGGAAGCTCTAAGCATTCTAAAAATATACATAAAAAGTATAAAACGTTTTGTGCAGAAATCATCTAAAATTAGATGTTGCAATTCTCATTCTTTGTTGGTGGTGGTTGCCGTATTTGCCACGCTTGGCAGACGAGTTGTCGATCGCAGTGTGGTTGTTGTAATGCACAGAGAATGCTGCCGCCCAATCTCTGGTGTGTCCGATAGTCGCCTCTTACGACACGTACGGAAAGAGATGGTATGGTACCATTCTTTACGTCCAAACACCATACGGAACGAACGGTCATTGTGGTGACACTTGGGAAGGCCTACGTCCAATAGTGGACGTCTTTCGACTGAATTGATGATGAATAATGATGATGATATTCATAAAACAACAGTACAAAAAATTTCTTTGTGGCTGGGATATAAACGACGTTGGTGATGATAGCGCATTGCCGTAGTTCAATTGGTCCGATGATGGAACGTCTTACGTCTTTATTTGCATATCAAATTAAAAAGTAAATCTAAACAATCCCACGGACTTAGTGTAACAAGAACCCGATCCCTTGTCACAATCCATCGATTATGTCCGTCAACCGTAAAATATACCTCAAAATCGAGACTAAGTTTTCTGTGCTCGATTGTCCGGCGATCGATTGAGACGTGTTTTAATCGAGAAATAAACGGTTTTGTTTGTTTTAAATAATTGTTGTTTTTGAGTGTTAATTTTGGAAGTGTTTGGTTGTTAGTTTGTGACAAAAATTGTGTTAGCCATGTGTTTAATCTACAGACTGTAGCGTATCATGCGACCATGAACATGTGTCTGCCATATTTCAATTTTGTCTATTGGTATTTGCAGCAGTTAAAAAAGAACTTGTCAAGTGCGAGTCGGACTCGCGTACTTATAATATTAAAACCTAGAAAAAAATGCAAAAAAAACAAGTTTCTTATATGGAGGAGACCCCCTTTAAATTTTAACTTTGTTTTAATTCTATTACTTTTTATTGTAGCGGCAATAGAAATACAAATTCTGTGTAAATTTCAACTTTCTATCTCTTACGGTTCATAAGGTACAGTCTGCTGACAGACGAACAGCAGATGCTCAGTAATAGGGTTTATTGGCACCCTTCAGATACAGAACTCTAAAAATACATGCAGGCTATAACAATTTTAAAAGACAAACTAAAATGCATTGCTTATTTGCTTGCATTGTGCGGAAAAATAAATCAATTTGCTAAAAGAGTTAATCGCAAAACGCGGCAAAACAATCACAAATTACGAAAGCAAAACAAAATCACCCAAAGCGTTGACTTTCGCCGATTCACGAACAATAATCGAACTACGCGCATTAATTATCACTTCCTCCTTATAATCGGTTGCTTATTAAAAAATCTTCCTTCTCGTGAGAAAAACAGAGTCATAATACCCCCACCTGTCTCAATTGAACCGGAAAACTAGTGATCAAACACCGGAAAATCGTACAAATCGTCGAAAAACCGGCGAAATTGCTCCAAACGAATCGTTATTACCAACCAATCACGGTCACGATTTTCATGCCGCTTTCACGGTGACCACTCTATTTTTTTTCTTTTCCGAAAATCATTAGGGCATTGAAATTAACCAAGTAGTTTCCACAAATAGGTATTCTTTTTAAGTTTTCCGGTTTTTTGTTTTTTTTTTTTTATTTTTTTTAAATCTGCGATGAGCGATGAGTCGTTACGATCTCTGTTTTATGTTAGTTGAGCTTTGGCGATGGTTTAATTACAAGCGCAATCAAGATTTTCTTATTTAAATAATTAATTTCAGTGTCTAAACTTCAGTGCGAATAAATATTCAAGTAAAACTAGCCAGATAACAGCAATAATAAAATTAAAACTATAAAAAGTGATAAAGTGTAAACTCGAAAAAAAAAGTGATGAAATAAAAGAACAAAATGTAAATTAAAAAAAAAAACATGAAAATTCCGAACAAACAAAACTAGTGACGTGAAACTCAAAATTCAAAATTGGAACTTCCAAAATGGCGTGTGCATAAAGTTTTTTTTTTTAATTCGAAATTTGAACTTCCAAGATGGCGTCTGCATAAAGTTCTTTTCCATAACAACGTAACTTTTGAAGTGATTTTCTTTTGTAAATTAAGTAATTAACTTAATTAGTGCTGTGCCATAAGTGTTCAAACTGGAGGGCCAGAGTAAGGCCACTTTTGCGGCCCTTTTTGGGCTGAGGGCCGGCGGAGGCGTGGACTTGTCCGCCGCTTACCGCTACAACCAAAATATGATGGAATATTATACATGTAAGTTGGGATTTTACTAAAAATCATTTTTTGTTAGGCAGTTGCTATACATTATTGTTATAAAAATCTAATGAAACAACTCACAGTTTAATCTCTATTCATTAAACCCCAAGCGAGAGCGGGGCGCATTCGCTCTCTCATCGTCTTTGTATCGTATCTCTAATTACGGTATTCAAAAGGTCAAGCAATGCTTGCTCAGTTTTTGGATGGGTAACCATGGTAATTTACTAGCTCAGACCGTTTGTTTCATTTCGTTTGATTTGTTTACTCGATATTTCCAAAGAAATTTTTATTTATTAAACCCCAAGCGAACGCCGACGTACGCTCTCTCATTGTCTTTCTGTCGTGTCTCTAATCACGGTATTCGAAAGGTTAATACATTGTATTTTGATTAGAATAGACAAAATATTTGTGCCCCATGTAAAATACTATTATTACCTACTCAGTGGCTTCGAATTAAACTAATATCTTGAAAGATGTAGTGTTGTGTGGTATGGAGGTTGTAAGATGTGGTGTAAAGGCCGTAGTGTGTAATACTGTTTTATTAATATAATATAATATAATATTCCACAACTATCACACAACGCCGTCTGGTGTCCCAAGCTAAGCAGAGCTTGTGTTATGGGTACTAGACAACTGATAAACATACTATATATTTCTAAATACATACATAATATAGATAAATTACATCCAGACACAGAACAAATGATCATGCTCATCACACAACCATTTCTCCTGGGTGGGAATCGAACCCACGACCTCCGGCATAGCAGTCAGGGTCACTAACCACTAGACCAACAGGCCAGTTGATCTGTGGTGTGTAATTATCAGTAAAACTCAAAATTTTACGCCAGAAGAGTAACAAAGGTCGCATTGTTGCTCTTCTGACATTTTATAAAACATAAGGAATATTTTCTGTTTCAAAATCTGAGATTAATTGAATAATAATTGTAATGATAAGAGCTGAGCGTATTACTAATTCTATCTGGCAACATCGGTACCACTAATGATCAGCTTATGTAGTGTATTGCTGAAGCCTGAACTTTTTCCATAAAAATGTCTATCTTTAATAATTTGCTTTTTTATCGTAAATCTATGTAAAAGGACAAACTATCAATCATCATCATCATCTCATACTTGAAAGTGGTCCTCAAAAAAATGGCATCATTTGGGAACCCAAGTGTTCAAGCAAGCCGCCTATTCTGTTTCATATCAAGTTTTTTGGCCCTGTGTATGACATAACCACAAAGAAAAACCCTTTTAACCGAATCATATTCCATTTTCAAAAAAAGCCCATCCCTAAAACAAACGAACCGCCATCCGAATCCCTCAAATGACGTTATCCAGTCATTATGCAAAAACGCTTGTGCCATCCATAACGATATTATCATAAACACAACGCATAAAAACTCAATCCCTACATAAAACACGTAAAATACCTAACAACCATCTGCAAAGCCCCGAGATTTCATAAAACACCCGAAAATTTTCCCTCCGAAAAAGATCGTTACAAAACCCGCCAATGGTGGACCCCGAAACGCGATGGAGGGCGAGGGAAGCCTTCTGATTGGTCGTTTTGGAGAATGGCGCGCCGTGATTGGTCGGTGTGGTTGTGGGTGGGGCGTTGTGTCTGTGTGAGTGGGTGCGTTCGGTTTAAGTTAATTGTGAGGCGTTTGGGCGCGTTTGCTACATGTGTTGGATGCGTCTAGCAAATTGGACGTCGAGCCTTTTATTAGATTGGCGTATGGTTTTATGTAAATACATGGTTTGGTTATATTAATTTGTCATATAGAATATTGATGCCAGGTTCAGGTTCTGTTAGTTTATGCTGTAATTATTTTGATCAGGTAGATTAGGTTCTTAATTCTTTATTGTAGTATATAAAAACAACATAGGTCACGGTGATTTGGCAATTCTTGTAGTACAAAGGCGAGCTTAACTCATTAATGAATTTTCTTCCAGCAAACCTTTGAGTAATAGAGAAAGACCATATCACAATAATTACTTTGAAGAAATTATAATCACAAAAATAGACAATCGACTATTATGTATAGAGTAATAGAGAGAGACCATATCACCATAACTACTTTGAAGAAATAATAATCACAAAAATAGCATATTAATATATTATGCATAGGTATTTTAGTTTTACTTAGATAATGAGTTTTCTGTATTCAACTTTTCAATATGTTGGTTCACACTAAATGCGGTTTTCTGAGAATACCTTCTTAAATTCTGTAAGAGCTCTATTTGTATTTTTATATTTGAAGAAAGTGTGCGTATGTTTGTTACATGCATCAACATGTAAGATTTTGTGAATCGTATAAAAAGTCAAAGCCAAAATGTTCATTGCAAATCAAGTGTACAATATTGATATTATATTATTTTAGTGCTTATGACTTCGCAGCCTTTTTTTAAGCATTGCAATTATTATCATCTACCTGCCTTTATTATCCCAATTAATAGCACAGTATAATATAGCAGACTCTGCCTCATCATGTTCCCACTGCTGGAACTCAGGCCTCTTCTCTGGGAGAGGGAATAAGCCGTAATCCACTACGAGGGCGCGGTGCGGGTTGGTGGATGTCACATGTCTTCGAATTTTTAGTTCTAGGATATGGCGATTTCCTCACGATGATTTTTTCATTGTTTTGAGAGCAGTGGTGATGAAATAAATTGCTATAAATATGTTGCTAAAAAAGTTATGAGTTTACATGTGGATGGATGGAAGGGGAGAGGGAGGCCAAAGAAAAGATGGATGGATTGTGTGAGAAGTGATATGAAAGAAAAGGGAGTTAGTGATAGCATGACGAGTGACAGGACAGAATGGAAGAAAAAAACGTGTTGCGCCGACCCCAAATAAAACGGGACAAGGGCAGGAAGATGATGATGATGATGATGATGGTGATGAAATAAATTACACAAAGTAAAGCGCTTGGCTGGGTTTGACCCGTGATCTACAAGTCGTAAGTCGGAGGCTCTATCTAATAGTAATAATGTATGTATTAAATTGTTGGTTTTCCCCAATAAATAAAATTAAAACGAATCATTGCACTAACTATTAAAAAGATGCTCAGCGTAGCTTCTACTCATTCCCTTTACCCAAGTTTTGAATTTAGCAATTATTCATTCCCATCCGATACCAAATCAGCGATATATACAAAAGATGCATATCTCAACCCATTTCCTCAGCAATAAACAGTTGCATATGTAAATACCTACATTTCTGTTTACACCACATAGTTGCTAGCGTGACGAAACACGTGTTACATATCTACTTACATATAATATAACTGCAGTGAAAGTTATATAGCACAAAACAGATAACATTTTACTAAATCATAATCTTTTTAATTAAGGAGAAAGTTAGACTGGTCTTCTAGTTAGAGAAACTTTGCAAAAAAAGGTTTTGGCTGAAGAGAAAATTTGTTAGAAAAAAAAACAAAAGAAGGTTGGCAATTTCTTTTTTTTAACATTGATTGGCTTGTGCTTGACTACTATCTTATCTAAGGAGAGCAGTGGTGGCCAAAATGTAATGGCCCCTACCTACGAGTTGTAGGTCGCGGGTTCAAACACTGCTCTTAAAACGGTGAAGAAAAACATCGTGAGGAGGAGGTCCTAGAATCAAATGACATCCACCAACACGCACTGGGTCTGCGTAGTGGATTATCGCGCATTCCCTCTCTTAGAGAGGAAGCCTGAATCCCAACAGTGAGAACATTACAAGGCCGACTATACTATACTACGTCATCTAATGGTAAGCAATGATGTGGACAACGATGAAGTACGCTTGCCTAGAAGTAAACTATTCACTCTTGACAAGTATCTTGTAGACATCAGGAAACACATCGATTGTTGAAATATTGAGTTGGATTTATGAACAGAATCGGCCGATCGGCCCAAAGGACAGATGGATGATGTGAAAGAAATTAAAGATGATATAACTACGGTTAGGTATGTAGTTGATGGTGAGACGAAAGCAGATCGTTGTACTGGTCATTGTGGAGATACCCGCAGTCTATGTCTAGCAGTAGAACGTTTATTGGCAGAAATGATTATAATGATAATTGAAATAGGTCTATTGATTGTAATAGAGGTAATAAACAGCACAGTAGGTAATAATAAAATATGTTATCATGAAAGGAAGTTTACAACGAGTTTTATTATTGATGATTCAGGAACGGCTTGAGTAGGTATCCGAAAAAGAGAAGACAAAGTAGGTACAGATCTAATAGATGATATGAAATTACTCATGATCATGATCAAATGGTTTGAAGAAAACAAAGATGAAGATGAAAGCAGTATTGAAATAGGTAACTATGTATCACATTGTATCATAGCGAAGGGTTTTTCTAAATCCCATGAAAAGGTTGAGAGAATTGTGTAATGACGATAAAGCTAAAAATCTGAAAATTTATAAAGGGACAGATAGGCGTGCAGTTATAGTAGATAAAGACAGGAATCGTAATCAAAATTGGTAAATTACATCAAAGATGGAATGATACAAATGATAATGAAAGATGTAACTAAAACCTACCCAAAAGAAAAAAGCCTGATCAAGTCGTTGGAGTAATGAATGCTGTTGAAAAGTCTGTTGTTTAAAAATTTTGATTGGTCGTTCAAAATGTCATTATTTTGAACGACCAATCCAACGAAACTTCTGAACAATAGACAAAGGAATTGGTCTAGCTAGAAACATTAAAAAGAAGACCACAAAATGTTAAATACTTAAAACGCAGAAGTTTTTTTCATATGTAGGTAATATATTATTTCGTCGGCATAATAATTATAATGAGCAAATAAATCATGTCTAAGCCCAGAACAATAACACATACAAAAATACTTAAAAAATCGTCATCATACAGTAAAATACAGGAAACATTCAAATCATAAAGCACGGCAACCATTACGATGTCGCATCTGAACAATAAAATTAGGGCACACATAGAAAAAAACTACCAAATTTCAAACTTCCTGCAAGTGACTCAACTGTCCATAGATCACGAAATTATACTTATGTAGCTGTAGAGTGAACGACATCACTTTACCAACATATAGAGGACACACATACGAGCTTAACTCCCTTCAAATAAAGTCCAAACTCAAACGCATCAACGACAAAATAAACTTTGTCCGTAACATGAGACCTACGCACACATCAACAGATTGACATACGCTTGTTCTACACGCGTACGTGATTCAAACACACACATTCGAACGCGGGCTTCTGATTGGTCGACGGGTATGCGCTCACGCATATATCAAGTAGATCTTTTACGTTTTGAAACCAGTTTTGCTGGGTAATTGTCGAGATTTTAGAAAGGCGGTCTGTCTGGTTACTGTAACCAACTGGTCGGGTTGCATCGCCTTCGTATGTGTTATTAACATATATATTTTTTATTGCGGGTTATGTAAAACGTTAATATTTATTGCAAATTATAGTGTTGCATAGTTACATTAGGTAGGCATTTGGTTTGAATAAATTATTTAGGTAAATAATCACCATAATCAACAATAGGTACTTTATGCCTAAGTAGCTAGATTATTCAAATGCTTCTTTTAAAACATCAGTCGCAAGCAGCTCAAAGTATTTTAGCCTCAAATAAAAATTAATAAAAAAATTATCGAAAAGCACTCTCCCTGATTTGTGGGCTTAACAAACATTCTTCAAAAGAGGTGATTCTGATATCGATGATTTTTAAAACCACTAAATAGAGAATTCGATTTTATGAATTTGTCGAAACGTTGACTAGTCTAAGTTTAATTTACCACCTTTAATAGATCATCAGGGATCAATGAACAAGAGTGCTGATCAATAAAATTCTTCTCAATTCTCATTACGCAGTCTCCTAAGAGCACTGGTGTGCCAATGGTACCTAGGTAGGAACAGCCCTATCGTAATACGAGTTGAAGATCGCGAGTTCAAACCTAAGCAAGCGATTTAATTTCTGTAATAGTTTATTTTACCATCATTGCTTTTGAAACGGTAAAAAAAAACATCATGCGAAAACTATAAACGTCGTGACGAAATTAGCATATTCTTGAAACCAAAATTCGAAGAAGCAGTGCGGGTTGGTTGATGCCGCATATCCACCAACCCGCCCTACGCACGTGTGGTGGAATACGGTCCATTCTATCTCGTAGAGAAGAGGCTTGAGTCTCATTTGTGGAGACATTATATAGATGTCAAAGACGTATCTCTTTCATAGCAGAATAGTTACATACAGACATAATTGATAGAGTACAGATGAAAAAAATACACTTTGTAATCAGAAATCTAAGCGATGCAACATTGTACCATCTTGTGAAACACTGCAAGGCTAGCAAACGAGAATTTTATCTAAACTTTATTCTTTTAGTTGCTTAAGACTTACAACTTGTGCTAAATTACCTACAAATCACATAGGTATATCTCTGTGTTCATTTGATAATGATTAAGATTGTAAGTTAAGGTTCTGGAATGGCAACCACGTACCGGAAGACGTAGCATTGGTAGTCCTCCTACAAGGTGGGCCGATGACCTGGTAAGGGTTGCGGGAATCCGGTCGATGAGAGACGCACAGGACCGTTCATTGTAGCGACACTTGGGTGAGGCCTATGTCCAACAGTGGACGTCTTTATGCTGAAATGATGATGATGATTAAGATTGTAAAAAACCGGTTAAGTGCGAATTGCATTCACGTACGAAGATTTTACCGAATCGCAAAAACGTCATTATTTTGTGACGTAACTGCTAAACATCTCTTCGTATTTCCCATCCCCCCCATCTTTTCGGCTATGAGACGCTGAAAAGACTTCACGGCGTCCTCACCTTTCATGCATGACGTAACGTCTTCATTGGACAAGTTCGGGAGGTTCCCGCATCCGATTCAGATAGAAAAAACGCCACGGTGTCAACATTGACTGGCCTGTTGGTCTAGTGGTTAGTGACCCTGACTGCTATGCCGGAGGTCGTGGGTTCGATTCCCACCCAGGACAAATGTTTGTGTGATGAGCATAATCATTTGTTCTGTGTCTGGGTGTAATTTATCTATAATATGTATGTATTTAGATATATATAAGTATGTTTATCAGTTGTCTAGTACCCATAACACAAGCTCTGCTTAGCTTGGGACTAGACGGCGTTGTGTGATAGTTGTGGAATATTATTATTATTATTATTATTATTATTATTGAGTAGACCAACCGGAGGACACGGTGAAGTATACGGTAGAGATGAACCTCGCTTGGGTGAAGCACTGCCGTATCCTCGTGGGGACGATCGGCGGTAACGACCTCTCGATCCTGGCACAGACTGTGGTCTGGAGCGAGGAGGAATGGCAGGCAATTACCAAGAAAAAGAGATTAGAGTCTAATGATTCGAAAGTCTAAAAATAGCAAGCTACATATAAACATATCCCACAATACACAAAACGTTACAAAATAACATCAAAAGCTTTTTACGTTTAATTCAAGATGGCTGACACAATGGCGTCGGGCTCGCATCCGGCCGTCGCATGGTAATCTCACTTCCGGTCTGACCCTGCTCCTCTGCACTTTATTATCCATCCAGCTTTATTATTGTTTTATTAACTTTAATATTTCCGTGAAAGAAAATAAGGAATTTGTGGGAACTGACAGGGTAATGTAAAATGGTGGGTATCAAAGAAAATATGCTAAGGCCAAAATTCGAAGACGTGTGATATTCACCAACCCGCACTGGTCCGCGTGTTGGATTACAGTCCATCATCTCTCCTAGAGAGGAGGCCTGAGTCTCAACAGTGGGAGCATTTAAAAAGGTTGATGATGATGATGCTAAGACCTTTTTTACAAAGCATGCGTAGAATGACAGCGGGACGGAAATATGCATCTCTAAGATGAGAGAAAAGGATAGGAAATCCTTATAGGATCACTTTGTTGTCCGTCTGTCTGTCTGTCTAGACCCTTTTTTGTCGTAAATGCGTAGAGGTACCGAGTTAAAATTAAAACTATACACTCAAATCTGCGGTCCCTTGATGCTGAGAAAAAATCGAACAAAAAATAAAGATACGGCCGTTTATTTCATAAAAAAACGTGTATCTCGATACTCTCAAGGGAATTAAAATATCATAGGGTAAGTACTTCTCGTTGATCTAGAATCCTGAAATTTATCATTAAGCAAGGTCTCATAGCACAAGTATAGGAAAAAAATCTGAAAATTGTGTAGTAGAAATCAAATTGTGTTTTATTCAATAGATTGATAGATTGTGATTACACTTTATTGTACACCAAAGTAGCTTACAGAAACTTAGTGTATGGGTACAATGGCGGCCTTATCACTAACCTTATCGTAAACAAGTTTTTTATGAAAAACATTTTTTCATACCAAGTTTTTATAGCACAGTATACCTGTATAATTAATACTCATCAAGACGAATCATACGAGCCCAAACTTGATGGGACTGTGTCGTTTAACTATCGAGTTCCTACGGCCACCTTCCGGTACCATCATCAGATCCATGTCATAATAATTTTGCATTGTCGTATGATTTACACATGCATGCAAAATTTCAGCTCAATCGGTATCCCGGAAGTGGATCAAATTTAATTTGACACAGATATAATTTATTATAAACGGGACAGATAAAACTAAATAAAAGCTTGTAAAATTTATTATCCTTTATTTATTTAAAATAGGAAGAACATGAGAAATAAAAATACTTAACTTATTAAAACTATAAATAATTAAAATAAATATATACAATAATTCTTACCTTTTGCCACGTTGTATGGCAATGCTTAATCTCTGACCAAAGTAAAAGCCAGCCTTTTGGTCACGCGAAGTGTCAGCAAGGCGTTTGGATAATTGTTTAAAAAGTCTTATTATACGCGTAAATAAAATGTTTTTCTTTCTTCTTCTTTCTAAACAGCGCATGAGCACTCGGACCGCACTTTAAATGGAGAGTAATCTTCAAATGTCTGTATGTTTTGTGTTGTGGCAAATAAATGCTTTACCTACTATCTATCATTACCCTATTTTCCTTACCCAAAAACTTAAATAATATTTCAGCAGATGCGCGTACAGAACATAAAAAGGCGCATTCCCATAGAATTCCCATGAAACAAAGGACCCTTTTCGTCATGGTTCGCAAACCATACATATTTAGTTTTATAGGATGCCATGGTTATCGTATGGAGTTATAAGGATAATGCTTGGGAATTATGGCAATGTGATGCTTATCTTTTTGGTTTTAAGACTGGTTGTCATGGGATCAGGAGATAGGGGATCAGCATTAATTGGTTCGGTAATTATGTTGGACTGTGGTTTTATGTCTTGAGAAGCCATCAACTACAGAAGGCTAGTCTTGGACAATTATTACGTTTTTTTAAGGCAAAAGCTCCGGGTTTCCTGTGAAATTAGTAGTACGTTTATTGCTATCATCATCATCATTTCAGCCGATACACGTCCATTGCTGGACATAGGCCTCCTCCAAGCGTCGCCACAATGAACGTTCCTGTGCGTCTCGCATCCATCCATTTTTATTGCCATATAAAAAAACAAAAAATTTTTTTTGTGGTAATTTCATGTATTTATTTACCCAATTATACCCATTATAACTGTTGACGTAACTCTCTTACTTATAAAAAAGCTAAATTATGCCATTTTATATTTTTAGTTGCCATAGTACCTATTATTATTATTTATTATATTCTTTATTGTACACCACATAAAAAAAGAAAAATACAGGACAAACATTATTACCTATCCTATATTACTGAGTAAACTGAGTTACAATTTGCGAAAACCTGTCGAAACTCTAAATTTCTCAGGGTATTCTGGAGCATTAACCTTGAGTAGTTGTTCACTCTGAAACTATATCCGTACCCGGGTTGCCAGGTCCTAAAATTGACCTGGATAACCCAGCCAATGTAGCTTGGTGTTCGAGTAAGAAAGCCAAACTCAATTATGTGTTTTTTTAGTCTTAGTGTACCACGATGATGTTTTTGCAAATCCATTTCATCATTTACAAGCCAGACGCTATCTAAATTGGTCGCAAAGCCATTCAAAACCTACTGCAAAGCAAAGGCTTCCCTCCATTTCTTCCATTGCTCCTTTCTCTGAGCCTCTTCGAGCCAATTTCTAAGGAAGACGTCTAAGTAGGCTGGCTATATCCTTCGTGGTCTGCCGCATCACCGTCTTGCAATTTCAGGGCACCAATATTACCGGGGTCGGGGTTATCCGAAAGAAAACTAGAGCCCCGGTATGAAGGCTAGGAGGAACGGCGCGGGGTTTTTAGTCAGTGAAAGTCTGACACTATCTCCCGCTCCACCCAAGAGCGGGTTTTGTCATAAGATGATTTTCCCAGTCGACAAAAAAAAAGGCACCAATTTAATATTAAAGTAGGGCAGCCTTCTGAGCCACGTCAGCGATCTATGTTTTGCTTAAATAAGTACTTAAAATAAAAAAATATATCAACTTGGAATTGCACTCTATCAACTAAAAATACCCATATATGTTTACCTATAAACATTGTAACCGCCAAAGCTATAATAAAGCACGACCCACAACAAAAACTCCATCATTCCTTTGGAAAAAGTGTAAAAATACCTGCGCACAACTTGGAAAAAAGGTTCCTAATTACAAATGCTTATAAAAACTGACAGGTTATCAAGGGGGTGCTTTGGAGCATGACCACTGGTGGTGTCCTTGCACCTGTACGCTCCTATCCTGAGGGGTCGATGGTTATGAGGCTAAAATGCCAACAGTTTTAAGACTATCGTGGAGAAGAAAACAATATACTTAGAGTTTTGTGAAGAAGATTTCTGAACTGTTGGATTAAGAATACATACTATTTCTCATTGTTTTTAAGGTCACCAATATAGCCCTAAGAATCGCCAAATTGGCAAAACAGATGGTTGATAGACCGAAAGGTTCTGAAAGGGTCGGAAGGCCGTTGGAAGGGTTACAAGGTGGACCGTAGACCGGGTGAGAGTCGCGGAAATGCAATGAATGTGAGACCTATAGTACAGTGCATTGTGGTGACACTTGGGGAGGCCCATGTCCAGCAGTAGACGTCTTTAAGCTGAAATGATGAAGATGATGACTTATCTCTCTCAACCAGACGTACAGCGTTGTACCACTGGTATATAATGGACATTTACACGTAACGGCTTTGCGAATACTTTCATTATACGTACAGCTAAGGAGTGGAATTCCCTGCCAGAGTCTGTGTATCTTGATAGCTACAACAGAAAGAACTGAGGAGGGTTTCAGTCAGTGAAAGTCTAACACTCTCTCACGCTTCATCTTAGAACGAGAAAAGTTATTTGATGATTTCATACCACAAAAAAAAATCTTCTTTTATAAGAGTGTGTTCTGATGCATAACGTCTTAGTACACCTGCACATTTTAACCCCTTGCCTTGGGGTGAACAAAGGGATGTTCTGTGTGAACTTCTTGCGTTAAGCTCATGAACTTTCTGCCAACATGCAACGGCAAAAGCCTGTTTTCCCTCCATCCTGACTGGCCTGTTGGTCTAGTGGTTAGTGGCCCTGACTGCTATGCCGGAGGTCGTGGGTTCGATTCCTACCCTGGACAAATGTTTATGTGATGAGCATGGTCCTTTGTTCTGTGCCTGGGTGTAATTTATCAATAATATGTATGTATTTAGAATTATAAGTATGTTTATCAGTTGTCTAGTACCCATAACAAAGCTCTGCTTAGCTTGGGACTAGATGGCGTTGAGTGATAGTTGTGGAATATTATATATTATACTAGCTTTCCACCCGCGGCTTCGCCCGCGTGCTACAGTTTATATCGCGCGGGCAGAGACCCGTGCTCAGCAGTGGAATTATAGGTAGCCTATGTGTTATTCCAGTGTCTCTTCTACCTATCTCTCATCTTCTATCTATCTAAATACGTTCAGTAGTTTTTGCGTGAAAGCGTAACAGACAGACAGACAGAGTTACTTTCGCATTCCATCCTTGCTATACTTAAACAAAATCCTTACTACCTTTGCCATAAAAATGCAAAAGTAGAGTTTAAGTATCACGCGAATCGTTCATTCTCTCTTGTGTCTATGGTCTATCTTTTTTCTAGGCCACTGTTTTAGGCCATTTCCAGTAAATCAATGTTTATACCTTCAAAGAACGATATACCTCATTTGGTTTCTTCAATCCACCTCAAAGAGATGTTTAAAATGAACAAGACCTTCCAACAACAACAAGTGATACTCCCTGGGAGTGGGAGTGGTTACTGGATTATTTGCCAACCCCTAAAAACAAAACACTGAATTTGCAAAAAAGTTTCTATTTTTTTTGTAGTTCACTGATGTGAGGTTGTAACTCGAAATTGCACGTTTTTTAACTACAAAAATATTCAGATCTAAACTAGAATTTACAGAACAAAATGCCCATAGATCCAAAGGGCACACTGTGAGTCAGTGACGTCAACGCTCGACATTCGGAGGGGGTGCGCCGGCGCATGACGAGCGTGTCCTTGCACTTGTGCAGTTATCAGTAATAATAGTGTATCGGAATTATGCTGGGTGCCCTTTGAGGTGTGGAGTTTTTACTTTCTTGGAGTATGTCCTTTTAATTTTAACGGCATTTTTCATATTTGTAGTTTGATATTACCAATACTCCAATATTACTGAAGTACAATATAGGTGTATATATACAAAATCAGATTACCACCCACTAATTAATCATGAAATCTCATAAACCATAATACATACAAACTTAACATCCATTAAAATCGGATTCTCCGAAATTCACCTCCTAAGGGGATGAAACGGGGGTCCAAAGTTTGTATGCAGAAACCGACTTTACTGCGGGCGAAGCTACTGGCTTGAACTTGAATAAAAAATATTGGAGTACAAGAAGCTTGTACTCCAATATTTTTTTAGAGAGATAAATCACAGAGGGAACAGATGAATTGTGATAACAGTATCTTAGTCAGGAACCACACTTGTGTCCTCTAATTGCCCTTTACGATTCAGGACCGCAGTATTCCTATTCAGAAATTCCCCATAAAGGTAAACGGGTAGGTATAGCCTAGGTACTCCCTACTACCTACCTTCTTGGAAGACCAAGGAAAGTACTGCGAGAACTGTACTTCTTGCTCGAAGTTTTCAGTTTCCTAGGATCTGGTGATTGTAAAGATAAGCTCAGAGCAAAATACTTCAATAGATACTTTACTTGTGATATTAAGTATAGATTCTTTAATTTAATATCACAAATGTGAAAGTAACTCCGTCTATCTGTCTTTTCTGTTTTTACGGATAAACTGCTGAACCGATTTTGGTGAAATTAGGTTCGGAGTAAGCTTAAAACAAGGAACGACATAGGCTACTTATTATCTGCCATCAACTTTGCGTCTGCTATAACTGACATTTACGAAGGTAAGCAGCTGGCAGAAGCAAGTTTCAAATAAAATAAAAAAATTTGCTCGATCCGAGAATCGAATCCGAAACTTCATGCTAAGTAGTAGCTTATACAACCATTACACTAACTTGAACTGAGGACAACTACAATAGGCAACAAAAAGAAATCGGAGCTTAAAAAAATGGAATCGCGAAATATTCCGTAGTCTCCCCTCTCAACGGAAGTGGCACCGGATGTCCTCCCCCCACATCTAAATTGGATGCGCTGTCCAGTTTTATGTTATGGGTACCCATAACTAAACATGCTACATGTTTATGGACGCTTTTATGGGTATATGAAACCCTGGGACTGGTATATATGATTTGATTTTTAAGTGAGTGTGGGATAGGGGAATGTGATTTGAATTTGTGATATGATTTAATTATTGTGGCTTTGATTTGTTTTTTTTTCGTATTGTTAGTGGAAAATCAAAGTTTAAACAGTCAATATCTTCTGTATAGTTAAAATAGTCTTTACAAATTGACCTTGTAAAACAATTTTGAAAATGTATCATAAATACTAATATTAAAAGAGAGCAGTGGTAGCCAAATGTTAACCCTTTAGATACCGTCAATTAGAGACACAATAGTAAGACAATAGATGCGCGGCCACCGGTGGTCGCTTGGGGATTCATGAATTAATGGCCCCGACTTACGAGTTGTGGGCGCATTACTAATTTTATTGTGTAATTTATTTCATCACCACTGCTCTCAAAAAGGTGAAGGAAAACATCGTGAGGAAACCGACCAACATGTCCAAAAACCAAACAATTCGAAGACGTGACATCCGCCAACCCGCACTGGGCTCGCGTGGCAGATTAGGGGCCTTTCTCTCTCCTAGAGAGGAGGCCTGAGTCCCAACAGTGAGACCATTATAAGGCCGACTATCCCTACTAATATTATAAATGCGAAAGTAACTCTGTCTGTCTGTCTGTCTGTTACCCTTTCACGCAAAAACTACTGAACGGATTTAGATCAAATTTGGTAGATAGGTAGAAGAGACACTGGAATAACACATAGGCTACCTATAATTCCACTGCAGAGCACGGGACTCTGCCCGCGCGATATAAACTGTAGTCCACGCGGGCGAAGCCGCGGGCGGAAAGCTAGTATGCTATAGGTAATATTAAAAAGTGGATTTTGTGCTTAGGTGTGTATGTTATTTTTCACGCTGCGTCGGTTGAATAGAGATAAATAAAATTTAGCACACAAGTAGACCATCCTAGACTAGATTTTTAAACAGTTTAGAAAATGTAACTAAAATAACAAAGTACCTAGTTAAAAAACAAAGACTTCCAAAAGAGCTACTGCAGTGGTCCTCGTTGACCCAGATCCATATTTTCCAAGAGCTGAGAGCTTACCATAAGATGTCTGCGAAGGGGGCTGAGTGGCAGCCACCTGGTGAGGAAAACTGGTTAGTTGCAGATGTTAGGAAATACGGTCGGCAAATTAAATACTTCTAAATATACTTTTATTAAAAACTCTCACCAACAACGATTGCATCATTGCTTACCATCAGGTGGGATGAAAAAGGTTATTTTATTTTATTTATTTACTGACAAAAAAACCTATCCCGTTCCTTCTTGCCTTTTATACCGGGGCTGAACTTCCCTTTTGGAGCTAGACCCTGGCCCCAGTAGATTTCGACCCAGCTGGACCTCAGGAGGGGCCCAGCTGGGTCGAAGCCTACTGGGGACAGGGTTGTCCGAAAGGGAACTCGTGCCCCGGTATGAAGGCTAGAAGGAACGGCGCGGGGTTTTTAGTCAGTAAGAGTCTGACACTGTCTCCCGCTCCACCCAAGAGCGGGTTTCGTCAAAGATGATTTTCCACGACGACAAAAAAAAAAAAAAAAAAACCCAGCTGGACCTCTGCTGTTCGCCGTCGCTGTCGACGACTTGGGCTCGGTCCGTACTGTTACCGGTCGGACAGCGAACTACCTATTGCTCGCCGTCCGCCAGCCTACGGCAACAGTAATCCCATGAATAATTAGGCAACTTAATATAACAGGCACAGATTAAACAAATTAATTTATTCGTGTATCTTTACAATCTGTCGGTACCGCCACAGTCGTCCCCAGCTTCCGGGCGGCCATCTTGCTTGTTACGTTTAATTACCACCCAAAATACAGCCTTGACTTGTTATACGAGTTCCTGTAACAGCCTTTTATAGTTATTTATTTTAGGAAAAATTGCACTGCACTGCGTACTTCAAAGGACTGAAAAAAATTGTCTACTGCGGTCTTGCCGTCCGATTACTTTTTTTTATTTTTATTTTTTATTGTTAAGGGGTTTTTATCTACACGGATGTGTCAAACCCATTGTACCTTGTCTACTAGCTTTTACCCGCGGCTTCGCTCGCGTTAAATTCGGGGTAACACGGTCACAAGAAAGATTATGAATAAAAGACGAAAATGAAAGAGAAATAAAATGTCCGATTATACCTTAACAATTTGGGTTTCAGCAATAATTCAAGAAATATCTAGAATGTAGCAAAAAACAAGAACGAAATAAACTCAGACAGGTAAAACAGTAAGGTAGAAAATAAACAATGCATAAATAAATAACCAAATTACAAACGGATGGTAATAAACAACACTATTTTGGCAACGTTCGCGGCTGAGCGGGATTTATTGTTTACAAAAACAATTCTGTTTGTCGTGGTATAAACGCTCTAGTATGTATACACACACTGTCATGTATTATTATTTTTAAAATACTTTTCTCTTTTGTAATCGTGAAACTTGTGCCCATACCCACTAGTTACTCGAGCAGTGGGTAGCTCGCCGTCCGATCGTCTGATAACCGTCCGGACTGAGCTCAATTCATCGACGGCGCGTAGTATTCTACGCGCGCAGCAAGGACTTGTCAGCACTCATAGGGACTCAGCAGGATCGAAGCCTACTGGAGCCATGGGTGATGCGTAAGAGATCCCGGGGGGGTCCGGGGCCCTGCAACATTGGCAAAGAAGGAACAGGAGTACGTTTTTAGTCAGTAAAAGTCTAAAACTATCTCCCGCTACAGCCAAGGGCGGGAGATGTCATTTAGATGACTTTCCTGCCGCGAAAAAAAAAGTATGTTGGGGTCGGCTTCCAATCTACCTAGATTCCGCTGAAATGCGTGTTTCACATAGACTCTATCACACCTCTACAGTAATGTTACTGGGCAACTAGATGGTCCTTGGATAAACTGATGGTCAAATTTTCCAGCATTTGACTACCTGTAACGACTGTCGAAGATCTGCGAATGACATCCAGGATCAACGGCTTTACGTGCTTTTTTTTAAGACAAGAGATGAATATCTACACTAATCTAAATCATCATCATCATCAGCCTTTTTAATGTTCCCACTACTGGGACTCAGGCCTCCTCTCTAGAAGAGGGAATGGGTATCCACCACCCGGGCGCAGTGCGGGTTGGTGAATGTCACAAATGTCTTCACATTTTTTTTTTGGTTCCAAGACATGCCGGTTTCCTCACGATGTTTTCCTTCACCGTTTTGAGAGCAGTGGTGATGAAATAAATTACGCAAAGTAATGCGCCTGGCTGAGTTCGAACCCGTGACCTACAACTCACAAGTCGGGGCCATTATCATTCGCCACACTGCTCACTAATCTACACTATTATGATAAAGAGGTAAAATTTGTTTTTTTGTTTGTATGACGAAATCTCTGGAACTACTGGCACGGTACTGGTCCGGTTGCTAAAATTGTTTTCTTTGATAGAAAGCAACTTTATACCTGAGGCTGTTTTATGTACGCGGGCAAAGCCGTATCAGCTATTCCTAAATAAATTTAGAAATAATAATAATAATAAAAGTATAATAATAATAATGTAGTCCACAACTATCACACAACGCCGCCTAGTCCCAAGCTAAGCAGGGCTTGTGTTATGAGTACTAGACAACTGATAAACATTCTTATATATTTCTAAATACATACATATTATAGATAAATTACACCCAGACACAGAACAAATGATCATGCTCATCACACAAACATTTGTCCTGGGTGGGAATCAAACCTACGACCTCCAGCATAGTAGTCAGGGCCACTAACCACTACACCAACAGGCCAGTCCAATGAACTTAACCCTTTAACCGCTCGCCTTAGATTCGCCCGATGAGTGTTTTCGCGTCCTATTCGCCAGGGTCGTCTGTTTGCGACTGGGTACTCCATCTCGTTTAGCTCTTCAATCCCTATAGGTGACCGAAGAGCTGACGAGATAGAATATTTGGTCGTGGATGTGCGACCCTGGCGGAATAAATGCGAGAGTCTTTGTCGGATATATGCTACATAGACGGTTAAAATGATATGAAATGGAAAGTTCTTAGCATATTATGTTTTTTTACAGTAAGCAATACGTCATCTCCCAAATCAACCACCAAACAACCAAAACCTTATCACTCGTCTCCGATAACAAACCAAACAGCCGGTTTATACCCGGGTATCGACCGCGGGGCGTGTCGGATCGATCGTCACGCCTAATGCCCACCCCTGCCGGGTAGGGAGTCATGAAAGTGTAACGTAAGATGAGAGGGATGTTTGCTGTGTTTCAGACTTGTGTGTAGTTATTTTCTACCTGATGGTTCAAGATACGGTTAGGAATGGATACTGATACCTTATTGAAAGCTATTTACTTACAAATAAAAATTCTAGTCAAGTAACTGGAATAATGCATACCCAGTTAGAAAATTAAGTTTACAGGATGCTTTTTGGAGAATGTGCGCAGGAATTACATGACTTGATTCCGCCATCTCAATCCTACCATGGAACAACCCGACGTACAATGAGTATCCATCCATACATTGTTGAAAGCTCTACGGTCCGGACTAAGCATTTCGCCTCAACGTTTATACCACGTACGTCGAAGGAATGGTACAATTTGCCTGCTGTGGTCTTCCCGTCCGATTATAATTTAGGTGTCTTCAAGGCTAGAGTGAATAGGCTTTTAATAAACTAGTGCGCCTCACCATCAGAGATTGCATCACTGCTTACCATCAGGTGGGATCGCAGTCAAGCACTAGTTTATATCAATTAAAAAAATCAAAAGAGTTGTAAAACTAGCTTTTGCCCGCGATTTTGCCAGCATACATAATACCTGTGTCACTCAGGAATAAAGCGGCTTTGTATCGGTGAAAAAATTTTTGCAATCGGACCAGCTCCCCTAGCCAAGTTGCTAATCTGCAATAGTTAACGCTAGTAGAAAGGTTCAAATGTACGGGAACGACGTCGCCTCAACGCTCAGTCACGTGGTCAGGACAAAAGAATTGGCGGCAAGATCGACTCGAAGCGTTTGACGCAAGCGAAACAATTGTAACTTGGCCAGGGGGGGAGTACTTTCAGAGATTACCTCCTACAAACAAAAAACTAACTTTTCCTCTTTATAATATTAGTGTAGATAGACCTGCTTATCAAAACCTACATACACTTCATGCTCACAATTCCAACGTCATCATCTTCACAACGAACCAAAATATACTCCAAATATCCAAGTCCACTAACCATGAAACGGTTACATCACGTCACTGAGGCGCAACCATCGATCGGTCCGGTCTACGCCCGATACGCCCGGGTACGCCCGGGTACCCGGCTAGCTAGCGTACCACGCTCGATACCCGGTTCACGGCCGGGGCCTCATCAATAATGTACGCCTTTGTATTGGAGATTTGACGGTATGTTGGTGAATGTTATGAAAGGTGACGGTAGAAGGTAGAATATATCGCTAGGTTGTAAAGTTTATTTGAAACAAGAGTTTATAATTTAAGTAGTTATTTATTAACTAAAACTTTATGTACTAATGAAATACTGTACCACCGCGGTCATTTGTGCCTGATCACTTTAAAAAAAATGTCAATGCCAAAATTCAGAACCCTGCGGCGCGGCATCAAACCAAACCCTTTGATGTTTTCGTTTCGAATGCAAGCAAAAATGAACTTAGTGGTGGTCAGGCGGAAGTGTCTGATGGTACAAAGACGGATTTAATGCCTTAGATAACATCACAGCACACCCACAGTGACATTACATTCCTAGAACTGATGGTCGATGGTGCCAAAAGGTTCTGGAGTGGTGGCTGCGTATTGAAGTTGCAGCATTGGTAGAAATCCTATCTTATGTTAAGCAGTGATGCAATCGTTGATGAGGCGTTGGTTAGGTGCACTAATTTATTAGGATGCTATTCACTCTTATCTTGAAGATAACTAATTTAGATTATACACCACTAATTTTTAATTACTACAAACACTTTATTTCAGTCGAAAGACGTTCAATGTTGGACATAGGCCTACCCCAAGTGTCGCCACATTGAACGGTCCTGTGGTGTATATCCTTACTAATATTATCAAAGTGAGTTTATTTGTTTTTTTGTTACGTCTTCACGCCTAAATGGCAAAACCGATTTTTATGAAATTTGGTACACGGATAGACCATGTCCTGGAATAGGACATAGGATAATTTTTATCCCGGAAGTATGTTCTCTTTGGATAATTTTCTGCTATCACACGGGTGAAGCCGCTGGGAGCAGCTAGTAAAAATATATATTAGAATTGCTGCTGTTTAATTCATGAATCCCCAAGCGACACCCGGTGGCCGCGCATCTATTGTCTTACTATTGTGTCTCTAATTGACGGTATCTGAAGGATTAAACCGCGTTTTAATTAGCAATCATAGAGAAGGGGTTCATTAAACTATAAATAAGTTTTCTATAGTGCCCGTGCCCGTATTCAGAATTCAATGTACACTATTGAATTCTGAATAAAATCTGCATTTGATTAGTACTAGCGGTAAGAGATTGCGCTTCACCATAGCTTTGAGTCTAGACCAAATGGTAATTGAATTAATCTACTTCACATTGGAGAGTTTGTGGTTTAAATAATTTACAGCCACACGGATCAATCTCTGAAGATAAGTAACGCGGGCCGAGGGCGGTCTGATGATGGGTTACCATCTTAATATATTCAGATTCCTCCATGCCTCGGAAAGCCCATATCAAAGTTTGAAAGAGTGTCCAATTGTCCATGGATTTCTTGCACGCTCTTCTCCATAAAGATCTACGCTTTGGAACGTGCAATTTAGCTTCACTTTTCTTTTGACTGACTGACATTTTGACAATTTAAAAGTATGGTATGATACCTAGAAACATTTTTGATTTCTGAAAAAGATTTAAAAATTTCACTAATGGACATTCAAACATATCAAAATTGAAATATGACATAAATTCCTATGCTTTAAAATGATCCCGAGTATCGAAAGAGATACATGCCTTAGCTGCAAGATTATTCGAAAAAAGTCTTCTTTTATTATAATCGATAGGCTCGCGTATAACCACCATCTCCCCTGATGGTAAGGGATGATGTGGCTGACGATGGAACAAGCTTGCCTAGAAGCAACTTATTCAGGAAACACAGACGGCAAAGAATTCCACTCCTTAGCTGTACGCACAATAAATGTGTTCCCAAAACACTTTGTACGTATGGATGGGATGTCTAGTCTGATGGATTGTAGTCAGTCAGTAAGAGCCGGTCACTCCCTCTTACTCCACTTAGAGCAGAAGAATATATTTAACTGTTTGAATCATTCGTCTTTCGGCACCAATGGTTTCGGCACCAAAGCTAGCGGAGTGACAGGACAGAATGGAAGAAAAAAACATGTTGCGCTGACCCCAAATAAAACGGGACAAAGGCAGAAAGATGATGAAAAGGTATGTTAGCTTGTGGATCTAACATACCTATTGGTGCCGAAAAAGGAATAGCATTTGTGCTGAAACCATTGTTGCCGAGAGAGAAATACTTAAATTGTTTAACCCCTAAAAACTCCAGTGTCTTCAGAAGTGTTTCAATACTAAAACTCCATATTCTTTTCAGGTCACGGCGGAGTAAACCAACTAGGGGGAGTATTTGTAAACGGGCGACCGCTTCCAGACGTGGTGCGACAAAGAATAGTCGAGCTGGCGCACTCAGGGGTGCGACCGTGCGACATCAGCCGACAGCTGCGCGTGTCGCACGGCTGCGTCTCCAAGATACTGTCAAGGTGAGTGCGAAAGAAGGTTGGGAGAGTTTTTCTGGTGTTTAGGTACGCGGTTTTTTAGAACATTGGTCCTTTTGGTCCTGGTATCTTAAACGCGATTGGTAGAACTGTGTAAAAGGACCAGATTAATCTTTATTTTTTAGTAACTGATGTTGAGTAAGAGGATTGACTCCCGGTCCCCGTGGGTGCGGGCTTACGGATGGTGAGTTATGGGTAGATCGCTATCTGTCACGGACCAAGCCTGGGTCCACGCTTTGTGTTTGCATTGCCTCAAAGAGATGTCAGCAACATTCATGAAGAGTTGCCATAGGCCTGGATTACAAAGGGCAACTATAGAAACACAACTGGGTTTTAGTCAATAAAAGTCTGACACTCCCTCTCTCCCCGCTGAATACAAGTAAATCTACATACCAAACTCATCTCAGTAAACCACCTGTAGCCACAAAATATATAGATACAGAAGTCAATCTACATACAAAGCGCGCTCGAGCATCGCACACATAGACACCGCTCACGGACACGATATCTCGGAGCGCCTCGGCCCGCTCGTCGAACGTTCCGGCTCAAACGCTCATTAATGTGCGTCCACCGAGCGTAAGTATAAAAAATTTAAGTACATACATGAGTTTGTCTTCTGTACCTATCTATTTTGTGCTGTAGCAGTAAGTTCATTCTTCTACCTCTATCATCCTTTAATTACCTACAACGTGTATTAACCCTACCCACACAAACACATACGGTGGAACCACGTATCTGTGTGTGTGTGCCCCCGTTCCGCGCAATAACTCCGGCGTGTGCGCAGGTCCTCTGCCGCTAGACAATACGCTTATGTCATTTTCTTTTGTTTCATGTTCTGTTACTAACTTAGTGGGGTTCCGTTGAGTCATTGAGAAACGGTTGATTTTTTTTTTGGAAGTAATGATTTTATTTTCTCGAAATTTTTTTTTATTATTCCTTTGATGTAGACAAACAATATAATAGTGGTAGTGGGGAGTTTCATTGATGTCTTGTGCTAGTGGGATTTAGTCGTTTATTAGTACAAAAATACTACATGTCAAGTACAAAATACTAGACGATTTTGTGTGAAAATTAATGAGCGAAGTAGGTTTGTCTTTATGGTACACTAGCTTTTACCCGCAGCTTCATAAAATATAACCTATGCCATTCAAAAGTAAAGCAGTTTTCTATCGGTGAACAATTTTTTGCAATCGGATCAGTACTTTCAGAGATTACCTCCTACTAACAATAAAATAAATACCTTTTTATAATATTAGTGTAGAGAAAATTTAACATAGTACACTGTGATTTGACAATTTTTTTTTTTTTTAACTTAACAATAAGTTTTCTCCCGGCAAACCTTTGAGTGATAGAAAAAGAGAGATCATATTTGAAGTTTGAATCCATTGTAAAACATAAACCTATATAAATATATCTCTCTCTGTTAGTCGAAGGGTTTGCTAGGAGAACGCTCATTGTTTATTTAACTTTTTGTGTACAAAAAAGCCTCCCAAAAGGAGACTGAGGGTTGTAAGAATCGGATGGATACAAGACGCACAGGACCGTTCGTTGTGGCTACAGTTGAGGGAGCTCAGTGTCCGACAATAGACGTCTTTCGGCTGAAATGACCATGATAATGTACAATTAAACAAAATTAAATTTTAAATCATTCCATCATTTTTTTTAAACAATATTTTAATACGGAACCATCGCTCATTTAATAGCATACCACTCAGTATCTCCGAGCTACATCTAATTGGCTCTTTTATAAATAGCAAAGTATCTCTACATCGAATGATGACTGTGATTCCGTTACAAAAAATATACGATTTATATGACGGAACTTGCGATATGATTTGATATGAAATTAAAGTCATAACTATGAGTGTGATTTATGTTAGCATTTTTCAAGACACTGGAAAATTGAAGAGGTTATTATATTTCATTGATTAAAATCAGCTAGTATATCATACTTCAGGCTTTGTTTATGGTGGGGAAAATCATCCAATGACAACCCCCGTTCTTGTGCGTAGCGTAAGATAGTGTCAGACTCTTACTGACTAAAAACCCACCCCGTTCCTTCGTCCCTTCATACCGGGACTTGAGCTCCTTTTCGGATAACCCTGACCCCAGTAGGCTTCGACCTGGCTGGGTCCCTGCTGTTGCTGACAGCTCCTTGAGGCGCGCGGGAACAGTGCAGTGTTTTAAATTCATATCTGCATTGAAATAAGAACTTTTATTATCCCGTGTATGGGAAAATTTGATTGGACTACAACCATTTGTGTTTGTTTACCTATTTCAGCGGGTTTGTATACGTGTTGGCTTGACCTATTCATAAATAGACAGGTCGAAGTTTTTAATGAAGATTTTTTTGAAAAATATTACCTATATTAAAAAGTGGTTTAATTGATTCTGCTCCTTAATCTGATCAAACTATTTTTGGGTTTTGCGCATTTAACGTTACACTGTGATTTAAGTTGGAAAGAGAGCGAGTTTTTTTTCCGATAATATGATCCAAACGTTTACCACGTATGGTCTGTGATTGGTTATGAGAGCTCGGAGCGAACCAATCAGAGCACTAAACGTCATTAACGTGTCGATTGCTTTAACTTAAAAACAACTCGCACTAGACAATCTGATTTACATGAAACATAAAATTACATTATCAATCATATCTTTTTTCTCTCATTTTAACGATCACACCATTTCAAATCAGAAAGTAGTAAAAGCCAGTTAATTATAACCGCCAGTTAAAGAGTTCCAGTTAAAACTAATTATTTTAACTTAACAACGTAACAGCTGAGTTAAATGCTCATCGTTTGTGGTAAACCAATGTTAAACAGTGTAGCTCTGTCGGTTAACTGTGGCAGTTAATTTGAGCTTAGTTAAATATAATGGGTGTATTATTTAACTAGTATTTATGCTTGTTTTGTTGGCTGTTGTTAGTGGGTTTTTGAAGGTGGTGACTTCACCAGCTTACTAGCCATACCTATATTACGTTCGCCAAGCGTTTCAGAACTCCGTGTTTCTCTTTCGGAAGCCAACCCTCAAGTCGTATTTGGGGATAGTTTTGAAAAATTAATAATGACAGTCTGTATAACTTATTTTGATTAGAATTTGTTCCAAATTTCAAAATTATTACCCCAAAAAATAAGAATCCTTCCAACAATTTTTAAAACACTCTAGATTGTTCAAATGATAACATGAATGATAACATTAGTTATTTATTTTGGTTGCAAACTTTCAAGAGTCTTGGTACACAGAATAAGACTTTGCATACAAACCGTGCGGCGGACCTCCGCAAATGTCCATTTGAAACTAGGACTTATTTTAATGCGTGGAATACGCAAGGGACGCGTTTTTTTGTATTTTGATTTCGATTCGCGGGGCAAATCCGCATGCGTGATGAAATTCGCACGATATTAAAAAAACCTTAAAGATTGAATTTCCAAAAATATCCTTCTTAGTGCTTACCTTCGCCATTAAAAGAGGCATTGTGCAAAATTGTACATTCCTAGTACCAGTAGTTTTATCTATGAGTTGATGTGTCAGTCAGTCAGTTTCTCATTGTATTATAGAATATTAACAAGATGTACTTGCTCAATTCATTACGAAACCATTAACTTTCATTCAATTCCATATTAAAATTCAAAATGAAAATGTTTCCATTATGTTTTAAATCCCGCAGTGATGGTACAGCACAGTAGCGGCCATTATGCGAGGCTCTCGTACAGATGATTTGACGATATTATACCGATATAAATGACAATGACGCGAATGGAGCGCCGGGACTCGAGCTGACCATTGTCCGATTTAAATTGAAAACTGCGAGCAGTGATGGGATGTGACGGGATTTTTGCGGGGTGTCACGGGATTTTTTAGTTCCGGGACTTAAAGCTGTATAAGTTTTACTTTGAACTGATTATTGTATATGCATTGTAAAATATCTTCACATAGATTTGCAAGAAAACACAAACTTACGTCATATATTTCACTGAATCCAGTATCAACCCAAACTGTTAATTTCAAATCATAAGTCATTTATTCATTCGTTTTACATAGGTACAATAATAACAGAAAGAAAAAAGAAAATACACGTATTTTAAAAAATATACATAAAAATATTATTTAATTCAGTACAGACAACACAATAGCAACAACACACAATAAAAAAGTAAAAAAATGAGCAGACTACAGAAGTATGCAATACAAAGAACAATAACACAAAATGCCACCCACTCATATCAACACCTCAGTTACACTTCCACACATCAGCATATTCAGCTCACCAAATCAATCGATACAATCCCGGGATGCCCGTCCCTATTCCCGGGAGGCCCTCAATCGGCTCGCGTCGAACATTCGCTTTTCAATTTATCCCGCTCGTGCAATTCAACCCTATGTTTTGTTTTCTGTCTCCCACTGGGTTCATTTTTGTCTTAATGACAATGTTTCTGTAGTTGTGTTGGGGATCTTGGATTTAAAGAATGTTCTGTGGGGTTGGTGGGGCAGAGCAGATTGGTGTACAGATGAGAGGGATATAGGTCAGTTTGATGTTGTTAGGATTAAATATTTTCTGACGCCTTATCAGTCTCTGAATATCAATTTGTTTTGGAGTCTATGAGCATACAGACATATTACGTAAAAAAGAAAATTAAGTTTTATTTTATTATGGATGATAGGCTCGTGTTTAACCACTAACTCGCCTGATGGTACCAAGCGATGAAGTGGCTGACGATAGAACACACTTGCATAGAAGCAATCTATTCACTTAAATACCCCTAGGTTATAGATATCAGGAAACATAGACTCCGGCGGAGAGTTCCCAAAACGTTTTGTACGTATGGGTGTCGCGCCGTACGTCTTGTGGTCCAATGATGAAACGGACTTGGCGGAATTAAATTGTGTTACTCCAGTGCACACTCCCCGAAATGTAAACGATAGAAAACGGACAGGTTAGCAACTCGGTATCGAGTTTAGTCTATTCTATGGGTTTTCAATATAAATTTTATTTTATAGAAATCGCACATATTTCGAGCAGATTCATTGCCTTTATTTATTGTATTACAGGCAAGCCATATTTGATCTCTTCCGATCTAGAATGGAAAGAGAGGGTGTTTCATATTTTTTATTTATTTATTTATTAGGAGAACCAACAGCTCAACAAGAGGATAACAACAGTAGATTGTCAGTTTGGACAAACTACTGCTGTTACTGAAAAAAACCCACCTGTATTTTTCAGTTATCTTCTGCGTTCTAGGGTCACGGTAAGCCCACAGTTCCATGGCCACGTTAAAGCTATGACGTCGGTATAGCTAGCTGTAGTTGAGGTTTAAAAATTTCGTAATATGTATTATGTAATATCATTTTTCCTACCAAGATTATGATCGGTACTATATTTGTATTAACTTCCTGCTATCTGGTCCTCTCTCCTCTGATGTTAGAAGTTATTATACTAGAACGCTTCATTCCTGTCACAACCTGTGGCAAAATCTGTTTAACCAGGCTGGATTTCCAATAACTATCCAGCAATACCCAGGTAACTCAGAAGGCAGTTAGGGATTAGTTATTATTTCTTGTTGTAGTTCAAACCTTATTTATTCTTCCGACAGTGCCTCAAATATTTCTGGACAGTAAAAACTGGACACAAAATTTATACCACTCTTGTTTAAAACGCATTGTACTGGGTCGCCACGGTCTGCGGCGCATCAGCGCACGCGCATATACAGTGCGAGAGTCATAGAGCTCGGAGGCGCTTCACTGACCATTGCTGGAGACAGTATTGTCTATACTTTCCATAGAATCTTAGAGAATCAGTGATTATCAGTGACTGGCCGTTTAGTTTGAATACCTTTTTGAATGACTTCTGCAGAATTCGTATAATCTGTAGGATCATAATATGGGTTTTAATCAATAAAAATGTGACTCTCTGTAACATCTTCAGCAATTGGGTAGGCACCACAATGCTCGGTCCCGTGCTTTTCGCATCCATCGTATTCCTGCAACCTTCACCAAGAGGGAGAGCTTCTAATGTTATATCTTGTGTTACGTGGTCGCCACTCCAGAATCCGATGGTCTATTAACCATGCCTTCGGCAATTAAAGTTCCCTTCATAACGATGTTTGTCAATTCTCCTGGTTATCATAGCTGGTGACATTATTAATTCTGACAATATCTGTGATGGAAGTATTCTCCATTTTCTGGTTTCTGCTAATCCTCGCAAGTCTTTTCCTTTGAGATCGAGCTAGTCTTGCCATATTTGCCTTGCGAATATGGATGTTCATGCGAAAATTCTTCCTTAAATACTCTTCTTTGTCATATTGCTGACATGGGGTATGACAATGTATAGGTCTCATAGTTTGTATTTTTTTGGGAGCAGGATATTCGGCCCCACATCCTCACCCTGCTGTTGATCCAACAAGATAGCCTTACTTGTCCAAGTATGCATTAGATCTTCCTAATTTGTTTCTGAGGCAGTTGCCAGTAGACCTCTGAAAATTCGACCCTACAGGAAGAAGATGCCACAGATATTATTATTAGTACTGGCTTCTCTATTGACGATTCCGTGCTCTATGGTCTCAGTATGCACGCGTGAGTTATATCGCACTAGGGAAGTTCTTATACGGAAACAGAATGATTGACGTTTTACGCTGCGTGATATTATTATGTGTGAGTGTTCTTAGGAAAAAATGTTTTAAGCTACTTGTAAAGTGATATACACCTTAGTTTAATTGGGCCTTTTTTACTGTATTTTTTCTGTGACGTTGATGGAAACTTATAAGGTAACTATCCGGACCGAGCCCAAGACGTCGACGGCGCGCACTGTCCCCGCGCGCCTCAAGGAGTTGTCAGCGACAGGAGGGGCCCAGATGGGCCGAAGTATACTGGGGCCAGGACTATCCGAAAGGAACTCGAACCCCGGTATGAAGGCGAGAACTGACTCTTACTGACTAAAAACCCCACGTTTTTAGTCAGTAAGAGTCAGTTCTCGATTCTAGCGGGCTATTATTTTCATTTTTTTTTATATTTATTTTATGTTACAACTATATTAAGCCGAAAATAAGAATAATTGTATTTCTTCCTTCTTTCTCTGTTTTATTTAATAATTAAATCATTCTGTCTCAATTCGATTGATTTTTGCAAAAGATAAATTTAAAAAAATATAATTTATTTTAAGCTTCCGTATAAAAAGACCAGTATTCCCTGATAGCCCTAAAATAACTCAGACAATAATCTCGATGACCTAAAACTCAAAACAAACATAATTACAATTTATTTCATAAAATAAATCAACGCACGCTCACAAACGGAAGTGGCGTCACGCTTTCTGCGCAGGCGCAGACCGATGTAAAAACTAACTAATTATTAAACAGACACAGGACTGTATAGCACTTTCATAATGCTCTTCTTGTGTGGTGAGCTGGTTTTATAGGAAGTCGGCAGAATTGTAGGTTGAGGAATATTTTCGCCTGAAAACGTATGTAAAGTAGGTAAAAATTTGATTCCGTGAATTGAACTACAGACATAGTTGAATGCAGTTTAGATTTTGTTTTACAACTAAAAAAAAATTACAAAAAAGTACACTAAAAAAGTAACAGCTCTCATATCATAGCATTGTCGGCCTCATAATGTTCCCACTGTTGGGACTCAGGCCTCCTCTCTAGGAGGGAATGGGCCGTAATCCACTACGCGGGCCTAGTGCGGGTTGGTGGCACAGACCTATAAACTTAAATCTATGGGTATTTATAAATGTTTCTCCTGTGATAAGTTAAGATGTGCAATAAAGAAATAAATTAATAAATACAATGGATTGTATAAGGTTTTATAAAGATTAGAAAACATTCGTTTTGATAACACTTTAATTGTGTGTACAACTAGAGAGTGGAATTCTCTACCGGAGTATTTTTCATGGTAGCTACAACATGGAGGTTTTGGTTCTAGGCAAGCGTGCTCCATCTTCGACCACAATATCGCTTACCATCAGGTGAAAGGTTGAGGTCAAGCGCGAGCATATAATTTATTCGGTTGTGGTTAATAATATTTTTGTGCCAAAAAAATTGGACGTTCCGCAAAGTAGGAAGGGACCTATCTGGTCTGGCAATAAAAAAAACACATCATATTTCTCATAGTACCTTTTCTATTAATTTTTTAAATGGTTAAAATCAGTGCTCGACTGCGATCCCACCTGAGCAAGCTAAGCAGTGATGCAATCGTTGATGGTGAAGCGCACTAGTTTATAAAGAGCCTTGAAAACATCTAAATTGAATTCAGACTTTCGCTATAATATCCAAATCCTAATGTACAACTGGCAATGTGACAAATTTGTCAATAGTCACCATTTCACAACTTGCTGTTTAATAAAGCAGAAAATTCAAAACTACTAGTGCAAAAAAAAATATAAATTATCGAATTAACGCTTGTCACTTGTCAAGACAGTTCTTTAATAGACTCAATACTAAATAGGAAGAAAATAGTCTATTTATGTCACACAAAGCTAAACTGGTTCGCATAAATTCTGGGTCGCTAGTTATAATATATTAATTTCTTAAATATATAAGATGAATTCGTGAAACTGTAGTATGTTGTAGATGGTTGATTTTTGAACGAAATTTAATTTCAATTAAACAATAAACTTGTAGAAATGAAACCACTTTTGAGATTTATACCTATGCACATTTTAGATGTACGTATTACTAAGCTACTTAACATCAGACTAATAATTATTTCCACTGCTGGAAACTTCTCTCTAGAAGAGTAAATAAGCCGTAATCTACCACTCGGATCCATTACAGATTGGTAGATGTCACGTATCTCCAAATTTTGATCCTAGAACATGCTGGTTTTCTCACGATGTTTCCTTTCACAGTTTTGAGAGTAGTGCTAATGAAATAAATTAAACAAAGTAAACCACTTTACTGGTTTTGAATCTACAACGTACGACTTGAAAGTCGGGCCTACTATCACTACATTACCACTACTCTCAATGTAGTACTCTAATCTGAAAATAACGTATTTTTATAAAAACTATCTATGTACAGTTCGGGAGATACCACATCATTTTCACGTGGCCCATTATTTTTGCAGCTCACTATATCACATAGATAACTGCATATAAAAACAACAAAACCAATAACTCGCGAAAAAATTCCATTCAATAAAATCATATCCCCATCAGCCTGTCACCATACTCCGTAGGTACTTAAACCAACCGCCATAAGCTAACCTAAGCTATACTAAGCTGATTTAAGCCATACTAAGTCCCATATAAGCCTATTAGCTTGCTCCCCATGCACGCTGGTATCTTGATTGCCAATATGTTCGACATTGTATGAACGACAAATTGGCTATAGACGCTCTATCGTGGAGATATTGATTTCAATTTGAGTTTTAGTTGATGGTTGAGGGACAGAGTGTGATGAAGGATTAATTACTTGACTGGCCTGCTGGTCTATAGTGGTCAGTGGCCCTGACTGCGGTCTAGGTCGTGGTTTTAATTCCCACCCAGGACTAATGTTTGTGTGATGAGCACGATCATTTGTTGTGTGTCTGGGTGTATTTTATCTATAATATGTATGTATTTAGAAATATATAAGTATTTTTATCAGTTGTCTAGTACTCATAGCACAAGCTCTGCTTAGTTTGGAAAAGTTGTGGAATCTGTTGTTCTTGTATTAACAACAAAATGTTTTGGGAATATATTTGTGCGGGCAATTATGGAGAGTAATTCTCAAAAAAAAAAAATTAAAATAATTTTAAAGACTATGGCGAGATGTCAATTCTTGTAGATGATGATTTTATGCCAATTTGTAAACTTAAAGTCACCCAAAGAGCAATGGGACGGCTATGCACGAATTTTCTTTGCGGGTACACTAATCAGAACAGATGATCATGGGATCGAAAGGTTTTGGAGTGGTGACCGCGTACCGAAAGACGCAATGTTGAAAAGCCACAAGGCGGATCTATGACCTAGTGAGAATTGTGAGAATCCGATGGATGCGAGAAGCACTGAACCTGTCGTTGTGGCTTTGTGGACTTTTAAGCACGTCTTTCGACTGAAATTATGATGATGATAATGCATATATCCAATCACGGTTGCAGCCTCAGAAAATACATATATAATATTGGGTTTTCTCCCATTGAAGGGATAATTTTGATAGATGTAGGTTTGGGCTTTTAATAGCCTGGATCCTTTATTTTGGTTGGGCATTGTTTTGAAGACTGATCAACAGATGACCTTTGATTAGACAAATTTATAAAATTTATTTCTTAAGCTATAAAACATTCACCCACAGTGAACGTCTGAGTGAACGCGATAAACTCAAAAACTACTATACAGTTTTCCAAGCAGTTTTTGTCAATATATAGAATGAATTATGAGGAAGGTTTAGGTGTATAGTACATACATATTATAGTAGAGAAAAGGCGACAAATTCGTCGCAAGTGTAACAACTATTTAGTGTAGGTATCTACATATGTCCTTTCCTCTTTTTTTTAAAGTTCTCTTATTATAAAATGACCAACAACGTGCCTGCAAATGCACAATCTTCTAAGTAAAGTTTTACATTTTGTCAAATTTACCTACAACCCTGCCGACCCCTGCCCAGGGGTAGCGTTACGATAATGTTAGCGATCCCCCACGGATCACAGGCACCCTTGTTTTTGGCAATACGAGGGTAGTCGCGGGGAAAAGTGTTACTGTGAAAAGTTGCACACAGATTTTACAGATTAGATTTTAGTTATTTTACCCTGAACTAATAATAGTAATAGTCGTTTAATCAAGTAATTTTCATTTATTGCCATTACACATAACAGTCATACTAATAAATATAGAAAGAAAATCATTTATTTGTAACTCGCAAGAGCAACAAGACAAACAACAATAATTAAAAAAAAATGTTAACTCATCAGTAGGTTACTTGTAACTTAGAAAAAATCGACGTTAAATATCAAAACAAAAAGACCAAAATGACTCCTATATCAGCATAATTATGCTGCGATATTTAAAAAAATTACCTTATCATCAGTTCAGCCATAAAACTGCCACAGTAGGACGTAGACCTCCTCCAAGTGTGCCACAATTACCTGGCACCTCGCATCCATTGGATTCCTGCAACCCTCACAAGGTCATTGGTCTATCTTGTAGTAGACCTTCCAATGCTAAGTCTTCCGGTTCACGGTCACCAGTCCAGAACCTTTGGGCCCTACCCACTGCCACCAATTATCATCTCCCTAGCCTTTCCCCAACTAGCTTGAGGTCAGCTTTCAGTTCCAGATGCGGCTGAATACCAGTATTTTACAAAGAGCGACTGCCTATCAGACCTCTACTGTCCACTGTCACTAAGCATTAAATTAAACAGTAGTTTATTTAATAAAAAGGAACTGAAATCAGTACTTTCTCTCAAGCATTGTTAAGGCAACATGTCTGCGAGAACAATTCAGAATGAAGACAGTTCAGCCTTGCAGCAATAATCTCCACATCACCGGTTTCCTCACGATGTTTTCTTTCACCGTTCTGAGAGTATTGGTGATGAAATAAGTTACACAAAGCTGGCCTGTACTCTGACTTAACTTTTTATTGTATAAATAAAATAAACATTGAGACATGTTCCAGTTATCTTTTTCAGATTTTTTTCTGTTGTTAATTGAGATGCTTTATAGCGTTTCGGTGAGATAGAATATCTTTTTTTAGCTAATTGGCAGAATTCCAGAGGGTTTTTCTTTTTGCAATGGGCAATCATCCGATGACTTCTCCTGGTCTTTGGGAGAAAGGGGGCGGGGGGGCATGTCAGACTTTTACTATATTTTTTCTCTCAGTCTCTCTTTGCGTTTTAGGATCACGGGTTTCCAGGATAGAAACTAAGGATAAAAATATAATTAATAATGAATTTTATTTGCAAAAGACCGTTTTTTCCGTCCAACGAAATAATCTATTTTTTTTTATCTAGGTCAGGTTCACGTATTTAAACAAAAATGCTCTGAGCAGAGCCCATGGCACGAAAAATTATTCTTTCGCATCTCAAAAATAACGTCCACTCCCAAACACTTCTCTCCCTCACTGTACTCGGGAGTACCACTCACTTAGGGGTGTGATCGCACTCGTAATTGACTTATCACGACGATTGTGGAGTAATGCTCTACAATGCAGTGAGTACGCACCCTAACAATAAATTGGTTAAGTGCGGTAGTCGTCGATAATCTTGTTGTTTTAAGTAATCTTGTCTTTATAAGTGTAGATAGATCTATGGGAATGATAAGGAAGACATGAAGTGTTTGTTCTCAAATTATAATCATTTTGGAAAATCTTTTCTTAGTGCTCGCCTACGTCATAAAAGGAAACCTTGTGCAAAATTTCATGCTCTCAGTCCCATTAGTTTCAGCTGTGCGTTGATATATCAGTCAGACAGCTTCTTCTTTTAAATATAACTAGCTTTTGCCCGTGACATCGCCCGCGAACGTAAAAGATCATGTTACTCAGAAATAAAGCAGCTTTCTACGGGTGAAACAATTTTAGCAATCAGACCAGTACTTCCAGAGATTACCTCCTACAAACAAAAAAAAACAAATTACCTTTTTATATTGGTGTAGATAATAAAAAAGATAGTGTGTACCTAGAAAGAAAACCTAAGTGTCTTAGCGTCTAGGGTTACACAAACATTACACGCAAAAATTCTCTCATAAGCACCAATATGCGCTACTAAAAGACCAAAAAATCACACCATATTGCAGTTCATAGCCAAAACAATAATAAGCAAGTGTCCCTCCATCTTTGTACCATCACGCCCCTCTCCTAAGGGACTTGGCATTAGCAGAAGATAATTAAATTCGTCGGACAAAATAACAGGACTGGTATTATGACAATTGGATTTGAGTGAGACCCCATGGAGGGTGTGCCCTTTTGTCAACGATTTTTGATTGAGTTTTTAGTGATATGGAGAACTGGTAATTTTTATTTTGGTAATGGTGTCCTGCGATCCAAAACATAGATCTGTGAAGTGGGATAGAAGGCTGAATTCGTGGGTCTGAAAAATACAAAATTGGTGGCCTGAAATTACATGGGATTGCGATAGATGCGAAGAAGCAGGCAGGATGACTTAGATGTCTTCGTCAGAAATTGCCAAGAAGTAGCCCAGAGCCAGAACCAGAAGAGAAGCCTTTGTCCAGCAGTGGGAAAGCAAAACACAAGCTAGATGAAAATAATAATAACGGTATCACACATGAGGGAATGGACGTAAAAATGGAGCTCATAGAGTAAATATAGTGATTGTGATTATTGTTTCTTGGCTTTAAAATCGAACTCGTTTATGGCTAGGTCATGTGTTTCATTTTGTCTACAATAAAAAAACTTTGCCCACCTGCATCAAAATATATTATTATGTTACAGACTTCCTTGTTGCTGACTCCTCATCTGTCAAATTTTACGACGATAGTTTTTTTTCAAGGTCGGAAATCATCTAATGACTTCTCCTGCTCTTCTTCAGGTTATGGTAACCATTCACATCATCATCATTTCAGCCGACAGACGTCCACTGTTGGACATAGGCTTATGTCTAACCATTGCTCCATTAGATTTCGCCTCTGCTGGGTCCCTACGGTTTTTCTGACATTTCTTTGAGGCTCGCGTGGAACTCTACTCGCCAACGACGACTCGAGCTCGGTCAGGGTGGCGTGTATCCATTGGTTCACGCTCAATGATGTGATAAAGATACATAAACTATTTTGCTTCAATCTCTTTCTAACTCCCTATCTCTTCCCCAGGTACTACGAGACCGGGAGCTTCAAAGCCGGCGTGATCGGAGGCTCCAAGCCGAAGGTCGCCACCCCTCCAGTAGTTGATGCCATCGCCGCATACAAGCGCGAGAACCCGACGATGTTTGCGTGGGAGATCCGGGACAGACTGCTGAGCGAGGGGATCTGCAGCCAGGATAACGTGCCTTCAGTGTCCAGTATTAATAGGTAAGGGTGCTTTGTACTTCATAGAAACGTGACGTGGTATATTCTGTACGTTTTTCTATTTCCGACCTTGCAACGAGCTCTTAAGGTGGTGCATCACGACACAAATTTTTACTGTTCTTCATACAACTGCTCTTACCCGATTATGACGTTATTACACATTTTTTGTTCGGTATTTTTGAAACATAGTATCTTGTGGATATTAACTAGGCTTCTATTGAAATCAATTTCTAAATTTGTATAAACTAATCCACTAAAGACCTCTGAAAAATCCCTATTTCCTTAAATCCTTACTTCATAATGTGCCTAAAAATTAAAAAAGTCAATAAAATAAAACTATAAGAGCCTTGCAAATATAATTAAAATTCAAAACGACGACAAAATATATCAAAAACTTTAAGGGTTTAAAAAAAACAGCCATTTTCTGGAACAAGTTTCGTAAAATTTTCGAGTAAATCACGGAATTACCGAATACTAACAAAATTTTCAGGCGTAATCTCTTTTTTTGCGTTGCCTTTTCGTCAAACTTTGCGTTGGACTGCGTTAGATAAAGTAACAACTTTTGAACCATACTCGATTTTGACGATAGGTGAGTGGAAAAGGAGCCTCTTAATGCAATCCATTTGACGACCTAATTGTAGTCGTAGAGTATTTTATAAGCACTGGGTGGATTTCGTGTCGGCTTCGCGGCCGCGTGACAACTATTTTTTTTAATAACATAGTAGAGACGTAGTCTCTACTATGTACGTTATTTACACTTAGTACGTTATTAAAAAAACAAAACAAACGGGTTTTTTAATAGTTTTCATAATTTTAGTACAGGTTCTTAATTAATAATAAAAAAAAAATTCTAAGGGATACTAAATGATGTCAATTGTCTAGCGTATTCCGTATATGGTAAAAAAATCTGATGAAGGGAAAGAATATAATTATATTTTGTTTAAACTACCCGTATCGACTTATTAGACAGACATTACCAGACTCTTTTAAAATACAAGTTTTATTATTTTACGTAATTTTTAAATAGGTATTTCCATAACGTAATCTCGTAGATAATAATATACTCGTACACTTTTGAAATCGTATGTTAGGAGCAGATTCGTGAAGTTGTGATTTTTACTAAGCGGTTGGCTTTATGATCAATTTCAATAAAATATTTATTCAAGGTGTTCTCTTCTATAAGTATTTGTGGATTTCCAGAGGTTCAAATAAGTTCAAAATTAGTAAAAACCTGGCCTTAAAGGTATAGTACCTTTAAGGCCAGGTTTTTACTAATTTACTAATTATTTTTACTATAATTAATTTACTAATTTACTATAAAAAAACGACGCAAAAAAATCGCGTTTGTTATAGAGAAGCCCAACTAAAATGTTCATTTTATTCTGTTTTTTAGTATTTATTACTCGTATTATAGTGGCAATAAAAATACACCATTTGAGAATATTTCAACTGCATATCTATCACGGTTCATGAGATAAAGCCTAGTGACAGACAGACGGACAGTAGAGTCTTAGTAATATGGTCCCGACTTTACCCTTTTAGTACGGATCCCTAAATAGGTCGATCGGGACTCGGGAGAAAGTTCTAAGCCATTTCGAAACTGCTAAACATACTGTACTGTACCACAAAACAATAGTTTTTATGGATTTAGTTACTCTGAATGTAGTAAGAATAACAATGATGCTAAAATGTAACCATTGCGCTAAGAAAAGTTCCCTATCTTTGGAAGTTTTACCTTGTATTGTAATTTGAACTCTAAATGGTTTGATGTACGGTGGAGTTTGGTTTGTAACGTAAAGTCACGGAGAAAAAGACTTTGTGTGGCCATGAAGAATTGTTTTGTATTTTTTGGATTGTGCGAATTTTTTGTCTATACTAATATTATAAAGAGGAAAGATTAGCAAGATTTTTTTTTCTGTTTGTTTGTTTGTATGTTATGACTTAACTCAAAAACTATTTACTGGACTGATTTACAAAATCCTTTCATCATTTAATATAATATAGAGAGCTAGTTTATCACTGAGAAAAGCCTATATTTTTTATTTTCACGCGGGTGAAGCCGCTGGCAAAAGTTAGTTTTAAATATTATTTTATTTAATAAAAAAATATTTTTGCAATGTTTGGTTACTGAAAATTAGACAATGTAAGAAATTTATAACTTTATTTTATAAAATTATTGAATTTTATCGTTGAAAATATGAGATAAATACAAAACCAGAGCTTACATAAAAAAATATATATAACACAAAAAGTTGCGCCCAACGTGGGGCTCGAACCCACGACCCTGAGATTAAGAGTCTCATGCTCTACCGACTGAGCTAGCCGGGCTGTGGCTGTAGGGACGAAAATTACGTTCACAATCCCTGTGCCATTAGAACCCGGATAAAAAAAAATACAAAAATGAAAAAAAAATATGTGTGAACAAGAGAAAAGTTATTTTTGGATTAATTTCAAGGTCGCTGCTAGCATTCCGATAGTAAGCAGTGTCTGAATAAATTAAATGATATAGATTCACTTAACTAAAATTATCTTTATATTTATTTATATATCTATATAATTCTTCTGAACGTGTGTTTGTCACCTCACTTCTCCTAAAAGGCTTGATCAATTTATATTTGTAGAGTAGTTTAAAAACAAAATTGATCCCGGTAGGTGGCGCTGTGATCGGGATTGAATCAGAATTATTGAAACGATTAAAACCCAGATTCATAGACTAAAAAATCCTAATGCATTTTTTTAACTTAAATCTATGCGTTCCTACTTATAACATTATGAAGCAAAAGGGGTTTTTGTTTGTTTGAACCTGCTAATTTCAGACAGTATTGGTTAAAATTCAAAAAAATATTAGATAGCCTATATAACGAGAACAACCAAGATGAGCGGAGCAGTACCTAATCAAAAACGTGATAGTGGTCTGACGCTGGTTTTCAACTTAAAGTTCAGTTGAAAACCAGCGTCAGGCTTGAGAGTTTCAACTGAACTTTATTGAGAACATGTAACTACTATTAAAGAAAATCACACCAGCTTTCCCAAACTCGCACTTTTCATGGCCCATCAAGGGGTTGCGTGATCAGAACCGGAAACGACTCGGATGGGGGCGCAAAGATGGCGCACCGGAAGTAGAGACACGTGCTCTCGCGCTCCCGGACGTCCTCGCAGCCATTGAATTATTATTCACATATAACATCTCTACATTATTGTAGAGATACTCCTAACTTTCACAAACTTCTCTATGGTATAGAAATGTAGATGTCCATAGAGATCAGTCGCTCTATGATCTGGTTTTTCTATGATTAGTTATGGATGCTGTTTCCGGGTACAAGGGTTTTCGATTAGTATTTTTGGTTATATAAAAATGATTAATAGTTATAATTCAATAGATATTTTATAAAATGGTTATTTGGTTTATCTGAGTGAGTTATGGCATTCTATACAAGGTGTAAGGGACAGCCCTCCGCAAACTTTAAGGGCTTTCTCAGTAGACGAAACTGAACAACCTTCCACAAGTATTTTTTTCAGGAAACGAAAAAATAAATCAGCTTCACCTTACAAAAACTTGATAGGACAGTTTGTATGGAGAAGCCAATTTTTTTTTTCGAATCCTGAAAAAATATCTTGTGGAAAGTTTCGTCTACTGAGCAAGACCTTAAAGTTTAAGGAGGACTGTCCCTTACACCCTGTATACAACATAATTTTTAGTATATGCAAAACCTGAATATAGTTTGTTCAGAATCAGTAACTGAACGGATCCCAATAATTTTTACACCATGATATAGTTTTTCCAAAAAATATTTAAAAAGGTCACAAGTTGATCACCACCGACACTTAGTACAACACGTGTCACGGCAGGTCATAGCTCGCATTAGGTGCCAGCAGACAGCTAGGTGCAAGCACAAAACAACCCTTCGTCGACCACATCGTCACTTACTATCAGAATCAGACGATATAGTGATCCAGCGCAAGTTTACCAATAATAATTAAAAAAAAACATAACTGCTATAACGAAATTAACACATTGTAACGTCATCCATTTAACTTTCCATAAATTACTCCACTAACAAACAATTACCCAAACCAACAGATAAACAAAAAAAGATAACTCACCCTAAATTAATAAACGGTAGCATAACAGATCAAATAAAAAGATTAAACGCGTCGACATACTAATAACCGGGAATTGATAAAACTCCCCATAATCTAGGGAGAATTATCTTATCTGGCAACACGCAATTAGCCGCGGATTTAAGCTGGCAACACTTGAGGTTGAGTGCTTTCCGGATATATCTTTTAATATTCATTTCCATGATAAAAATTTGAATGGCAGGAAAATAACGTCGATATGTTATGAAATTATTTTATACTAGCTTTAGGCCGTAGCTTCGCTCGCGTACAAAGAATACGTACTATGTCACTCAGAAATAAAGCAGCTTTTTATTGGTGAAAAAATTTTAGCAATCGGACTAGTACTTTCAGAGATTACTTACCTACTTAAATAAAACCAAAAAAAAGTGTACCTCTTTGTGATTTTGTTGTAGATGAAATATGTGGAGAAAAAGGACGTCTTTGTCCCTCAGGATATAAAATATGCTAAAAAAAAAACTGTTTTAGTTTAGTAAATATATCTCAAAAGATAAAAGAGCATTTTTTATTAATAATAATTTTACCCAGCAGATAGCCCACGAAGTTGCTAAATCTTTGAAAACTCAATACTTTTGCGAATGTTTTCTACAAAAAACATTTCTGTGATTCTGTCTGTCACTACTTTTCATCAATGATTTGAAACTGATACCTCTAAGGGGCCGGCCACACAGAAAAGACGCAAGACACGGACCCGTCGCAGTCGCGGCGCCCGTTTAATCTACTTGCATATAAAATGTATACAGCCGTCGCGACGTAAAACATACAGAAAAGACGGGACGCCGTCTTTTCTGTATTGTTCGCGACGGGTCCGTGCCTTGCGTCTGTTCTGTGTGGCCGGTGCTTTAAAGCCTCATTTGTCCCTAATCTCAATAATAACCCCTTACTCACCGGTCTATCAAAATGTACTCGTAAGTGCAGAACGCCGTGGGGTGCAATGGGGTCCATTATTGAACAATAAGCCACGGTTATTGGTATCAATATAGTTCAGAGGGGTGGCTCAATCGTATTACTTTGAATTTTTATGGAAAATTTTATAGTAGAAGAATTTATTGGTTTGGTTTTTCTTGTTCCTTTTTTTTTCTTAAAATTTAATATACTATTAGATGAAGTAGTGGTCAAGCGTGAGCTTATTAACAATTAAAAAAAAACTATTAATTAATATTTTGACTTTCATAATTATCTACAAAAACATCGAAATGTTTTGTAAGTTTCTGAGCGAACTAATTATACCTTTAGTATATGCAACTGACATGAATGAAGAAATTACACTGCAAATATATTTAAATCATTTAGATGAAGAGTTATAAAAAAGCTAATCCAAAGAGGAGATAATAAAATTTTAACAACAGTGTAATTATTGAAACTAACTCTCTCACCTTATCTTCAATACAACCAAATACACTACAAAAAAAAATACCATAATCATTAGGTCATTTACATCAGATGTAATCAAAAGTGAAAAATACCAAAACACAAGAGTCAATTTTAAAATCATCCCTTCGCAATACAAGGGTGATTCCCACCCCGGCACGCGGCCGGCACGCGGTCGGCACGCGGCCCGCACGGATACGACACGGATGCGGCACGTGATCGTAATGTAGCAGTGACGGAACTCGGAATAGACCGCATGTGACCCCGTGGTGACCATTTGAGTGGAAGTGAGAGGTTTTGGGAAAAGTGTTTATGGAGCAATTTTGTATGATGATTGTCTATTAGCTTAGTCGGCCTTATAATTTTCCCACTGTTGGGACTCAGGCCTTCTCTCTAGGAGAGGGAATGGGCCATAATCCACCACGCGGGCCCATTATGGGTTGGTGGATGTCACATGTCTTCGAATTTTTTGGTTCTAGGACATGCCAGTTTCCTCACGATGTTTTCTTTCACGGTTTTGAGAGCAGTGGTGATGAAATAAATTACACACAGTAATGCGCCTGGCTGGGTTTGTACCCGCGACCTACACCTCGTCAGTCGGGGCTGTTACCCCTCAGCCATCACTGATCTGCTAAATGGTCGAGTTCAGATAATGATTATTATTTAATATGAATTTGACGTTAATAATGAGATAGGAACTAAAATATAATAGACTAGCTCTTGCCCGCAGTTTTGCCCACGTACATAAAATATAGTCTATTTCACTCAGAAATATAGCAACTTTCTCTCGGTGAAAAAAATTTTATAATCGGACCAGTACTTTCCGAGATTACCTTCTACAAACAAAAAAAACAAATATTACCTCTTTATAATATTAGTGTAATATATATATACTATTAGTTGATTCTTTAAATATATAAACGTTAACGGTTTTCGGGACAGATTTGATCCTAGGTACGCGTTTGACCACTATCTCACTTGATAGTAAGCAAATGTGACCGACAATTATAGAGCACGCTCGCTTAAAAGTAACCTATTCACTCTTAACTTAAAGACCCATAGGTGGTAGCTATCAGGAGACACTGACTCGGCAGGGAATACTACTAGGAAATAAATTAGAGTATGATTGTTGAATTCTTAAGTAAGTACCAACCAAAATATTGAAAACCTAAAAGATATCTTTAGTAAAAAAACACAAATTAACTGTTGGCACAGTCCTTACTTAGCAGTAGGTAAGTAAACTATTATTTTTTATTTGAAAATTTGAAAACTTGAAAATTTGAAAATTTTAAAACTTGCGAAAGGACGTTTCAGATTTTGAATAACTAAAACCCAATCCCAATATTTGCCTGATTATGTAACAAAATGGAAGAAAAAATATTGTGTTGCGCCGACCCCAAATAAAACGGGACAAGGGCAGGAAGATGACGATTCTGTACTGCTATTCAGATTAGTAGTAATAAAGATCTAGATTCTATACTTATGGTATTCATAAATTTAAAAATCTAGGAGGTATTTCGAGACAACAATACGTAGCCGTAACAGCTTCAGTATTGCTAATACATTCAAAGGTCAGTAACCTGTCTATTACAGATTGTATTGATTGTTTGCACAAAGGTCAATGGATGTGCCGTCTCGCCAAACATTATTTGGGAACATTCTTGAATATTTCAATAACATTACAATGCTCTAGCGTTTCATAATAGTATTATTCTGATATGGTGACTAATAGACTAGTGTTTGGCGCAAGATGTCTTCTTTTTCTTAGCAAAAGTAAATTTGGATAACGTCTAAATAAAATTACTATAGTCGGTCTAAAAAGTCACACGATTTGGTAATTTTGTAAAATATTTATTCATTTAAAAAATACTTATATTCGATACTTTTTGGTTCTTCTATTAGTAAACAATGATCAAGATCTCTTAATCAACCTTGATTATTGAACCAGCGTTTACTACATCAGATTACATTTTACCCTAATAATTACCCAAGTCGGTTGACTTTTTAGACAGACTCTATGACTACGTGTCTTATTCTAGGAGAATAAAACGAATAAATTAAAAAATCTTCATCATCGGTTTCTTCATGGCGTTATAATTGCTTTCGGTTGGACATTTCAGTTTTGCTTTCATAGAAAAAAACAAGTTTTTAATGAAAATATTTTTTTCATAACAAGCTTTTATAGCACGGTATAATACTTTACTCGTCAAGACGTACCATACGAGCCCAAACTGGATGAGGCTGTGATCAGTTCCATGTCATAACAATTTGCAATGTCATCTGATTTACACATGCTTGCAAAATTTCAGCTCAATCGGTAGCCGGGAAGTGGATCAAAAATTTGCAAGATTTGATTACAGACAAACAACGGGACGGATGAAACTATATAAAAACTTGTAATGATAAGGTGGCAAAAACCCTTCGGTCTCCATAAGTTTTAAACTGCTACGTGCTGATTGGTTCTTTGAGCTCGATCGGTAAGGAATAATTGTTTCAAAATTCATTTTGTTTGTTGAGGGAGTATCATTCCCTCAACAAAAAATACATTATAAAAATACAAAATATTTGGTTAATAACGGTTGTTATCAATCGGAAAATAAAATTTTTCATTCAATCAAATAAATGACAAAGAAATGACCAATAAATAAAAACCCTAAAGCAACCTCACCGCCAATTCACATTTTAAAACTCAGCACAAAACCATGAACCGCCCTTTAAAAATAAAAACATAAAATAAAAAACACAAAAAAGCTTACTAGGCAACACTAAGACATTTTAATCGAGGGACGGGCGGGTAATTGAAGCCATAACTCTGGCAACCCCTCTTTGACATTTAGATTTTTTTGCCGCGCAAACCGAGTACGTTGGAAATAATTTGAGAGGGTGTCAACGCGTGAATGAAAGCTGTTCTATTTAGATTATTTTCGGTATTAAATTAGATAAGACTTGTTTATGAATAATTACGAAATTGATGTGTTTATAATGGTAGGTTTAGTGCTTATTAAGGCAATGTAATGAGGAGTCATGAATTTGTTTTCTGAACAATCGTCGCGTCAGTTTGGCATATTTTTTTTTTTATTGATATAAAATAAACTTAGTAACTCACTTAATTGCGATCCCACCTGATGGTAAGCAGTGATGCAATCGTTGATGATGAAGCGCTCTAAAGCCTATTCACTCTAGCCTTGAAGACACTTAAATTATAATAGGACGGGAAGACCACATCAGGCAATTGTTTTCAGTCTTTAGATTGTAAGATATTAAATTATATAAGCTTGGTCTTGCAAGAACTACGTAGACATTATTCGCCTTCTATTAAATCGCTTTTTGTGGATGTAAACTAGATACAAAGTATCGTAAAAGAATGTCAGACTGAGATAGTATCTACATCGGTAAATCCCCTCTTTGAGGCGTGGCTGGAAAGACCTCACGGCGTTCTTACCTTCCGCATGACGCAGGTCCTCACCGGACATGGCAAGTTCGGGAGGTTCCTGCATCGGATTCAAGCAGAAGAGACGCCCGGGTGTCGCCACTGTGCGCAACGCCCGGAAGACACGGTGGAGCACACCGTCGAGGTGTGCCCTGCCTGGGCGGAGCATCGCCGTGCCCTCGTGGGGGCGATCGGCGGCGGAGACCTCTCGCGCCGAGGCCATGGTCCGGAGCGAGCAGGAATGGCAGGCGGTCGCCTCCTTCTGTGAAGCAGTAATGCTTGCAAAGGAGGAGGCCGACCGCATCAGGCAACGGCGCCCTCGCCGCCGTCGCCGGGATTCCGATCCCGATTTCCGGCCACCGTAGACGCGGACTCGCGGACGGCGAGCCATGGGTAGCTCGCTGTCCGATCGTCCGGTAATGGACCGAGTCCAAGACGTCGACGGCGCGCACTGTTCCCGCGCGCCTCAAGGAGTTGTCAGCAGCAGGAGGGGCCCAGCTGGGTCGAAGCCTACTGGGGACAGGGTTGTCCGAAAGGGAGCTCGTGCCCCGGTATGAAGGCTAGAAGGAACGGCGCGGGGTTTTTAGTCAGTAAGAGTCTGACACTGTCTCCCGCTCCACCCAAGAGCGGGTTTCGTCAAAGATGATTTTCCCCGTCGACAAAAATAAAAAGATAGTATCTACACAATTAAGTGAAAAAAATTAGGTGGTCAGTGGTGACCCAGTAGTAACGGCCCCAACTGTCATAGGTCGCGGGTTAAAAACTCAGTCAGGCATTACTTTGTGTAATTTATTTCATCACCACTGTCCTAGAACCAAAAATTCGAAAACATGTAACATCTACCATTCCACAGTGGGCCTGCATGGTGTATTACGGCCCATTTCCTCTCCTTGAGTTGAGAGTTCAGCCTCAACAGTGGGAAAATTATAAGAGTGATTATTGTTTTATTACGTATACAGTTTGGTACGATTCCTTGCTATGATGAAAGCACACACGGCTATATTTCGCACAAAAACCTAAAAAAACGGAAACCCATCCACTTAATTCTCTAAATCAACATTATGTAAAGCAAATTACGGGAAAGCGGACAAATAAATCGAAAAATATTTGCCAACGAGTCACTCGTATGAAAAGAAGGGTAAAATATTAAGGGGTAAAACATGGCCGGTACTGGTAACCCTTCCTAACGGAAACGGATATCATAACCTTGCTTTTTGCGGTCACAAATGTTGCCATTTTGCATTTTTTCCGAATTTATTCGTAGGTTTTTGCGAAGAGATAATCGTGGTTATGGCTACTTTGTTCCTTCCTGTTTTAGTGTTTTATTATGTCAGGTTTTAGAAAATTACTTTATTTTAAGTTTGTTTTATTTGGCTTCAAAAAGGTCGCGAAGCTACCGCCATCCTTTGGATTTATGGATGTGAGACTTTCCGGGAGTGAGGTTTGCAATAAATAAACAGGATAAACGAAAAAAAAAAAACTTTTTTGGCCAAATGTAGAGGAAGTCATCCGGTATTGACTATAGATACCAATAGTATAGTCAATCCAATAGTTGTTAAAGAAATTTGATTGAAGTTGACTAAAGAATCAAAAACACCCTGAATAAACATTGAAACTAATCAATCAATTAAAGAAATTATGATCTATAAATTCTATCTGTTTCACTATTTATTAATAACTAGCTTTTGCCAGCGGCTTCGCCCACGTATATAAAATATAGCCTATGTCACTCAGGAATAAAGCAGCTTTCTATCGGTGAAAAAAGTTTTGCAATCGAACCAGTAGTTTCAGAGATTACCTCCTACAAACAAAAAGTAACAAACTTTCCTTCTTTATAATATTAGTGTAGATAATATTGCTATTTTATTCCTATTTGCTCGTGGGGTGAGGACCTGGTGATACAGGTATCTACAACAGACACCAGCTCCGCACATAAAGATTCCTGTTTTTTTTTTTTTTTAATTATGCATGCAATGATGAGATCATATTTTATGAGAAGAAATAAACCAAGACTATAATCATAAGTATGTACACTACTTATTACTGTAATAGCAAAACAAATCACCTCCCAGACACGCCAAAACACTACAAACACAGCATCAATCACCAAAATCCCCTCTCAAACTGATGACTCTATTACAAGAAGCTAATAACACCTTTTTGATAACTTTTACTAAACAATTTTTGCATATGTCAACCCCGAGGAGGCTGGCAATAATTCACGAGAACGCGCTATCCATCATGGCGGAATGAACTGTCACGCGGGGCAAAATGGCGGCTAGATAAAATGGAAGTCATTCTTGTAGGCTAATTTTGGCGGGATTTTGCTTGGTAATGTAAATATAGATTAAATAAATAGTTTATTTTATAAGATGAACACGTATTTTTATTTTTCCTATGTCAGTAAGTACATAATTTGAAAAGAACGATGCTACATTTTTTTACATCGCAGTTTTGCAATCTTTTTTTTAGGTGGTAAAACCTCCAATAACTTCTTCCGTTCTAGGGTAGGGTGAAAAGGCGTGTCAGATTTTTACTGACTAAACCCCACTCCTATGTTCTTTCTTTGACTTCGTTCCAGAACCCCGGATTTTCCTTTCAGAAGCGAACTTATGGCCTCAATAGGCTTTGACGCCGCTGGGTTCTTACTAGGTCTGAAAACAGGTTGTAGGCAATTTTTTACCCTCCTACCGCCAACCCCATTTTTTTAATATAATTCATATGACAGAACAATGTTCGTCGGGTCAGCCAGTTATATTTTCAATTCACTACGACTCAATTTCACGAAACGCAACTAATATTTTCATAGCCATTTTTATAGCTTCGCAACTCCTCATCAAAAACTTATAAGATCATCTTCCATAATTAGAGCAAATGACATGTATAATCCATTAAATAATCCCCTCAAAAAAAGTCTTGGGTGCGACTAAAAAGTCGCAGCGACATTTTCCCGCGGCACGCCGCAAGCCACAATGAATAATGGGCCACGCGACTTGACATCCTTTTGCAATATAGAGAGCAGTCGCCGCGATTTGTCGCGCTTCCGATGCGCATTGTCGCTAAAAAGCGGTCGTTGGCAAATTGTTACGATAAAATTATTATTTTGCATCATGCATATAAGGTTTTTAATTGAGGTTTTTGGATGGTTTAGAAAAGTTTTTGTGAAGAAAAAAATTGGCTAGTGTTATTTACACTGATATTATAAAGAGGGAAAAGTATTTTTGTGTGTATGTTTTGTAATGAATAAACTCAAAAACTACTGTACCGATTTCAAAAATTCCTTCACCATTGGAAAGCTACATTCATCCAGAGTAACATAGGCACATATTGCCCGTGCGAAGCCGGGGCGTGTTGGGCACGCCACAATTATGGCGGTAAGTCCCCTCTTTGAGGCGTGGCTGGAAAGACCTCACGGCGTCCTTACCTTCCGCATGACGCAGGTCCTCACCGGACATGGCAAGTTCGGGAGGTTCCTGCATCGGATTCGAGCGGAAGAGACGCCCGGGTGCCGCCACTGTGCGGAACGCCCGGAGGACACGGTGGAGCACACAGTTGAGGTGTGCCCTGCTTGGGCGGAGCAACGCCGTGTCCTCGTGGGGGCGATCGGCGGCGGAGACCTCTCGCGCCGGGCCTTGGTTCAGGCCATGGTCCGGAGCGAGGAGGAGTGGCAGGCGGTCGCCTCCTTCTGCGAAGCAGTAATGCTAGCAAAGGAGGAGGCAGACCGCATCAGGCAACGGCGCCCCCGCCGCCGCCGCCGGGATTCCGATCCCGATTTCCGGCCACCGTAGACGCGGGCTCGCGGACGGCGAGCCATGGGTAGCTCGCTGTCCGATCGTCCGGTAACTGTCCGGACCGAGCCAAGGCGTCGACGGCGCGCACTGTTCCCGCGCGCCTCAAGGAGTTGTCAGCAACAGGAGGGGCCCATCGGGGTCGAAGCCTACCGGGGTCGGGGTTATCCGAAAGGAAACTAGAGCCCCGGTATGAAGGCTAGAAGGAACGGCGCGGGGTTTTTAGTCAGTAAGACTCTGACACTGTCTCCCGCTCCACCCAAGAGCGGGTTTCGTCAATGATGATTTTCCCCGTCGAGAGAAAAAAAAAAAAAAAAAAAAAAAAAAAAAGCCGGGGCGGGCCGCTAGTAAATTATAAAGAGGGAAAAATTGGATTTTTGTGTGTAGCTTAAACAAGATTTCGGAAAATCACAAAATTAATAATGTTGCGTTAAAATAATATTTCTCTGGCATCCTTAGTCCTGCAGTGTGACCAAACTGACTTAAAATAAAAATAAATACTAATAATAAGTATGTCTTTTGTCACTAGGATCGTTCGCAACAAAGCAGCCGAGAAAGCGAAGCAGGCGCATAACCAGCAACAACAGCAGCAAGAACAGGAGATCAGCTCAGCGCAGGGCAGCGTTGTTTCTGTAAGTTACCTTTAATCATTCATCTTTTATACGGCAAATGAAAACGATCAGCGCGATACGAGGTCTAATAAGCCCATACGGGGCTTATTAGACCTCGTATCGCGCTGATGGTGTCTTCCTTACGGTGTGCCATTGTGTCGACACCGTCAACGGCCCATGCTGATGATCAGCGCTGTGGCTTCGTAGCATTTTGCATATTGTCAAGGCTTTATGCTGAGAGTTCGGCCGCTTTGCACGGACGTGGCGCATGTTTTTCATAAGGAATGTTTATAATTTGTAAGTCCTAAGATTGCGTCAAAAAAAAACCCGCAAATAAATGGTTTTTCTTTCTTTTTAAGAAAATACATAGTCTTCTCTGCCATGCGAAGACCGTAACTTTATAATGGTTTAGTTTAAAAAAGAGATGAATATACACCTAATATATTTAATCAGAGTGCAGTGGTGTATCTACTTTAATACTGGGTCACTTTAACCACGTCCCGTACTTAAAAAAAAAGCTTTTGGTTTAATTAACGTTACGGGGTCTAAAAAGCCCCTAACCGTCATAATGATAGTTTTCAAACGAGGTCTTTAAAGCCTCGTATCGCAGGAATGGAAACAATATTAAAAGAATTCCGTTGTCAGCGTGGTAAATAATAATAATAAAAAAAAACTAAACAAGTCTGTAGAACTCAATGCCATCAGACTTTTTTTACTACATTTTACTAGCTTAATCACTGAAACAGGAAGTTTAAACTTAATATCTTCATAAACAAGGAACCCATTTACTCCATCCAATTCATATACTTTATACACAATTTCCCCTCCATCAGGTGATAACCCATGCAGGCAACGCACCTGGCACGACGGCAGTCCTCTCCCCCACGACGGACCAGCACGTCACCAATACTGGCAGCTATAGCATCAACGGCATCCTGGGCATCGAGCAGGTGGAAGGTCTACATAATGGAAACGCGACGGGGCTGAAGCGAAAACGGCATGAAGACCAGGGTGAGTAACAGTTCAGGAAAGAAAGTGATTACCTGATGGTTCATGCTTACCGCGCGTATCATCATTACATTCACTATTAGATAGAGGTCTCATTCAAGCGTCGCCATGACGGTCGGTTCTGTGCGTTTCGCATCCATCGGATTCCCGCAACCCCGCCATGTCATCAGGCCTTCCAACACTTCGTCTTCCATTACGAAGTACTCCATAGACCATCTCTCTGCGAACAATGTGCCCTGCCCACTGCCACTTAAGTTTGGCGATGCTTTGGGCTGTCAGTAACCTTGGTTCTGCAGATATCTTCATTCCTGATCCGATCAGGCAAGGAAAAGGATTCGAGTGTTCGCAAAGATAAATCATTTTTTCTTTGTCAGTGCTGTCATGATTTGGGGGAAACATTGGCGTAATAAATTGCGAAAATGGCAAAATGCTATCGAGGGGATTAAAACTAACTAAAAAGAAATCCAGAAAAAAAAAAACAGTGGTTATATGAAAATCGGAATCAGGATCCCAGGGCTGGGGCGTGAGGGCCGTACCATCGCGCGTGTGGCCGCCTTCTTTGCTAGCATTACTGTTTCGCAGAAGGAGGCGACCGCCTACCACTCCTCGCTCCGGACCACAACCTGTACCAAATTCCGAAGCGAGAGATCGCTGCTGCCAATCGCACCCACGAAGGCATGGCTCTGCCCAGGTGCACACACACCCCTACCGTATGCTTCACTGATATCGGTTATATAAATGTCTGAAGTTCAAGGTGTATTTCCGAAATCTTACACTAGTGTTCCAAACATACAACTGCGAGAGAAGTTTAATCCTCTCATACTCCCATAAGTTAAATCTTCTAAAGTATTTCCTCCAAACTCTAGTGAGTTGAATTTAATAGAAGTTATAATATTAAGGTCACAATTTGTGCAGTAAACTTAATAGCTCAGTAAATCTTAGCGGACGCGGTTCGTGCCCACCACTACGGCTGAAAGGATACTAGTGATGTGGCCACCAGAAAAAACAGTTATCGATATACATATTTTGTTTTGTAAACAGAAGATTCGTACGCAGAACAAGTGACATTCTTTCAGCGATAGGGATTGTTGACAACAAAAACCTGTGAGATGATATGTACTGCTATAATGCTACATCGATTGCATCATCAGGTGGGATCACAGTCAAGCACTGGTTTTTAACAATAAAAAAAATCTCAAACAGCATTATTATTTTAAGCATTTCAACACTCATTATTGCCGATAGGATGTCGTTTTTGTCTATAGCCTCTGTTGTAAGATGATGCTACAATATTGCACTGGTTACTGCGTAATTGGAAAGTTAATAATTCAATGTCGTATTTTTATAATATCCGAATCATTTTCTGTTCTTTGTTTAGATTTGATCTTTATCTGTTTTATGTGGTTAGCAGACTGATTGCTACATTATAATAATTTAAATTATTATGAATGTACTGTTCTTATCAGAAATAACTTAATGTAAATATAATTAAAAACAAAGAACAGTTGTTTGATTAATGATTTCATTGTTTGTCTTATTATTTTCTTTTTGTTTTAATTTTGATAAGATAAAACAGAAAATGGTTTATGTTTATCAAAATGTTCTCTCTGTTAATGCAATGGGCTGCAACATTACTACTTAAAATGGTGTATTTAGGTCTTTCATTCTTATAAATCTTCTTTAAAGGTTCCCCTTCTTAGAAGTTAAAATTTTTCTAATTCATCGACAAAATCTATCGATAACTCTCCCACCCTATTAACTTTAGGGGGCATAAAGCGGGCCTCGCCGGGGGAGGTCGCGAGTATTTCACTGCCTATACTCTACTAACATCACTTACAACTTTTCCCTATGTACTCTACATAGAGTCTGGTAGAGCACCAGTTTTGATTAAGGGGTTGAAGTTGAGATAAATTTTAGGAACTGTTCAACTTTGTCGATGTCTCTACTTGAGTTTTCTTTTTAATTTTAATTGACTCTACTTTTTCGAATGCATTTTTGTTAAATAATTTGTGCTGATTCGAACATTTTTTTTTAATTATAGAAATATAAGTAACTTACTAGCTTTTTCCCGCAGCTTCGCCCGCATACATAAAATTTAGCCTTTGTCACTAAGGGAATAAAGCAGCTTTCTTTCTTTAAGTTTAAAAAAATTTGCAATGGGACTCGTTCTTTCAGATATCATCAAATACGAACAAAAAGACTACTCTACTACTATTTAATACTAATATTATTATATAGTGTAGACTATAGCATAACCTAACCTACATATATGATACAATGTAGGTTCAACATAGGTCAGACAGAGGTAGAATTATAACCGAACTAGTAGATATAAATTACGATGAAGGTACCTATTTACATAGTGAGTTAGTGGAGTTGGTGATAGTTTTGTTATAGGACAATAACAATTCAGTCTAAGTAAAACAAAACAGTAGATTCCAATTTGCAATGACATTCTAGAAAGAAATAGAGAAAGAAAGAAGTAAGGAAAGAAATAAACAAAGAAAATTGCGTCTATTGGCATTATAGTAAAATAATGTTGCCTTAAAATTAAACAAAATGAAAAAGTAGAATGAATGAACAGACAAGCCCCAGCTCAGGATAATGCTAAATGGCAACACAAGGGCACTGCTTGACGCTGATTTTCAACTGCAGTCCACAATGTCAATATTTTATATAATTATTACAAAATTAATATTTTATATTTATACAATGAGTTCTTTCTTGAATATTCTCCTTATTCTCGTTTATTTAAATAAATGTTAATGATAAAAATTTTGTTACAGATGAGAATCGGGACTTCAACAGCCATTCGGAAGACGACGTGAAGAGACAAAGAAGTCATTATAATGGCGACCAAATATACTCTAACGTAAGTAACTATACATTTTTAGCTAATCAAGTTAGTTTTAATACAAGTGGAAAAGACCGAGGTGGCATTTATCGCCACAGGCGAGGGTGTAAATGAGCCGAGAACTGCAGTGACAAATTTCCACGTGCATCAAACAACGTTTTTCAATACATTTACGAAAACATAATTAAACAGGGGTTGATGAGCCACTAGTGGGATAGTTGCTTACACAAAACTGACAAAACCACTCTCACTATTGCTCAACAAAAACGTACCTCCCATTCCACGCCAACCCACAAAATTCCGATACACAAACCATCCAAAAATCACGCACGATTTAATTGTACTTTTATACGCACGTAATGGCGGGCGGAAGTGACGTCATTAGCGCTCGACCACCGGCATTCGTCACTGTACAAGATGGCCGACGAATTTACGCGCCAATTCACGCCAACGTACTATCCTACCGCTCTTAATGTGATGCTAGTCGGATTGTTAATTTGTGTAAATCTATGGCTGTCTTTGTAATTATATTTATGGTTTGCTTTGGTAAATGGTGGGCAAATTAGATTGGGAGATAAGTGAGAAAGAAATTTAGTAGCGTATATGACTAGACAAAATCTATGCGTTTGCGTATTTCTGTGCTCTATCGTCGGCCACATTATCGCTTACCATCAGGTTAGATCCAGTGATATAATGGTCAAATGAGAGCCTATCCATAATCACTACATAGTATAAAACAAAGTCGCTTTTCTGTCCCTACATCCCTATGTGCGCTTAAATCTTTAAAACTACGCAACGGATTTTGATGCGGTTTTTTTTAATAGATAGAATGATTCAAGAGGAAGGTTTATATAATATGTATAATATTGCACCCGAGCGAAGCCAGGGCGGGTCGCTAGTATTTGAAATTCGGCTAATGCTCGATGTCGACCTGTAGTGAACCGAAACGCGAACTTATCAAATAATAATTATTGTTTATTATTATTTTGTGACGATGCTGTCGATTGAGCACGCTTATCTAGAAGTAACCTATTCATTCCTGATTTAAAAATTCCCGGGTTGAAATCATCAGGAAACCCAGATTCCGGCAGGGAATTCCACTCCTTAGATGTGCGTACAATGAATGTGTTCCCAAAACATTTTGTGCGTCTAGGTGGGATATCCACCATGTACCGGTGGCGCATTGCCGTACGCCTAGTGGTCTGACGATGGAACGTTTTAGGTAGAATTAGGCTATGCCAAAATGCGAAAGGAAACCGACAGGCCAGCAACTCGGCCTCGATGCTCAAGACTTTAAAGCCTCGACTCAACGAGTGCATCATTGACATATCTGGCAAGCCAGAAATGTCAATGATGTGAATGTCTTCCAAAAATAATTTCATGCCTGAAACTCTCCGAAAAGGTTTATTGTGTCCTTGCAATCACTAAAACACTTTTTCCCTTGCAGCTCTGGTCATCCTCAAAATGGAGTCTAAAAGACGAGTACAAGCTCTTATCAGAGCTTGGCGGGGCAGCTGGAGGAGCTACGGGGTACTACGGCGAGCTGTTCGACACTCCTTATGAGCATGCGGCTCACCCTCACTATACACCACATTCAGGTAAGTAAACAGTCTTTGGAGATAGTTCTATAAGTTTTTTTAAGTGATTTAAACTAGTGCTAGACTGCACTGCCACCTGGTGGTAGCAGTTATGTTATCATTGATGGTGAAGTGCACTAATAGCCTATTCACTTTAGTTTTCTTCCCTTCTTCTCCTTCTTGCGTCGTTTATCCTCAATGCTGTGGGTCGTGACCTCGAATAATCTTCTTATGGACTACGAGTATTTTTTGCTATGTTGTCCTATCTTCGGTGATGTGGATGGCGTCACAGAATGTGGTCTCCGGCTCCAAGATACCTAAATTATAATCAGGCATATAGCAATGTAAATCGTAAGGATGTCTGGCATGAACCGGAATGTTCTAGAACCAAAAATTCGAAGGCATGTGACATTTACCAACCCGCACTGGGGCCGCGTGGTTGATTACGGTCCATTCCCTCTCCTAGAGAGGAGGCCTGAGTCCCAACAGTGGGAACATTAAAGGCCGACTATGCTATGCTATGCTATGTATATGTATAAGTAGTATTGAAGTTCCTTCCTGTTCAGAGCCCTTCCAAGAACTCAAAAGCTTTGCTAAGCTGCCGGATTGTTTGAAACAGTTACCGCAGTCCTGAAAGGATATGGGCAACTGAATAAACACGAATGGCTTTTAGTCTATAGATGTCAAGCACTAAAAAACATACATTTGGCAGCCTTATCGATTTCCGCGATTTCTCCCATGCAACCTGAAATAGAAACAGATTGCCTGGATGAAAAATATAAAATGGCCGTTGGTGGTGGTGGTGTAAATGGTGGATATATTATATCAAAAATTGTGCAAATGTAAAAGTTGATAAAAATTAAATAATTAATACTAAAATAGTTATATAAATACATATATAGGCAACATAATCAGTTGCAGTGGTGACTAAATTAAAAACAACAAAAACGAAAACATGATCACAATGATGGTTCCTATAAAAAGTCTTTTTCAATACACTTGCTCATAAAGTGACTCTTATTGCACTGCACTTAGGTATATAATGGCACTTCTTACCAAACTGTGATATTTTGATTACCATTACGCACTAGTGCTATAATGTGGTTAAAACCTTAGTGTTCAATAATTTTATTACATTATCGTATCAGGATGGGCGCAGGTCGTCCCCTACGAAGAAAAAAAAATGTGCGCGCATATGAAAACAGATTTTCACCGCCATCAAAGTTTACTAGTTTTACAGTTATTTTATTCACAAGTGTATTGAAAAAGTCGTATAATACACGTGAGTAATTAATGATTACCGTTCTCGGCTTTCTTAAGACCCTCGCCATGGCTCGGGTCTAAATACGGCCTCGACTGTAATCACTAACATTACACACTTTTATCATAATGTACTATTAAACACAGATACCACAATCATAAAAGATCATATCCATTTCGCGATACAAATATTCCCACATGATAAAGATGGTGTAAAATAATCAATACCATGATTGTCGAGATGGGTTACCACGTAATGGCCTGCGGTTGTACGGAGGCGATGGGAACCGGCCGCTTCCATTCATAACGATTTGTTCATTCATTGAAGATCTTGTGTCTTATTGTTTTTTGTATGGAATGGTCGTAGAATTGTGTTGAATGAAATTGATTAGAAGATTGTACTTTAAATTCTTTCAAATTTATGTAAAATTTAAATTGAAATAAACATACAGCTAATACATTAACTAACCCGCACTGGGCCTGCGTGGTGGATTACGGCCCATTCCCTCTTCTAGAGAGGAGGCCTGAGGCCCAGCAGTGGGAACATTAAAAAGGCTGATGATGATGATGATAAGCCCTAAAGAACAAAAAAAGTATTCTAAAGTACGGAGTCGAAGAACTCCTCCGCATTGCTTTCGACTGACAATGCTTATCCTTTGTCGTAAACTGTACGAGTAAAAGCCAGCCCTTGGGCCACGCTAAGTGTCTAAATTTTTAGTGGCCCTGGTATGTGGCCCAGACACAGAACAAATGCTCATCATACAAACATTTGTCCTTAGTGGGAATCGATAGCAGTCAGGGTCACTAACCACTAGACCAACAGGCCAGTTGACTAAGAACTTCACTACGATCCTTGAATACTGTCACCACCAACTACCATTGACCCTTCTAAAAACAAACACAAATACTTTCTTTCTCCCACAAAATAGACGCAACCACATCCTCGTGTGTGAATGGATCGCGCAGATCCCTCTCAGTAACATAAGATGCGCCGGCGCATATCATGACGTATGTAACTCGATGCGCACAAGTTCTATTGTAGACTCGCAACCGATTTCCTTGGATAAAAGCTCTGTGGTCTATATTGTTACTTAGATGAAGTAGCAGTTCATTTTGTTGCCAATATGAATGTTTGTAGTATCATGTTGTTTGTTTGTTTTAGTTTTTGTGTTAATTATATTCAAAATTGTCGAATATTTTCTCGGTTTTATTTGTTCACTTCTACGTTCGGGAAGTTTTTGGTGGGTTTTTTTTATTATTGATAGGCTCACGTTTGACCACCATCTCACCTGATGGTAAGCGATGATGTGGTCGTTGATGGAGCACGCTTGCCTAGCAGTAACCTATTCATTCTTGACTTAAAGACCGCTTCAAGTGCAGTTCTGTGGCTGTTTTAATTATTCGCAAATTTATTCATAGTGGATATTGTGATGTCAAAGTAGTGTAATTTTGTATCTAAAATGTCTGAGCAACTGGACAATAAGTGGAATCATTGGAACAACCGCGATCTCGGTTAAAATGGAGCTGAGAATTTTGCTGCCATAAAAAACATTTGAATGTGTTGGGCCAGCATTCTAATACGAATAGTAAACTAATTCGTTTATCATTTTAGATATTATCAAACACTTCGGTTACTTCTAAGCAAGTGTGAGACACACAGGACCGTCCGTTGCAACGACACTTGGGGACCAACAGTGGACGTCCTTCGGTTGAAATGATGATGATGACGATAAATCGTGCTTTATTGTTGACCAATGATTGCTTTATAAATACAAATAAAAAACACATTAGGCATAGCCAGGAAATATGACATTAAAAGTAAACATCACAACAAAATAAAAAAATAAATAATAATTCCGATGCTGTGTGTATGTTTGGTACTCTTTTACGCTCAAACAGCTGTGCTTACAAATGAAATTCAGCACACGGGTAGACCAAAATATCATGGAATAGCTCATCATAGGATACTTTTTTTTCATTGGAATAATTTTTTACTATCATGGGTAGTGAAAACTTCTTAGGCGAGTTCAATCAACAAACGAAGCTACAACAACAGTTAAACATCAAACCAAAAAAACAAAAACGTCAAGTACGAAGTTAACACTAAAACCATTCAATCAAGAACAGTTAGAAACAATCAAGCTGACAAAAGTAACGGCAGACAACTTGCCATTTCGTTCAACTCCACAATTTGCCATAGAAGAGCCATCATTACCCCATTGTCTGTCACGCCCTGAAAATTGCCTGCGGTAGCATGAGGATTGCCTCCATAACTGTTGGCTTGACATGAATTTTTGTGGGTAACGTCTAGGTTAATGGGAATTTGGGCTAAGGTGACACTGAGGTAGGAAACTTAGTTGATTGTTAAATTCCTTTAGGATCCTGAGTGGATTCCTTTCTTGACACGTCATTAATCAGTCCTTGTGCTAGGCTTCTAGATCGTCTTGCAACCTCTTCCAGGTTCGCATCAGTGGCTTTGTTCATCTTCATTGAACTCTTAAGATTCTTAAAATAGATCATGAATTTGTATAACCATACGTTTGCTCAATTTTTTAGTCCGTGGCGTCCAATCTAACTATATTTAAAACTGGCTTCTAGCAGCAATTTTTACTACGTAACAGTAAAAAATATAAACTTTATATCACTTAGTGATAAAGCAGAGAAAGAATTTTTTAAATCGGTCCAGTAGTTGTTGAGAACAAACAAAATAACAAATCTTTTCTCTTTATATTATTAGTATAGATATACTTTCCCTTTAAATAAGAGACGAATGGGTTTCTTCTAGGCAAGCGTACTCCATTGTCAACCACATATTATCACTAAAGATATTTAGCAATGATGTTGAACGTGATGGTGATTTTGAACCTGATAAGATCCCACTTGCTTATTAATCATGAAAAAAAGGCAAGGACAACATTTCGCAAACCAATGTTGTTACAAATGACACGAAAAAGATTATAGCACAAAATTTAAAAAAAAAAAACCGACACACGCAGCAAATAGATCATCCATGCACAAAAAATCATCAATAAACATAAATCTCTCAAAAATCTTTTTAAACTTTTACAAAATTGACCACACATAAATCGCAGCGAAACACAAAACGCTTCGATGCCAGCGTAAATCACAGAAAGTCAGCCTTTTTCAGGGATTCAGTTGAAAACTAGTGACTTTCGGCCCAAACAGTATTTCAGGGACAATTTAAAATATGGGTCGTTTTAGAGATTCGAAAGGTTGCTCTTTTGTTACGCAGATTTCTCTATTTGTCGTTTCGTCTTATACGCTAGAAGTATAGGACTTTTGAAGGCTTCTGCTAGCGGTATTACCCGCTTTTAAAGTAGGTTTTTCCGTACAAACTCCATTTAATCCCTTTAGGGTGTGAATTTTATGAAATACTTTCATAATAAAGATGTAACCCGGGCACTCTAAAGATTTTTCATTCTGTCTCCTTTTTACATACAACAAAAATTTTTCACTGACATCGCTCACTATTTTAGAAGATTTAGAGGTATAAAAGCTACGTCATTTTCATTTAAATCAAAATGAAATTTAAGACTTAGCCTACTATCAATATAAACTTTATTACGAAACATAAAGATATAATAAAAATAAAAGTTTTAAATGTTAGCTTATTTTCTAATCGAATTGTTAGGAGAGGCACCGAGCTTTGGTCGCCTTGCTCACCGTCCCGAAAAACCGTCACTGAATAACAAACATGGTTAGAAATTATAACAATTATGTTTTTAAACATTTTGTGAACTAGGAATTTTTCACAATAATAAGAATGGGGCCCGAGCGCTCATCGAGTTGTTAAGGATATCAGCAAACGTTTGGTCGACTCTTCGCGTGACCAGAGGGCTGGCCTTTTCTTCGGTCAACGAATCAGCATTGCTATCTAGCGTGGCAATGCTGCCAGCGTTCTGGGCACTTTTCCCATTGACATCGATGTGGACGAATTTTTTGATGCCCTTTGAGTTTTCCCTGTTTTTCCGGCCTTTTTTAATCGTTTGTACATATTATTATTTTAAGTTTTTATATACCTATTAATTTATAATATTTAATAGTTAAGATGTATATATTAAAGAAAATTTAACAGGTCCGTTAAAAAAAATAAAAAATAAGATCAATCATTATCAATCACAATAAATTACGATGTCTAGCATTGTTGATATAATTATTCTCGATTACTGTCAAGCTCTAATTAACTAATTAATATGCGTTACTTGTAACTGTGATTAAGTTATTATCCGACGTACGGCTCATGCAATTAGTGTGGTCTTAAAACTGATTTGCATACTGTTGTTAACTCCGGTATACGTAAGACGTTTTTGAGATTTAAAGATTGTATATTACGTAGTATATTTTTGAATATTTCAGCATCGTTCTCTTGCCCTTGTTCTTGTTTAGTTGGAGTCGAATCACCATGATTTTTTACTTTTATACTTCTGTCAAATTCATTTCAGTAGTTACCATCTTTCTCGTCTCATCCTTATAGTAATGGTCAATTTGGTGGCAAACTCTCCACTACGGCATCGTTTGCTTAATCATTTGATCTCTAACTTCCCGTCCCATTTGATAAGATGCAAATATTATTGGTTTCTTTGACTGGTGGTCTTAAAATTAAGACTGAATAGGTTACTCCTACAAGCAAGCTTACTCCGTCATCTACAACATCATCGTTCAATATCATAGTGATTGACCACACGAGCCTATCAATGATATACAATATGGAGGGACTACTTGTTCTGCAAAGACTTTTTAAATCTAGTTATGCCGTATTAATATTGGAATGCTTTGCTATCTTTTAAGTATGTAACTAAAACAAAATGCCACCAGCTCAGAAGGAGGTGACTGAATGAGCTGGACTTCACAAAGGACTGCCCCTAAATCACAAGAGACTGACAGGCTTTTACATATATTGGGACAGCACGAACAAATAAAAAAGTGTATTATTATAATGTCTGCTAAATTATGTCTTAGTATCTGAATGCTTTGTCCACTATAGGACACATTGATAAATTAATAATATGTAGTTTCCTCTTTGGCAGCGCACAATCGCCTGCCTACGTTAGGGCAAACATCTCTCCAACCACTCTGTAAGCCACCTTATATACAGTGTATTCTTCTATACTTGTTCTATTTGGTAAATAAACATGGTGTGAAAATTGTTTCTTTTAATATTGAAAGTCTTGATTAGTAAAAAATATACAACTATACCGAACCAGTTTGCAGTCTAACCTATGCATCTAAGTAATATCATTTGAACCAATACTTACGGTATATCTATGTTTGTTTACAATCATAACAAAAACTGTTCCAAATTATTCATTAATTTTTTCATAATAGAAATCATTGTTTACCAAATCAAACAAGTAATGAAGAACACACTATATCTTATTGCTGTTATAATTAATAGAGCAGTATTCTAAATTGTTGGTCTTGTTACAGCAACGAATGACTCAACGGGTTCAAATGGAGGAGCGGGTGGGGAGCCTCCGTCGGCTGCTGCAAGTCCTGATGCGGCAGCGTTGGTGGTGTTACAGCCACCAGCACCTCCGTACCCTCCATATGCTCATTACGACGGTGAGTGATGCTAATATCTTTTTGATGTTTACTGATAGTAATAAAAATACTAGCCGACATATACCGGTACAATACCGGTTTGCTGCTATTTGGCCCAATAACGATCATATTACTGAAGATCAAGAAGTTATGAATAACAAAAAAAATCTTACTTGGTGGTATTTATATAAATAAGAGAAAGATAATTATAAAACACTAGATCAGTTAACTACCGTAAAATGGCGTGAATAGAAATAAAACTTTGGATTGGTTTTTCGCTTTGATACGATATTATGGGCTTCTAAAAAAGCATCGACTTTTTAGAATAACAAGTTTTTATTTGACTAAAAATATTAAAATATCCTTTAGTGAAAATACCCTTTAAAGTTTTGTTTCTATTCAGCCCATTAATTTGACTGTACACTGTACTCACAAGTTTAGTAGCTAAATTTACTCTTTAACAGTTATGTCAATATAGTACTTATAAAAATCTGGATCATAGGAAGTACTTTGGTCATAAAATGAACACAAAGACTAAATTAGGTACTTACTTTAATAGGCGCTATATTCATAAAACTCGTATATACTCGTAAAACTTCGAAGCATAAAACATACATCTAAAATCTACCGGTTTTAGACCTTTACTTGAGAATGAAATAATTTACATATAAATTAGCAGACACGGCTTGGAGTGTCTAGTCTATAACTTGAAAACGATCTCAATATTTAACAGACGCAAAAGTAGACTTAATGCAGCGATTAATATTTAACGAAAGCATCTGTAGAAATGAAAATGACGACAATTTACACAAAAATATGTTACTATCCTCTTACCGCTTACACTCGACAAACACAAAAAGTGACAAAATAAAATGGTGTCTCCCCCTCAATAAAGATCCACGCACAGAAATAAAACAATAAAAGCTAAAACAAAAGTGGCCGAACAGATAAACAGCAAGAATCACTGTTCAGAAAACAAAAGCGAAAAAAGTCAGGAAAGCTTTCGACAAAGTCGAGTGAGCCACTCCGAGCCACTCCGACGGAAATCTAATTTTCTCCTTGGACCCCGCAATGCTTTCTGTGTTATAACATCATAAAATTTCATATAGCGCCCACAGTTTTAGCACTTATGCATATTAAAGAGAGATTCTAAAATGGAGTGCCACAGGGAGCTGTGTGGGGGCCGCTCTTTACGCTTCTGGTCTTTAATCTGCCGCAATCTGCTTATCTTGGTGAGGGTGGCGAGGGGGGCACGCAGACATCTTTAATAGCTCATTCGGGGCTCTATGCAAATAATTTTAGAGGGGGGACGGTGGGGGATCATACGGGCTTTGTCTGGGCTAACGAACCGGCACAAGAGGCTGCGGAACAGAAGTGCTGCTAGCTCAAACGGGTTTAGGCTCACGTTTATAAATATTAAACCGAGGGTGGGAGGGGGTTGCAAGTGGTTACGCGTAAGTGTTCAGGGGGCGTGTTAGTGTTAAATTTGTTTGAGGCGTGCCGCTTTGGGCACAGCCTATTAATGTTAAGTGGTGATTCTGAGTGATCAAATTGGATGATGTTAATAAATAACACAGCGGTTGCGTAAAAGGCGATCGCTGATTTTGTAAATAAATAATAAATAATGTAACACTCTGTTACCAGTAGTAGTAAAAGTAACACCGGTGAAAGTAAACAGCGTGTTAATTGAGATAGGTATTAGGTTTTAGACCCGCGTCTTACAAAATACAAATATTATAGATTGCCTCTATAATACCAATAAAACAACGTAAACTAACAAACTGTTCACAGTATATACTCGGATATCTATATATTCAAAAAACTAAACTTTAACGTATCTTTTTAAAATGTACACTTAATTAAATCTCTCAATCTATAACTACTTAACAAAACTTTCAAAATCCCCCTACCAAAACGATTGTCTCATTAAATGAATTGGAGAGAACAATAGAGACAGCTCATAAATCATTAGATGACGTACCGTCTTCAGACGATGAAGGAAGGAGGAAACCAGTACTCCAAGGATAGATTGAAGAAAAAAAAAATTATCTTCAAGACGTTTTTTCTCTGTCGCTGTATGGTAGGACGTATTTTTATTTTGAGAGGAAATTACGTAGGTGCTAATTATAATATTGAATTGTTAAGCGTTTAATTAAACGTGCTTAAATGTGTTTTTAAATGTTCTTAAACACAACGAGTCTTATTTGTAAAAAAAAAATACCGATAGACCAAAGTAATCACAGTCATAATGAGCAAGTTCTTATTTCAAAATTTTGTACAAAAAATACGATTTTAGAATTCATTTATTAGTGTTTAAAATAAGCTTATTATGGTTAGCCAGTTTTACAAATAATGTTAAGAATTTTAAACTTATTAACTTTTCAACCTAAAGGGTTGTCGGGTAGATCCAACGAGTATTTTCGTGTTTTATTCACCAGGGTCGTGAGTGTGCGTCTAGGTACTCCATCTCGTTTAACTCTTAAATCCCAATAGGTGACAGAAAAGCTGACGAGATGGAGTATTTGGTCTTAGATGAGCGACCCTGGCGAAATAAATGCGAGAGTATTTGTCGCACATAACCGACGTAGGTGGTCAAAAAGTTGATCACAGTAAACCTAGCTTCATACAGGTGTAAAAATGCTCTTTTAATAAAACATTATATTCATAACATTTCAGGTACGACAACATTAGCCAGTGAATACGCGTACGCGGCCCCCTACTCACAATACTCGCCGTACGGAGGACCCTACTCGCATTCCGCCGCCACCGGCCTACTGTCCAAGTGGTATGTATTATTTTTGACCTCTTCATTAATATTTAAACCCTCTTTAATAAGTATATTATGATCAAGGATATCAGTTTTTGCAAACTAATGAGTGCTATTGATAAAACCTTTGTTTTTTTTATTCGTCAACTTATCTATCTATATCATCATCATCATTTCAGCCAATACACGTCCACTGTTGGAAATAGGCCTCCCCCAAGCGTCACCACAACGAACGTTCCTGTATTTCTATATAAATAAAAATAAATGACCAATTACGTTGCTAAGTACAAAACTCAAGAATGACTGGACAGTTGTTGACTGTACCAAAGATTTTGTATACCCTGGACTAATTCTAATGAGTTTTTTTTAAACAAACATACATTTCTTGAACTCTTCTTGGGTTCTTATGAAGATAAAATAGGGAAAATTGCACAATGTAAAAAAATCTTTTTTGTTCTTTATTACATCAAAATGGTTCCTACTCAGTAATAACTCAATTTTCGTAATAGATGAAGAAAACAATTTCTGTAATTTATTTGTTATTTTAGCAACGTGATTTAGGCAGTGTTATTTTATTTCTTTTTTATAAAAAAGGACTCTTGATAAATTAGGTAAAACTTTAAACTACAGTGTTAACGTCGAAAAAACATTATCAAAATGACACTTGTTTCTCTTTTTATAAAACGTTTAGCCATTGCAAAAAAACAAAACGTACCTGTCCCAATTAATTGAACAGCACAGGTGCTAAAACGCTTCCCTGAGGTACACCCTCTAAATCTGACCGTTTCAACCTGTTTAAGTGATAAACGAGTGAGATTTATTCCCAATACATCGCCATTTGTTACTCAGTGCCTGCTAAACGACCAACGGTATAAAGGCTTTAAAATACGGTGAACAGTTAATGTATGTGGTGGTGTCGAAGGTTTTCGGAAACCCCATGTGGATTGATTGTAGTCGTTTGTTTTTATAGGGCAATAAGACAATAATGAAAGAATACAACACAACAATAACATACAGAAGTAAACACTCATCAGTTTTCGACCCAAAAATATTATGTTTTTGAGATAATAAATATACATAAGTATACATTAAAAGTAACAATAAACGATATCTTAAATAGCTATTGGGCGTTTACTACATTATTTTATTAGTCTGAAACTTTGCACTAAAAAGAATCAGAAACTAAATCTCAAGACAAACGGTTCTCTAAAATAATTTAACAGCTTCTTACTAATAGAGCTCAATTTTTTTTTTCCAACTAAATCATCTCTTATAGAAATCATGTTTATTTGGCGCATACAGGCACGGAACGTAGAAACAAAAAAAATAAAAATATGAACAATTTAAACAAAAAAAGCTAAATTATGTGCCTCAATGCTCGTGCTAATAAACTAGCTTTTGGCCGCAGCTGACTACTACGCTACTACAGTGCAGGAAAAATGCTTGACAACTAGGTAGCTGTTGCTAAATACTAGTTTACAGCTGAACCTTACGTAGTTAAAACAACATCAGAAATATCTAAGCCATATTCTCAATTCCATATTCTGTCAACTCTATAATAAAAAACCCATAGCTCTTCAAATCCCTCAGAAAATTCCCTGACAATCCGACAATTGGAATATAAAGAATCACTCGTTCAAAATACTGTTTTGATTCCACCATCAAATTACATACAAATTCCCAATCCCATAGGTGCTACATCAAAGCCACTGTTCTATACAGACTTATTCTGCATCAATAAATAAAAATATCAAACGAAAATGATCTCTCAATCCTAGATTATAAAGCTCGTTATTGGTTTTGGTAACAGCAATATATTTTGGTTTAGATATTCATAGGGTCGGATTTGTAGCAAATTCTGTGAGGATACATATGTTTTCGAGTAGAAAAGATGCTTTGTTTGTAGTTATAATATGAAAAGGGATTCGGTTAAAAATGTGCTTATAATAATGTAATTTTGTGGTATATTGGAGACATCAATCAAAGATTTCATTAAATATTGTAATTATGTGACTTAGTTTATCAAGCGAATTAGTTTTCTTGTCTGCCATATAAATTACCCTTAGTAATAAATTAATGTTTCATATAATTATAGTCACAGGCAGGTCCATTATTTTCAAAGAAATTAATTAGAAATTTTAGTAGATATCTGACGTACCATTTCACAAAAGAGATCTTGATCTTCGATTTGTTTGAGTTCCTTAATTCACATCTAAGACTAAATAAGAGATAGAACAACTATATCTATTAGTATTAGATAAAATCAGTTGATTCAAATTTAAAAGTACATACTATTAATTTTTAAAGATCATCATTGACATAAAAAAGTCAACAGCTAATTTGAAAATCACGCCCAAATTAAAACAAACAATCACTGCACTTCATAACAGCTGAAGCAGTTAAAAATGAAACAAAAAATGAAACAACCCTGTCATCAGTAGCACATAAAAAATATCATTACAACTAAATTAATCGACAAAAAATAAATCAGGGACACAATGGGGCCACACTAGCGCGTTTGTTGTCCTGTCCCTGTATTTGTCCCAGTGGACTTCGACAAAGGGCACGGGAGTCCCTCAGGGCTCGGATAACTTACAACGCATTAAGTTTAAGTGATTCTACTGCGAACACTTTTAAAGTTTAGGGGAAATGCTTTCAATATGGCGAATGTATGGAACGAATTGATTGCATGGATTCAATTGTTCTGCTAGAAGTTGAAGCTTGATTGAGGTTCTTGGGAAAGTCGATGTGGATGAAATAAATTCTATAGCCAGTCAGTTGTATAAGTATGTAACTTTTTGTAACTATCTTATTAAGAAAATTATCTAGGCGTTGCAGTGTCTTCGGGTGACAATTGTGGGTATTTAAATGAAGGATCTCGAATATAACGTACTTACTATTGAAAACGAATAGCCAGGCTAATAAAGGATAATTTTCTGTCACAACCACAGGTTCAGTTGAAAACCAGCGTCAGGCACTAGTTGTCTGGCAATCATGCTGAACTGGACTTATTTTGGTGCAACCATGAGGCATACAACAACTGTATTTTTTATTTATTTTTTTGCTTCTTTTATTTGTGTTTGGGCCTTGTGCTGTAGCAAATAAATTATTTTTCTTTCTATTTTTTTTTAAGTGGGCATGTATAGCATAAATGAGGAATAGCAAAATATACTCAAAGAAGTCTCAGGCTTCCTCTCTAGGGGAGGGAATGAGCTGTAATCTATCACACAGGCCCCAAATGGGTTGGTGGAATGCATGTCTTCGAATTTTTGGTTTTAGGTCATGCCATTTTCCTCACAATGTTTTCATTCACCGTTTTGAGAAAACATTGTGAAATGAAGAGCAGTGGTGGCCCAGCACTTCTCTTTATTTTGATGAAATTAAAACTAAACCATTTTTCAAATATCAATGTTCTTAGCCAGGAATTGAACCCAAACATCGTTCGATTGGACGAAAGTTTTGAAAGAGTAGAAAAATAAGTATCAAGAAAAATGTTATTAAACTTTATTTTTCATTTATTTCCAGATATCAACGTACGCCGTGCGAGTAGTAGTCGGCGGATAACAACGAACAAAATTAAGTGATAAAACGGACACTAAACATAAATGTATATCGATTGATCATGTGAGAACTTAGTTTTATTTCCTATAGACAATCTCCTTTTGTAGATAAATTAATATATTTGTACAATTCTTTATTATATCCTATTTTATTTTATTAATTTTAACCAGGTCAGTACCGCTTTGACTTTTGCTTTCTCGAACATTTAAGAAAATTATTTCATTTATACTCATTATCTTTAATTAAATGAACGTTCAGAAAGCCAAAGTTACTTCACTACGTTAAGATGTAAATAATGTATTTTAATGAAAACTATATGTAATTCATTTAATGTCATTATTAGGATTAAGGTTTATTCTCTTTTTTTACCTCAGCATAGTTACAAAGTAGTGAGTAATTTTGTGTAACGTTTAATTTTTAAACTTCCATTTATTTTTATTTAAGCTGTCCTGTGTGCACAATGGAATGAAGATTTTACATTTATTATACATTTAAAATCGTTATCATTTATATAAGTTATCTAATTTATTTCTTTTGTATTGTTATTAAATGTAACTGCTTCCGGTGAAGCATTCAAACAAACTATGCAAGTCAACTGCTTAGTATATTATTTAGATTATTTTTTGAAATTACTATGAGATTATTCGTGTTTTTTTTGTACTTTTTATATAAAAATGGTTAGTTTTTAATTATACGTGTATAGCATGTTCAAATTAGCACGCTGTATGCCATAATTATATAAAAATAATAAGTTCAAATAATTGTTTTATTGTGAAGAAATATTAGTTATGAAATCTTATCGTTTCCGTCCATTTATTATTATTATTGATTATTATTTTCTCAGAGGTATTATTGAGATTTTTTATATGTAAATATTTTTCTCAAATTCGATGAGCATGCTTTTAATATTGTTTTAAAACATACGTCATACAGTTTAGAGAAACGCCAAAGACTTAAAAAAATATTGTAACGTCTTTAGTATACAGCCCAGTATAATAATAGTTTATATTTTATATGAAGAAAGCAATAACTTTTCACCAAAGATACAAATAGCGGGCCTTTTTCTGATAAAACAAATTCTCTAACATTTAATAATCATTTGAAATAATAAAATATAATTGAACATTTAAACATATTTCATTACATTGTTTTAAAAAAATATGAATTTAAAAAATTTAAACCTAACAAACGTTTTTATTACTTTTTTATTATATTATCTTTGTATTATTATATAATTTATTAGATAAAGGTCTGAGCTGTATAAAGTATTCCACTCATTTTTGTATAATAATTATATTTTGCATTGTAATATCTTATTTATTAAATAATTTGGTGTTGCTTTTAATTTCTGGAAGCATATCGTTAAGTGATCGTCATAATAATAGATAAATGATTAAAAAAACATGAAATTTTCTGTTTAATTTTTTAATAGGTATATTTGTAAGGCAAACGCACCAGTACGAAATAAAGCATATGAGTTTATAAAACCTTGACCGTTTTATTTACCTGAGGACCTACCATGAACTCTTAACGCGGTCCATTTGACCTACGACCTAAACTGAACTGTTAAAGCAAAGCCAAGGATTCTGATCCCGATTTCTGGCCACCGTAGGTGCGGGCTTGCGGACGGCGAGCGATGGGTAGTTCACTGTCCGACCGTCCGGTAACTGTCCGGACTGAGCCCAAGTCGTCGACGGCGCGCACTTTTCCCGCGCACTTCAATTAGTTGTCAGCAACAGCAGGGACCCAGCTGGGTTGAAGCCTACTGGGGCCAGGGTTAACTCCCAAGGTAGCTCAGCCCCAGTATGAAAGACATGAAGGAATGGGTTTTTTAGTCAGTAAGAGTCTGACACTATCTTCCACTTAAAATGTCAAGTGTGCGAACGAGAAAGAGTGGTAATGGCTCTGACTTAAGAATTGTAGGTCGTGGGTTCAAACCCTGCCAGGCACATTACTTTGTGTAATTTATTTCATTACCACTGCTCTTAAAACGATGAAGGAAAACATCGTGAGGAAACCGGCATCACATGTCCTAGAACCAAAAATTCGAAGACATGTGACATTGACCAACCCACACTGGGCCCGCGTGGTGGATCACGGCCCATTTCCTCTCCTAGAGAGGAGGCCTGTGTCCCAGCAGTGGGAACATTTAAAAGGCTGATGATGATGATGATGATAAAGTCTAACACAATGCGCCTCCGACGACTTGGGCTCTGGACGATTACCGGACTGTCGGACGGCTAGCTACCCATTGCTTGCCGTTCGCAAACCCGCGCCTACGGTGGCGGGAAATCGGCAATTACAATCCAGGGCTGCGGTGACTGTCTTAAAAATAATTTTACTCTACCATATATCCCCCATTAAAACCTCGACAAAAGAAGGCTGTCAACAACTCTACCAACCTCTAAGGCTAAGAAGAAAAGAGATCAAAAACTTTGACGGTTGCCCCTTTTAAATATCTCTTTGGTCAAAACGTCAAACAAGAAAAGAATTTTTTGGCAAAACGAAAATTAGAACTGTAAAATATTATTACAATAAAACTACAGCTTAATCTGATTTAAGTAAAACAAATCAAAATGTAAAGCAAACAGTAGCAGTACAATCTGAAATTGAAATCCAACTTAATAGCCTACTCTTTACTTCGATCCGTTTCTCTTAGTCAGTCTCTCGTTTCAGAATACGGTAAGAGATAAAATGCCTGCTAAAAAGAAGAAGAATGAACGAAAACCAGTGGTCCTTCCTGCTAGCTCGTCACCAGAAGACGCTCGCAAAGGACCCGGTCCCACTGCTGTAGAAAATGCCTTACATCCAGAAAAGAAGAGGCCAGGAGGCAGGGTTGACCAGACTAAGAAGCTTATTCTCCATAAAGGCAAGAAAAAGGAAGACTCACAATCTAGTTAAGAAGATGAAACTACCGAACTACACATCCATAGGCAAATAGAAGATGCTTAAGTAACACATTCCTAAGAAAAAATAGAAACATATACACCTCTAACAATTTAAATAACTATAAACAACATCCAGCACCATGTTCTATCAGATCAAAGAGATGATGAAAATATGGATAGCAGTATTCAATTTAATAATAACACAAATATGTAAGATGACAAGCACCGTGAAAGCTGTCTTGAAGAAAAAGATTTTCAACAAACGTTTTAGAGTCAGAAGATACAAAAACTACAGAATAATGAAATATATATATTAGAACAATGTCTTTTTCCACATTTAAAATTTCATCTTTGATAAGATATTTTATCTTCTACGTGACTCTATCTATCATCGAAGTTATAAGACCAGATGAAAGCGAAGAGGAATCAAGACTAAACTCAAAGTTTTTCTACCAGCTTATCATTTTAATAACGTTGTCATTCTTAAGACTAGGGCTATTTCTAAGAAACAAATTATACGTTGAATAGTTTGGTAGCACTAACACTAATAAAGACTGACCGAATTTATTTTGCTTGTTTTCGTTGATGAAAATCATCATTTCAGACGAAAGACGTCTAGAATTCACTGACTTATTTCTATTTTCTCAAATAGTCCACAAAAAGCGAGTAGCGGCGATTTGTAGCGTGTGGCGGCCATTGGCGTCTACTGTGTGCGTATCCACATAAAAAATGTATGAAACTTGGTAGTATATGTTTAATGTCTTTGTATGAAACCTAGAAGAAATATGCGGGTGGTGGCGTTTTGTGGTTGTGGTCGGTAGCCTGTGAGTGGCGACCCTTAATCTAGTGACCCTTAATCAAAGATTTTACATATCCTACTAGGCCTTAATCTACCTTAATCTAAAATTTGTCTAATTATTTTATTTGATTAAAGGGCTTTGTCGCTTAGCGACCACATCGCCCAGTACAGAAAACAAAAAAACTTACAATCTACCTTAAGGCTAACTCAAACGATAGTTTAGCTTTATCGGACATTTGAGAAGAGAGGATTGTATTACAAATGCCAATATCATACATTTTACAGAGTCCAAAAATATTGTTTCTTGTATTTTCATTCCAGACAGACTCCATCAAGATGTGGATAACATCATGTCTAATTTATTTAAGTAAGTATTTAAAACAATGTGGTATTGCTGTATTGCCCAATGTAGGTAAAAGAAACAATGTTTACGTAGTACTTATAATCAGCCTAATAATATTCCCTGTGCTCAGGTGAGGTACTCAGGCCTCCTCTCTAGTCACTGCAAAAGTGACTGGCGGCGGACGCTTGCTAGAGGGTCATGGTGATCCAGATGGTATAGTAATACTGCACAGTCTCACGCGAAGCGGCGGGCCTCTTTGCTGGAGATCTGAAGGCAGCAGTTCTTGCACGCATGCACGAAAAGTCACGGCATGGTGGACATAATTGCGGCGAGATCTCATTGTAAAATGGCAACAACAACTGTCACAACCCACGACTGTCACGGTGGTAAGACCCCTCTTTGAGGAGTGGCTGTAGTGGCAACACGGCGTCCTCACCTTCCGCAAGTCCTCACCGGATATGACAAGTTCGGCAGGTTCTTGTATCGGATTCAGACGGAAGAAACGCCTGGGTATCACCATTGTGTGAACCACCCAGAGGGCATAGAGGAGCATACGGTGGAGGTGTGCCCCGCTTAAGCGGTGCACCACTGTGTCCTCGTGGCAATCCGTGGCAGCGGCCGCTGGCGCCGGGCCTTGGTTTGGGATATGGTCCGGAGCTTGTAAACTTTTTCAAAGCAGTAGTAGATAGCAGCAAAGACGAAGGCTGCAGCGTGAGGGAATGAACATCTTCACGCCTTAGCCACCAAGATTTCGACCCCGATTACCAGCCACGGAAGACGTGGGCTTGCTTTGTTTGCTTTTTCTTTATGGAAAAGGGAGTTAGTGATTGCGTGATGGTTGACAAGATAGGATGGTAGAATTGTATTGCGCTGACCTTAAATACCATGATGGCACAAGGAAGATGATGACGAAAGCTCAATGTTCTTTTTTTTTATCCGAACCAGTCAACTAATTAAATTGAGCAGACATACTTTTTGGTAACCAAGTATTTTTTAAGAAGAATATCAGAACAATATATTCCAATTGTCAAGTAAAAATAAATGTCATCAATAAAAAATAGCCATGAATGAGGCTAATGATAAGATACGAAATTACAAGTATAAATTTTACACAACCAGCCGCTGAACTCCACCAAAATGTAATTCGAGGCAGAAGCCAATATTTCGATTAACCTGATCCAAAATATTATGCATCCAGAAAACTTGGATATAGAACATCCCAATGTTGATTCTACCTTCGAAATTCCAGATGAAGATATTACCAATGAAATCGTCGTGAAAAATATCGATTGCTCATCGAGGACATACAATAGTTTACCACTACCAAGAGACCTAGACCAAACCAAAGAAGGTGAAATAAAGCCTAATACATTTTTTCAAGTTCTACAGGATCCTGGATGCCCTAAAGCAGTTCCCGTTAAAGAAACTATCCCTGAAGATATCCCCTCAGAAAGCAACTTACCGTGTGACAATAAGGACTTTTCAAACAGATATAGATATTGCAAAGAAGTTATCAAGCCATTTTTACAAGATTGTCCCCCTGGGTGTCTCGATTCCAAGGACTTGCTTCTTAAGGATGCTGTTGTAAAAGCTAATGCAGAATTTCCTTTAGTTCCACTCTGTTACAAGTGCCCTCCACCACCGTGCCCACCTAAGTGCCCGCCTAAGTGTCCTCCTAAGTGCCCACCAAAGTGCCCACCAAAGTGCCCACCGAAGTGTCCACCAAAGTGTCCTCCAAAAAATCGTCTGAAAATCTGTCAAGGTGAAGACGGACCAACAATTTGCATAGAGTGTACTAGAGCAACTTGTCCTACTTTTGTGTGCCCAAAGCCGTACATTCCACCTTGTTGCCCGCCACTTCCATGCCCACCGAAGTGCCCTCCTCCTCCGTGCCCTCCTCCTCCGTGCCCACCGAAGTGCCCGCCACCTTCGTGTTGTCCACCACCACCGTGTCCACCTAAGTGCCCACCACCACCGTGCCCACCTAAGTGCCCACCGCCACCGTGCCCGCCTAAGTGCCCGCCACCACCGTGCCCACCGAAGTGCCCGCCACCTTCGTGTTGCCCACCACCTCCGTGTCCACCAAAGTGCCCACCTCCACCGTGTCCGCCTAAGTGCCCGCCCCCGCCTTGCCCACCACCACCGTGCCCACCTAAGTGTCCACCACCTCCGTGTCCACCGAAGTGCCCACCACCTTCTTGTTGCCCTCCTAAGTGTCCACCTCCTCCGTGTCCACCGAAGTGCCCACCACCTTCTTGTTGCCCACCTAAGTGTCTACCTCCTCCGTGTCCACCGAAGTGCCCACCACCTTCTTGTTGCCCACCTCCATCTTGCCCACCCAAGTGCCCTCCTCCACCGTGTCCACCTCCACCGTGCCCACCTAAGTGTCCACCACCACCGTGCCCACCAAAGTGCCCACCTCCACCGTGCCCGCCTAAGTGCCCACCGAAGTGCCCACCACCTCCGTGCCCACCTAAGTGCCCACCAAGGTGCCCGCCACCGCCTTGCCCACCAAAGTGTCCACCAAAGTGTCCACCACCCTGCCCTCCGCCTTGCCCGATACCGTGCTATAAAAAGAATCCCAGTCCGTCGTGCTGCAACTCGTGCCCTCCAAAATCAAGCCTAGACCAGCTTTTGCAATCATTAAAAAGATTAACAGGGGAGACTGTCGTTTGCAGGTGTCAAAAAATGCCAGATAAATGCCCACCTCCGTGCCCACCACCAGGGTGCCCACCACCACCTTGCCCACCGCCGCAGTGCCCACCCCCACCTTGTCCTCCTCCTTGTTGCCCACCGCCCCCACCGTGTCCAACTCCGCCGCCGTGCCCACCACCTCCTAAGTGTCCTGATCCACCTCCTTGCCCTCCACCTCCAAAATGCCCACCTCCACCTCCTTGCCCTCCACCTCCAAAATGCCCACCTCCACCTCCATGTCCACCACCTAAACCCTGCCCACCTCCACCACCTTGCCCACCTCCTCCAACTTGCCCACCTCCCGAACCTTGCCCACCTCCCCCACCTTGCCCACCCCCTCCATGCTGTCCACCCCCTCCATGCTGCCCTCCTCCTCCACCTTGTCCACCCGCTCCCTGTTCCGCTCCCCCTCCTTGCCCTGGACTAACTATAGAAAGAAAAGAATCGCCCAGTTGTTGTGCAGAAGCAAGAGCTACAAGAAAATTTTTATGCCCGAGTGAATGTCCTAATTCTAAAACAAGCTTAAAAACATCATTGACAGCAGGAGCACCGACGGCCGCTGATAGTCAGTGTGTATGCTCCAGCGATGAGAAACTGCGACAGGCTCTTAAGGCTCACAACGAAACAATGGCAACACTTAAATGTGCGATGACAGACCTCGTCTGCAAAGCATTTAAGTCAACGCAAGAAGCAGTCAATTTAATCAGTTGCGAAAGTGCAAAACACATAGAAAAGCTCAAAAAAACTGCATCTAACATATCATCTGATTGTCTCGGTAAGAAAGAAAAACCTGAATGTAAGCCGAAGAAAGTGAGCGACAGCCGTAGCGATACTAGTCTGAGAAGATTCAGCATTGTGAACTTAGACACGTCTTCTATAGAAGAAAGGGGCCCACCATCACACTGCGAACCACAGCCATCACCAAAACCATCTAAGAACCCCTTGAAATTTATATTTGATAAAGTAGATTCTGCTGTATCAATGATAAGCGATTCTCTGGCCTTCGAATTGCCAAAGCCGAGAACTTTCAATAATCAGAGCTCTAAATATGATGTTCCAATGCCGCCGCCGCCACCGCCGCCTGATCCTCCAAGTCCTACAGATGTTGAACACCGCTTTCCTGGCAGCACAGGCACTTCACAGTTATTTTCAGCGATAAAAGAAAAGATATGGTCTATGTTTACGGATGACGATGCAACAAACGTATCATCTTTAAGGTCATCTACTACGACATTGGCTAGTGAAAGTGATGAAGATATTATAACCAGAATAATTGACTAATTAATTGGGTAACTTTCTTAAATTTTCGAAACGATTTGTTTTATATAAGGAAATATAAAAATAAATTGCATTATTTAGTAAAAAACTGTTGTTTGTGTTGCGTTTTTCAATGAATCCATACGTACTAATTCTGTCTGTAAACTGCAGTAAACTACTGGACCTCATCATCATCATTTCAGCCGAAAAACGTCCGCTTTTGGACATAGGCGGAGGCTGCAAGGTCTGCGTCTCTGCGTCTTTTGATACAGAGTTTCCTTGCGTGATCAAATCAGGAATGAAGATATCCGCAGAAGAACCAAGGTTGCCGACATGGCACGAAGAATCGCAAAACTAAAGTGGCAATTAGCAGGGCACATGGGCATTGCTCGCAGCGAGGAAGGCCTCCGCAAAGTGGACCGATGACCTGGTAAAGGTTGCGGGAATCGATGGATGCAAAACGCACAGGATCGTTCATTCTGGTGACACTTGGGGGAGGCCTATGCCTAACAGGGGACGTGTTTCTACTGAAATGATGATGATCATAATGACTTCTTTCCCAATGAGATAAGTCACATAGTTACAGCTACGGGAACGCTTCCTGCTGATTTTGCCCATAGAGTAATTTTGTGACCTGAAAATAAAACATGCACAATGCATTTAGTTTAGAATGGTATTGTTTTTCAAGGTGACTTTTCCCTCTCCAGGGTACAGCGAATGGCGTGTCAGACTTTTACTGACTAAAACCACACCAAATGCCCTTTGCGTTTTCGGACCATGAGTTTCCTTTTCAATAAATCCATGGGGCCCTGGCGGGCTTCGGTCGTGTTGGGCCCCAAAAGTTTGCTGACATCTCTTGTAGAACACTACGCCCTGTCGGCGACTTGGGCTCGCTCCAAATGATTATCGAACAGCCGGACAGTGAGCTACCTATAGCTTGTCGTCCACAAGCCCGCGCCTACCATGACTTGTAATTGGGATCGGGGTCGCAGCGAGTTTAGAGTAGCAATATTATATTGCACAGTGTTCGACATAACAAAAACAAATTAAATCTTATTTCCACAAACATCAGTTGTAGGATTTATCGGTAAAAAAAGAATAACAGGCAAAAAATTCTTCACTGGCAAACTTTTTTATGAATCATGCATTACAATATTTAAAACTGGCCAAAATAATTTATGCTTAAGCAATTGACACGTGCCAAAAAGTAACTGCCACTATAACAGCATAAAACTAAGAAAACAATCTTCACCAAAATCAGTAAGAAAATGTTTTCTCACAGTTAAAAAACAATCCAATCCTTATGTCTGAAGAAGAGCCTTGCACGAAGAACTGCAAAAACAGGAAGAGCAAATGCCTTCCTTGCTTAAACCCGTACCCTACAGAGCTAATGAGTGAGGAGAAACACCAGGTCCAACAATACCACCAGACCCATAGCCCTCCAGAGCCTACAGAATGCCAGTGCACTTTGGAGAACCCCTGCTGCACGCAGCCTTTACCCCAACACCCTCATAGAAAGTCTCACTTTCATTAACTTCTGTCTGTTCCAACCTGCAGCTAATGTAACCCAAGGTCATCACCATTTCTTAAATACAGGTAAGTACAACCCATACTTTAGTAATTTTCTTCTGCTTGCTGTGAAGATTTTTCTTCTCAGTTATACACTCCTGGCGGAGTGGTCGTGGTCATCATCTGGTATTAAGCCCATGGTCCCAGAAGGCTTCGACCATATGATTTATTGACATCTCTTTGAGGCCTACGTGGAATAACGCGCCGTCAACGACTTGAGCTCGGTTCGGACGGTTACCATACATCCGAACAGCGAGCTACCCATTGCTCGCCATCCCTAGACCTACGCCTACGGGGCCATGGCTTGAACCAGGGCTCGGTGCTAAAGGTCGTTGCCGCCGATCGCCCCAACGAGGACACGGCGGTGCTCTGCCCAACCGGGGCACACCTTTACCGTATGCTCCGCCGTTTCCTTCAGGAGCACAAATCCAGTGTAGGAACCTTCCGAACTTACCATGTCTGGTGAGGACGCTGTGACGTCTTTCCGGCTACTCCTCAAAGAAGGGCCTTACCGCTATAATTATGGCGTTTTGCACAGTACGGCTAAAATATCTGGGCCACTCCGAACTTCGTACAAGTGACTCTTTTTAAGATGGCGAATGCGTGTTGCGTTTTTTTTCGAGTATGAGCAATATTGATCTAAGAGGGGCTAATTTTGATCTTACTGTAGTAATAGTCAAAAGGCTCATAAACTAGTGCGCCTCACCATCAGAGATTGCATCACTGCTTACCATCAGGTGGGATCGCAGTCAAGCTCGAGTTTTATATCAATAAAAAAAAAATACGCATTATGATTATTACCTACTCTCAATATTTCAGCTACCACAATACAATGTCACAGTCTTCCCGATATAGCAACCTGTTTCCAGAAGAAGAATGTAAATGTACCACGCCTTTTTACATCTGTTACGAGAGAATCAAGAATCCACAATTTGGTAGTATAATCTTTTATTAAAATGCTTAGCATTAGTAGCTGAACACCTTTTTTTCGATTCGTTGACGAAAGATTTTATTTTCGTGTCGCAAGGTACAATATTCATGGGTTGTGTGAAAGTGAACCCGGGTGTCTGGAATGAAGGCAAAAAAAGGAACAAGAGTGGGTTTTAGTCAGTAAAAGTCTGACATGCCCTTCCGTTCCGCCCAAGGGCAGGAGATGTCATTGATTTCCCACCCAAAAAAAAAAGAAAGTACATAGTAAAATTTTGTATTTTTTCTACACTTTGCCGTCCAGGCAAAGCAAAGCTTGTTTGTGGATGCTGGTACATCTTCTCTGAGATGGTGTTCTTTTCAATCTTTTGACGCTAAGGCGGTTATCACACTGCCACGCACCCTGCAGCGTAGTGCGTGAATGTGTGTCTTAACGTTGCTTGTAAGTATCTCCGTCTGTATAGAAAACACGCACAGTGTAACACACCGAAACTGATCAAAGATTCAGCCCCCCTAGCCAAGTTACAACCGTTGCGCCGAACGCTTTGAGTTGACCTTGCCGCCAATTCTTTTGTTCTGACCACGTGACTGAGCGTTGAGGCGACGTCGTTCCCGTACATTTAAAGCTTTCTACTACCGTTAACCTATCGCAGATTGGCAACTTGGCTAGGGGTACTGAACTCCGTCAAGTACGTGTGTAGGTGCGTTTTCACGCGCTACGCTGCGTGTTGCGTGGCAGTGTGATAACCGCCTAAGGGATCATTAAGTAAATGCGCTCCATCGTCGACCGCATCGTCTATTTTTTACAAGCTTTTATTTAGTTTCACCGGTCCCGATGTTTCTCTGTAAACAAAATTGTAAATTAAATTTGACCCATTTCCTGGTTACCGATTGAGCTGAAATTTTGCATGCATGTATAAATCAGATGACAATGCAAAATTATTGTGACAAGGAGCTGATTTGATGATGGAACCGGAAGGTTGCTAGTGGCTATAGGAACTTGGTAGTTAAACGCACAACCCCATCGAGTTTGGGCTCGTATGATTCGTCTTTATGAGTATTCATTAAATACAGGTATACCGAGTTATAAAAGCTTGCTATGAAAAAAATATTTTCATGAAAAGCTTGTTTATTATTTTAGTGTTAATTGTTAATATATGTTTTTTTTCTTTTATTTCTTAGTTTCTATTTTACAACGCATTAGTTACAGTCTGTTATGTTAAACAAGTACATTGTAAATAAATGAATCGTCACTTTTCATCAGGTGAGATAACGATCAAGCACGAACCTACCAACAATAAAAAAATCACTAACAAAATTATTTTGCTTACAGCAAGCAGTTTGGTGGGATCCTGCAAGATCTGCTCTGTTAAATCTGACTCTAAGAGACCTTCTGAAGGGAAGAAGAATTCATATTTTAGTTTCTGGTTCCATAGAATCAAGAACCCTTTAAGCTGAAATTGAAAACCAATCTCTCTGGATTATGATCTAAGTTTATAACATTTATCACGTGCAATATAATTATTTTGGCTTATATGTTTTGTTTTAATGACACACACCTGGCAAAAAGAATTGTTAGGGCCCTTTTCCTGTCACGCGTATTGTAGCCCGCACGCGGTTCTCGTCCCCATGCGGACTGCCCACATCCTATAATCTGATACATGTTATTCCTAACATGCGGCTAGCACGCGCGTGAAACATGCATTGGCTGCGGGCGCGCAGCCCGCGTGCGCACTATCCGGACGCGGCCGGTGATCTTCTGCCTTTAGAGTTGTTTTTACTATGAAGCGGGTTGCACGCATACTCATAATCCGCAAATATAGCAAATAAAAATTAAAAAACTAGCGACACGCACAACACTGCAGCAGCAAACGAAATCTTTGTCCTGCGTGTGGCCCGGAGCGTGCTATCACCCGGATGCGGACGAGACCCGCGTGCGGGATAAAATACGCGTGACAGAAAAAGGGCCCTTAAGGTGACTCACATTTTCACTGTTTTTCATACAACCGCTCATAACTGATTATGACGTTATTACACATTTTTCATTAGATATTTTGGAAACACAGTATGTTGTGGATAATATCTAGGTTTCTAAAGAAACCAATTTCTAAATTTGTGTAAAACTAATCCAGTAAAAACCTCTGAAAATGTCCTATTTTGTATGAACTTTGACACTTCATAATTTGCCTAAAAATTAAAAAGTCAAAAAAATAATCCTCTAGAGACCTTGCAAATTTTATTAAGATTCTAAATAACGACAACTTTTTCCAAAAACTTTTAAGGGTTTAAAAAAACAGCTATTTCCTGGAGCACGTTTTGTGAAATTTTCGAGTAAATCTCGGAATTACCGAATACTAACAGAGTTTTCAGGCGTTATCTCTCTTTTTTTGAGTTGCCTTTTCGTCAAACAACGCGTTGGATTGCATTAAATGAAGTAACAAGCTTTTAAATCATTTTCGATATTTACGATAAGCGAATGGAGAAGGACCCTCTTAAACCTAAATGGCAATGGGCAGGGCACATTACTTACAGAACACATGGTTGATGGGGACGAAAGGTTCTGGTGTGGCGACCACGTACCGAATGACAGCATTGGAAAGCTATCAAGGTAGGCCGATGACGTGGTGAGGGTCGCGAGATTCTGAAGGATGCGAGACGCACAGGACCAGGCGTTATGGTGATACTTGGGGGAGACCTATGTCCAAAAGTTGACGTTTTTCGGCTGAAATGGTGATCATACTTGGCACGTCAGAACGTAATGGAACATGAGGTTTCAGGTTGCATTTCCACTAACGTGGTGTTAGGTGGGGTGACGAGGAACGCATCGTGAATAAGCCAATCACAGCACTGCTACTGCAGCAGTGCCATCAGTGGAAACAAAGCAGAGCGGCGTGACGCTAAGCGGACTTTCAAATAAATCATATGAACACACGGACCCAAACCAAACAGAACCGATGCAGGCTGTTGTACTAAGCGAACAGCGAACCGAAGGGTAGCTCAACTCCAGTCTGCACACGTCCCACACTGTTTCAATGGAAACACCACCTTTCACTGCTCTTCAAGTAGAAACACATCTTTAGGTCTCACTGAAGCGGCATGGCATGGCACTGCCGTTAAGCCAAGCAGCCAAAAACAGGCATGCAGCTCCATCGTGTGTACCTCACCCTGGCCACTGTTGGTCACACAGTCAACCATACATTTTTTGACGTCATGACCTGGCTACACCGCCATAGCATCCCAGTGGAAACATAGGCATTAATCAAACGTCAGTTAATAAACTAGTGCGCCTCACCACTTAGCATCACTGCTTAACATCAGATGGGAACGCAGTCAAGCACTGGTTATATCAATTCAGATTTTTGTGTAGGTACACTTATTTATTTATTTATTCATTTAATGCTTTATGCACACAAAGTACAGAGGCGGACTTAATGCCTCAGGCATTTTCTGCCAGTCAACCTTTGGGTGATGCAGAGAAAAATAGTGGTAGGTGCAATAAATGAGAAAGAGAAAAGGAATACAAGAATTAACATAAGTACTAATAAACCATATAATATACATAATACAATTATACAATATATACTCAAATTAATAAACTACATAACTAACTAATATAGTCAAACAATTGGTCCAGATCGACAATTGGAGAACATTAACGTTGTGATGATACTACTGCCAACTTCTTACGAATTAGCTCTCGAACTTTAGTTTTGAATGCTAATCGGCTTGTTGCCATCCTGATCTCCTGGGGGAGCGCATTCCACAGAGAAATAGATTGAACAAAGAAAGAATTGTGAAGAAAGTCAGTACGATGAGAGGGACATTGGAGTAGGCGGTTATGAGATGAGCGCAGATTTTTAGTGTGGTTTGCGAAAATGTATTGAAAATGAGGGGCTAAATAACTAGGGGAATTAGAAGAATCAAGAAAAGAAAATAAGGTAGTTAGCGCCCTTTGCTCTCTACGCTGACGTATGGGCAACCACTTCAGAAGCGACCGATGCTCTGAGACATGATCATATTTACGCAAATTGAATACAAATCGAATGCAGTAATTCAGAAGACGGTCAAGTTTATTGTGGAGATCTGCATTCAGGTCATAATAGCACACGTCACCATAATCGATGATTGGAAAAATTAAGGTCTGTACAAGCATTGCCTTCGTGCTCGATGGTAACAGGTTCTTCAATCGAAACAGAGCCCGCAGCGTTCCGCGTTCGCGCGTACACTTATAAGTACAAAAAGTACAGATTAGCTGAGGCCAGGGGTCGTCCAAAATGAACCCCGGAGTCCTTGAACGCAAAGCAAAGAAACATAGTGGTGGGTTTTAGTCAGTACAAGAAGTACAGACTATCATCCAAGTCATAAGGGCCCCAGCAAGGCCAAAATCTACTGGGACCATAAGTCATACGGAAGGGAACCCAGCAGGGACCCAGCTGGGTCGAAGCCTACTGGGGCCACGGCTAGCTCCGAAAGGCAGCCCAGCCCTGGTATGAGGGCACGAAGGAACGAGGTGGGTTTTTTAGTCGGTAAGAGTCTGAGACTATCATCCGCTCCGCCCAGGCGTGCAGGGCAGTTAAGCATGAGCTTTTAGAGGTGCGTGTGTTAATATTAAGTTGCAGCACAATATCATCCCGACCGTGATCCCGACAAATAGACTCGAGGGAATGGCCCCCAAGGATCTTATAATGGTTCCTTAGAAGACAAAAACTTGTTTTAGTCATCAAGACATATTCAACCTCGTCTTGCAGAAATTGGCAATTTTTTTTTCACATTTCTTGACACTGTCATTTATTATCACCAATCAAGCATCAAAGAAATAGCAAAATTTTCCAAAAAAAAAACGTTAGTAATTATATCATGAAATTATTATAATATGCTTCAGGTAAAATAGAAAAATTGTGTGTTAATGAAACATTATTCTTAGTTTCCTTACTTGTTTCATAAATAAGCCAGATTTTTGGTGATATCTTGGATAAGCACTCAGGTCCTACGGTAGTTTCAATATAATTACCACTCGTAAATTTACCAAAAGAGTGTAGCATTAGGTTTTCAGCAATTTTAGCAAAGCCATAATTAAGCATACATATTATGCCGACAGAGGTTGGTCCCAAAACTAAATCTATGCCCTTATGGATAAACCATCTTTTTTATGGTTTAGAAAATCATCCAATGACAACCCCCGCTCTTGGGTGGAGCGGGAGATAGACTTACTGACTAAAAACCCACCCCGTTCCTTTTAGCCTTTATAACGCGGCTCGAGCCTCCTTTCGGATTACCCTGGCTCCAGTAAGCTTCGACCCGGCTGGGCCCCGTGCTGTTTCTGAAAACTCCTTGAGGCGCGTGGAAAGAGTGCGCGCCGTCTACGACTTGGGCTCGGTCCGGACAGTAACCGAACGGTCGAACAGCGAGCTACCCATGGCTCGCATTGTCCTTAATCCCGCGTCTACGGTGGCTGGAAATCGGGTTCCGAATCCTGGCGGCGGCGGCGAGAGCGCCGTTGCCTGATGCGGTCGGCCTCCTCTTTTGCTAGCATTATTGCTTCGCAGAAGGAGGAGCTTGCCACTCCTCCTTGCTTCGGCCCATGGCCTGAACCAAGGCCCGGCGCGAGAGGGGATAAACTATCTCATTTCTTCCCATCCTCGCATACCAAGAAGTTAGTATTCGGAAGATAATGTCATCAATGCTGGCATACTGTGTTACCCAACCGGTGCTTCTGCTAAAAGGTAGACCATGGTTTCCGAAAACAGCTTCGGATACCATGGTCCACGTCTTCCTTACAGGTAAATATATTTCTAATAATTATCTAATTTCCTCAGAAACAATACAAAATAAATTTCTCAAAAAAATTAATATGTACAATCCTGTGAAGAAATCCGTACCTATTTCTCCAACCAAGGACTTATCACCATGTAGATTGGAAGACGAAGAAAAAGAAATGTATGGAAGACAGGACACAAATTTCAATGGCTTACCAATTTGTCCAGTGAGTGGGGATGCAGATATAGGATGCGACAGGACTGCTTGCATCAGCAGAGCTAAAGTAAAACACCCTGATTATATTATCAGCACACCAAGACCATCATGCTTCGTGACGAGAGAACTGCCTGGACGCTCCCGTTCTGATATGATGTACGACAAAGTGCCCAAACATCCTGAGAAGTCGTTGCCACGATGTCCACAACCATTCCCACCTATACCACCCAAACGGGACCCATATGAGGAGCAGCAGAGAAGAGCTAGGCTATCCGAGTATAGACAAAGATTGAAAAGATATGAAGAATAATGTGTTCTGAAAAGAAAATTGTTTTCTAAAAGTTTACGTCACTATTTTATAAATTGCTTATTGATAAATTGAAGAGTGAGAGATGCAAGCGCAAGCACATATCAAGTCAAGGCACTAATAAATTAAATACCAGATATCTGATCTGAGGTTTAAAAAGACTTGAGGACTACAGTCAAAAATAATTTTGTAGCTACTAATATCCTAGAAAGAAACAAGCTACAAAGTTCTAGCAAATAAATAAATAGTGAGACCTTAACCAAGTCTTCTTCCCCAATAGCTGAAGAAACACGTTTAGAAAAGAACAAGTTATTATTTATTGCGCTCCAATACAATAAATTTCTCGATTTGCAACCTTGTATTTTATTTGTTTTTTTGTTTTTTATTGTTGATAGGTTTGCGCTTGACCGCTATCTCACCTGATGGAAAGCGACGATGCGGTCGACCATGGAACGCACTTACCTAGAAGAAACCTATTCACTCTCGACTTAAAGATTCCCGGGTTGTAGCTATCAGGAAACACAGATTCCGGCAAGGAATTCCACTCCTTAGCTGCACGCACAACGAATGTGTTTCCGAAACGTTTTGTGCGTGAAGGTGGGATGTTCACCATGTACCGGTGGCGCATCGCCGTACGCCTGGTTGTCCGATGATGGAACGGGCTAGGCGGAATCAAGTTAAATGTATAAAGAGAGATATTTTTATTTAAATCTCTAAAACTTAAACCATTTACAGGACTAAACACAGCAGGATATAACAATCCAAGACGTCGACTGCGCGTATCGTATTACGCGCGCCTCAAGGAGTTGTCAGCAAACCGTAGGGCCCAGCAGGGTCGAAGCCTACTGGGGTCAAGGAAAGGCGACGAAGGAACAGTCAGACAGTTTAGTCAGTAAAAGTATGACACTATCTCCCGCTCCGCCAAGAACGGGGGATGTCATTGGGTGATTTTTCCTCCTGAAAAAAAGCAGATTATAACGATAACTTAAACAGTACTCTATTTATATTTTATTTTAATACCTATAGCACCAAACCAGTATTTCCCTGAGTACTCGACCAGACTAGCAATGCAGCGCGGGGTGAGATGCGGGCGCCTCAAACGCGCGCGCGCGTTGTACCTTTTTTTTACGATGGCGAAAATCATCTTATGACAAAACCCGCTCTTGGGTGGAGCGGAAGATAGTGTCAGACTCTTACTGACTAAAAACCCCATCCCGTTCCTTCTAGCCTTCATACCGAGGCACGAGCTCCCTTCTGTCCGTAGTCGAGCATCATAATAACACACGCAATTAGCTCGAACTAGTTTAAGATGGAATGGTTTTAGTCCGTAAAAGTACGCTCCATCTAGAGCGGGAAAAGTCATTAAAATATTTCCCACCTTAAAAAAATCTTACTTGATATAGAGTACATAAGAAAAGAACTCTACTCAGGAACGAGCGTGCCAAGAAGAATCTTGTTCAATCATGAATTTTAGGCTTAAAATTAAAGGTTTTACTTCGACCATTAGAACTTCTTTCATAAAACTGGCAGCCACGTTCTCATCATTTGACTATTTAGCACGTCAAACAGATGTCAATCATGTGACCACACGCTTCAAAACAGCAAAAAATGGAAACCAGAAAATATACAGTATAATGTTCATGAAAAAATGCATTCCAGACCCCATACCTCCCCCTGAAGAAGGTAACTACATATCAAACATATTATTTACATTCATCATCAGCCTTTTTAATGTTGCCACTACTGGGAGTCAGGTCACTCAGGCCACTGCTCTAGTAGAGGGAATGGGCCGTAATCCACCACGCGGCCCCTGTGCGGGTTGGTGAATGTCACGTTTTTGAATTACTTATTTACGTTAGTGGCAAGTACAGTAGTACAGGTTTATCAAGGTTATGTTGAGTCAAGGTAGGAGGTTAAAGTTACTCAAAGGACTACTCAATGGAAAAGGCTAGTCAGAGTTCCTGGCGTAGGTATTCGAACCAGGAATGAAGATATCCGCAATGAAACCAAAGCTACCGAGCTCGAAGAAACTCCAAACTTAAGTGGCAGTGGACATGCTATTTGCTCACAGAACAGATGGTCGATCAGGCTGAAGGGTTCTGGAATGGCTCGTACTGAAAAATACAGAATTGGTTGGTATCCCACAAGGTGGAACAATGACCTGGTGAGGGTCACAGAAATCCGATTGATGCGAAATACACAGGACCGGAGAACTGGTCGTTATGGTGACCGGAAGAGGCCTATGTCCATCAGTGTAGTCAGTTCTTGTTTCCTTTCTTGATTCAACTCTAGTTGAAGTTTATTATGTGTTAAATTAACATTGATCACGTTTTAGACACTACACTGCGCTTCAAAACGCGAAATTTCGATATGGCTCAATGTGCTGCCCAATTTAAATGGAGCTGAGCGGGACATATTTGCCACATGCCTGACCAGCTGTGGAACTATAAAAGACAAAATTGGTGGCTTGATAGTGACTCTGGTCTATGGCAGACTATGAAGAATGTGTGTTAACCTGGAATTTTTTCTTGAGCATTGGAACGAAGAAGCAAAAAATCGTGATTGTTGGGAAAAACTAGAGGAAAGCCATTGCTCAGCAGTAAACTAATACGGGATAGTAATAAAAATAACTCTAGTTGGGAATATTTGACGGCTAGACCAACAAGTCTAGATCTAATTTTATTTGTATTTTCATAGTGCCGACCGAAGTACCTTGCCCGCCACCGAAACCGAAAAAGAAATGCCCGAAAAAACCAGGACAAGTTGAAAAACCGAAGGAAGAAAAACTACCCTGTAACTCTATACCCTGTCTTTGTATAGAAAGAGTAAAAAATCCACCTTCAGCAAGCAAAAAGAACGCTTTAGACGATCCACGGTTTGTTTGTGCGGTCAAACCAAAACTACCGGGTAATCAGCGTTGCGTGGAAATATTTAACTTGAAAAAACGAAAACCGGAGTTACCTTGGCCCCGCTGCCCACCACCTCCACCACCGCCTGAACCTCCAAAACGCGATCCATGCGAAGAACAGGAGCGGAGACAAAGAATAGCCGAATGCAAAAGGAGAATGAAAAGATATTTGGAATGATGGCAGATGACGACAGTTGTGAGTCTAATGTTAATTCATTGACAGAAAATTTAAAGTACGACGTCATCTCCGAGTCTAATGACCATTTACAGTTCAGTAAACAAAATCCAATGCAATCCACAAATAACGATATCGTCAAAGAAAATGAGCTAGATATTGATGACGAAATAACTGAACTAGAGAACCTAATAAAAAAACTACAAGCTGAAATAGTTGAGATGAGCCAGACAGCGCAAAGACCTTTACCTTTGTCTTATGTTCCTTTTATTTCTGGTGGTAAAGAAGGCAACTCTTGCAGTAACTCTACAAATTACGCATCATCTGAAATCTCAAATGAAATAAAAGAGCCAGAAAGTGACACTGGCTTTGCCAAAATGTCGAAAGACGATGGGCTTTTGGATGAGGTGAAAATGTTTGCCGAGAGTATTTCAAATATAATGAATTCTTCTAATATTTCAAATGACCAGAAAGATGCTTTGAATGATGTTAAATGGAATTTTTCAGCACTTTTTGATGACGCATCAAAATCAAGTAAAAGTAATTTAGAAATTGCCGAAAAAACAATAGAAGATATCAGTAGTAAATTGACAAAAGCATTTGATTATTGTATCATGCATTCATCATTAGAAACTGATAAATCGGTTTCCAGAAACACTACGATAGAATCTACAATGGAATCATCAATTGAATCTACAAGTGATAGAGCTGAAATAAGCCGTTGTCACAATGTTTCCGAGTTTTTTGCAAGCTCGGATGATAAAGATACCCTAAATGATACGTGTTCTGACGACAAGAAAACAATGTCTGATATCAAACTCCCTGAAGACTCCATTGGCAATGATGATAACTCTAGAAACATTAATATAGATGTCACTGACAATACGATAAGTAATGTTCCTGTAATTTTGAATACTGATACTCCCAATGATTTGTCTATGAGGTTTGATGAAATTATTATTAATGATGCAAATATACCACAAGAGACTATCAAAGGTTTGCCAAAATCTGACACTGTGGAAGCTCTCAAAGCGACAGTTCTGAAAACATCAGAAAACGCTTTGTCTGATAAAGCAAGTACTCCTGAACCTAGTTCGGTATTTTCCTTACCAACACCACCTACTGATATGCCTATGGCAAAAACGCAGAGTATCAGTCGTGAAAACGCTATACCAAAGTCGGACAGTATATTGAAATGTATTAATAGGAAAATTCGTAAAATAGTTGGAATAGATAGTGAAAAATCAATTTCTAGAGACAGAAATCACGGTGAAAACACGTCCATAATAGATAAACACCTTTCAAAAGATTTTTTAAAAGCTTTTCCGAGAAGCAAAAGTGAGTCAAAACGAGACGATGCTTCACTGAATAACCCATTAAACAAAGTCATTGTTTTAACTCAGGAAAGCTTTAAGAACATAACCAAGGATTTTTCCACCCCAACAAATACAAACAAATCTAAAACATCGCATCCTGAAACTAACAGTATAAACTCAACAGAAAGCTCTAGTAATACTAAAAACATTACAAAACAAGCGATTCTTCGATTTGTTAACGATTTAAACACAGACAAACCAGAAACAGGAAATCCTTTGGACAGTGCTACTACAGCCTTATCAAGAGAAAATAATTCACAAATCAAAAACTTTGTACAAGCAAATCTTACAACCACTGAAAATAAACTGAAGCCTATTAATTCTCCTAATGGTCCTCAACTTATAAACACTGATAACGTAGTCGATTACCCTAATATAACAAAAAAGAATCTAGAACAAGGCTTAGATATTTCATCAAGCAGAAGTAATAGCACCAGCATCATAATCCCCAAACTTCCCGATCCAAACCTTCCGACTGAAGGACAGGAAAATACTATACTGAAAACAGAGGTGGTAAGCGATCAGGAACAGAAAGAAGAGGAAGAAGAAGAAGAAGAAGATACCGAAGCTGTAACTTTCCTTTCTACTTCGGAGAACGATCAAGATTATTATGAGGACACCGAGGAAAGATATGATGAAGATGATGAAGACGATGACACCAATACTTATGATGTAGACTAAATAAGCAGAAAAAGAATACCTTCCAACAATTTAAAATAAATATCCCTTTCTGGTATCAAAAAAAAATTGTTTTCTTCCTAAATTGATTACTTTTTTTCCCCTCAAAGTTTTTTGTAACCGCGTCAGTGGCGTTAAGATTCCGTACCCAATGGGTAAAATGGGACCCGCTGTCTTCACTATCCGTCCTTCTGTCTGTCTATCTGTCTGTCTATCTGTCTGTCTATCTGTCTGTCTGCTTGTCTATCTGTCTGTCTGCTTGTCTATCTGTCTGTCTGCCTGTCTATCTCTCTATCTGTCTACCTGTCTATCTGTCTGTCCGTCTGTCACCAGGCTACATTTGATGAACCATGATAATGACCATCAGGTGGGATTGCAGTCAAGCGCTAGGTAGAAAAAAACAAACATTTCTTTGCAGTCTTGTACTACGCACAGAGCGGAACCCTGCGTGCGCAAGTCCAGCTCACATTTGACTGGTTTTATAGGTCCTCAGGAGTGATGAAAGATTTAGGCACATTATTTTATCAATAACAAATGAGAAACATTTATTTTTATTTGAATTTAAATAAAACAAGACAGTTCAAATCCATTCCAACAATTTATTCACAATAACAGGTATAATTCCATACAAAATACATCATTTAAAAGATTTTTCATACTAAATAAACATTCACGTTAAAACTTAAGCAAGCATTTATGACTAGAATTTACTCAAAATAATACCCATACAACTTTACATAATAATTTCATTTAAACACGTCTATATATTTATCAATAAATTAATTTATTTTATAGCAGAAAATATAGCAATATTTATTTAAGGCGATTAAAAATGTTTTGGCACAATTTTCTTTTCTATCCATATTAAATAAGGCACATAGCCATGATTACAATATATCTTTATACTATATAATACATAATATTAAAATTTTCCATTTAAAAATTCATTCCTTACCACAAAATACTTTGTACCCCATTGGGGGGTATTTCTAAAAAAGACGGGACCATAAGCCAAAAGCTATATTTATTTACAAAATATTCTTCGAAAAATCATTTTTTTTTTGTCCTCCTGTGGCCCGAGGCGCTGAAGACCTGCAAGCCCAGGCGTGGGCAAAAAACCCAAGCGGTAGTCAACCGCTAGGGTAACAACTAATCCATATATATTTGTCGTGGAGTCTATTTTTTCCTTGGTGGGGGCTGCATCGGAGGTTGGTGGAACGGGTGGTATTGCCGAGACAATATGCTTTCCTGAAAGGACAAAATCGAACTTCAGTGCATTTTATTGAATAACTAGCTATCCGCCCCTGCTTTCCTTGGCTTTTCTTTATTAGAAAGGCCTGTGCACACTACGTTTTAGAAACGTGCGTCGACAGCGCGCTTTTTTATTCTATTAAAGGTCTCCAAGCTGCGTCTGACTCGCGTGCGTATCGCAGCAAACGCGCGTCAACGTCGCGTTTAAAAAACTGTTGCATGTATAGGCCCTAATATGATACTATTCACCTAAACCTTTCTCATAATCACTTTGTGTATTGGTGACAACAGCATGAAAATCCAGTCGGTATTTTTTGAGTGCATCGCATATGGGTTAACAATCGCAGTGGGAGACTTTGTTTTATTAAATGTAAGGACTAACTTTTATTCGAGGTTTTGCTCGTGCGGTTATTCAGTTTCGTCTACTGAGCAAGCCCTTATAGTTTGCGGAGGGCTGTCCCTTACACCTTGTATATTATTTTTTTTCACAATTCGCTACTATTGCAGACCATCACAGTAAACCCAAAACTATGTAGTACCCCTAAGCTATGTGATGTTTCAATCAAGATACTTACCACGTCGTTGGGCCTGCTCTGGGCAGCTCCCATGCTTCTTTCTTGTAATATTATTTGATTGGCAGCGCTGTAAACAACGACGATATTAGTTCATATTTCATTATTGTGATTTTCATCAGAATTTTATAATCTTGCGACCTATAAAGAGTAAATTTTGCAATTGGGCGCAGATGGCAAAATCTGAAACTATAAGTGTAGTATATTATAAGAAAAATAAGACTTTAATGAGCTTTAATACTGTCATCTTATCGCATAAACGTCACACGGGGGCGCTCTGTTTGGCAGTCTATAGTAGACGTGGGCAAAGTGTCATCTTTGCAATTAGAACGTTTGCATCTGAATACCTGAAATGTTCCGAAACAGTTTGGAACATTGGCTCAAAAGATACAAATAGAACATATGAAACATCGGCTCACGAGGATACAAACGGAACATATGAAACATTGGCTCAAAAGATACAAATAGAACATATGAAACATCGGCTCACGAGGATACAAACGGAACATATGAAACATTGGCTCAAAAGATACAAACAGAATATTTGAAACATCGGCTTGTAAGATACAAAAGGAATATTTAAAACAACGGTTCAAAAGATACAAAAGGAACATTTGAAACATCGGGTTACACGATACAAAAGGAACATTCGAAGCAACGGCTCAAAAGATACACAGACATTGATTGCTATGAGTCGTGACTGTTACGTTGCGTCATATACACCAAAAGTTTTGTTTGATTGAATTTTGATTTGAGAATAATTTAAAGCAAATGGTTTTTAGTGCAGGTCATTAATTACATTTTAATTTTTTTTAAACTACGTCACTTAAAGAGTGTTTCAGTTTTCCAATATTTCCAAAAGATGCGTGTAAACATAACAGATGTTCCAATCTTTCGGAACACTAAATTGTTTCAGAACAGTGAGTTGCGACCCACGGATGCCCCTCAAGTTGAAGGGTAAAATCTACAAGTCCGTGATAAGGCCTGTCGTACTGTATGGATCAGAATGTTGGGCTGTGAAAAAGAAGGATGAAAAAAGATTGCATGTAGCAGAGATGAGAATGTTAAGATGGATGTGTGGTGTGACAAGAATGGATAAAGTGAGAAATGAGTATATTAGGGGAAGTTTGAAAGTGGCGCCAGTAACTGAAAAGCTGAAAGGAAATCGTTTGTCTTGGTATGGTCATGTGAAAAGGAGGGACGAAACGCATGTTGCTAAAAAAGTTATGAGTTTACATGTGGATGGATGGAAGGGGAGAGGGAGGCCAAAGAAAAGATGGATGGATTGTGTGAGAAGTGATATGAAAGAAAAGGGAGTTAGTGATAGCATGACGAGTAACTGGACAGAATAGAAGAAAAAATAGTGTTGCGCCGACCCCAAATAAAACGGGACAAGGGCAGGAAGATGATGATGATGATGATGAGTGAGTTGGTTCAGTAAAGAGTTACACACGCCTACAGTCTGGCAAAAATCTTTCGTAGCGAATAGAAGCATGTGCTTGTATACTACCTACTACTACTATTCCTTGTTTTACATAATTGACTGGCCTGTTGGTCTAGTGGTTAGTGGCCCTGACTGCTATGCCGGAGGTCGTGGGTTCGATTACCACCCAGGACAAATGTTTATGTGATGAGCATGATCATTTGTTCTGTGTCTGGGTGTAATTTATCTATAAAATGTATGTATTTAGAAATATATAAGTATGTTTATCAGTTGTCTAGTACCCGTAACACAAGCTCTGCTTAGCATGGGACTAGATGGCGTTGTGTGATAGTTGTGGAATATTATATTACATAATAAGTCCAAACTTATTAGCTACAACAAGAAATAGTCGGCCCGCACTTTGATAAAAACTAAAGTTTGAGATATATTAAGTACTTCACTTTTATTCTTGTTACTCAATTACACTATCGAATGGTGTAGTTGTTTTTTTTTTTTTTTGAGCATGTGTTGATACTTTGATTACGAATCCAAAAGTATCTTAGGTCTTGCTAAGGGGGTGTCGATATAAAATACCACGCTTCAGACGAGAATACAAATAGTTCATCTTGATACAAGTGCAGAAAATCTCCCATTACGACCGAGGCGGAATCCGCATGAACCTTAGGCGAGGGTGTTATAGAGCCGGGCTGCAGTGACAAATTTGCACGTGTATCAAACGACTTTTTTTAATACACTAAGTAATGAATAATATGGTTTGACCGGCGACTCTTAGGGGTCGACCTGCGCCCAACCTGATACAAAAAATGTAGTAAATTGTGATGGGGCGAGCACAAGCACTTTCCCGCACTAGTGCAAAAGACGGTAAATTGCATGCGTCAACAGTCTATTGATAAAGTATATATCTCACGTGTCCATCTCCTCCTGGGTGAGGTCGAGCGCCTCCTGCATCTCGCGGGAGGTGCTCTGAATGAAGTCCTTGTCACAGTACTTGCCGAGCCCCTGTTCCGTCAGTACCTGGAGAAATCACGTCAGTTATTTTAGCAGTATTCGTGTAACAGTTTTCCTGTTGTATTTTCTAAATAAGGCTTACAAAAAAATACTACGATACGAGTAAAAACTATGGCAGTGGGAAGAAGGGCAATGCCCCGGAGCCCCCAAGCTTGAAACCCACCTTTGAAATCTAAATAAAATAGGTTGCAACACTACATTAATTATGGCAAAATTTTGTCTCTCCCTGAACCCAGGGCAAAAGAAGTTATTTGATGATTTTTTACGTAAAAAGGGGGCCCCAGCTATTTCGACTCGGGACTGTTAGTCGTCATCCACATATGTCGCTGCCCGCTGGGTGCATCTACCGATGGCAATTACTAAAAAATCAATACGCATAAGCATGCAATATTATTTATTTGCTAAATGAAATACTTTTTAGCTTTGCTAAACTATAGTTGTGGTGTATAGGGGGGGGGGGAGGGATGTTCTACGTGATTGTTTTCAACAAAACTAAAAACATATTTACGATAAATTGGTGTAAACAGTTAATGAATTTGCACCATAATTTATTCTAACAACATAACACTAAGTGTTACTACAATAACTACTTCTAACTACATTTTTACCTAAGTAAATACCTAGGTAATGCCCCATGAGGTAGCTTGAAAAGACAAAATCGATTAACATCATAACACCAAGCAAATGTGATATCGCACCGTTTCTAAATTATTGTCTAATAAAAACATCGCCACGCTCGGGCGCGAAGCTTATCTTAAGTATGAGAAAAAGTGGTACAGTCTGCTCTTTTCCAAGCTGTTATTCAGTAAGTAACTATCACAAGAAGTGGTACAGTTTGCTCTATTCCATTCTATCATTCATTAACTTTGAGAAGAAGTGGTATATTCTGCTCTTTTCTAGTCTGTCATTCATTAACTATCAGAAAAAGTGGTACAGCCTGCTCTTTTCCAAGCTCTTATTCATTCACGATCACAAGAAATAGTACAGCATGCTCTTTTTTAACCTGCTATACATTAACTATCCGAAGAAGTAGTACAAGCAGCGGCTTTTTTTCTAGTCTATCATTCATTAACTATGAGATGAAGTGGTACAGCCTGTTCTTTTCCAGTCGGTCATTCATTTATTATCAGCAGAAGAGGGTATAGCCTGCTCAATTTTAGTCTGTCATTCATTAACTATGAGAAGAAGTGGTACAGTCTGCTCTTTTTCAGCCAGTTATTCATTAATTATGAGATGAAGTGGTACAGCCTGTTCTTTTCCAGTCGGTCTTTTATTTATTATCAGCAGAAGAGGGTATAGCCTGCTCAATTTTAGTCTGTCATTCATTAACTATGAGAAGAAGTGGTACAGTCTGCTCTTTTTCAGCCAGTTATTCATTAACTATGAGATGAAGTGGTACAGCCTGTTCTTTTCCAGTCGGTCATTCATTTATTATCAGCAGAAGAGGGTATAGCCTGCTCAATTTTAGTCTGTCATTCATTAACTATGAGAAGAAGTGGTACAGTCTGCTCTTTTTCAGCCAGTTATTCATTAACTATGAGAAGAAGTGGTACAGTCTGCTCTTTTTCAGCCAGTCATTCATTAACTATGAGAAGAAGTGGTACAGTCTGCTCTTTTTCAACCTGCCTTTAATTAACTACCTATGATACTATGAGAGGAAGAAGAGAATACTAAAGTAATACTTACTCGAGTAATAAGATTCTCCGCTGGATTCTCTATGCAATAAGGCACGTTGTTGAGAGGTCTCGTCTTTTTGTCACGATCTGAAACACATTTCAATTTGGGAAACATTACTTACTAGCTACTGCCATGAATGTGAAACGGGAACAAGATTTGTACGTAGAGTCATGTCACTTGGTGTGGATTAAACGTAGCTCTACAAGTCTAGTTGCCATATAAAATGTATGGAGATCGACGCGCTCAGATCGGTGTACGTGGCCTACTTTTTAGACCCCAGTTTCATCTTCTTAAGGTATGAGTTTTGGAAAATCTTATTCTTTGTATACCTAAATCAGAAGGATCGGGCCACACGATGTATTGCGGTGCCACACCGCAAATATTTCGACGGATTGGCGGGCCGTACGCATGGGGTGGCGTCACTCGTGTGCTCGCCGGTTCGTCGAAATATTTGCGGTGCGGCGCCGCAACGCATCGTGTGGTCTGTCTCTAAAAGATATCATCTTGATTAATTTCAGAGATCTAGATCTAAGGGTAGCTCGCCGTTGATAAGACAGTGAGGCAAAATCAGGACTATGCTTTTATTTATACAATTACAGATTAGCACCTGTTAGCGATTTCACCCGCGTGAAGATAATTTTTCCCATACAACTTTGAACCAAATTTTCACCCAGGGTATGGAGTATGGACCCCTGATGAAACTTTGTGAAACTGTGTAAATTTTGGAAAATCCTTTCTTATTCTTTGTATTCTTGATAAAAGGATCACTGTGCAACATTTTAGCATTCTAGGTTCAAGGGTTTAAACTGACTGGATATCCATGGAACTGGCCTTTGATGAGTCAATGAGGGAGTCAAAAAAGCTCTAGTTTGTTGTAGCTATCAAGAAACACAGACTCTGGCAGGGTACAGTTTCTTATAGATAGATGAACTCACGGCTTTACCCTTTTTGTTCTTAAACAAATCAATCTCACTTTTTTTTTTAAATCATTCTATCATTCTGTTTATTTTTTATCATTATTATCTACATAGTTCACGTTCGATCACTGGAGTACACTTGTTTAAAACTAACCTAAAATCTTGATTTAAAAAGCCCTAGGTTGTATCTTGGAAACACAATCAGGGTGCGAATTATTGTCATGCATGAAATGGGATTTAGACAATGTTATGTTCATTCTCAGTGCAATTCCAAATACTTCTAAACTATATTCTGGAAAAGATGAAGCTTTTTACGTCTGCTTAATACCCTTAAATATTTCCTGATTCCTACTAGTAAATGTTAATTTGTAGGAAAATTGAGATAGTCATGCTCAGATAGTCATGCAATGTAAGGCGAGAGCTGCGCTCCGCTTTGCTCTGCTTCGCTCCTGCTTTAGCCTTCTAACCTAACCTGTCCATGTCAGGGTGCCCTAATATTTATTTTTGCTTCATGCGTAAAATATCATCAAACTTTAGATTATTATTTGAAAATAAAATCAAATACAGTTGAGTAATTCGAACATTTTATTCAAGCAAAGAACCTGTTTTAAAAACCTTAACTGTATCATGTACCTACCTATGCTTGGTCGTTAGTCTGCAGAAATATAAGAACTCATCCACTTTAGCGGACTCAACAAGATAATGTGCGTAAATCTGCTAGAGTGCAGATTAAATAGTACAAATACTGTAATAATTTACTGTATAAATAATGTAATACGCACATTAGCGGTCAACAAAACTACCTAACTAACTAGTGGACCCACGTGGACCACTTGACTTCTAATTACAAAGAAATTTTTGACACTTGCACTGGCAGAGTGCTGGTAGTGCACTTTTGACCCCAGACTGTACCTACCTAGTAGGTAGGTGCATTGCTTCTACAACTTAATCGGATATATATCTATAAACTAGCGAAGTTAAGAATAACCAAGTTACGAAAGTTTCATTTCGATTCTCTTTCGTCGAACGCCTCGAGTCGGCCACCCCTCCGATTCCTTTGTACTTACGTCATCTCAACGGCTCAGTCACGTGGTCAGAACAAAGGAATCTGAGGCTTGGCTGACTCGAGGCGTTCGACACAAGATAAACGAAACGATCGTAACTTGGCTATGCCTGATGGGATCTAGTTCACGTAGCTGTCCTGTAGGAGCACACTAAAGCCCTAGTGCATTCGCGAGCTACACAAGACTACACTGAGTAGTCATGTTTTTTTATGAGTGATCTTCCACAAGTCTACCTAGTTGTCATCTGCTTTATATTGTCATCTCCGGACTTGGCTTTGCGGCATTAATAAATAAAGACACGGGCAATTATGGAAATTTAAAGGTTAAGATTAGTCATGCAACAATAATTCGTGTTATTGTATAGCAAAAAAGATAAAAATAATTGTTACACAATCACAACACACTAAAACGGACTTACAGTTCTTTCTCATAGTCTGCATTAAATCGTTGGACGTTTTTCTGCGAATATTATTTTTTGTTATACTTTTTTTATTTAAATATTATACAGACATTTATTTTTAAAACGGAACCCAATTAAAAGTCCAACAACGCCATCTATGTGGATTTCTTAGTAAACGTTTCAAGCGCCATCTGTCTTGATGTCTCCAAAAACTTTTGCAACGCTTATGATGTTATAATAACTTGAAACTAGATGGCGTTTGTGGGTGACAGTTTGTTCACTTCAACAAAAGATGGCGTTTATTTAAAGTAAATTTGAGCGGTGTTCTGTATAACATTTTTGGGCATTATTTTAATGTGCCATGATTTAAAACGAAATTAAAACACTGATCACGACACAGAATAAATATAAAACTATAAGAAGCTATTGCGTTTGATACGACAGTTACTAGAATGTCTAAACATAATAAAATTATAACTTACTCTATAGCTTTAAATATCTTCTCGGAGTCCTTGCCGTGAAGAAGAGGCTGCATCGCGATCTCTTCATCGCTTTGATTGCCATCCTCGTGTTTTCTAAAAACGTAAAAAGATGTAATACTTTGAGCCGAAAAACTAAAAAATCAAATAAAGAAAAGTGTTTTTTTTACATTGAACAGTTTTTTTTCTGAGGTAGGACAAAACAAAATATTGGTCTGGTACTTACTGTTCCTCTTCAGGTATCTGGCCATCCATGCCAAGTTCTCTCCTCATCATCGTACTCAAAGATTGACCATCTTTGTCAACTGAAACGAAAATAGGTACCTAATTAAATACACATGGGTACCTACACCTCTATATTATACGAGTAACAGACCGTCCACTCTACAGAGCCTGTATGGAGAAAAACAAGACAGCAGGTCATCCGCTTGTGAGCTGTCCAGTGGTTACTAGATAGAGGGCATCCGAAAACCCACGTTCCCTCCGCGAAATGATCAGTAACACTAAAGCGATACTGGCCTTTCTTAAGGAACTGAGGCTTTCTTTCCCCTAGGATTCCATAAGAAAACAGATTCTAGCAAGGAATTCCACTTCATAGCTGAATGCGTTTCCAAAATACATTTAAGTCAGTCGACCCTTTTTTATTATTGATAGGCTCGCGTTTGACATCTATCTCACCTGATGGTAAGCGATGATGTGGTCGACTACGGAGCACGCTCGCCTAGAAGTAACCTATTGACTCTTGACTTCCAAGTTATAGCTATCAGGAAACATAGACTCCGTTATGGCGATAAATTGGAAAAATGGATTGCCCACAATCACAATTACAACCTTTCATCTTAAGTGTATATACCTGGTCCGGAGGTAAAAATAAAAACTTACCACCATTGACATTGGTGGTTGGAGACGGCAAGTTCTGCATGGCAGATCGTCTATCTTTCGATCCATAGAAACTCTCCCGTCCATGCTTCTTGATGCTGGTCCAAACTGCGCCGAATAAGGTGTGGTTACGCTGAAATGGAAACAAATTTTTGTATTCATTTCAACTGCCAATAAGTACAGCAAAACTTGGTCAAGAAGGCCTTGGATATGTGAGAAATCTCTGCTACTAATAATCTAATACATATTAATATTCTATTAAAACCGTAAGAATTATTTTCCTAAAAATGGTTCTTGAATTGAATAACTGTATAAAGTTTGTGTCTCACTCACCCTATGCATAGGTTCCACGACCTCTCCGATGCACTCGTCCAGGTTCCCAGAGATAGCTCTCTTGAGCTCAGGTCCTGCTTCATGCAGGGTCCTCAACCCAGCTTGTAACGTCATCTGGTTGTTCTGCAGGGATGCTGCCGCGGCTTGCTCCTTACGCTTCCTGAATCTGTTTATTTGTCGATGGCAAGCATTGAAATCTTTGCTTTGGAGTCAACGTTATTAGTATTTTATTGTTGTGTGTGAGACATATTTTGGTCTTTGCCAATGTTTTTGTCTTTTTAGTTAAATCTTGACATTTATGTCTTTGTCTCTACGTCTATACACACGCAACACAGCATCTCAAACCTTTATTTACATCTAATGTGTGTCAGTCAGCTCAAAGAGCTATTTAATCACATCTAAAAAACACTAAGTAAACTTCTGTTTGTAAGTGCGAAGAGGATCAAACACAAAAAATAGTGATTTGTGGGTAAAATCCAAAACTTGACCAAACATGTCTTCTCTGTGCTAAGAACTTACAACCATTTGCCTAATATTATTTAACTTTATTGTTAACACATTTAACGCCATGAAAGAAATTTATAAATAACCAAAAATTATTCACATAAAAATTTAATATTCATTCCATAATTATAATCATATAATATGTATATTATATTTGACATCAGCGGTAGCCTCCATGGCGCAAAAAACCAAGCCAGATGAGATCATCAGGGTTCTTCAAGGCGTTTAACGAGTTAAAAAGCCAATTTATTTAGCCCTCACCTTTCCATGCGTATAAACAAACATCTGACAAAAACACAAAAATTAATCCAACTCCACTCAAAAAAGATTCAGAAAAAAAAAGTATAAATGAAGACTGTGCGTTTTAAGCAAGTGATTGTAAATACAAAAGTTAAACACGGAGTAAACATGCTTTGGAGAACTCGAAAACAATTGTCGCAAAAAATCATCATGCTCTCGAAAATATATTATATGGAAAATGCATTGGACTCGGCGATAAAGGGCACCTTAGGAAAGGTGATGAAGCTGAAATCAATAAAAAAATATGTCTTGCGAATCATACAATCACCGAAACAAATTCTAGGTCCAAACAAACTAAACATTTCTAAGCAGAATCAAATGATTTCAGATCCAGATTGTGCTGAAGTTAAAGATTTAGTTACAGATGATCGTATGAGTCTAAATTCTCAAACTAAAACCAGTGAATGTCATGAACAAAAATTCAGAAAAAAAAATCTTTCAAGCAGCCCCCTTGGCGATAAAACTTGTAATTCTGCCAAGTAAGCAAGCGTAAATACAGCATTTTTGAACAAAATCTTCGAATGTAGCTTAGTACTCGTGAATCGACTTACGCATGGTTCCTATAAAAATAGAAATGTAGATGTTAATGATAGTGCTTATAACGAAAATCAATTAAATTGATTGATTGTGAGAGATGAGGTGGACCCTGTTACAGTGAACGATATAGATGATTAAACCGAAAAATACATAATTAATTTGAATATTCTCAACATATTTATAAAAATACATTTTCCTCAAGTTTTGATATACATATAAAATTAATATTTCTAAATTATAAAAAGTTACGTAATAATATATTTTTAAACATGACGTAGCATAGGTAAATAAAAGCAGATTCTGAAAGTGGTGAATAAGTTGCTGAATCGATTTCAGCTATTTTTAAAACATGTAATAATTTATTCAAGATTTATTTTAGAGTTCAAAAATTACCAATTATAATAAATTCTTGATAAATCTTGATGAGGCCTGGGGTCGGAATTAGGTAGAGTTATTCATGTACTTACATGGAAATATTGATATTATGGATCTTCCTGGGATTAGACACTAATGAAAATGTGGTCAACAATATTATCTACCAATAAATAATAATAAAAACCTCAGATTTAGATAAGACCAATAAAACAAAGATTAATAAACAATAAAAAAATTATTAGTATTTTTCATTGGAAAAGATCTCTATACGTCAATTAAGGTAAGGTTAACTTTATACACTCCCTCCTTCTTGTAATTAATTCAGGAAGAATTATTTTCTGCTATATTTCTGATAATGAGATAAAAAAAAAACTGCCCTTAAATTAATCTCTCTAACACAGGCTTTATTTTGCTTAAAAGGAGACTCCATTCACTAGGTGATAAGTAATGCTTGATAAATAAATAAATTATTATTATTATTAATTATTATTATTATTAATCTCAGGATTTGAGGCATATCCACTTTATCCTTTCATTTTTTTAAATCGGTGTAAGTAAGGTACATTTATTTGAATTAATAGTGCAGATTTTTTAAAATCTTTTATAAATTTAGGGACTTTTGGTCAAAGTAAGACCATCAATCTTCCCAATCCCGACTCCTGATTATTACGTAACTTTTTACTACAACGTTTTAGTTCACCTACACATAAACAGATTCAATCTACTCTCAACGTTGAACACACAGACTGACCTTCTGAAGTAGTCTTGTATAAGGAATGTGGCGTAGAACTTTCCTACTGTGATCTCGTTGGGGTCCCCTGGTGGGGGCACTACTTGGTCCAAGAGTTTCGGAGACGTCCGTTTCCATACTTTCTTGATTATCGCACGGAGTTCCGTGTTGCATTCGTCGATTACACCTGTTTTAAGAAAAGATTTATTACTAGGTTACCCAGCGAAATTCGTATCGTCAATGAACGTTGTGACGACGCTAGGGGGAGGCCTATGTCCAAAAATAGACGTTTTTCGGCTAATATGATGATGAATGAACGTTGTGATAACTTTTAGCAGAACTGTCAATTTGTAACGCCATCTACTGGTATTACTAGAACCAGCATAATTCAATTTAAAATTACAATGCAATTACAGATGGCGTTGTATTTGGATTACTTTGGACCTACTAGCTTATTGCTTTATCATATAAATTATATCAAAAACATGGGGGGTAAGGGTAGGGGGATAAAATAGCCTATGACTTAATCACGAACCAGATAGTTGTCCCAACAAGTATGTGCTTGCTAGTTTTAATTTGTGTAGATAGCGGATTAATCCATGACCTTCAACGCCCTTGGTTTGGGGGCCAGGTCAACCACAGTGACTGATTTGGGAACAATTTGGCGCGTGGATTACATCCGTGTAACCGGAACACAATCCAAACACACAATCCAAACACACAAATCAACCTCCAACCAAGGTGATCTGTATTGTAGCGCTGGATTAGAACCGTCTGGCCTGGTCCTTAAAGTTGGATTATAATTTGGCTGTCTTCAAAGCCAGAGTGAATAGGCTCTTAATCTAGTGCGTCTCACCATCTACGATTGCTTACCAGCTGGTGGGATCGCAGTCAAGCACTAGTTTATATTATAAAAAAGTTTATTTGCCTTTAACCCTTCAGATACCGTCAATTAGAAACACAATAGTAAGACAATAGATGCGCGGCCACCGGTGGTCGCTTGGGGATTTATGAATTAAACTAAAAATGGTTCACACACCTGACGTTTTGATCTGCAATTGTGTCCGAACCACTGCAAACAGTGTAGCGTTGAAGTTGACAGTGCCGTCCGAATTGAGCGGCATGTTCATGGAGACCAGACGCTTGCAGGCCGTCCGATGCGGACACAGCTTGCCGAAACCTGTGAAAAATTATAGCACACTATTGACATATCTATAGGTCCTATGTGCAAATTGACATTTTTAATATAGGCTCTGTAGCGACATCTATGACGCCACATAAGAACTACGAAAAAAATACGAAATCTTGCATCGCGCAATTTGAATATATATGACAGCCCGAAATCAACTATCGAAAGAGAAAGAAAGAAAGAAAGAAATATCTATCTATCGGGCAGTAGCCCACCAGAGTATAACATCTGTCTGGTCGGAGGATCCTCCCTTTTCAAAGAAGGTATGTGGAACTTTACTCTCTGTTCCGCATACCTCTAAAGCTCCAAAAGTTTCAATTTGACATCTTTTTGACAAGCTCGTAAAAATATATCAAATTGATACTACATATAACACAAAGTACCCAATTGCGGAAAGTAGAAAATCACACAGAGCAAATAAATATAAATACCGTACCTAGCGGTGGACTGATTTTCCTCAGGAGGGTCACAACATCTAAATGCTTGATTCTTCCTTTCGCGTCTGGGTCGTATTCACTCCATAATCTGTCAACATTTAAAAGATAATAAGTATAATCAGCCATTTTTTTATGTTCCCACTGCTGGGACTCAGGCCTCCTGTCTAGAAGTGGAAATGGGCGGTAATCAACCACGCGGGTCCTGTGATTGCTGGTCAATGTCACATGTCTTCGAATTTTTGGTTCTAGGACATGCTGGTCTCCTCACGATGTTTTGCTTCACCGTTTTGAGAGCAGTGGTGATGAAATAAATTATACAAAGTAACAGCCCCGACTTACGAATTGTAGGTTCAAACTTAGCCGAACGCATTACTTTGTGTAATAAATTTATCACCACTGATCTTAAAACAGATGTATGTAGAAAAAGAAGGTCTTCGTCGAACAGTTAGACATAAAGGCTTTATGTTTTTTTTTTGTCAAAAACATTTGGCTACCTACTGACAAAAAATGGTGTCATAAAAAGTAATAAATCAGACACAATGTTTGATAGAGTTACCGAGGTCCTGGTCCTGGAGAAGAAACACAGGCAGGTTCCAGTCAGTAAAAGTCTGACACACCCTCTCAATCCACCCAGAGGGAGAGGACTTAGAAGGTGTTATGATTGCCCAGTAAAAAAAATGTCCTTACCTAACAAACTCATCAAGATGATGGGGTCCCAAAATAGACCAGTCTCTGGTCAAGTAGTCAAAGTTGTCCATGATGACAGCCACGAACAAGTTGATAATCTGGAAATAGAAATGTCGACCTTATATTCAGCTCTACACAGTTTTTAATTGTGTGCCTAAAGGATTAAAATGAGAAAATATATAAAAATATTTAAAGTAGTAAAAACTCGCCAAGAATCTACAAAGCAGTGAAAACTCTATAATTGTATACAAAGCAGTGAAAGTTTACCAAGAATGTACAAAGCAGTGAAAACTTACTAATAATGTACAAAGCAATGAAACTCACCAAGTATGTAGAAAGCAGTGAAAACTCACCAAGAATGTACAAAGCAGTGAAAACTCTATAATTGTATACAAAGCAGTGAAAGTTTACCAATAATGTACAAAGCAGTGAAAACTTACCAATAATGTACAAAGCAATGAAACTCACCAAGTATGTAGAAAGCAGTGAAAACTCACCAAGAATGTACAAAGCAGTGAAAACTCTATAATTGTACACAAAGCAGTGAAAGTTTACCAATAATGTACAAAGCAGTGAAAACTTACCAATAATGTACAAAGCAATGAAACTCACCAAGTATGTAGAAAGCAGTGAAAACTCACCCAGAATGTACAAAGCAGTGAAAACTCTATAATTGTATAAAAAGCAGTGAAAGTTTACCAAGAATGTACAAAGCAGTGAAAACTTACCAATAATGTACAAAACAGTGAAAACCCACCAAGTGTATACAAAACAGTGAAAACTTTCCAAGAATGTACAAAGCAGTGAAAACTCGCCAAGAATGGACAAAGCAGTAAAAACTCACAAATAATGTATTTTGCTGTAAAAACTCCACAAGAATGTACAAAGCAGTGAAAACTCGCCAAGAATGGACAAAGCAGTAAAAACTCACAAATAATGTATTTTGCTGTAAAAACTCCACAAGAATGTACAAAGCAGTGAAAACTTATCAAGAATGTACGAAGCAATGAAAAGTAACCAATAATGTACAAAGCAGTGAAAACTCACCAAGAGTGTACAAAACAGTGAAAATTTACCAAGAATTTACAAAGCAGTGAAAACTTACCAAGAATGTACAAAACAGTGAAAACTTACCAAGAATGTACAAAACAGTGAAAACTTACCAAGAGTGTACAAAACAGTGAAAACTTACCAAGAATGTACAAAGTAGTGAAAACGAAATGAAGTAAGGGAACGCCGCCCACATGCCGCAGTTTTGTACGTCTGGGTCGGGCTCAGGTGAGGCGTCGTACAGGCCCGACTTCATACAACTTAGGGGTTCGTTGGGTCGCTCGTCTATGTTCGGAGATAGTTCCATCATGATATCTTGCCAGGCCTCTCCTAAAAAATTTAATGTTAAAATGTAGACACTCTTGATTTGGGTAAGTAAAATAAAGCTGTTTTCAGAATTTGGCTCGTGATTTATTTTTGTCGTATTTTAGGGTTCCGCAAAGGGAGTTAGTGATAGTTTGACGGATGACAGGATAGAATGGAAGAAAAAAACGTGTCGCCGACCCCAAGTAATATGGGATAAGGGCAGGAAAAAGAAGAAGGAGGAGGGTTCCGTACCTAAAGCGTAAAAACGGATATGTATTTTCACAGATGATGTATTTCTGTTGCCGCTATAACAATAAATCGGTACTAAAAACTGAAATAACTGACTATAAATTTCTTCTACGTTTTTCTGCTCTCTTTGATCTAAGGAGTCGTAAAATATAATGAAACACCCATATGTCTGTTTTCATCTGTTGTATTACAAAAACATTCTTTACATACATTTATGAACAAACACATTGTGTCTTTTTTAATTGAATGTAACTAGTGCTTGAGTGCGATCTCACCGGATAGTAAGCAGTGATGCAATCATTAATAGTGAGATGCACTAATTTATTAAAAGCACTCTAGCCTATTAGACAACTAAATTATAATCGATCGGGAAGAACGCTGCAGGCAAATTATAATCGTATAGGAAAACCGCAGCAAGTAATGATAAAGAGTCTCACCTGTAGCAGATCTGAACAGCACCATGAGTGCTCCTCCGAAGGTCTTGAAGTTATTATTACTGTTGACCACGTCACGGTCGGGTAATACTTTACCAAATAGCTAAAAAAAACATTAACTAAATGAATAATATTGATATGACAAGTAAAATATTTACTGTTCAGCGAAAAATAAAAAAAAATACGACTCTATGTGACTAAACACATGTGCGAGCGGGGCGGCAACAAATATTAGTGTAACCATTTTTTTTTTAGTGTAGCGACATGAGCGATGTTGTCCGAGTGAGTCGGGATGATGCTGCAGGCTCCAGTGAGTCGGAGCGGTGCTGTGCGACGTAGGACTTGACTGCTGGCGTCGACCAGGAGAGGTTCTTCATGGCTCTTCATGTGACTGGCCGAAAGTGCGGTGTGCTTAGCACAAGGTCGCTGATGAGGCTGAGGTTGATGACCAGGAATGCCTACCTAGGCATGCTGGTTGTCAGGATACCCTTTATAGTTTATAGATATGTCTCTACAACCAGACGAGTGTTATATCTGGTGGGCAATTGCTTGATATAGATGATTTCGGGCTATCGTATATGGTCAAATCACGCGGAGAACTTTAATTGAGCGATGCAGGATTTGTTCTTCTGTGACGCCACATGTCGCTACATGAGAAATTTTTGTTTGGTCCTCACCTGCATTCCAACAACAGCATAAATGAAGAACAGAAGAACAATCAAGAGAGCTACATAAGGCAGTGCTTGGAACGACTTGATGAAGGTCCACAAAAGAGTCCTGATCCTCTCTCCTCTGGATAGCAGCTTAATCAAGCGCATGGCTCGGAACAGACGGAAGAATGTTATGTATTTGAGGAGGTTGGAACCCTGGAAAAAGGGTTAAAATATTATTTAGAGTAAATCAGGCGTACTTACATGCCCCAGTCGGCAACGTACCTCCTTTTGCAAAACGCGTTTAAAATTATATAAACTACTAGTGACCCGATCGGGTAACAGTATTTCTCCACTATTTAAAGGATGTTATTATACATATAAACCCTCCTTTTGAATCACTCTATGTATTAAAAAAAAACCGCATCAAAATCCGTTGCGTAGTTTTAAAGATTTAAGCGCACATAGGGATATAGGGACAGAAAAAGCGACTTTGTTTTATACTATGTAGTGATACAACGCAAAACTAAACTTGCGTTGTATAGTTTACATTGCCGTCAAACTTATAAACCAGTAGCCTTTTTTTTCATTCTCGTAAAATCAAACAAGTCAAATAACGTTGAAGTTTTATAGTAGTTCGATCGAAGGCCTATCCAAAATCGGTATTCACTTGTTCTTTTATCGGGATTGGATAGAACGACAATTGCACTGGATCGAAACTAAACGATCAATCAACGACTTATTGCCAGATACCACAGAGTACTACTGTGTTACAAAGTACTCTGTGATTTGAACTGCAATATTTGACGTTTAGTCGTTGGCATCCGATACGATCAAACAACGTTTATCTATGAGAATACCTCAAGCCAACGATTGAATGACGATTCACATAGCTGAATACGCTTCAACGATTTTTCGATCAAACGATTTCAAAATCGGTGTCGTTCAAACTCGATTTCCATCAATCGAGTGAATACGAAAATGACAAAAACGACTAAGTCGCTACGATATCGTTACGCCCGATTCACCAAGTCCGTTCCACCATCGGACCACAAAACGAATGGCGTTGCGCCACATGGTAGACATTCCACCCATACGCACAAAGCGTTTTGGGAACTCATTTATTGTGCGTACAGCCAAGGAGTGGAATTCCCTGCCGGAGTCTGTGTTTCCTGATAGCTACAACTTAGGGGTCTTTAAGTCAAGAGTGAATAGGTTACTTCTAGGCAAGCGTGTTCCATCGTCGCTTACCATCAGGTGAGATGGTGGTCAAACGCAAGCCTATCAATCATAAAAAAAAAAAACGTAATCAAAAGATTACGTGAATCGGCTCAAATAAGCACCAAATTTTAAATGCGTCTCTTAGTTTTGCAAATGGGGCACGTTATCAATTAGGGCTAGAGTATGTATGCCTGGTTTACCATAGTGTATCTTACGACAAGCGTATCGTATCAAAATATTATACTAAAAATTAATAAAATAATGTCGATGTAATGTGGCTACCTCACGTCCAGCAAGATTACAATTCGCCGTCCCCAGCGAATAATATCGTAACTAAAAACACAAAATTTTACAGAAAAAATAAAAAACCGTTCTTTGATTATAACTTCTTAACAGGTTTACATAGCGAGATCGTTGAATAAATTTGTAATTACAGTGTACTGGGAATGGGAAATTTGTGAGGAGTCAGTATTAATCTATTGTGATGATATTCATCATACAAAAAAGTTTTGATTTAGAGGCGAATAGTGCAGGTAAATTCATTACAAAATGTCTAACTCGAAAAGTAATAGCACGAATCACGTGAAAAAAAATTTACAGGGTGTAATCGCACCTCTAGAACAATAATTCCTCATAAAAGCACTTCTATCGCAATAGTCGATTACGATATTATTCGCTGGGGATTTCGCCAAATCAGCAACGTTGAGCCCAAATATAAACGGTTGCGTCGTCGATACGCCGCTTTGAGGCGCGCACAACTAAAAACTTCCACAGATTTATCATTTGTATCCAGTAAATCTTTTCTTCTCTTACCTCCCCTCCTTTCGACTTCATGGTATTTTGGGGCAATGGGATTCCATACTGCAACTAAAAATCACTTATGTAATATTTATTTAACAATAAAATAATCAAAGGTTTCTGTTAAAAATGGCTGCTTACTTCTGGCGGTGGTTTGTTCTCATTAACCTGGGTTACGACGATATCTATAATACTACCAACTACTAAAATGAAGTCGGTTGTATTCCATGCGTCTCCGAAGTAATTCTGAAAATGAAATAAAATGTAATCAGCCTCCCAAGTCAAGTTGCTAATCTGCAACAGTTAACGCTAGTAGAAAGCTTCAAATATACGAGAATGACGCTTAATCACGTGGTCAGAACAAAAAAAATTGGCGGCAAGGTCAACTCGAAGCGTTCGACGCAAGCGAAACGGTTGTAACTTGGCTAGGGGGGCAGCTCTGTTTAGCTCCAATTGAGCGTATTTGTCTCCTACATACGGTGTGGTCTAAGACAGGTTTTAGAGTTACGTTAACAGCTCAGCGCTGAAGTTCAGCACTAGACCTTTCAATATCGTGCTGATCACTGTGGAGTACAGACGCACAAATAATTGCTGCTTTGTACTGACTGACTGCTCACGCGGATGTCCGCTCGGCTCGACACTAGAACGCCCACTGAACTCTGAAGACAGAGGCGCATGTGCGTTGGTCAGCGCCGACGGCTACGCGGCGCCGACGCGCTACGCGTACGGCCGCTGACCCGTCAGCGCTGACCAATGCACGCGCAGATAGTTAAAATTTTATTCTAAAACGCTTCCTAGAAGTTCATTTGTTAGCCTGCGGGCGTCAGCGTGACTCTAAAGCCGGCCTTAGCTTTATCACTAGCTGTTTGCGATCGGCTGCGGGGTGGGGCGGAAAATCATCTTACCTTAAATCTAAAAGCTGCAAGCTTGAACACAAACTCCAGCATGAAGACAGTTGTCAACAGCATATTGATGTAATCAAGTATCTGCAAACAAGAGAGCATATTGTATTTAATAAAATACACCATAATTTTTAGTTTATGTGAAACCTGAACATAGTATATTCAGAATCAGTAACTGAATGGATTCCAATAGTTTTTACACCATGTAAAAAGGTCACCAGGTGCAAGTACAACACAGGTCACGGCTAGTCATAGCAGGCACTAGTGGCCAGCAAACAGCTGGGTGCAAGTGGTAAAAAAAAGTGATTTCGTATTTACTAAAAATAAGGTTGATTTAATTTTTTTCTATGTTATGCTCCCGCTTACAAAAAAATTTATGTGTTTTTTTTTTAGAAATATAACAGTAGATACCTAACCACATTTTATGTTTTTTTTTTGGTTAGGGGCCACTTTGATTTTTTGAATAAATTCGTTTGTTGCAAATTACAAGTAAATGAAATAAAAAACCAACCTTCTTATACTCTGGTGAAGCACCATGGAACTTCATCATGAGGGCCACGGTGTTGAGAACAATGAAGAAGAAGATGAAGTACTCGAACCTCTGTGATGTGACGAACCACCAGGTCTTGTACTGGATCCTGTGCTTTGGGATGTATCTGGAAAAAACCGTGATGTTGGAATTAAGTATCGAAGATATTATGAAAAACACAACAGTGGGAAACACAGAAGTCAATATCTTCGTTCTTCTTATCAGTCAATGTATTATAGCAGGCATTTTCCATCACGATGTGTATGGTTATTTTCGCAGCGCACGCATGGCAACATTTTGATACCTTGAGTTACATTGTTCCAATTTAGGTTGGGAACCTATTTTTCTTTTTATCAGTCTATAATATATATGTTTTTGTGTATACATACTAACAAATGGCTAGGTTATTTCTAGTTTAAGATTTTTCTGCAATATGTACTAATTGTAAAGAAAAAAGATCTATCTTGGTGTTTGTAATAAATTAATTCAAGAACTGCTGCTGGACCGTTTTTTTTTTACCAGTGGAATGCTACTTTATCACTGAGTGATATAGGTATAGGCTATATATTTTTACTAACACAGGAGAGAAGCCGCTTATATTTCAGTTTCATAATTTATTTTTAGTAGTTTCATAATTTAGCTTTAGTTTTTTCACTATCTTTTAAGCAAATACAATAATATATCTTATCTTACCAGACAGATACATCATAGCACTTAGGAACTGAGGTACTCAAATGTTATTCCGGTATTCATGTAAGTACCAGTATACCAGTATATCATCAAATTCTTACCTTCTAACAGGTTTAGCCTTGAGCGCAAACTCTATGCAGTTCCTCTGATTCTTGTCCAGTTCACAATCCTTGAACTCCTGTTCTCCCTCCTTCTGGAATGTTACTATGACAAAACCTACGAAGATGTTCACCTGAAAAGTAAAATTTCTGATGTCTTTAAAAATCCTCCCGACCGTACTTCTTTTTTTTTTTTTTAATTCGTATAAACTAGTGCTTGACTGTGATCCCACCTGATGGTAAGCAGTGATGCAATCTCTGATGGTGAGGCGCACTAGTTTATTAAAAGCCTATTCACTCTAGCCTTGAAGATACCCAAATTATAATCGGACGGGAAGACCACAGCAGGCAGATTGTTCCATTCCTTCGACGTACGCGGTATAAACGACGAGGCGAAACGCTTAGTCCGGACCGTAGAGGTTTCAACAACGTATGGGTGGATACTCGCCGTACGTCGGGTTGTCCGATGGTAGAATTGAGATGGCGGAATCAAGTCATGCAATTCCTGCGCACACTCTCCAAAAAGCATCCTGTAAAACACCGAAAGGCTGGCTACCCTACGCCTGTGCTCAACTTCGATCATAGTGGCCAATCTCAACAGAGATTCAAGTCATCATCTTCCTGCCCTTGTCCCGTTTTATTTGGGGTCGGTGCTACACGTTTTTTCCTTCCATTCTGTCCTGTCACCCGTCACGCTATCACTAACTCCCTTTTCTTTCATATCACTTCTCACACAATCCATCTATCTTTTCATTGGCATCCCTCTCCCTCTCCAGATTCAAGTACGCAAGACATATTACAGTGCACAAGTGTGTGCGTAAACACAGATTGCACTCTCGGTTTCTGTACTATCTTAGGTGTATTTACATAAGTATGGGGTCACTTTGACCTCACACTGCACTTAATAAAAAAACTTTAGTTTTTTAAACGTTACGGAGTCTAATACACTCTTTATCGTCATAATGATAGTTTTCAAACGAGGTCTTAAAGGCCCCGTACTGCAGGAATGGAAATTATACAAAAAATTGTGCCTGACTGTCAACATGCTAGGAGAGATGATTTGAGCCCTAAATGATTAATTATTAAAAGACTCGCGACCGCTACATCAAACTGGTGTTACACAATACTTACCATGAAGAACGCGATAACAATAATATAACTGATGTAGAAGAACGCGACAAGAGGTCTGGAGTTCTCTATGGGTCCATGCTTCTCTTCATTGGAATCCATAGACACGGACAGCAGGCTGCAAAATAGAATTATAATCTCAGTTGTTTTAGGTTGAACTATGAAAACACCTTGGGCTTGTAAACTCACTCAACTTAGATATTTAGAGAACAGTAGATGGTAATCATCACTACTCACATGTATCATACGAAATTTTTCAACATAGGTACTCGTGAAGAAAAATAATTCAATTATTTTTAAGTTTATTGGAATCAAAATAAGTCAAGCAAAGCAAGTGTGAAATAATTTAGTGTTTGAATAATTTATAAATTGAATAATTGAACAATAAGTTACTTTAATTTGTTTGTACAAATTGGCATGTTAATTAACCTAATAGACTGGTACCTAGTAAACCCATAATACAAGTTAAATCTTAGGTACCTATAGTGCCAGAGGACGAAACAAAAAATCAAAGCATTAATTTCAAATAGACCATTTGCTGGCACTTTTAAATAGGCAAATGCCGGTCAGTCCAAAAGTGAATCTCTATGGAGAAGAAAGTGCAGGAAACTCCCTGGATACTCTTTTAAATTGTATTTTTAATTTCTTGGTTACATAATTCTTGTTGCTTCTGAGCACAATGTAGGTAGATAATAAAAAAATAATTAAAATTTAAAAGATTGAAATTGAATTAAGCATCTGGCAGCTAAGAAATGACCAGTCTCAACTGAGGGTGGAAACTAATGGCAACGATACCGCAGATTCGTGAAAAAAGAAAAAAAAATTGAAGAAAAAATGGTTTTACTCCCTGCAACTTACCCTGGCCATCCTTCGAAGGTGGACACAGTGAAGAGCGTCAGCATCCCATTGAGCACATCATCAAAGTTGAACTTGTTCCTGATCCATAACCGATCATTTATCACTCGCTTCCCGTTGTTATATATTAAATACGTTCCGCTGGAATTAGAAGACAATATGCTGTAATATCTTCCCTCTTGAGTACATTGGCCATTGCGACAGGACTGTATGGAAATGGTTGCTTAAAAGCCGAATCCTTTCAGTGAGAATTCCCTGCCATGAGCTCTTACGCGATCCATTTGGCTTACTGTTGTTTGGGACACGTCATGTTCGGACACAGTGTCCCAATTGACAGTTTTAATTTTTTTTTTTTGTGATGATTCGGACACCGATAAAAAGAACTGTTTTGTACAGTACAGATGAAAAAGTTTTTTTTTTTATAAATATTTATTTATACTACCTAATCTTTGTAAATTAACTGACAAAACTTTGGTTTTGTTTGATAAATATTAATTACACATGTGTAGGATACACATGCCCATCATAACTGGTCACTCATGGAGCGCAGCATCCTTGGTGTAAAAAGAATAGACCAAGTTCGGAATAACACGCTGCACTCCAAAACGGGCGTAATAGACATACATTTTTGTTATTATACTACCCTATAGATACTGCTCCCCTAGCCAAGTTACAACCGTTTCGCTTGAGTCGAACGCTTCGACGCAAGTTTTCGTCGATTTTTTTTTGTTATAACCACGTGACTGTGCGTTGAGATGACGTCATTCTCGTACTTTTGATGCTTTCTACTAGCGTTAACTATTGCAGATTAGCAACTTGGCTAGGGGTACTGAGCTGCTGAACAAGGTGGACCGCTGACCTAGTTAGGGTCGCGGGAATCCGATGGATGCGTGACGCACAGGACCGCTCGTTGTGGCGACGCTTGGGGGAGGCCTATGTCCAACAGTGGACGGCTGATATGATGATGATGATGATGATGACTGAGCTGCTAATCTATCTATCTATTTTGTTTTATTCTATTCTATCCACCATAATATATTATACTCACGCGCATTCATCTTGTGTAGTTTTCGTGATATCTGTACATCTATAGAATTTACCCTGAAATCATTAAATCGATTAAATAAAATCGTGAACATATAAATATTTTGTAAACTAGCTCCTAGACTTACCATATTTATTTTTAGTTAAGGAGCTAGGTAACATTTTTTTCGAGTTAAAAAAAAGTATTTTCAAATTTACCTGTCGTTTTTTCCATTGATTTAATTTAAAAAAAATATAGTTGTTTATTATAAAATATACCTATTAAATCACCTGACCTCGCTTTCTACAAAACGCTTAGCCAAGCACATAGAACATATATAAATTAGTACATTTCAAGTTATGACATAGCTCGCTCTACATTATTTTATCTGCATAACTAATACATTTATTTAATACTGGCAACCATACCATTTAACCGACTACGCTGAAAAGGAGGGTTATGATTTTAAAAAATTATGTTTAGGAATAAGTTTTAATTCATGAATCCCCAAGCGACCACCGGTGGCCGCGCATCTATTGTCTTACTATTGTGTCTCTAATTGACGGTATCTGAAGGGTTAAACTCCATCTGTCTAGATAGTTAACTAAAGGTAAACAATCTTGATATGTATTTTATTTAAACTCATATAAAAGACATGCAAAGGTTATTTAAATTGAGTTAATTCATGAATCCCCAAGCGACCACCGGTGGTCGCGCATCTATTGTCTTACTATTGTGTCTCTAATTGATGGTATCTGAAGGGTTAATTACCTTACATTGGTTTAGGTAAATACCTAACTGTAATAGATAGATAAGATAGAGTGAATAGACTCTTAATAAACTAGTGCGCTTAAGAGGGTCCTTCTCCACTCGCCTTTCGTAAACATCGAAAATGGTTTAAAAGCTTGTTACTTCATTTAATGCAATCCAACGCGATGTTTCACGAAAAGGCAATGCAAAAAAGAGAGATAACGCCTGTAAACTCTGTTAGTATTCGGTAATTCCGAGATTTAGTCGAAAATTTCACAAAACTTGCTCCAGGAAATAGCTGTTTTTTTTAAACCCTTAAAAGTTTTTGGAAAAAATTGTCGTCATTTAGAATCTTTATAAAATTTGCAAGGTCTCTAGAGGATTACTTTTTTGACTTTTTAATTTTTAGGCAAATTATGAAGTGTCAAAGTTCATACAAAACAGGAGATTTTTAGAGGTTTTTACTGGATTAGTTTTACACAAATTTTAAAATTGGTTTCTTTAGAAACCTAGATAATATCCACAAGATACTGTGTTTCCAAAATATCTAATGAAAAATGTATAATAACGTCATAATCAGTTATGAGCGTTTGTATGAAAAACAGTGAAAATGTGAGTCATGATGCACCACCTTAACCATCAATGATTGCATCACTGCTCATCATCAGGTGGGATCGCAGTCAAGCATACACACACAAAGTAGTTTATATCATTAAAAAAAAAATCACTGGATACATTTTTTAGATTTTTTTTTTCTATAAAAGACCTGTTAAGATTGTTTACAATTAGTTAACTAGGTACCTAAATAGATAGAGTATACGTACTTCTAAGTTGTGGCCGCATGATGTCATGATGTCTTCACCGTAAGATAAAAATAAATACAAAAGTAATTTTATCAACCATTAACCGATGGGTCGGATGTGCTGTGTTCGTGTCCCATTCGCCAGGGTCGTGTATTTGTGACTGGGTACTCCATCTCGTTTAGCTTTTCAATCCCCATAGGTGAAACAAGAGCTGACGAGATGAAGTATTTTGTCGTGGATGTGTGACTCTGATGGAATAAGCACTGTGGGTTTGTCGGATATATCAGATGTAGGCGATTAAAGGTTAAGTATGGTTGACAGTTCTATAGATAGTTGAATTTGGAGAAGACTAGCCTGAACATTACTAATAGTAGATAATTTATACAACATGTAACTGGAATAATGCACACCCTTATAAGTATATGTGAGAAAGAGACGGCTATAAATACTGTCATTTTTGCGCATGAGCCGTACTTTTCTGCGCATGCGCACTGCTCGGCGGCAGTCTAGCATCAACCGTTGTCTGGAGCGGTCGTATTAATGGTGTAGGTATTTTATGTTTACTACTTAAAATAGCCACCACCTTGAACAGCTCATCGTAACTGGCATGGTTGATGGCAAACGACCAAGAGACCACAGCCCAATAAGATGGGCACATCAGGTCCGCTTCATACTGGACACCAAATTGCACGTCGCACTTCATGACGCTAAGAACCGTCAAAGATGACGAGATACAATAGGAAGCTAATCCAGCGGGAACTTCACGACCCTCAGTAATGAGGAATACGACTCGTGTAGAGGGTGTTTACTACACACCCCAATTAGAAAGTTACAATCATAATTCAAGAAATTTTAATTATATGGACTTAAGTAGTGTTTTTTTTAGAAACTAGTAGTGATGCGCCGAATATTCGTTTTATATTCGGTATTCGGCAGAATTTTAAGGTATTCGTATTCGGCCAAATCATTCGGTTGAAATGCTGAATATATTTGGTTTAATGGATCATTAAAAATTAGAGAGCAAAATAAAAAAGAATCCCATATTCTAACCATCATATTTATTAGACAACCATTTTTTTTTCGGGCCTTTAATATCCCACTTTGTAAGAAATTATTTCTGTAATGTTTGTTGCACAATCGAAAGCGATGATGGCCTGACAATCGATAGTGGCCCAGTTACTTGTGCCGGACCCATTACCTAAATCATATCGGAAAACATGGAATACAAAATTATGGAAAGATGTACCGAATTTTCAGGCAGTATATTCGGTTCAGTAAGCACTTAACTGAATATTTTTCGGTATTCGGTTATTCAGTGAAACCAATATTCGGCGCATCTCTAGAAATTAGTTATCCTAATTGTAGATAAATAATGGAAATCAACACTACGCTGCGCTAGCGCATCGGTGTTGCTATCTAAGTACCCACTGGCAAATAGGCTAGTGACGTAAGCAAGATTTATCAAAAAAGGTAATTTGTTTTAACTTTAGAAAATTAATTGTCGATTGTTTTCAGAAAATAAATAATTTATTTCAAAAGCTGAAATTTATTTAGTAACTGATTCTGGACATAACATACTACTTTCAGGATGTGCAATTATTTTATTAAATGTTGTATAATCAAGTTGATATTAAAAGGAAAAAGACGAATATACGTACCGTCGTCTTCTGGTGGCTAAAGTAAGAAAATGTGAGAGAATTCCATCTTGCTCTCACTTGTTGAAAGTAAGAAGAAGAAGTGAGCAAAAAAAGAAAAAAAATAGATACATAAAAAATTACCTTAAACAATTGAATACCGACAACAGCGAACATAAATTGCAACATATGATTTATAACAAATATATTCCCAATAGACTTTATAGAAGCAAACACACACTTGACCACATACTAAAGCACGAATAATGCAAAAAATGTTAAAGCGGGCAAAACAGTAACATTACCCAATTGTAGTGTTTTTTTTTTTAATTATTTGTATAATATTTTTCGCCCATTTGTCCCAATGTGCGTTTGTGTTGGTGTAGTAAGGCAAACCACGTTGTATAAGGTTGTGAAAAAAAAAAACAGAATGCAAAAATAAATGTTAGGAAAAATATCACAAAAACTGGGGAAAAGGTCGCCTACTTACATCGCATTAGTCCTTGGTTTTAAGGAAACAAAAAAAAAACTTTATTCGCTTTTAGACAGACACGTCAGTGTCCTGTTCTGACAGTGACATTTCGAACAATAAAAAACGTAAACACAGTAATAAACCAAGTACCTCACTCATAGTTTTCGAGTGAAATGTCAAGGTAGGGCATTGTGCAACAGAAACACACCGAAGCTCTTAATTTTGAGTCCAAAAAATCACAAAATTCGAAAAAAAAAACTTGACAAAAACATCACACAACACCTTTGGGCTAATTTAAATAGAAAAAAAAAAAACGAAGCATGCAAGCTCCTAGATAGAGAAAAAAAAATCAAAAAAGAATTTTTTGGACCCACGGGCAGAAGCGGAAAAAAAATTTGTTAGTAAACTAATTTTTTGTTTTGCACGTAAACAAGCCTCACACATTAAAGAAACGAAATCAGATGATTTTGTATAATATATTTTTTCGGAAAAAATTACTAGTGCCAGAATATTTTCCGAGTGCATAAGAATACTTACTTCCACAAACTTATGTAAATTGTAAATAAATTGACCCAAAGGTGTCGCTCAGTGAGTAAAAAAAATTGTGATGATATGTTTCAAATGTTTCTTCCACCCTACCTTGAACATTTGCACTCCCATGACGGCAAACATGAACTGAAGAAGATTTGTCACCAACAGAATGTTGCCAATTGTCTTAATTGCGACGATCACACATTGAACTACGTGCTAGAAATTGATAAAAAGTGTTTTGTACATCTCTCTGACTATAAAAATTGATAAAAAGTATTTTGTACATCTCTCTGATTATAAATTGGGTAAAAGATATTACGGTGTATAAATTTAAAGAGATACTAACCTTCAATCCTTTTGCTCTGTTGATTGCCCTCAAGGGTCTCAATACTCGGAAGACTCGCAATATCTTTATAAAACTGACTGTGTTTTTGGACCTGGCAATAAAAGAAACGACATGTTATAACTTGATAAACAAATCCATCATATTCTATTTATCTTGTTATTTTGCAGAATCAGGGGGTCTACTCGCTTTCTCCGAAAAACGAAGTTTCGATTGAAATTTCGCGTGTTTCCACGGTTCCTTCCATTCCCGAAATTTCGCACGAACAAAAATTGTTTGACGTACCGAATCTCTAAACCTACTCTAATTAGTTATGTTTCGAAAAAAATACAATTATGACAGAGAATTGTTTGCAATTTTAACGTCAAATGAATATCGTTCGTTTACGAAAGTTTCGTTTCGGAGAAAGCGAGTAGACTTCCTGTTATGTAACGAATATTCGCATTCGCATTGGCGCAAATATACGCACATTTTTACATTCGCATTAGAATTCACAAGAAACATGCGAATATTTGGCAATTTTTCTTGACAAACAAAAAGGTATTTAAGTATTGATTGATCGGATATATAATAATAATATTCGTGAATATTATTCGCATCAACGCGAATATATTCGCGAATATTAATCGCGAATATTCGCCAAAATTTCTTACATCAGTTGTATTATTATTCTATATCCGTTCAAACGATAATATGGTACATGTTTGTATGTCAAAAAAAATTGCCAAATATTCGCATGTCTCTTGTGAACTCTGCGAATTTTCGTGAATGCTAACGCGAATATTCGTTACATCAGTAGTAGTAGCTATTTTAGTAGTAGCAACACTACACTAGGCCAAAATACAAATGTTAAAACGGGCCTTTTACTTTTTGAAAACTACTAATAATTCACAAATGATCATTTACTAATAATTCACAAATGTTCTAAGAATAATTCACAAATGTTCTAAGAATAAATGGCAATTCCACTCACCCATCCAATGATATCAAAGACACGATGACGACAAGCAAATCCAGGAGATTGAAGGCAGATCTACAGAAGGCATCTTTGTGGAAGAGGAAGCCGTAAGTGATGAGCTTCAGGCCTAGCTCCAAAGTGAACACGGCGGTGAAGAAATAGTCAATTTTATGCAGAATCTGGAAGTTATTAGAAAAATTAAAAAAAAACCGTAGACACATGGAATATAATAGAATAGAATAAACTTTATTGTACACCAAAATCTGTTTTTCTTGTTAGCTAAAACTTAAGGGTCTTTAAGTCAAGAGTGAATAGGTTACTGCTAGGCAAGCGTGCTCCATCACCGACCACATCATCGCTTACCATCAGGTGAGATGGTACGAGGAGTCAAACGGGAGCGAGAAAGTCAAAGTCAAATATTTAATTTTACAATGGCCTACATGGGCACTTATAAAACGTCAGAAACTAGTGCAAAAAAAAAGTGAAGACCTAACTCCCTTTTCTTTCATATCGTCTCAGTCCTCACACAATTCATCCATCTTTTTTCTAGCCTCCCTCACCCACAAAATCAAGTTTTCGGTACGCCTAAAGATTTTTTTACAAAAAAAAATATTATGGAAAATCTTACCTCAGTCTGGTATTCACTGTCTTTGGTGCCCACTGGATCCTCCATCGCTAACATGAGAGACGAAGCCAAAATACACAGCAAGATCATATTCTTAAACCAGGAATTCTTCTGGATGTTGTAACAAGTCACTCTGAACCTGAAAAAGAATTAATAAAATTAAAAATATCAAAAAAATTTAGACGGATATTAGTTGGAAGCTTTTCTACCACCAGAAAACTCGACGTATGGCCTTTGAGGTAACTATACACGCTAGGGTATTGCAGAGTTTTTTGTAAATCACTAGCAACCTCTTAGGACTATGTTAAGAACATCATAAACAACAACTTTTGTCTTTTAAAAATGTATCATATTTTAGTTCATCAGATTTTCTTACAAAAATAAAAATATTTAAATTGAACGTTCTAAATATTACAAAGTCTATGCGAAACAAGCGATAGTACAATAGTAGGGAGAGTGGGTAGCACTTGCGTCGCGTTATACAGACGTGTAGGTATAGCAAAATACAGAGTTGAAATGTGTTAGAGAGAACAATGAAATCTTGAAGGTTTGTTTTTGGTAAATGTTTTGTAAAAAGTCATAGAACAAAAGTTGTGGTTTATGATGTTAGTACGAGTAATACAGTCCTGTAAGGTTATTAGTGTTTCACAAATAACCCTGTAATAATAAAATATAAATATTTTAATTGTACCAGTTGGTGTTGGAGAAGATGAAGAAACTGCTTCCTTCAGGGATAGGTTTGTCCTCACTCTTTATTGGAACATCAGACAGGCGCCGGGGTCGTGCTGTCATTTTCCCTAACTGCTGCTGCTTTGGCGAATCTTCATTCTTTATGTCTCCTGAAAGAAAGGGAAATTACAAATATAGCTTAACATGGCATAATCTGATGTTTCTACTGATGGGACTTGCCTTAGAAGAGGTAATGGGCCGTAATCCACCATGCATACCCAGTGCGGGTTGGTGGATGTCATATGTCCTCGAATTTTTGGTTCTAGAACATGCCAGTTTTCTCACGATCTTTTCATTCATCGTTTTAAGAGCAGTGGTGATGAAATAAATTACACAAATTTTCATTGCTAAAAATATAGCAACACTGTTTTTCCGTATTGCCAACATTACGGTGAAGGAACTTCTTATGTGAATCGCACTATATACACCGTTCACAGCTACACTATGCATCTTCTCATTATGCAAGCTCTACATAAAAACTTCTTTATTAAAAAAATAACCGACTTCACTAAAAAAATGAATTGAATTTGAGGAGTTCTCTCGATTTCGCCAAAATTCCATCGTCAGATCCCAACTTGGTGACTATGGGACCATTTGGGAAGTATACCCTTTGCAACAAAAAAATAATGTTTCAAATCGGTTGGCAAGCGACGAAGTTATGCGCGGACAAACATAAAAAAAAAATACAAACATCCGAATTGAGAACCTCCTTTTTTTTTTAGAAGTCGTTTAAAAAGCATCCCAACTCACCATTTTGTTTCGTCTCGATTCCAACTAGATTGTCGTTTGCTTCATCACCTGTTCCTTGACCCTGCCCCTGTTCCTCAACGTCTTCTTCTGAACCGGTCTCCTCGTATTCATGGTCTGACCTGTAAGCATATTCACCATAATGATTCCATCATCATCATCATCATCATTTCAGCCGACAGACTGTTGGACATAGGCCTCCCCCAAGTGTCGCCACAATGATCGGTCATGTGCGTCTCGCATCCATCGGATTTCCGCAACCTTCACCAGGTCATCGGTCCACCTTGCAGGAGGCCTTCCGACGCTGCGTCTTCCAGTACGAGATAGCCCCTCCAGAACCTTTCGGCCCCAACGGCCATCCGTTCTGTGAGCAATGTGCCCTGCCCATTGCCACTTAAGTTTGGCGATTCTTCATGCTATGTCGGCAACCTTGGTTCTTATGATTCCATATTAACCAAAATTAGGAGATAGGACCATCCATGAACCGGAACTTATTGGGACAGACGGATAGATTGATTCAATATATAAAGAATACACTTAACTTGATGCAGCATTTAAGTTATAAGGTGCCGCCACACTGCTGTTTAAATATGTTTACTAACGTTAGTTAACATTTATGTTAATATGATAACAATGTTAGAAAATGTTTTCATGTTAGGTAATGTTAGTAAACATTTCTGAACAAATTGTAACAAAACAAAATATTTGATAAAACTAATCAAATGAGCAAATCTTGTTCCATTTTGGTGTTGACACCTCGTAACGTAAATCCAAACTGCGAGCGAGTTTTTTTCCCAAATGGTCTATACCATTTGTATTGTATGTTGTGTTTCCATCGGAGCACTTAAAACATTTAACAATTCTTAGCAGAATGTTACAATTCCTAACATTTGTTAGTAAATGTTTGTAAACATTTTTAAACAGCAGTGTGGCAGCACTTATACATACGTTTCATATATTTATTTTTCAATACAGTTTCTCAAAATCCTCGATATTAAAAAGTGATTGTAAAAGGTTTGAATGAAATAAATGCTTTGAATTTTCGAGTTCAAGAAAGTAATAGGTATATTTATAAGTTTTTTGACTATTCGAGTATATAAACTAAACCTTACCTGGGTACCCTTTTATATTTCTTATAAGGCCGGCTGTTAGTAAAAAGTTAGTAATTAGGTCAATTAAAATACAATTTATCGAGTTGGGAAAATATCAACATGAAATAAAATTTCCTTACCGTACAAGAATTCCGTTGTGTGTATAGGTACTATACGAGACGAATAGCATACAAAATAAGATTAATTTTACCCACGGAAATACTTTTTTTTTTAGTGAAAGTTTTGATCGTGAGCGTGGCCATATTGCCGCTAGATGGCGCTAAACTCATGATTCTAAAAGATAAGCATTATTATCAGTTATAATAATTATCGCGACCGTAGCATTCACTTTAGTGTGTAGTACTAAAACTCACCCTTCAGTAGAATAGCCTTCCTCGTCGTTTACGTATTCGTCATCAGTCTCGCCTCTCTCTTCATCTTGAGTATTACCTGCTTCTATAATTTCTGCTGCTGCTGTTGCTTCTGCCGCTTTTGCATCTGCTGCCTAAAAAAAATATGAATCACAAAATTAAAAATAGCTGAGCATTTCCAAATTAGAAAGAAAAAAAAAACCGTTTATTGTGGCTCGCATGATCATATTAACTAAAAAATACACAATAAAAAAGAAAAAAGAAATGTATAATCAGTGCGAGGCCAAAAAGGCATCTAACTTTTTGACTTCTAATATTTTTACAGTAGTATACAGCCTTTCGATATTTTACAGGATGCATTTTGAAGAGTTTGCATGCCTACACGGGAATTGCTTGACTTGATTCCGCCATCTTCTTTTTACTGGACAACCCAACGTAGAGCAAGTATTGTCACCTTTACATTGTTAAAACTTCTACGGTCTGGACCAAGTCCATTTATGACGTATATATCGAAGGACTGCAACAATTTGCCTGCTGCGGTCTTCCCATCCGATTATAATTTAGGCATCTTCAAGGTTTGAGGCTAGATGCTTCAAGGATAGGCTCTTAATAAACTACTGCGCCTCACCATCAATTATTGCATCGCTGTTGACCATCAGGACGTGGGATCATAATCAAGCACTGGTTTATATCAATAAAAAAATATTTTTTAAATTATATTTTTTTAGTTAGCCTATATTTTCCCACTGCAAAACCAAAGCCTGTCCTGCAAGAAGAGTGTTGAGATGGAAGTATGGTATGACAAAAATGGATAAAGTGAGAAACGAGTATATTATAGGAAGTTTGAAAGTGGCGGTAGTGACTGAAAAGATGAAAGGGAATCGTTTATCTTGGTATAACCATGTGAAGAAGGAGAATGAAACGCATGTTACTAAAAGAGCAGAGTACATGTGGATAGATGGCTTGTGGGAGAAGACATTATAGACATTATGTTGGAAAATTTGGTGTAGTTTTGTATCTCAAATGTGGGAGAAGTGATATTAAAGAATGTAAGAAAAAAACGTGTTGTAGCGACCTCAAATGAAACGGGACAAGAGTAGGAAGATGATGATGATGATGATCAAAATGACGATGATGATGACGAGGACAAAAATCATCCCAAATTTTTCCAGGTATTTTTCGGCCAGCTCTTGCGGTAGGCATCTAAGTCATCTTGCCACCTCTTCGCAAGTCGGCCGCAAAAGTGTCCAAAAACTTGAGATGAGCAGTTTTTTTTGTTTCCTTTTTTCTAGTAATTACTGTCTTATAGCTGGGCGAGAAACTCCTCATAGTCCATCCAGATATTTTTATCTAATACATTAATAACGTAGCTAAATGAACTTACATCTTTTTCCTTCTGTATTTCATCCATTTCATCAGCGTCTCCTAAATTGTCGACAGCGATAGCCAAGAACACGTTTAGTAAGATATCTGTAACAGTAAAGCTAAGGAAACCAATGTTTTGTCTGGACGAAATCATTTATGAAGACCAGAGAGTAACAACCTTCTAAAGATCTGATTTAGGTTGCCACAGAATAATTTCCAAATAGTCTCGACCAATCAAAACACAATATCCTACTTCCCTGTAGTCTGTACCAATCAGAACCAGTTAGAACAATTAGAGGCGTCTAGTGGCTGTGAGTTCGTTGCCAGAAAGCAACCAAATAAATATCTGTCACCTTCTTTGTCACTAGTGCCCCGCCCCAATTTCACTTGGGTGTTAAAAATCTTTGAATTTATCTTTTCTTTACAAAATATGCATGTGTCACCGTAAAATTATAAATAACGATAGATAATAATCTATCTCGCGAGATTGTAAACTATTGTAAGAATTTGGAGACCTAGATCACCAAGTTCTTACCTTACAGTCACTCATGCTTGAACTAGCGCACCAAAACAATTCCGCCAACTAGCTGAGGTACTGTGAGCGGTGTACTGCGTTTTTATTGGTTCTGTTCTGTAGGGAGGAGCGGAGTACTGCGTTGTGAATGACCGGACACTAGATTTATAAGTCATATGTGTTGACAGACATGCGTCGCCTGTTATTAGACGTCTAGTGGCTGTAAGGTCGCTGCTCTCGTCACAAATTTAAGCCGATACTTAGTAATATGTCAAGAAGACGTTCTTGGAAAAGGATACAGTTACCACAAATGAAGATGACGATGAAATATATGGAGGCTAACACGCCAGGACTGCCGACACCACCGTACGCATTGATGCCGTGGTACATGACGACATTCCAATCTTCACCAGTCAATATCTGGAACATAAATTTTAAGCAATTAAGTAAAAACTCGTTGTTGGTTACTGTGTCACTTCCTTGGATTGTAGCGTGATGTTATGTAGCCTATCATCATCATCATCCTTAGCCTTTTTAATGTTCCTACTGTTGGGGACACAGGCCTCGCCTCTAGGAGAGGGAATGGGCCGCAGTCCACCACGTGGGCCCAGTGCGGGTTGGTGAATGTCACATATAGCCTATGCTTTTACACTAATATTTCACACTATAAAGGCTTAGTGCGCGCGTATGTTTGTAAAGCAGTGTCTTTAAGTCGCGGGCGGCATGTTGAATTCCGAACGTAATGAAGATTGCGAGTTTAAATCCCGAACGGCAGTGAGGGATTTATATAATTTATTCTCGAGCATCGTAAGCGGTCATTATCGAGCAGATGGTGTAAAAAGATATTTACTAGTTACCTGAAACATAGTCAGCACAGCTTGCCAGAAAGAGTCAAAATTGTGTCTCTCTTTCTCTTCCTCAGGTTCATAGTCAAATTTCCCGCCAAACACTTGCATGCCGAGCAGAGCGAAGATCATGATAAACAAGAAGAGTAGCAGCAGCAAAGAGAAGATGGACTGGATGGAGTTGAGAAGAGATGTTACTAAGTTGGAGAGGGAGCGCCAGTACCTGTAAAGAAGAACGACTAAGTACAATATGTTTAGGACAACCATTGTGTATGTAGTATGTAGGATAAGCACGAGACATTTTACAACATTATTTTTAGTGTATATGCAAAACTTGAATATAGTTGGTTCAGAATATATAATTGAATGAAATAATTTTTAAAAAAGGTCTCAAAAAGGACACCACCAACATCAAGTATAACACAGGTCACGGCAGGTCATAGCGAGCAATAGATGCCAGCGCACAGCTGGAAGCGGGAGCAAAACAACCCATCAGTCGCACGGATGGCCCGGTGGCTATGTATTTGTGCGCATAACCAGTAAAAATAACAAGATTACCTTTGAAATTTTTCATGACACAGTTATGAAATTCTGTGCATAGAATCTTTACATAAACACCAGAACACATGACACATGTATCGGGTTAATAAACCAAAATTAATGGTATTTATATCTTAGTCAGGGCTACAAAATATTGCCATTCAAACCTGTACTATGTATACAAATGCCGACGTAAAAAGTCAATAACTTCCGCAAAGCTGATATATTTTTATGAGGTGGAAATTCATTAAAAAACTTCTCCTCTCTGGCTAAAATCCACCTGTGTTCCTTCAGTTACCTTTTGCGTTCCAAGGCCACGTAACTCTTTCAAGCAATGCCGCAACCCAAAGTTGAGTTGTTGTTGAATTGTGGTAGGTTTTGTTTGGGTTGTTGTTGAATTGTTGTTGTTCCATATTACATATTGTGGTATCTAAATATATTTATCAAAGAAATATATATACTTACTTAGTTACTTTGAAGACTCGAAGTAAACGGACACATCTCAACACGGATATACCCAGCTGTGGGATGGTATTCTTGAGAGTCAGCGCCAGTTCCACAATGGAACAGAACATGACGAAACAATCAAAACGATTGAACAAGGAGACGAAGTAACCCTGGAAATAGCAAAGAAATGCGATAAATCTCCATCCGTTTAAAATTCATAAATTCGTTTTCTGATTGTAATTGATTATTGGCTTGTTACAGTAGAATATAATTTCAATTTAAGAAGTGCCTTTGTCATTTTGAGCAAAATTTATGAAGTGACAAGACACGTGCTAAAATAACATGTCACGATTTATTCCACTTTGACAACTCCGAGGGCGACAATAAATAAGATATTAACACAAGTACTCACTTGAAATCCTAGAGCGTACATCTTGACCAACATTTCCATAGTAAATAGCACCACAAATAAATAGTTCGCGTAGTTTTGAAAGTGGTCTAAGTAGTGAGGCTGGCTGAAAACATTACAAAAAAATATATTGTCACTGTTTTTCATAAAACCGCTCCTATGCGATTATGACGTTATTACACATTTTTTCATAGATATTTTGGAAACACAGTATCTTGTGGATATTATCTAGGCTTCTATTGAAATCAATTTATAAATTTGTATAAAACTAATCCAGTAAAACCTTCTGAAAATCTGCTATTTTGCATGAACTTTGACACTTTATAATTTACTACAAAAATAAAAAAGGAAAAAGTAAAACAATAGAAGCCTTGCTTTTATCAAGATTCTTAAAGACGATAATAAAAAAAAAACTTATAAGGGTTTAAAAAAAAAACACGTATTTCCTCGATCAAGTTTGTAAAATATTCGAGTGATAATAATTTGCAAAAATTGACGCGTGGAAAATTAAGAAATAGGAAATTATCGCCGACATCGTCCTATCCAAGGTTGTTTATGTTTACTTAGTCAGGTATTATCAGAAATACATAAATATTATCAAACACTACTATTGTGTGAAAATCTTACAGTGAAACGCGAAATTAACTTGAAGTTTGAGATTTAAATATAGATTTCTAACTTCAAGTCACTCTGTAAAAATTTTAAAAAAGAAATTTTTGTAAAAAAAGTCCAGCTGCAAACCTTACGTGAAAATTTCAAAATATTAGTAAGTCTAATCTCTTAATTATCTAAATAAAAATATAAATTACCTTTTTCAATATTTCTATGAAAATAAAATGAATAAATAATGAAAAAAAAATTTAAAAAAGTGAATATTATACTTAAAAGTTATTATTTAAAAAGGTAAAAAAAGAAATTAAATTTGCATTTCACATGCTTGCATGCATCATTCGTTGCTGATTTCAAAACTTTTACCTCGTAAAAGCTGTTCTCGACTCCAATTCGCAAGCAAAAACTAAATACATACAGTTTATACATTTTTTTTTTTATATTACACAACAATAAAGTCACCGGGATATTGCAAACACCGTTTGTTTATAATAAATCTAGGAAGATCACAAACTCCTCCTCCTGAAGGCCTACGTAGACCGGGACGGCATGGCAAGAAGATTTTGCCGTGAGTCAGCGCACACTGGCCGCTTAGATACCGCGGCTTTCCAGCACTTTGCCTCGGCATGCCCCGCCGCCGCACCCCGCAGTATATCACTACGAGCGCCGGAGTATGCCACGGCATCCCGCCACGGGAGGCTGTGGCGTGCGATAAAATCCCTTTCAATGCCACGGCATCATTTTAAAGCATAGCAATTTATGTCGTATTTATGTAACAGTACGGTTGAATGTCCATTAGTAAAAATTAAAATCCCTTGCCATGCCGTCCCGGTCTGCGTAGGCCTTTCGTTCACTCTTGACAGAGTGGTTGTGGTTGATACTATTGCATCTTCATTGGCGAGGGAGGCTCCCGCGATGCGACTCTTCACTTCACAGTCGTCAATCATAGTGATGTCAGGAAGATTCAGTGCAGCTCGATCCACTATCATCATCTTGGTCTTGTCTCTGTTCAGCGTAAGACCGATAGAGAGGCTTGTTGTCTCTAGAAGTGTCAGCAGGTGCTGCATATCTTCCTTCAATTGAGTTAGAAGGGTAGTTAGTGTCGTCGGCATACCTCAAGTTAGAAACCTTTCTACCTCCCTCTGAGATGTTCCATTGTTCCGATCACAAACTAACGACTACAATATAATTCAAATTCGATAATTTAAAATCTATCCGTCAATGGAGGATGCCGATCACCATCGAAGGTCTATCTAGGAACTCTGTTTTGTGGCTAATGACTGGGTAACGAGCAATAAACAATCTATTCCAGATCACACAACTGATTATTATGATGCAAGCTATAGGTATTCACTTCACGAGCCGTGAGACAGTCTCTGCCAGGAAAGAGCGGCATACCTTTGTGTTGGAACTTTTTATCTGCTCGGTTCGTGTAAACGTCACCTCGGATTCTGTAGCCTACTGGGGCCAGGGTTAGTTTCGAAAGATTGCTCGAGTCCCGGTATGAAGGCTTGAAGGAACGGGGTGGGTTTTCAGTCAGTAAGAATCTAACACTATCTCCCGCTCCGCCAAGAGCAGGGGTTGTCATTAGATGATTTTCCTACCATAAAGAAAAAAAAACCTCGGATTTTGTCAAAGTGACATGTGTCAATTTACACTTAGCTCACTCGTTCTCTAGCTTCCGTACTCTTCTTGACTTCACCGAAATATCTGTATAGTCTTACTAATAAGAAAAAATATAAACACACGCGATTTATTATAAACTGCCGGTAGTTGTAATAACCCAATGACACATTCGCGTGACTCAAAAACTTACCCGTGATGCTCTGTAGCTAACACTAAAGTATTTAGAAACACAAGCACAATGATGGCCCAGTAGAATGTCTGCGATTTCACCGCTTTCCTGCATGTTCTTCGTAACCGTCGATTGACCTGAAATAAAGATTACAATCAAATTAATTGAAGAAAGTCAAGCTAGAATTGAAATTGAAATTTTACTTCCAGAAGTATATGAACGAGATACGGGGAACAAGGTGTAAAATTCCTCAATCTCCTTCAACCAGACAGATGTAATGTCTAGTCTGAGTAACAGCCTCACAATTGTTATTTAGATTTATCTCCTCAAATACCTGCTGGTATTTGTGACAAAAGAAATCAATCGTGTAATAAAACTAACAAAATAATGACATTAAAATAAACCATAGGAAAAAGCAAGAATTTAATTAATTAGAATAGGTCCTGGGATAGTACCTTGTCGAACCTCCTGCAATATATTTTGCATGTTGATCCATGTCCTTGGTCTGTACTAGCATTCACATTGCTTTGAGATCCTTCGTTACTTTTTCTGTCTTTTTTACCTGAAATATGAAGCCGATTATATAAAAACCTGTTTTAAACTCATGTAAGACCGTATAAAAAGCTTTTTAAGAATCAATATTTGTTGAAACTTGGGTGAATTTAGTTCTAGAAGTAGATGCATATAAATAGGTACCTTGTGAATCTTGATCATCTTCTTTCTGTCCCTGATCATTTTCAAGATCCAATTCTTCTGCTACTGTTATCCAATTTAAATACCCTTTCAAGTCTTCCTCAAATTGCTGTCGTTCACGGGATTTTTGGAAGTCACCTCGATTTTTCGCTTTTTCTCTTTCTTTTGAGAACTCTCTGTGAAAAGTTATCACAATTTTAAGTTTATTTACTACATGAATTTTACAATTTATTAAGCAAGTATCTTTCATCAAAATTAATATTAGATATAAAACGATCGATAGATTAGAAATAATTATGTAGACAGCGATGTGGCAGAATTTTTTGACACCATATTTTCTCTTCTCTAAATAAAATGTAGAAAGATAAAAAAAAAAGATAAAGAAAAAAAAAATTAAGATTAATATTACCTATAAAGATTGAGTGGCCTAAAATTATGCCTAATTGAAATAAGACCGGCCAAGATGACTACTATATGCCTGACAAAGTATTGGCTAAAATAGCACAAAATTGGTATTCTAAGACAGTGAGAAAGGGTCGTGGCAGACCATGAAAGAGGTCTGAAAGAAATCATAAAAACGGCACGTTCTTGGTAAATTGGAGCTGAGTTATTACTCAGCGTATTGACTACCTCAGCAAAGCTTGTCAAAAAGGCTGACTGATGATACATGTAAAGCCAAATATTGCAAAAGCATCAGAATTTATTACATACGGATACCAATGTGTAGATGAAGTTACTGTTTTCTGTATTAAAAAACAAAATACTTTCTTAACTCGTCACTGGCTAAGTGCACAAAACGTGCGAAGTCAAAATAACTGTTAAACACTCATCATGACATCACCACTAATGTAAGAACTAGATGATTAATATCAAACACCTGTTTTTAGCAGCAGTTGACTTACATCGTAGTAAACATTCATGAAGAGATGCAACGGAATGCGGTTTTACCAAAGTGTGTCCCGTAAAGACTCACGTCATAATTACTTTAGTACAGAGTGTGTAATCTTGGTGATTATCGTTGATACCGGTGGTACAGTATTCTTGTGAGAGCCGAGAACGGTAATCATCAATTCTATCGTATATCATAATTAAGTAGTTTTTTTTAACACAGTCCGACATTCCTTCTCTCTCCACTCAGTACGGGATCTGATGATTTGCCAACCTCAAAAAGGCAAAAAAAATGGTCAAGTGCGTGTAGAGAGCAATGATGGCCCAGTGGTAACGGCCCCGACTTGTATGTCGAAGGTTCAAACCCAGCCAGGTGCATTACTTTATGTAATTTATTTCATCACTACCGCTCTCAAAGCGGTGAAAGAAAACATCGTGAAGAAACCGGTATGTCCAATAACTAAAAATTCTAAGACATGATTTCAACCAACACGTGGACCCCCGTGGTGGCTTACGGCCCATTTTCTCTTAGAGAAGAGGCTTGACTACTAGCAGTGGGAACATAAAGAAGCTGATTATGCTATGCTATGCGTGTCGAATTCATGCAGAGAAAATTCCGTAAATACTTATCGGTATATGTCAACTTGTTTTTCAAACACTTACCCAGACAACACACCGAGAATCAAGTTCATGACGAAAAAGTTTCCAAAGATGACCAGCGTCACGAAGTATATCCAGGGCCACGTGTTGCCTTTGACGTTGGCAATCTGAAATACGTAACAAGATATTTTTATGTCAGCACTGTTTACGTTATGTTACTAAAAAAGTTATGAATATACATGTGGATGGATGGAGAGAGAGAGGGAAACTAAAGAAAAGATAAATGGATTGTGAGAAGAGTGATCTGAAAGAAAAGGAAGTAAGTGATAGCATAACGAGTGACAGGGTGGAATGGAAGAAAAAAACATGTTGCGCCAACCCCAAATAATACGTGACAAGGGTAGGAAGATGATTTGAAGATTGATTAATTCCGACGGTACGTTTGGCGCAGTGATTGGCTGTGGCGCTGCGTTTTGCGGTTTAGTTTTTAAAGTTACTCAGAATCGCTAAAGTATGAGCTCAGAAGATGAAAGAAGACGAAGAAAATATGTTTGGTTAGAACACATACAATGAAGAAACTAGTAGATACTTGTGTAGAGGCTTAAAAAAATAAAATGAAACAACAGAGTTATAGTGCCCTGTACGTACTAAGTGTAAGTGCTGAAAAACACCGCTTCAAGCTTCTTTTTGAGGCGGCCTTTAAAGTGGCTCGTGTGCGGCGGTGTCGCCACAAAAAAACGCTTGAAGCCACTTCAAGCTTCTCCGGTCACAAGCTGCCGCGCGCTTCAGCTGTTTTTTGCGGTGGCTTCTAGTTTTTTTTTTGTGGCTTCTAGTTTTTTTTTTTTTTTTGTGGCGGCGTTTTTTTGAGGCCCGTATGCGGGGACAGTAAATGACCCACACTATTGAGGATTTAATTACTGCCATCGATGCAGCAGTTAACGTAACTACCTACTGAGCCCAAACAGTTTAACAAGTTAACAAGATTTGAAAACAAAAAGAAGCATATGCAGTTGCCTGACGCTGGTTTTCAACTGAATCTTACTTGCTACCAAACAATGCTAATACTCACCGCATACATGATATCCGTCCAGCCTTCAAGAGTGATGCACTGGAACACAGTCAGCATAGCGTAGCCAATGTTGTCGAAATTGGTGATACCGTAGTTGATGCCTTCCCAGTCGCCTCTGCAGACGGAGTCGTCAGGACAGTGGAAACCCACGTCACCAGGCTCGGTGTTGCAGGGCTTGGGGTCGTCCATCATTTCAACTGAAAACAGAAATATTTATTCATTCAGACGTAGTCCATACATTAAATACAAAAGTAAAATTAAAGTCCAATAAAACGTTTGGGGTTGAAACTCCTGGATCGTGGAGTCCGAGTGCTCACAAGTTGTTTAAAGATCTGTCGAAACGTCTAGTTGACATTTCGCGTGACCCAAGAGCTGGCTTTTACCTCGGGCAGAGGATAAGCATTGCCTTACACAGCGTGGCAATTCCGCTAGTCTTTTGGGCACGTTACCAGTCGAAAGCGATGTGGAAGAGTTTTTTGACGCCATATTTTTTAGTTTGATTTTATTTCCTTGTATGGTTATTATTACATTTTATTTTACAGCAATTATAGTTAAGTATTTCTTCCCCTAATAATAAAATGCAAAATAACATAAGAATGATGTCATCATATAAATAAAAAAAAAATAAACCCAGACATACACAAATTAGACACATGGTAACCACCATAAAGCTCTGGAATGTGCTTCCCCTAGAAATCAAAAAGGCCGAAAGTAAAATTTCCTTCAATCGTAAAATTCGGAACTACTACTTGAAGTCTTCTCAACCTTAGTTTGATCTTCGTCAGAATTGTCATTAAGTTATCATAATGATTTAATATTTTTTATAGTATTTATTAGTTTATTATTTTAGCATATAATATGTATTTTATTTTATATTATTTACTTTTTTTTTTCCTTTTAAAGTATTTGTTATTTGTTTATTGTGCAAACCTTCCACAGTGTTGTCTTTTTTAACCCATAGGTTGACTTGTAGAGAATGCCTTGTTGCAGTAAGTCCGCCTATGTACCACTATTGTACATGGAGTTTAAATAAATAAATAAACCAGGCAATAATGCCCCAATCGGTAATATGCCCCACTTTCAAAATTTAAAGACAAGTAGGTATTTAATCATTGGTGTTTAGAGTAATAGTAATATCACCAAACAGGGTACGAAAAATTACTTTTCATTACTCATACTCTGAAAGTAGGTCTGAAGTTGCCTGAGGAGCGGGCTGAAAAGTATCACACTTTTCATCCCTAGGGAGTTTTACTTTCAACTAACAAATGATAAATTATTTAAAAAAAAAACTAGGTCTATCTTCTTGTATTTGTAATGAAAAGCACAGTGCTTACCTCGGGGTTAAAGTTACTTATTTCATCCCGAGAAGGAGTTGGCGGCCGAGCGGAGCGAGGTCGCTAATTCGAGGGACTAAATAAGTAACTTTCACCCCTAGTGTAACAATGTACTATGATGATTTCAAATAAAAAAAAAAAATAGATAATCGTAGTAAGTAACCAAAGAAAAACCATACATACATTTATTACTAATATTTTTGAAGCATGTCGTGTGCAAGATCCCGGAGAACAGCTCCAAGCCTATGATGGCGTAGATGATGATCACGAACAGTACCAGAAAAGCTATGTGGAATAATGGTACCATCGCTTTCAATATGGAATTTAACACAATTTGTAGACCTGGAAAGGGAAAAGAGAATAATAAATAATTATTTTATTACTTATACTCTGAAAGTAGGTCTGAAGTTGCCTGAGGAGCGGGCTGAAAAGTATCACACTTTTTATCCCTACGGACTTTAACTCTCAACTGACAGCTGTCAAATTATTAAAAAAAAAAAAACTAGATCTATCTTCTTGTATTTGTAATGAAAAGCACAGTGCTTACCTCGGGGTTAAAGTTACTTATTTAGTCCCTCGAATTAGCGACCTCGCTGCGCTCGGCCGCCAACTCCTTCTCGGGACGAAATAAGTCACTTTCACCCCTAGTGTAACAATGTACTATTCATCCATCAACAGAGCCCAAACCGCATAATCAACGGTTCATTCCCTCTCCTAGCCTGGTAAGGTCCAACGACCTAATTTAATGACAAAAATATTTACATATCAAGATACTTTTTAAAATCGTAAAATTACATTGCAATGACGTAAAATTGAGAGCAGTGGTGGCCGAGTGGTAACGGCCCTGACTTACGAGTTCAAACCCAGCCAGACGCATTACTTTGTATAATTTATTTTATCACCTGCTCTCAAAACGGTGATGGAAAACATAGTGAGGTAACTGGCAAGTCATAAAACAATTTTTTTTTTACATTTTAAGTTCCTCAAATGCTAAATATCATTCTCCATTAACCCTTCAGATACCGTCAATTAGAGACACAATAGTAAGACAATAGATGCGCGGCCACCGGTGGTCGCTTGGGGATTCATGAATTAAGTGGTTTGCTGTTAGAAAAGCAACTGTCCTATTTTTACTGTATGAGTAATTTGTGTAAAATAAAGAATAGAATATAATAATATAAATAATATAATATAATAATAATCCACACACACAACTTATCACACAACATCGTCTAGTCTCAAGCTAAGCAGAGCTTGTGTTATGAGTACTAGGCAACTGATAAACATATTTATATATTTCTAGATACATACATATTTTAGATAAATTACACCCAGACACAGAACTAATGATTATTGTTAAGTCTGTAACAAAATGTAACTAGTAGCGCCATCTATGATCTTATGTATACACTATATATTTTGAATAAATTCAGTTGTTGTCCGGCTACCGGTGTATCATTATAGGTTATGTGCCGTAAGCACGTTTTTAAAGAATTTTTGGTAGAAATATAGTGCAAAATGTCGTCAAGTCTTATTACAAGCATTGATAAGCTTAAAGGCAGAGAAAATTATGAAGATTGGGCGTTTGCCGTGGAGAACTAGCTGGTATTGGAAGGTCTGCAACAATGCATCAAGACCGGCGGAGATCCAAACGACGCCAAAGCAAAAGCCAAGATAGTTTTAACTATACATCCCAGTTTATTTGTACATATAAAAAGTGAAACAACTGCAATGGGGCTATGGCTTCTGTTTAAAATTTTCAGCTAGTGGTAATAATAAATTACTAGGTTTTGTAGATGCAGACTGGGCAAGCAATACCATAGATAGACGATCCTATACTGGATATTTTTTTAGACTTTCAGATGGTGCAATATTTTGGGAAACTAAGAAGCAAAACACTGTAGCATTATCTAGTATGGAATCTGAATATATGGGCATATCCGAAAGCTGCAAAGAAGCAGTGTATTTGCAAATCTGTTATTTGAATTGACTAATGAAGCTTATCCCATACCAATATATAATGACAATCAGTCAGCCCATAAGTTGTCTGCCAATCCCATTCATCATAAAAGATCCAAACACATAGATGTGCGGTATCATTTTTGTAGAGAGAAAATTGCTAATGAAGTTGTGAAACTTAAATACTTATTTACCTCAGAGATGCCTGCAGATCTTCTAACTAAGGGTTTATGCAAAATTAAGCACATTTTCAAAAAATAGTATTTTTGAAAATGTTTGGTTTATTTGATAAGAAATAATATTGTTTTTGGTTTGTTACAAAATAATAATATATAGATCTAAACTGATATTTGATAAGTTTAGTATGGTAATTGTAGGTACCTAATATTTTGTTAAGTGGGGGTGTTAAGTCTGTAACAAAATGTAACTAGTAGCGCCATCTATGATCTTATGTATACACTATATATTTTGAATAAATTCAGTTGTTGTCCGGCTACCGGTGTGTCATTATAATTATGCTCATCACATAAACATTTGTCCTGGGTGGGAATCGAACCCACGACCTCCGGCATAGCAGTCAGGGCCAACCACTACTAGACCAACAAGCCAGTCAAAATAATAGAGGGTTCATACTCACTTGGCACTCCTGAGACCAACCGAAGAGGTCTCAACACTCTGAAGGCTCTCAACGCCTTCACATCGAACGAGTCTTTTGAAATATATTGTAGGGTCATACTTGCTATACTGAAACACATAATATAAATCTGTTTTGGAATACAGTTGTTTAATTTATCAGATTTCGAAGTATTAAACAGAACATAAATACAATTTGAAGTGACGTAGTCGTATAACAAAAAATATTTCGGAATTAGGGAATTAGGGGAGGGACTTTTAGGCCCTAGTTTTTAAAGTAATAAAAAAATAACTATATCGAACGAAGGTCTGAGGCCCTACCATGAGCATTTGACGATCTAAACTGAACTATTAAAGGTATGGAGCTGGTCTATAGATGTACCTATGGAGCTGGTCAGGACATGGTCTACCCGTGTGTCAAATTTTATCCAAATCTATTCAGCCATTCGAGTGTAATGAATTAACAAACATACTCACAAACTTTTACGTTTATAATATTACTGTGATAGTGTGACTATAGTAAAACTCACCCAATAGTAACTATAGTAAAACCCACCCAATAGTAAAATTCGCCCAATAGTAACTATAGTAAAACGCACCCAATAGCAACTGTAGTAAAACTCACCCAATAGCAAATGTAGTAAAACTCACCCAATAGTAACTATAGTAAAATCGAGACTGTTCCAAGTGTTCCTCAGATACGCTCCGGGATGGAACAGAAACCCGTACGCTATGATTTTCATCACACACTCTCCCGTGAATATCACCATGAATATCCATTCTACTTTTTCCTGAAATCAGAAAAAAGAATCTGATGCATGATGATGATCATACTTAATTGTAATTAGAGTCCTTTAAAAATTGCAAGACGTCATTCTTACGACGTATTTTGTTAATACAGGGTGTAAGGAACAGCCCTCCACAAACTTTAAGGCCTTGCTTAGTCGACGAAGCTGGACAACCTTCCTTCTACTTTTGTATGGAGAGGCCGATTTATTTTCGTATAATATGGAAAAGCGTTAAACTGCGTAGGTAATGCCGGTTCACAGGCAGCGACCGACAATACGTTTGGCCTGAACAATGCCTTAGAAGTTTTGAATGATTCGTAAAGGTTTAGATCCGTTCAAAGTTCAGGTCCCAATGCAGGGCAAAAGCCTCCCCTCCTTTCTTTCCCATTTCCCTGTCCTTAGCTAAATCTGACCAATCCATTAGGTCATGCCATCTCCTTCTGGGCCTACCGCGTCACCGGTTCTTGCTGTTTCAGTCAGTGGTTACTCTCATTTCGTAGTGATATTCGGTTGATATGGCCTGTCCAGTTTGTTTGTAATCTGTCGGCCTGCGATTTATGTTTTGAATCAAAGTGTACTGTTTTTTCTGCAGTCTATGATTAATAGTGTTCGGCGTAGGTAGTGGCGTCATTCATAGGACATTTGGGGTCAGTGAATTTGTTCGTATACGAATATGCTCCGAGATATTATGAATATTTTCTTTGATTTCGCTGTAATAAATACAGCGAAGTCATTATAGACAGTAAATGAAGTTACTTATTTCTGATGTAATCTGTTCTCGATTTATTAATTAAGTAAAAAAACACACGAATACTCAAACAATGTTTAATCTATTTTTTTTTACTCTTAAAATCCACTTGTAGACAAAATTATCTGCTGACCAGAAAAATCCGTTTATTAAAATGATAAAATTTTCTCTCCGAATCTCGGGAACAACACTACCTACGCCGAACACTAGTGAGTTTTTTTTAATGTTGATAGATTCACGCTTGACCGCTATCTCACCTGATTAATCTCAGAATAAAAACCCGCGTAAAGAACAGTTGTTCCATTGTTAACACCTATGCCCGATACACACATGGCCTGAGAGGGTTTGTTTTTGTATTTTTGTAATGTGCGTCTTTTTAGGTGGAATAAAGTGAGTGTGTTTTCTTTCTTTTTTTTCTTTTTTTCTTTTAAGTAATTGAAAAAGGTACTTACCAATATTTGATTAGTATTATTAGTATCACCGGACGGATACGGCGTAAAAACTGCTAAAGCTATACAATTTGCGAAAATCGTCGTCAATATCATGTATTCAAACGGTCTGTAATACTTGGTCAAGGAAATCATTGTTGACATTTAAGAAGAAATCACTAACTGTGAGTCTATAAGTGATAACGATAACAAGGCAAGAGTGAATAGGCTCTTAATAAACTAGTGTGCCTCACCATCAACGATTGCATCACTGCTTATCAGGTGGGGTCACAGTGAAGCACTAGTTTATCTGCATTCGTAGGATGAGTATCATCATCATCATCTTGCCTTTGTCCCATGTAACTTGGAATTGGCGCAACAAGATTGTTTCTTCCATTCTATCCTGTCAACCCTAACTAAGCTATCTTGCTATCCTGCAATACCCACAAAATCAAGTATTCAGTGCGCCTAAAGATTTTTTTCTTAAATGTTGATGAAAGATACCTCAGTCAAGGAAGGAAGGAAGGCCAAAGAAAAGATGGATGAAAATCCATCTTTTCTTTGGCCTTCCTCTGTCTCTTCGTTCATTATAATTATACAGGGTTATTTATAAAACACTAGCAACCTCTCAGGACTATGTTACTAGCATCATAAACCACAACTTTTGTTAAAAATTTGTCAATTTGTTTTACTATAGCGGAGGGTAGCTGAACATAAACTTGAACTATTTACGGGCAGCTCTCATTAGTCGGTCCGTAGCGTTGATGCGCTCGCGTTGCGTCATATGTGTTCTTGTATCGAAATTCGGCAGTGAGGACGTAATTATCTTTACATGATTGTGTTTGGTGTAGTGTAAGTTTATTCTATTCTATCAATATTCTAATGTTGAGTACACGGATATAGTGCTAATGCTTACTAAGTGTGATGACAATATTTTGAAAGCCTGTTTACTATTACTACGAGAACAGTGCGTGGGAAGCGTATGTATGATAGATATGGCAAAATACCGAGTTGAAATGTTAGATAGAACAGTGAAATCTTGAAGGTTTGTTTTTGGTAAATGTATTATGTTTTGTAAAGAGTCGGAGAACAAAAGTTATTGTTATTGATATACAAAAAACCCGGTTCTCGGTGACGTCCCGGTGACGGCGGCGGTGGACCGACGGCCTAAGTCAGTAAATATATCTTTGAAAAGGATACTTCCACTCCACAATATCATAACACAATTTCCTCAAGGGATTCTTAAGTCCTAAGAAGAACAAGCTCCTCTTCGGCTTCTCTGGCTGTGGCTTGCCCCTCGGCCTCGCCTGCTTCCGTGGGGCTGGGGCGGCGGCGGCCTGCGTGGGGTCCACCACGCTGTCCGCCCCAGGAGTGGTGGCGCCCGTCTGTTGGGGCTGGTCTGACGACATCTTAACCTGGAAAAAAAGAATGAAAAAGTACTATTATTAAAAGTTTAAAAGTATTAATACACTGTTAATTCATTTACGTTTTTTATGTTAATATTCCCCCACAATTTAAACAATCCGCAAAAAAAGTCTTTTTTTTTTCATCAAACTCACTCGTGGATATTGAAGTTTCTAATGAGTAATTAATTTATTTATAAAATCACGTTAAATATAGTTATAGATATAAACTTAAATTAATTAAAACTAGCTTAATTCATGAATCCCCAAGCGACCACCGGTGGCCGCGCATCTATTGTCTTACTATTGTGTCTCTAATTGACGGTATCTGAAGGGTTAAAAAATAAAACCCTAAAGAACTAAATACAAAAAATGGCAATTTAAAGTAAGTCGTCGAAAAATTCCTCCGCATCGCTGTCGACTGGTAATGTACCCAAAAGACTGGCGGCATTGCCACGCTGAATGGCAATGCTTATCTTTGACCGAAGTAAAAGCCAGCCTTTGGGTCACGCGAAGTTTCTAATGTATTTTTTTTCTAAACTGAATTGTTTGCTCGAGAGACATTTCCAAAGTGGTAAAATGCCTCGCGCCGGGCCTTGGTTCAGGCCATGGTCCGGAGCGAGGAGGATTGGCAGGCGGTCGCCTCCTTCTGCGAAGCAGTACTTAATGCTAGCAAAGGAGGAGGCAGACCGCATCAGGCAACGGCGCCCCCGCCGCCGCCGCCGGGATTCCGATCCCGATTTCCGGCCACCGTAGACGCGGGCTCGCGGACGGCGAGCCATGGGTAGCTCGCTGTCCGATCGTCCGGTAACCGTCCGGACCGAGCCAAGGCGTCGACGCGCTCACTGTTCCCGCGCGCCTCAAGGAGTTGTCAGCAACAGGAGGGGCCCATCTGGGTCGAAGCCTACCGGGGTCGGGGTTATCCGAAAGGAAACTAGAGCCCCGGTATGAAGGCTAGAAGGAACGGCGCGGGGTTTTTAGTCAGTAAGAATCTGACACTGTCTCCCGCTCCACCCAAGAGCGGGTTTCGTCAGTGATGATTTTCCCCGTCCAAAAAAAAAGTGGTAAAATGCGTGTAGCTTCTTAAATAAGAGTATGGTAAAACTAAAAAAAATATATATATGATGCAAACCTCCACGGAAAATTGGTTCGAACGAGATCTAGTACTTAAGAGAGTCCTTTTCCACTCGCCTATCGTAAACATCGAAATCAGTTTAAAGCGTGTTACTTCATTTAATGCAATCTAACGCGATGTTTGACGAAAAGGCAACGCAAAGAAAGAGATAACGCCTGAAAACTCTGTTAGTATTCGGTAATTCCGAGATTTACTCGAAAATTTCACAAAACTTGCTACAGGAAATAGCTGTGATTTTAAACCCTTAAAAGTTTTTGAAAAAAGTTGTCGTCATTTAGAATCTTAATATAATTTGCAAGGTTTTACTTTTTAATTTTTAAGCAAATTATGAAGTGCCAAATTCTAAATTTGTGTAAAACTAATCCAGTAAAAACCTCTGAAAATCAAAATAGATTTTCAGAGGTTTTTACTGGATTAGTTTTACACAAATTTAGAATTTGGTTTCTATAGAAACCTAGATAATATCCACAAGATACTGTGTTTCCAAAATATATAATGAAAAATGTGTAATAACGTCATAGTCACTGTTTTTCATATGTGAGTGAAAATGTGAGGCATGATGCACATCCTTGAGTAGTGTTTTTTTAAAACGTCATAAATCTAAAAAAAAATACACTATTATTAAAACATCGATCAAATTTACAAAAACCTTTACATTATATTACTTGCTGCTACGGAACCCTACGTGTGCGAACCCGACTCACACTTGTTGAAAAACCACTATCAAAATGGATGTAATGATTCGTAAGAAAGACATGCTCTACAAAGTAAACATTAGCTTTACAAAATAACCGAAAACAGAAAAATGCTATCAAAACGCGCTGTAACGCCTTCAGATTTTTACTGCACGCTTTACGACATTGTCGTCGTAAACGCGATGCGATGTACGGTTCGCAAAAGACGTAAAACTGAGACATAGCGACAAAGTTATTGGTAAGCCAGATGAATGAATGATGAATGTTGTCGATGAATAAATTCAATTGTTAAAGGGTTTGATGGATATCTTGCCGGCTTGTCGTCGTTTGGGACACGTTATGTTGGGACACAGTGTCCTAATTGACACTTCTTTTTTTTTGGTGACGATTCGGACACCGATAAAAAAAACTGTTTTGTACAGTTAGATGAAAAAAAAAATATGATAAATATTAACTTACAAGATTAGGTAGAATAAATTAATATTTATCGAAAAAAAAAATTTCTGACTGACACCGATAAAAAAAAACTGTTTTTTAAAGTTTTTTTTTTATCGGTGTCCAAATCGTCACCAAAAAAAAATTTTAAAGTGTCGTTTGGGACACTGTCCGAACATAACGTCTCCCAAACGACAGTAAGTCATCTTGCCGATCGGGGAAAGATTTCCATCAAACACACAATATAACATCTTTTCAAATATAATTTGTTCTGTTCGTGTGTTTGCCGATTGGTAACGGCCCCAACCCCGAGAGGTAACGGCCCCGACTTGTGCACGATGTTTTCCTTCACCGTTTTGAGAGCAGTGGTGATGAAATAAATTACACAAAGTAATGTGCCTTGCTGGGTTCGAACTCGCGACCGACAACTCGTAAGTCGGGACCAGTACCACTCGGTCACTGCTTTCTGAGAATGCGGTCACTGTGGGCATCATCATCATCATCATCATCATCATTATCCAAGTTTCGCATAAACTAAAAATAATAATGTATATCAGTTTCTGTAGTACAGTGACTTCGTAAAGGGGTGTGTTAGTACATTTGAAGACGAGAATAACCTCAAGATCACGCCCACTATGACGTCAGAGAGAAGTCATATTTCGTCTATAGTTTGCCAGACATACGCATACGAATTACGGTGTCTTTTAATATAGTAAGATGTTTCATTCTCATATTTTTTAGATTATATTATTTCCTTTCCTTCCGTGATCACATCAGAAAACAAGATATACGTAGGGGAGCCAAGGTTACCGACATAGCACGAAGAATCGCCAAACTTAAGTGGCAATGGGCAGGGCACATTGCACGCAGAACAGATAGTCGGTGGGGACGAAAGGTTTTGGAGTGGCGACCACATACGCTACGGAAAAAGCCCATCGACCCAGGTCTAGTCCTTACCAGACTTCTGGATGACGAACTACCCATTACTCGATGTCCTAAAGACTAGGCAGTGGTTTGATTCCCAACGCCTTGGATTTTTCCCGTGACGATGGCTTCAGTATGGAAATGACCATTGTCACATGGTTGCGGGTTATTGTAGAAGGAACATAGAAGTGAGTTTTACTGTCCCCGCACAGAAGCCTCAAAAAAAAGGTTAAAAGCGGCCACAAAAAAAAGCAAGAAGCCGCTGCAAAAACAGCTGAAGCGCGCGAGAGCTTGTGGCCGGAGAAGCTTGAAGCGGCTTATTTGTGACGTCACCGCCGCACACGAGCCACAAAAAAGGCCGCCTCAAAAAAAGCTGGAAGCGGCGTATTTTTGAGGCCTATGTGCGGGGAGTGACTAAGTGTCAGTAAACCCTAACACGCCCTCCCACCCCGCCCTAGAGTGGGAGAAATCATTGGATGGTTTAACACCCAAAAAAGAACCTCTCAAACGCATAACAAGCTTGATATCATAACATCAAGCCATAGACGAGCGACGAATCAAGATGTGTCAATTAAATACGAAGTAAGTACATAAAAAAGTACCAAAATAACCGTTTTATTAGTCGTAAAACGATTCTGGAAATGGCAGGAAATATTATAGGCTAGATAAACACTGATATGGAGCACTTATCTTCAGATTTCTCCTAGAGTTTTTTTAGTGTATCATAAATTGTGTAGTGATGGTACTTATATACGGGAAACCGATCCAGACGCCCAGGATCGTTTCTTGTGGTGACACTTGAGGGAGGCCTATGTTTAACAGTGGACGTATATTGGCTGAAATGATGATGATATTGATGCTGATGATGATGATTTTGATGCTGATGATGATGATGGTATATAAGTTGTGTCTTAAAACACTTCATTGTCTTACTTTACTGTATTGTTTTAGATTCAAATTATAACTTTTGTATGCTTACTGGTAAAATATGGCTGAACTCTGAACCCCTTACTAGGCCGAAATCTAAACCCATCGACTTATAAAGGATGTCCCAAAATTAACGCAAGATTTGAATTTAAAATTTAATAAATTTTTATCGTATGTAGTTTATATATATGTACTCGTATATCCTACTACTCTACTAATATTATAAATGCGAAAGTTTGCATGTATGGATGGATGTATGGATGTTTGTTACTCTTTCACGCAAAAACTACTGAACGGATCTCGATGAAACTTGGTACACGAGTAGACCATATCCCAGAATAACACATAGGATACTTTTTACCCTAGGATTATGTACGCGGGTGAAGCCACGGGCAAAAGCTAGTATTATATACATTCAATCTGAAGGCTAAAAACTACTGGTAAGTCCATCTCCATTCCCTCTTATCTTCCATCTTAACATTCTCTCCTCAACATTCAGCTACATGCGATCTTTTTTGATCCGTCTTTTTCACAGCCCAACATTCTGATCCATACAGTATGACAGGCCTTATTAGACTAACTCGTTTCAGACAATACACTATCTAAATCCTTACTAATAATATAAAAGCGATAGTGAGTTTGTTTGTTTGTTTGTTACGTCTTCACGCCTAAATGGCAAAACCGATTTTGATGAAACTTGGTACGCGAATAGACCATGTCCTGGAATAGGACATAGGATACTTTTTATCCCGGAAATAGGTTTCCTTGGGATAACTTTCTGCTATGACGCGGGCGAAGCCGCTGGGAGCAGCTAGTAAGTTATTAAAATGGTCTTCATATCCATAAAGATCGCGTGTCTCTCTATCATAATGACCACTTCGAGCAAACGTTTTGTCCTTGATATCGCTAAAACGCTTACCATGTCCGATGCCAACCGTCCATTTTCATTTAAGTAATTTTCCGAAAAAAACCTTAAAAGGAAAAATCGGAACCCATATAGGATCACTTTGTTGTCCGTCTGTCTGTTTGTATGTCAAGACCCTTTATCACAGGGATGCGTGGAGGTATCGAGTTGAAATTAAAACCATATTATAGGTACTTAGGCGGTCGCCTCCTTCTGCGAAGCAGTAATGCTTGCAAAGGAGGAGGCCGACCGCATCAGGCAACGGCGCCCTCGCCGCCGGCTCCGGGATTCCGATCCCGATTTCCGGCCACTGTAGACGCGGGCTCGTGGACGGCGAGCCATGGGTAGCTCGCTGTCCGATCGTCCGGTAATGGACCGAGTCCAAGACGTCGACGGCGCGCACTGTTCCCGCGCGCCTCAAGGAGTTGTCAGCAGCAGGAGGGGCCCAGCTGGGTCGAAGTCTACTGGGGACAGGGTTGTCCGAAAGGGAGCTCGTGCCCCGGTGTGAAGGCTAGAAATAACGGCGCGGGGTTTTTAGTCAGTAAGAGTCTGACACTATCTCCCGCTCCACCCAAGAGCGGGTTTTGTCAAAGATGATTTTCCCCGTCGACAAAAAAATAAATAAAAATAATATAGGTACTTAAGTTTGTGGTCTTTTGAGGCTGTGAAAAAATCGAATGTCTAAGATAAGGAATATTTGCAGAATTCACAAGAAACATGCGAATATTTGGAATTTTTTGTGGCCAACACGAATATATTTCACGAAATTTAAAATTCTTTACATCAGTTGTATTATCATTCTATATCCGTTTAATCAATACTTAAATACCTTTTTATTTGTCAAGAAAAATTGCCAAATATTCGCATGTTTCAATGTGAATTCAAATACAAATGTAAACACATGCGAATATTCGCGCGAATGCAAATATTCGTTACATCACTGGTAGGGAACCCTCAGTGTGCGAGTCCGACTCGCACTTGCCCAGTTTTTTCTATTTGTGGAAAAGTAAAAAAAAAAACACTATTTTTCAGAGCACAGGAAATATATAACCCAACTCCTCAATAACATCATCTATAGTGGTCAAAATGGAATAAATTTAAATTGAAAATATATTGCAGCATCAATAACACGAATAGCCTGTACACTCCCGCCTAACTAATAAAAATAAATAACGTAATGACTATAAACTATTTCCTAATCAAACTCGGTTACTAAATCAAACTATTGATCTTTTAAACAGTCAAGAGTGAGTCGGCCTCGTAAACGAAGGGTTTCATAGTTTCATTATCCTAGTCAGGTCTTGTTTTTTAGGGTTCCAAAGTGTGCCTACTGGGGCCAGGGTTATCTGAAAAGAAGCTCGAGTCCCGGGATGAAGAAGCTAGAAGGAACGGGGTGAGTTTTTAGTTAGTAAGAGTCTGACACTATCTCACGCTCCACCCAAGAGCAGGGGTTGTCATAAGATGATTTTTGCCTACCGTAAAAAAGGGTTCCAAAGTGTGCCAACGAGACCCTATTACAATACTTATGGAGTTTCTTGCCGGTTCTTCTCCATAGGAAAAGACCAATTTGCAACCGTGCACTAGCTTCTGACGTTTTATAAGTGCCCATGTAGGCCTCATCACGTTTTATTTGGGGTCGGCGTTGCCCATGTAGATTGTAGGCCTATGTGAAATACAAACTTTTGACTTTGACTTTGAAACTGTATTCAGGTTTCGCTTAAACTAAAAATAACGTATTATACCGGCATGTCCAGAACCAAAAATTTGAAGACATGTGACATTCACCCACCCGCACTAGGCCCGCGTGATAACGGCCCATTCCGTCTCCTAGAGACGAGGCCTGAGCCCCAGTGGGAACATTAAAAAAAAGGCTGATAATGATGAAAATAATGTTGTTTATGGGACCCAAAGAAAAAATAATTAAATCATTCTCTAATACTTGTAGTAACTCTCATTTGTACTCATTCTGATCTCCACTTCTTGGCAGGGTGCCATCAAATTTTTGAGATTAATTGCCGACCAGCTATTCGTCATTTTTATTCACGATCATCTGGAATCATAGCGTTGAAGTTTATTTAGATTAGATTTTAGACGGTCATGCAATGTCGGAAATTCCGTAAAAGTTTTGAAGATCTAAAGTGATTTTACGATTTATTACGTTAACCCTCGGTTTCGAAGGTCAAGTCTCTAGTAACTTTTTTGATAGTCCAAAAATACTATTTAACATAATATCTGCTATATACCATATCTACTATTTAATACTATTTAATAATATAAGTCAATGCCATCTGTAGCTATGACAGTTTATACTCCGTTTAGGCGCATATTTTGACACTCGGAAATCAAGGCCTCATTCTGCCCCTGAAGACGTATCTAACAAAAACGAAAACGGATAAAAAAATGTTTCAATGAATGAAAATCGGGCTTTTTTTTTCTTGTTTTAAAACCGCACTGGGGAAAGTTAGCAAAATATAAAAAATACAGGCTGATGCGCATTTGGCGCGAAAGTGGCGCCAGTGACTGAAAAGTTGAAAGGAAATCGTTTGTCTTGGTATGGTCATGTAAAGAGAAGAGATGAAACGCATGTTGTTAAAAGAGTTATGAATTTACATGTGGATGGATGGAGAGGGAGAGGGAGGCCAAAGAAAAGATGGATGGATTGTGTGAGAAGTGATATGAATGAAAAAGGAGTTAGTGATAGCGTGACGAGTGACAGGACAGAATGGAAGAAAAAAACATGTTGCGCCGACCCCAAATAAAACGGGATAAGGGCAGGAAGATGATGATGACAGGCTGATGCGCATTTTTTTCCTGATTCCGGCAATGTATATAAATCTGGAAAAAATGTTAAATGCGTCTTTTTTACTAACAGGGGCAGCATTATTATCATCATCGTCCCGCCCTTGTCCCGAACACGTATTAAAAAAAAAAAAAAAAACAAAAAAAAACACAAGCAAAAAAAATAACAAAAACCAAAAAAATCAAGGCCTATAGGTTACTTAATATCATAGCATAGCTGGCCTTATAATATTCCCACTGTTGGGACTTAGACTACCTCCACCACACAGGCCCAATGTGTTTTGTTTTGGTTGATGTCGCATGACTCCAAATTTTCGATGCTTGCCGGTTTCCACGCGATTTTTTTTTAACCGTTTTGAGAGCAGTGGTGATGAAATAAATTACACAAAGTAATGCAGGCGCATTACTTTGTGTAATTTATTTCTGGGTTTGAACCCGCGACCTACAACTCGTTAGTCAGGGCCATTTCCACTCGGCCACTACTGCTCTCTCCTCCACTGAAAAGACTTTCGAAAATCTGCTATTTTATATAAACTTTAGCCCTCCATAATTTACTTCACCATTAGAAATATAAAAAAGTACATCCATAGAAGCCTTGCACATCTAAATGTCGACCATTTTTTTCAAAAACTGTGAAGGGTTTTAAAAAACACGTTTTTCCAGAAACAATTTTTATGAAACATTCGAATAAATCACGGAATTACCAAATGCTAACAGAGTTTTCAGGCGATCTCTCTCCGTTAAACATCGCGTTGGATTGCGTTAGATGAAGTAACAAACTTTTAAACCATGCAGAATGTTGACGATAGGCGAGTGGAAAAGCAGCCTCTTAAGGTACTAACACTGTATCAATTTTTGTGTGTCCATAATTAACTTCTAATTCTATTATATTCGTTACACTCCTTAAAAGATTAAATTTTCATTCAAGTGAAAAAAGTTTATAGCCCGAACCGAAAGCGAGGGTGTATTAGAGCCAAGTGCTGCAGTGACAAAATTCCACGTGTATCAAACGACGTTTTTGAAGATATAAATAAATGGGGGTTGACGAGTCAGACTTGTAAGGGGAGCGTGGCGACGACAAATGTAATAAATTGTGGCTGGGGCTAGCTCAAGCACTATTCCCTACTAGTTCGAAAAACAGTAAATTGCGTGCCCAAAAACGGTAGGGAGCGCCTCCTAAGATGTTGATCAAGGCATGCGGCTATTAAGCCAATTATTATTAAGCAATTATTATTAGGTATTAAGTCCGCCTCTGTACTTTGTGTGCATAAAGCATTAAATAAATAAATAAATAAATAAATAAATATTAACTAGCTGCTCTCAGCGGCTTCGTCCGCGTGATAGCAGAAAATTATCCCAAGGGAACATACTTCCGGGATAAAAAGTATCCTATGTCCTATTCCAGGACATGGTCCATCCGTGTACCAAGTTTCATCAAAATCAGTTTTGCCATTTAGGCGTTAAGACGTAATAAACAAACAAACTCACTTTCGCTTTTATAATATTAAGTAAGGATTATATCTTTGCAAAGGCGTCCTACTTTTGTAACAAAAACATCATTAAAGAGACTTAAATAGGTATATTATAAAGGTCCATTCGTGTACCAAGTTTCATCACAATCGGTTTTGCCATTTAGGCGTGAAGACGTAACAAACAAACTCGCTTTTGCTTTTAGAATATTAGTAAGGATATCTCTCATATATGAAGCTGACCCATGTAATACAGTTCCTAATAAACTACCGATATTAATTGAGTTCACATCCCCAATTAGCAGTAACTAGTTTGGAATACAACACTATAATTGCCTCGTCTAGACGTACATGCCCTTCATTCGATCTTGTAGCATGTAAGCTCAACTATGTAAGCGATAGAGGGCGCCACGGAGCGTACTAAAAATGTAGATTTTATTGCTTGAAACGAAATCTCAAAAATTATAACACCTACAAATTGGCGATCGGTTGTGGGGGTGATTGGCGGCGGCGATCTCTTTTTTTTACGGTGAGCAAAAATCATCTATCCAGGGAGATAGTGTCAGACTCTTACTGACTAAAAACCTACCCCGTTCGTTCTAGCGTCTTTATACCAGGGCTCGAGTTTTCTTTCGGATAGCCCTAGCCCCAGTAGGCTTCGACCTAGCTGGGCCCCTCCTGGCGGCGGCGATGTCTCTCACTAGGTACTGGTACACATAGTCCGGAGCGACGAGTGAAAGGCGGTCGCCTCCTTCTGCTTTCAGTAATACTAGCAAAGGAGGAGGCCGACCGCAGCAGGCAACGGCAAACATAAAATGCAAAAGATTTTTTGTTTATCATATAGGTACCTATTTCAGTGTCTTTAATGATGTTTTTGTTACAAAAGTAGGACGCCTTTGCAAAGATATAATCCTTACTTAATATTATAAAAGCGAAAGTGAGTTTGTTTGTTTATTACGTCTTAACGCCTAAATGGCAAAACTGATTTTGATGAAACTTGGTACACGGATAGACCATGTCCTGGAATAGGACATAGGATACTTTTTATCCCGGAAGTATGTTTCCTTGAGATAATTTTCTGCTAACACGTGGGCGAAGCCGCTGGGAGCAGCTAGTAGTATAATATGTAAGTTTAAAGTAATAACTTAAATCTGGAAATGTAAGAGAAATCCATATTACAATCTTTAGCTATGTTACGGTCAACATCTGTTGTAGAACTACGAGTATAATCATCTCAAGAAACAAGTGAATGACAACTTCAAAAATTCCCATGTCATTTGACTTGTAACTGTCCCCGCACACGGGCTTCAAAAAACCGCCGCTCGCCACAAAAAAACGCTAGAAGCGGCCACAAAAAAAAACTAGAAGCCGCCGCAAAAAAACAGCTGAAGCGCGCGAAACCTCTTGTGTTTGGTGAAGCTTGAAGCCGCTTCAAGCGTTTTTTTATGGCGACACCGCCGTACACCGCCGCACACAAAAAAAGGCCGCCTCAAAATGAAGCTTGAAGCGGCGTTTTTTTGAAGCCCGTGTGTGGAGACAGCTACACAGACTTTGTCTGCCTATGTAGTCTAGACATGAAGTTATGTATTTCATACGATTATGCACTAATACTCAACACCGCTTGTTCGCTTTGGGGGGCGGCGCGGGGCGCGCTGGGGCGCAGCGGGGCGCTTGGATTGATCAATCTGGAGTAGATGGCTTTCGAAGAGGCTTGTATGTAAAACTAACTGTGCCTCACAGTTTCACTCGCGTCTTAGCTTAGTGTTTGGCCCCTATTAGTTGTAGCTTAACTTTATGCAACCTATAATAGGCTAGTTGCCGTAAAAAATTTAATTAGCCCGTCTTTTAGATTATTCAAAAATAAGGGACACGTATTTTTTTATTTGTAATGTTGCCAACCAAAATTAAACCAAAAATGACAAAGATATAGCCCAATAAAGTTACGTGTAACGTCACGCCGTGCTGCATTTTTTCGCACGGGGTGACGTCACACGTAACTTTAATGGGCTATTTCTTTTTTCTTTAATCTATAAAAGAAAAAATAGGTGTCCTATATTTTTTAATAATGTAAAATACGGACTATATCAAATGTAGTTATTTTGACCCTGGAAATAACCCTATAGTCGACGTCAATAAATGGGATATCTACCACTAAATTACCAGAGTCCTTAAAGACTTCGATTGTGGCGTGCCCTCGTTAAACACATGAGGAAAAACATATAACACAGTAGACCACATTTTATTTATTTATTATATTCTTTATTCTACATCACAGAAACAAATATGCAACATAAACATTTAAAAAAATAAGTGTACAATGGGCGGTCTTATCGCACATGGCGATCTCTTACAGACTACCTTTGAATGGACTGAAAGAAGGGAGATACATTATTCCTACTTCGGGGACTGTGCACTGGACTTGCACAATCTAATTTCGCCAAGTCCGTTCCATCATCGGACCACAAGACTTACAGCTTTGTACCACCTACCTATATCCCATACGTACAAAGCATTTTGGGGACACATGATTATCGTGCGTACAGCTAAGGACTAGAATTCCCTGTTGGATTCTGTGTTTTGTAATTGCTACAACTTAGAAGTCTTGTAAGTCAAGAGTGAATAGGTTAATTCTAAGGAAACGTGCTCCGTAATCGCTTACCATCAGGTGATATATAGCGGTCAAACGCGAACCTATGCATAATAAAAAATCGAGCAAGTGCGAGCCTCACTCGCGCACTGAGGGTTCCGTACAAATTTACCTAAAGAAACATTTCAATTTCTGTTTCACAGTTCTTTGAGTTACGAAGATTTTTCCGAAACACAAGAAAAGTTTTTTTTGTGACGTAACTATAAATTGAGAGTTTTCAGATTTCTTGCCTCTACTTCTCTTATGAGAACTTCCTTCATGCCCAATTTCAGGATTCTAGGTTAAGTGAAAGTACCCTAAGAATTTTGATTCCCTTGAGAGTGTCGAAATATACGTTTTTTGCGACATAAACAACCGTATCTTTTTTTTTTTTTCATTAACTCAGAAGTTTTATTTTCAAGGGACTGCGTAAATGATATCTGCATGTGAGTAAATGGTTTTAATTTCAACTCGATACCTCTACGCGTTCCTGAGATAAAGGGTTTTGGCAGACAGGCAGATAGAGACATACAGACGGACAACAATTGGTGTCCTATGCAAATGGTTATAATAAACAAATGGTCCTATATTTTTTTCTTTTTTTTTTTCGGTGGGAAAATCATCCTATGACAAAACCCGTCCTTGGGTGGAGCGGGAGATAGTGTCAGACTCTTACTGACTAAAAACCCACCCCGTTCCTTCAAGCCTTCATACCGGGGCTCGAGTTTCCTTTCAGATAACCATGGCCCCAGTAGGTAATAGTCCTATATGGTGTCCGTTTTTTCCTTTTGAGGTAGGGAACCCTAAAAAAGACTGTTCTTAGAAGGGTGTTAAACAATCTGATAAAATTAACATAGTAACTGTGAAAATGTTACTATCCAAATCGATTCGCGGTCGATGAACTTGCGATACGTAAACTAAGTATATAATATAATAAGCGTATTGATTTAGTTAAAAGCTTTCGCGTAGAGTGGATTACTGTGGTACGAGTATGAAAGTGTGGCGGGGAAAGTCGTAACCAAAAATGTGGTGCTATTTGTTTTATGTTGAAACTAGCTGCTCCCAGCGGCTTCGCCCGCGTGATAGCAGAAAATTATCCCAAGGGAACATATTTCCGGGATAAAAAGTATCCTATGTCCTATTCTAGGACATGGTCTATGTGTGTATCAAGTTTCATCAAAATCCGTTTTGCCATTTATGCGTGAAGACGTAACAAACAAACAAACTCACTTTCGCTTTTATAATATTAGTAAGGACTAGCTTTTACCCGCGGCTTCACCCACGTTTATTAATATACTTTACACTTTCACCCCCTTTTCTCACTAAAAAAAAAGCCTATGCCCGTCTCCGGGGTCACAACTATCTTTGTACCTAAAATCATTAAAATCGGTTTTGCCATTTAGGCGTGAAGACGTAACAAACAAACAAACTCACATTCGCTTTTATCATATTAGTAAGGATAAAATAGCAATCCGCTCCAGTTTCATACGGCTATAAATCCATATCATTTTCATGAATCCCCAAGCGACCACCGGTGGCCGCGCATCTATTGTCTTACTATTGTATTTCTAATTGACGGTATCTGAAGGGTTAAGTTTTCGTACCTCAAAAGAGAAAAACGAAACCTTCATAGGGTCACTTTGTTGTCCACCTGTCTGTCAAGACCATTCTCACGGGTTCAACGGGGGGGGGGGGGGTTCAACGGGTTCTCAAACTACCCTGACAGCGGTCCGTGGCTCCTTGCCAAAAATGGGCCAAGTTGATGAAGAGGGTTTCACTAGAGTGGAAAAGAAGAAGAAAAAGAAGCCCTGTTCCCGTAACCTGTGCGGTACCGCACCGACTGGACCAAATATGCTGCTGCGTCCTGCTGTGCCTACGACGCAGCTGTATATTTCACGTCTACATTGCTCTACGAAGGTTGAGGAAGTTGTAGAGTATATGAAGATAAAAAGCAACTGGACTCTGAGGGTCGAAAGGCTGGATTCGCGCCACGACACCAACTTCAAGTCGTTCGTGATACGAGTTCCAACCCACCATCTGGAGACCTTTTTGAGAGAGGACTTTTGGCCGAAAGGTGTCGTGTATCGACGTTTCCGAGGACGGCTACGCGACACCACGCAGCGGAACACGACGCCGATGTTACGTGTATAATTATTAAATAGTTCAAGTTTTGTTGTTATGATATTTATTAGTTTATTATTTTATAAGATTATTTTATGTATTTTTTCTATGGGCCTTCGATGCCTGAAATAAAGGGTTATTATTATTATTATTATTTATCTCAGAAACACGTGGAGGTATCGAGTTGAAATTAAAACCGTATATTCAGATCTGCAGTCCCTTGGTGCTGTGAAAAAATCAAATTTCTGAGTTAACGAAAACAGATACGGCCATTTATATCGCAAAAAATGTATATTTCGACACTTCCTATGAATTTATTAAAACTATGAATTTTGTTTCCCTTATCAAAATTCATGGTTTTAATTTTTCCCGTTGACACAAAATCCTGAAATTTGGCACAAAGTAAGGTCTTATAGCACAGGCATAGAAATAAAACTGAAAACTGGAAATTTTTGTTACGTCACAAAAAGATATTGTGATTCGAAAAAATCTTTGAGCTTCCATTTAGGAATTGAACTATTTACATAGGTGGGTTTGTACAGAATCCTCAGTGCGCAAATCCGGCTCGCACTTGCCCAGTTTTTATTTTTATTTTGCCTACTGTAATCCTGCATGTATTGCATTTAAACCTTCTTCAATCAATTATACAAATAACTAGCTTCTGCCAGCGGATTCACCCGCTTGGCGTAGATTTCTTCATACAAACTTGACTCCTGCACAGGATCGTTAATTGTGGCAACCCTTGGGGGAACATTTTTACGGTCGTCAACATATCCCAAAAAATCGCCAAACTTTAGTGGACGTGGACATTGCTCACAGAGTAGATAGCCGAAAGGTTCTAGAGAGGCGATTATGCACCAAGGTGGATCATGAACCTGGTGAGAGTCACGAAAATGCAATGGATGCAAGACGCATAGGACAATTATATATAGGTGATACTTGGTGCCCGTCTATCAGCTGAAATGATGATGGTGATGTTTTTTTTTTTTATCTGATATAAACTAGTACTTGACTGCAATCCCACCTGATGGTAAGCGGAGATGCAATCGTTGATGGTGAGGCGCACTAGTTTATTAAGAGCCTATTCACTCTAGCCTTGAAGACGCTCAGATTGTAATCGGACGGGAAGACCGCAGCAAAATATTCCAGTCCATCGATGTACGCGGTATAAATGACGAAGCGAAACGCTTAGTCCGGACCGTGGAGGTTTCAACAACGTAAGGGTGGATACTCGCCGTACGTCGGTTTATCCGGTGGTAGAAATGGGATGGCGGAATCAAGTCATGCAATTCCTGCGCGCACTCTCCAAAATGCAACCTGTAAAACACCGAAAGGCTGGCTACCCTACGCCTGTGCTCAAGGCTTTGAAGATTGGACTTAACCATATCTGAATCACCAATCAGTCTCTTCGCACGCCTTTCCACCGAGTCCAAAGCTGCCAGGTGGCACTTTGCAGCACCAGCCCATATGTGGCTGCAGTACTCCACACACGATCGGACCTGTGCTTTGTATAACATTAAAAGCTGTCCCGGTGTGAAGTACCGCCGGACCTTTGCTAGAACGCCTAGTTTCCTAGCAGCAACTTTGGCTTTGGACTCAATGAACCGCCCAAATTCATTGTTTTGTTACAACAACATGTTGCTAACCAATATGCGTCTTTGTTGTGACATAAGAATGTAATCCTAGATTACTGCGTTTTGAAGTGATAGGCTCGATCGTTGGTTTTATGGGTTTTGCTCTGCCCTATTTTTACTTTTGTTTTACAAAGTAAAAATAATTGTATTCAAGACAATGTCTACTATAGTCTAGCCAACGAAAGATGACAGTGAATTATTTATTGAAGCCAATATATGGCAGCATTTAAAAAAAAAAACACGGTCAAAAATGTGTCGTTGACGTTTCTTCAACTTCATTTACGTAGAGTCAGGGTGAACAGTTACAAAGTTTTTTAATTCGGCCTCCTTTTTGTTGTGTCATCTTTCGATGGCCAAACTCTATCTACAACAGATACAATGTCGTACACTCTTGAACAGAGTGGTCGTAGTCATGATTGTCTCGTTCAAGTCCTGCGCCACCACCTCTCTCGCGAGAGTCTAAATTATACACTTAATTTCGATTGCAGGAATGCATTATTAATAATTCTACAATTCTATTAATAATACACTGCATTTCAAAGCATTATGCACTTGAACAATAAATCTTTTGTACGATCGTTTATAATCGTAACTTATGTACATCATTAATTTCATTGAAGATGAAGGGCCTTCCGGCGCTGCATCTTTTGGTACACACTCGCCACTTCAGAACCATTCGGCCCCATCGATCGTCTACAATCCACTGATCTCTAGAAAGAGAAAGAAAAAGAGTTTATTTGCGTCCAACATGACGCATAATCTGAAAATAAATAAATTATATAGCTTTATTGCACACCTTAACTTAACCCTTCAGATACCGTCAATTAGAGACACAATAGTAAGACAATAGATGCGCGGCCACCGGTGGTCGCTTGGGGATTCATGAATTAAAAAAGGACAAACATTTACAAATATAAGTGTAAAATAGGCGGTCTTATTGCACAGGGCAATTTCTACCAGACAGCCTTTGGATGGACTTAGACAGAAGGAAAAGACTTCGGGCTGTCAGTGTACAACAACTTACAAAAACAATGTAAAAATAAAATAAAAATACAATACATAAATAAAAAACCAAATAATAAACTAATAAATATAAAATATAATTTCAATTAGAAAGGAGAAGAAAAACTAAAGTGATAGATAATGCTCCTTCACCATTCTTTTGAACGTTTGTAGTGTTTGGGCTCGCCTCATAAATGTAACAAGTGACAATATCGTACTTAAAAGTATCAGCTAGATAGGATATACGTCACATCAGCGCAAAACGGCCAGTGCTCAGCATAATGCTGGGGCAACATTACTTCAAAAGTTTATAAATAAAAACCTAGTTTTAGGTCATCAACGTCTAACGCCTAAGTCACCAAAAAACTTTAAGAAAACCTAGTCTCGATGTAAATGAACAAAGATAGTACCAAGCTTATAATAAAAAGGATATCATAGTGATATGAAATACCATTACATTATACTAGCACCCCTCATTTATATGGAGCCCATGGAAGCCATAGAAAATATTATAGTGTTTTTAGGAATTTCTATATTAACTTTTGGAATGATTTGGCTATTTCTAAGCGAGATTAGGACGGGTTCATATGAAGGTCGTAAGACGTGTATTGTATGAAACATATCTACTATTTCTTTGAAGAAAATAGTCACCCTAAAGTAATAATATTATGACGAGAATCTCGTGAAAGCTGAGAAAGAGAAACAAATCAAATATACACGAGGTTGTCGACATGTGGAATGTGGACTCAGCTATCATTGTGCCGATTGTCGTGACCGCCAATGGCCTTATAGCCAAAAGCTTCGACGACCATCAGTCGAAGCTGTCTTTGCGCGGTTGGACCAAGGGCCTGGTTCAGAAGGCTAATGCCACGCTTATATTCCCCCAGATGACTTTTGCATTCTAGGACCACTAGAAACCTTTTCAGATGGTCTCATGGCCCTAGTAGGCTTTGGCCCTGTTGGGCCCCTACGGTTTTGCTGACATCTCTTTGAGGCACGCGTGGAATACTAGGCACCGTCAACGATTGGGGCTCGGTCCGAACGGTGAGCGGACGCTCGAACGGCCATCTACCGATTGCTTGTCGTCCGCAAGCCTAACCGGGGCGAAAGTAGTGTGACGATTTAATTCATTAAACCTTAAGCGAACGCCCTCATTGTCTTTCTATTGTGTCTCTAATTATCACGATTGAAGAGTTAATTGTGTTCACGAGGCAAACTTGGCGGGTTGAGAGGCTTTGAAGGAGAAGGGGGAGGCCTTTGCACAGCAGTAGAACGACCTCTCAGTCCGCCCTAGACTGAGAGAAGTCATAAGATCTTTTGCCACATTAAAAAAATGGAGTCTGTGTTTCTTGATAGCTATAAACTAGGGGTCTTTAAGTCAAGAGTGAATAGGTTACTTCTAGGCAAGCGTGTTCCATCGTCGACCACATCATCGCTTACCATCAGGTGAGATAATGGTCAAGTGCGAGGCTATCAATAATAAAAGAATATTAAATGTTTATTTATACGCGTTTATACGAATATTTACTGTCCGTTTTGGTCTATCAAGTTCTTCCGAGTAAATTCGTGTGAAGTCGCTGTGTTTACATCCGTGACTAAATCATAACAAACGTATCGATTTGAGAACAAACCGATCAGTTATAGTTTCATGAGTAAATTAAAAGGAATTTTGCTCGATATTTCATGCTTTGTGGCTTTAAAGTTACTGTGCTTTGTCTTTTTAGGGTTTCGCATTCAAAGGATAAAAACGGGATCCTATTGTTTTTTATATGGTGGGAAAATTATCTATTGTAACCTACACTCTTGGGCGGAGCGGGAGATAGTGTCAGACTCATACTGACTAAAACCCACCTCGTTCTTTCAAGCCTTCATACAGGGGCTCGAGCTATCTTTCGAAACTATAATAGGGGATCCTATTGCTGAGATCCCGTTTTTCCCGACTCCCTGTAAATATGGTATAAGTTTGATAAATAAATTAAAATAAATAGATTTCACCATCCGTCTGTCTGTCACCAGACTGTATCTCTTGAGCCGTGATAGCTAGTCAGTTGTAATTCACAGATAATGTCTTTCTGGTACCGCTATAACAACTAATGCTAGAAACAGAATAAAATAAATATTGAAGTGGTGCTCCCATACCACAACCATGATTCGAAAAAAGTTATAATAATATAACCAATGTGTAACAGTGTAATGTTGTGTCGACAAATGTTACGGAATCCTTCTTGCGCCAGACCACACTTCTTCTGTTTTTTTTTTTTATGTATTTATCACAATCGCCAGCTCAAAGACTATATAACTTCGGTCAAGACGTCGAATTCGATTCTTTTTTGGGTGCAATCGAAACTCCAGGGGCCATTTTTATAAATTCGTAATTCCCACACGATCCCATGGTCATTTTCCTAAAAGTTTGTAATTTGCTAATTCATAATGATCGATCATTGATCATTCAATGGTCTTGTGGTAAAATGACAATATCAAGCTGTCTCGTAGATAACAAATTAACCCTTCAGATACCGTCAATTAGAGACACAATAGTAAGACAATAGATGCGCGGCCACCGGTGGTCGCTTGGGGATTCATGAATTAAAAGCAATAACTGCACATTTGCTCAATGAATAATGGTAGGTCACTGATCAAAGGAACTGTCAAAATTTTAGCAGATACCCGCATACGTCAAACATTAATTTGTCATTATGTACGAGATTACCATTCTATGCCATTTTATTTCAATGAAGTGTCAGTGGTTGACCATTGGAAAGTCATAATGACGCCATTATATTAGTAGATTACCAAACTTGGCAAAATCAAGAATTATGAAAACAATGATAGACCATTCCGATACTATTGTAATAGCAGTCATGGTAGACTTGAGGCTCAATTGATCAAACCCGATAAAAAATCGCACATTCGTTCGGTCTCTTATTTATTTGTTAAAACTCAAATTCTGACACTGATCTCTTCCCAAACTAAAATCAGTTAGACCGACTCACTATAACAGCATTTTATTTCAGTGGTATGCTTGTTTTCTCGCGATTCTGCTTACGTACATTCGAATATATATTTATGAACTGTATCACTGCGTGAATCACCAATGCGAGGTAAACAGAACTCTTGGTGACGCCAATGCTTTGAACAGATGTGTTGGGATTTCCAATAGACGAAGATTTATTCCTTTTTTCTCTGAAGGATTTGGTCCGGATATATTAACACGTTCACTGCGTTATGAGGTCGAATAAGCCACATGCGTTACTTCTTGCAGGTGTGTGACAAAATGCGTAAGCACTCCAGCACCCCCAGCATAGGCAGCTGCAGATACCCGGTGGTTTTAATCAATGAGTCTGACAGACCCCTCCACCTACTCTGGAGCGGAGGAGATGAGGATTTCCTCACGCCATTAATAAAAGGTCTCCCAATTTGATATACATTTTCATAAAAAATGTTCTAGAGATAGAACCATTTCTCTTATATGAAAAGTCATAAATGTATTTTCTTTCTTTCTTTCTTTCTTTTTGTCTGTCTGTCTTTCTTTCTTTCTGTCTTTCCGTCTTTGTTTCTTTCGTTCTATCTTTCTTTCTTTCTTTCTTATTTTCTGTCATTCTTTCTTTCTGTATTTCTTTCTTACTTTCTGTCTTACCAGTCTATGAGAGTCTTAAATCCGTTAATCCTCCACTCACTCAAAAATAAATTAAATCATAAACCAGTGTTCTACTTAACACCGGATACCCATCCATTTCTCAACCTCGATGCACGACGCGTGCCACGTGGCTCGTCTATAATTGTTTAATTACTGCTCGATATGCACGTGCGTGGCGCATTCTAGCACAGATGTTCTAAGTATGGAAGTAGTATACATGTGTATTTTTCTGTATGGAAGTAGGTACACTTGTTGAAAAATGTGTTTTTTAAGATATATACTTTACTAGCTTTTGCCAGTGGCTTCGCCCTCGTACTTAAAATAAAGGTAGCCTATGTTACTCAGGAATAAATCAGCTTTCTATAGATGAAAACAATTTAGCAATCAATCAATGAAACATTTATTTTGTCATCAAACCAGTACTTCCAGAGATTACATACTACAAAAATAAGGAAAAAAAAAGTGCTTATGTAGGCCTGTGTGAAATAAAGTATTATTTATATTTTAAATCAGTTTTTATTTTACATATAATTCAAAATGAATAGTTAATTTTTTTCACAGCGGGCCTCTTATCAATAAGAAAGTTTAAGATTGTGGACAACGTGTTACGAATTTATGCATACGTTGAGGCCCCTATTGTCTGGGGGCCCCGTATCATTGATTCGGTAACTACACCCCTGCACTATACCTTCTCACCTCCCAGCACGAACAGTCAAACGGCAACCGTTAACACAAACACTGCCCACTCAAATACACACAGACATCTATATTTAGTTCATATACGAGCTAAAATTCGAACTATTTCCCAAGAGAACACGTGCTAAAACCCCAAGCTATAAATACAAGCCGCTGACCCGGTTTTGCTCTACTATTTATGGTGAAAATGTCCGTTACAGTGGTATCGACCCCATTTTGTAAACTCGATTAGAGATAAGAGTGGCTATGGTGAAACATTGGATCGTGGCTTCCTGTCTAGAGGGTCTTCACTGTTTTTACAAGCTTTTATTTAGTTTCACCTGTCCCGATGTTTGTCTGTAATCAAATCTTGCAAATTAAATTTGACCCACTTCCCAGTTACCGATTGAGCTGAAATTTGGCATGCATGTGTAAATCAGATTACAAAGAAAAATTATTATGACAAAGAGCTGATCTAATCATGGAGCCGGAAGGTGACGATAGGAACTTGGTAGTTAAACGACAAAACCTCATCGAGTTTGGGCTCGTATGATTTCTCTTGACGAGTATTAATTAAACAGATTAAAAAGCTAGCTATGAAAAAAATATTTTCATTAAAAGCTTGTTTCTATGGTGAGTTTTTACTAAAAGTAATACTTTGTCTTCATCACTAAAATAAAATTCTTTTCAATGGTTAAGAAATCAGAAAGATTTATTTCAAATAGACCATTTACAGGCACTTTTGAATTGTCAAAATATCGATCTGTATAAAAAAAAAAACCGATCAAATGTGAGTCGGACTCGCGCACTGAGGGTTTCGTACAAATTATGTAAATTGTTCAATTACCGACTGTGTCTCGAAGATTTTTCCGAATCGCAAAAAAAAAGTTTATTTTTGTGACGTATCTACTGTTTTCAATTTCAGAATTCTAGGTCATCGGGAAGTACCCAGAAAATTTCAATTCCCTTGTAAGTGTCGAAATTTATACACGTTTTTGCGACATAAACGGCTATACCTTTTTATTTTTCCTTAACTCAGAAGTTTAATTTTCTCACTGCCTTAAGAAACTGCAGACTTGAGTTCATGTTTTTAATTTTATCTCGATACTCCACGCATTCCCGAGATAAATGGGCTTGACAGACAAACCGACTGACGGACAACAAAGTGATGCTATAAGGGCTCCGTTTTTCCTTTTGAGGTATGGAACCCTAAAAACCAGCTTTTTTCATAGGTAAAGACCTAATTTAAGTAAAGACTAGTTGACCCGGCAAACTTCGCACCGCCTAACAGTCAATGAATGAACTTATATTTTTCAATATGGTCAAGCAATTGCGATGAAACAAAGCCTAAGTAATATATCAAGCTACACACAATTTTAATGTATTAAAGTTATCTACATCGATATTGTACATTTTACGTAATAAATACATTTTTCTTTTCGCACCAATCAGAGGACTTTTCAAAACCCGATAGAAAAGTCCTCGAAAAAGACAAAGGCATGACAACACAGCTCTTGTACCTAAATGTTATCAGAGAGATAAATTCAACGAGTTATCGATTAGCTGCCGTGTACCTTGATAACAGTGGCGTAGTTAGGCGCGGGCGAAGTGGGCCCTCGCCCCACCCATACTTACCATGCCCATATTTTATGTACATGATATTTATGTAACTCAGGATTAAGGTATACTACCATACCTATATTTTATGTATGATATATAATCACTACATAGTATAAAACAAAGTCGCTTTTTCTGTCCCTATATCCCTATGTACGCTTAAATCTTTAAAACTACGCAACGGATTTTGATGCGGTTTTTTTTTAATAAACAGAGTGATTAAATAGGAAGGTTTATATGTATAATATTGCACCCGAGCGAAGCCGAGGCGGGTCGCTAGTATGATATATGTATAATGTCACTCAGAAATAAGGTAGCTTTCTATCAGTGAAAAAATTTCGCAATCGGACCAGCACTTACAGATCAGACATCGCGAGGCGTGCATCGTGAATGGTTCGTCACGCTTGCCTCAACCTGAGGCGTTCGACGTCATATTAGAAGAAGGCCTCGTTTGTGTACCTTCGCCCACGTCTAAATTAGTCCAAGCTACGCCTCTGTTTGATAACATAGCGTTACGCTGGGTGGGTGCTGTGCATACTGGCGGCTAACTTTCAGATTAGACTGAGGGATTAGTGAGGAAATATCGCTGATAAGGTTGTATATGAGGGGTTTATGGGAAGGGAAGTGGTTGGCAGTCGGTGATTATAATAATAATAATAATAAATTTATTAGTCCTTTGTTACAAAATGTCCCTTAAAGTTAGCTTATAGTGTTTGTATTGTAACATGAGAATTAACAAAATCAGTTAGACATTGGTCTCCAAACTAGGCAGTGCCTGTATCTTGGAGGCCAGAGTTGCGTTGACTTAAATTTTTCGAGGACATGTAAAGTTTACAGTACTTAAAATAATAATAGATGCAATTATTTGAGCATGGACATGTGAAGTAAGTAGGCGTATCAAACTGCCTACCGAGATATGAGTAAAATAAAAATAGAACTAAAATAGTCTAAAACAAACAAAATAAAATAATTCTAAAAGATGTGTGAGTGTGATTTGTGAGATGTTGTGTAGGTGTGTGTGTGTGCGTGTGTGTGCGTTTGTGTGATGGATGGGAGCTTACAGAGTGAAGGCGCTGTGTATAGAGAAGTGTTGTTTCGAACTTAGAAGTTCCTCCGTTTCGCTGTATACTAGGGATAGAAGCGAGTTTTTTATCATACTTTTACATGAGTGTGTACTAAGGTCTTTAATGTTACACCTCTTGCTAATGTTATTGTAGATCAGCGTATGTGTGTAAGAGGGGCATCGTCTAGACCAGTCTTTCCCTAAGTGGGCGATAACGCCCCCTTGTGGGCGCTGCAGGTCTCAAGGGGGGCGGGAAGAGACCCAGAAAGACCCGTTAATATACATAATATACATATCTAGGTCACAATAATTAATTAATTTAATTTGAAGTTATAGTGGTTTTTAAATAGGTGATGAAAAAATGGGGGCGCTAAAAAATATTTATTCTCAAAGTGGGCAGTAGACAAAATAAGTTTGGGAACCACTGGTCTAGACAGAAGACTGTTTGCATTGGGAAGGGGAACGTGAAAGATACGTTTTGAAAGCAAAGTTTGGTAGTCGGGTCTGGTTTTTACGGATTTGTGTGCATGCAGTGTGGCGCTAAGGATGTTAGAACATTGTGGAGTAATTCGAAAAAATCTATCTATCTATTTTACTGTTCTGTGTATCTATTCGTCTACGCGTCTTTAGACAGGGTTATTTGAAAAACACTGGCAACCTCTCAGGACTATGTTACTAACATCATAAACAACAACTTTTGTTCTATGACTTTTAATTTATCACATTTTAGTTCAACAGATTTTCATACAAAAATAAAAAAAAATTGAAATTGAACGTTCTAAATATTACGAAGTCTATGCGAAGCAAGCTATAGTACAATTTCGGATAGGAGCGGAGAATCGGATTCTTGATGCGTTGAGTCGCGTCATACAGACATAGGTAGGTAGGTGTAGCAAAATACAGAGTTGAAATGTGTTAGACATATAAATAAATTATGTTTTTTTAAAAGTCATAGAACAAAAGTGGTTGTTTATGTAATTCTGTCCTACAAGGTTGTTAGTGTTTTACAAATAACCCTGTATAGAGGTCAGCGATTTATTCGTCACGCACCTTTATATATATTATAATTATTCTGTACGTCTGTTTGTCACCTAACTCTTCATAAATGCCTTGACCGATTTAGTTGTGTGTATTACAACTGCCAAGTGCCAACTCAGCAATGGGTTGCTCAGTACGGGAATCGAACAAGCTTTACGCAAAGCAGCAATAGAACACTTATCTGCTGCGCGAACCGTGTCGTCAAAACGTAAGATATGTTCCTACTATGTTGAGTTGAAACGGAAATCTCGTATTCTATAAACAAAAGCATTATTTCGTAAAAATACACAATTATTGGTAGCAAACATCTGTAAGAGATGCAGTCACAATACTAGGAAATGTTTCTAAAATAATCATGAGTAGCGGAGAAATGTTAAGAGCTTAAAAAATTAATTATCTATGTAATCTCAGTTACTAGTCGAATCTCCAAAGATATTCTGCAACTGCAAACATCAGATCAATCCGCATTACAAAAAAATAACCAGTCAGTATCAGTACAAGTCGGACTCGTGGACCGAGGGTTTTAAAATATTCTCTTCTTCGAATCGCAAAAAGTAATCATTTTGTAACGGCTTTCCGATTTTTCCTTTACTTATGCCATGCTTTTGCCAATTTTTATTTTTTGAATTCTAGAACAACGGCAGGTTTTGATTTTCTTGCGAATTTGTTAAAATTCGAACCTAGAATGAACCTACAAAATATGTTATTTTTTCTCTCTTTATTTTTTAGGGACTTGAATCTCAACCAAACCTAAAATAAATTTACAAAAACAACATAAATTAAATGTTTTTTTACCAAGGTTGGCTACCGACACATTGCCATGTCAAATGTAATCTTAGCAGCATCACTTCTAGGATTAGCCAGAAATTATTGTGTTGACTTTGTAGTTTTTTTTTTTCGGTGGATAAAAATCATCCAAATGAAATCCCCCGCCCTTGAGCGGAGCGGAAGATATTGTCAGACTTTACTGATTAAAAAACCCACCCCGTTTCTTCGTTGCCTTTTATAGCGGGGCCGAGCCTTCCTTTCAGAAGCAAACCCTTTGGCCCCAGTAGGCTTCGACCCTGCTGGGCTCCTAAGGGTGCTTACAACTCCTTGAGCGCCTCAAGGAGTTGTGAACTAGCTGTTCCCGCTCACCTTAGGTTGAGGCGCACGGAACAACACGCCCATCGACGACTTCGGCTCGGTCCAGACGGTTACCGGACCTTTTTTTTTTCTTGTTTACTCTATTTTGGGTTTTCACCGCTCCAAGGAGTAGTAGATCTACAGGTCTGAAGTAGACTGACAATGTTACAGACGAACAATGAAGTTATCTTATAAGGTTTTCGTTTTATTTCGGTTTCTATAGGCTAAGGAACCCTAAAAAATATAGAAAAGCTTCCAACACAACTCAACCTATCAGAAAAGTAATCAACAAAACATTTTCACGAAATAAAACAAACGACAGATGATCGTTAGACAATTATTTTACACGGAAACTGACCATTGAATGTGTATTTGGCACAAAACATACAAATTTTGTGAGGCATACGATCGAAATTAACTCGTTATCGGACCTGGCGTCCACATATTATAAATAACTTACTAAAAATACTTTTGTCTGCTCATCCGGGATTGTGGAAAGCCAAAGAGAAACGGTGACAGTATTCAATGAAAGAGTGATGAAGACGTATTTTTTTTACCGATTTAAAAGAATAAAAAATGACGTTCTTAATTTGGTAGAGTAGTAGTTTTATTCTAGGTTATTTATGTTTGTAACTTATGAAAAAAAGTATATAAAATAAAAAGTAAGAAATGAAATGAATGAAATGAAATAAAATGAAATAATTTATTTGCTGTGAATGTAGGTACGAAAATATGATGTTAAGTAGTAGAAGGGTCCAATACATCCTACCGTAAGGCATGCAAAATTAAAGATAGTACTTATAGATTGGTCCCAATTCACAATTCGGTTCTGATAATATAATATCAGAAATATTGTAGGAAATATTATTATAATATTATTATGGTATTTTTTAAATAGTTCTAATGAAAATTATATTGATCTGACGATGAAGCCGCAAGGGCGACACCAGAACCACAAAATAATATAATAATAATATAATATTCCACAACTACCTATCACACAACGCCGTCTAGTCCCAAACTAAATAGATAGGTACAGAAGTCAAACTACAGACAAAGCGTGCTCGAGCAACGCACACATAGATACCGCTCACGGACACGATATCTCGGAGCACTTCGGCCCGCTCGTCGAACAGTTCCGGTTCAAACGCTCATTAGTGTGCGTCCACCGAGCGTAGGTATAAAAAGTGAAGTATATACATGAGATTATCTTCTGTACCTATCTATTATGTGCCAGAACTCAGTAAAGACGTGATAGGTCCCCATGTTTGGGCTTATTTGAATTGTCATGAGATATTTAAGTAATATTCTGTAAGTATTTCATGAATCTACTAAAATTTTTTTTTTATTTATATGTTTACTAGCGACCCACCCCGGCTTCGCTCGGGTAACAGTATTTCTCTACTATTTAATGAATGTTATTTTACATATAAAACATTTCTCTTGAATCACTCTATCTATTAAACAAAACCGCATCAAAATCCGTTGCGTAGTTTTAAAGATTTAAGCGTACATAGGGATATAGGGACAGAGAAAGCGACTTTGTTTTATACTATGTAGTGAAGCTTCATGTACAGTGGTGGTACATACACAGGCATTCTCTGACAGTCAATCTTTGATTTAAAAAAGACAAAAACTGTGGTAGGAGTGCACAAAATAAAATATAAAAACAGATTTAGAAAGTAGCGTAGTTAAATTTAGTTACATCTAAGCTCATGACTTTAAAACCCTTAAGTTGTAGCTATCAGGAAACACAGACTCCGGCAGGGAATTCCACTCGTTAACTGTACGCACAATAAATGTATATTTGTATTTATTTGACTCCTACTAAAAGATAAAACATGAACTAAAAGTCAAACAGAACCCTTAGTCAAAAGATAACCTTTCCCAACTGTCAGGTGTGTGGAGTTATAGAAGATTTGCATCACTTGTTAATGGAATGTGTTCAGTATGAGGCTGATAGGAGTAAGTTGTTCAGGGTTTTGAAGTTGAACAAGAACAATATAGGCACATTCCACCAAATATTAAGTAAGCCGACTTCCGATGATGTGAGAAAATTGTTTGACTTTATGGCCCTGATTTATTGATCTCGTTTGGTAGGCAATTATTGTCTTAGGGTACGATAGTACTGACTTCGCTGTGCGTTATAAAAGTCCCTTAATTTTTAAAGAATAAAAAAAAAACCCTTAGCCAAATTACAGCCGGTAACGCCTCGGTGTCAGCAAATGTAGAAAACGATAAGCTGGTAGCCATGTTGATGCGCCTGAGTTGGCCGCTCATTCTACAGTGTAGCGTTTGTATAACTAAGGATGTAGCGTTGAACATTGTAAAAATTCATTCTATCATTTTGAACAATGTGAACTTGGCTACGAATTTTCTATTAATTTGTTCTGACCATCTGACTTGACGTTGAGTTGATGTCATTCCCATATATTTGATTACTTTCGACTAGCGTTAACGATTGCAGATTATCAACTTGGCTAGGGGTACAGCCCCCCTAGCCAATTTACAACCGTTTCGCTTGCGTCGAACGCTTCGAGTTGACCTTGCCGCTAATTCTTTTGTTCTGACCACGTAACTGACCGTTGAGACGACGTCATCCATTTGAAGCTTTCTACTAGCGTTAACTATTGCAAATTAGCAACTTGGCTAGCGGTAAACGATTTTCCTTATCGAAAACTCCGAAAAAGCTAAAACCCTGGATTGGATTATCACATGTGGCGTAAGCTAAATGAGTCTCGAGCTAAAATTACATTACTGGATGCTGTGGTTTCACCAGACGACTCTGACTCAGATTGTCTTTGTATCTGAAATCTGAGAGATCTTGGCCCAGAATTCACGTAATCATTATGAATAGCTGCATAAAGAAAATTATACGGTGGTACACTAATGAGTGCTGTCGTTATAACCACAAAATAGATAGGTACAGAAGTCAATCTACATACAAAGCGCGCTCGAGCAACGCACACATATTCACCGCTCACAGACACGATATCTCGGAGCACTTCTCGGCCCGCTCGTCGAACAGTTCCGGCTCAAACGGTCATTAGTGTGCGTGCATCGAGCGTAGGTATAAAAAGTGAAGTACATACATGAGATTGTCATCTGTACCTATCTGTTTTGTGTTATGTATGACTGCTTGGAATTCGTCAGTGTGTATTAGAAATTGTTAGTTTGATTTCAGAACCAACACACTAAATATCTTTACATATAATTCTTTTGTACGTGTTTTTGTCACCTCCTAAGCGACTTGACCGATTTGGATAAGTGTGTATCTTTTTGATGGTCTCTCGCCTCGAGATCTGTCTTAACTATTATAGTATTGTGACATCGAGAGACTGCATGATCTTCTCTTATTGCTATGTGTACTGATGTCATTTCAACTAGGTTGCAATAATCTTGGGCTTTACCCTTTACTCGCATTTAGTGCCATAAAACAGTGACTTTCTAAAGCCTAGACTAGGTTTATATGACTAATACTTTTGTAAAAAAAAAAAACAATTCCTGAATTTTTCCGAATTTTTTTTTTTTTTTGTGACGTAGGTAGCAACAAATTACTGTTTTTAGATTTATACCTATACCTGGGCTATAAGACCTTACTTTGTGCCAAATTTTAGGATTCTGGGTTAACGGGAACAATATATACGTTTTTTTTGCGACATAAACGGCCGTATCATTTTTATTCGTTAACTTAGAAGTTTGATTTTTTCACAGCTTCAAGGGACCGTAGATCTCAGTATACGGTTTTAATTTCAACTCGATACCTCCACGCGTTCTTGAGATAAAGGGTCTTGACAGACAGAAAGACAGACGGAATAACGGACGGACGGACAAAGTGACAGTTTTTTTCCTTTTGAGGTATTTTTCTCTGGTTTTCTCTACTCTTTTTTTTTTAAACGGCTTTGATTTTTAGAAATACATATGTTTATACAAAAGTTTGTCCCTGCTCGTTACCTCTTAAGATTCTTCGAGCTGTCAGTCGGAAAGTTTCACCCCAGATCATAATTCGACTACCTATTGCCACTTCAAACCATGACTTTACGTAGGTGTACGATACACGTTACACCTAATCTACGGATTACGACGGTGACGTCCGCGTTCACTTGCTGCCAACATTGATCCTTTTAATTAATTTAGCATTATGTTTGGTGATCTATTTAATAATGGCAGCCTAGATTGGATTTACAGATTATCTTCACAGTAGCATGCTTCATTAGGCTTGGTTCGGAAACACGTGAGGGTTGTCCTAATTATGGCTATTGTTTTGGGAAGTCACGTGTCGTTATGTGTTTGTTATTACAAATCACTTGTTTTCATCAGTTGTTACGTCTGTGTGAACGTAGAAATTTGTCCCAAAGGAATATACTCCCAGGATAAAACGGTAGATTATGTGACTAGGAGATCCAGCAGTGTCTTAAAATCGCGGGCGGGATATTGAATTCTGAATGAGGTGGGTTGTTAAGTTTTATTCCCGAACTCAGGGAAAGCAACTCCCGAGCACTATGAAGGAGTTAATATAGAAACCTGCCATGGTCCGGAGCGAGGAGGAGTGGCAGGCGGTCGCCTCCTTCTGCGAAGCAGTAATGCTAGCAAAGGAGGAGGCAGACCGCATCAGGCAACGGCGCCCCCGCCGCCGCCGCCGGGATTCCGATCCCGATTTCCGGCCACCGTAGACGCGGGCTCGCGGACGGCGAGCCATGGGTAGCTCGCTGTCCGATCGTCCGGTAACTGTCCGGACCGAGCCAAGGCGTCGACGGCGCGCACTGTTCCCGCGCGCCTCAAGGAGTTGTCAGCAACAGGAGGGGCCCATCTGGGTCGAAGCCTACCGGGGTCGGGGTTATCCGAAAAGAAACTAGAGCCCCGGTATGAAGGCTAGAAGGAACGGCGCGGGGTTTTTAGTCAGTAAGACTCTGACACTGTCTCCCGCTCCACCCAAGAGCGGGTTTCGTCAATGATGATTTTCCCCGTCGACAGAAAAAAAAAAAATATAGAAACCTGAGTGAAGTGAGGGATTCAAAGCGACAAAGACCGCTTTTTTCCTGGTGTTGGAGACTCTACTTTTACACCTTTTATGAGATAATTAAAAGACAATATAGGTTTTTTTTTTTTTTTTTTTTTTATTATTGATAGGCTCGCGTTTGACCACCATCTCACCTGATGGTAAGCGATGATGTGGCCGACGATGGAGCACGCTTGCCTAGAAGTAACCTATTCACTCTTGACTTAAAGACCCCCAAGTTGTAGCTATCAGGAAACACAGACTCCGGCAGGGAATTCCACTCCTTGGCTGTACGCACAATAAATGTGTTCCCAAAACGCTTTGTGCGTATGGGTGGGATGTCAACCATGTACCGGTGACGCAACGCCGTACGTCTTGTGGTCCGATGATGGAACGGACTTGGCGGAATCAGATTGTGCAATTCCAGTGCACACTCCCCGAAATGTAAACGATAGAAAACCGACAGACTAGCAACTCGACGGCGATGCTCAAGGCTTTGGAGCTTCGACTCCACGAGTGCATCATTGCCAATGATCCTCTTGGCTCGCCTCTCAATCGACTCAAGCGCATTAAGCTGGTATTTGGCAGATCCATCCCAAAGATGAGAACAGTACTCCATACACGATCGAACTTGGGCTTGATAAAGATTGAGCAGCTGTTCCGGCGTGAAGTACCGTCTCACCTTTGCCAAAATCCCCAATTTTTTGGCAGCCAGTTGAGCCTTCGCCTCAATGTATGAGCCGAAATTGAGAGTAGATGATAACGTAACCCCAAGAAGCTCAAGGTGGTCGGTTATCGGCACGGTCACACCACGGAAAGATGGAGCCGGGTAGAATTGACTCCGTTTAGCAGAAAAAAGACACGCCTGGGTTTTAGATGCATTAAACTGGACCAGATTGGCATCTCCCCAATCGGAGACTGCCTTCAAGGACGAGTTCAAGCGTTCAACCATTGCCTCTCGGAATGACTGGATCTGTGACCCACTAGCTTGTGCGTTAGACACATATCTCTCAGCAACAGTGCTGTCGTCTGCATACCCAAAGATACCGGGCTTAAGTAAGTCATTTATGTGCAGCAAAAACAGTGTTGCCGAGAGCACTGACCCCTGAGGAACCCCGGCATTAATATCCATTTGATCGGACGAGCAACCATCAATAACCACTCGGATGGATCGATCCCTCAAGAAGTCCGCAATCCAATCACACAGACCAGTGGATAGACCGAAGGAAGGAAGCTTAGCAATAAGGCTTTCGTGCCAGACCCTATCAAAAGCCTTCGAGATATCAAGGGAGACGGCAAGCGCTTCCCCATGCTTCTCGATGGCCTCGCTCCAGATGTGAATGGCATACGCTAGAAGATCCCCAGTAGACCGGTTGTGGCGAAAACCGTATTGCCGGTCACTGAGGATGTCGTTAGCTTCAAGGTATGCCAAAAGCTTCCTGTTAAGCACCCGTTCCATACTCTTACAGAGGACGGACGTGACAGATATGGGTCGGTAGTTTGCCGGGTCAGCTCGACTGCCCTTCTTGGGCACAGGCTGCACGTTAGCTTCCTTCCAAGCAGTCGGCACTTTTCCAGTCTCATATGAGAGGCGAAATAGGCGTGTCAAGATCGGAGTCAATTCAGGCGCACAAGTTTTGAGCACGATCGCTGGTATCCCGTCAGGACCGCTGGCTTTGTTCACGTCTAGGTTACGAAGCACCCTGCGGACGTCCTTCTGATGGATGCGAATATCTGCCATAGTCGCCTCGCATCGCTCAGGAAAGGCAGGTGGTTGCGCGTTACCAGAATCAAGACGTGAAGATTCCGCAAAAAGAGAGGCAAATAAATTAGCTTTCTCCTTAGCGGTGTGGGCCAGCGACCCATCGGGTTTCAACAGCGGTGGTAGTGAGGGACGGCAGAAGTTCGATTCAACCGACTTAGCCAGGGACCAAAACGCTTTACTACCTGCGGGGTATGAAGCAAGTTTGTTCCCAATTCGGCTTATGTGATCGAACCGAGACCTCCGCAACACCTTCTTGCAGGACTTGGCAGCCCTGTTGAAGGCCTTCTTCTTTTGAGCCACGTCGTTTGCTTTGCGTGCACGAGCGTCAGCCCAAGCTCGATATGCCGTGTGCTTAAGCGCGTCTGCGCGATCACACTCGGCGCCAAACCATGGACGAGCTTGGCCAGACATTGCTACGTCAGAGAATGGAATGAAGTACTCCATCCCCTGCTGCAACACATCCGTCACGGCATCTGCGCACGACGAAGCATCTTCCGAAGAAAAGCAAGTGGGCTGCCAAGGATAGCATGCGAAGAAAGACCGCAAGCCATCCCAATCTGCTGACCTGTATCGCCAAATCCGCCGAGTGCCTCTAGGGCTGGGATCGGGCGGGGAGTAGACAGACACAGACTTCACCAGACAGTGGTCGGAGCTACCTAAAGGCGAACATATCGACACAGAGTAGCGGTCTGGATCTGTTGTCAGCAGAAGGTCCAAGCAATTGGCTGTGTGTGACTCCACATCCGGCACCCTCGTTGCCCCCTGGACCAGCTGGGTCAGATTTAATGCTAGCGCTAGCTTTCGCATCTCACGACCAGCATGGTCAGTGGACTGGAACGGGAAAAGCCACTCTTGGTGGTGGGCATTAAAATCCCCCAGTACCACCAGTTGGGCAGAAGGGTACCGCTGCTGAGCCGCATCCGCCGCCTCACTCAGATGCTGTGTGAGCCCAGACGTCTCCTGGTCTCCACTGTGCGAACGGTAGACACAAGCGTAGATTATTTTATCTAGGCCTGTGTCCACCAAAGTCCAAAGCGTCGAGAACCGGGAGTCCTCAAGGTTACGGAGACGCCGACAGCAGATGTCGTCCCGGGCGTACATACATACACCCGCACGTGGTTTGAAATTGTGCTCCAAGGTAAACCCTGGGTAGGAAAGATACGACACGTCCGACGGACCTCCAATCTGCGTCTCCGAAAGGAAGAAGAGAGCTGGTTTTTCAGTCTCCAGATGATGGTGGACTGCGACGAGATTGGAGTGCAAACCTCGTATATTAGTGAGGTGCACTTTATGCGAGAGGGAGTGCAGCCGCTGTTTAACCTGTCTCTTATTATGTCCTTTCATGAATTGAGTGAATGTAGGAGAGGAGTAGGTAGAGGAATAGGTAGAGGAACTGAAACAAATTATATAATAGAGGCAAAAAGGATTATATACAAGTTAATGTTAACTATCGCTGATATGTTTTCATATTTGAAACAAACAAAATTCACTAAAATATCGTTTTAATTTTCTAAATCGCTCCTGCTTTTAATTTTGTAGAGACATTATAACATGCATTATTATATACTAGCTTTTGCCCGCGGCTTCACCCGCGTACATAAAATATAGCCACTCAAGTCACTCAATAATAAAGCAGCTCTTTATAATATTACTAGCTTTTGCCCGTGACTTCGCCCGCGTTCATAAAATATAACCTATGTCACTCAGGAGTAGAGTAACTATCTATCAATGAAAAAATTTTAGCAATCGGACTAGTATTTCCAGAGATTACCTCCTACAAACAAACAAAAAATTTTTACCTCTGTATTATATTAGTGTAGATTGTAGATAATGCTTATTAGTTTAATTTCACGCGGACGAAAACATGGTCCGGAGCGAGGAGGAGTGGCAGGCGGTCGCCTCCTTCTGCGAAGCAGTAATGCTTGCAAAGGAGGAGGCCGACCGCATCAGGCTACGGCGCCCTCGCCGCCGTCGCCGGGATTCCGATCCCGATTTCCGGCCACCGTACGGCGAGCCATGGGTAGCTCGCTGTCCGATTGTCCGGTAATGGACTGAGTCCAAGATGTCGACGGCGCGCACTGTTCCCGCGCGCCTCAAGGAGTTGTCAGCAGCAGGGGAGGCTCAGCTGGGTCGAAGCCTACTGGGGACAGGGTTGTCCGGAAGGGCGCTCGTGCCCCGGTATGAAGGCTAGAAGGAACAGCGCGGGGTTTTTAATCAGTAAGAGTCTGACACTATCTCCCGCTCCACCCAAGAGCGGGTTTTGTCATAAGATGATTTACCCCGTCGACAAAAAAAAAACGCGGACGAAAACACAAGCAGAACCTAGTTAAAATATAAAACTAATGAACCCTAAACAGCTCATCATAAGCCACTTGATAACATCTGGTGCCTGTTTTAATCAAACACCAATAGATTTAGTCTATAAGATTTTTATGAAGATAATTTCATACACACATAGCAAGTCAGTGAACTCTCAGATTTCATACGCTTGTAAAGGCACGGGCCCACCGCGGCGCATGGATAGGCTACGCATGTGTATTAAGCTACGCTTTGTAAGAAAATGTATGTGGTTGCGTCCACTGCAACCCGCGGAGTAGCTACGCATGAATAGGGTAGTTTTCAGGGTCAAAATAACTACATTTTATTTAGTCCGCATTTTAGATTAATAAAAAATATTGGACACGTATTTTTTCTTTTTTCGATTAAACAAAAAATAACAAAGATATAGCCCATTAAAGTTACGTGTGACGTCACCCCGTGCGAAAAATTGTAGCACGGCGTGACGTTACACGTAACTTTAATGGGCTATATCTTTGTCATTTTTGGTTTAATTTACAAATAAAAAAATACTTGTCTCTTATTTTTGAATAATCTAAAAGACAGACTAATTAAATCGTTCGTGGCAATATGTTGTGCCATAGATTCGCCCGCTGTACTGACCAAGTCCAGATCACGCTGTTTAAAGCATACTGTCAGGGACTGTACACGGGTGGTCTATGGGTTAACCATACCAAAGAGTCCTTGGACACCTTGCGTGTTCAATATAATAATATCTTCAGGATGATTTTGGGACTTCCTCGTTTCTGCAGTGCCTCCGAAATGTTCGGGCAGGCCCGTACTGATGACTATTTTACCGTTATTCGGGAAAAAGTGGGGTCGCTTAGGGGTACGGGGAAGCCACAACAGCATCCTGAAAACCATAGCTAAGGATGAGCATGCTTTTGTGTTGAGACATTCGTTCGTCTGATGATTAATTAGGGAAGGCCTTTGTTGGTTACCTGGACGGGGCGAGGTCTCAGCGCAGGTTCATTTATGAGTTTCAGAGGCTGTTTTTTTACTGTTTCCTGGCTCTGAGGAGATATAATTTAGAAATAGTATAGTCTTTGTGGATGTTATTATTATTACTAACAATAATTTTTAAGACTTATGTATACTAACCGTTGGATTATGATGACCGAATTTTTTTTTTAATTTTAATTTGAAAAAATGCGCCGCGTGTCCGTGCACAGTATGCGCCGCGGTGGGCCCGCACCTTTATACGAAAGTGAACTAGCTGAACAGAAAAACAAGCAAATATAGTGAGTCATGCAATATGGAATGCCTAAAATAAAAATGGCCGCTTTGAACATATTTTTTGATGGACACATATTAACTTCTACAATATAATATTTGTGGTCGTGTGATTGGGTTTTTTGTCTCCTAGATAAGTGTTATATAAGAAAGAAACTTTCTCTACTTGTGTCAAAATGAACTATTTTGAGGGGAGGAAATGAATGTTGGTCTATGCGACCGAGGCGTAGGAGAGGGTGTTATGGAACCGAGGGCTTTTTTTGCAGTTATTTTCCATCTGTGTTAAATGACTTTTTTTTAACTTACGAAGACAAAAATAAACGAGGGTTGACTCGCAACTCTTGAGATAGATAGATAGAACACTCGTGAGAATTGACGTGTGACTTTTGGGGGATAAAGCGCGCCTGGTGGAGGTCGCTTAGCGCTCAGCAAGATTCGATAGTTAGTCAGTTAGTTAGCCCATTTATATCCCACTGCTGGGGGAAGGCCTCCCTCTCCCTTTTCTATAGAATAACATAACTGATAGAATAACAACATCTATCCAAAAGAAAATCTCTATTCCAAGCTCCTCGATCACGGGCAAGTCTCTCACAGAATCTTACTCATAATTATATCAGTAAATCGAAGTCAAGTAGTCCCGGATCATCGACCCCATGGCGAGACGCAGAGCAAAGCTCCAAATAGCTCAGTTACACCGCTCTGAATGTACAAACACACAATTTGAAAAAACTAACAGATACCAAAGTTTTATGCGGTAGAGTCGGGCCAAACGTATTAAGGCGTAATTTATGCGAAGCAAAATGAGCTGTTCATTGCGGCAACACTTGGGGGAGGCCTATGTCCAACAGTGGACGTCTTTCGGCTGAAATTAATAATGAAAAAGTGAGTGGTGCAGTGGTGGCCTAGTGGTAGTGGCCCCGACTTACGAGTAGTCGCCGGTTTAAACCCAACCAGGTGCATTACGTACTTTGTGTGATTTAAGTATTTCATCACCACTGCTTTCAAAACGGTGAAGGAAAACATCGTGAGGAGACCGGCATGTCCTAAACCCAAAAATTCGAAGTCATGTGACATCCACCAACCCACACTGGGCGCGTGATGTATTTCGGCCCATTCCCTCTCCAAAAGAGGAGGCCTGAGTCCCAACAGTGGGAACATTATAAGGCCGACCACACCAAGCTAAGCTTTCATTTCAAGTTGTCATAACAAAAAACAATACCTCCTTTGCAAAGGTCGGGAACCTGTAAACTCATGAACGATTCTGTTATTGTTTACCATTTTTCCACCGAAACAGTTACTCACCCACAGATTTTTTTATGGCTACTCAATTAAATTACTAACACCTACGAGAATTCCGCCATTTGCAAAAGCTGGAGCTAGGTCTAGGTAACTTTGTAGTACATTGACCCTAAATATTGTGTGATATAGAATGGTTATATATTGGAGAGAGAGGGCGGCCAAAGAAAAATGTGGATGAACTATATGAGGAATGATTTGAAAGGGGTAGTAAAAATAAAGTACCTTTTTTTTAAAGCTGAGCTAGTCCAATGACCTGTAGGTAGTAGTCGGCGTTGCGTACTAACTACCTACAGGTCATTGGACTCGCGCAGCTGACGTTTTCTTTAAATAAATTAATTTCGTACATGCGTAAATTAATACGAGTTTTTAAAAAAAGGTTCTTTATTTTTTAATTTTATCGTTACAAATCGACAGTGTTCCATGTACCGGATCGGCCCTCCATGGAATTAAAACGATCAAAATTTAGCGGTGTATACCGGTGAAAATATATTAAAAACGACGACGACGGTTGTATTAGGGGTTTAAATCATCACAGATGGGTTAGTTAATAGTGTTGTAAATGTCAACACTAATCACATCATTAATTATTGATACAAATAATGGTGGTGCGTGGTACATTGTAAATCTTTGTTCCCAAATTCATTACAGCTTTTTTATAATAATAATAATCCACAAATCATCGAACAAAATGGGTGATCTCCAAATCTTTGGCATTTCATTATTTATACACTTCACAATTCTAGAATCAATGTTATTCCAATAACAATAATATGAAAACAATCGAATAACGCTTGTATTTATTTTTAAAAAATATAAAGATAGATACCGTCAAACAATTCTCTCTCACAGCGGATCAAAAGTTAATATATATAAATAATCTGAAATTTCTTGTGTTATTGGCCGTGGCTGGAGGCATCGACGGCTGTTTTTCAATGTGTCCGATATGGACTGAGACCGAGTTAACAGCGCATTATGTTCATAGAGACGTCAGCAAAACTGCTGAGCTCAGCAGCTTTGATGCCCGCTATAGCTGAATGAGTGAATTTTTGAAAGAGTTACCGGAGCCTTGGAACGACAACGGCAACTGAAGGATGCAGGTTCCGTAAAAATCTGACACGCCTTCACGTTCCACCCAGAGTGAGAGAGAAATAATTTCATAATTTCCCCTTTCGAATGACGTAATTAGAGATACAATAAAAAGACAATGAGAGAGTTAACGCCGGCGTTCGCTTGGGATTGAATGAACATTATTATCATTATCATCATCATTTCAGCCGAAGGACGTCCGCTGTTGGACAAAGACCCCAAGTGTCGCCACAACGAACGGTTCTGCGCGTCTCGCATCCTGTGCCGCTCTCAAATTACCCAAAGGTCAATGAAAAGAGCTGCACTCGGTGTCTCCTTGCGTGATCGCATCAGGAATGAAGATATCCGCTGGAGAACCAAAGTCGCCGACACAGTCCGAAGAATCGCCAAACTTAAGTGGCAGTGAGCAGGGCACATTGCTCATAGCGAATGGTCGGTGGTGTCGAAAGGTTCAATAGCATAGCAAAGCTGCATGGAGGAGGACGAAACAGCAGCACATCTGCTTCTAAGCTGCCCTGTGGTCACTGGTCAAAGTACTTCGGAAACCCAGGTACCTTCCGTGAAATGGTCCGTAAAATCAAGACATTCCTGACCTTCCTTGAGGAGCTGGGTGGTTTGATTGACACATTTGTCCCACCTGAAGGAAAAATACGTGCTTTGGTCGTGGAGTTGCGGAAAACAGCCCGCTGTACTTTAGCATAGCATGTACTGTTTGACCAAAGAATCTTATCTCGACGTGAAAAACGACAGCGATTCTTGATGCTTCTAAAAATAATGTAATAAAACCAATATTTATATAAAAAACAATTCATTGAATACAAACTCCATTGTACACAAATCCTCTGGAACGTTTACTAGAAAACAATATTTTTTTATGTGTTTACATCATTCTACACTCCGAAATACCGTTTCCTCTATCTTCTATCTTTATCTAATGTATATTAAGGGAGAAATTAACTGACTTACATATCAAAACACAGCCAAAATTACAGTCTACAATAAAATATAGCCTATGTCACTCAGGAATAAAGCAGATTTCTGTCGGTAAAAAAATTTTAGCTTCGGACTAGTGCTTTCAGAGATTACCTCCTACAAACAAACAAACATAAAAAAAAAACTTTACCTATTTATTATATTAGTGTAGATGTAGGATTTAAATGATAATTAAAAGCCTAAAGAAATGATTATAAGATAAAGAAAACTAAATAACACGCAACAAAACTATACATATACATTTCAAGTTAAAAACTACCGAGGTCAAGCTTACTTAAGACAAAAACTTTCAAAAGAATTCCATTTCTTGATCAACTCGAACGAAGAAATAAGCAAACTTGGACAATTTGCTAGCTGAAAAGAACGAGATATAATCCAGGATTCACAAAGTTTTATCTAGATTCAGACCAGTATTTTAAAATTCGAGTCTTTTTGTTTGTTTGGTGTAGTTTCAAGGTTTGTTAAACTGATTAAGTTCACTGAAGTTGGTTCTAGAATATCGACTAGATAAGTGAACGGAATCCTGTTTTTCTTTGGTAGAAAACTGGTAGAAAGAACGAGTACAAAGCTTGTGTCTTAAAATCTTATTCGCACTTGCTACGGAATAGTACATTATAAAAATAAAATAAAAATAAAAACATTTTATTCATATGATATGTGTGTGCTATGTTAGTGATTACCGTTGGCCATTAATTAACCGAGCCATTAGTACTTTGGAAGTCGGTGTTAAATAACGAAGAGACTAAACTATTATAGAAACACCGACTTCCAAAATTAAAGTTATTTGGTACTTTGCAGTGTTTTTTTTTAAACATTGAAGTCGATAATATATTTTTTGTAAAAAGTTTTTTTTTATACCTACGCTCGGTGGACGCAGACTGAACGGAACTGTTCGACGAGCGGGCCGAGGCGCTCCGAGATATCGTGTCCGTAAGCAATGTCTATGTGTGCGTTGCTCGAGCGCACTTTGTATGTAGTTTGACTTCTGTACCCATCTATTGATCATTATTGTGCTTAAGTCCTCGGACCCAAAACGCTGATTTCTTTCACTGATGTGGTTTTTAAATGTAAAAGCTAGTTACTTATATTTTTACACCAAAATCTTCAAGGTTTTTAATTTAAACGAAGAGCATTATATTGTCTTTGTTCAGTATTTAAGCATTGCTGAAATAGTTTATTGTTTTGTCAGTATAAAAAGGAATGTCTCTGCCCATTCTTTTATATATGTCTGGCTTCATGCCAAGGTCTTGATTATAAGGACCAGACATACCCTTCACTATTGAACTATATTAAACTAGCTGCTCCCAGCAGCTTCGCCCGCGTGATAGCAGATAATTATCCCAAGGGAACATACATTCAGTCAAAAAAGTATCGGGAATGGATGATTTGTTTATGGTTCCAAATTCAAATTTTTGTTTTTTTTGTAGTTGTTAGATTGGCACAACTGTTTTCCATTTTGGCGCGGAGTTTGAGTTGCATTTGTTATTTATATTAAATACAGTGCTGGTTTTAGTAATATCATATATAGTGTGTATTGCGAATTTCATAATGGACAAAAATATCGAACAAAGAGTTTTTCTTAAATTTTGCATCGCCAATGGAATTTCGTGTTGGGATCACTGAAAATGTTACAGAAGGCTTACGGTGAATCGACTTTATCAAAAACTCGTGCTTATGAGTGGTTCAAAGCGTTCAAAAGCGGTCGAGACGTGATGGAAGATTTGCCTCGCTCTGGTAGGCCGTCAACGTCTGCAACTGAAGTTAACATCGCAAAAGTGAAGGAAATAGTGACTGAAAATCCCCATTCAACTCTGAGAGAGATAGCCGCCGAACTTTCTGTATCTCACGAGTCGATCCGTACCATTTTAACTAATCATTTGGGTATGAAACATGTTGCTGCTCGGCTAGTCCCAAAAGATCTGAATTTTCTCCAAAAACTCAATCGCATGAAAGTCGCTGAGGACATGCTAGAACGAGTCAGTTCGGACCCAACATTCATGAAACGCATTGTTACTGGTGACGAGACGTGGGTTTACGAGTTTGACATGCAAACTAGTCAACAAGCTTCTGAGTGGCGCCTTCCAACTGATCCGAAACTGAAAAAACCACGCCAAAGTCGATCAAAAGTATCACGGTGTTGTGCACTCTGAATTCTTACCGGAAGGTCTAACGGTAAATAAAGAATATTATTTGAGCGTTATGCGGCGTTTAAGAGAGCAAATTCGACGAAAAAGGCCAGATTTGTGGAAAGAAAATTCTTGAATTTTGCACTACGACAATGCTCCTTCGCACAAGGCTATCATTGTGAACGAATTTTTGACCAAACACTCAACAAATACCATCCAGCAACCACCATATTCACCAGATATGGCTCCTGCTGACTTTTTTCTTTTTCCTAAACTCAAATGACCACTTCGTGGCACCCGTTTTCAATCGATAGAAGACATAAAGGAGAATTCGCGGCGAGAACTGAACTCAATTCAGGAAGCAGCGTTTAAAAAATGTTTTGATGAATGGATTATTCGTTGGCGCAAGTGTATCGTTTCTAAAGGAGCATACTTTGAAGGTGATAAAATAAATTTGGATGAGTAACAGACATTTTGTGTATTATTGATCTTTTCCCGGTACTTTCTTGACAGAGTAGTATTTCCTGGAAAAAAAGTAACCTATGTCCTAATCCAGAACATGGTCTATCCGGGTACCAAGTTTCATCAAAATCGGTTTTGCCATTTAAGCGTGAAGATGTAACAATCAAACAAACTCACTTTCGCTTTTATAATATTAAAGTAAGGACTAGCGGCTAAGCCCGCGTGAATGTTGGTTTCTCCATACAAACTTTGGACCCCTGTTTGATCCCCTTAGGGGGTGAATTTCGGAAAATTCGTTCTTTGCGGATATTTATATTCTATAAGTAACCTACCTGCCAAATTTTAAGTTTGTAAGTACTATAGTTTTTGAGATTTTGTGATTAATCAGTGAGCGATATTTAGCTTTTATATAATAGACAGATATAGATAGATAAATTATATTATATTATTATTAAATAAATAATAACGACCCATTCTGGTTCCGTATAGATGCGATTTATACAGCACTAGCTTCAGCCAGAGGCTTTACCTTCGTGAAGGTAGTAAATGTAGTATACTAGCCAATGTAACTGTGCGATTAAGTAGCATTATATTGGAGAAAGATTTTTTTAATCTGTCCAATAGTTCCAATAGTTTTTGAGTTCTTTCACTTTAAAAAAATATATATTAAAAATCAAATCCTTGCTCCATTTAGACATAATATTGATAGAAAGGCATTACTATTTGTTTATTTGATTTACAAGCTTATAATTGAATTTGCAATGTCAAATCTTGCAAATGAATTTTAAAGCTTTACCCCTAACCGGTTACCACCACGACAAAAGACGCCCAGACGGCGAGCAATGGATGGCTCGCCATCCACTTGTCCTCGAAGAATTGAGCCCGAGTTCATATTTATATATAGCATAATATACAGTCACACATCGAAGCAAAAAAAAATGCTTAAAACGTTAAACAGATCGATGAACGCTTGTGACCTAAAAACAATGACCTGAATTCGCTTGTCCCCGAGTGATATGGGCACAAATCAATCACACGATTGACCTGGAATTTTCCCAGACATGTTAATATGTTTCCCCGCTCTTGGGCGGAGCGGGAGAAGGTGTCCGACTTTTACTGACAAAAAACCCACTCCTGTTCCTTCGTTGCCTTTCGTGCGAGCTTGAGCTACCTTTTGCGCTAACCCTGGCCCCAGTAGGCTGGGTCCTTGCTGCTACTGACAGCTCTTTGAGCCGCGCGGTGACAGTGCGGGCCGTTGACGACTTGGGCTCGGTCCGGACAGTTACCGGACAGTCGGACAGCGAGCTTCCTCCTTCTCGTGTAGCATTCCTCATTACTGAGTGTCGTGAAGTTCCCGCTGGATTATCTTCTTATTGATGGTATCTCGCCATCTGTGACGGTTCTTAGCGTCATGAAGTGCGACGTGCAATTGGGAGTCCAGTGAGGAGCGGACCAGTATTTAACATGGAGCGAGTTTTTTTAGGTGGGAATCGTCCAATAACTCCTCTTCTAGGAGAGCGTGAGGGTGTGTCAGACTTTTACTGACGAAGTCAACCATTAGCCCACGTAGGCATTGACCCTGCTGGGCCCGTGGGACCTTTGGTGACTTGGACTTGGTCCGGACGGTTACCGGACGGCAAGCATGCTACAGCCATTGCTCGTCAACTTTGAGACGGTAAAGAATAATTTTCCAAAGCAGTTACTAATGGCTTCTCCCGCTCTAGAGGGGAGCGAGAGGGTATGTCAGACTTTTACTGACGAAGTTAACCATTACCCCCGTTTTTTTTTCGGTAGGAAAAATCATCCAACCACAAAACCCGCCCTTGGGTAGAACGGGAGATAGTGTCAGACTCTTACTGACTAAAAACCCACCCCGTTCCTTTTAATCTTCATACCGGGGCTCGAGTTTCCTTTCGGATAACCCTGGCGTGACTTGGGCTTGGTCCGAACGGATTCCGAACGGCCAGACGGCGAGCTACCCATTGCTCGTCTTTGAGACGGTAAAGCATAATTTTCCAAGGCAGTTTCACCCAGTGAATTCAGACAAAGGAATTCGTTATTCCATAACGTCTAGCCATTGCATAACAATGTCAGTTTCTAAAATGTTTAGTCTGGGCCCAACAGATTTAAGGAAGCTACCTACAGCTGGTGGGCAGAGTAAACTCAGACGTCAATTGTCTCTCCAGAAAAAACAAGAGGACATGTGTTTGTTTTGTGACGCGTGTTTAGGCTAGTGAATATAGTTTTAAGAAGATGTTTCCGATGAACAAAAGTCTTGAAACCCGTGATGCTAGAAACTGATGACTGTTTCTTGACAGCTAGCGAGCTAGCGTAGGTGTGGGCTTGCGGACAGCGAGCTAGCTCGCCGGCCGGAAAGAACCCACGACGTCGACCGACAGCGGGTATTATTGCACGCGCGACTCAAGGAGTTGTCAGGAACCCGTAAGGGCTCAGCAAGGTCGAAGCCTACTGGGGCCCAGGGTTTGTTTCTATAAGGAAGGCTTAGCTCCGGTACGAAAAGCAACGAAGGAACAGGAGTGGGTTTTTAGACAGTAAATTTTTGACACTATCTCTAGCTCCCCCCAAAGGCGTGGTGATGTCATTGGATGATTTTCCTACCTACAAAAAAAAAGCTTGTGGTGGGTTTTGAAGACAAACGGTTCTCAAAAACCGTTTTACATACTATGACGGGCGAACCGTTTCTTCATCCTGCAACAAACAGTCTTCGTAGCACAAACCAGTCTTTGAACTACTTGATACGAATTTTATTTTACTTCTAAGGAACCTTATGGTTGAGAATTCATTGATTCTAATATTACACTCATCCGAAAGGCGCAGCATTGGAAGCCCTCTCACTAGGTGCACTGATGAACTAGTGAGGGTCACACTGAACTGATCGTTATGGGGACACTTGGGGGAGTCCTATGTCCAACATTACAGTGGACGTCTTTCAGCTGAAATGATGATGATAATGCTACTCAGTGTATCCCAGTCTACTAAGTGGACACAAGTTTCGCCAGAATTCCTATTACCACCATCTCTCTCATCCAATTACTTTTTTCTACATCTAAATCGATTCATCTCGACGCTACTAGAAATAACAATTCTTATCCTAAACTGATTAGACGAGAAAAGTCTGGGTAAAGGTCAGTTCACACCGAGACGCGAAAATTGTTGGCAGCAAGGCGCCGCGCAAGACGCCTCGTGGCTTAGCAAGATGCCTCACCGCGTAGCAAGCCGCCTCATCGCGTAGCAAGCTGCCTCACCGCGTAGCAAGCCGCCTCACCGCGTAGCAAGCCGCCTCACCACGTAGCAATAGCCTCACCGCGTAGCCAAACGCCTCACCGCGTAGCAAGCCGCCTCACCGTGTAGCAAGCCGCCTCACCGCGTAGCAACTGCCTCACCGCGTAGCAAGACGCCTCGCGGCGGAGCGTAATGCGTCTACTACATTCGCCGCGTTTTTTTTTATGTGTGGCCTCTCGTAGGTTAACCTAGGAGGTTGTCAGTAGCTTAATGGGACTTGCTTGTGGCTGCCTCAATTCTAGAATCAGCCTCCAGCCAGGGCTTACTTAGTTAAGTTTAAAAACTAAGCGACTACACGCCAAGGGGGCCCTGCAGGAATGGACCTCGGCTTAGGACGTCGCTGGGGAAGGGCAGCAAGTGACGGGCTGAATCGAGCAAAAACATAGCCACGTGCACTCGCCCAATATTATAACAAGATCCTAGTCTATCATTATGCGCGGTTTTGGGTCTGCCTCGCTACAACAACGCTTGGGGTATGTTCGCATGGGCACGCAAGGACTGTTTCCATGCGACTATGAGGAAGCGTTGTGCGTCAATTTTGCACAGGATGCGGACCAGCTGGATCACCGTTCTAAAATGATAGCGAGTAGGTTGGACTGTCCTTATTTGCGGCACTGCTGTGACAGACAAGTTACATACAGTGTCGCATATAAGAGATAATATTAATGTTTTAACATTTCGCAATTTTTAGGGTTTCCTACCTCAAAAGGAAAAAAATCCTTATAGAATCACTTTGTTGTCCGTCCGTCCGTCTGTCAAGACCTTTTATCTAGAGAACTGGTGGAGGTTAAAATTTAAACCTTTTACTTAAGTCTTGTAAAAAAATCAAACTTGTTAGTTAACGACAAAAAAAGATACTTCGGTATATGTGGCAAAAAACGTACATTTCGCCCTTTTTGCGACACTCTCGAGGAATCTCAGTTGACTCAGAATCCTGAAGTATAGCATAAAGCAAGGTCTTATAGCACAAATGTGGGAAAAAGTCTGGAAACTGTAAATTTGTAGTTCCGTCACGATTTTTTTTTTTTGCGGTTCGGAAAAATCTTCCGCGACTCCGTACCGGAATTGAACTATTTACATAAATAAGTTTGCACGGAACCCTCAGGGCGGGAGTCCGACTCGGACTTGCCCAGTTTTTTTATATTTTTATTGTTCTGTGCGAGTCACAAATAAATGTTTTCTTTATCTTTCTAGTAAATTAAATTTTAAATTAAATTTTAAATCGCTCTTTTAAAATGATCGCTTGCGTCGCGTCGCATCTCAGTATGTAGTGACCCTAAGGGTGTATACCCCACTACCTCCCCCCTCAACATAAATATTCAGCCGAATACAGAATGGTTCGGGAGTCTGTGCCAAGATGGGTTTTCAACCGAAGCTTTGCTGAAAGCTATCAAGGACGAACGAATTGTTAATGGAATGGTTCCGTAGTGTTGAATTTTTGGAGTGTTGTCATTAATCATACCTTGCAGTACTCCGGCAGGTTGATAAATCTGTGGTTTTAAATAAAATAGGTACATGATTTGACAGAATTGATATTTTAGACTAGCTGTGTCCCGCGACTTCGTCTACGTGGAGTTTAAGAACATTACGGAAGAGTAATGTACCAGCTAACCCATGGATTGAGCGGGAGGTCGTGTCAGACTTTTACTGACTAAAAACCCCTTCTTTACCTTCGTCGAGGTACACTTTCACATTACTCGAGAGTTAGTAAGTGAATAAATAGATTACTTCGAGGTAAACTGTACTCAATCGTCGACCACATCATCGCTTACCATCAGGTGAGGAGTGGTCAAGCAAGAGTCTTACAAGCTAACAGCAAACTATCAATAATAAAAAAAGCAATTACTCCTGTACGTGCTTTCACATATACACATAATACCCAAACCCGGAACCGTTATATCTAGGTCATACAAATATTGGTTCTGTGCAGCAATCGATCCCGTGACACGCAGCGCAGCCAATCACCCAACAACTATCTTTTTACGACTTTAACGCTTCTTCCTTACGACTTTAACGCTTCTTCCACAAAATAGATAGGTACAGAAGTCAATCGACATACAAAGCGCGCTCGAGCAACGCACATATCGATACCGCTCACGGACACGATCTCTCGGTAGCGCCTCGGCCCGCTCGTCGAACAGTTCCGGCTCAAACGTTCATTAGTGTGCGTCCACCGAGCGTAGATATAAAAAGTGAAGTACATACATGAGATTACCTATCTATTTTGTGCTTCTACTAAGTGTGATTTAGATTTCATAAAATCGTTTTAATCTGTCGAGTACCGTTATTAGAGACACAATAAAAAGACAATGAAAGAGCGAACGCCGGCGTTCACTTGGGGTTTAATTAATTAAATGTAAAACAATCACATTAGATGCCTAGATTACCTATCACTAATTTTATATACAATTATCATCTGCATATTAACTTAACTATGACATTTATTGACAATGTTTGGGGTCAGGGTTAGTTTCGAAAGATAGCTCAGCCCCGGTACAAAAGAGAACGGCCCCCCTAGCCAAGTTGCTAATCTACAATAGTTAACACTAGTAGAAAGCTTCAAATGTACGGGAATGGCGCTCAGTCACGTGGTCAGAGCAAAAGAATTAGCGGCAAAGTCGACTCGAAGCGTTCGACGCAAGCGAAACGGTTGTAACTTGGCTAGGGGGACAGGAGTGGGTTTTTAGTAAAAGTCTGCCAGTATCTCCCGCTTCGCCCAAGAGCGGGGGATGTCAATAGATGATTTTCCCACAGGAAAAAACCCCCCAGTGGTGGTGAAATTTTTGGTCGGCTTTTTCGTGATAAAAAAAAATCTGTTCCTTTTTTAATTTAAACTGTGTAAAATCGTTATTCTAACCGATCACAATGATATTTTTAGTAAAAAAAATAAAATAAAATAAAAATGGATTTAAAAACTAATTAATTAAAAAGTCATCGGGGTAGATAACATCGTTATTTAATCAATCCTAAAGGTAATTAATTAATTCACTGTTTTCACTAAAAATGTTAAAATAACGATTTTATACAATTTAAATTAAAAAACGTAAAAAATTAACAACAAATATGACATTCACCAACCCGCACTGGGCCCGCGTGTTGGATTACGGCCCATTCCCTCTCCTAGAGAGGAGGCCGAGTCCCAGCAGTGAACATTTAAAAGGCTGATAATGATGATGAAGATGGTGAAAAAATAAAATAATAGGAAAAAAACTGACAAAAAATTCCACTTCTGGGAGGTCCAAAATGATGTACTGGATCCACGGTATTCGTTTGCGCGTCAATGTCAAAGACACCCTGTATAGCTAACATCTCAAAGCATGTAACACACGTAACATATTTATCTGAGCCTAAACCGCGTCTGCGCAGATTTCACAGTTCCCGCGCTATTTCTAAAACGTCATTGACATAATTATGTCATCAAAATGGCGACAAATACGCTGCATTCTGTTGGAAAGAGAATCGCGAAGTGTGTCACGTTGACACTTGGAGCTAATATTGGACAAGGATACGTGGAAGATTTTATTTTTATATTTTTGGGTGAATGGAAACATGGAGATATGACTGTTTTATTTATTTACTAGCTTATGTCTGCGGCTTCACCCGCGTGAAAGGCTTCTCAGTACGAACTTTGGACCCTCACATGGAGTGGTCTGTTTTATTTATTTATTAGCTTTTGCCCGCGGCTTCACCGGCGCGAAAGTAGATTTCTCCGTACGAACTTTGGACCCTCGTTTCCTTTTTTCAAGGAGGTGAATTCTGGAAAATGCTCTCTTAGTGCTTCGCTACGTCATAAAAAGGAACGTTGTGCAAAATTTCACGTTCCTAGTCTCAGTAGTTTCGGCTGTATGTGGATATGTCAGTCAGTCAGTTTCTCATTTTACAAGCTTTTATTTAGTTTCACCTATCCCGATGTTTGTCTGTCATCAAATCTTGCAAATTAAATTTGACCCACTTCCCGGTTACCGATTGAGCTGAAATTTTGCATGGAGTACATGACGATGCCTGGTTTTATCCCTCCGTATAATGCGTATAATGACGCCTTTGCGAGATGTCATAGATATTTTGCAAAGAAACAAAACAGGAAATAGTTAAACCCTGGAAAAACTGGCCAAGTTCGAGTTGGACTTACACACGAAGAATTTTATTCTATAAAAATATAGCATAAAAGAATTGGCAAAATAATGTTTTTATACAGCAACCCCCTTTAATTTTTAACTAAATTTTCATTTTTTTTTTTTGGAATTGAAAGGATTGCCTTTGACCACCATCTCACCTGATGGTAAGCGATGATGTGGTCGACAATGGAACACTAATTTATAACGCACTAGCTGCTCCCAGCGATTTCCCAGCGTTTGACGAAAAAGCAACGCAAAAAAAGAGAAATAACGCCTTAAAACTCTGTTTGTATTCGATAATTCCGTGATTTACTCGAATATTTTACAAAACTTGTTTCAGGAAATAGCTGTTTTTTTAACCCTTAAAAAATTGTCGTCATTTAGAATCTTAATAAAATTTGCAAGGCTTCTATATTTTAACTTTTTGAATTTTTGAGTAAATTATATAATAATAGCAGATTTTCAGAGGTTATTACTGTACTGTTATGTACTGTAGTTTTACACAAATTTAGAAATTGGTTTCTATAAAAACCTAGATATCCACAAGATACTGTGTTTCCAAAATATCTAACGAAAAATGAGTAATAACGTTATAATCGGGTAAGAGCGGTTGTTTCAAAAACAGTGAAAATGTCAGTCATGATGCACCACCTTAAGAAACTGTCGATGACGTTGCTTCCGTGGATTGTAGGTCTTAATAATTGGGTTCTGTTTTCACTCTTCGAGTAAGGAACCCTAAAAAGCCGCGTAACTTTATCTGAGTCAAGGACAAGGAGACTGGAATGATTTATTAATAATATTATATTATGTATTCTAGGGGACGGGCGACAATTATGTAGAACATAATGGCTTCAGGAAAAAGCTTTTCGTTACATACTTATAATGAAACTAGCTTCTCACAGTGGCTTTCCCTGTACTAGAAATAAATTAAGAATGTATCTCATAAGCCAATTAGCAAGTGAAGAGGGTACTGCTCTTTGAGGCGTGGCTGGAAAGACCTCACGGCGTCCTTACCTTCCGCATGACGCAGGTCTTCACCGGACATGGCAAGTTCGGGAGGTTCCTGCATCGGATTCAAGCGGAAGAGACGCCCGGGTGTCGCCACTGTGCGCAACGCCCGGAGGACACGGTGGAGCACACCGTCGAGGTGTGCCCTGCCTGGGCGGAGCATCGCCGTGCCCTTGTGGGGGCGATCGGCGGCGGAGACCTCTCGCGCCGGGCCCTGGTCGAGGCCATGGTCCGGAGCGAGGAGGAATGGCAGGCGGTCGCCTCCTTCTGCGAAGCAGTAATGCTTGCAAAGGAGGAGGCCGACCGCATCAGGCAACGGCGCCCTCGCCGCCGTCGCCGGGATTCCGATCCCGATTTCCGGCCACCGTAGACGCGGGCTCGCGGACGGCGAGCCATGGGTAGCTCGCTGTCCGATCGTCCGGTAATGGACCGAGTCCAAGACGTCGACGGCACGCACTGTTCCCGCGCGCCTCAAGGAGCTGTCAGCAGCAGGAGGGGCCCAGCTGGGTCGAAGCCTACTGGGGACAGGGTTGTCCGAAAGGGAGCTCGTGCCCCGGTATGAAGGCTAGAAGGAACGGCTTTGGCAAAGATGATTTTCCCCGTCGACAAAAAAAAAAGAGGGTACTGCAAATTTGTAGCAAATTCGATCAATAAACCTGTAGAAGCTCTAACAGATTGATTATTTCATAAATTATTATTATGAATTGAAGTTGTCTGAATATATATCCACTGTCGGCCAAATTTGTAAGAATGGTGGACCATCCCCTTTAATTTACAAAATTTGATTACAGACAAACATCCGTACAGGTGAAACTAAATAACAGCTTGTAAAAATAAAGTAATTCTAAATAAAATAAAATTAGTAATTCCTGCGCAGTCTTCAAAATGCATGTTATAAAAGATAGAGCTACGCCTTGTTAAGAATTTCACATAACAGTTATTTTTATCAAAAACCCAGACAACAAACACAACAGCCGCCTATATGATACAGTTTTTTATAGAACTCTGAAAATATTTTTTTCATGACAATCTCAACAGAAATAGCGAGTTCATCATTCAGCTATAACTCATAAACGGTTCGTACGTCTTGGGTGAGTCTTTTATTTAAAAAATCATTTGGGTGATGACGCTGACGTTTCAAAGGTCAACTTTCGCAAAACAAGATCTGGTGTTTTACCATGATGGTGTAAAAATGTCAAGTATGCAAGCGACCCAAGACGTCGACGGCGCGCACTGTTCTCGCGCCCCTCAATGAGTTGACAGCAACAGGAGCTAGGTCGAAGCCTACTGGGGCCAGGGTTATGCGATAGGCCCCGGTATGAAGGCTAAAAGGAACGGGGAGGGTTTTTAAACAATAAGAGTCTGACAATATCGCCCGATCCGCCCAAGGGGGGTTGTCATTGGTTGATTTTTTCCCACCATAAAAAAAAATGAATGCAAGTGAGAAAGAGTAATTATGGAACTATACAGCTTATATAGTTCCATCTCTTTAACAGTTCAATTAAGGTCGTCAAATGGATCGTAATAAGAGATCGTGGTAGCTCTGGTGCCTTACCATGACGTGTTAAAATATCAATCACGCGAACGACAAAGAGGGATGGAACTTTACTATAAACCCTGTATAGCTCCATCCCTTTAACAAGTCAGTTTAGGTCGTAAAATGGATCGTAATAAGAAGTCGTGGTAGTGTCTCAGACACAGTTTTAGTAGGATGACTATGTTGAGATAGATGTGTGGTGTGACGTGAATGGATAAAGTGAGAAATGAATATATTAGAGGATGTTTGAAATTGGCGCCAGTCACTGAAAAGTTGAAAGGTAATCGGTTGTCTTGGTATGGTCATGTGAAGAGGAAGGATAAAGCGCATATTACTAAAAGAGTTCTGAGTATACGTGTAGATGGATGGAGAGAGAGAGGAAGGCCGAAGAAAAGATGGATGGATTGTGTGAGGAGTGATATGAAAGAAAAGGGAGTTTGACGGGTGACAGGACAGAATGGAAGAAAAAAACGTGTTGTGCCGACCCCAAGTAATATGGGATAAGGACAGGAAGAAGAAGAACATAGTCATTTCAAGGCTACAGCAGCTAATCGATTAAAGTTTTTATAGATCACTGAAAATATTTTTTCATGGCAACAGTGATTTGAGCAGTGGTGGCCGAGTGGTAACGGCCCCGACTTACGAGTTGTAGGTCGCGGGTTCAAACCTTGCCAGGCGCATAACTTTGTGTAATTTATTTCATCACCACTGCTCTCAAAACGGTGAAGGAAAACATCGAGAGGAAACCGGCATGTTTTCGAACCAAAAATTCAAAGATGTGACATCCACTAACCCGCACTGGGCCCGCGTGGTGGATTACGGCCCATTCCCTCTCCTAGAGAGGAGGCCTGAGTCCCAACAGTGGGAACATTATAAGGCCGACTATGCTATGCTATGCTATCTCAACAGAAATAGACATCATGAGCTATAACTCATAAACGGTTCGTACGTCTTGCGTCTTTTGTTTAAGGTTGTGCATCACGACTCACATTTTCACTGTTTTTCATACAACCGTTCATAACTGATTATGACGTTATTAAACACTTTTCATTACATATTTTGGAAACACAGTATCTTGTGGATATTATCTAGGTTTCTAAATAAACCAATTTCTAAATTTGTGTAAAACTAATTCAGTAAAAACCTCTGAAAATGTCCTATTTTGTATGAACTTTGACACTTCATAATTTGCCTAAAAATTAAAAATGTCAAAAAAGTAATCCTCTAGAGACCTTGCAAATTTTATTAAGATTCTATGACAACTTTTTCCAAAAACTTTTAAGGGTTTAAAAAAAACAGCTATTTCCTGGAGCAAGTTTTGTGAAATTTTCGAGTAAATCTCGGAATTACCGAATACTAACAGAGTTTCCAGGCGTTAACCCTCTTTTTTTGCGTTGCCTTTTCGTCAAACATTGCGTTGGATTGCATTAAATGAAGTAACAAGCTTTTAATCTATTTTCGATGTTTACGATAAGCGAGTGGAGAAGGACCCTCTTAAAAAGTCATTTAGGTGATGACGTGTGAAAGGTCAACTTTTGCAAAACAAGATTAGAGCTTTGTTTTCATCTTACAGTTTTAGTACGCAACTCTTAAACATAACTAGATCTTCAACGTAGTCATTTAAGAGGCTGCTTTTCCACTCGGCACTCGACCGTGATTTATTACCTGTAGTCTTCAATCCCGGAATTTAATCGTAATTATTATGCATATTTTTTTCATTCCGATGACATCTCCCCCACCCTTGGACGGAGCGGGAGTTAGGTCAGAGTGTTACTGACTAAAAAACCCAAACCGTTCCTTTGTCGCCTTTCATACCGGGGCCAAGCATTCCTTTCAGACGCAGCCCCTTGGCTACAGTATGCTTCGACCTTGATGGGCCCCTGCGATTGCTGACAACTAGAGGAAGTATTATCAACTCTATGTTATTTACATACACAAACTAATAAATCTACTCTACCTATTCCGAAGTTACTTCCTCGAGCTTTAATAAATATACTCTAATTATTCCGATCGATGTTCATGAGTAAAAGGTTTTTTTTTTTTTGAGAATTACCTAATAACAAAAGTTTCTCCACTTATATCAAAACTAGCCACCCGCTCCGGCTTCGCACGGGTTCTTTTCTAGAAATAAATACAAAAACAAATTATATACTAAAACCTTCCTCGAGAATCACGCTATCGAGTGGTGACAACCGCTTGAAAATTGGTGCAGTAGTTTTTGAGTTTATCGCGGACAGACAGACAGACGCAGCGGGGGACTTTATTTTATAATATGTATTGACAATTTTCCAACTCCAACAAAAAAAGAGCTCATCCTTACTAATATTAGTCATTTATTCATTAACAATAAATTGTATCTGAAATTACAAACAAGTTAATTATAAAATCGAAAGTGAGTTTGGTTTGTTTGTTTGTTTGTTACGTCTTCACGCCTAAATGGCAAAACCGATTTTGATAAAACTTGGTACACGGATAGACCATGTCCTGGAATAGCACATAGGATACTTTTTATCCCGGAAGGATGTTTCCTTGGGATAATTTTCTGCTATCACGCGGGCGAAGCCGCTGGGAGCAGCTAGTACAAAATGTTTGTGCTTTCATCTGTTCATGTTCTGTCAGTGGCTTATAGTAATTTACTAAGTAGTTATGTGTAGCCTTGAACGCCAATATCTCTAAAACCCATTTACATTCTTTTACGTTTATTAAATTTATGAGCTGCTTGTATTTGTTGCAACATAGGTTAATGTTGTTCACTGGGCCTGCGTAGTGGATTACGGCGCATTCCCTCTCCTGGACAGTAGGCCTGAGTTCCAGCAGTGGGAACATTTAAAAAAGCCGATGATGATGATGATGATGAGGTTCAATACCTTCTACGAAATCTCTCAAATAGAAGAGAAATAAGCTTTCTAGAGAATAATTGGACAATAATTTTACGTAAGATCATAATGTACAGTCAACAAAAGAGATTAGAGGGTCGTCAGATACAAGGTGGCCCATAAGTCCTTACACATGTAAATAATTAATAAATAAAAAACTAATTACAATAAGAAATACCTTTTTATTTCGTATTAACCTTTATAAAATGGGAATTATAGTTTGAAAATAACATCATCCAAATGTAACCCGTATATAATTGAAGTTTTCATAGAAACCGACGAATGGATGTTAACACAAGAAGCACAAAATATCGATGTCAATATACAAGGTGTAAAGGACAGCCCTATGCAAACTTTAAGGGCTTGCTCAGTAGACGAAACTGAACAACATTCCACAAGATTTTTTTTCAGGAAACGAAAAAAAAAATCAGCCTCACCATTCAAAATTATAAACTTGATTGGACAATTTGTATGGCGAGGCCGATTTTTTTCACGGAATTATTTTGTTTTACTCAAATATTTTACAAAACTTGTACACAGGAAATAGGTACGTGATTTTTTTTAAACATTAAAATTTTTTGAAGAAAAAAATCGTCATTTAGAATCTTGATAAAATTTGTAAGACTTCTATTGTTACTACTTTTTGATTAATTTTATAAATTTATTAACTGATTCCAATAGAAGCCTAGATAATATCTAAAATATCTAATGAAAAAAGTTGAAATAAGGTCATAACCGCCTAAGAGTGGTTGTATGAAAAACAGTAAAAAATAACGTCGAGTTGCATTTTAATATGTTTCATTCATATCCATCGATCGGTTTCCTTTAGAACATTAACTATATATCCGATGACCCTGGTTACTTATCTGCTTTGTTGACTGTACCTTCACATAATACGTAGGAGCAAAACAAATGAAATTTTGGCCAGCTGATTATATCTCTCCGTCAGTCAAATGAGTTAACTTCGCATACGCGTTGATTCCGGGATTTATGCCAATGATAACAACACAATAATGCATCGTTATCACAATTGAACAGTCTAATAATATCCCCCTACCAAATTACAGACTCTAGCCATCAATATAATAGAGCTTTTTTGCATTTAAAAACTATTCTGTATGAGGTTTTCAGCGCTCTGAAAAACAGCCTAAATCACGACTATGTCCAACGTAATCTCTTTATTCACTACAGCAGCTAAAAGTCTAATAGAATCCAATGTTTTTGGCACCAAAAGCTAAAAGCTCATCTCAATAGATTAACGCGATTTGCTAAAAAACAGAATAACGTTAAAATGAAGGTTATACAATTGGCTTACCTAAACGTATACAAATTCCTCTCGATAAACAAATCCAGTAATGCAAAACAAATCACTTTTTTCTCTTCATCACAAACACGAAATCAGTTAAAACTGTTTGTCCGAAAAAAAAACCTAAAAATTCGTCACCAAAATATGGGAAACACAACACTGGCACTGAACACAGCACTATATCTGAACATCGTACACAAAAAAAAAACGGTATTTTTTTGTATTTTTGTCGTTTTTTTTTCGGTTTTTCCCGTATAAAAATTGGGGTGAATTTATTTATAAGTATTTTAGCGGACGGCCGGGAGCGCGGCTGAGGCAGCGTACCTCGGAATTCGGATTTAGGTTAGAAATGGCGGGTTATGGCGCCACTCACACATGCGCAGTAGTGCACGGACAGGGGCAAAGATTATGAAACTTTCAGATGAGATAACATTGTCAAGTGGTTTTTTATGTAAGTTTGAGTGGTGGGGTGATGTTTAGGTAAATTTTGTAAAGTAATGCGAATTACTAGCTGTATCCCGTGGTTACAGTCGGGTCATTGATTATTGATCCTGTCCCGTGGATCGTAGCGTGTAGCCTTTCCGTTTAGCCATTACTGTCCCACTGCTGGGCAAAGGCCTCCCCCAAGTTCTTGTAAACATTCTTCTCTCGCTCCCCGTCTCGAACCAGTTCTCGTGATACGCGTCCAGATCATCTCGCCACATTTCTAGGGCGACCTCGATGGGGCTTTCCCTTTGCAGGAACCCGCTGCGTGGCGACATTTGCCCAGCGGTCACTGGTCATATGGCTGACGTGACCCGCCCAAACCCATTTGATCCTGGCAGTCTCTTTGTCCACGTCTATTATGCCCGTTTTGGAGCGCAGCGTGTTATTCCGAACTCAGTCTATTCTTTTTACAGCCAGAATGCTGCGCTCCATATGGCAAACCCCAAGGCGAAACTTTTGTAATTTGGTGAGTGACCAGGTCTGAGCACTCCCATGTCATCCATCAAAATTCTTCTAATATTGGAAATATTAGAAGAATTTTCCAACTCGATCCAGTAGTTCAAGAGATTATGGCGTTTAACCCTTCAGATACCGTCAATTAGAGACACAATAGTAAGACAATAGATGCGCGGCCACCGGTGGTCGCTTGGGGATTCATGAATTAAACAAACAAACAAACCCTTCAGCTTTATAATATTCAGATGTCGGTAAAGGAAAGTACAGGTTTATGCTAATGTACGTTATGTGTTGTTCTAATTGGCACAATAAGATAATTGTATGTAAATGTATATGGAAGTAGTAGTAGGTATATGGAATTTGATTTACGTATGAATTTTATAGTAGTTTATATAACTAGGGGATAAAGCCACTCATCATCATCCCTTTTTTTTAATGTTCCCACTGCTGGGACTCGGGCCTTCTCTCCAGGAGAGGGAATGGGCGGTAATCTACCACTACCACAGTGCGAGTTGGTGAATGTCACATGTCTTCGAATTTTTGGTTCTAGGACATGCCGGTTTCCTCACGATGTTTTCCGTCACCGTTTTGAGAGCAGTGGTAATGAAATAAATTACACAAAGAAGTGCACCTGGCAGGGTTTGAACCCGCGACCTACAACTCGTAAGTCGGAGCCATTACCACTCGGCCACCACTGCTCTCTCGTAAAGCCACTGCTTTATCTATTTATATGCATAAAATTTATGCTTTTTATATTTTTTTAAGTGGCGGGAGGCATATTGAATTTCGAACAGAGCGAAGGTTAGTGAGGTTAAATCCAGAATACAGTGAGGATCTATGTAATTAACTCCCGAGCACAGCGAGGGAGTTAATGTAGAAACCTGAGTGAAGTTAGAAAATCAAGTCGCACAAGACAAAGATAGCTTACACTGGCACTTATAAGGGCCTATAAATATCATGAACTAGCTTTTACCCGCGGCTTCACCCGCTTTTATTAATATACTTTACAAAATTTTGCCTATATCCGTCTCCTGGGTCCCAACTATCTCTGTACCAAAATTCATCAAAATCGGTTTTGCCATTTAGGCGTGAAGACGTAAGCAAACCAATAAACTCACTTTCGCTTTTATAATATTAGTAAGGATTATAAATTAAGTAAATTATTTTTGAGCCGACTTACGATTTTTTTATAAGACAAAGCCGATAAAATAAATCCGAAAAAAATATCGATATATCAACAGTCCTAGCGCTCCGTGTCATAGACAAAACAGTCCTGTCGCAGACGTCGTAGACAAGTCTGTCTAACGTCTTGTCTCAATTATGCGCAGGCCTTTAACGTCAGAAGCTAATGCACCCATCTACGGACAGACCTCAACAAGCATTGCTTACCTACCACTCAACATAAGCCCCCGTTAAAGCTTTGGTTTCCTAGGATAGCGGTGTCGTCATATAGCGGCCGTTTTCCGGAACAACGACTATTTTCCTCTTCTGATTATAGTTCATCCTCCAAGTAAATTACTAAAGCTAAATCAAGGTCGTCCATTTTCTATCTTGGATACTTTTCGTATGACGATTGTGACGTTTGTTTTGAAAAAATGACTGACGATGTGTTAAAACGGCCGCTATATGACGGCACCGCTTTACTAGGAAACCAAAGCTTAAGGTGGTGCATCATGACTTACATTTTCACTGTTTTTCATACAACCGCTCATAACTAACTGATTATGACGTTATTACACATTTTTCATTAGATATTTTGGAAGCACAGTATCTTGTGGATATTATCTAGGTTTCTAAAGAAACCAATTCCTAAATTTGTGTAAAAATAATCCAGTACAAACCTCTGAAAATGTCCTATTTTGTATGAACTTTGACACTTCATAATTTGCCTAAAAATTAAAAAAGTCAAAAAAGTAATTCTCTAGGGACCTTGCAAATTTTATTAAGATTCTAAAATGACGACAATTTTTCTCAAAAACTTTTAAGGGTTTAAAAAAAACAGCTATTTCCTGGAGTAAGTTTTGTGAAATTTTCGAGTAAATCTCGGAATTACCGAATACTTATAGAGTTTCCAGGCGTTATCTCTCTTTTTTTGCGTTGCCTTTTCGTCAAACATCACGTTGGATTGCATTAAATGAAGTAAAAAGCTTTTAAACCATTTTCGATGTTTACGATAAGCGAGTGGAGAAGGACCCTCTTAAGTACCTACGCTAGGCAACTATACTACCTATATACCCATCTACGCACTACACCAAATCTTTGTCCCCTCACGCACACCACGCCACGTCTTCTGGCAGACTCAGCGGCGTTTACGTAGATCGCCGCACTCCGCTGGTACTGAAAATACTCGTAGTCACTCCGGCACTCTGTAGACTTCAAGATACTATTGTAACTCACTCTCCAGTCACTCAATTCTACTCTCATACTGGAGAAAAAGTGAGAACTTTGTGAGTTCTTTACTACGGTATGAGAAGTCACGAACTCATGCGTTGGTAAAGAGAGCGATGAAGATAGGATATTTTTGAGAGAAATTTATATAAAAAACTATTTACAAAAAGAAAAACAACACTAAAATGTGCAAAACAACTCCTGAAGTCGGTGAGTGCGGTAGTTTTTTTTTTGTATTAAAGTCAGTTCTATATTTTGTAATAGTTTTTTTTTTTTAGGTAGGTACTAAGTTTCACTTCCCCTGTTCAAAGGGTATTTTCCCTACACCTGCACTTTGGAGGACCTAAAACGCCACTAACGCCGCTATAAACGTGGCAACGTACTGGGCCCAAAAACTTTGAGGGCAACGAAAACCGGCAATACGAGAAGACGAAGAAAGGATATTTTTGGAGCATATTGTCACTTCTGCTATTTTAGACATAAGTACGATACAAAGTACATAGGTGCACTCAAGGACGCCGACTTCGTGAGTACACGGGGTCTTTGGCACTCACGACATCTAAAGACTAGGTGCATAATGCCTGCGAGAAGTGCAATGTCAGTGTAAAGTAATGTATTCCTCTAACCTGCTGTCCCATAATTTTTATTTTGTCATAATTTTGAAAATAAACTTTATTTTTCTTTACGCTATCAATGTTGCGATAGTTCGAGCTCATTTCGTTAGTTCTTACTTCCTCAATTAAAAATCTTTTATGCAATAAAAGAACTGATAAAAAGTAAATTAAACTAACATGATGCAAGGTGTTAAATTTTCCGTCCACTCCCGAGTGGAGCCAGAGTGATGATTACACACCTCAACAAAAAGGAACCTAATAATCTCACACGGTTCTCACTCCTACAAGAGCGAGAATCTCTCGACTACCACTAGTACCTCGCCGCCGTGACGTGTGACGTAGTGATTCAGTGCACACGTGACGGACACTGACAGATCGTAGCACTCACATTTATCACGCAAGTAACGACACGTGTAGTTAGCAGTGTTACAATAATCATGGACTAAAGTAGTAAAGAGAGCAGTGGTGGCCGAGTGGTTATGGCCCCGACTTCCGATTTGTAGGTCGCGGTTTACCTAGCCACGTAAACCCAGCCAGGTGCAGTACTTAGTGTAATTTTCTTTATCACCACTGCTCTCAAAAGGGTGAAGGAAAACAACGTGAGGAAATCGGCTCGGCCCCTTTATGAAAGACAGGAAGAAACCGGGTGGGTTTTTAGTCAGTTACAGTCTGACACTATCTCTCGCTCCGCCCATGAGTGGGGGTTTGTCATTAGATGATTTTCCCACCATAAAAAAAAACCAGCCAGGCTTTGTGTAATTGTTTTCATCACCACTGGTCTCAAAAACGGTGAAAGAAAACATCGTGAGGAAACCGGCGTGTCCTAGAACCAAAAATTCGAAGACATGTGACATTCACCAACCCGCACTGGGCCTGCGTGGTGGACTACGACCCATTCTCTCACTTATAGAGGAGACCCGAGTCCCAGCAGTGGGACCATTAAATAATAAAATTCCTTCCTAGAGTTTCCTAGCGTGATCACATTAGGAATAAAGATATTCGCAGGAGAATCAAAGTAGCTAACATAGCACTTTTTTATGGTGGGAAAATCTAATGACAACCCCCGCTCTTGGGCGGAGCGGGAGATAGTGTCACACTCTTACTGACTAAAACCCATTCCGTTCCTTCGTGCCTTCATACCGGGGCTGAGCTACTTTTCGAAATTAACCCTGGCCCCAGTGGGCTTCGACCCAGCTGAGCCCCTGCTGTTGCTGACAACTCCTTGAGGCACGTGGGAACAGTGCGCTCCGTCAACATGGGCTCAGTCCGGACAGTTACCGGATGGGTGGAGCTACCCATTGTTTGCTTTCCCCAAGCCCGCACCTTCGGTGGCCAGCCGACATAGCCCAAAGAATCGCCAAAGTTATGTGGCAGGGACCAGGGTGAGCTTCCCTTTGCCGTCCGTAAACCCACGCCTGCGGTGGCTGGAAATTGAGTTCGGGATCCCGGAGAGGCTGTCCGTAAAGAAGCCCGTTACCTCACATGCGAGGGCACCTGCTTCGCTAGTATTCTGCTTCAGAAATTTAATAGAAGAGGAAGAATTAGAAAACCATGGTATGATTTTGGATACTGTAATATTGTCTTCTAATGCTTTTAATGAAAAAAAAAATTTTCGTAACAAGCTTTTATGGTTCGGTATACCCAGGTATACCTATATAATTGATACTTGTCAAGACGAATCATACGAGCCCGAACTCGATGGTGTAATGTCGTTTAACTACCTACCAAGTTCCTATAGCCATATAGGAACTTGGTAGGTAGTTGATGAACCGAAAGATGGAACCTTCTGGTTCCATCATCAGATCAGCTCAAAGTCAAAATAATTTTGCATTGTCATCTGATTTACACATGCATGCAAAATTTCAGCTCAATCGGTAGCCGGGAAGTTGATCAAATTTAATTTGCAAGATTTGATTACAGATAAACATCGGGACAGGTGAAACTAAATAAAAGCTTGTAAAAAGCCATAACAGTCATCTAAATAATTCAAATCTGCAAAGTGCTATCAAAATAGGGAGAGGTTTATGATTGATTTTTATGATGAGGGGAACTTGTAACGATCCAACAGAGTTTTTTTATACGGTCTACGTGTCAACGTCAAGATTGAGCGCTGACTCTGGCAAAAATTTGGTTTATAATTGTCAAACCAAAAATACAATTGATTTGTTTTTTTTTTTAATTTGGTTTATAGTTTTCTTTTTTTTATAGCGACTTAAATACACTGCTTTATCCCCCGTTTCAGCATCTCCCCCGAGATAATTTTATTACATTCAGAATGGGCGCGCATCGCCCCCACGAGGAAAAGAAAAAAAATGGGCGCGCATTATGAAAACAGATTTTTATCGCTACAAAAGTTTACTAGTTTTACAGTTATTTTCTTCGGGTATCATACGACGTTTGATACCCGTGATACGTCGTATGATACCCGTGAGTAATTAATGATTACCGTTTTCATGGCTCGGCGTAAATACCGCCTCGGTAATCACTATAAACTAGTGCGCCACACCATCAACGATTGCATCACTGCTTACTATCAGGTGGGATCGCAGTCAAGCACTAGTTTATATCAATAAAAAAATAGAAGCAAAATGTGCACTCTGCTTTACTAACAAAATCATATTCTTTATTAATAAAAATTTATGATATATTTGGGAGACTATAAAACTTTATGGTTTGTTTATAATAATGTAACTCTTGATGCGCAGTCTTTTGTTTTGAGAAATATTTATAGCTATTAGTTTGAACTTTGAACAGATGCAACACGTCCGCGATATTAATCTATTGTGTTTTATCATGGAAGTAACTGCACATGGCTTTTACAGGATATTATGAATCAATCAATATTTGGCATAATACAGGGTTATTCGTAAAACACTAGCAACCTCTTAAATGCTAGCTAAGAACATCATAAACAACAACTTTTGTTCTATTACTTTTAAAATCACTACATAGTATAAAAAAGTCGCTTTTTCTGTCCCTATATCCCTATGTACGCTTAAATCTTTAAAATTACGCAACGGATTTTGATGCGGTTTTTTTTTAATAGATAGAGTGATTCAAGATGAAGGTTTATATGTATAATAACATCCACTAAATAGTGGAGAAATACTGTTATCCGAGCGAAGCCAGGGCGGGTCGCTAGTTTATCATATTTTGGTTCATAAGACTTACATACAAAAATGAAAATATTTAAATTTAACGTTCCAAATATTACGAAGTCTACGCAAAGCAAGCGATAGTACAATAGCGGAACTAGCTGAACATGAACTTGACCTATTTACGGGCGACCCTCACTAGTCAGTCAGTCGCATTGACTCGCTTGCGTCGCGTCATACGTATTCTTGTAGTGAAATTCGGCTGTGCGGATCTTTAGATAATGGTGTATCAATATTCTAATGTCCAGTACAGTACAATGTTTTGGAAGCCTGCTTACTATTATTACGAGAACAGTGCGCAGGACCCGTAAGTACATACAGCAAAATACAGAGTTAAAATGTGTTACATAGAACAACAAAATCAAATCTTGAAGGTTTGTTTTTGGTAAATGTGTTGTTTTGCGGTTATCTTCATTTCTGATTCGATCACGCAAGGAAACTCCCAGCATAACCCTTTCCATTGCCCTTTGGGTGACTTTAAGCCCAATGAGGCCCATTGTGAGCGACCACGTTTCGGCACCATTGTCATCACTGGCAACACGCACTGGTCATAGACTTTCGTCTTGAGACACTGTCGTATATTGGACGCTTATAAATATTATCGGATGCTTATTAATAATTGAACTGGGCAGGTCCCATCTGCCGCATGTCGCAACAAAATTGGGCGAAAGCAACAACTGACTGGATTCCGAGCAACAGGAGCCGGCGACGCGGTAGGCCCAGAAGGAGATGGCGTGACGAATTGGACTCCTACCTTAAGAGGGTCCTTCTCCACTCGCTTATCGTAAACATCGAAAATGGTTTAAAAGCTTGTTACTTCATTTAATGCAATCCAACGCGATGTTTGAAGAAAAGGCAACGCAAAAAAAGAGAGATAACGCCTGGAAACTCTGTTAGTATTCGGTAATTCCGAGATTTACTCGAAAATTTCACAAAACTTGCTCCAGGAAATAGCTGTTTTTTTTAAACCCTTAAAAGTTTTTGGAAAAAGTTGTCATCATTTAGAATCTTAATAAAATTTGCAAGGTCTCTAAAGGATTACTTTTTTGACTTTTAATTTTTAGGCAAATTATGAAGTTTCAAAGTTCATACAAAATAGGACATTTTCAGAGGTTTTTACTGGATTAGTTTCACACAAATTTAGAAATTGGTTTCTTTAGAAACCTAGATAATATCCACAAGATACTGTGTTTCCAAAATATCTAATGAAAAGTGTGTAATAACGTCATAATCAGTTAAGAGCGGTTGTATGAAAAACAGTGAAAATGTGAGTAGTGATGAACCACCTTAAGGATTGGCCAGAGGTGGCTAAGGACAGAAAAGAGTAGAATAAAGGAAGGGAGGCCTTTGCCCTGCAGTGGGACACAACAGGCTCATAATAATAATAATAAATAATTAACGGGGATGTAAAAAGTAAAAATAAAACAATTTGTTTACAAGGAAACTCACAAAACAATGTTTACAATACACAGTTTATGTTGCGGTTTGGTTGACTGCATTACGAAACAGCTGATCTATTAAAATTAACGTCGTAAATAATATGTTCCTGTTTTAAAACGATAGCTAACTTATTTTTAATTAAACGTTCCAAGTTTAAAGTGAAATTGAAGAGGATAACGGGGGCTACAATTAGATATTTTAAAATTGAATACTGCCCCCCTTCTTTTACGGGGGGCAAAAATCATCCAATGACAACCGCCACTGTTAGGTTGAGCGGGAGATAGTGTCTCTTAGTGACTAAAAACCCACCCCGTTCCTTCTAGCCTCTTCATACAGAGGCTCGAGCTTCTTTTCAGATAACCCTGGCCCCAGTAGGCTTCGACCCAGCTGGGCGCCCCTGCTGTGATACTGCGCCCCTCGTGCACCGATTGTATATTAGATACGTCTTCGTCTATACAACCTGAATGACCTTGAAAAACGTTTAATTATCGTTTTGTTCACGTTTGTACGAATTTTTTTTGGCCGATTTTGGTTTCTATAAGTATCTTACTTTTTCCTAGAAAAATCCAGAAAATGATTTTTTTTTTGTGATTTACGTAAAAATGCTCAATTACGTAATAATAATACTCCCCCGTCGCTATTTTCAAAATAAACTAACTTACTTTCTAACTCTACTGGGGCCAAGAATTTGTTTCTGAAAGGAAGATTAGGCCGCGGTACGAAAGGCATCGAAAGAACAGTGAGTTTTAGTCAATTAAAGTCTGACACTATCTCCCGCTCCGCCCAAAAGCGGGGGATGTCATTGGATGATTGTCAAACCTGAAAAAAAAATTACTTTGGTACGTGCTGGAAGAAACTATATATCTCAGTTTGTATAAGTACATTTCTCGTATCGATTCATACATGGTTTCTTTAGAAAAAAGATAGAAATAAATCCACGCGTTAAATGTCTTAAAAATTAAAATTAAATAGAGCGCCATCTAGTGCACATTGTGATTACTATAGCAACAGAGACAAACAATGAAATTTTACACAGCGCCATCTAGTAAACGTTACAGAGACTACGGCGTCAACTTACGCGAGAAATATCTTCATCTTTGCAGGAAAATACTAACAGTATTCGTAAAGAGATGGTGCTAGCTATGCGAAAACTGAAAAGTTTGCTGAAAAATAGAATCCTGAAAGTGATAAGGATACAGGTCTTGTGCTGGTTAAGTATTATTGATAGTATATAATATATGTAGCATTTTCGCAATATTTAAACGAAAAGTCAAATCAAATAGTTATCATGACTTCAAAAAATGTCCGATGCCAAATTAACTGTTTTTTAAAAAAAGGTCTTCCCCAAGCTTTGCCATAACTACCGAACCGGTCCCCTAGTCAAGGTATTCATAGGTACCTACTAATGACCTCAAGAAACACCGGGAAAAACGCCTATCAATTTACCCCTCCTCTATCACCCCTCACAATAATCTATTTAGGTCACCATATTTACATTGTAATAAAGTGATCCGCCATTTTATTTCCCAACAGAGATGCTGCAATAGAGCATAAAAATTTAATTTTCCCATGACATGGAAAATGAGGTCGCCATTGCAGCGTCAGATTTTAATGATCGAGCTGGTTATAAAAAAAAAAGACGATTCCACCTCGATATAGTTGAATGACTCGCAACTCGCATCTTAATTACTAGTCTTAAACACAAAAATAGACAGATAGGTAGATTTTATAATGTATACAAGGTGTTAGGGACAGCTCTCCGCAAACTTTAAGGGCTTGCCCAGTAGATGAAACTGAACAACCTTCCACAAGATTTATTCAGGAAATGAAAATTCAGCCTCGCCATACAAATTGTCATCAAGTTTATAATTTTGTATGGTGAGGCTGTTTTTTTTTTTCATTTACAGAATAAATATTAGTAGACTGGTCATCGGTAGGTACACCTTGTAGGAGGCCTTCGGACACTGCATCTTCCAGTACGCGGTCGCCACTTCAGAACCTTTCGGCCCCAACGCTCATCTGTTCTGCGAGCAATGTGCTCTGCCCATTGCCACTTTAATTTGGCGAACGTTTGAGAGAGCGTTCGCTTGGGGTTTATTGCTTGGATAATAATAAATTATTAAATTATTTAGTAGAATAATTAATTAATTATTTAATTAATAGTAGGTACTTACTTACATTTTTATACAAATGGAGAAAGTTATCATTGCGATTGCGACTGAGGTGGAATTTGCACGAGCGGTTCCCGGCAATGTAATAGATATAATTCAAATCTGGAAAAAATGTTGATGCGTCTTTTTTACTAACGGGGGCAGCGTAGGCGAGGGCCACATAAAGCAGTGTTGCGACGACAAATTAATAATAATAATAAGTAATTAGGACAACCTATTTTTTTATAATATCGATGGGATTTTTAATTTTTCGAAACTTTTAAATGCGACACGAATAACGCCGTCTTCATAATTTCTGAAAAATATTTTCCTCTCAGCCTTTTCTTTTAATTTTATGGTGCACGAGCTGTGGTGTTGGCTTTCATAATAAATTTTAAAAACGTTAAGCGTCCTCTTCTTTTGAGATAGCAAAGTTTTTATCTTTTGAAGTAGTTGTTCTTTTTCTTAACTAAAGTTAGTTGTAACTTTTAACTATCTTTATTTTAACGGTTGAGCAGTTAAGGGCAGTTAGTGAAATTTTCAAACTGTTTTTTACTTTTCGAATACCGTAATTAGAGATACAATAGAAAGACAATGAGAGAGTGTTCGCTTGGGGTTTTTCATTATTAATTAACTGCTCCCAGCGGCTTCACCCGCGTGATAGCAGAAAATTATCCCAAGGGAACATACTTCCGGGATAAAAAGTATCCTATGTCCTATTCCAGGACATGGTCTATCCGTGTACCAAGTTTCATCAAAATCGGTTGTGCCATTTAGGCGTGCAGACGTAACAAACAAACAAACGAACTCACTTTCGCTTTTAAAATATTAGTAAGGATTCTATTAATTCATTAGCATATAGCATTGCATAGGTGTAATAAGGTGCAATGTTCCCACTGCTGGGACACAGGCCTCCTCTCTAGGAGAGGGAATGGGTCTCAATCCAACCACGTGGGCCCAGTGCGGGTTGGTGGATGTCACATGTCTTCAAATTTTTTGGTTCTAGGACATGCCGGTTTCCTCACTATGTTTTCCTTCACCGTTTTGAGAGCAGTGGTGATGAAATAAATTACACAAAATAATGCGCCTGGCTAGGTTTGAACCCACAACTCGTAGGTTGCTGTTACCGCTCGGCCAGCACTGCTCTCTCTGACGGACAACGGAGTCTTAGTAATAGAGTCCATTCTTTGGTGTTTCACTGTTTAGTGATTTTTACATAGAAGTCGGTTATACTTCTTTACAAAAGGTTTTTACAGCAGGTAAAGTTACGTAACTCCAACGCTCTATTAGCGGTTCAGTTGACTGAAAACTAAAGGTCAATGACACGTCAAAATCGATGTTTTCAATGTCAAATGTTTCTTCAAGCATACATACACGTTTTCCTTTTAAATTATACGCAACTAACCTAGGCAACCTAGTTAGGAACTAGAAAATAAAGCTATTATGACTAAGTGTAGGCAGCCTTTTTTTCTTATATTAATAATAATATATAATAATCAATAAATAATAATAAAAAATAATGTCCCGATACCGGTGGGACACTATTTTTTATATTTTTAAATATTTTTTATTTTTTATTTCAATATTTAAAAATATAATTTATATCTTTATAAAGTGAATAAATATATAATAATAATATTCCACAACTATTACACAACGCCGTCCCAAGCTAAGCAGCTGCTTGTGTTATGAGTACTAGACAACTGATAAACATACTTATATATTTCTAAATACATACATGTTATAGATAAATTATACCCAGACACAGAACAAATGATCATGTTCATCATATAAACATTTGTCCAGGGTGGGAATCGAACCCACGACCTCCGGCATAGCAGTCAGGGTCACTAACCACTAGACCAACAGGCCAGTCGAGTATTATAATACTAAGAAATTAGAACTTTATACCTGAGTCAAATCAAAATCAAAAGCATTTAAGTATTTCAAATAGACCATTTGCAGGCACTTTTGAATACCTAGTCAAATGTCGGTCAGTCCAAAAAAAAAGTGAAGCGAAATTGCACGTTCCAAAGCGTAGATCTCTATGGAGAAGAACGTGCAAGACACTCCATGAACACTCTTTTAAATCATATTATGAGTTACATATAGGTAATCATGGATACATATTTCTTGTTTCTTGTATTATGTGCGCACAATGTAGTCGTCTTTCTATACATACAGGGTTATTTTTACTTTACAATTTTCAGATTTATTCTTATATGAGCCTTTTCTTAATGACAAGAAGCATGATCTCATAGCATAAGTAATAGAAGATTTCTACGTCGTCTAATTACACCTAGATTACACCTAGACACAGAACCACTGATCATGCTCATCACGCAAACACTTATCCTGGGTGGGAATCCAACCCACGGTCTCCGGCATAGTAGTCAGGGCCACTGACTACTAGACCAAAAAGAGGCTAAAGAGGCTAAGAAGTTTATTTACATATTAGTAAATGTAATTTTTCATAATATCTTTGTTTCATTTTAATAATAATAATAATAATCCTTTATTGTCAGGCAACTAAGGCCCATAGATAAAATACACAAATAATCTTACAAAATAATAAACAAGAGGTTACTATTTTATGACAGAATTGCCCTTGTTTAAAGTTCTAGAAATCTACAAAAGAAGGTCTTTCATTTGGTGGCAATGACCGTATTTAGGTGTCGATGACTTTTCAGGTCCGTGAGATTATTCAACTGCAAGTGTTTCTAGGTGATGGGCGGAAAACCTAGGTAGGTCATGACTAGCGGCTGCTCACGACCTAGAGATCTGACGAGGTCTTTCAATTTTCTTAAGCAGAGATCACCTCAAATCCTTTAGAAGATCCGATACCTACATCTACACTAATCTATACTAATATCATAAAGAGGTAAAATTTGTAAGTTTGTATGTAGGGGGTTATCTCTGTAGGCGGGCGAAGCCGCTGGCAAAAGCTAGTATAATATAGAGGTAAAGTTTGTTTTTTTGTTTGTAGAAGGTAATCTCTGGTAGTACTGGTCCGATTGCTAAAATTTTTTCACCGATAGAAAGCTACTTAATTCCTGAGTGATATAGGCTATATACAGTACGCGTGCGAAGCTGCGGGTATAAGCTAGTGTTTAATATTTATACGCTCCTGTCCAACCGCTATCTCACAAATGATGGTTAGCGACGCTGTGGCCGACGATGGAGCACGTTGCCTAGAAGCAATTTATTCACTCTTGACTTAAAGACTCCTAGGTCGTAGTTATCAGGAAACACAGACTCTGATAGGGAAATCTCCTGCTTAGCTGTACGCACAATGAGTGTATTCCCGAAACGATTTGTGCATAAGTTACTCAAGAAAGTGCTAGTCTCTATCTATGGGTTAAAGGTTGACTGGTAGAAAATGCATAAAGCATTAATCATTAAACCCGCCTCTATGTTTTAATGCGCATAAAGTATTTTAAGTACAATAAAAAGAGATGCGTATTTTGATCAAGTTGTGGCAAAATTTGTATTTTAATCAACATACAACAATTATAAATTAATAGCTATATACAAACTTAAAATAATAGTACGTTAAAAAGGCTGAAAAACGGGAAAAACTCAAAGGGCATCAAAAAATTTGTCCACATCGATGTCAATGGGAAAAGTGCCCAGAACGCTGGCAGCATTGCCACGCTGAATGGCAATGCGGAAGCATTTAATGAATATATAAATAGTTAAGTGAAAACTAAAGATTTAAGTCAGCCTGTGTACTTTTGTGTGTATGAAGTATTAAATAAATAAAGTTTAAATTTCTAATCAGCTTGAAAAGTCGTTAAACTCGATTGCAAGCATGAAGAGCTACTATTGCTCTAGATAATGTTGTGCCCGACAGGCAGAGGACTGGCTTCCTGACAGCACTGGCCTTAAAAATAGCGATTTTATTGACTTCCCATCCTGACATATGGCTACTACACGCCAAACGTAATCTTAGAGACATGCCGAGCTTAGTAATTGGATTATCTGTGACTAGCTTTTGCTCGTGGCTTCGCCCGCTTACATAGAATATAGCCTATGTCACTCAGGAATAAAGCAGCTAAGACATAGCGCGAACTGGTGACTTTTGTCACCGTGACAATAAATTTGTCTCCCATTTTTTTTAAATGTCACATCTTCAAGTGCGCGCACTACATGTTGGTGATGTTGGGTTCATAAGCACGGTGACTTTTTTGTCAAAAGTCACCAGTGCGCGCTATGGCTAACTCGGCTAACTATCGATGAAAAAAAAATTAATAGCAACTCGAGCAATACCTACTTTCAGAGAATACTTCCTACAAACTTTTCCTTATAAAAGTGTAAAGGACTTTTTTTTGAAGTGATATAATACAGTACTTGACTTCAATCCCACATGATGGTAAGCAGTGATGCAATCGTTGGTGGTGAATCGCACTAGTTTAAGAGCCTATTCACTCTAGCCTTGAAGACACCTGAATTATAATCGTAAGGGAAGACCGCAGCAGGTAAATTGTTTTAAGCTTGGTTTGATTATTTCAATTGAGGATGAGGAATGATAAGAATGATAAAATACTTCGATTTGCTTGGAGAAGCTAGGGAATTGCTGAAAAGGAAAAACGAATGAAAAGGACCGAAAATTCCGCTCCTCACGAGGCTCACAATCCAGAAAATAGCTCATAGCTCGAAGAAACACAAAGGAATTCTTCGCGGAAAACACAAAAGGGGCCTCACACGCCAGGCACAAAAAGGAATAATTCACAATGATGAAGGAACGACTCTTTTACCTCCTTTCCTTGGTATGACCTAAAACATTTCCAGCATTGCAGCTTATGGCTCAAAATCAGCTGCAATGCGCAACATTCAAACTAGCACAAGAACCACAAGGTAAAATACTACAAAAGTCATTCACCCTCCATTCTATACGCCTCACAGCTCACCACACGTTTATTATCTGTCAAATTATAATCGCCATTTTCATCTCGGCACGATTTTGACATTCTCCTGAAATTGATTAGGATTTTTACTGCACCATTACACGCGTGCAAACAAAAAATATACACATCGGACGTCCGCCTTCAATCAACAATCATTATTTTGCAATTTTACGACTCAAATGAAGCAATAGAATCGATGAAAAGACAATTTAGAATCGAATTAACACGCAGAAATGTCACATTTGGCGCGTAAACGTCAAACGTCAAGCGGCCATCTTGTGCGAGCTTATTGGCCCGTTCGGTAGGGTTGTTTGAGCGGCGAACGGGCGGACGTATGCCTGTCTCTGTCGCGCTCAGTTACATAATACGGAAATGGGGGAGCAGTGTTAAGTTTTGTGGCAAGTTCCGCATGCGGCCACTGTCGGGGGGTAGTTATTGATTTTTCAAGGAGTTTGCGGCAGTCGCCTAACACGCCGGTGCCCAGCGCGAAAAACACATCCGAATCGCGCTCGCGTTTTTACAAAAAACACAATTATTTATCCTAAATTCTAATTTTACAGTTCAATAATCCGATTTCTGTTGTATTTGTTCTATAAACAGTTGTTTGTGTGGAGATTTTTGTGCTGGAAAACTCATTTCGTAAGTGTTTGAAGGTTCAATTGTCACATTTTTATTCTAAGTCACCATTTTAATCACGTTTTATGTGTCGTTGGAGGCATTTTATTGTATTATACTGTGTATTTTATTCCATCTTTGATTTTAAGGCGTAGGCATCGCCAGTTGTGTTATGTTAATTGCTGTCAGCTGTTTGACGCAGCCGTGCAGCTAATTAAATGTTAGAAAGTAAAAAATATTTACGACGATTGCACTCAATAATTTTTCACTGAACAATAAAAATAGTAAAAATCTGACTTACCAATTTATCTAGAGGCTTGAGAAACCTGGTCCGAACCATCGCATGATGCACGTTCATTTTGTATTTTTATTTATTTTTTATTTTTAAATCTAATGGCACGTTCAAATCACTCGCACGTCAGTCCTCCACTGATTAAATCTCAATGATGCATATACACTGGCGGATGTATATGAAGCTCAATATTCTCTCTCGAATCAATAGTGTAATGTATAGTGTGGATGGGACAGATCTTAGTGAGGCGGAGATGTGGATGACGTCACAGATCGTTAGTGACACCATGGTGACGTCATTCGTCCTTGTTCACGTCCCCCGGGATGCCTATGGGTCAAAACCTCATTACTTTTAATATGGCTAGCTTAATTTCCACTATGCGAATATTAATGGCCCTGATCCACATGTTTTACTAGTGCTGTCTTATCCCTTATTAGATTAAGGGAGATCCAATTGATATGGTTGAGAAGGTAGACTGGGTCTTGCAGTCTTGCTTCATCTAGGCTTAAAGGATCATGAAAATCTATAAGACTTAGCCACCGGCAACCGGGTAACGGCATCGATTGCTCCGAATCCGTTTTTCGAATCGAAAAGTCATCGAAGACAGTGCAAGGTGAAGTATTTGTACCTGTCTTAAACTGATTTTATGATTTATATTTTATCTGCTTTTCCAATAACTGAAAGTTCTATGAATCTTTCTAAAATACCAAAATTGATTACATTTGACAACAGTAATCATCTTCATAGTTTAAATGATCAATGACTCCATCAAACAGCTGTTCTAAAATTTTCTTCTACCACAAATCCTTTACAAAATGCCCTACCTTGTCTGCAGTTAAATTTTCAAGGCTTCCGATTCCAATACTAAATAAAAAAGCAGTTGATAATATCGGCATTGCAGTATAAACATTCAATTATGGATATTGGTAACATGCTTTAGAATTCAAGGAACCATTTCTATTTTATTTTTGTCATCGATCAGTTTGATATAGGTAAGCATTTGCGTAAATTAATTATTACTTTCTTCTTTATTGAAAATGATTGGTTCTCATAAATACCAATATATAGCTTACATTCTAAACTTATCAATATCGTCAGTATCGTCTTAATTAATTAACTGTCATCTTTTATTTCCTTTTTAATGGCACCACCCATCAAGCTCTCAAAATCTGGAGGTTTATTACCCATAACCATTGAATACGTACGGCGTTGCGCCACCGGTACATAGTTAGACATCCCACCCATACGCACAAAGCGTTTTGGGAATACATTTATTGTGCGTACAACCAAGGAGTGCTGTGAATTCCCTGCTGGAGTCTGTATTTCCTGATAGCTACAACAAATGGATCGACTCGACTTAATTACTTACTAAACTACTCGACTAAATTTTTGGTGTTCAGACACGTTTAGCTACTAAATTACTCGCTACTCGACTAAAATACTAGCGTAGTATGGACTAGGCTTTAGAGGTCTTTAAGTCAATAATGACTAGGTTACTTCTAGAGAAGCGTCCATATCGACCATATCCTCGCTTACCATCAGGTGAGATGGTGATCAAACGCGACCAGTTTTACTTGGCCATTTCATGAAATTATCAATTTTTATGATTTGGCCACGACATATAGACTCATAGACTATCCTGAGCTTGCCATGTGGTCTGCTCTGCCGACAATTTGTACCTAACAAATACATTGGACACCTTCAGAGTCGATATCATAATCTATTCGTATCAATACCATCTCCTCCATATCCTCGCTTACCATCAGGTGAGACGGTGGTCAAACGCGAGTCTACCAATAATAAAAATAAAATAATGATCTATTTAAAGCTCTAAAACCCAACACACTTAAGCTAATCAATCATCGTTACCATCATCAGGCCAATCTTATCAGTCACAGATAAGTGGAGGACCTTTTTCAGGGCAACTGAGTTGATCTTCATTGTTCACTGAACTCAAAAGAGGCATGCGCGGTTATCCGGATGAAAACCCTGATTTTCGATTTTATCTTTTCTTTCTGCGGTCCTTTTTTTCTTTTTGTGGTCTTATTTTATCTGTCCTTCGAGCCGGATAGATTGGAATCGTCGGACGATTTGTATTTGAGTTATGACGATCATTTGTTTAGTTTTGTCTCTCTTAGATCTTTGTAGAATATGTTTATTATTGAAAGCATTTGCTATTAAAATGACGATTGAAGCACTATCGGGATGTTATAAATACGGCAGTATCTACCTAGCTAAGTACGTTTGCTTTCTGGGAATCATTCACGAACTGCTGTAACACGTCTTTTAGCGTTATAGAAGGTTTCAAGCCAATATCTAAACAAGGCTGCCAGTCTTCTAGGTACGTATCCATTGTGTCCAAATGACAGTGATGTGGAGAAGTAGTTCGACATGGATAGACACGCGTTGGGCCGCTATCTCACCTGATGGTAAGCCATAATGTGGCCGACGATGGAGCACGCTTGCCTAGAAGTAATTTATTCAATCGTGACTTAAAGACCCCCAGGTTTTTGCTATCGGGAAACACAGACTCCGACAGAGAATTCCACTTTTTGTATACACTTAGACATACTAGCCGAGCCCACAGTCTTATCATATTTTATTCAGCCACAAATATTCAATCCAAACCAAATTTTACTGACATAGTCCGAAAGAATGGCCGATTTAAGGATCCGTGGACAGGACACATTACTAATAGAACAGATAGTCGATGGGGCTGAAATATTCTGGATTGAAAACCGCGTACTGGAAGACGTAGCGTTGATGCCACAAACTGGGCTGATGACCGGAATGATGACGGGAATCTGATGGATATGAGATGCACAGGACCGGTCGTTGTGGTGACACTTGGTGAGGAATATTATATGTTCAACAGTAGGCGTCTTTCGGCTGAAATGATGATGATGATGATGAGGCAATCTTTTTACCTAAGGGTAAAAAGATGTATTAAATATGAGCCACGGAACAGGCTCATATTTAATACATCTTTTTACCCCACTGTAGGAAAATACTTTCCATCTATCTTGTAACTTTTCCCAGTCTACTAGAAATTTGGAGATTAAAAATTAACTTGCTAATCATCACAATGCGATACAGTAGGTTCTTGAAACAGTGTTTCCTTTAAAAGGTTAAATAATTTTGATATTGTTTCATAACTACATAGTGACCCACCTTAGGTTCGTATAAGTGTTAGAAATTTTGGAAATTCTTGACTTTTTTTACAAGCTTATAATAATATTTAGTTTCACCTGCCCTTATCCCGTTTTATTTGGGGTCGGCGCAACACGTTTTTTTCTTCCATTCTGTCCTGTCGCTCATCACGTTATCACTAACTCCCTTTTCATTCATATCACCTCTCACACAATCTATCCATCTTTTCTTTGGCCTCCCTCTCCCTCTCCATCCATCCACAAGTAAATTCATAACTCTTTTTAGCAACATACGTTTCATCTCTCCTTTTTACTTGACCATACCAAGACAAACGATTCCCTTTCAACTTTTCAGTCACTGGCGCCACTTTCAAACTTCACACCACATCCATCTTAATTCATGAATCCCCAAGCGACCACCGGTGGCCGCGCATCTATTGTCTTACTATTGTGTCTCTAATTGACGGTATCTGAAGGGTTAACATTCTCATCTCCGCTACATGTGATCTTTTTTCATCCGTCTTTTTCACAGCCCAACATTCTGATCCATCTTCAACTTGAGGGGCATCCGTGGATCACAAGTTGTTACCGTGACCTGTCGCCATTTCATCCATCCTGCGTTGAGTTGATTTGTTACGTCCCGGTCTACCTCACCATCCCCTTGCAAAAGCGACCCGAGGCACCGAAAGTCGGAACAGATCGGTATGGGCGTTCCGGCGAGAGCTAAAGGCACTGGAGTGGAGAGACCGCCGAAATCGTAGAACAAGTACTCCGTTTTGGTTCTACTCAATTTCAGGCCAACACTTTCCAGTCTATGCCACCACACCTCCAATCTGTTCTAGACCTCTAGGCCACTCTCCATCTCTATAAAAGCTTGCTATGAAAAAAATATTTTCATTAAAAGCTTGTTGACTATAATATGTATATAATATTATACACTTAAACCTTCATCATAAATCGCTCTGTTTATTGGTGTAAACCTCATGAACATTCGTTTAGCAGTTTCTGGGTTTATAGCGAGTTAGTTGATGAGACAGACGCGATAGTTAGACTTGGTTTTATATTTTGTGTTTTAGTATTACCTACACATTTTGTGTTGTTAGAGATTTCAATCTAGGATTTGCCAATAGCAGCCCATGTTATATTAATAAGCTGGCTTGTTTACTAAAAGCAATGGCACTAATTCATGTTTATCTTATTCCAATCACTTGTTATCTAACGCTAAAACACGCTACAGAATTTGAATTGAATACACAAACAGAAAATTAGGATATCGTTCGTGTACTGACTGGAAAATTTAGCGTAACGAAACATTCTTATTTAAACAATCTTAATTGGAGGGACTGAAATATTAGTAATTCCTACGATGTGGCATGATAATTAGACTTCATTTGAATGAAATTTTCGTGATTTTTTTAGGAATCTACTCGTATTTGTTCTATCAAGTAACTGTTATACCATTATTTCGGTTAAAATGCACCTTTTTGAGAGAAAATAAATTATATTTAATATTTCGTTTATTCATCACACTATATTTTTAAATATTTCAATCATCATCATCATCATTTCAGCCGACAGATGTCCACTGTTGGACATAGGCCTCCCCCAAGTGTCACCACAATGATCAAAAAAAATTAAAATAAAAAAACATTCAAAAATAGTAGCCTACCGGTATCGGGAACAGGGTCCAAACTACCGACACGGTGGTCAGGGTTCCAGAGAGAGGAACCTCCTAACTATGCGGCTTGTAAGCCATTTCCAAAAGTACAGTTTTCTAACAAGCCCTTGATCCAGTCGCTTAACGAAAGCCTCCTAAGGTGTTGATCGAGGCTCCTGGCTATTAAGCCATCCATATTTATTATTATTATTGTCGTTGCCCTTTGAATCAATGTGGATCAATGTTAGCTTTATTTATTTATATGTATGTATAATAAAATGATAATAAATAATAATATCCACAACTATCACACAACGTCGTCTAGTCCCAAGCTAAGCAGAGCTTGTGTTATGATTACTAGACAACTGATAAACGCACTTATATATTTCTAAATACATACATATTATAGATAATCTATCTAAGTATGTATTCACTATTGCATTTGTTTTCTCATTTATTGAGTTGCACTTGCCATGTTATGTTTCTGCACCACCCTAAGGTCGACTGGCAGATAATGCCTAAGGCATTAAGTCCGCCTTTGTACAACTCTGTGCATAAAGATTTAAATAAATAAATAAACCACGGTAGTTGCTAACCTAAACATTTTTTTATTAATTCATGAATCCCCAAGCGACCACCGGTGGCCGCGCATCTATTGTCTTACTATTGTGTCTCTAATTGACGGTATCTGAAGGGTTAAATGAGTGGTTTTTTTTTCGGTGGGACTTTTACTGACTGAAAAGTCCACCCCGTTCCTTCGTTGCCTTCCATACCGGGGCCGAGCCTTTCCTTCAGAAGAAGACCCTTGGCCCCATTAGGCTTCAACACTGCTGGGCCCCAGTGGCGTAGCTAGGTCCTAAGGGGCCCCGTATCAAATAAATTTGAAAGTTTGTTTTTTTTTTTTCAACGAAATAGCTTTTACGAATATAGAAATAGTGCCTTGAGAGGCCTTAAAATTGAAAATGAGCTCATTTTATGGATCACTACTAAGGACGTACTAAAATTGGTTGAGTTTTTATTGTCGTCTTGTATGTAGAAAATGCTAAAAATAAAGGAGCGTGCTAAAAGCTATTTACAGAGTATCATATTATGAGTAGTCAATATTCATTCATTCCTGTCCATGAGAATTTAAGATTATGGACAACATGTTAAAAATTTTGGCCTAAGTCGGGGCCCCTGTGTCTTGGGGGCCCCGTATAATTGATACGGCAGATACGGCGGTAGCTACGCCCCTGCTGAACAGCTCTATCCCTCTTTCTCTCTCGCTCGCTTGCCATCCTAAAACGTCACGGTAAGGCTGAAGTACATTTTTTAAATTATATCTCTTTTTCTGGTCCAGTATTCGGCCACGGCGGCATATCTCAGCCAAATCTCCAGTCGCTGTTCAGCTGGAAGAAATTTAATTTTAAAGTAAGCAGCCTTTTAAAACTATATTAATAAAAAAAACTGACGATGATTTATAATAGCCGAAATAAGTTTTTGTGTACGAGAATTGATGTTCAATCTGTAGCTTGGAATGGCTGTTTATTTTTCTCAGAAGATCAAAACCTATATCTCTTTTCATGAATAACTATTGTACAAGTCGACAAATCTTTAGACAGCATTTTTCAAAAAGAATACTAAACAGGAACAGAATCAACTCAAGCGTGTTTACTCGGCCACAACTGCTCTCAAGGTATAAAAGCTATTTGTTTTTTTACGGTGGGCAAAAATCATCTGTCATGAGATACCCCGCTCTTGGGTGGAGCGGAAGATAGTGTCAGACTTTTACTGACTAAAAACTCACCCCGTTCCTTCTTGCCTCTTCATACCGGGGCTCGAGTTTCCTTTCTGATAACCCTGGCCCCAGTACGCTTCGACCCAGCTGGGCCCCTCCTGTTGCTGACAACTCCTTGAGGCGCGCGGGAACAGTGCGCGCCGTCGACGTCTTGGTCTCGGTCCGGACAGTTACCGGACGGTCGGACAGCGAGCTACCCATGGCTCGCCGTCCGCGAGCCTGCGTCTACGGTGGCTGGAAATCGGGATCGGAATCCCGGCGGCGGCGGCAAGGGCGCCGTAGCTTAATACGGTCGGCCTCCTCCTTTGCCAGCATTACTGCTTCGCAAATGGAGGCGATCGCCTGCCATTCCTAAGGTATAAGGGTTGCATTCATTCCTAAATCTAAACCCTAGGTTCTCTAACTCACTTCATCTCACTCCACCAACAGCAAAAATCATTAGATGATACCTACCTTAAAAAAAAGATACGGATATAACTAGGTTATAAGGATAAACTCAACAGAAAAAATTTAATGTAGGATTAAACCAAGTCACAAACACTAGATCCGTCATAGACCATAGACCTACCCTCTCTCTCTCTTAGAAAGAAGGAAAGAAAAAAGAAAAATATTTCATTTGGCACACATGTAGAACCTTAAAGTTAAAAAAAAGAATACGAACATACCCAGTATGTGTCACGGTAATTGCACTAAATAGGTTCTGTACAGCAAAAAATTTGCTTCAAGTGTGCTAAAACTATTTCTTTTTATTCCACAACTATCACACAACGCCGTCTAGTCCCAAGCTAAGCAGAGCTTGTGTTATGGGTACTAGACAACCGATAAACATACTTATATATTTCTAAATACATACACATTATAGATAAATTAAACCCAGACACAGAATAAATGATTATGCTCATCCATCACACAAACATTTATCCACGATCTCCGGCATAGCAGTCAGGGTCACTAACCACTAGACCAACAGGCCAGTCGACTTCAGTCACCGGTGTCATTTTCAAACTTCCAATTACTCAACTCATATTCATACCCTCACGTAACACTCCAGCTTTAACAGCTCATAAAAAGTCCCATCAATAAATCAGATTTACAGCTAACTCCGATTTCAATGTCAAAAAAAGAATTTGATCGAAAGCAACCCTGACCTTTCTCAAGGACATGAAATTACAGGAAATGTACGGGTTTTAACAGTAAATACAAACGCTCAGCTTTGTGTTTCTAATGTTATTTATAAAAGGCTTTCCCTGAAAAGGTAATGAAAGCCCAAACCTATTAGATTGTTGAGAAAAGGTTTTAGCTTGAAATTAATTCTTCGGAAGATAAGGAATTGTAGAGACGGGCTGAAGGTATGGTTTCGGCCTAAACAACTGGTTTCGGCTTGAGATTTGGTTTTGGGCAAAAAAAGAGTTTTTTGTACAGAGTTATTTTTTTATTCTTTGAAATTTATTAACATACATATATACATCTTAATTATTATATTATAAACTAATAGGTATATTTCCAAACTTAAAGTAATAATATGTACAAGCGGGTAAAAAAACAAAAAGAACATATATCGCGTCAAAAAATTCGTCCACATCGATGTCAATGGGAAATGTGCCCAGAACGCTGGCAGCATTGCCACACTGGATGAAAATGCTGATTCGTTGACCGAAGAAAAGAAAAGTTTTTTGTATTATGTAAACTAGTACTTGTCTGCGATCTCACCTGATGGTAAGCAGTGGCGTAATCGTTGATGGTGAGACGCACTAGTTTATTAAAAGCTATATTTTAATTGGATGGTAAACTAGCGGCTCTACCGAAACCGGTGTTTTTGAGCTGTTGTAAATTTGTAAGAGATACCTAAAAATTGTCTGTGTTGTTAGTATACTATAATTTTTATGTAATTAACTATAATAAATCATTTAATGGATTATTAAGTATTTTATCGAAGTAATAAATATGGTTGTCACCGCTACTCAACAAAACAAGTAAAGCCTTCCGATTTCAATACATAGCTACTAGAAATTCTGAGCATCAGTCTATCCAAGGAGTATATCGTGTTACCCAGTAATTGAGTTGTGGAGGTCTGATGGACAGTCGTTCCATGTAAAAAACGGATATTCAGCCGCATATGGTTAGACTAGAAGCCGACCCCCAAGCTAATTGGGAAAAGGCGATCCAGATGATGATGAAAGTTTTAACTGTAGAATTAAGCAACTATATTGAAATATTTTTTTTTTATTTTTCTATTTTCACGGCAGTTTCGGTTTACGCCGAAGTAGAAGAGCCGAAAATTCGGCTACGATTTCGGTTTCGGCTGCAAATCATGTTTCGGGCAGTCACTAGAATATTATAATTTGGGCTGGTGTTGTGCGAAGGTAAGAAATATGAGTATAAACAAAACTGGAATGATAATACGGCTACGTGCTCGCTGTGACAAATCGTAAAGATGATGTTTCTTGGTTATGGCCTTTTTTGAGGTGGGATATCATCTTATGACTTTTGCCACTTTACAGTGGACGGGATATCAGGCTAAAACCTCACCTATGTTCCTTTAGTAGCTATTTGCTTTCAAGGACCACGAGTATCGCTTTCCCCATGCAGCTTTCGCTTTTTTCCCATGGTCCTACCATGGGAAAAAGTATGAAAGCCATACTCGTGCATCAGCCCTGCTGGGAACCTACAGTTTGCTAAAATCTCTTTGAGGTGCGCGTGGAATACTCGGCTGGTCTTTATAGGACAAGCGGACGGTGAGCTACTAATTGCTCGACGTCCGCAAGCCCGCGCGGCTACTTTGGCCGGAGATTGCTCTGCCATTCCCGAAGCCTGCGACGACTCCTATCATGGTGGTTGCGACCTTCCTCAACAAAGTGACCAATCCATCTTCACTTACTACTTTTCTCGATGGATGACTACTGTCGACGCCCTCTGCCCCAGCTAGGGGACATAGGATCTTAAGTCATAGTAAGTCAGTGATGCAATCTCTACTCTCGTCTACATCATCATCATCTTCCTGCCCTTATTCCGTTTTATTTGGGGTCGGCGCAACACGTTTTTTTCTTCCATCTCATCTACGGTGGCCGAAAATCGGGATCGGAATCCCGGCGGCGGCGGCGAGAGCGCCGTTGCCTGATGCGGTCGGCCTCCTCCTTTGCTAGCATTACTGCTTCGCAGAAGGAGGCGACCGCCTGTCACTCTTCCTTGCTGCGGACCATGGCCTGAACCAAGGCCCGGCGCGAGAGTTCTCCGCCGGCGATCGACCCCACGAGGGCACAGCAATGCTCCACCCAAGCAAGGCACACCACTACTGTATGCTCCACCGTGTCCTCAGGGCGTTCCACACAGTGGTAACATCCTGGCACATTTAAATTTAGCTAACAAACGAAATCTCATTCTCAAACAAACCTTTCTTCAGCGACTTAATTGTGTAGCCATTAATAAAGTCAAGTTAATTATAATTTGCTGACAAATGAAATTACCTTGTTAATTAGAACACGGAACACAACAGTTAATGATTTAACATCTCGACATTATCATGTTATTTATCTTTTTGAAGAAAGTAGCTTCAAGAATGTAGTAAGAGTGATAGACAGACATTGAAATCTGAAAGTGACGCTGGGGAAAAGTTACAATAGAATAAAATAAACTTTATGGCACATCAAAACTGTCTCAGGCTGCTCGGGATGTACCAAATAGAGCAACATTAACTACACTGCATACACGGGTGTATCATGCATGTGACATCCACCAACACGCACTGGGCCCGCGTGGTGGATTACGGCCCATTCCCGCTCCTAGAGAGAAGAGTCCCAGCAGTGGGAACATTAAAAAGGCTGATTGATCATGAAGAATGATTGTACCAAGTTTCGTTAAAATCCATCGAGTAGTTTTTGTTTCTATAAAGAACATACAGACAGATAGACAGACAGACAGACAGACAGACAGACAGACAAAAATTTTACTGTTTGCATTTTTAGCATCAGTATCGATCACTAATCACCCTCTGATAGTTATTTTGGAAATTGATTGATGATGATGATGATGATACACGGGTATCACACACGCCGATTTAGGCGCGTCGGTCTCCATATCTAAATCTACACTAATATCCTAAAACGTAGTATTTTTTATGTTTTTTTGTTTGTAGGAGAAAATATCTGGAAGTACTGGTCCGATTGCTAAATTTTTTGCACCAATAGAAAGCTGCTTTATTTCTGAGTGACATAGGCTATATTTTACGTACGCGGGTGAAGCCACAGGCAAATGATTTTTTATTTCTATTATGGACTAGTGTGTCACTCAGGAATAAAGCAGCTTTCTATCGGTGAAAAATCAAGCCAGTGCTTTTTTCTTTTTGTCAACGGGGAAAATCATCTTTGACGAAACCCGCTCTTGGGTGGAGCGGAAGACAGTGTCAGACTCTTACTGACTAAAAACCCCGCGCCGTTCCTTCTAGCCTTCATACCGGGGTACGAGCTCCCTTTCGGACAACCCTGTCCCCAGTAGGCTTCGACCCAGCTGGGCCCCTCCTGCTGCTGACAACTCCTTGTGGCGCGCGGGAACAGTGCGCGCCGTCGACGTCTTGGACTCGGTCCATTACCGGACGATCGGACAGCGAGCTACCCATGGCTCGCTGTCCGCGAGCCTGCGTCTACGGAGGCCGGAAATCGGGATCGGAATCCCGGCGACGGTGGCGAGGGCGCCGTTGCCTGATGCGGTCGGCCTCCTCCTTTGCAAGCATTACTGCTTCGCCGAAGGAGCCGACCGCCTGCCATTCCTCCTCGCTCCGGACCATGGCCTCGACCAGGGCCCGGCGCGAGAGGTCTCTGACGCCGATCGCCCCCACGAGGGCACGGCGATGCTCCGCCCAGGCAGGGCACACCTCAACGGTGTGCTCCACCGTGTCCTTCGGGCGTTGCGCACAGTGGCGACACCCGGGCGTCTCTTCCGCTTGAATCCGATGCAGGAACCTCCCGAACTTGCCATGTCCGGTGAGGACCTGCGTCATGAAGAAGGTAAGGACGCCGTGAGGTCTTTTCAGCCACGCCTCAAAGAGGGTACTTACCGCCATAATCGTGGCGTGCCCAGAGCCAGTACTTCCAGAGATTACCTGCTACAAACAAAAAAACAAACTACCAATTTATGGTATTAGTGTAGATTTTTTTTATTATTGTAAGCGATGATGTGGTCGACGATGGAGCACGTTTGCCTAGAAGTATCCTATTCAGTCTTCACTTTAAAACCCCTAAGTTGTAACTATCAGGAAACAGACTCCGGCAGAGAAATCCACTCCTTAGCTATACGCACATTTATTTAAAAATGTTGAGAAGTTTTTAACCGACTTCTAAAAAAGGAGGAGGTTTTCAATTCGAATGTTTTTTTTTTATGTTTGTTCGCGCATAACTTCGTCGCTTGCCAACCGATTTTTAAAAATATTTTTTATTGGAAAGGGTATACTTCCCAAATGGTCCCATAGTCACCAAATTGGGATCTGATGATGGAATCTTGGCGAAATCGAGAGGACTCCTCAAATTTAATTCAATTTTTTAGTGAAGTTGGTTATTTTTTTTTATAAAAAGGTTTTTGCTTCTTAAGATTAGGAGACTAGGCTTATTCGAGACGCTTAAAAAACTGCGTAAAGTTTTCTCATAACGTTTGAAAGTTACGATCATTCTAAGTCGTGAGTGCGACCCACTTCTGCCTAATTGGGTTAATCGTCTATTTAAAAAGAAACGATAATAAAATGGCTGGCTTCATCACTGTCTGAAACTAAATGGTTCAGGATTTTTAAACCAATATCTAATCATCATCATCATACCGTCCGGTAACTGTCCGGACCGAGCCCAAGTCGTCGACGGCGCGCACTGTACCAGCACGCCTAAAGAAGTGGTCAGCAACTGTAGGGCCCCAGCTGGGTCTAAGCCTACTGAGGTTAGGGACTGTTTTCGAAAGGGAGGCTCGGCCCTGGTATGAAAGGAATGGGGTGGGTTTTTTAGTCAGTAGGAGTCTGACACTATCTCCCGCTCCTCCACTCCTCCACTTAGGATGTGATTCGGATGATTTTTACCTGCTCCTCCACTTAGGATGTGATTTGGATGATTTTTATCCACAGAAAAAAAAACATCATCATCATTTCAGCCGAAAGACTTCTCTTGTTTGACATAGGGCTCTCCTCAGCGTCGCCATAACGACCGGTCCTGTGCGTCTCACGTCTATCAGATTCCCGTGACCATCACCAGGTCATCGGCATCGGCCTACCTTGCCCGGCCTTCCAACGTTGCGTCTTCCGGTACGTAATCGACACCCCCCAGAACCTTTCGTCATTTGCCCTTCCCATTGCCACTTAAGTTTGGCGATACTTCTAGCTAGGCCTGTCACGCAAGGAAATTCCAAGCATAGATCTTTCCATTGCCCTTTAAGTGACTAAGTCTTCTGATGAGAATGACGCCCATTGTAAGCGACCACGTTTCGGAGCCTTGTCATCTCTGGCAACACGCACTTGTCATAGACTTTCGTCTTAAGACACTGTGGTATATTGGCCAAGAAGATAGTAGCTACCCGAACGCTGCCCAGCCGAGTCAGATTCGACGGTTGACGTCTTTCTTGAAATTAGATCTACCCAACTGGATTGTCTGTCTGAAGAAAAAACTGGATAGTCTGTCTGAGGACAAAGCTGGATTGTATTTTGCGGGACGCACAGGATCGTGCACTGTGGACTCTTTTCGGAGCTATATGTCATCACTGGCTACGCACAGTGGTCATAGAGTTTCATCTTGAGATTTTGGTATATTGGACAAAAGATAGTAGCTTCCAGAACGCTGCCCAACCGAGTCGGATTTCATATCTAATCTGATGCAGTGAAAAATCAGTCATACGAAACGATTGTATCACAGTCTATGCTGAAATACTTTTAAGTCTAGACTCTGAACAATTCATGTATTGTAACACTAATTTCCTCTATTTTTTGCTATGTTTTTTGATCAGACGGATCAACGGACCCACGTGAATTGAAACGGTTCTGCTCGTGTCGATTCTCAACCAAATATTACAAACTAGGCGTGGGAAAAATGTGTCATCTTTGCAATCTGAATCACTGAAATGTTCCGAAACACTGTTATATATCATTTGGAGCGCGCTTTGTATGTAGATTGACTTCTGTATCTATATATTTGGTGTTTCTAGGTTAACCAGCGCTCAAAAAAATTAAATCAAATTACGATACACGAGGCACTACAAAAACTCAGACATAAGCAATAAAAACTGGCACAGTTTTTTGGTAACACTACTCTAAATCGTATCTCAATGCTTGCGTCATTTGGAGTCCATTCGAGGTATAGATAGCAATCAATGGCAATTTGGCTACGTTCCATAAAAAGTGTACAGTTTTAGTGTATAAAAGAGACAAAATATAGAGTATGAAAGAGATAGAATATTTAGCACCTGGGTGACTGTAGGCGTAGGCTTGCAGACGGTGAGCAATGCGTAGCCCGCCGTCTGGTAACCGTCTGGACCGAGCTCAAGTCGTCGATAGCGCTTTTAGTGTTCCACACGCAACTCAAAGAGATGTCAGGAAACCGTAGGGTCAAAACCTACTGTCATGGTAGCTCTTTTAAATAAGCCTGTAAAAAATTAGTCCCTAGACCGCACAGGACCGGTCTTTGTGGCGCTTGGGGGAGGCCTATGTCCAGCAGTGGACGTCTTTCAGCTGATATGATGATGATGATGAAGAAGAAAAAGTATTGTGTCCAATTTATGAGATGGTATATATGAGATGGTGATACACTATCAGTAGGTATGGGGTTTTTTTCGGTGGGTAAAAATTTTCCGGAGGACATCCCTCACCCTTGGACATACCGGTAGACATAGACAGTGTCTAACTTTTACTGACTAAAAAGCCCACTCCGTTCCTTCGTTGCCTTTCATAACGAGGCCGAGCCTCACTTTAATAAATATACCCTTAGCCCCAGTAGGCTTCGACCCTGCTGAGCGCCTATGGCTGCTGACAACTCTTTGAGGTGCGCGGGAACAGTACGCGCCGTCGACGACTTGAGCTCGGTCCGAACGGTTACGCGACGGTCAGACAGCGAGCTACCCATAGCTCGCCATCCGCAAACCCACGTCTACGGTGGCCGGAAATCGGGATCGGTATCCAAGCAGCGGCAAGAGCGCCGTTGCCTGATGCGGTTCGCCTCCTCCTTTACTGCTTCGTAGAAGGAGGCGACCGCCTGCCACTCCTCCTCGCTCCGGACCATGGCCTGAAGCAAGGCCCGGTGCGAGAGGTCTAAGCCGCCGATCGCCCCCACGAGGGCACGGCAATGTCCAAGCAGGGCACACCTCGATTGTGTGCTCCATCGTGGGATGTTACCTGTTATTTAGTTGTGTAGATTGAACTACTTAACTTAAGTTAATAAATCAGCCTGCGTTGAAATGGCTTGTTTTACTGTCGTATCTCGTATCTATCTAATCTATCATTAGCGACGTGCTATTAACGACAGGCCACTTACGCATGTCAACATATTGTTTGAGCCTGGGTGTCGCCACTGTATGAAACGCCCGGAGGACACGGTGGAGCACACGGTGAACGTGTCCCCCGCTTGGTCAGAGTATCGTCGTGTCCTTGTGACATCATCATGACACAAGCCCTGGTCCGGAGCGAAGAGGAGTGGCAGGCGTTCGCCTCCTTCTACGAAGCTATAATGCTAGCGATCGCATCAGCTCACGCCCCAGCCGCCGCGAGGCGAGCAATAACTAGCTCGCTGTCCGACCGTCCGATAATCGCGTGGCCCGAGCCCAAGTCGTCGACGACGCACACTGTTCCCGCGCGCCTCAAGGAGTTCCCTACTGGGGCCAGGGTCTGTTTCCGAAAGGGACGCTCGACCCCGGTATTAAAGGCAAGAAGGAACAGGGTGGATTTTTAAGTCAGTAAGAGTCTAATACTATCTTCCGAATTTGTGAATGTGAAGTACCAAGAAGCATTTTTATTAGGTTACAACTTTTTATTTTTTTATTTTGACATTGCGAGCATGGCAGTTGAGAGTTTGTCATGCTCACTCAAATGTCTCGCTGTTGGTGGCGCGTGTTATTGGGGCATTCAGTTCCCTTCAAATTGGTTGAGCTGTGTGGGGCTGATGCACGCGTCATGCTCGTGAACGGGTGCCATCAGATGAGACTGGTCATCTCTTAGCTGCCAGTGACTTAATTCAGTTTCTATCTTTTATTTTTTTTATTTATTATTATTGTCTACATTGTGCTCACATAATAGAAGCAACAAGAAATATGTAACCAAACATTATATGTAACACGTATGATTTAAAAGAGTGTCCATGGAGTATCTTGCACGTTCTTCTCCATAGAGATCTACTCTTTGGAACGTGCATTTTAGCTTCACTTGTTTGTTTGACTGACCGACATTTTGTCAATTCAAAAGTACCTGTAATTGGTCTATTTGAAATAAACGTTTTTGACTTTGACTTTTGGCTTTGACTTCCGAGTTCCGCTCCGCCCAAGAAAACCACCGAAAAAAAACATATTGTTTTAACAAAGTGGCAATTAGATGCATAGAACAATTTATTCAATTTTTTTCAAGCGTTTTCTTTATTTTCGCGTAGCCACTTTACCAAACTTTACGTTGGGCGCTATCCAATCGGAAGTAACAAAAACTTTTAAACCAAGCTCACGTTGACCATCGATGGAGCAGGAAGGGCCCTTTTAACGTAAACAAGCCACTCTCCGATACAATCATTATTGATTGAACCAGCTGAATTTAACTAACTAGCTCTGCAGTAAATTGAGTCTGTAAAGTTTTAGTTTACTTTCAAACTGTGAGTAAATACTCGAGTTAGTTACAGGAATTGCATTCTCATGCCCTAAGTTTATCCTCTACGGCTACAAAAATAAGTACTGTTATATTGGAGGTAGATGTACCTTGTTAGCATGTGGGCTTATTACTCAAACATTTTTTTAATATTATTATACAGGATTATTTGTAAAGCACCGACAACCTCTCAGGACTATGTTATTAACATCATTTAATTCATGAATCCCCAAGCGACCACCGGTGGCCGCGCATCTATTGTCTTACTATTGTGTCTCTAATTGACGGTATCTGAAGGGTTAAAAGAACAACTTTTATTCTACGAGTATGACTTTTAAAAATGTATCATATTTTAGTTCATTAGATTTTCATATAAAAATATAAATATTTAAATTAAAGGTTCTAAATAGGGGAATCGTGCGGTAGTATAGCAAAATAAATAGTTGAAACGCATTAGATAGAACAACGAAATCTTGAAGATTTGTTTTTGGTAAATGTTTTGTAAAAAGTCATAGAACAAAAGTTGTTGTTTATGATGTTAGTAATACAGTCCTGCAAGGTTGTTAGTGTTTTACAAATAAACCTTTATAAACCATTTTTTATTATCTGCTCGCGCTTAACCACTATCCCCCCCAATGGTAAGCAAAGATGTGGAGCACGCTTGCTTAGAAGTAACCTATTCACTCTTCCAGATCGTAGTCCATATGTTAGTAATCACACTCGTTAAAAACTATGTTCTTAACGTAAGATACAATAGGAGAACAATAGGATACAAAACGAGCAGAATCAATTAAACCACTTTTTTAATATAGGTTTTTTTTTTCAAAAAAGTCTTCATTAAAAACTTCGACCTGTCTATTTATGAAAAGGTCAAGCCATCACGTGCGCAAACCCGCTGAAATAGGTAAACAAACACAAATAGTTGTAATCCAATCAAATTTTCTCATACACGGGATAATAAAAGGTCTTATTTCAATGGAGATATGAGTTTTAAACAAACTAAAACTGCTCATAAAACATTCAATTTTTTTTATTTATTTTTTTATACCTATCTCACATAATTAGGTCAATCGAATTAAAAATCATTTGGGGTGTCTGGGTTTTGATAAAATAAGTCTTTAGTCGGGTATTCCATTCCTTAGGTTGTGCACATGATGAATGTGTTTTCAAAACGTTTTCTTCGTATGGGTGGGATGTCCACCATGTACCGGTGGTGCAACGCCGTACGTAAACCAAAACATTTGATAAAAACTCATACAAAACATAATCATTTCTGCTATTGTAGTCTAGTTTCTTATTTACTCAATTTTCGCCCAATTCCTGCTGCTACTAACCAACCTACAAAAATCATGATCATGACAGTAGCCAGTATCTTTGACATCTTTTCTATAAATTCATCATCATCAAAAATAAACGCTAGAATTACAGTAGAACCAAAACAATTTATGATTTATCTTATATCAACTTTTATAGATCCGGCATTCAAATTTTATGGCATCAAATCAATTAAATTATTTTCTCAACTGCATAATAAGTACGCATTCGTCTTGACAACCGTCCGGTAATCCGTTTACTCCCATCGTCAACCCCTGAGTATGCCACCTGGGTGGCGGTTTTTTTTTTTTTTTTTTCTGTCGACGGGGAAAATCATCATTGACGAAACCCGTTCTGTTACTGACTAAAAACCCCGCGCCGTTCCTTCTAGCCTTCATACCAGGGCAGGGCACGAGCTCCCTTTCGGACAACCCTGTCCCCAGTAGGCTTCAACCCAGCTGGGCCCCTCCTGCTGCTGACAACTCCTTGAGGCGCGCGGGAACAGTGCGCGACGTCGACGTCTTGGACTCGGTCTATTACCGGACGATCGGACAGCGAGCTACCCATAGCTTGCCGTCCGCGAGCCTGGGTCTACGGTGGCCGGCAATCGGGATCGGAATCCCGGCGACGGCGGCGATGGCGCCGTAGCCTGATGCGGTTGGCCTCCTCCTTTGCAAGCATTACTGCTTCGCAGAAGGAGGCGACCGCCTGCCATTCCTCCTCGCTCCGGACCATGGCCCTCACTCCGGACCTTGGCGCGCGTAGTGACTCACGTGCTCCTCAAATATATGTCAGCAAACCGTAAGGACCTAGTAGTCGATGCTCGCTAGCTAGGACTAGGACCGCGGGGAATTTCTGAAAGGAAACCCGTAGCCCTAGTGCGCAAAGAGCAACTGAAAGACACTGGTTTTTTTTACGGTGGGCATAAATCATCCAATGACAACCCCCGCTCTTGGGTGGAGCGGGAGATAGTGTTAGACTCTTACTGACTAAAAACCCACCCCGTTCCTTCTAGCCTCTTCATACCGGGGCTCGAGCTTCCTTTCGGATAACCATGCCCCAGTAGGCTTCAACCCAGCTGGGCCCCTCCTGTTGCTGACAACTCCTCGAGGGGCGCGGGAACAGTGCACACCGTCGACGTCTTGGGTTCGGTCCGGATAGCTACCGGACGGTCGGACAGCGAGTTACCCGAAGGACACAGGTGTGGTTTTAGTCAGTAAAAGTCTGACACGCCCTCTCGCTCCATCCAGAGCGGGAAAAGTCATGGGATGATATCCACCCTTAAAAAAAAATCTGTCTTGACAACATTGCTTCTTTTAGTTTAGGTAACTTCAGTTTTAAGATCTAACGAGATTGCTTCGGCTAGACATTTTGGCGAAAGGCCAGCTTATCAACGAGGCTACCGAATTTTGATATTAAATCATCTACAAGACGGCTGGGATAGGGAAAGGATCTCTTTATTAAATGATAAATAAATGATAAATGATCTTTATTTTGTAAATAGGTTTTCAAAAAACACTTTTACACGTCAATTTTGTTTTCAGTCAGTTTTAACGAGATGAGGCCGGTGTTTCCTAGCTGACTACCCTGAGAAGAATATTATTTTCGACAAATTATATTATTATATTCTACTCAATTCATCGACAAGACTGGACCAATTGCTTCGTTTCAAAAAGGTGTTAGAAACGATCACGAGTCATAATTATGATATTTATTTTGTAAATAGGTTTAAAAATACTTTAACACGTCAATATTTTCGTCAGTGTAAATTAGATTAGGCTAATCTATCCCAGGGGTTAAAATTACTTTTAAACAAAAATTATGTTTCCATCCCGTGTATATTAATGATTTATTGTAGGGCAGTGGTGTTCAAGTGGTAATGGCCCCGACTTACGAATAGTAGCCTAGTAGGTTGCGGGTTCGATCCCAGCCAGGCGCAACATCGTGAGGAAACCGGTATGTCCTAGAACCAAAACTTCGAAGACATGTGACATTCACCAACCCGCACTGGGCCTGCAACAGTCCTTGCACACATGCACGACATGCGCGTGGAGATGCAACGCCGGGGTGAAAGTCCACTGCCGCAACATGTCAAGGCATGGCGGACAGAGCTCCGGCGGGATCTCATGGTGAAATGGCGTCAACGGCTATCGCAACCCAGTGCTGGGCACGCCACGATTATGGCGGTAAGTCCCCTCTTTGGGACTTACCGCCTGGAAAGACCTCACGGCGTCCTTACCTTCCGCATGACGCAGGTCCTCACCGGATATGGCAAGTTCGGGAGGTTCCTGCATCGGATTCAGGCGGAAGAGACGCCCGGGTGTCGCCACTGTGCGCAACGCCCGGAGGACACGGTGGAGCACACCGTCGAGGTGTGCCCTGCCTGGGCGGAGCATCGCCGTGCCCTCGTGGGGGCGATCGGCGGCGGAGACCTCTCACGCCGGGCCCTGGTCGAGGCCATGGTCCGGAGCGAGGAGGAATGGCAGGCGGTCGCCTCCTTCTGCGAAGCAGTAAAGCTTGCAAAGGAGGAGGCCGACCGCATCAGGCAACGGCGCCCTCGCCGCCGTCGCCGGGATTCCGATCCCGATTTCCGGCCACCGTAGACGCAGGCTCGCGGACGGCGAGCTATGGGTAGCTCGCTATCCGATGGTCCGGTAATGGACCGAGTCTAAGACGTCGACGGCGCGCACTGTTCCCGCGCGCCTCAAGGAGTTGTCAGCAGCAGGAGGGGCCCAGCTGGGTCGAAGCCTACTGGGGACAGGGTTGTCCGAAAGGGAGCTCGTGCCCCGATGAAGGCTAGAAGGAACGGCGCGGGGTTTTTAGTCAGTAAGAGTCTGACACTGTCTCCCGCTCCACCCAAGAGCGGGTTTCGTCAAAGATGATTTTACCCGTCGAGAAAAAAAAAAAACCCGCACTGGGCCCGCATGGTAGATTACGGCCCATTCCCTCTCCTAGAGAGGAGGCCCGAGTCCCAGCTGTGGGAATATTAAAAAGGCTGATGATGATGAAGATTGTACAACTACAAACATATGATAAGCCTGTTAGTCGAGTAGTTAGTGGCCCTGACTGCTATGCCGGAGGTCGTGGGTTCGATTCCCACCCAGGACAAATGTTTGTGTGATGAGCATTATCATTTGTTCTGTGTCTGGAGTAATTTAACTATAATATAATATATGTAATTAGAAATATATAAGTATATTTATCAGTCGTCTAGTACTCATAACACAAGCTCTGCTTAGCTTGAGACTAGAAGGCGTTGTGTGATAGTTGTGGAATATTATTATCATTATTTGATACTAGACACGGATTTCGGGATTCGCATACACTAAAAATAGTTTTTGAACCACCCAAGTCGTTCGTCTTTTTAGACAGACTTAAGATAAAAATATCCTATCATCCTTCTCCTATCATCTTGATATACACCATCTTCTATCTCCTATCATCTTGATATTCACCCCATTAACTCTCACACAGCCCACAGATCCCTCTCTATTTTATTCTGTCTTCCTCACTAAACCTAGATAGCAACAACAATCCTGGATTCCAAGCCAGGCTGCGCCACACCTCATAAGCTGGGAGCTAAATCTGGTAATTAATACCTAAGCCACATCCACACAGCCCAGATTTTAGCCCGAAACACTTAGTGGAAGGCTGGGAGGATGTTGATTACGTTACAGAGAATTAAGCTCCCAAGGTTTGCCAAATGTAGCACAAAATATAGCTTTACGTAGATGTTTATGTTCTCAGGACATTAACCACGTTGTGTGAAGAAGTTAAAACATATATTTGTATGTTAAGGGTTTTGTGGGCTGTCATGAAATAATTTCTCCCGCTTTGGGTGGAGTTTTTAACCGACTTCTAAAACAGGAGGAGGTTCGCAATTCGGATGTTTGTATTTTTTATATGTTTGTTCGCGCATAACTTCGTCGTTTGCCAACCGATTTGATTTTTTTTTGTTGGAAGTATATCCTATACTTCCCAAATGGTCCCATAGTCACCAAGTTGGAATCTGATGATGGAATCTTGGTGGAATAGAGGAAACTCCTCATATTCAATTCAATTTTTTTGTGAAGTCGGTTATTTATGTATATACCCGAACGTACTCATGATATAGATTAGTGATGTCACGAATATTTGCATTCGCATTCGCGCGACTATTCGCACATTTTTTTTACATTCGCATTCGGATTCACAAGAAACATGCGAATATTCGGCCATTTTTTTTGACAAACAAAAAGGTATTAAAGGCTGGAGTCTTGTAAAAATTCGCCCGCGACAAATTATTAGCGCATCCTTGTATGCTTTTTTTGAACAAAATAATGAAACAACTTGAAATATTATTATAGCACATATTTAACTATAGTATGAGTAGTAGCCAGTTATTTTTTTTAAGTAAATTTGGGTGTATTATGTTTGGTAAATCAAGCATTAAACTTTATTTTTTATCTTTTTTTTTTGGTATTGGTTTTTGTATTTGTGTTTGGGTCTTTTGCTGTGCCAAATAAATTATTTTTCTTTCTTTCTTTCTTTCTTTCTATTTCAAAATACGAAGACTCTAGAAAAAGTCACAAAGACGAGATATCTAAAAAAAATATTTTAGTCTTGAGTTATCGGTAACTAGAAAGAAAGAAAGAAAGAAAGAAGAAAGAAAACTATTTATTTGGCATACACACTCGTAGATACACACAATGCAGTAACAACATGTAGACACTAATATTTTATGAAAGAAAGAGACAACTAACAATGTGTGTCTCGCGGTGGCGCCAAATAGGTCCAGTTCAGCAAAAATGCCAGACAACTACTAGTTGCCTGACGCTGGTTTTCAACTGAACCTTAATTCGAGTGTACGGTTGAAAAATTGGTTTATATTTAGGTAATCAGTTATTAGTGTTGGTTGTATGGTAAATAATTTACATATTATATATGTTTATGTTTATGGGTGGTAAATAATAAATAAATAGATGTTCAGCGTAAATTTGAGAAAAATAAATAAATAAAAATAATAAGACTATCTAATCGTGCATAATTCCACGTGCAAATAAAAACAGGTTTCGAAGCGACTCAATCTCAACACACCGTCGTCAGCTTGCACAGAGCAACGGTACGCCAATTCACTATGCCTAGGGCAGCTAAGCGCGACGGACGAATTGCCAACAGCGCGAAATATAATAAGAATAAAATGAAAACTTGTTCGTAACTTCGGGTACTTTGGAAATAAAAAAACATCGCAATGACATAATACATTAGTATCTTAATGTTATCTATCAGTTAAGTGAATTTTAGTGTTGCAGAAAGGTGAGTGTTGTTTGTTAATAGTGATAACTATTTGATTGAATCAAAGTGTAAAGGGTATGTGTATTTAATTTTTTTTAATTTTTTTAAATAGTTTTGTCTCACAATGACTGCCGTGTCACCAGAATGAGTGACGACGGCGGCACGGAATGCAAGTACCGGATGCAAGTAGGCCAGACACATAGGGTAAGTCAACATGAAAATATGTAAATAAAGCAAATTTATTATTATTTAATCTACAAAGTAACGTGTCCTTCGTTTCTTACAGGTCTCCTAAGCACGCGGGAACACAGACCAGGTGTCGCAGATGATGCGCGCACCTCCAGCCTGCAGACAGAACGAGATGAGTAGACAGCGGTGCCCAAGGAACCTTCGTCACCCATCAGCCGTAGATATACATAAGCTGTTTTTATATCTTTGCGCATCCAATTCAACACATGTCCTACGAATGTCAAAATGTGTTAAAACCACTGTAGACAGTTCATATAAATGAAAGGTTAAGATTAGACAGTTTATATAAATGAGACGTTAAGAGTGACCATATCCAATTTCCTTTGCGCATCTATCAGGTATTGCCGTAAACGCGTTCTGAACGTTTGGAGAGATCCCAGTACTCTTAAAGGAGGTGGAATGTTATTCCACACCTTAGATACGGCGTATCGGAAACTGCCTCTGAAAGCCGCTGTTCTATGAGACTGGGTTGAGAGTTGCTGCGCACAAAGCCTGGGCGCGCATTCCCGTTTACTAGCCATCCAGCTGAGCTTGTCGTACAAGTACCTCGGTTTCTTAGTCTTGATGATGCCAAAAAGAAGACAGGCTAAATGTAACTTTCGCCTTGACTTCATTTTAAGAATAAACTGTTTGTTAAGAAAGGGGGTGACATGACTTCTAGGGGGGACTGTATAACAGAAACGGGCGCATGCATTTTGAACTCTCTGTATAAGTCTATCGGTACGAGCCAGCAAGCGTGGGCCGTAAACCGTATCAGCGTAATTTAGTTTCGATAGTACAAGGGTTTCGACTAACTGCTCGCGGAGCTTCTCCGACAAGAAAGGTCTAATCTTGTATAGTAGTTTTAGGCGATAAAAGCAATTTTTTACGGAGTCAGCAACGTGCTTCTCAAACCTAAGGTCACTGTCCATACGCAATCCCAGGTTTCGCGCCTCATCAACTCGCTCAATAGGCACACCCATAAGAGTCAAACTTAGGCTTGCGGGCAGCTTCTTCAACTGCTGCTTCGTACCAAACAACATATATTTGGTTTTCACTGGGTTTAACGTCAGACAGTTCTCATTTGCCCAGGTGGAGATTCTTTCTAGATCATCGTTTAGATCTCTAATAGCTGTATCGTAGTCCTCTGGTTTGAAAGACAAATATAACTGGACATCATCCGCATATATGTGGTACTTGCATTTCTGAAGGGACTTTATTATGTCTGCACAGTAAATAATAAAAATAATCGGACCCAAAATTGATCCCTGGGGAACCCCTCTCTCTATTGCAGAAAGGGCTGAAATCAAGGTGGTACCGTCCGCCAACCGTAACTCTACGAGTTGCTTTCTGTCACCGAGGTAACTTTGGAACCACTGGATGGCATTATCGTCAAAACCGTAATATTTTAACTTTGAAATTAGTAATGAAATGTTAATACAGTCGAAAGCACGTGAAAAGTCAAGAAGTACCACCAGTGAACACATGCCCTTATCTTGAGCTGACAGTATATTATCGGTAACGTCCAGCAACGCCGTAGACGTGCTACGCTGTTTCCTGAAACCGGATTGTAGGTCAGGTAACATCTCGTTTTCTTCCAAAAACCGAGTCAATTGACGGCACACTACCTTCTCCATTACCTTCGAAAGACATGGTAGGATACTAATTGGTCTCAGGTCTTTTACCTCTATAGGGTTGAGACTCTTGGGTATGGGTCTGACTATAGCAATTTTCCATTGATAAGGAAACTGGGATGACCAGATGGAATAATTTATAATATCCGTTATTGTAGGTAAAGTCTGAGGTAAAGTTAGGGTAAGCATACTTAGGGTTATGTGGTCGTAACCTTCAGCGTTAGACTTAAGCTCAGTGATAATACGTGAGACGTCGCTTTGATCTACCGGGGCAAGCGTGAATGTTGCTTCGCTGTATCTGTTGGACTCATAAAACGATATAAGCGACGGGCTGGCCACCGGGTTGCCTGGAACTTTCAGGAATGTGTTATTTATTAGATCAGGGTTTCTAAAATGTGGAGGGAGCTCTTGTCCTTGCTTTGAAGGTAAAAGAGTTGACTTAATGTTCCTCCATAGTAATTTAGGATTTTTTATTTTATTATTAATATTGTGCCTGAAATACGCTACCTTTTCATGATAGAGAGAACTATCTACCAGAGACTTTAACTGCTTATAATAGCTTTTTTTTTGCTCATTTTTGGTTTTCCTATATACTGCCAATGCCTTATCTCGTAGGGTCATCATGAACTTTAAAGTGTCTGTAATCCAAGGGTGCGATCGTTCCCTAATAATACAAGTTTTAAGTGGCGCGTGAAAATCAAATAAGGAGGTTAAGCGATTATTAAAAAAGTCGACCATGTCATTAACGTTGTTAAATTCTAAAGCCTGTTCTAAATTAAATTGCAACAAATCCCTACAAAAACTGTCCCTACAAATATCCTTTATCGGCCTGAATTTTATTACAAATGGAGTAATTTTGTCTCGCTGTATATTAAACTCGCTGACTATAATAGAATGGCCAGTAATTGAACCGAAGGCTTCCACTGCCGTGTATCTTGCCTTAAGGTCCGTGCATAGCAAGTCGATCAGGGTCTCACTCGTATCTGTGAAATGAGTTGGCTCTGTGACTAGCTGAGCGAGGCTTGTGTAATTTAAAAACTCTAGCACTTTTTTGGTTTTGGCCTCGCTCAAATTGAGCATATTTACGTTAAAATCTCCCAGTAAAATATGGTGATCACAATTACCTAATGAGGCTAACGTGTTTGTGATGCCATCAAGGAATAGATCTATATCATACCATGGCGGTCGATATGCCGTACCAATTGCAATTCTCTTACCGCTAAGTGAAATTGTCAGCCACATTTGTTCGACGGAATCGAACCTGGGATCAACCGTGCCAGCAAAGGTACGCGCGCTCAGACCGCGGCGCAAATAAAATGCGACGCCCCCACCTCTCCCGCCGCGAACAGTTGTCGGCCGCGGCGTGTGACGTAGTCGGTAGCCAGGCACGAGCGGCGCGCGCGCCTCCTCGCCGACTCGTATCCACGATTCGTTGATAGCCATAATATCGAAACCATACTTGTCAATTGCACAAATCAAATCATCATGACCTGTACCCAGAGAACCAGCGTTAAGGAAGCCAACCTTGAGATATTTCCCACTTTTAGGTAGCATGGTCATAATGTAAAATTATTCCTATAGTACCTATATGAGTCAGTGTCTGCATTCCATTTTTAGATATTAAATTCCTAATATTAGTTGTAGTTTTTTGTAATAGAGTACTTATATAGGCATTTGTAAGTATAAAAGAGTAATTTGTACAAGAAATGTATGTAAATAGATTAAAATGAAAGAATAAACTTGGGTGTAGGATGTAAGTGTAAATAAATAATATAACTATATGAGTACGACTAAACCGGTTTACGAGTTTCTCAAGTCGCGCCACCGTAAGACAAACATTTGCAATAGACAGAAGCTTAAATAACCATAATTCCACTAATAATAACAAAATAAGTTTTATGTGTATGTTAAAATTTAAGAGCATACAATATACATGAACACAAAAAAAGACAGAAATAAACAAAAAGAACACAAGTTTAAGATGACCTTTGCCTGTCAGCAACCGGGACGGATACGGGTTCAAAAATACGCTGTATATCAGCTTCGCACCGTATCTGGGAAGTGGGCTCCCCAGGTTTGCATCGGGCAAGAATACGGCCTCGCTTGCACCACACGAACTGCCAACCCAGTCTACCCCCAGCTTCCCGCGCCATCCGAAATAACTCACGATTTTTCTTCGTGAGGCGCTCGTTGACATAGAATCTCGCCGGGGCGCCCGGCATGCCAAGATCTGCAGAAGTCATGCCACGACGCACTCGTGCAGCCTCCAGTATCTCATCACGAAGGTCGCGGCGCGCAAGCTGGACGACGAGAAACCGCGGGCGGGTCACCACCGGCGCTGGCTGCGTTGCGTTTATGCGTCTTCCTCCGATACGCTCGGCACTTACAATGTCACGAGCCTCAATTTTGACGCCTATCTTTGACGCCACCAGTATTGCCGTGTGTATGGGGTTTTCACCACTTGTCTCAGGCAGGTTCGAGATCTGAATATCAGTGGCCAGTAGCTCCTGATCTCGGTCGTTGATGTCGCTCCGCAATTGGTCAATTAATTTATGAACATCAGACGACACGGGCTGAGCATCTTTTCGGTTCTCCATCGCAGCAACTCTCTCCTCCAAACCGCTCATGCGCTCATTAGTGAACTGCAACGAAGTTCTCAGCTCAGCCAGATCGTTGCGCAGTAACAGGAACTCACTACGCACTGTTTTTATGAAGTCCTCTTTAAATTTCTTGAGCTCAGCCCTGATATCATGGGCGAGCTCTTGCGAGACTTCCGAGGTAATGGTGTTTGTAGGGCTCGTATCCAGGAGATCCTCTAACAGTGCATCTGCGCGCCCTCTGACGGGAGTTTCAGACTGGTTATCCCGTACAATGTTTTTCTCACATTCTGGGCATCGCCAAGAAGATGATACAGAGCCTGTCTTCTTAATACCGACGCACTGCCTATGGTACCAGGATCGGCAGTTGTCGCATTTAGCCGCATCCGTCGACGTCAAAAATTTGCCACAGCCCCCACACTTAACCATGGCAGAATTAATTAAAACAATCGATCTCGTTTGAGCCGTCGACCGACAGACAGTTCCCCTCGACGACAACAGATGGCGCTGTCTTCAATAAGGCGTATACGGCAGCTATCACGGTGTTATGGTAAGTTGAAACACCATAAGCTTACGACACGGGTTCGAAGCAAAGTTGCGCACACACCGGTGTTGGTCACAAAGTTTTTGCAGGAACAATTTAACAACAGCTGTTATTATTTATACTTATCGGGTAGAAAAACACTGGCAACAGAACGCGCATAAAGTTTTTACTGTTTATTTTTACGTACACAGAACAGAATCGCTAGATAACAGCGTCACCCGTTATTGGCACTAATTAATGTATCTATGTAATAAAGTTTTGTTAATTATGAGAACTTGTTTATTTTTAATATGCAAGATAGTTTTGACACTGTTACTCAAACAAAGTAAGTACCGTCACCGTAACTACAATAAGTAAAGAATTTATTCCAAGGAACTTTTATACCAAACGCGTCTTTATCGCCAAATAAACCGTTATTCTTTCATTCTTTAACCCTTCAGATACCGTCAATTAGAGACACAATAGTAAGACAATAGATGCGCGGCCACCGGTGGTCGCTTGGGGATTCATGAATTAAAATCCTCCAACGACTTTCCACTCTACATTTTTTTTGCTATTATAATCTGACCACAATCTAACCCCTCGTTCTCATTCCAGCAGCGAATGCCCCAGCAGCCCGAGTCCGTGAGGGCGTAAACCAGTGCCCAGCCCCGCAGTCCCCGGCCTAGAGGCGTGCCCAGATGATCGGCTCATTCTGGAACCTGTGCCGAGCGTGCCCCTCCATGCCCGTCGATAAGGTAAGCTAGACATAAGCATAACAATCAGAGAGAGACAATCCGTTGCTCTCCAGGAGACCATAGAGCACGGAGACGGTTTGATGGTTGCTGATAACTGATACAACCGATACGGTACGACACTATCAAAACTTTCTAAACATACAAAGAAAGAAAGAATATTTCCTAAAACAAAAATTACTTAAACTGAAATAAAATTATACTTGACCTTCTTCTGATACTGAAAATTGTATTTGACCTGTGCGGGGCAAAAATGCTCCTAACTAAACTCGTTAAAAAATAAAGGGGCCGTTTTGACATTTGAGAAATAACCTAGAATGTAAGGCCGGACGCACACATTCGGTTTCCGGATTAGGTTTCCCGATCAGGAATTCAGATTCTCAGAGAAAACACGTTCTTACTTTTTCCGAACGAAAAAAAACCTGACATCCGTTTAGAAATTTTCTCCGTGCGTCTCTCACAGAATCCCGAATCTGAATTCCTGATCGGAAAACCTAATCCGGAAACCGAATGTGTGCGTCCGACCTAAAACTTGGAACGAAATTAAAAGAAACAATAAAATAAAGTTCCGGTGTAGTAGTAGCTATTTTACCTATTTTAGTAGTAGCTATACTACACCCACGGAGTTAACTCCGTGACTACACCGGACCAGCCGCTATGTAGTCAAAATACAAAACGGGCCTTTTATTTTTTGACAACCTTATCTCATATAATAAATGCTGCGACATTTATAAAATTGCTTAATAGATCGCCGACCGTAATACGTTTTTATTTACGGTATTAAAATTATTAAAATCAGGGTTGATTTTAATAATTTTGTGTGTCCCAGTGCGTCTTACCCTATTTAATGACTTTTTCGTAAATTAGCAATTTGGCAAAAAACTTTAGAAAATTGAATTTAAAACAAACCCGCAGGGCGTATGTTACCATGGGATAATTGTCTACTTTCACTTAGACGGAGACGCTGGTAGAAGCAAAGCATTTCATAAAATCATCAATTATCATCATCAGCCTTTTTAATGTTCCCACTGCTGGGACTCAGGCCTCCTCTCAAGGTGAGGGAATGGGCTGTAATCTACCACGCGAGTCCAGTGCGAGTTGGTGAATGTTACATATCTTCGAATTTTTGGTTCTAGAACAATGTTTCCTCACAATGTTTTCCTTCACCGTTTTGAGAGCAGCGGTGATGAAATAAAGAACATAAAGTAATGCGACTTACAACTCGTAAGTCGGTGCCGTTAACACTCGGCCACCACCTCACTGCTTTCATAAAATATACCGACATAAATAGTTCCCAGGATTACGGGAACCCCCATACCAAGCCACTCATTTTCCTTCACCCCCATTCATCCGCATAACTAATAACTGATAAGTTATTCACTGAGCCCACCAAGGCTTCATAAAAAGCCGCTTGATTTCTCCAGGGTTTAAGCGCTGCAGCGCTCAAGGATTTTTATTAAGCTGAATCGATCCAGCCGAAAGCGGCTAATTTTTATGTAACTTCCTAAGGTTTCCGGCGACGGTTACGTAAAGGATTATTGGACTAAGCGTTTTGTCTAGGTTTTTAGAGTGACATAATTGTAGTACATGACATAGACAGCTTTATAATTTTTCTAACTGCTGGGACTTAGGCCTTTTCTCGGAGAAGAAAAGCATCGTAATCCACCACACGGCCGGAGCCAATGTGGTTTGATGGATGTCACATATTGTCTTTCTTCACTGCTCTCTATTTTGAGAACAAGGATGATGAAATAATTACAGATACATCTCATTTAGTAACAAATGGATAAACAGATAAAATGGATGATCGACCACATCGTCAACAATTCCCTCGCCGTTGTTCTTTTAACCAACACTATTTCTTATGCTTAGACTTAGAAATATTCATCATCATCAGCATTTCAGCCGACAGACGTCCACTGTTGGACATGGGCCTCCCCTAAGTGTCGCCACAATGATCGATCCTGTGCGTCTCGCATCCATCGGTTTCCCGCAACCCTCACCAGGTCATCGGTCCACCTTGTAGGAGGCCTTCCGACGCTGCGTCTTCCAGTACGAGGTCGCCACTCCAGAACCTTTCGGCCCCAACGGCCATCTGTTCTGCGAGCAATGTGCCCGGCCCATTGCCACTTAAGTTTGGCAATTCTTCGGGCTATGTCGGCAACCTTGGTTCTCCTGCGGATATCTTCATTTCTGATACGATCCCGTAAGGAAACTCCGAGCATAGCCCTTTCCATTGCCCTCTGGATGACTTTGAGCCTTCTGATGAGGCCCATTGTGAGCGACCACGTTTCGGCACCATATGTCATCACTGGCAACACGCACTGGTCATAGACTTTCGTCTTGAGACACTGTGGTATATTGGACGAGAAGATACCGCGCAGTCTCCCGAACGCCGCCCAGCCGAGTCGGATTAGAAATATTGCAAAAAGGGATTTTTTTCGTAGTTTTAAGTTAGTATAATATCAATTGTATTGTTTGTGTAGTGGTTAGTGGCCCTGACTGCTATGCCAGACGTCGTGGGTTGGATTCCCACTCTGGACAAATGTGTGTGATGAGCACGTTCATTGGTTCTGTGTCTGGGTATAATTTATCTATAACTTTTATGTATTTAGAAATATTTATAAGTATATTTATCAGTTGGCTAATACATATAAGTCAATGGCTAATACTCATAACACAAGCATTGCTTAGCTTGAGAACTAGACGGCGTTGTGTGATAGTTGTTGAATATTATTATATGTATATTATAGTCTATAGTGTGCATCTTCACAATTTTCTATTGGCTTTCAATGTAACACAACTTGGCAAAAGAAAAAAGCACGAAATTGCGACCTCATCTTTCGTCCAGACATCCTCTTCAAGAGTCAAGTAACAGGATAAGCAGAGGTCCTCGGTAATGCAACTTGATTTAACATCAAAAATCGTGCTCCTCGGTCCTGGCATGGCGCCAGCACGTCTCGCCACTCCAATCATTTGAGTTTACATGTAAAAAGCCACATTTCAGCAGAATTAACGTACCAAAAGGCATTACTTTTTGATGAAAGTTAAAAGAACTGTGGCATAAGGTTTTATTTAAATTCGTTAGTGGGATTGTTTTGGTAAATAATGCAGCCATAGAATGCAAAGGACAATTGAAGGACATAGGACTGGAACAATTTGCTGCGGTCTTCTCGTCCGATTAAAATTTAGGTCTTCAAGGTTAAAGTGAATAGGCTTTTAATAAACGATTGCATCACTGCCTACCATCAGGTGGGATCGCATTTAGGCACTGGTTTATAAAGATTAAATAATCTTTCGTAGTCGGGTAAAAAAGAATGGATTAAAAAGAGTGGTGGCAGTGCTCTGCCCAAGCGGAACCTCCACCGCGACCGTATAAAACAAAAAATATCAAGACTGGAGTTTTGACTCGATATATGCATCATTATCGATGATCTTCTTGGTATTTCAATTGGAATTTATAACCCATTTCTCATTAGTAATAATAATATTCCACAACTCACACAACGCCGTCTAGTCCCAAGCTAAGCAGAGCTTGTGTTATGGGTACTAGACAACTGGTAAACATACTTATACATTTCTAAATACATAAATATATTTATAGATAAATTACACCCAGACACAGAACTAATGATCATGCTCATCACATAAACATTTGTCCTGGGTGGGAATCGAACTCACCACCTCTGGCATAGCAGTCGGGGCCACTAACCACTAGACCAACAGGTCAGTCATTAAATTTAAAAAAAAAACATATACTTTTACGTAGGTATCATAGCTCGTTTAGAAATGGCATTTGATAAAGTCTTATTCTAAAAACATACTCAGTACATTCTGGAACTCTTTCGAACTATCTCACTATTGAATTTCGTTTAGACACCATAAACATGTATGTTTGCAAACTGGCGACATTATGGCGTGTTTGCCAGTGGTTCTCAAAACGATATGAACTCCCCTTGGGCATAAAGAGAAATGAAACAATAATAAAAAGAAACTTGCGTATATTCATAGAACTTTTGTGACAGTCATATATAAATCTTATATCATTAATTTCTTTGTAAACGTGGGTAATTAGTACATGGATGTTTTCTTATATTATTATTATCTGTCTATGTCGTGATTAAATCTTAGAAATTGATTTCTTTATGATATGGTCAAATAAAACTGGCCATAATGAAAAGAACCAGTAAGCAACTTCACGGATAATTAAAAAAAAAAGTTTTACAATATTAATAGTTGTAAGAGGACAGTATCGTCCAATCAATACAGTATTAAAAATTATATATGTACAACCTAAATATAATAATTATATCTGTTAAAAAAAAAACCGATTCTTAATTTAAATTTAATTCATGAATCCCCAAGCGACCACCGGTGGCCGCGCATCTATTGTCTTACTGTTGTGTCTCTAATTGACGGTATTTGAAGGGTTAACAGGACTCTTAACCTTGTATTTCAAAATGTTGTTTGTAAATTACGATTTCAAAGTAAAGATAATATAAAAAATTTAAAAAGTTTCAAGACTATGAAATCTTGTTGTCTATATAAAAAGTTTCAAGACTATGAAATCTGCCAGTTTTAAATGAAGAACATCAACAAACGTTTATTAGCTAGAGACACGTGTGAATATCTGTGTTTTTAGAGTAATACCAAAATAAACACTTAAGAGCGCCCAACCCGAGTTACATTTCCATTCCACCGCTCTTACGTGATTATGACGTTATTACACATCTTTCTCTTGATATTTTAGAAACACAGGTATCTTGTGGATATTATCTAGTTTTTCTTGAAATCAAAATATTTAGAGTAAAACCAATCCAGTAAGGTCCTCTGAAAATCTGCTATTTTGCGTGAACTTATAATGAATAATGAATCCTTCATAATGTAGTCATTAATTTTAAAAAGTAAAGAAAATATATTTATAGAAACCGTGCACATCAAAATTCCACATGACTTGAAAAAAAACATGTATAGGAAATATGTGTTCTTTTTTTGCAACTTTGGAACAAGTTTTGTAAAATATTCGAGTCAGTGACGGAATTACCGAACGCCACAGGACGTTCAGGCGTTATCTTTCGATTTTCACGTTGAATTTATATTAAACACTAGCTTTTCCCAGCAATCTCACCCGCGTACATAAAATAAAATACAGCCTATGTCACTCAGGAATAAAGCAGCTCTCTATCGGTGTACCTTTTCTTTTTTTATTAATTTACAAAACAAAAAAACAAACTACCTCTTTATAATATTATTATAGATTGCGTTGGATGAAACAAGAAGCTTTTATACTGCTCCCGACAATAGACGGCTCAGGAAAGCCCCTCTTAAATAAAAACGTTACAAATTGTTTACCCTGTTGCGAACACACCAAACGTTGTACATCAAGTTTGACATTAATTGCGAGCCCACTAATTCTTCAGGGACCATAAATTAGAATTCACGCCGGTAACTTTCCGTAGGTGTCTGACATGAGGCGATTAGGAGTTTAATCAGACTTTCATCAGGCTTAGTGTACCCACACCACAATGGAATTGTGTAGACCGAATTCGGAATTATTTCGCCCGCTATATTTTTATCACCTTTGTTGCTTTTATTCTCCACTTTAATAAGACTGGACGATTACTTCAGAATCTTTCAAGTACTTTGCTACTTCCGTCCTTGAGCGGTGTCGATGCGTGCGTTGCTCGAGCGCGCTTTATATGTAGATTGACTTCGGTACCTACTTATCTATTTTGTGTACCCTTTAAATACCTGTAGGTACTTGTTTTGTAACGCCGTCTGTCGCCAGACTGTATCTCATGAATCGTGATACAGCCTGGTGATAAATGAACAGACAAACAGACGGATGGACGGACGGACAGAGTCACGGATATCGAGGGATATGCCATGGAGGCATGCCACGTGCCGTGACAGTATAATCAAATGCCCATACATTCAAACGGCGGCTGTACGATTCATTCAGTCACTTTACGAAGAGTTCCAAAATGAAGGCATATCTCTAGATATCCATGGGAAGTGTAATCTTAGTATTAACTGAGTCCCATTTTAGAATTTGGCTACAGAACCTTAAAAAAAAGTATTATAATTGAGTCCAAAATAACCATTCATACGGTCCTTTATAGCATTGTAAAGCGGCGGGCGTTGTCCATTAGTGATGCTCATTTGTTTTTTAGGGTTCTGCACCTCAAAAAGAAAAACGGAACTCTTCTAGGATTTAGTTCAAAAGATAGCTTAGCCCCAAAAGGCAACGAAGGAACAGGAGTGGGATTTTAGTCAGTAAAAATCTGACAATCTCCCGCTCCGACCAAGAGTGGAGGATGTCATTACATGATTTTCCCATCGGAAAAAAACCCTTATAGTATCACTTTCTGGTCCGTCTGACTATCTGTCAAAGAAATATCGAGTTGAATGTGGAATATTATATTATATTATTATATTATAGGTACCTACCTAGGAAATTTGATTCCCATTGACCTAGAATTCTGAAAGGCATGAAGCAAGGTCTCATAGCACAAGTATAGAAAAAAAATCTGAAAACTACAAATATGTAGTTACGTCACAAAAAAAAATTTTTTGCGATTCGGAAAAATCGTCGTAACTCAATCCGGGAATGGGAACTGATTTTCATAGGTAAGTTTGTACAGAATCCTTAGTGTGCGAGTCTGACTTGCACTCGGCCAGTTTTTTTACAAAGCATCATTACTTTAACGCCTCTTACGGGAATCATGAGCGCAGGCAATTTGCCTGAAGCCAATTAAGTTCTGTGGGTTTATTTTTAATTATGATGTATTGTTGAGTAACGTTGCTTGTATCAAAGCTTTCTCTTCTACCCTCTTTTTAATTAAATTGCTTACAAAAGCACGTATTATTATGTTAACTAGCTGTTACTCGCGACTTCGTTCGTTTTTATATCCCAGTGAAAGTCCCGTCAAATTTTGTTCAACTGTTTTGAAGCCATATTACGTAGTTTGGAGTTGGACTGATTTTTTAATAACAAGAATGAGCTAGAATGAAAATATAAGTGATTTGATTTAATTGCCAATTCTGACATGTTAAAAATGCAAATTATATTTTTATTTATTATCGAATTTAATTCTGATTTTTTATTAATGCTGTATGTTTAAATAATTAAGTATAAAACTGTATAGTTGTTCTAAATGAATTCTAATATATTATAATTATATATTAGGTTATTTCCACTGCTCTAGTTTTTTTAGACTAATAATGTTATAAAGAGGTTAAGTTTGTTTTTATGTTTTTTTTTTTTTTGTTTGTAGGAGGTAATCTTTTAAAGTACTAGTCCGATTGCAAAAAATTTTTGACCGATAGGAAGCTGTTTTATTCTCGAGTGACATAGGCTATATTTTACGTACGCGGGCAAAGCTACGGACAAAAATCTAATATTTTTATACCAATCACTGGTGAAACATGTAGAATTCAGTATTGTATTTAACAACTTAACTACCATATTGTGTCAAACAATCGTCATTGACTTTGAATTTTTAGCGCAGCAGCATATGCCAGAACCTGCTAATAGTAACAACGCGTAACGTTAAATGCCAAAACCTGAAACAAGTATGATGAGAATAACGAGCAGAATCTATCGAACCACTTTTTTTTGGAGTGTGGAGGCAAGGCGTTTTGTGTGGGATTTGGGCCGTAAACTCGGCGAGGCAACGGGTGACTCCCGGTCCAGGTCGTTCTTGGTGCAAAGGATGGCCATCGCTATTCAGCGAGGAAATGCGGCGAGTGTTATGGGCACCTTACCACCGGGAACGATCAGGGGCGGGTTATTTATTGACACGTGACGTTACATTTTTTCTTTTTAAAATAGATGATATTTTCAAAAAAAATCTTCATTTAAAATGTTGCCCTGTCTATTTAGGTCAAGCTATCACGTGTGAAGTAAAAACCCGCCAAAATAAGAAAAACAATCACAAATGGTTGTCGTTCATTTCTATTTTCTCATATGCGGGATGATAATAGTTCTTATTTCAATGTTGATACGAATCATAAACAAACAAAAACAGCACATTTTCTTAAATTACTTTTTTCTCGCAGAATTAGGTCAATTGAATTAAAAATCATTTGAGAGGTCTGAGGTTTCGCACATTTAACGTTACAAGTTGTATATTTATAAAAAGAGATGATAAAAAACAATCATAAAGAGAGCTAATTTTTACAAGCAGGAGAATTATTATACTAAGAACTCTTTAATAGGGTCCTCTGACATGAAAACCTCTTTACCGTCAAAGCAATTAAGAACATCAAGGTCTTTGTAAACTTGAAAGCTAAGAATACTAGACCTTTTTTTGCTAAATTTTCTAATTAGTACCTTTAAGGGTAGAAAAGGTTTTCGTCATTACAATAAGGGTTTGCTGTCGCCTTTTTGTTTAATCAGGTTTAAAACAAGAGACAAAAATCTTTATGATGTTCAGGCGGGCCACTAAATGGTGACACCCGGGCGTTTTTTACGATTGAATCCAAAAGGAACCTCCGGAACTTGTGCGTGAGGATCTATGGCATGCGAAAAACATTATCTATATATATAAAAATGACCCCCGTTTTCCGTTGTCACGACTTGGCATGAAAACGGCTTGACCGATTTGGCTGATTTTTTTTTTGTTGTGATTGTTATTGTGAGGAGAAGGTTCTTATGGAAAAAAAAAATTAGGGTAGTGTAGGGTAGAGTAGGGTAGAGTAGGGTAGAGTAGGGTAGGGTAGGGTAGAGTAGGGTAGAGTAGTAGGGTAGAGTAGTAGGGTAGAGTAGGGTAGAGTAGGGTAGAGTAGGGTAGAGTAGGGTAGAGTAGGGTAGAGTAGGGTAGAGTAGGGTAGAGTAGGGTAGAGTAGGGTAGAGTAGGGTAGAGTAGGGTATAGTAGGGTAGAGTAGGGTAGAGTAGGGTAGAGTAGGGTAGAGTAGGGTAGAGTAGGGTAGAGTAGGGTAGAGTAGGGTAGAGTAGGGTAGAGTAGGGTAGAGTAGGGTAGAGTAGGGTATAGTAGGGTAGAGTAGGGTAGAGTAGGGTAGAGTACGGTAGAGTACGGTAGAGTACGGTAGAGTACGGTAGAGTACGGTAGAGTACGGTAGAGTACGGTAGAGTACGGTAGAGTACGGTGGAGTACGGTGGAGTAGGGCAGGGTAGAGTTGGGTATAGTAGGGTATAGTAGGGTGAAGTAGGGAAGAGCGGGAGCGAAGCCGCGCGGGCAAAAGCTAGTATTATGATATTTATTAGTATCTCCTAGAGAAGAGGCCTGAGTCCCAACAGTGGGAACATTTTAAGGCCGACTATGCTTTTTATTAGTAACTAGCTTTTGCTCGCAGCTTCGGCCGCGTACCTACATAAAATATAGCCTGTGTCACTCAGGAATAAAACAGCTTTGTATCGGTGAAAAAAATTTTAGCAATCCGACCAGTACTTCAGAGATTAAGAGATTACCTCCTACAAAAAAAAAAAAAAAAACAAACTTTACTTCTTTATTATATTAGCGTAAAAGATAAAAATACCCTTGTTCTAAACAAGGGTATTTTTTTTTTTTTAGAGCCTTCGCTTGCGAGAAGCACCGGCTGTTCTCGTCCACGGCCAAATGCGAAACTTACTTCTAAAAAATCGATAAATGTAATCTATTTTGCAAATAGGTTTTAAAAAACACTTTTACCTGTCAATATTTTACTGGAGACCGTGCGTTACATTTTTTTTCTTCTAAAATAGTAGTAATAAAAATGACTTGACCTTCTACACAGCATTATTGCAATTTTTTCCATACAAACTTCTTGAAAGTGAGGTTTAAACTTATTTTTGCTTGAGGGTACAATACAAAAATAGTTTGAGAGTCACTGGTCTAAGGATGACGTCACTGTGCGTCGTAGACGTTCAGACCAATAGAATTTAAATTAATTACAAAACAATTTATCGTTTTTTACTTAAATGTTATTGGACGTTCAGTTAATGAAAAACGATTTATTTATTTTATTTCTTAATCTGAGATGAATGATTAAGGGGTGAATTTAAGATAAACCAAGGCAAATGGACTAACGATTAAAACTAATGATGTAAATAAATTGAGACTAAGTCGCGTCCGTTTAAAAAAAATCATGAGCACGAAGCCCTAAAACGAATGGAGCTAATATATGGTATATAGCTCCATCTCCCTTTCTCGCTCGCACGCCTAACATATTAACGCAGCATGGTCAGGCCCCTGAATAATTTAAAATCTGTGTGAAAACTGATCTTTTTTTATCTATATAATATGACACGGTACTTTTATGTGCAGGTGCGATAAAATATTCTTCCTCCTAGTTTTGTATCTAGCGATCTATAGTTTGGCTGGAAAAGCTATAAATTCCGCGTTAGACAGTTGTAGCTGTAGAAACTTGCTTCAAGTCGATTTGTATCGACTCTTTTCACAGTACAAGTTGTTTGTGTAAGTCAACTTGCACAGTAAAAACAACAAGTGGTCATGTCTTTGTAATCGTCGGTTCTGCCTGGCAAGTCTTTTGCTGATCATGCTGCCATATGACCGCAGTAATTTTCTTTTTATCATGATTACTAGCTGCTCCCAGCAGCTTCACCCGCGTGATAGCAGAAAATTATCGCAAGGGAACATACTTCCGGGATAAAAAGTGCCCTATGTCTGTACCAAGTTTCGTCAAAATCAATTTTGCCATTTAGGCGTGAAGACGTAACAAACACTTTCGCTTTTATAATATTAGTAAGGATTTTCAACATACTAATTGTGTTAATGTCCACACTCGGGGTCTGCCAGTGAGCAATAGAATGAAGTATCCGTATCCTCAGGATCAAAAGTAGATACCGCATATGGAATAGTATACATCATTCCAAAATACAAATGGCAGACGCAGGCAACTCAGCTGCCAAACTAAAATGGAACTGAGCAGGCCACATCTGCCGCCTGTCGTAAAATTGGGCGAAGGTAACTAAAGGGACGGATTGAATCCTGAACAGCAAGAGTCGGCGATGATAGGCCCAAAAGGAGATGGCGTGACAATTTGGACTCCTACCCAAAGGTTTGGCCAGAAGTGGTTTAGAACAGAGAAGGATGCAGTGAGACACAACAGGCTCATAATAATAATTATAATTGTGTTAAGTATTTACCATATTTATTGGCCGAAAGGTTCTGGAGTGGCGACCGCGTACCGGAAGACGTAGCCTTGGAAGGCCTCCTACAAGGTGGATCGATGACCTGGTGAAGGATGAAGGATGCGAGACGCACAGGAACGTTCGTTGTGGCGATGTTTGGGGGAGGCCTATGTCCAACAGTGGACGCATATTGGCTAAATAATGATGAAGTTACACTTATAAACAAAGATATACATCTGCTTATTTAGCTCTAAATCCCATTATATTATACCTGATGTTATACTTAAGTAGACTCTGTTACTAAGCACCCAGTATCATAAAACGCAACCCCTTTTTACTCTCCACCGAATCTACATAAAACGATCTGTCCATAAACAAAAAATACGTACGCTGCAAAATAACCTGAAAATAATCGTCATATTAAATTCAATCTGCCGATACAAACACTAAACAAAATGCCTCTATTTTCAACGGCAAAATATCCTCTTATAAACGGGGTCGTATAACAAAAGTTTGAGAGCCTTTGTCCTCGATAGCTGACGTCATGGCTCTCGGCCTGCGACTAATGTCTCGACTGATGGAATATTTCAGCCTCAGGGGAAACAAAGAATCCTTTCTTTTATGTGATTTTGCACTTGATAGGTTGGTTGAGAAATATAATGGCGGTTTTCCGTTCTTGGAGTTAAAGTGTTAAACCATTAACTGGCAATACTTCAAGTCGCTGTGAAAAAATGTATCTATAGGTTTTTTAGGAGTTTGTGTTCACATAAATTATGATAGAAATGGTGCCCGATGCATTTTTTTCGCTAATTACTGATAGATTTAATTTTCATCATTATCATATCAGCCGAAAGAAGTCCACGCCACAACGCCTGGTCCTATGCGTCGCGCATCCATCGGATTCCCGACCCTGACCAGATCATCGGTCCACCTTGTTGGACGCCTTCCAACGCTGCGTCTTCCGGTACGTGGTCGCCACTCCAGAACCTTTCGTCTCCATCGACCGTCTGTTCTGCGTGCAACGTGCCCTGCCCATTGACACTTAAGTTTGGCGATTCTTCGAGCCACGTCGGCAACCAACTAAGGTTGCCGACGTGGCTCCTGCTTGGTTCTATCTTCATATCTGATGTGATCGATTTTCATCAGCATAAACTTAATGTTGGTGATCCCTAGCTGACTATCCTGAGAAGTAATACCAAAACAAAATCTAGGGTCAAAGTCTCTTTAAAATTCATACAGTAAATATATAATGGTTAAGTCATATGTATGAGAACCATGCACATTAGTGTCTCAGATGATCTTTTGAGGAAAGAACCATACAGATTTGAGTGGACCTGTTCAATTAGTGCAGGCATTTGTTAGTATTCGTGTAGCTCAACTGATGACTACTGGGGCTCAACATTAACCTTATAATGCTCTCACTGCTAGGACTTAGGACTCCTCTCTTGGTGAGGGAAGAGGCCGTTATCCACTACGCGAAGTCTGTGGGGGTTGATGGATGATCTTTGTAATTTTTTTCTAAATTCTTCACGGTATTTTCGTTCCCCATTTTCACTTACATATTGTTTTTAATTAGATACGCATTAGTCATTATTTATTGTTGTACTTAGGTACTCATTTTAAATATTGATTTAAAGGAATAGCCTTGGAGTTTCTTTCACGCATTTTTCCATAGATAGAGAGCTACGCTTTGGAACGTGCTAATGGAAACGTCGATTTTTTGACTGACCTTGACCATTCAAACGTGCCTGTAAATGGTTTATTTGAAACTAGCTTCTGCCAGTGGCTTTCCCCGCCCTGTAAGTTTCTCAATACATTCTTTGGACCCCATTTTGGAAAATCCTCTCTTAGTGGTCGCCTACGTCATAAATGGAAACTAGGTGCAAAATTTCTCGTTTCTAGTCCCAGTAGCGTTAGCTGTGTAACGGACACACATTTTCTTTTGTAATATTCATCCTTTTTTTTAATTAGTACAAAAAGTGGGGCTCTAGCCATACCCGTTACTGATCAGATTTGTGTAATCAAAAGTAAAAAAAACGAACAAAATTGTTCACAAAAAGTCATAATTAGTAAATTCATAATTGAATCAATTGCTACTAGAAAAAACTACGCGCTGTGTTTTTTTTTTATTTTCATCTTCATTCATTCATTCATAAATAAATAATTCAGCTTTACTTTTTTTGACTGACCGACATTTTGACGATTTAAAATAGCCTGTAATTAATTGGTCTATTTGATATAAACATTTCTGATTTCTGAAAATAACCTGTACAGTATTTCCATAAATTATGTGACATTTTGAGATATAAACTAACGCTCATAACTTTGCTGTTTAAAATTATTGTTTATTAAGACTTTATTTAAATAATAAGAAGACCTTTTCTTATAAGCCCTTTAAGTGTTTGTACTAATAAAAAAATATTAGTCTATTGCTTTGAGTTTTTTACTATTATTCAATTCTGCTCTCCCCTTTACAGAACATTCGCGTAATATTAAACAATAATGACGTTACAAAAAAAAAATTAAAAGCAAAAACATGCATTCCCACACATAAAACGGTAAGCTTTTTTGTTCCATCTGACTTATATTTTACAATATAAGAGCCTAAATTGACGGACCCTGAAAAAGTATTCAGAAAAATGAGAGCATTGACTTACAAATTACTTCACATTCGGGGCGTGAAGCTAAACTTTGAGTACCATTGTCCTAAGTATATGACGTCAGGCCGTGGGTGGAATGTTTCCCAAATAGACCATTACATACAGAAAGGTTAATTTCGTGAAACAATGCTTGACAGCAAGCCGGCTAACATAAAACAAAAGCTTAAATAGGCGCTGCTTTTTTAAAAGCGTGTTTTGTTTCTTTTATTCAGAAAAATCTTTTTATTTGGGGTTCATTTAAATCAAATTTAAAATTGGCTGAATTTTTTCTCATAAGTCCTGCAACAGACGGACGTACGGAATTAGTAAGTACTACATAGAATTAGTACCGTTGTATGAAGGCTACAAGGAACGGGGTGGGTTTTTAGTCAGTAAGAGTCTGACACTATCTCCCGCTCCGCCCAAGAACGGGGGTTGTTTTTTATTAGATGATTTTTGCCCACCGTAAAAAAAAGCCCCGCAACGGATTTTTATGCGACTTCCTGATAATAGAAAGACCATTAAACGAGAAAGATGAAGATAACCGCATGGTTAGAGTATTGGTTAAGAGATTGGCTGCTGCGCTGTGTGTCGTAGGTACACACACCACAAAACAAATATTTGTATGGCCTACAGATGGCTGTTTTGGGTTTAGGAGTCCTGTGTATGTGAGATATATGTGTTTGTGAACGCTCCCATGGTGCAGAAGTAATTCCTAGTGTTTCCTTCGTGTTTTTTTTTTAGTAAATGAAACAATTGATAACCAGATAACAAATTGCCGTACACTTATTTATTGAATGGCATAATTTATCAGATGACTTCCAACCTCAAAAAAGATGGTATAAAAAAATAGTGAGGCAAACAAAATAGTGTGAAATGTGTAAGTAAAGCAGGTAAAATAAACAACATATTACTTCAATTTTATGACTGCATTCTGCAAAAGCTTAGAAAAGTTAGATAATCGTCGTTCCTAAAATCGTCGTTCCTTTAGGAACGACGATTATCTAACATTTGGAACTGAAAAGGTGAATGCCCCGCCATTTCTTACTCGCTACGGCAAACTTTAAATCTAATACATTTACTGCGGAACGTGGCTTGTGCCAGCAATCGTATCAGCAGTCTCGAACATTTCTTACACAGCAACGCGAAAAGAATACTTATTGCCAACAAAAAAAAAAACAGAAAAAAAGTACATAAAAGTCCTCAATTTGATCCCTAAAACATTCCTTCTGTTTATTTTGCACTCATTTCTAATCCAAAACGAAATTCCAGCTATTACAAAACACAAAAACCTTTCGCATTTCAATATAACCTCAAAATTCTCAATTTTCCCGCTCTCTTACACCTCCGTAATGTGGGCCAATAAGACCGCGCCTCGGTGGCACGTGATTGGTCGATTCTTTGCGGCTCCCCGGTTCTATTGGTCGATGGCAGCGGGCAACGACCTCGGCGCCGAGTTATCAGCTTGAACGTTTGAACTGTGTGTCAAAAGGTCGTTTTTGATTGAAGGCTTCGCTTTTGATGAAAATGATTCATAGACGTAAGTACTTCGTTAAGCAAACTGAAAAAGGAAATTCTCTTTGTAAAAAATGATATTAGGCTTAATGGAGACACTTGTGCTTTTCATCTTGTTTAAATAAAGTGATATATAAAGTGAGAGGCCTGAAATCAAAGACAGCAGGTAATAAAGGTATAAAAGTACTTTTTATGGTTGCGAAAATCATGCAATGACAACCCCCGCTCTTGAGCGGAGCGGGAAATAGTGTCAGACTTTTACTGACTAAAAACTTACCCCATTCCTTCTAGCCTTCATACAAAAGCAGTGCTTACTAATTCCATGTTTTTCTGAAAGATATTGTTTTTTAAAACAACGCCATCTTTCTTTCTACGCGCGAACTACTGTCATGAAAATGGTCGTAAAGGCTAGCTGTAATGATGGTCACTTACATACAAGGATAATGAAATTAGCCACTAATCCATTAATGAATTAACATTTTATAGGCCTATAAACATTGGTTTATGCATTGAAACATTCGGTAAATACTCATTTCTTTTTTTTTTTTCATTTGAACTCGGTTATTACCTACACGTCGAACTAGCATTGTAACGTTTGGAAAAATCCTGTGTTTTCTTTCATAATAAGTTCTCCTACGGGTCCGAAACAAATAGGTTTCCTTCGAACCTGAAATACCTACGAGGATATTTCACCAGGGACGCCCACCGATCATTGAACGTAGGTTTTTGTTATTTTACTCTTACAATATCTACCTATTCATAAATTACATAATATTGAAGAAGTACCTACTTACGAAATAAAAAAGATAAAGTAAAGACGTGCTAGTGCGTCATGCATCCTGAAATGTCTGATCGTTATCACAGCACAATGATTTGTGAGCTATATTACAAACACACCGAAAAACTGCAAACAAATCGCCATTTTATTGTGAAAAACAAAAAAATCCAAAGCAAAAAGCAACGCACCTCAAAATAAAGCTTTTGTCATTGATCTAAAAAAAAAATACGCATTCAAAAATAGAACGCTATTACGTCATCCCTCACAAACATGAAACGTGTCGCATTCAGCCACAGCCTTCACCAAACCAGAACAAAAAAAAAAAAAAACAAAAAAATGTATTCTGTCAGTTACGTCACGTATTGCTATAAAACATGGCAAAGGCAGCTGTGTGTACTGCCAATACTAAAAAGTTTTTATTACGCCCGTAAAATGATATAAAAAGCGAAGTAAGCTGAATTGGAAAATTAGCTTATTTAGTTCATTGTTCTGCGCGCATTGTTATCTAGGTTTCCGCATGGCGCATTGCAATTTCGGACTGAACTCGTATGCTAGCATTTTGATTTATTACTTCAGTATTATGCTAGGTAATAAATCAGGAGGTGTTTAGTTGCATTATGAAATTATTAACTAAAGTCTAAAATGTTCAGTTTGCAGTTCTATGACAATGTTGTTGATTACTTTCAAATTGTTCTGTCATTTTTGGTAAAGAATAGATAAGATCCAGGTAGGTTAGGCACTGCGGCCAAAGGCAACTGAAGGAAAACGGGAGGGTTTTAGTTAGTAAAGATCTGTCAGTCCCTCTTTCTCCACACAGAGCGGAAGTAATTTTTTAGATGATGATTATATTTTTTTTCGCAAATTAAAGCTAGATGAGACGGGATACTGGGGCCAGGGTTATCCGAAAGGAACTCAAGCCCCGGTATGAAGAGGCTAGAAGGAACGGGGTGGGTTTTTAGTCAGTAAGAGTCTGACACTATCTCCTGCTCCACCCGAAGCCTGGGGATTGTCATTGGATGATTTTTGCCACAGAAAAAAAAAGATGAGACGGGATTTCATAGCTTATGCTTAGGTAATCCGAGAAGAAACTCAGGAAGAAACTCAAATTGGTTTTCTATTTTCGTCTCTCTATCTGTACTATACTTTCCGTTACGTATAAATTGATTTCCAACTTGCTTTCTTGATAAATCTCCATCACAAAATGAATCACACTAATATTGTAAAGGCAAAGAATAAAGGTGTGTGTGTATGTTTGTCACTCTGTCATGCGCGAACAGCTGAACGAATTTGGACGAAACTTGCCACATGGATAGATTGTAGTTTGGAGTTCATATGGCACATAGGATATTTTTAACCTAGGACTATGTTCGGTTTAGATATCTTTCTACATTCTCTAAAATATTTTTTTTTTTTGTAAATGCTATAAACTAAAGTGCTTACCTGCAATCCCACCTGGTGGTAAGAAGCGATGAAATCATTGCTGGTGAATCGTAGGTACTTCCCGTTGACCCAGAATCCTGAAAAATTTAGCATACAGCAAGGTCTTACAGCATAAGTATAAAAATAAATCTAAAAACTGTAAATTTTTGGGAATACATTTGTTGTGCGTGCAGCCAAGGAATAGAATTCCCTGCCGGAGTCTGAGTTTCCTGATAGCTACAACTTGGGGGTCTTTAAGTCAAGAGTGAATAGGTTACTTCTAGGCAAGCGTGCTCCATTGTCGACCACATCATCGCTTACCATCAGGTGAGATGGTGGTGTCAAACGCGAGCCTATCAATAATAGAAAAAAAATTATTGCTACGTCAAAAATCTTCAACATCCTAAGCTAGGTTTTTTTTTTCTCTCTCGACGGGGAAAATCATCATTGACGAAACCCGCTCTTGGATGGAGCGGGAGACAGTGTCAGAGTCTTACTGACTAAAAATCCCGCGCCGTTCCTTCTAGCCTTCATACCGGGGCTCTAGTTTCCTTTCGGATAACCCCGACCCCGGTAGGCTTCGACCCAGATGGGCCCCTCCTGTTGCTGACAACTCCTTAAGGCGCGCGGGAACAGTGCGCGCCGTCGACGCCTTGGCTCGGTCCGGACGGTTACCGGACGATCGGACAGCGAGCTACCCATGGCTCGCCGTCCGCGATCCCGCGTCTACGGTGGCCGGAAATCGGGATCGAAATCCCGGCGGCGGCGGCGGGGGCGCCGTTGCCTGATGCGGTCTGCCTCCTCCTTTGCTAGCATTACTGCTTCGCAGAAGGAGGCGACCGCCTGCCACTCCTCCACGCTCCGGACCATGGCCTGAACCAAGGCCCGGCGCGAGAGGTCTCCGCCGCCGATCGCCCCCACGAGGACACGGCGTTGCTCCGCCCAAGCAGGGCACACCTCATCCTAAGCTAGGTTGACATGAAACTCTTTTGTATTTATTTATATTTTGATGATTCAGTACTTAAACTTAACCGTAATTAGCTTGAAGCTAGACCGACAACTTGTACTTAGTTAATTAGTGATCTTACTTAATTCTATTCTGCAAAGAGCATTGCCCTCCCCACTAATTTAATGTACTTGTGAAGACCGTCTTTTTCTGAGCCGACCGCTTTCTTGTTAACTTTTTGTACATAGGTTTAGGTAGTGCCTACCTAGTACCTATTTTGTTCTTGTTTTAGGAGTCCTAAATACCTACGTTAAATTGTACAATGCTACAGATTAAAAAAAAACTGCTGCACATTTAGAATCGCTAGTCTTGGTTATCGTGAATGCGTTTAAAAACATAATGACATTGTTAATTAACATTGTTAGATTAACATTGTTAATCTATTAACATTCATGATGTATGACCAATTGTGAAAGTCTTTCGATTTATTTGATGACGTTAAGCAGTGTCGGCGACCACTAAACCACAAAGTAAAACGAAGAAGTAATTTGAATTTTCATAAATTCCGGTATTCTCATGATTATATTTTCGGGATTTTACAGGAGGTATTATCAACACTATGTTACTTATTTCCATGAACTTTAAGGAAATACTCTGCCTATTCCGACCTGTGATTGTGAAATAGTAGTTTTTTTCCGGGCGTTAGGAAAATCCCACATGAATAGCGCATTGAAAAAGCTATGTAATACTATATATAAAACTGCGCAGAGTAGCAGGCTATATCGATTGCTTTGATTCTTCTGAGGATGTCTTCAATTCTCATTCAATCTCGAAATAACACTCGCCGATGAATCACGAAATCTTGGAAACTATAAGACCTACAAATTTAAAATTTGCCGTTAGGTTCTTTATAGGGCGTAGACATCCACTAAGAACGGATTTTCGGGTAGATCAGGGGTCAGAAGTTCTTATGAAAGGCCAATGTTTTAAAAGTAAGAGATTTGAAATTTAAAATGTTATTTTTTTAATTGATATAAACTAGTGCTTAACTGCGATCCCACCTGATGGTAAGCAGTGATGCAATCGTTGACGGCGAGGCACACTAGTTTATTAAGAGGATCCTTATCCACTCGCCTATCGTAAATATCAAAAATAGTTTAAAAGCTTGTTACTTACTTCATTTAATGCAATCCAACGCGATGTTTGACGAAATTAAGGCAACGCAAAAAAAGAGAGATAACGCCTGAAAACTCTGTTAGTATTCGGTAATCCCGCGAACATTTCACAAAACTTGCTCCAGGAAATAGCTGTTTTTTTTTAAACCCTTAAAAGTTTTTGGAAAATGTTGTCGTCATTTAGAATCTTAATACAATTTGCAAGGTTTCTATAGTTTTACTTTTTTGCCTTTTTTAATTTTTAGGCAAATTATGAAGTGTCAAAGTTCATAAAAAATAGGAGATTTTCAGAGAGGTTTTTACTGGATTAGTTTTACACAAATTTAGAAATTTGTTTCTATAGAAACCTATTCACTCTAGTTTTGTAGACACCTAAATTATAATCAGACGGGAAGACCGCAGCAGACAAATTGTTGCAGTCCCTCTATAGATGGTGTGGAGGTGTTATAATAATAAAGTACCTATCTTTCGAAATCAACACCCCTTTTGGGGTTAAAACAGGGGATGGTAGTTTGTATAAAAGCGAAATACCACTCAATAACACGAATACTATACATATATAACCGCTCAGAGTATCGGGCTATGTTGGTTGCTTTGGTTCTTCTGAGGGTGTCTTCATTTCTGATTCGATCTCGTAAGAGTTCTCTTAGCATCTCTTCTTGATCTACATATCCATTGTTTGTCTGCCAGTCTTCAGATGAGGCCCAGTTTTCCCCATCAAGTTTTTTTTTTTTAAAGATAATGTATAGGCCCACGTTTGACCACTATCTCACCTGATGGTAAGCGATGATGTGGCCGACGATGGAACACGCTTGTCTAGAAGCAATCTACTCACTCTTGACTTAAAGACCCCTAAGTTATAGCTATCAGGAAACACAGACTCCAGCAGGAACATCATTAGTTTACAGCGGCAGTAATTTTTGAATTATTTCCATTCCAGTGGAACGGAGCGTATTAGAGTTTTAGACCTCATTTGAAAATGATTATTGTGACGGTAAGGGGCTTATTTGACCCCGTAACGGTAAAGAAACTAAAAATATTTTTTGCTAAGTGCTTAAAACTTGTTTTAATCTGAAAAAAAAAACACTATTTAAATTCAATTTTAAAACATCTTGTTTTAATCATGCCAACCCTGCGTACGAGGCCTATTAGACTCACGGTGGAGCACACCGTCGAGGTGTGCCCTGCCTGGGCGGAGCATCGCCGTGCCCTCGTGGGGGCGATCGGCGGCGGAGACCTCTCGCGCCGGGCCCTGGTCGAGGCCATGGTCCGGAGCGAGGAGGAATGGCAGGGGTCGCCTTCTTCTGCGAAGCAATAATGCTTGCAAAGGAGGAGGCCGACCGCATCAGGCTACGGCGCCCTCGCCGCTGGCGCCGGGATTCCGATCCCGATTTCCGGCCACCGTAGACGTGGGCTCGCGGACGGCGAGCCATGGGTAGCTCACTGTCCGATCGTCTGGTAATGGACCGAGTCCAAGACGTCGATGGCGCGCACTGTTCCCGCGCGCCTCAAGGAGTTGTCAGCAGCAGGAGGGGCCCAGCTGGGTCGAAGCCTACTGGGGACAGGGTTGTCCGAAAGGGAGCTCGTGCCCCGGTATGAAGGCAAGGCTAGAAGGAACGGCGCGGGGTTTTTAGTCAGTAAGAGTCTGACACTATCTCCCGCTCCACCCAAGAGCGGGTTTTGTCATAAGATGATTTGCCCCGTCGACAAAAAAAAAGGCCTATTAGACCCCGTACAGAACTGTACGTGTTAAAGACTTTAATCTGGAAACTGGGCGCCATGTGACATGAGAAGATATTGCTACCCATTTTGATATATTCGATCCCCAGCCGGCAGCTAGGAACATCTAAAGGTTGTACGACAAATGGGGTTACAAACAATCTAGGCGGGGTCTTAGTACTTACGTATCTCCCGGTGTCCTGACGATTTATTTATCTCCGGACATTTCTTGTTATTTCCTAACGGGCATTGTAACAGCTTTTTTTTTTGAGGTAGGAAATCGAGCAAAATCGGGAAAGTTGAACTGTGGTGGCTGAGTGGTAATGGCCTTGACTTACGAGTTGTAGGTCTAGGGTTCGAACCCGGTCAGGCGCATTACTTTGTGTAGTTTATTTCATCACCACTGCTCTCAGAAAGGTGCAGGAAAACATCGTGAGGAAACCGGCATGTCCTAGAACCAAAAAATTTAAGACGTGGGACATTCACCAACACGCACTGAGGCCGCGTGGCCCTTTCTCTCTCCTAGAGACGAGCCTTGAGTCCCAGGAGTGGGAACATGAAAAAGGCTGATGATGATGGGAAATCTTCAAGTATCATCTTTTGTACTGCTACCAGCTCTAGACCCCAAATTAATATAGACAAGATGCTGGCTGAAGGGCTTTTTTTTTTGTCGACGGGGAAAATCATCTTTGACAAAACCCGCTCTTTGGTGACGCTATTTCACCATGAGATCCCGCCGGAGCTCTGTCCGCCATGCCTTGACATGCTGGCTGAAGGGCTGGAAGATGATGATGATGATGACTAGGTAAGTTTGCTACTTTGACACTCAAACAACTGAACAAATTTGGATGAAATTAGGCACACGGGCTAACCATGTCCTGAAATAAAACAAGGATTTTTTATCGTTAGTACCTTCCCTTGTGATAATTATCTACTGTAACACGGGCAAAACCACAGACAAAAGCTAGTGTAAGCTAAAAAGCTTTTAGAAATCGTTTGTTCTACTATCGAATAACATAGGAACCTTTGTCAATACGAATGTCATCGAATTTCTCACAAAAGTTGTGGAGACACCTCTTTGAAAAGGGTAGACAAGTCTTCTGTGACCGTTAGATGTCCTTAAGAAGCTATGACCACTTAGGGGGACTGCCTGACAAAAATTGGGCAAGTGCAAGTCGGACTGGCGCACTGAGAGTTCCGTACAAACTTGCCTATGAAAACAATTTGATTCCCATAATGAGTTACGAAGATTTTTCCGAAGACTGCAAATTTTCAGGTTACAGTTTTTTTCCTATACTTGTACTATGAGACCATGGCTTCATGCCAAATTGCAAGTTTCTGAGTCAAGGGGAAGTACCCTATGAAAGATTCCCTTGAGAATATCGAAATGCCTACTTATACGTTTTTTTGCGACATAAACTTTGAATTTTGATTTTAATTTTTTCACGGCTTCAAGGAGTCGCTAATCTGAGTATGTAATTTTAATTTAAAATTGATACGGTCCCACGTACCCGAGATATAGTGTTTTGACAGGCAGACAGACGGACAGCACAGTGATCCTATAAGAGTTCTGATTTTTCCTTTTGAGATACAGAACCCAAAATCTGACTAAAACGTGTGAATTCAAAATATTATTCCAAGTAGGGTTTACCATCTTCATTTCTGAGCTTACGCTTAATCCAACCATAAAGCTTTTTAAACTGCACCCAGTTGGAGAATATAATGCTTATAATATTCCAAAGTGCATTCAAACAATGTAAGTAACTGTCACACTAACCTTTCGAAGTCAAACAATGTGCTGCAGGCTACCGCTACATTGTCTGTCTGTATGTACAAAACTAAACTAACTACATCTATATATATAAAAATCAATGCCACTTTTCGTTGTTATTTTATAACTCAAGAACAGGCTCACCTATCCAAACCAAATTTTTAGGCTTTGTTCAGACTATTTAGTAGATGGTTTATGTGAAGTTTGGTAGGGTATAATAGGGTAGAGTAGGGTAGAGTAGGGTATAGTAGGGTATAGTAGGGTAGAGTAGGGTAGAGTAGGGTACAGTAGGGTAGAGTAGGGTAGAGTAGGGTAGAGTAGGGTAGAGTAGGGTAGAGTAGGGTAGAGTAGGGTAGAGTAGGGTAGAGTAGGGTAGAGTATGGTAGAGTAGTGTAGAGTAGGGTAGAGTAGTGTAGAGTAGGGTAGAGTTGAGTAGAGTAGGGTATAGTAGGGTAGAGTAGTGTAGAGTAGGGTATAGTAGGAAATAGAGTAGAGTAGGATAGAGTAAGGAAGATCGGGAGCGAAGCCGCGCGGGCAAAAGCTAGTAAAGTATAAAATAGTATAATCAGTCTTATAATGTTCCACTTACTGGGACAAGCCTCCTCTAGGAGAGGGAATGGATGTACGTATCGGGCCTAGCAGGCCTAGCCAAGTTACGACGTTTTCGTTTCAATTCTCTTTCTTCGCCCCCACGAAGGCACGGCGATGCTCCGCCCAAGCAGGGCACATCTCGATACTGTGTTCTCCACCGTGTCCTCCGGGCGTTCCGCACAGTGGCGACACCCAGGCGTCTCTTCCGCTCGAATTCGGTGCAGGAACCTCCCGAACGTGCCATGTCCGGTAAGGACCTGCGTCATGCGGTAGGTAAGGACACCGTGAGGTCTTTCCAGCCACGCCTCAAAGAGGAGACTTACCGCCACAATCATGGCATGTATTAAGGGTTCCGAAAGGAGTACTTTTAGTCAGCAAAAAATTCACCCTGTAGAGACATCTAGCACATAGAAACCATTCTGCATCGCACGCGGTATGAGGATTCTCCACGCGACTAGAAAACATGTACCTAGGTATAATAGCCCGAAATCAACTACTGGGCAGTTGTCCGGACTAGACACAACACCTGTCTGGTCAAATAATCCTTCCTTTTCAACGGTCAGCACAAAAGCTAAGCTTAAAGCAAAAGAAACCGGTCAGGAAAATACAGCCATCATAATACTCTATTTATTCATACAATGCTAGTAACAGTAGTAACCAGTTTACTATAGCATTTTATGTCTGTTTGTGCAAGATAAAATCCATAAAGCATAACAGAGTATATTCCGCCTTATAATATTCCCATTGCTAGGACTCAGACTACCTCTCTAGGAGATGGGCCATAATCCACCACGCGGGCCCAGTGCGAAATGATGGATGTCACATGACTTCGAATTTTGGTTCTAGGACATTGTGGTTTCCTCACGATATGTGCCTTCATCGTTTTGAGAGCAGTTTTATTTTTTGACTGGTCGTGGTCATGGATCGTCTGGTACTTTGGTTGCGGCTTTTGCGAGAGTTCTCAATCTCCCTCTATTCGTGACATAGCGTGTGCATTCAATGAGGGAACCCTTAGAACATGATTGGATGAGGTCTGTCCATCTGGTAGGTGATCGACCGCGAGAACGTTGACCTTCTGCTCCACCTTGTTCCACTAAACGTTCCAAAGAGCTTTAATTGTATTTTTTTTATCTTTATTAAGGAGTTTTGTTCTCAATTTAGACTAAGTCGCCCCATCGTAGCCAAATTTTGTGTTATAGTTTATTTTAAGTGGTTATGATAAATTTAGTACAAGACTCTTGCCTCGTCTGAAGTAGGCTTTGCTAATATGTTGTCGAAAATATTGCATATGATATGTACAAACATTTCAAGATTCGCAGTTGCACAATCGATGAAAATCTTTGTTTGATGCGCTCTCTTTCATAATGGAAACGTTGGTGCGATGAGCAGTCCAAGTAAGAATGAAAAGAGATGGTCAGTAATACCGTGACGGTTGACAGGACAGAATGGAAGAAAAACGTGTTGTGCTGGCCTCAATTAAAATGAGTCAAGGGCAGGAAAATAATTACCGTAGCCCTGGCACTGAGCCCGGCCCATTCCCTCTCCTAGAGAGGAGGCCTGAGTCCCAGGAACATTATTAGGTTGATTATGATTATAATACCTAATATTAATTTATTTTGTAAACAGACAACAATTATTCTTATCCTATATTAGTACGTAATTATAAATCGCGGCAAGGTACCAATGCCCTTACAAGCGGGCTAACTTGCCTTCCGGCCACAACACGTAGAATGCTGTTGGGGCTGCCACGGAGTCTGTTCAGCAGTGAGGCCTCTTTCTTTCTAAACACAATGTTAAAAATGTCAGTGCTAGCCTCAACAACCACTGTTGACTAAAAAGTCAAACGACTTTTTTTATTGTGGGAAAAATCGTCCAATGACAACCCCCGCTCTTGGGCGGAGCGGGAGATAGTGTAGACTCTTACTGACTTAAAACCCATCACGTTCCTTCTAGCCTTCATACCGGGGCTCGAGCCCCCTTTCGGATTACCCTGGCCCCAGAAGTCAAACGACTTGGGAATGACTTGGGAATTTTGTGTAATATTTAATCATTTAAAAAATACTTATTATATTCGTTACTTTTTATAAGGTTCTTCTATTAGTAAACAATTATCAAGATCTCTTAATCAACATCGACTGAACCAGCGTTGACTACATCAGATTTCATTTTACCCTAATAATTACCCAAGTCGTTGAAATTTTTAGACAGACTCTGCTTACACTCTTCAGTCTTCACTCTGTCCAATCTTTGGCCACCCTCTCCAAATATATTACTTACTTATACACAGTCCAAAACTATTTTAACGCGACAATAAGCACGGCAGTGTTCTTGCAAGATAAACTTTCACGTTTAAAACTGGTGGCGGATTGAATAGGATTGTCTAGAGTCCTTTCAGTAATCCTCTTGTGGAAAGTGGCTGTAGAGGGAGGCATAGCGTGGATTAATTTAAACATGGGCACATCAGCTAGACATTTCCTTTCATAATTTCGAAAATGAGACAGCGATTGTCGCAACCCAGTGTTCGACTACATCGCCGCTTACCATCAGGTGAAATAGTCGTCATACGCGAGCCTGGCAAATAATAAATAAAAACAGAGTTGTGCCTAAAGATTTTATTAAGCAAACATCATAGATTTGCCCAAAGTACCGTGGTATGGAAGCAGAGGTAAAAAAAATATTTAATAACACAACATATAAATATAACAGCTACTAGGGTGTCAATATACTCTACATAATAGATCGAATATGAGTATAAGGCTAACTATAACAAATAAACGGTATTCAGACAGAAAAACTGAAAGCTTTGATCATTCACCTCAAATTCTCCTTTATTGGTCCCAGCTGGGCGCCATTAATTTCAGCACACAACTACCCTCCTTTCAATTTTGTGGCTGAAAAAATAATATTTCTTTCCGCGACATTGAAACCTATCAGGGTGTAACAAAACCCATAATTTAATCGCTATTTGTCGAGCGCCATGTTGTATTAAAGACACGCCCGTTGTCCTGGTTTCCTGTACTTTGTATGGATACCCTGCTGTGACCATGTTGTGGAGAATTATGGGACAAATTAGTTTTGATACTTGCAAGGTTTTTGAAGGCTTCTCAAGATTTATTGTATCGGGATAAAGGAAGTTTCGGTTGACTTGTTTTGTTGGTTATTTGATATTGTATGTACACAGTTGTTTATTTAGCCAACATTAATATTTTCTGAAACGCCCACGATCAAAGTTGTTTGTCGGTAAGGAATTGTAGTGCTTCTAAACGATTTCCTGCGAGTTCTGGAAAATGGTGGTATTTATAGTATAGATACAGTTAATCATCATCATCTTCCTGCCCTTGTCCCGTTTTATTTGGGGTCGGCGCAACACGTTTTTTTCTTCCATTCTGTCCTGTCACTCGTCACGCTATCACTAACTCCCTTTTCTTTCATATCACTTCTCACACAATCCATCCATCTTTTCTTTGGCCTCCCTCTCCCCTGCCGTCCATCCACATGTAAACTCATAACTTTTTTAGCAACATGCGTTTCGTCCCTCCTTTTCACATGACCATACCAAGACAAACGATTTCCTTTCAACTTTTCAGTCACTGGCGCCACTTTCAAACTTCCCCTAATATACTCATTTCTCACTTTATCCATTCTTGTCACACCACACATCCATCTTAACATTCTCATCTCTGCTACATGTAATCTTTTTTCATCCATCTTTTTCACAGCCCAACATTCTGATCCATACAGTACGACAGGCCTTATCACGGACTTGTAGATTTTACCCTTTAACTTGAGGGGCATCCGTGGGTTACAAGTGGTTCCCATGACCTGTCGCCATTTCATCCATCCTGCGTTGATCCGATGTGTTACGTCCCGGTCTACCTCACCATCCCCTTGGACGAGCGACCCTAGGTACCTAAAGTCGGAACAGATCGGTATGGGCGTTCCGGCGAGAGATAAAGGCACAGGATTGGAGAGACCGCCGAAATCGCAGAACAAGTACTCTGTTTTGGTTCTGCTCAATTTCAGGCCAACACTCTCCAGTCTGTGCCCCCACACCTCCAATCTGTTCTGGACCTCTAGGCCACTCTCGGCAACCAGAACAATGTCATCGGCAAACAACATACACCAGGGAGCCTCTTCCTGGATGTCCGACGTCAGAGCGTCCATTATCATCAGGAAGAGGTAAGGGCTGAGAGCCGACCCCTGATGTAAGCCGACAGCCACATTGAAGCAGTCAGCATTCTGTACCAGTTAATCTTTTGGTTAAAAAGGACTTTTTCACAATTTACTGTGGTGTGGTGGGTGTGGTGTAGTGTGCGTTTGGTTTCGACCTAGTTTTTAAAGTACGGGTCAACTTCATCATCAGGTGAAAGATGTCTTCTGCTGGACATAGGGGTGGTTGTTGTGGCGACACTTGGGGAAGCCCAAACGTCGCCACAAAAAACGCTCCTATATGTCTCGCATCCATCAGATTCCCGTGGTTCACGATGTAACTGGTTCTCCTTGTCGAAGTCTTCCAGCGCTAGGTCTTACGGTATGCAGTCTCTACTCCATTACATCCATCTGTTCTGCGAGCAATGTGCTGCTCACTACCACTTAAGCGATTCTTCGAGTTATGTCGGATGCTTTGGTTCTCCTGATGATATCCTTATTCCATAACGACACAAGAGAAAACTCCTTGCTTTTCTCGATTGTTCAGGAAACCTTAAATGATAATCTAAGAATACTTATTAGATTTGTTTTTTTTTTTAACTTTGTGACAACCAGCATAAAGAATTGCCAAATTTAAGTGGCAATGGGCAGGGCACATTGCTCGCAGAACAGATGGCCGTTGGGGCCGAAAGGTTCTGGAGTGGCGAACGCGTACCGGAAGACGCAGCGTTGGAAAGCCTCCAGCTAGATACACTGATGACCTGGTGAAGGTTGCGGGAAACCGATGGATGCGAGACGCACAGGAACAATCGTTGTGGCGACGCTTGAGGGAGGCCTATGTCCAACAGTGGACGTGTATCGGCTGAAATGATAATGATGATGATGTGACAACTCGGTCCACGTGGTGGATTACGATTACGACCCATTTCCTAGAGAGGAGGCCTGAGTCCCAACATTAGGGACATTACAAGGCTTAAGGTGGTGCATCATGACTCACATTTTCATACAACCGCTCATAACTGACTATGACGTTATTACACATTTTTCATTAGATATTTTGGATATTATCTAGGCTTCTATAGAAATCAATTTCTAAATTTGTGTAAAACTAATCCAGTAAAGACCTCTGAAAATCTCCTATTTTGTATGAACTTTGACACTTCATAAAGTCAAAAAATTAAAACTATAGAAGCCTTGAAAATTTTATTAAGATTCTAAATGACGACAATTTTTTTCAAAAACTTTTAAGGGTTTAAGAAAAACAGCTATTTCCTGGAGCAAGTTTTGTGAAATATTCGAGTAAATCTCGGAATTACCGAATACTAACAGAGTTTTCAGGCGTTATCTCTCTTTTTTACGTTGCCTTTTCGTCAAACATCGATTGTATTAAATGAAGTAACAAGCTTTAAAACCATTTTCGATGTTTACGATAGGCGAGTGGAAAAGGACCCTCTCAAGGATTATGCTTATGTGAAAATTGCAATCAAAGTTTAGTACCTAATATTTACGTTGTCAGTGTATACTTAATTATCTATCAATGTTGATACACCAATAAACAATTAATTAAAAGGTAATTTTGCAGTTTTGCAAGCAAAATTATCCAGGATAGCTATTAAACTCTCAGGCACCAGTGTACCGAATACGGTACATTTCATAACAGCTAAATTAAACCTTATTACGTTAAGATAAGGTTTAAGTTAGCTGGTACCGAGGTGTACCCAATTCGGTACATTGGAACTGGGGCCTGACAGGAAACGGCAATGATACAAATGTTCCGGGCACTTTTGCCATTGACAATTATGTAGATGATTTTTTTGATGAAAGACAATATTCAAAAAAGTCTTTACAATTATGTATTCTACCATTAGGTAACTGAGGAGGGGCCCATCTGGGTCGAAGCCTACCGGGGTCGGGGTTATCCGAAAGGAAACTAGAGCCCCAGTATGAAGGCTACAAGGAACGGCGCGAGGTATTTAGTCAGTAAGAGTCTGACACTATCTCCCGCTCCATCCAAGAGCGGGTTTTGTCAATGATGATTTTCCCCGTCGACAAAAAAAAAACCGTTAGGTAACTGAACCTTACTTTCCTGTCATCATCATCATCATCATCAGCATTTTTAATGTTCCCTCTACTAAGACTCAGCTCTCCTCTCTAGGAGAGGGAATGGGCCGTAATCCACCACGCGGGCCCAGTGCGGGTTGGTGGATGTCACATCAAGCCTTTTTAGGAAGAACATCGTAAGCGACAGTGAGCGTTTTTGCTGTAGTAGTAGATTTTCTCTTCCATAATTATAAAGTATTTACGAAAATATGTAGTAGCAACAATTCTATTAGATCGGTAGTAATATGAAGTTATATTTTTTTTTAAATTTATTTATTATCATGAATTAATACTTTTTAATTATGGAAGAGAAAATCTACTAGTACTGCAAAAACGCTCACTGTCGCTTACGATGTTCTTCCTAAAAAGGCTCGACATGTCTTCGAATTTTTGGTTCTAGGACATGTCGGTTTCCTCACGACGTTTTCCTTCACCGTTTACTTGAACCGTTACTTTCCTGTAGCTTATAACAACTCTACAACAGTATTAATTTACTAAGTTTGACATGAAACTTCGAAGGAAGTAAAACTTGAACGTAAACGTTTACGTTAAGTTTCTAATCGAGGTGAGTCGTGTAACTTTGAAGTTAGTTCTAAAGTTTGAAGACAGATGGCGTTGGTAGTTGCAAGTCGTACGCTGTGCGACATCGCGGTTGGTTTATTTTATAACGTTATCATCATTATAGTTTCAATTACTATTTGAAACTAGCTTTGCCCGCGCGGCTTCGCGCTTTGCTTCCCTACTCTACCCTACTCTACCCTACTCTACCCTACTCTACCCTACTCTACCCTACTCTACCCTACTCTACCCTACTCTACCCTACTCTACCCTACTCTACCCTACTCTACCCTACTCTACCCTACTCTACCCTACTCTACCCTACTCTACCCTACTCTACCCTACTCTACCCTACTCTACCCTACTCTACCCTACTCTACCCTACTCTACCCTACTCTACCCTACTCTACCCTACTCTACCCTACTCTACCCTACTCTACCCTACTCTACCCTACACTACCCTAATTTGTTTTTCCATAAGAACCTTCTCCTCACAATAACAATCACAACAAAAAAAAAACAGCCAAATCGGTCAAGCCGTTTTCATGCCAAGTCGTGACAACGGAAAACGGGGGTCATTTTTATATATATAGATATAGATTAAGTACATGAATAATTACATTTAAATAAATCTTTTATTGGGGTTTTCACTTTAATACCAATGATTGATTTTCAAAAACAACATTTTTTTTTTTCGAAAAAAAAAACCGACTTCAGAACAAAAGGAGGTTCTAAAGTCGTTGCTTACCTAGACAGGGTGTAAGGGAGAGATCACCTCACCATACAAAATCCATCTCACCATAAAAAACTTAAAAACTTGACTGGACAGTTTGTATGGAGAGACCGACTTTTTTTTTAGTTTCCGGAAAAAAAAGGGGGAATGTAGTTCAGTTTCATCTACTGAGCAAGCCCTTAAAGTGCGGAGACCTGTCCCTTACACCATGTATAATTTTTATTAGACCTCAAATTGGAGTACCTACCTACTTCAATGCATCAAAAAACAACAAAATTACTTAAAAAATCACTTTAAAATTTTTATTTATTTATTTATTCCAATTTTATATTTTAGCAAGAGTTACTGTGGCCGTGGAACGCAAAAGGCAACTGAAGAGCACAAGTGGGAAATAATCAAATGAATTTTCTCGCTCTAGGGTGGAGCGAGAGCCAGACCCATGTTCCTTCTTTACCCTGCATTCCAGACCTCCGGGTTTCCCTTTCGGGATTCCACACATTCCCCATCAGGGCTTCGGCCCTGCTGGGTTTCTACGGTAACCTGTAATACTTACCTGTGTACCTAAAAAATATGCAATGCATTCAATGTAACAGACCAACAGAACGCTTCAAATAATAATATAATAATAATATTCCACAACTATCACCCAACGCCGTCTAGTCCCAAGCTAAGCAGAGCTTGTGTTATGGGTACTAGACAACTGACAAACATACTTATATATTTCTGAATACATACATATTATAGATAAAATTAATTACACCTAAACACAGAACAAATGATTATGCTCATCACATAAACACTTGTCCTGGGTGAGAATCGAACCCACAACCTCCGGCATAACAGTCAGGCATAAACTGCTCAACACAGCAGTCCATATCAGATCACCTTATCTGAACTCAATAAAGAACCCATATTTCAAACACAATCTACATACAAACACCGGTCCAATAATACCATAATTTATAGACACTATTACATTATTAATCTAAGTTTGCCACATCAAATAAACTGATAAATCACTAAGATAGCCAGTGTTGCTAACAAATAAAAAGATAGGTACTGGCAACACTTTTGTGCGGATGCCAAAACTGCTTGGAACTTTTTCGTTAGTAACCAATATTGTTGCCAGACTGAAAAATGTTTTTCGACTTGGCAATGCCGTGGGCATCACAGGTTTTACGGTAGCTTTACGTAATTTAGTTGTTAGTAAAAACTTGTATCGAATCTGTGTGTTTTAAAATTTTCTTTTGCTCTTGGAGCACAAGAACTAGCTTTTGAAAGAAAGAAAGAAAAAGAGTTTATTTGCGCCCAACGTTTTGCTACTCTGCCAATGTTTCATATTACTTTCACACTTAGTATCCTATTTTTGGATAGATGGAGAGGGAGAGAGAGCCCAAAGAAAAGATGGATGGATAGTGCGAGGAGTGATATGAAAGAAAAGGAAGTTAGTGATAGCATAAGGGTGACAGGATAAAATGGAAGAAAAAAACGTGTTGCGCCAACCCCGAATAACACGGGACAAGGGCAGGAAGATTTTTACATATTAATTGAACAACTAGGTAAAATTACCGTAAAAAAAACCCTACGCTAATTACAACTAGTTAAAATCAAATTAAAAATATAGCGTCAAAAAACTCTTCCACATCGCTGTCGACTGGTAATGTGCCCAAAAGACTGGCGGCATTGTCACACTGTATGGCAATGGATCTTCTTTCCGAAGTAAAAGCCAGCCCTTCGGTCATCTCGAGGAATTGTCAGCAGCAGCAGGGGCCCAGCCGGATCGAAGCGTACTGGGGCCAGGGTTAGCTCCAAACGGTAGCTCAGCCCCAATATGAAAGGCAAGAAGGAACGGGGTGGGATATTTAGTCAGTAAGAGTCAAGGGCGGGAATGTAATTTGGATGACTTTTACACACAAAAAAAAAAGCCCTTGAGTCACGCGAAGTGTCAACTAGACGTTTCGACAGATCTTTAAACGAGAACTACCGCAGATTGGATGTAAAAAGAAAGAAAATAAACTGTTTTCCTTTGCGTATATGACTAAAATGGGTTTTAATACCAAACGGCTAGTTTTTTTCGAAAATGCTGGCTATTTATATAAGTTCCTGTGTCCCTTAGATAAGGCAGAGAGCGTCCACAACGCCCCGCCATCGCGTTCGGTCTTGAGCTTCGCGTTTCATTTCGCTCCAAGTCCTCCCTATGATGACCGTTCGTCACCAGATCTACTTAAGGCGACCACGTTAACGCTTTTCTTGAGGATTCCAGTCTAAGGCTTGCCTTGGTATATGTTCAGGGTTCCTGTGTTTGATCTGTCGATTGATCGAGGTTTCACTGTAGCGTTCCCACAGATTTATATTGTAGATTTTCTCGGGCCAGTAAAGGTGAAGGCAACGGTTAGAAAAAAATAAAGAAAGAAAGAAAAACATTTTTTATTACTCATACTCTGAAAGTAGGTCTGAAGTTACCTTAGGAGCGGGCTGAAAAGTATTACACTTTTCATCCCTAGGGAGTTTTACTTTTAGCTATATTCAGCTATACACTAACAGCTGTCAAATTATTAAAAAAAAAAACTAGGTCTATCTTCTTGTATTCGTAATGAAAAGCACAGTGCTTACCTCGGGGTTAAAGTTACTTATTTCGTCCCGAGAAGGAGTTGGCGGCCGAGCGTAGCGAGGTCGCTAATTCGAGGGTAACTTTCACCCCTAGTGTAACAATGTACTTGCCTTATTAATTATTTGCCGGAATGGCCAAAAAGTATTTACAAATTTTAAGTGCATTTAATGAAGGTTAGTTGATCCTAAAATAGTCCCCTACCGATTTACTCCCACTTGTGGCGTTTGATCTGTCGATTGGGATTTCACCGTAGCGTTTCACCACCGAGATTTTCTCGGGCTAGTAAATACTGCGAATATGGTGAAGACAGCAGTTGATTTTTCCAAAAATAGACCCCTTTAATTTACCACCGAAACATAGGTAACACGACACACACATAAAATCAATGAATAAAGACACTAATTGTGCCTGTCTGTCTCTCAGTTCGCACCACATAACATCATTGAATAAACACTCTAATTGCGTCTGCCTGTCTGTCTACTAACTAAAAAACTACCTACTAGCTGAACATTTTCTATATTGTCACGTTTTAGTGGAATTTGTAACTCAAGTGTCTATACTCTGTTCAAAATAACATTAGACATTTATGAAAACCTTTTATTACTGTCCGTTCAACCGATTTTGACTTTTATTACGTTGGTGGCATGACCAATGGCGGCTGCAGTAAATAGTTGGTATTGTAACCACTTGTTTTGCCTTTAATACCATCCTTATGCCTACGAAATAGAAGTTAAAATCGGTTGAAAAGACAGTAAAAAAAGGTTTCTTTAAATGTCTAATCTTAACGCGAATAGGATACCTATACGTAAACACGTCATCTTCATCATCTTCCTGCCCTTGTCCCGTTTTATTTGGGGTCAGCGCAACACGTTTTTTTCTTCCATTCTGTCCAGTCACTCACCACGCTATCACTAACTCCTTTTTCTTTCATACCACTTCTCACACAATCCATCCATCTTTTCTTTGGCCTCCCTCTCCCCCTCCATCCATCCCTACTAATATTATAAATGCGAAAGTAACTCTGTCTGTCTGTTACGCTTTCACGCAAAACTACTACTGAACGGATTTAGATCAAATTTGGTAGGTAGGTAGAAGAGACACTGGAATAACACATAGGCTACCTATAATTCCACTGCTGAGCACGGGTCTCTGCCCGCGCGATATAAACTGTAGTCCACGCGGGCGAAGCCGCGGGCGGAAAGCTATCCATCTATAAGTACACAAGTACAACAGAACAATACGTATAATTGAAACAGGCGCTATCTCGGTAAAACGGAGCTGAGACTTTAACTGTAGTCTAGATTACCTCTAAAATATTATTAGTGTCAGTTCTCTAGAGCGCGGCTAAGGTCACGGGTTCAAACCCAGCGGGGCGCATTACTTTGTGTAATTTATTTTAATACCACTGCTCTCAAAACGGTGAAGGAAAATATCGTGAGGAAACCGGTATGTCCAAGAATCAGAAATTCGAAGACATGTGACTTCTTCAAGCGGCACTGTGTCCACGTGGTGGATTACGGTCTATTTTCTCTTCTAGAGAGGAGGCCTGAGTCCCAGCAGTGGGAACAATAAGGCTGATTGTGTTATTCACGCTGCTCACTAAGACCGCGTGGTTTCACAGACTGCAGCATCGTCGTCAGAGTTTCATAATTTTGTCGAGACGTGACCTGGCGAATACACGACTTTAGACGAAGCTACATTAGACCGCTACTTTAGCTACTTTAGACGAAGCTACAATATTGTAATAAACACATTTTTTAAAAGAGTAACCATGGAGTTTCTTGCCGGTTCTTCTCCATAGGAAACGACCAATTTGGAGCCATGCACTAGCTTCTGACGTTTTATAAGTGCCCTTGTAGGCCTATATGAAATAAAATATTTTGACTTTGACTTTGACTTTGACCGACGCACACGATTAACAAGCATGATTTGTACGTAGTTCGACGTCGCGTGGCGTGTATCAAGCTTGTGGTATCAAGTAAAGGTCTACAAGTCTAGTTTCTTTAATAATTGTATGGAGACCGACGCGCCCATATCGGCATGTGTGGCACACGTGTGCGCAGTGTAGTTTTACCTTAAAGCTACGCGGTAAGGTTTGCTGTCAGTTTTGCCACAGTCAAGGTTTTCATTGACGAAAAACCTACCGTCTAATGCGATGATTGACGGCTTTTAGTACTGATTGACGAAAACCATCATTCGTTATTGATGGAATTGATTGACACTTACATGACCGTGTAATGGTCTCCTTACGCTCTATTTTTGGTCTCAAATGCTCTATTTTACAAGCTTTTATTTAGTTTCACCTGTCCCAATGTTTGTCTGTCTTAAAATCTTGTAAATTAAATTTGACCCACTTCTCGGTTACCGATTGAGCTGGAATTTTGCATGCATGTATAAATCAGATGACAATGCAAAATTAATATGACATGGAGCTAACCCGATGATGGAACTGGAAGGTGGCTATAGGAATTTCGTAGTTAAACGACACAACCCCATCGAGTTTGGGCTCGTATGATTCATCTTGACAAGTATTAATTATATAGGTATACCGAGCTTGCTATGAAAAAAATTGACCCACTGCAGGGCTTAGGTCTTCCTTTTGTTCTTCCACTCTTTTCTGTCCTTGGCTATTTCTGGTCCATCCTTTATGTTGGAGTCCGCAAGTCCTTCTGGGCCTACCGCGCCGCCGGCTCCTGCTCTGCGGAATCCAGTCAGTGGTTATGTATCATATTATCATCATTAGCCTTTTCAATATTTTCATTAAAAGCTTGTTTACATCACCGCCACCTTTTTTGTCTTTATTTTCCTTACATTAAAACACCACTCCCCAACGTTCGTTAGAACTGTAACAAAAGGTCAAAAGTCTTGAACCCCTGACCCTCAAGCGGAGGTCGTACCTCCATCATTGTCTGGTAATAAAACCTAGTCTGCGAAGCGTGGTAATAAAAATGATCTTAATTTAGTAGATTTAGTATTAGGTATACTAGCTTTTGCCCGCGGCTTCACCCGCGTACGTAAAACGGCTCGAGCTTCACTAGTACTCTTCCTTTTGAGTCTGAAAATTGCTGGGGAGTTATTTTATGGTGTGAAAATTATCGAATGACAACCCCCACTCTTGGGTGGAGCGGGAGATAGTGTCAGAGAGTCTGACTACAAACCCACCCCGTTCCTTCGTGCATTCATACATGAGCTACCTGTCGTAACTAACCCTGGCCCCAGTAGGTTTCGACCCAGCTGGGCCCCTGCTGTTGCTGACAATTCCTTGAGGCGCGACCCAACGTGGCGTGGCACGTGACGTGGCACGTTGCGTCGTTATAACGTGCCACGTCACGTTGCGTCGTCGTAACGTGTTTGAGCCCTTAGACCTTTGTAAGATAAGATAACGACTGCAAGGTACATGTCAGGTTGAAGGGCACAACAACATCCTCCATGTTGCTTTTATGATCACCATGACAACGGAAAATGTGGGTTACTGTGTTGCCCAGTACGGCTAGTGTACCCTACCCTCTACATATATACATAGAGAATGGATTGAGCTTCTCATCTACATATATTGTATACTAGCTTTTGCCCGCGACTTCACCCGCGTACATAATCCCACGATAAAAAGTATTCTATGTGTTATTCTGGGATATGGTCTACTCGTGTACCAAGTTTCATCGAGATCCGTTCAGTAGTTTTTGCGTGAAAGAGTAACAAACATCCATACATCCATCCATACATACAAACTTTCGCATTTATAATATTAGTAGGATGTAAATAGTCTTTCCGCACATTTTGACATCATAAAACTTGTTTTGAAAAAAAGTGTAATTACGCTGTTGTTGCACCAAATGAGCGAACATAAAAGAAAGTCGCATTAGTTACACTATTTATAACTCAAGAACGGCTAAACCGATTTGGCTGATAATTGGTGGAAAGGTAGTTTAGAACCAGGAGACGAACATCGGACAACCTCTCAGGCTCCAGTGTACAGAATTCGGTACACCTCGGTACCTGCTAACTTAAACCTTATTTTTACGTATTAAGGTTTAAATTAGCTGGTATGAGGTACGCCTTGTCAATACGACCTGCAGAAAAGAGAAAATTTATGAAAGTATTCAGTCCATTCTCTTTGTCTGCGCCCGTACTACCCTCGTGAACTATCAAAACATTAAACGCTTCCGTGATCTTTTAAACATGGTTTCTTGTTCGTGTTTGAAACTAGACTAAGTTAAAAACTGGGACAGCAGGATATTATAGTGGAGTAGTACTATGAGCAGTGCCCAGTAGTAACGACACCTTCTTAATATCCCCGCACACGGGCTTCAAAAAACGCCGCTTCAAGCATCATTTTGAGGCGGCTTTTTAGGTGGCTCGTGTGCAGCGGTGCCGCCACAAAAAAAAAACGCTTGAAGCGGCTTCAAGCTTCCGGCTAAAAGCCCACCCGTGTTCCTTCCCCTCTTTGAGGCGTGGCTGGAAAGACCTCACGGCGTCCTTACCTTCCGCATGACGCAGGTCCTCACCGGACATGGCAAGTTCGGGAGGTTCCTGCATCGGATTCAAGCGGAAGAGACGCCCGGGTGTCGCCACTGTGCGCAACGCCCGGAGGACACGGTGGAGCACACCGTCGAGGTGTGCCCTGCCTGGGCGGAGCATCGCCGTGCCCTCGTGGGGGCGATCGGCGGCGGAGACCTCTCGCGCCGGGCCCTGGTCGAGGCCATGGTCCGGAGCGAGGAGGAATGGCAGGCGGTCGCCTCTTTCTGCGAAGCAGTAATGCTTGCAAAGGAGGAGGCTGACCGCATCAGACAACGGCGCCCTCGCCGCCGTCGCCGGGATTCCGATCCCGATTTCCGGCCACCGTAGACGCGGGCTCGCGGACGGCAAGCCATGGGTAGCTCGCTGTCCGATCGTCCGGTAATGGACCGAGTCCAAGACGTCGACGGCGCGCACTGTTCCCGCGCGCCTCAAGGAGTTGTCAGCAGCAGGAGGGGCCCAGCTGGGTCGAAGCCTACTGGGGACAGGGTTGTCCGAAAGGGAGCTCGTGCCCCGGTATGAAGGCTAGAAGGAACGGCGCGGGGTTTTTAGTCAGTAAGAGTCTGACACTATCTCCCGCTCCACCCAAGAGCGGGTTTTGTCAAAGATGATTTTCCCCGTCGACAAAAAAAAAAAAAAAAAAAAAAAAAAAAAAAAAAAAACCCGTGTTCCTTCAGTTGGCCTTTGCATTCCATGCCGCGATACTGCAGAAGAGCAGTTTCACTTCAAGATGGCAACATATAATACAACTTGGTCATAGTTTTTGATATGGCTACGTATCTCTGACCTCTGAGATGGTAAAACTCCAGACGTGGTTGACTGGCTTAAAAACGTATAAAAGCCAAAAACCAAGCAACAAACGAAAGGAATCGTTTGAAAATGTACAATTGTCTTGGACTCATGGTCTAGTAATTTATTTACCAGCTGACCCTATGTCTTTCTATACAGTCGACCGATTGCGATGAAACAAAATCTAAGTTATGTATTAAGTTACACTCAATTTTAATGTTTATAATTAATCTACATCGATTTCGCACATTTTACGTGAGCAACGCACAACTAAAATATTCTACAGATTTATTATTTATGCAAAGATAGTCAAATCCTCAATAGGCATGCTACAGTCAAAATGTTCATCCAAAACCTCTTCTGTACCTACACTTCACTGAGCTGAATCTACATAAATGTTTATCCTAAACTTGCAGTTGCCACAACTTTGTGAAGCACTCAAACAAAGTCACCTCTAGACAGTCCAGTCATTCTGTACCTACGTTTACACAGGGTTGGTAAGTATTTTAAGCAGGAATTGCAAAATACATAGTACATTTTGATACAAATGAAGAAAATTTGTCATTGCGACCGATGCGGGGCTTTATGGAGCTGAATGCTGCAGTAACATAATTCCATGTGTATCAAACGACGTTTTTCAACACACTTACGAAATTTGCTAAGTTTTAATCCCGAACGCAGGGAGAGATTTATACATTAATTAACTTCGGAAATTAATTGCAAAACAATGAAAATAAGAAATCTGAGTGAAGGTAGAAATTCATCTAGTCCAAGACAAAGACAACTTTATGTCTGTGTTGGATACTATACTTTTGACTCCTTCTGTGGCATAATTCATTTATTAAACCCCAAGCGAACGCCGGTGTTCGCTCTCTCATTAAAAATAATAATATAATAATAATTTAATAGTAATTTATCTAAAAAGAAAGTACACTTATTTGTGTCTCACACAACATACTAAAAATACAAAATGAAAAAGAATATACAATCTGTGTAAAGGAAAAAAGGCGCCTAACTAAGCTTAAGCATAAGCTTAGTTAGGCGCCTTTTTGGCTACATGAGTAGCTGTATGTTTCATACATATATTACTACTAGCTTTTGCCCGCGGCTTCACCCGCGTACATAATCCCAGGATAAAAAGTATCCTATGTGTTATTCTGGGATATGGTCTACTCGTGTACCAAGTTTCATCGAGATCCGTTTAGTAGTTTTTGCGTGAAAGAGTAATAAACATCCATATATCCACCCATACATACAAACTTTCGCATTTATAATATTAGTAGGATAACATAGTAGTTACATACAAAGTGGGCTTGTAGAACAAACTGTTACATAAATTATGATGTGTTAACATATACCGATGTATTATATTATGTAGAAATTAATTGCTTATGTGCGTGTCCATGTACATGTAGCTAATAAAATATGTAAGTATTATTCGAGTTACATTTCCTGAAAGTCAATGAATGCTTATGGCATTCATTTATTTTTATTGTTGTTTGCTCCCGGCGGCTTCGCCCGCGTGATAGCAGAAAATTGGAACATACTTCCGGGATAAAAAGTATCCTGAAAATTGGAACATACTTCCAGGATAAAAAGTATCCTGAAAATTGGAACATACTTCCAGGATAAAAAGTATCCTGAAAATCGGAACATACTTCCGGGACAAAAAGGATCCTATGTCCTATTCTAGGACATGGTCTATCCGTGTACCAAGTTTTATCAAAATCGGTTTTGCCATTTAGGCGTGAAGACGTAACAAACAAACTCAGTTTCGCTTTTATAATATTAGTAAGGATAGGTTTGCGCTTGACCGCTACCTCATCTGATGGAAAGCGACGATGCGGTCAACGATGGAGCCATACCTAGAAGTAACCTATTCACTCTTGACTTAAAGATTCCCGGATTGTAGCCATCAGGAAAAACAGACTCCGGCAGAGAATTCCACTCCTTAGCACAATTAAAAATGGTTATTTTGTCAGGACAGCGTGGTTTAAGATTAGGTGACCTCTCGCGCGAGACCCTGGTTTAGGCCATGGTCAGGAGTGAAGAGGAATGAACGTGAACGGGTGCCGTCAGTTGGTCATCTCTTAGCTGCCATTGACTTAATTCAATTTCTATTTTGTTAAATTGTTAATGAATGGCAGGCGGTCGCGTTCTTCTGCGAAGCAATGTAATGCTAGCGAAGGAGAAGGCCGCGTAAGGGAACGGACTTCCTCAAGCCCCAGTCGCTGCGACCCCGAACCCAACTACCAGTCACGATAGGCGCGGGCTTGCGACGAGCAATGAGTAGCTCACCGTCCCGCCGTCCAGTAATTATCCAGACCGAGCCTAAGACACCGACAGCGCATAGTGTTCCACGCGCTCCTCAAAAAGATATCAGCAAACATTAGCAAACATTAGCAAACCTTAACAGGGCAAATGCCTTATAAGGCCACGAGGATTTTCTGAACAAGAAATTCGTGGCCCTTTAATGCAAATGGTAACTGAAGAAATCATCATCATCATTTCAGCCGAAGGACGTCCACTGTTTGACATAGGCCTCCCCCAACTGACGGAATACAGGTGTGATTCTAATCAGTAAAAATTTTACACGTCTGATCGGATTCTCCGTCTAAAAAGGCGTTTTCTTGTATTATCGAATGCAAACTATTAAACTAAGTATGAGTAAAAAGGAAAATTCATGAAAATATTTACCAATCCTATTATGTTTTACGATTTAAATAATACAACAACATCGACTTTTACATTTAGAGCGATTTCTTCACGTTCACAATACTAATTATGGTTAAACTCTACACTTAAAAGTTCAAGCTAGCACGCATGCCTGAAAAAAAAAACATTTCAGTGTTTTGTCGATTTTTCGCGTTGTGTTCGTTTACTGTAAAACAAAAACTAAACATTTGTAACATTTTAAAAAGTTTATTACTACCGTAGTGTATACAGGGTGTCACGAAACGTGTGGTCATATTTTAAAGACAGATTTTCAGTTCTATGAGCAAAATCATAGAACTGAAAAATGTCTTCAAAAAAATTATCGTCGATTCTCTTTTTTACAAAATTAGACCTTTTATATTGATTATGATCAGCCGATGATAACTTTGTATGAAAAGATAATTTTTATTTGGGATAGGTACATACTAACATAGGTACATATCTTTTTTTTACTAAATGCATATAAAAATATAGGTAGGTACCTACTCAATATATTGTTATCGCTATAACAAAAATGCTTTGTTTTTGTGTGTTAGTCTGTCCATGTGTCGGTCTGTCTGTGGTGAACTGACGGAACTTTCACTAGTACTCATAGATAGCTGATGTTTTAAAGAGTAATTTAATTTACTTTCGTTTTAGAAAAAAAAACATAGGTTATCACGCAAAATAATACTTTTAGAAAATGTTGACCAAATCGCATTGTGCTGTTTTCCGACTCTGACACTGACGAAGTCGTGGGCGCCATTTAGTCTAAAATACACCCATTTCTGTGACACCCTGTATATCGCCAAGCTACTGGAAGTTTTATTTTTTTTCCGCAGTTCACATTAACCTACTGTTTTACAACTTTTCGGTTAAAGTTAAAGTTGATTTAAATCGTAACCAATCAGCCAGAGTCTATATTTCTTGATAACTAAAACCTAGAGGTCTTTACGTCAAGAGTGAATGGGTTACTTCTAGGCAAAGCCAGTAATTAACACTAGCGGATAATCTAGATATATAAAAGGAGAATTTGACTGACTGACTGACATATCTATGCACAGCCAAAACTACTGGAGCTGGAAGCGTGATATTTTGCACAAGGTTTACTTTTATGACGTAGGCGAGCACTAAGAGAGGGTTTTCCAAAATTCATCCCCTAAAAGGTTGAAACGTGGTTGCAAAGTTTGTATGAAAATACCTACTTTTACGCGGGCGAAGCCGCTTGGAGAAACTAGTCGGATATAATTCCATATTCGTAACTAAAGCTGTAAGTATAATATTATTCCTTATTCTTGTCCAAATCCGAAATTCCATATCAATAATATCCCTGAAATAAATCAACAAAAAAAAACCGTATTTGATTTGGCAAAGGCTGTCTATCTACACTTAAAAAAACTACTAAACAAAAAAAAAATACGATGTAGGCATAGACATAATTTCATACACCCTCAACATGACAGCCCCCACAATTTAATAAACAGACACACCCATGGCTATCCTACAGTCCAAATATAGAGTATGAACCGTCCGCCACGCGACGCGGTCGTCGGTCAGTGCGTGCGCCCCAGACTGTGGTATTGATCCCACCACCTGCCTACCGGAGCCGGCCACCACTCCCACCCGCCTCACTAACTTCTTCTAGTCGGCCATCGCCCCGCGACACGATACCACATTCAAATAAAACACAATAAAGAAAACAATTTAAAAAATAAATCTGTCATCATAACTGTCAATTTTCGCGCCATTTTGACGCGTTCTAATTTGTGCCGCGAAATCTAGTGTTCGATTCGCCAAATTTTTTGACGTTTTATACTTTTTTTTTATCTAACCACGTGTTTCGCAAGTGATCAGTGTTTTTAGTGCTGAAAACAGTGTTGCTAGCACTTAGGTTGTAATTGTTCGCGCAATGAAGTAACTCACCTCGTGTCGACCTGGATCTTGGATGTCAGGCATTATCTCAATTTACGGCATTAAATTTCGTAATTGCGCGTCTGTCAGGGCTTAAATTGTCCTGAATTTTCCGCGATCGTTCTCATTAAAATGTAACAGTTCAGTGTTCATTCGGTAACATTATTATTGAACATAAACAGAACGCGCCGAGTCCTAATTTGTGGTTACAATTTAATTGCTTTCACCGCTACGTAGCGTTGCAACAATAGATCGCAAAAAGGAAATTATTATCAGCCGTCTATCAGAGATGCAAATTATTATCATGCCACTTATCTAGCCCCCTCTAGATAGAGCGAGAGGGGTGATATTCCCGTTTCGCGCGGCACACTAACCCGATCGAGCGTAATAGCAGATTTTTCTTTCGAGTACCTATCTATCAGCTGTTTGTGTCTGTCCGCGTGAGATTGCGGGTGTTTTTTTTCGCGCTAGGGGGGAAAATGCATGAAAATTTGCATAGTATCACGTCATTGATGTAGTTAGTGGTAGTTAGCGACCGTGGAGTGAGTCAGCGACGCCGCCGCCGCGTCGGACGCAAACAATTACGCTTTTTGCTTGAACAATTTTCTAAATTCAAAACAGATAAACGCGCTTCTGTCTAGAAAACGAAACGTAACGATTTTTTATCGATATTCTATTTTCGAATTGACTTTTTTTGTGTGTTGTGTGCCTTTGGACTAGTGTTGTGCCTTGAATAGACTAGTGTTGTGAAATGTGATTGTTTTTTACACGTTCTTGAAATGGAAAGAAGTGTTTTGGCGGAGCCGAGGCATGTTCAGTGGGCTTCTGAAGTGAGTATGGTTAGCTATAGCTATAATACTCCATCGGTTGAGGTACCTAGTTAACGAAAGGTAAACAATCTTGATATGTCTTTTTATTTAAAATAAATCGTATACAAGACATACAAAGGTTATTTAAATTTAGTTAATTACCTAACATCGGTTTAGGTAAGTACCTAATTGTAAACATTTTGCGATATTTTTTTAGACAATTTTTTTGATAAAAAAATAACCGACTTCACTTAAAAATTGAATTGAATTAGAGGAGATCCCTCGATTTCGTCAAGATTTCATCATCAGATCCCAACTTGGTGACTATGGGACCATTTGGGAAGTATAGTTTATACTTTCCAACAAAAAAAAAAATTTTCAAATCGGTTGGCAAGCGACGAAGTTATGCGCGAACAAATATAAAAAAAACATACAAACATCCGAATTGAGAACCTCCTCCTTTTTTAGAAGTCGGTTAAAAAGACATGTTAAGTTTGTTTACATTTAGGTTACCTAAACAGATTGAATACGAGTAGGTATAGACGTTAATAGGTATAATGTGCGTCATCCTTCAGACATTCTATTTACAAAATCATGTGCTTATCAGATGATTTTATTGATGTGTATGTATTTACTATTGTATTCGTCTCACTTCTGTTTGTCTAATTTTTAAATATTGCACCTGCCCTGTTATGTTGAGTTACTCACCTGGTGTCCGTTTGGTTGCGCGACTAATTTGGTGGCGCGACCAGCTCGGACGTGTGGTGACTCTGGTGTCTGTATGGTGTCTAGTTTGGTAGCTAAGGGCTATATTTCATCGAGATAAGTACCATGGCGGCGCAACTGGTCGCGCCCAAAGCTCGTGTCCCGGTGAAATATAGCCCTCAAACCCTATTTTAAAACCAATTTTTTACAGGTTTTCAAGCTAAAGTAGAATTTGAAGAATACTGAACTTCAAATCATCAAAATAATCGAAGGAAAGTCTTAGCACATTTTGGCAACTTTCTTCCATGTTTACTTGCAAAAATTAAACATATTTTTTTCACGGCCATAAAGTTTTTTTTTGCTGTCTGTCATTTTAAATGTCAATGGATTGAAAGGGCAATAGACAGTAACACCTTCTTAGTAGTAAGGTTTCTCTATAAGGCATTCATCAATGGGGGAGTGAAATTATAGGTATTTCCTATTTCTTTCTTTCTTTTTAGGGTTACGTACCCAAAGGATAAAAACGGGACAAATATTTTGTTCCGCGCGGGAATCGGGCTATAGTCTGTCTAAAAAGTCAACCGACTTAGGAATTTTATACCTATAATAAACCATTTAAAAAATACTTATATTCGATACTTTTTATAAGGTTTTTCTGTTAGTAAACAATTATCAATATCTCATAATCAAACTTGATTATTGAACCAGTGTTGACTACATTAGATTTAATTTAATCCTAATAATTATCCAAGTCGTTTGACTTTTTAGACAGACTCTAATTTCTGCGCCAACGATGCCTTCGTTAATTATCATTTAGCACTATTGCAATAATAGTATAATAAACTTTATTATTCACCAAAATAATGATAATGTCAATATTGTTGTTGTTGTTAATAATAATAATGTTTATATTTTGGTGGGTGAAAGTAGCGGATCAGGCGGCGGGGGGTACTTGATGCGCTTGCGTCGCATCATTCAGACGTATGTAAGTGGGTAGGTATAGCAAAATATATAGTTGAAATGTGTTAGATAGAAAAACGAAATTTTGGTGGATGATTTTTGGTAAATGAATTATATTTTGTAAAAAGTCATAGAACAATAGTTTTTGATTATGACGTTAGTAACAAAGTCCCGAGAGATTGCCAGTATTTTACAAATAACCCTGTATTTTACTCTCTATAGTACACCATAACACCTGTTTAAACGCCAATAGCAGAATCAAGTTTATCTATTTATTTTACTCCTTCCTTCCTTTATTTATTGTCCTTCTTATATTTACCCGTCAGAAAGGAAGTGTAACCTTTCATTAGTCCCGAAGGTAAGATTTTTTTAATTTTACTACAAAACCAAATCCCGGGACTCGGGGAATATCCATATTATTCCAACCTATAGAAAGCACATAAAACAGCCCTACCTATTCCGATCAGTGCTCATAATTCATGAAAAGCTTTTCAGATTTGTGAAATAAACTGGTATTATTTAAGAAAACAATTTAATAATGTGAATCATTAGAACCCGTATCAAATTATAATTATATGTGCGTAGAGGTATTTTATTTTAAAACACACGTGGTATTAAAAAAATACAATAATTTATTCTAGATAATAAAATTCTCTCTCAATCACACATACGGTTTCTCATACATCTTATTTTAATTTCATAAATAATTCGCATCGTCAAAAGGGCGCGCGCCGCCATTTTCATAATTCTATTTTTTTTTTATTAGGCTATGAACAGACAACCTTTACCCTCCTTGCGTGTAAAGCTGCGGCTTCACCGTGTGAATTATAAATGTGAATGAGATTCTTTATTACACCAACACACACATACGTATTTATTATCTGGGCTGTCTCGACCATTGTTTTTATAATCTGTAATACAATGGTGTTCGGATCTTTAGAGTTTTTTTATTCACCTAGATTCGCACACGTCTGTTGATTCACTTTTTATTCAAGTTTGGAACGAATATGGACTTGTGGAATCTTGTTTGTAGTTGATGATGTTTGAATTTCGAATAAAAGAAAATGATTAAATTTTGGAACAATGAACTCTATTCTAAATATGTCAAAGTTGAAATTCCGTAGCAACTGATACTTTTAAAATCACCCTAAAGTCTTGAATTATAATTTATTGATTTAAATAATAATTCAAATAATTAAATCACGCATATTATCTAAGTAGGCTTGGAATTGAAACTTGACTAGCCTGTTGGTCTAGTGGTTAGTGGCCCTGACTGCTATGCTGGAGGTCGTGGGTTCGATTCCCACCCAGGACAAATGTTTATGTGATGAGCATGATCATTTGTTCTGTGTCTGGGTGTTATTTATCTATAATATGTATGTATTTAGTAATATATAAAGTATGTTTATGTTTCAGTTGTCTAGTACTCATGACACAAGCTCTGCTTAGCTTGGGACTAGACGGCGTTGTGTGACAGTTGTGGAATATTATAATATTATTATATTGTAAAAAAACTTTTTACAAAAAAAAATATAACCGACTTCAATGATAAAAAAACACTGAAAAGTATCAAATAACTTTAATTTTGGAAGTCGGTGTTTCTATAATAGTTTAGTCTCTTCGTTATTTAACACCGACTTCCAAAATTAAAGTTATTTGATACTTTTCAGTGTTTTTTTATCATTGAAGTCGGTTATATTTTTTTTGTAAAAAGTTTTTTTTATTTTACACTTTTTAGTTATGGTACCACCACTAAAAAGTACCCCTCAGTCAAACTTAAATACCTTATAGTCAGAGCGCATCTCATAACGGTTCTAATAATCCCAAACACGGTTAGATTACATTAATTTACCTTTCGGCTTCATCATCAGTTCAGTTCGATATATCCTCTCCCCCTCTTCTTTCAAACAGTCATTAGACTAGATGCTGGAGAGGGAAAGGATATATCGAACTGATCTGATGATGAAGCCGAAAGGTAAATCTTTCAATCAGTCATTAGACTAGATGCTGATAATCCCGGCTGTAGCATCAGGCCAGATTTATGTCAACATTGCAATGAACTTAAAATTTTGTCCTGTTTAAAATGAGCCCAAACACGACTACGGTGCTGTAATTTCAAGGTTTGTACTTTTCCTGATGCTCCTGGCTTCAGCATCAGGTCTCTATGTACTTCGGTGTTCTTTATTAGCAGTACGTTTATCCACACATCGAGCCGTTTTCAATGAGCCTAAACTCGATATATCTGCTGTTTGTTGTCGAGGACTTAGGTACTCTGCAGACTATCCTGACTGCAGCATCAGGTCATGACTTGATGATCATGAGACCAAATGTGGCAAATGCCCTATCAAACATCAAAACAATTTACTAAAACAGTCCTTGCCTGTTCGAGTAACTTCTTACTGTTAAGGAGTTGTACCTTCCATCATCAGCCCAGCTACCTGAGATGGTGACGACCATACGCAAATACACAAGATACTTCATAAAATATGCGAAAATCAATAAGTGAGCCTATAAAATTTGAAGGTTGCCCTCGATTTCTCCAAGATCCCATCATCAGATCCTAATTTGGTGATAATGGGACCACCTCAGAACTATCTACTTTCGAACAAAAAAAGAATTTTGAAAATCCGTCCACATTTGGGGGAGTATTCGACGAACAAACATACAAAAAAAAAAAAAAAAAAAAAACATACAAACAGCCGAACGTAGTACCTCCTCCTTTTTGGGAAGTCGGTAAAAAGAGAACTGAAGGGACACAGGCCGCAGGCGGACTTTAGTCAGTCAAAAAAGTTAATTATTTGTGTGGTTTTCCATCTTAATTCTTTTAATTTAGCAAAAAAGGAATTGCATACGCATCCTATAAATAGGGTCCGTACATATACGTAGGTCATCTTAGATTTTATGTTTTTCCTAAGAATTTTCCTTACTACCAAAAATGACTCGGTTAAAGTTAGTTTTAATAATATCAAGTAAGTACATTAGTTACTTACCCAAAATTAAGACGTGCGTGCTCTATTGTCATTAAGTAGGTTTACTTTATTTCCGTTTTACACGTCATTTCGTAAACAATATGCTTCGGTTTGTTGAAAACAAATGGTGTGCGTGAGTTTACATGTTTGTGTACGATCAACGATACAGCCCCCCTAGCCAACTGTTCCCGCGCGCCTCAAGGAGTTGTCAGCAACAGGAGGGGCCCATCTGGGTCGAAGCCTACCGGGGTCGGGGTTATCCGAAAGGAAACTAGAGCCCCGGTATGAAGGCTAGAAGGAACGGCGCGGGGTTTTTAGTCAGTAAGACTCTGACAGTGTCTCCCGCTCCACCCAAGAGCGGGTTTCGTCAATGATGATTTTCCCCGTCGACAGAAAAAAAAAGCCCCCCTAGCCAAGTTACTTACGCACATCCACGACCAAATACTCCATCTCGTCAGCTCTTCTGTCACCTGTGGGGATTGAAGAGCTAAAAGAGATGGAATACCCAGTCGGAAGTGCCCAGCCCAAGTGGTCGACGGCGCGAATGTACAACACGCGTCTCAAGTAAAGATGGGTTTCTACCCGTTAAATACCGGGTAAATACCCAAAATACCCAAATGCAGGGTTTTTACCCGGGTAAATACCCAAATGGTAGGTATTTACTTTTTGAACATTTATTCAAAAGTTACAGCTAAACTTCATTTAACAAAAATAATAATCAGGCATTAAAACGTAAAAATATACGAAAGGAACCGAATTTATAACATGGATGTATTCAAAACAAGTAAACGATCTAAAATTCAACTAAACTTCATTTAATGAATCATCCCAAAAAGTGTTAAAGGTTTATACCCATGGTTTTGGGTATTTACCGGGTAAAAACCCTGTTTATACCCAAATTGGGTATTTACCCGGTAAGTACCCGAAGGGTTTTTACCCACCGCCCATCTCTAGTCTCAAGGAGATGCCAGCAAACCGTAGGGGCCCGGCATGATCGAAGCCTACTGGGGCCATGGGTTCGCTTCTGAAAGGAAACCATGGCTTTGGAATGCAAGGCAATGAAGTAACATAGGAGTGAGTTTTAGTCAGTAAAAGTCTGACACGCCCTCCTGCTCCCAGAGCGAGAGATGTCATTGGATCATTTCCTACCTAAAAAAAAGCGTATAGTTATAAAACAATAGAATTCTTAGACAAAAAGTATTAGAAATTATAACACAGAGACTTGAACGTTGCAAGCTTCCAAAAATTCATTCTCCTATTGAAACAGAATTTAAAAATAGCCAGCACATTTCACAGACGGATGCACTTACTCTAACAACGTAGATGAAAGAAATGCTGCCATGCACTTAAAATAGAGAGAAACAATATTGAGATATACTGAATCTATGAATAAAACTCGAAATAGATACTCGTTTTTCACTTTGCACTTACCTATGCATATAATTCTTAATGCTGGGTGCATCTAATGTAATAATTAAATTTAATTTCTTAATAAAAATAATCCTTACGAACTAAGTGACAGTTATGTAAAGTATGATGTCAAAAAACTCCTCCACATCGCTGTGAACTGTCGATAATCCTACTAATATTATAAATGCGAAAGTTTTTAAGTATGGATGGATGTATGGATATTTGTTACTCTTTCACGCAAAAACTACTGAACGGATCTCGACGAAACTTAGTACACGAGTAGACCATATCCCAGAATAACATATAAGATACTTTTTATCCTAAGATTATGTACGCGGGTGAAGCCGCGGACAAAAGCTAGTCATAAAATAATAATAATAATTTTATTTTCTGGCGTTTTGGTCTATACAGACTAACTTTTATAAAGTAAATTAAATACAGTTTATTCTATGATTATTAGGTAATAATGCAGGTTTTTCTCTATATTTATTTGTGACATCTGTCGATTTGATTGATTGTTAGTAAATAAGACTTTATAATTATAGTAAAGTGTTTTTGAAACATTTAAAACTGTAAATATAAAAAAAAAATCTTACTGTGTTTTAATTTCATAATGTAACTGATTTAATTTTTTATGTTTTTATTGTTTTAAATGGGTGTCTATAATCTGTTATTATATACCTATTCAGTTATATTGAAGTGGTGAATACTGCATAAATATTTGGAAAGAACGCTGATATCTAAGATACGGATTTTATTATTTAAGTAGTTCAGACACAGATTTCCCCATCCTCACTAGCTTCAATAATTTTGTTTGGATTTATTTTTGGAAATAATACATTTATTGATAAAATGTTTGGTCCATTAATAAAACTGAAAGCAGGATCACAATGTTTCATAACTTTCGAAAAAAAAAAAAACTGATATTTACTTAACTGATTGTAAATTCCAATAACACTTTGCCTCACTACGGGATCAACCGCCCCGCATTCAGCCACCATGACCATGGAGCGAATGGAAGTCAATCAATTGAAGTGATCATGCACTTACTTAAAAAAACGTATTTTTTATTTTGCCCGCATTTCCTCTTGTATCTTTTTTTACTGATATCCACACTTATTACTGTTTTAAATAAATAAATTAAAAAAAGAGTCTTATGACATTTCGACCGTGATGGTAAAATCACTCACAAATAAAGGGTAGCGCTGTAAATTTTTTACTGCTTTGACGGTTTGAATAGTAGAGACCTGTTATAGATAAAGATAAAGATAGTTTATTAGTCAAAACATGTATTGTTATAATCCCTTTAGTAAAATTTTCGCGCAACCCTGGTGTGAAATAACTGACTACCTCATAATTCTAAAATATGGCTACAACATGTAGATAAGAAAACTTGCAAAAATGAGCTATACTTATAATTTTTCTCCCCAATCTAATGACTTCTCCACATTTTTTGAGAATTTCCCTACCTCAAAAAGAAAAGCCTATGATCAAACAGCTAGGTAAAAAAGTGGATCGATAATATTTAATTACTTTCCTCGCCCAGACATTTTGGACAGGCGGTGGCGAGTCGTAAAATTAATTCTGATTTGCGATCAGCCGACAATGTGCTGACGACGGTAGAAAGATAAGCCGACGGGGCTGAGGCCTGCAGACAGAAATAGGGATTTATAAAGTCTGTCTAGAAAGTCAAACGACTTGGGTAATTATTAGGGTAAAATGAAATCTGATGTATTTAACACTGGTTCAATAATCAAGGCTGATTAAGAGGTCTTGATCATTTTTTACTAATAAACTACTAATAGAAGAACCTTATAAAAAGTATCGAATATAAATATTTATTAAATGATTATATACTAGCTTTTGCCCGCAGCTTGCCCGCGTACATAAAATATAGCCTATGTCACTCAGGAATAGAGCAGCTCTTCCGTGAAAAAAATTTAACTATCGGACCAGTACTTCCAGAGATTATCTTTTACCACGGAGCAAGTACAAAGCCTTTTACTAACAAAAAGACAAAAGAATAAAAAGACTAAAATACCACTTAAGAAGATACATCTAAACACATTTGCACTGTTTTTCACACAACCGCTCATAACTGACTATGACATTATTACACATTTTTCATTTGGAAACACAGTATCTTGTGGATATTATCTAGGCTTCTATTAAAATCAATGTCTAAATTTGTGCAAAACTAATCCAGTAGCGAAAGACCTCTGAAAATCTCCTATTTTGTATGAACTTAGACACTGCATAATTTGCCTAAAAATTAAAAAAGTAAAAAAAGTGAATCTATAGAAGCCTTGCAAATTTAAGATTCTAAATGACGACCAATTTATTCAAAAACTTTTAAAAGTTAAAAAAATACAGCTTTTTCCTGGAACAAGTTTTGTGAAATATTCAAGCACCTAAATCTCGAAATTACCGAATACTAACAGAGTTTTCAGGCGTCATCTCTTTTTTTTGCGTTGCCTTTTCGTCAAACATCGCGTTGGATTGCATTAGATGAAGTAACAATGTTTTAAACCTTACTCGATGTTGACGATAGGCGAGTGGAAGAGGAGCCTCTTTTAAAGGGTAACCGTCTAATCTTTCTCAAAACTCGATGAAACACGGCCATTTCGCAAGTTGTCTCATGTTGGCACACTGTTTAATCTGGCGTTTCGTTGCACATTAATTAATCTATCCGTGTTAGGTAATTGTAATTAGCAAAGAACCGGCTTGTGTAATGTATGATATGACTGTTTGAGACCCAGAGAGCTAGTCTATCTAAAAAGACAAACCACTTGGGTAATTGTTAGGGTAAAATGAAATCTGATGTAGGTAGTCAACTTTGGTTCAATAATCAAGGTTGATTAAGAGATCTTGATCATTGTTTACTAATAAAAGAACCTCATAAAAAGTATCTTTAAGTATTTTTTAAATGATTAAATACTAGCTTCTGCCCGCAGCTTTACCCGCGTACATAAAATATAGCCTATGTCACTCAGGAATAAATCAGCTTTCGATCCGTGAAAAATTTTTAGCAATAACCAGTACTTCCAGAGCTAGGAATATTCTAGACTTCCTGGAAGCCTCCGGGCTAAAAGAGTTACTCTAACATGGTGGCGAGTCACAATAGATCTTTTAGGTCGCAGTGACTACATCCTCTACACTACGGGAGAGGTATAGCCCCTTATCTTCAAAATAAAAATAATACATAATTATTGACATATCCGTTCCGCATGACGAGAACCTCGTGAAAGCCGAGAAAGATAAACAAATCAAGTATATTGACTTGGCTCGCGAGGTTGTCGACATGTGGGAAGTGGATTCAGCGATTATTGTACCGATAGTCGTTTCAGCCAATGGCTTAATAGCCAACAGCCTCGACCAACACCTTAGGAGGCTCTCGTTAGGCGGCTGGATCAAGGGCTTGATTCAGAAAGCGGTACTCCTGGACACGGCTCGTATAGTCAGGAGGTTCCTTTCTCTGGAGCCCTGACCGCCGGTAGCTTGGTGCCTGTTCCCGAAACCGGTGGCACTATTTTTTTATATTTTTAAATGTTTTTTATTTAAATATTTAAAAATATAATTTATATGTTTGTTTAATGAATAAAGGAAATAATAATACTTCCAGAGATTACCTTCTACAAACAAAAAGACAAAAGAATAAAAAGGCTAAAACACCATTTAAAGGGTAACCGTGTAATCTTTCTCAAATCTCGATGAAACACGGCCATTTCGTAAGTTGACTCATGCTGGTACACTGTTTAATCTGGCGTTTCATTGCACGTTAATTAATCTATCCGTGTTTGGTAATTGTAATTAGCAGAACCGGCTTGTGTAATGTATGATATGACTGTTTGAGAATGTAATCTTTAACAAAGTTCAAAGTTATTTAGAATGTAGGTTTTGAATCACCAATAGGGAAATAAGAAAGAAAAATTTTTTTATTATTCATCGCGAGTTTGCGACAGATGCGGAATTCGCGCGAGCCGTAAGCGAGTGTGTTATGAAGCCGAGGGCTGCAGTGACAAATTTGCACGTGTATCAAACGACTTTTTTCAATACACTTACGAAGAAATTAATATACTAGGATTGACCGGAGACTCGTGGGGGTCGACACGCGCCCAGTCTGATACGATAAATGCAATAAATTGTATCGTGGGAAAGCATGCGCACTTTTCTGCACTGGTGCGGAAAACTGTCTATTGCTTACCAAAAACAGTGGGGTGCGAGCGGGTTTTGATTGTTTTTATCTAACTAGTTCGATAACATTTCTGTATGGGCATCATCCTTTTTTATGTAGGAAACCATCAAATAACTTTTCTCGATCTGAGTGGAATGAGTTTGTCAGATTTTTATTGATTGAAATCCACCTGTGTTCTTTCATTTACCCTTTGCGTTCTAGAAAGAAAGAAAACCAAAGCGTAGATCTCATGGAGAAGAATGTGCAAGAAACTCCATGGACACTCTTTTCAAATTAGATTGTTATATTATTTCTTTATGCTATAATAATGCAAGAGACAAAGATAGTGTCAGACTCTTAGTGACTAAAAACCCACCCCGTTCCTTCTAGCCTTCATATCGGGGCTCGAGCTCCCTTTTGGATAACCCTGGTCCCAGTAGGCTGTGACCCAGCCGGGCCCTTGCTGTTGCTGACAACTCCTTGAGGCGCGCGGGAACTGCGCCCGCCGTCGACGTCTTGGGTTACCTCAACCTGCCAATCGAAGAAAAGCGCTGTCACCCGCCATTACCTTACATCGACAACTTTACCACAGATAATCACAAATACGTTTGGATGTTGTCAGCACAGTGAATAAATTAAATAAGATTCTTAATTAGCTTTTGCCCGCAGCTTCGCTCGCGTTAAATTCGGAGTATCACGGTTCTCCTTTCGGCTTATTTTTTCCCGACATCATCAACAAATATCGTTAATGTACACAGAAATAAATACAAAACCTTAACAAATTATAAACAACGTTCCTCGAGAATCACGCTATCGTGTGGTGAAAACCGCTTGAAAATCGGTGCAGTAATTTTTGAGTTTATCGCGAACAGACAGGCGGTTTTTAATCACATTTTGGGTTCGGTGTCGGTCTAGTAACACCCACAGCCATTTTTTTTTTTTTGATATTTTCAATGTACAGAATTTTCACTTCTACAGATTATTATAAGTATAGATTACAAAAAACATAGTAATTAATCTGAGTTCGTATCAAAATCCTTTATAATATTCTGATGCCACCACCTTCAGTAATAAAAAATGCTTTGACCGAAACACAAAATGGCCGCCAGCCTAGCTTAATGACAACATCACCGAATTTCTTCATTTAATTAATAAATAGTGACACGGCCATTCACATTGTTTCGTCAAAATGATTGATGTTTTGGATTCATGGAAACTCGGTAGGTAGGTATTTAATGTAGTTTTATATTCGCATTTAGGTATTTACGTTGTGTAGGCTTTGTTTAGGTACTGGTCAGAGCTCAAAATGACTACATTTTATTTAGTCCGTATTTTAGATTATAAAAAAAATATTGGACTTGCATTTTTTTCTTTTTTCGATTAAAAAAAAAAGGAAAGACGTCAACCCCGTGTGAAAAATGCAGCACGGCGTGACGTTACACGTAACTCTAATGGACTATATCTTGGTCATTTTGGTTTAATTTACAAATAAAAAGATACGTGTCCTTTATTTTTTTAATAATTTAAAAGATTAGACGGACTAATTACATTTTTTACGGCAACTAGCCTATAACCGAACTCAGGTCACCCATGAGACTCACCAGTATACGCCAAAGAAGATTCATTGATTTCTTTGGCCACATTGCCAGAAAGTGAGTTGATGTTGCTTCTGACAGGAAACATGGATGAGGGGAGAAGACCCAGGGGGAGGAGTCCGATACGTTGGTCAGCCCAAATCCGTGTTACACTGGAGACCACAGTCTGCGACGCCATCCATATCGCCGAAGATAGGACAACATAGCAAAATATAGTTTTTTCTTTTTCTATGGGCAAAAATCATCCAATGACAACCCCCGCTTTTGGGTGGAGTGGAAGATAGTGTCAGACTCTTACTGACTAAAAACCCATCCCGTTCCTTCTCGCCTTCATACGGGGGCTCGAGCTCCCTTTCGGATAACCCTGGCTCTAGTAGCGAAATATAGTCTGCAAGAAAGTTTTCGTCGAGGTCACGACCCTCCGCATTGAAGATAAACGACGCAAGGAGGAGGGTTTGTTAAAGTCTGGGACATAGGTCATTATGCGGTGACTTTTAGGACTTAGTTCATAAACTCTAACCTTTTCGTGGAACAAACTAGGTGTTTCTAAAAACTAATTTATATTAATTTTCAGAAAATAATCTTTGAGACAGATTACTTGTGAAAGCTTAGCCCGTGATATTTAAGTTTCCTAGAATTGTACATTTCATGATATAGTCGAGGAAAAGCTTAGTTAGTTTTGAAGCCATTTCATGAAATAGCCAACCATTGTGTGAAATAACTGACTACTTCATGAAATAGTCGAGGAAAAGCTTAGTTAGTTTTGAAGCCATTTCATGAAGTGGCCAACCATTGTGTAAATTAACTGACTATTTCATGAAATAGTCAATTTTACGCTATGGTCACGACATATACAACATTAATTTTACAGTTCTTTACCATTCATTAAGTCAAAGTTGTTAATAACTACATCGTCAGTATTTCAAAAAAAGAACTGGCCATTTAACCCTTCAGATACCGTCAATTAGAGACACAATAGTAAGACAATAGATGCTCGGCCACCGGTGGTCGCTTGGGGATTCATGAATTAATGTGAAAAACCAGAGTAACCCGCGACATTCAAATTTTGCCAAAACCTTATTAAAACCTGGTTTACTAATGATAAGCATAAAATATATTGTCATAATTTACATTGGCAAAATGAAATTCAGCATAACGATCATTACGCATTGTGGCGACACTTGGGAGAGGCCTATATCCAATAGTGGACGTCTATCGGCTAAAATGATGATAATGATGATCATTACGCACAATATTATTAGGAAATGTTTTTCCATAATGCTTGTTGGCATAAATACTGCTACTTCGCATTTCTCAATCCCTTCCTTCTTAGTTTATCTAGGATATTACTGACTCCCCGTGCTTTGCAAAGCACTTAAAGCCGTTATTAACTTAACCTAACCTTTGCATTATGCAGCAGTATTATTATGCTAATAACAGTTATGCGAAAACGTTACGCCAAACTATATTATGCCAACAGGGTATGCCAACGGCTTACTAATGATAAGCATAAAATACTTTTGTATATTGAACTGACACGCGTTTGCAAATTAATCGCTTTTTGCAATTATTTTTTTTATTTATATACATATCGTGACCATATCGTAGAATTGGCCATTTAGAATAGCATTTATTCGGCGCAAGCAACACAATATACCACAACATAAAATAATAATATTAAAAAAAATATGATGTGGTCAGTTATTTCACGCAATGGTTGACCACGTCATGAAATGCCAACCTTAAAACTAATTTAGCCAAACTTCGGTCATATCATGAAATAGCCAATTCTACAAATTAGAATTTCGCGGTCTATCTCTGCATTCTTGATACTTGATCGAACTAATATTTAACCCCAGAATGTTATATACGAAAACGAAATTATTAGAAAACAAGTTTACAACGTAATTAAAACTCATTAAATAACTAACAATGCGAGGTATTCCGCCGTGAGAGCGATCAATAACAAATACAATGGCGACGAAAGTTATGGGAAAATAATTCTATGGAACAATGAGTTCTCATACAGGGAACACTTTTGTTTTATTTATTATTATGGTTTTTGAGAAAAATTAAGAAAAACAAATAACTACTTACTCTTAAGATATAATTAAAGTCTTATGAGGCTACGTGAGTGTTTTTTTAGAGTCTCGTTACTCCAAAACCGTTTGGTTTCTTCGACGTCCGTATTGCTAGACATAGGCCTCCCCCAAGTGTTGCCACAACGGCCGGTCCTGTGCGTCTCGCATCCATTTGATTCCCGCGACCCTCACCAGGTTTACCCAGGTTTACATTACGGGAGGGCTATAGCCTATAGGTTAGCCAATGCGTAGTAGTATCGTTTTGTCTTTCAGTATACAGCCGCCACTCCAGAACTTTTTGGTTGTTTATACACCACTCATTTTGAATTAATACAAATATTTAAAGCGCTTTTTAGAAAAGGTCTTGTTATTGTTTAAATAAGGTCTCAATAAATAATATTTATAAACAACAAAGTTATTATATAAAAATTATTATATAAAGATAATGTTTTGGAATCTGCAGTAGGGTGCCAACAAGGTGACCCTCTCGGGCCAGTCATTTTCAGCTTGGCTATTCATCCAATCATCCAAAGGTTAAATTCCAAATTTAACGTGTGGTATTTAGATGATGGAACACTGGGAGGTGACGTAAAAACCGTTTTAGAAGATTTCAAATTTCTCAAAGAACAATTCAAATTTATTGGCCTTGACCTTAACCATACAAAATGTGAAATTTTTATCTCTGACAGTACTGACAGACAATCGACTCTACAAAATTTTTTTGCAATAGCTCCAGAAATCAAAATTTTAGATAAAAGTTCACTGCACCTCCTAGGTTCTCCAATTTTGGAAGACAGTTTTTCTTTATTCATTAACGACAAAATTGAACGTTTTAACTACATTTCGGAAAGACTTTCCAAAATTAACCTACATTCGGCTTTCACCCTCATACGATATTGTTGTTTTGCACCAAATTTTATGTATTTTCTTCGCTCATCTCCTTTATGGAAACAACCACATCTTTTGGACAAAATTGATCAAACTATTCGATACGCATTAACGTCCATTTTAAATGTGGCCCTGAATGACCGTGCGTGGATACAAGCCACGCTACCCATCCGTTTTGGTGGGCTCGGCATTCGCAAAATTTCTAGTATAAGTCTACCGGCGTTCCTGTCTTCGGTTCACAGTACTCAACAGTTAACCAAAAAAATCTTAACTCCATCATTGGTTAACTATGAGGTGCCGTGCTTGACCGACGCCGTGGACGCCTGGAAAGTGGCTTGCCCGGATAAGGCGTTGCCCGAGAGTCCATTTTCCCAGAGACAGTGGGATGAGCCGCTCTGCAGGTTGGTACGGAATAATCTCATAAATACGTCCACCAATACTGCTGAGCGTGCCCGCCTACTGGCTGTGGGTGAATGGGAGTCGGGTCTCTGGCTACAGGCTCTACCTTCACCTAACATAGGTACTATGTTGAGTGACACCACCTTCCGGATCGCTACATGCCTACGTCTGGGTGCTCCTAGTGGAGCTCCACATCGTTGTCAGTGCGGCGAAGCAGTCGACCGCCTCGGACACCATGGCCTATCCTGCAGTAGAAGCGCCGGTCGGATAGCACGACATGCCAGTATTAATGACATCATCCGTCGAGCTCTTGTCGCCGCCGGGGTGCCAGCTGTTTTAGAACCCAATGGCTTGGCACGCGACGATGGGAAGAGGCCAGACGGGATGACCATAATGCCTTGGAAGTTGGGTAGGCCTTTGGTGTGGGATGCAACATGTGTCGACACCCTTGCGCCATCCCATCTTCTTAGTACGGCGGGCTGTGCTGGTGCGGCTGCTGCAGGTGCAGAAAACCTCAAACGGCGTAAATATAATAACCTCATCGGAAGTTATATGTTTGAGCCGTTTGGGGTTGAAACACTAGGGCCATGGGGTCCGAGCGCTCATCGAGTTGTTCGAGATATTAGCAAACAGTTGGTCGACTCTTCGCGTGACCAGAGGGCTGGGCTTTTCTTCGGTCAACGAATCAGCATTGCCATCCAGCGTGGCAATGCTGCCAGCGTTCTGGGCACATTTCCCATTGACATCGATGTGGACGAATTTTTTGATGCCCTATAAGTTCCTTTTGTTTTTTACTCGTTTGTATATATTTTTTCTTTAAGTTTGTATATATACCTATTAGTTTATAATATTTAATAATTAAGATGTATATATGTATGTTAATAAAAATGAAGAATTGTTTAACAAAGTTATTAGCATTTGTTTATATCCCAAAATGTTACTCGCTTTATGGAAAATATTTTACAGATCAAAATGAAAAACAACTGTTCGTAGCAATTATGAATGATTGTTTTTTTTTTATCTTTATTAAGGAGCTTTGTCACAATATTTACTTTTAACGGCCCGTCCCGGCTTCACACGGGAAATAAATATGATCTATGTTACTCAGGGTGAATGTAGCTTTCAATGGTGAAAGAATTTTTGAAATCGGCATAGGAGTTTTTGAGTTTGCTCATTACAAACATACATACAAAAATACAAATTTTCCCTCTTTATTATATTAGTGTAGATGTCGCTCCATCATAGCCAAATTTTGGGTCTTTGTTATTTTAAATGATTAAATTATGAATATTATTTATGATTCAAATACCAATTAGGACCAATTTTCGTGGACAGTTTGAGGATTTCGTTTTTTTTTACTTTTGACTACACAAATATTGATCAGTAACGAGAACAGATAGAACCCCATTTTTTTTTGGACTAATTAACAAAATAGGGGTATTTTTTTATGGTGGGAAAAATCATCCAATGACAACCCCCGTTCTTTGGCGAGGCGGGGGAGATAGTGTCAGCCTCTTACTGACTAAAAACCCACCCCGTTACTTCCAGCAGTCACACCAGGGTTCGAGCTCCTTTTCGGTTAACCCTGGCCCCAGTAGGCTAAAAATATAGGGGTGTATATTAAATTCATAAAGAATCACTCTTTTCCATTAAAAAAAATCTATTTATTTACATTTTCGTATCTGTCTCATATTTCATCCTCATAGCTTCAAGTTGGGGCACTTCCCAACTTCCCCTAATACCAAGTGCAAGATTAGCCAAGTTTATGCTTATTTTTTTCAAACTTGTATCTTTTAAATCGCTTTTGATTTATATATTAGAGCTCTGACAAAAAACGTTTAAAAAACTTTGTCGATAAAGATATATACAACTGAATCAAAATAATTTATGAATTGTTCAGATATTACAGCTGATTAAAACCTAAAATCAAGGATATAAATAAGTTATTGAAATAAGGACACGCAGTACTTCATTGATTTAACTTCAATCGAAACAGATAAGATATAAAACCGTACACTCGAAAATTAATCTTTGATGACACTCAGTGCCACAGTGTCATAATAATTAGCATTCCACTCAAATTATTTCAATACTATGAGATCATTTTAAATTATGACGTCACTTCCTCTACCAAATGAGTACTATAAACATAATCAGCAAGGTCGCATAATAATGCTAAATTACTACTTTTACATGATGCATTCCATTCTAATAACAAAAACTAATACCAATTGTATTTTTTTTAATTATATTTGTTTTCCATGCTGAACAAATACCAACAACTTGAATTTGATACAATGAGCTTAATCAAACGTTATCAAAATAAACTGGTTATATTTTTAAGATATTTTTTTTTTATTTTTTTTTAGATTGAACTGTTTTTTTTTTCGCGTTTTACTGACTGTATTTTTGGACTCCTTATATTTTTGACCGTGTCTTAATATGAGCCAAAACAAATACCAGTAGTATTAGTTGTTGGTATTAATTAATTACTATTTTTACAAGATGTATTCCGTTGTAATAGCAAAAAAGGAATATCAACTGTGTTTTTTATCATATCGTATTTCTATTCCGACCGAATATCAACAACTTGAATTTGGTACAGTTAGCTCAGCCAAACGTGTGCGTAGATATGGTTCTACAAGTGTACCAAGTTTCATCGAAATCCGTTCAGCCGTTTAAGCGTGAAGAAGTAACACACACAAACTGTCGCCTTTACAATATTAGTGTGATTTATTCCATAACAGGACCAGTGCGGGTCGAACTCGCTTTTGCATATCGCATTAAATTTTAGGAAATAACAAATTCTATGAACCAACACTTAATGCGACACCCTTAACAAAATAAAGCTTTATACAAATAGACTCATTAACTAGGGTTGCCAATTTAAAAAAAAATAGAGCCTATATCTGACTTTAGAAGTGAGAAATGAACAACACATACCAGGAAAAAAGAGTATTTATTTTACTTGTTGCTAAACAAAAACTTTTTTTTATCTATACTAATAATATTATTAAAAAGATTTGTATCTGTAATGAATAAACTTAAAAAATACAAGACTGTCGTCAACTCTTTTTCTTTCTTTGCATTCTATACACCATAACAGTAAGGGATGAGCGTTTTATTGTGGCATACTGAAATAAGGTAGAGTTCAAGTGGTGTCCTTTTTAATATAAAATAAATGGTTAACAGTTTAGAATAAAATTCTACTATAGTTTTTTAAGTTTTGCTAACAACTTTATATGGACTTACCTATAATCTGAAGTAAATTATTCAACATCAGCATCATCATCATATCAGCCGATAGACGTCCATTGTTGGACATAGGCCTCCCCAAACGTCGCCACAATGATCGATCCTGTGCGTCCCGCAACCATCGGATTCCCGCAACCTTCACCATGTAATCGGTCCAACTTGTAGGAGGCCTTCCAATGCTGTGTCTCGGGTACACGGTCGCCACTTCAGAACCTTTCGGCCCCAACGGCCATCTCTAAGTAAATGATTAAATACAATAAAATATTAGAGTACACTTGACAACCCTGCCAATATCCCAAAGATAATACCGTAATCACAAAGCTTAACATTAAAATGGCGACCGCGCAAAATGGCCGCCGGACGCAGGTGGCGTAATGGCGTAACAGCCCTTACCTGAGAGTTACGGTTTTGGCACCCTCAATAATACCCAAGAGATGGGGCCATAACCGCCATAAGCCTGGGACCACATACCACTTGACAATGTAGGTTATACTAATTGACTTAATTCATGAATCCCCAAGCGACCACCGGTGGCCGCGCATCTATTGTCTTACTATTGTGTCTCTAATTGACGGTATCTGAAGGGTTAATAAAGGAAATGCTAAATAAAATGGGGGTAGTTTGACAAAGTTTGTTAGAATTTAAAATTAGGCAAATTAAAAAAAAAAAAAAACAAAATTACACAAAGTTGACAAAAATACCAGAAATACGTCGTATACAACATTAGTTTTTAGTATATGTGAAACCTGTAAATATAGTTTATTCAGAATAAATAACTGAATCGATTCGAATAATCTTTACACTGTGATATTTTTTACCAAGAATATTTAAAAAGGTTACCTACGCGATGGACACCACAGTGACGTGTGTACCATCACCGATACTAAGTACAACACAGGTCATGGCAGTTCGCCAGCAAACAGCTGGGTGCAAGTACAAAACAACCCCTCAGTCACCTGGATGGCAAAGTTAGACACCACCGACACTAAATACAACACAGATCACGGCAGGCATAGCCGGCATTAGACGGCCCGGTGACCATGTATTATTGCGGGGAACCAGGTAACATAAAAGAAACTTATAACTTTTTGATTTTTCATGATACAGTTATGACACTTTGTATATAGATTCCATGTACATATTATAAAAATACTAGAAACGTGTTTTAGGTTTTGCATATACTTTTTTTTTACGGTGGGCAAAAATCATCCAATGACAAACCCCGCTCTTGGGTGGAGCGGGAGATAGTGTCAGACTCTTACTGACTAAAAACCCACCCCGTTCCTTCTAGCTTCTTCATACCGGGGCTCGAGTTTCCTTTCGGATAACCCTGACCCCAGTAGGCTTCGACCCAGCTGGGCTTCTACTGTTGCTGACAACTGCATGAGTGGCGCGAAAACAGTGCGCGCCGTCGACGTCTTGGGCTCGGTCCGGATAGTTACCGGACGGTCGGACAGCGAGCTACCCATGGCTCGCCGTCCGCGAGCCCGGGTTTTGCATTTACTAAAACTAATTTTGAATAAAAAAAAATACAAATCGATCAATTTAATGATAGTAATTAATACTTTGGGTTTAAGAATAACAAAACTGCATTTACAAAAAAACCAAGCACCTCTCAATACCGTTGAAGCGACCTCCATTTTGTATGCACTAAGCCAAAGCTGTCCGATTTCTACAAGAGTTTGATTCGACGCAGTCACGCAAACTAATATAGAAGAAAGTTTGCACGTATTTAGCATTATCCACGGTAGTCTACCGTTAGTTATGGGATTAACTGATCATTATACTGCTGTGGAAGCCTATCTAATTATTGGGTAATAGATTTTTCAATACACTTGCTCATAAAGTGACTCTTATTGCGTTGCGCTTAGGTATATAAGTGCACTGGTTGCTAAACTGTGACATTTTGACATACAGCAAATTACAGAGTTGAAATGTGTTAGATAGAACAACGAAATTTTGAAGAAATGCTTTTGATAAATGTATTGTTTTGTAAAAATTCATAGAACAAAAGGGCTCCGACGCAGAACGTCCACTTCTCAAAATGTCCACCTTCCGCTCGTACGGCCCGCCAATTCGTCGAAATATTTGCGTTGCGTCGACGCAACGCGCCGTGTGGACTGGCCCTAAGAGGTTGCTAGTGTTTTACAAATAACCCTGTATATGTACAGAAGTGAATCTACAAACAAAGCGCGCTCGAGCAACGCACACAGACACCGCTCACGGACACGATATCTCAGAGCGCCTCGGCTGGCTCGTCGAACATTTCCGGCTCAAACGCTCAGTCATTAGTGTACGTCCACCGAGCGTAGGTATAAAAAGTTAAGTACATAATTTTTTTTTTTTTTTTTGTCGGCGGGGAAAATCGTCTTTGACAAAACCCGCTCTTGGGTGGAGCGAGAGATAGTGTCAGACTCTTACTGACTAAAAACCCTGCGCCGTTCCTTCTAGCCTTCATACCGGGGCACTAACTCCCTTTCAGACAACCCTGTCCCCAGTAGGCTTCGACCCAACTGGGCTCCTCCTGCTGCTGACAACTCCTTGAGGCGCGCGAGAACAGTGCACGCCATCGACGTCTTGGACTCGGTCCATTACCGGATGCTCGGACAGCGAGCTACCCATGGCTCGCCGTCCGCGAGCCCGCGTCTACGGTGGCCGGAAATCGGGATCGGAATCCCGGCGACGGCGGCGAGGGCGCCGTTGCCTAATGCGGTCGGCCTCCTCCTTTGCAAGCATTACTGCTTCGCAGAAGGAGGCGACCGCCTGCCATTCCTCCTCGCTCCGGACCATAGCCTCAACCAGGGCCCGGCGCGAGAGGGCTCCGCCGCCGATCGCCCCCACGAGGGCACGGCGATGCTCCGCCCAGGCAGGGCACACCTCGACGGTGTGCTCCACCGTGTCCTCCGGGCGTTGCGCACAGTGGCGACACCCGGGCGTCTCTTCCGCTTGAATCCGATGTAGGAACCTCCCGAACTTGCCATGTCCGGTGAGGACCTGTGTCATGCGGAAGGTAAGGACGCCGTGAAGTCTTTCCAGCCACGCCTCAAAGAGGGGACTTACCGCTATAATCGTGGCGTGCCCAAAGTACATACATGAGATTGTCTTCTGTACCCCAGCCCAGGCGCTTGGAATCAGAAACGTCAAACTACCTCTTTTATTACAAAAAGAAGCTTAAATCTGTGTCAACATAAACCCAAATATTAATCTACCAAGTACTCCAGAAAAAACTCTGTCATTTCCAAAGCTCTATTCATTAATATTTTTAAAACAATGGAAAATAAGCACAAAAAAGCTTTTCTGTTGACCTTCGTAGACCGAAGCTGTGTTCAGCTGTCTTTTATGTATGTTAAGAGCTGGTTGTAGTCACCACAGAACAGATATGATTCCTTTGTTCTACTACCACAGAACTACTATACTGAGTATTTTGTATGAACTCCGCCCGGGTCTATGTCGATTTAACTGCGGTTTTATTTTTATATAAAAACAAAACAATAACTATTCAAGATTTTTATTTTTGCGAGGCATTTTTAGAGAACCAGCTTTATTTTTTATTATTATTTTTTCAAATATGTCTGTGACATAATGTCGTAGACGTTTGAAATCGATAGTTAGGGTTAATTCGCATTTTTTTTTATAGAGTTAACTAATTTATATCATGTTTTGATTTTTAGCATAGCATAGTCGGCCTTATAATGTTCCCACTGTTGGGACTCAGGCCTTCTCTCTGAGAGAGGGAATGGGCTGTAATCTACCACGCGGGCCCAGTGCGGGTTGGTGGATGTCACGTCATGTCTTCGAATTTCAACATAATATTTTTATTATCATAAGGCATCTTTGGAGGTATGCCGAACAGTGTGTAAAGTCCCGCAAACCTCCGTTGAAAAGGGAGGATCCTCCGGCCAGACAGGGTGTTATAGTCTGGTGGGCGACTGATGATGATGATGATGACCAGGTATGACCAGGTAGGCATACTAGTGGTCAGGATACCCTTAGCCGAGGGTGCTGGCTGTTTGGCTCGTTGCTCGAAAGCTTGAGGAAGTGATGATGACGTCACGAAGTAGTAGCTGCACGAAGGCTGCGCTGACGTTCTTTGTCGAGGGTCACCAGTTTGGGGGGATGTGGAACAGAGAGTAAAGTCCCACATACCTCCGTTGAAAAGGGAGGATCCTCCGTCCAGACAGGATGTTATAGTCTGGTGGGCGACTGCCCGATAGTTGATGTCGGGCTGTCGTATATGTTCAAATCGCGCGGAGAACTTTGATTGCGCGATGCAGGATTTCGTATTTTATTCGTAGTTCTCATGTGGCGTCATAGATGTCGCTACACATCCAACAAGGTGGACCGATGACCTGGTCAGGGTCGTGGGAATCCGATGGATGCATGACGCACAGGACCGGTCGTTATGGCGACGCTTGGGGGAGGCCTATGTCCAACAGTGGACGTCTTTCGGCTGATATGATGATTATGATGCTTTTAACCCTTCAGATACCGTCAATTAGAGACACAATAGTAAGACAATAGATGCGCGGCCACCGGTGGTCGCTTGGGGATTCATGAATTAATTTTATAATAGTCAATTTCAATAAAAAAATTCATGGTGTTCTTTTCTATTTATATTTTGTGAATTTTCAGAGGTACAAAAAGTTCAAAATGTGTAGAACCTGACCTTAAACCACAAAACATATTTCCTCCCTTCCGACTTTAATCTCGCAAAACACAAAATGGAAGAGAGAATTTTTTGCTCGTTTATCCATGTCGCGTCGTCAAGAATTAGGTCAGTGTTCATAGTGTCGTATTACGGTGTCTAGAACGTTCTGAGAGATCCAGAGAGCTCTCGGAGTGTCGTTTTGAGTGTCGTGACGAACTCTAATGGCCTCTCTGTTTTTTTAGTTTCGTGTACAAGCTAGTTTTATCAGTGGCGGATTACGCCAGAGCGGGGCTTAAAGCGTATTCGACATACGGGCCCCTTTTTTTTGAGATAATGTCAGACTTTTACTGACTAAAACCCACTCTTGTTCCAACTTTGCCATTGTTCCAGGGCCCCGGGAATCTCTTTCGCATCACCCAGGCTTTGACCCTACTGGTTGCTGACAAGCTCTTGAAGTGCGCGTGGAACATTACGCGACGACGACGACCTGACCTCGGTCCGGACAGTTGCCGGAATCCGCAAGCCCGCACCTATGGTTGTCGTAAATCGGGATCGGAATCCCGGCGGCTGAGGGGCGACCGCCTCCTTTGCTAGCATTGCCTGTACCAAGGCCCAACGCCAAAGGTCGCTGCCGCCGAGCGCCCCACGAGGACACGGCGGTGCTCTAACCAAGCGGGGCAAATCTCTACCGTAACAAAATGTTAACCTATTTATACTCCATCTGTTTAGGTAGTTAACTAAACGTAAACAGTCTTGATGTCTTTTTATTCAAAATAAATCGTATAAAAGACTTCCAAAGATTATTTAAATTTAGTTAATTAGTACAGTCATATCCTTAGACAAAATAATGATCACCCAGCCAAAAAGTCCTAATAAAAATCGGCCTCTCCATACAAACTGTCCAATCTTGTTTTTAATTTTGTATTGTGAGGCTGATTATTATTTTTTTCGTTACTCTTGCTACATGGCTAATCCGCCACTGAGTTGTATCTATTTTTGTGGAGTTAATGGACAAAGTTTTTCTTAGTTTTGGGGAATAAGTTTGTGTGAGTAAAGTTAGGAGGGCTGTGGTTTAACTTAGAGGATTTTGTCACGCGATGGCTAAGCTTCAAGACAAGAGTCGAAAAGTTTTTCTACTCTACTAGTGTTTGTCTTGTTTTTCTACGATATTACTTAATGGGTTGCTGGAAGATTTAACTTTAAGTTAGGGCCTGCGCACACTTGAGACAAGACGTCTTAGACAGAACTGATTAAGACGTCTCAGACAAATCTGAGACGTCGCTGACAAAACAGTTTTGTCTATGACACGGGGCGCTAGGGCTGTTGATAAACTATCGAAATATCGATATTACGAGTATCGCAGTACTCAAACAGCATGTTCAGCATGTTCAGTGCGATACTCGTAATATCGATATTACACAGCATGTTTTATACATGTATTTGTTAACCTCTTGAGAAATATTGACACTAATAAATGTTTTATTAAAATTGAAGAATAATTACCGGGAACGTTACATTTTCATACATTTATAATTTCAAATAAATATCAATTATAAATTGAGTAAATTATTTTTGAGCCGACTTACGATTGTTTTTTAAGACAAAGCCGATAAAATAGAGAGAAAAGAGAGAGATAAAGAGTTCCCTTTAAAGTTGTTACATCAATTTTCAATAAAGATGAGGGTCTAATAAAAATCAAAACGGCCTGCAGATTGTCGGAATCCAATTTTCTTAAAAAACTTCAATCCCGCAGACGTGCGAGATCCCGCAGAAAATGTGCGGGATCCCACACTGGTGGGCCAATCGGAGCGCCGAACCGTAAAACATACTGCGGACACTGAGGAAGGAAAATTCATAAGAAACGAATAAACCAATATCATTATCTCGGTTTACCGACCCTGATAACATCTATTGAGATACTTAATAATAATAATAATATTCCACAATTATCATACAACGCTGTCTAGTCCCAAGCTAAGCAGAGCTTGTGTTGTGGGTACCAGACAACTGATAAACATACTTATATATTACTAAATACATACATATTATAGACAAATTACACCCAGACACAGAACAAACGATCATGCTCATCACATAAACATTTGTCCTGGGTAGAAATCGAACCAACGACCTCCGGCATAGCAGTCAGGGCCACTAACCACTAGACCAACAGGCCAGTCAAAGATCTATTAAGCCTATCGTTAAATCTTCGATGAATGAACTGGATTGACCTCCGACTGTCCTTATAAAGGTGAGGCGCCATCATCAATATTATTTATGCGAATATTTTAGGGTTCCTTATGCATCGGTATAAACGATTTCTGATAGTCCGTCGATTATGCAAAATGTAGAACGGCAAAAATATTATTTATTTTTCTGAGTTTTTATTTTAGGCCCTACTCAGGGCCAGATCTAGCTATTTAGCCGCTCCGGGCAAAGATAACTTTCACCGCCCTTAACATACACAAAACTATATAAGTCATGAGTCTTAAGACTTTAATATTTCCACTATCCAACCTGAAGTAAGTTGGAAAGTGGCACATAAAATTCTCAACCTGCCCACTTGGGTTTAGATGGCTAGGTTGCAGTGACGAAGGTTCCATACAACTCGATTCCCACCGGCTTCCCTTCAGATGTTTAGAACACAACCACTCTCTACCGTAATTGAGAAATGGCACAATCAGAAATTATAAAACTACAAAGCTAACATTACATAACGGCTACACTAAGTACACTATGAACATTAAATCAACAAAATTTACTTTTCAACAACATGTAGCACTATAACATAAGCCGCAGGCGCAATCGGCTTTTTAGCGTTTAAATTTCTATACAAGAATACGTCATGACGTCACATAAAGGTCGATTGACCTGCGCGCTCTAAAGCGCTCCGGCAAGCCGGTTTTTTTTTCGAGTTATTTGATAGAGTTTTATTGAATAGGCTTAAAAACTACTAGACTGTTTTTAAAAATTCTTTCACCACTCGAAAGCTACATTATCCACGAGTATCATAGGCTAAATTTTATTTTGGAAAAAAATAGGGTTCCGTAAGATATTTGGGTTTTTCGGACACAAGGTGTAAAAAATCAACCAGAAACATTACTTATTTTGCGTACGCTGCCTGAACTATTAAAGATAGAACCGTAAAATGTTTTAATTAATTGTAGATCTTACAAATATCTACAAAAAAGTCCGCGTAACAGTATACCTATCTAAGTCGAGTGAGGCACAACAACCATTTTTTTATCTAATAATCTTGATTTTTTTTTTTGGACTACATTTAAACGCATTTATTTTACTCATGCTATTAACCCTTATCAAAATAAATTATTTCATCACTAAGTACAGTTTATTTAGATAATATTTGGTCTTTGAATGATTAAAATTGGACGTTTGGTTTTGAAGTTATGGCGAAATTAAAATATTACGATTTATGCTGCAAGCGTCACCAAGGCGGGGCCCGGGAGTGCGCGTGCGGGAGGGGAGTTTAGATCTATGAGAAAGGTCGTGCGCGAAGTCTAATAATTTTCGTGCGATTTTTTTTAGATTCCGTTCTTAAAACTACACCAACGCAAAAGTTCTTCTCAGAGCTGGTTTTTTTAAACATTTTAATATATCCCTTTACAATAAATATCAACATGCGTAATGCTCAAAAACAAGAACGATTATCTGATCTAGCCATTCTTTCTATAGAAAAACGTTCTTTACTACAAAATTAAGAATCTTCCCGGCTTTTATGATAATGTCTTAGCGCACTTTGTAAGAAAGAATCGACGAATAGCTTTAGAGTATAAGTGGTATTATTAGTACTTAGTCGATTAAGTTTTGTTTAATTTACATCATATCATCATTTCACCACAAACGGCTTTTATCAAAGCCACTTCTATTATGCTTGTAAGTAGCGTTGCCAGGCGTCCGGATAAAGCCGGACATAGTCAGGCTTTTAAGTGGCGTGTCCGGCCAAATTTGAGCATTTTTGGCTTTTGTTAGGCTTTTTAAAGACCATTTTGTTTAGAATTGTCATTAGAGTTTTGCCTTACCTTGTATCGCTAGCACAAGCAGAGTGGATATGTAATAGTGTAGCAATAATATCACTTAATCTTATGGTTTTTTCATTAGAATTTAAAAAGATTTCATGAATTTTATTAGACTTAAAAAAAATGTCGGCCTTTTTGACCAAACATCCGGCTAAATAGGATAGATTGTCCGGCTTTTCAGTTCCAGGACCTGGCAACCCTACTTGCAAGACACTGTTTCAATATCTCAGTGCTTACACGTATAGTAAAAGTGGACCGAAGATACATCTGCCTATACAAGACTGAAGCCAGGATGCCAATCACAGATTTTCGGTAAGGACTCAAGACTGCGTGCCCGCGCTCGGAGTAGGCAAGCATTTTTTTTTTGCTCCGGCTTACCTCTCTCAATATTTCACGCTTCGCCACTGCTAGGTTGAAAGATAAGAATACCTAAGTCAATTTTGCCGTCCAGAGCGAGGAGGAGTAGCAGGCGGTCGCCTCCTGCGAAGCAGTAATACTAGCAAAGGAGGAGGCCGACCGCATCAGACAACGGCGCCATCGCCGCCGCCGCCGGGATTCCAATCCCGATTTCCAGCCACCGTAGACGCGAGCTCGCGGACGGCGAGCCATGGGTAGCTTGCTGTCCGATCGTCCGGTAACTGTCCGGACCGAGCCCAAGACGTCGACGGTGCGCACTGTTCCCGCGCCTCAAGCCTACTGGGACCAGGATTAACTGAAAGGAAACTCGAGCCCCGGTGTGAAGGCTAAAAGGAACAGGGTGGGGTTTTTAGTTAGTAATAGTCTGACACTATCTCCCGCTCTACCCAATAGCGGGTTTTGTCATAAGATGATTTTCCCCATCGAAAAAAAAAACCACTAATTTTTTGCCGCTCTGGGCAAATGCCCAGCTTGCGCCCCCTTAGATCGGGCCCTAGCCCTGCTGCGAGCTCTTAACGCAATCCATATGACGACCTAAACTGAACTAGGGAGGGATGGAAGTATAAAGCATACATAGCTCCATCCAGCTCTCTCGCTTGCACGCCTGACATTTCACCACGTCCATGTTAAGGAGGTTATTTTATCATCACTGCTCTCGAAACGGTGAAGGAAAACATCGTGAGGAAACCGGTGTGGAAACTGACATGTTCTAGAAACTAAAATTCGAAAACATGTGACATCGTCCAAACCCGCACTGGGCCCGCGTGGTGGATTACGGCCCAATCACTCTCCTAGAGAGAAGGCCTGAGTCCCAGCAGTGGGAACATTATAAGGCCGACTATATTAAGGCCCCTGCACTCGCATTTGTTATTCACGTTAATTTAGATTTTGCGTTTAACATACGTGTCAAAAGATATGTAGCTAGTTGTGTGATAGTTGTGGAATATTATTATTATTATTATTATTTAGCATCATAAAGCAATTATGACAGTTGAAAGTTTTTTTTTCCAACCGGGAATTTTAATTACTAGCGACCCGCCCCGACTTCGCTCGGGTGCAATATTATACATATAAACCTTCCTCTTGAATCACTCCATCTATTAAAAAAAACCACATCAAAATCCGTTGCGTAGTTTTAAAGATTTAAGCGCACATAGGGATATAGGGACAGAAAAAGCGACTTTGTTTTATACTATATAGTGATTTTTATTCTGATAAAGTTCTATCATTAATCCATGCTTTTTGAATAATTTTCTGCAAACTATGAATAAGTAACCTAGCTAACTAAGGCCAAAGCTATTTTAGGAAACTCCATTATCGTCAGAAATTAAGGCAGTCAATGCACTACCATCTATTTTAATAGCCTCTGATGGACGCCGACAGGTATTCAATATACACTGAAAGGGATAGGTATGGTAGAATAGACTAATTGCAATTTAGGTAGGTAGGGGGAGTGAAATATCTAACATAACCATTGTATTTTTAATATTATAGTTCTTTTTAGATTACATGGTTAGTGGAGAAAAAGAAGTGTGAACAAACAAAAAATAAAAACCCAATAAAAGCAAACCACGAAAAATTCATTCTACGACTCTGTACCTGCAAAATGCAAAAAACAAACTAAGAAGAATTGATTAGAATTTTATTTTTTACTAGTTTTTGCTCGCAGCTTCACCCGCGTACATAAAATATAGCCTATGTCACTCAGGAATAAAACAGCTTTCTATCGGTGAAATAATTTTAGCAATCGGACCAATTCTTTCAGAGATTACCTCCCACAAACAAAACACAAATTTTACCTCTTTATAATGTAGATTTTTTTTAAAGACCTTGGCGCTTCCCCTTAATATAGCAGATCTTCAAGTTAGAACTATTTTCGTTCATTAATCATATAAGTAAGAAACCAAAAGTATCAAGAACTTCTTGCCAACTTTTTTTTATCTAATCTCAAAGTTTATTTGTCAGTGGCTATCTCCTAACTTCTTGCCAGGGTTTTTCATGTTCAATCTTCAGAAGTTCTCAAGACAAGGTTTGTCTTTCAACACTGCTATAATTACTCAACAACTAGAACAAATACTTAAGAGGGTCCTTCTCCACTCGCTTATCGTAAACATCGAAAATGGTTTAAAAGCTTGTTACTTCATTTAATGCAATCCAACGCGATGTTTGACGAAAAGGCAACGCAAAAAAAGAGAGATAACGCCTGTAAACTCTGTTAGTATTCGGTAATTCCGAGATTTACTCGAAAATTTCACAAAACTTGCTCCAGGAAATAGCTGTTTTTTTTAAACCCTTAAAAGTTTTTGGAGAAAGTTGATCACTTGTTTTTTTAAAAGGGCCTTGCTAAAACAAGAATCTTAAATAATTATTGTTTTTTCTTTTTTTGAATCCAGAGTCCCAACAGGGATGACCTTGCTTATCCATCTCGCTAGCAGATGTAATCCAGCGATCTGGCAAACCGACAATCAAGATAATGTTTGGTTTGGTTTACAATCCCTGGATGAAAATGAAGATCCCACCAAGATGACCTCTGTTTAGATGCTGGATTACATCTGTGTAACCCATGCTTAAGGCCACATCTAGTATCCACCCTAACGTTGTTGAAACTTCTACGGTCCGGTCTAAGCGTTTCACCTCGTCGTTTATACCGCGAACATCGAAAGACTGGAACACTGCTTGCTACAGTTCATTAGTCCGATTCTAGAGTGATATAGGGTCTTAATAAACTAGTGCGCCTCACCATCAACGATTGCATCACTGCTTACCATCAGGTGGGATCGCAGTCAAGCACTAGTTTATTACAATTAAAACGAAAACACTGCTTAGTCGAATCCGTGCTAGTGGCAACAGCATTTTCAACGACAACAAAACTTTCCCTTAGTCCTAACTAGCTGCTCCCAGCGGCTTCACCCGCGTGATAGCAGAAAATTATCCCAAGGGAACATACTTCCGGGATAAAAAGTATCCTATGTCCTATTCCAGGACATGGTCTATCCGTGTACCAAGTTTCATCAAAATCGGTTCTGCTATTTAGGCGTGAAGACGTAACAAACAAACTCACTTTCGCTTTTATAATATTAGTAAGGATAAGTATTTCATCCGAATCCATGCAGCCGTTGACGCATGATTGATTTAACAAACAGACATCCAAACAAACAAACAACATTTATAATGTTAGTAGATTTCACTATACGGAACCACACGCAATTTCGCACTTAGCCTGCCTAATCATAGAGCGGTTACATTAGAACCCAATTGTGCGTGCAATGTATCTTGTTGTGGTCTGTGAATTTTAATAGGTTTAACATGACATCATGTTAGTAAATAATGCGGATTAGCGGGTAGTTGGTTTAGTGACACGCTCGTTTCAGTTGATGATCAAATGACTCGTGACCCTAATTAGTTACAAATCCCTACTAATATTATAAATGCGAAAGTAACTCTGTCTGTCTGTCTGTTACGCTTTCACGCAAAAACTACTGAACGGATTTAGATCAAATTTGGTAGGTAGGTAGAAGAGACACTGGAATAACACATAGGCTACCTATAATTCCACTGCTGAGCACGGGTCTCTGCCCGCGCGATATAAACTGTAGTCCACGCGGCCGAAGCCGCGGGCGGAAAGCTAGTCGCTTATATGTCATTCAGTTTATAGACTAAATGTAAGAAAAAATAATAGCTGTTAAGATAGAGAAATTGGCCATAAGAGTTACCGCGGCTCTAGAACGCAGCAAAAGACAACTGAAGCCAGTAACGTAGCCAACCACACAAAAAGGCCACGCGCTCGCGAACATTAAGAACGAGGGTTTTTATAATTGATTGAGGCTCTTGTTTGACCATTTTTTCACCTGATCGTAAGCATAGATGGTGGTTTTATAATATACTAGCTTTTTCCCTCAGCTTCGCCCGCGTATATAAAATATATCACTCAGGAATATGTCACTTACGAATAAAGCAGCTTTCTATCGGTGCAAAAATTTTTGCATTCGGACCAGTAGTTTCAGAGATTACCTCCTACAAAAAAAAAACTTTACCTCTTTATATATTAGTGTAGATTATGTTTAAAAATTGTTTTGTCACACCAATGACAGCCCCATTTCTTGTCCAGGCAATTACTGTCCATTCCAGATAGCCTGGAAGAGATCGCGGAATATGATAAGGCCGCCCATAGTATTTGTGGGTTTTAGTTTCCTTTTGTGTGTGAAATGGTGTACAATAAAGTATATAACAAATAAAAAATAAATAAGCGACGATGTGGGCAAACATTGGGTTGCGACAATTGTCGTTTTCGGATTTATGAAAGAAAACGGTCTCTCTGATGTGCCTTCACCCACGTCTAAATTAGTCTACGCTACGCCTCTAACTGAACAGGATTTTTTTTAAACTGGTAAATGAAAAATCGGAAATCATCTAATGACTTCTCCCGCTCTTAGGTAGAGCGGGAGGACTTGACTGACAAAAACACAACTATATAACATACACCACGGACCCCTCACCCCACGACTTATAGGTTAGTGTGCAATAAATCACTAACAATTAACAAACCGCCACAAAAATTACTAGTTTTACAATTATTTTCTTCACAAGTGTATTGAAAAACGTCTTGTTGATACACTAGAGTAATTAATGATTACCGTTCTCGCCTCTCTTAAGACCCTCGCCATGGTTCGGGTCTAAATACCACCTCTACGGTAATCACTAACATTACACACTTATATCATAATGTACTATAATGACACAATATGACTATTAACCCATTCGTGTAAAACCATTACAGCCAACAGATAATGCAAATGGCGTCTAAATATTGACGTTAGATAATTGAGTTCTATTCTGACAGTGTTTGGGCACGGCTCGCTATGTGATGCTGAATAAATACTCTGTATTGATTTTATTAATTGGAACTAAGTGCTGCCGTTACATTGGCCGGTAGTGGATTATTTTCAGGGTATGAAAATAGGACATTGGTTTTTTGTTTATCCTCCCTTCGACCCCTAAAAAAAGATAATTTAGTAATATACAACTTTTTTTTTCTGTAAGGAAATCATCTAATGACATCCCCCGCTCGATTTTGATTTAAAAGAGTGCCATGGAGTTTCTTGCACGTTCTTCTCCATAGAGATCTACGCTTTGGGACGTGCAATTTAGCTTCACTATTCTTGGACTGACCGACATTTGACTATTCAAAAGTGCCTGCAAATGGTCTATTTGAAATAAATGCTTTGATTTTGATATTGGCTCTTGGGCGGAGTGGGAGATAGTGTCAGGCTTTTACTGACTAAAAACCCACTCCTGTTCCTTCGTTGCCTTTCGTACGGCAATAATATTCCACAACTTTCCTCCTCGTAACGACTTGCTAGCGAGGTCTCATGAATGTACTTCTGCAACTGTGTGGTCTATTTAAAAAAAAAAAAAACACCAATTTACTTATATCACCAATATATTATCTCCCCTACATTAAACCCTTACAACATAATATCACGGCTCTCGTCTAAACTGCGTTCACGTAGATATCACGTAAATATGACGTAGCTATAACGGAGAGACGTAGATAGAGCTCGGTACGTGACCGTATCGTAGACGTAGTTATTGCGGTCGGGAGAGCGTACTGGAAATTGCAGAGAAATAGGGTGGGGGTTATGTCGATAAATTGATATCGATATTGAGACGTTGACGTTTTATTTTTAGGTTTGCTTAACAGGGCCGTAGTTATACGTCATTTGAAGTAGCTTCAAAAAAAAGGATGCTATGCACTCGTCGTTTATTGCTAACTAGCTTTTTTCGTCTATTAAATCCAATGATAGTGGGGGTTTCTAGCAATGGTAGATTATACTGGGTGAGTATTTCTATATGCGTTTTTACAAACGTATTCAAACAAACATATCTACTCTTTAAAAACTACTGCAAACTATGATAAAAGTAGTAAATTATCTTAAATATACATATTCCCGAGACAAAAGCATCAAAAAGTTGTCTAAAAAAACGCTTATAGCGATAAGACCGCCCATTGTGACACCCTAATAATTTTAAGTTCCTAGGGGTTTTTTTGGTGTACGTCAAAAAGTATACACATATCTATATTAAGTCAATTTACTTGATTATTTAGTTTCCTACCAATAGATTGTAAAGAAAACTGTCAAACCAAAAGGTCCACCAACTCCGAAAGGTTTCAAGAGCAACTTCCAGGGTAACCCGAAATGCCTTTCGGATTACCCTGGAAGTTGCTCTATTGCTCTATAGCTATAGCTGCCGCTCAAGCCCCGGTATGAAGGCTAGAAGGAACGGAGTAGGTTTTTAGTCAGTAAGAGTCTGACACTATCTCCCGCTCCGCTCAAAAGCGGGGGTTGTCATTGGATGATTTTTACTCACCATAAAAAACAAAAAAACAACTTTGACCGACATCCTTTAAAACACAAACTACAGAACACTACGACATTCTCTAGAGTAAAGATCTTCCGCCATCTTTAAACGAACCGAACTACGAGATTTATTATCACGTAGTATGCTTTTATTAAATTCAACACACCGATCATAATATCTCGAACGAAGATAGACGATATACGTCTATCTTCGATTCTCCAACCACTCCTCAAAGAATTTTCACTGAGTATAGACGTCTTCCGAAACATGTCTCACGATCTTATACTAGCATGGTAAGGTCTACATAAAGACTATAAAAGAAACCAGTGTAATTCAGCAGCATTTCAAATAACACTTCATGCTTCCGTAAGATCAAACCTTGCCAAATCCTGCCATACTTGACTGAAAACGGCTGCAAATCCGAAAGCACTGCCAGCTAAGCATTTCGCGTAAAACTACAATTCCTTCAATACCATGTTCCAGAAAATTTTGGAAACATTCCAACTTCAAACTGCAAACAAAATAAAACCGCTCCAATTTTGTTTTTTATTCCATTTTCAAATACAGAGAGACTCGTGGCTAAATAAAAAGGCGCGCTCCCACCGCGGCGTATCCTGTGCACGGACACGCGGCGCATTTTAGCTGCGTGTATTTATTTGTTTGACAACGTGGGTCTACGTTTCCACTGGAGTAGCTACACGAAGACCCACGACTATGTACGACTATGTATGACGGCGCACGGAGAGGCAACGCACGTGCCACTGCCATCCACAGACACGGGTTTCACTGCGGGAGGTGTATGACTGAAAATTGCGCTGCAATAAGCGAGCTTTACATAGTTCTGGGTCATATTCGTATACTCCAGTGAAAACGTAGACCCACGTCGACAGCGTTGAGCTATGTAACCGCCTATTCGAGCAAGCTACGCATGTATCAATGATGTCAATTCATGCGTAATCTCTCCGTGAGTTGCAGTGGACACAACCACATACATTTTCTTACAAAGCGAAGCTTAATACGCGTGCGTAGCCTCTCTGTGTGCCGCGGTGAGCCCGCGCCTTAATAGCTACTTGAGTTCTTCTATTTTATCTTTTATATCTTTTATTTTCTTACTCATCATCATCAGGCTTCTTTTAATGTTCCCACTGCTGGGACTCAGGCCTCTTCTCTAGGTGAGGGAATGGGCTGTAATCCACCACGCGGGCCTAGTGCGGGTTGGTGAATGTCATATGTCTTCGAATTTTTGGTTGTAGACTAATCATGCCGGTTTTCTTTCATTCTATATTTCTTTCTTCTACATTTATCATAGTGTTCCAAAAATACTCGTAGATTGACAACGCTAACCCCAACGTATTCAATTCATTAAAAATGCTAAATTAATTAAAATACGGAATCAGGTCAGTCATTCCTTTAATTCGTTCTCCAAATCGGGTTTAGGTCATTAGTTCTTATTTTAAATCATTCGTTCAATTTGGCTATTTGTTCATTTTATTAGCAGAATCGCGAGAACCAGGTTATCAGATCAGTGGGGCGTTGAAACTCGATGTTTAATTGTTTGTGTGAGTGTCTCATTATGTATGGGGTGGCCAGATTCTGGGACACAACTACAGTGCGTTTCACTTAAGAAGTTCCTTTGCCGTAATGTTGGCAATACGGAAAAACAGTGTTGCAATATTTTTAGCAATTAAATTACTTAATATTAGGGAGATTAACTTATATTTCGTTACTTTTAACAATTGCGTTGTTTTTTTCACTATTTTTGAATAAAGCATAGGGTACTGGGCTCCATTCCGATTGTCCTGCAATTCTTTCAAATACCGAAAACGCCACACCACATTGTCGTATCTCTCTATAACAACGTCCTTTTAGACACGCTTTTTTAAAATAAAATCCCATTCCTTTCATAATTCTCCAAAAAGTGCTGCAATTACCGTTAAAATCGATTTCGTTGCGCATTTTGGGGAACAATTTTGGTAGAGTAGGCAACTCTTTCCTTTTTCCCTTCTTTTTTGTGTAGACAGACAGGGAAGCCAACATTACGCCAAAGGAACATCTTAAGTGAAACGCACTGTAGTATGCATTTATTTTCTGCGTGAAAAGTATAGTTTTTAATTTATGAATCTTAGTAAAGATGAGGTTTGACGCTGGAACAGCTGCTCAAACTTTATCAAGCACAAGTTCTATCGTATATGGATTGATGTCAACTTGATGCGTTTGTGCCTAGAGAAACATTGATGCTCTAGTCGAGTCGATGCTTTAAAGTCTTGATTGACACCGAGTTGCCAGCCTGTCGGTTTTTTATAGGTTTCATTTTTTTTCCATTATTGTAGAAAAAAAAAATGATGATGTGCAATAATGATGATAAAGAAATTACTATATGTATATCATATAATTAGATTTTGCACCAATTGCAATCCCATTTTGTATCCAGACAAATTCAGTCCATTCTAGGTTACCTAGAAGAAAATAAGGCCACTAATAACTAATTGTATATTTTTTAGTTTAAGGTTTCCATTATGTAAATAATAAGTAAATTAAACCTTAATTTTTCTTATTTACTACGTATTTTTTCCGCACACATTTGATAAATGGCAACTGCAATTAAAATCAATACTCAGCTTGATAAAATCTCAGAAACCATAAACAATAACTCTACGGTAACAGATGACATACTTCTTAGCAATTAACCGGACAAATTGACGTGTTGTGACGTATAAAAAAGAGTGCCAGATTGTCTATTGCAGCGATGCCATTGTTGGATTGGCTAACGTCTAGCAATTTAAGCAAGCATTGTTGAACGTTACGTATGTTATTTTTATTACAATTGACATGTATTGTGTAAAACAGCGTTTTGTAACTTAAAGTATAATTGAGATCATGTCTTGTTTTGAATTGAATTGCATGTTTTACCACTGGCTTATTCACTAAACATCGGTTTTTATGTCTATTTTTCTTTAAAAAAATGTTCAACTAGTTGACATGGAAAGGACAAGTCAACTAGTTGACGTCACAGCAGTCGTGATCCTTCCGGGGCATTGACTAGACTGTACTCCTTGGGTTTGCCTGCTTACTGACAATTTGGTTGTTTCATTTACAATAAACCTAAATCCCTAACTAGTGGTTCTAGCGAACACCACATTGGCGATTAGATACAGGAGTAACTCCTAGTTACTCCTGTATCGTGGCTGCGTTTTCAAACATGTTACAAACTTACATACACAAGACATTTACACTCAGAACAATCATAATTACGTAACAGAAATAAACTAAGGCTATCATATATATAATTATATAATTAGAAAGAACGATTTATGAATAGAAAATAAATGTCTGTGTGATAAAATTTACAGTAACTTTAAACAATTGCGAAAACATATTGTTTTTTACTGCCTTATGTTTAATTAATCGGTTATTTTATTGTATACTAGCTTTTGCCCGCGACTTCACCCGGTTACATAAAATATAGTCTATGTCACTCAGGAATAAAGCAGCTTTATATTGGTGAAAAAATTTTAGCTATCGGACCAGTACTTCCAGAGATTACTTCCTACAAACATAAAAACATATAAACAAACTTTACCTCTTTATTATATAGTGTAGTAAAACACATGCAAAAGCTTTGTTATTTTTCCCTTACTTTGATTTCATCATCATCATCATCATATCAGCCGAAAGACGTCCACTGCTGGACATAGGCCTCCCCCAAGCGTCGCCACAACGACCGGTCCTGTGCGTCACGCATCCATCGGATTCCCGCGACCTCGGCCTACCTTGTTGGAGGCCTTCCAACGCTGCGTCTTCCGGTTCGTGGTCGCCACTCCAGAACCTTTCGTCCCCATCGACCATCTGTTCTGCGTGCAATGTGCCCTGCCCATTGCCACTTACGTTTGGCGACTCTTCGAGCTACGTCGGCAACCTTGGTTCTCCTGCGGATATCTTTATAACTTTGATTTATCGTTAAAATATTACTCTTCTGTTTAATTTATCGGTTAGTTTACCATACTTACCTCCATTTATATTCAATTTCTTACTGTACATTTAAATCACCAAGGTCTATTTTGCAAACCTTCTCATTCATTGATTGTTCTCGCACGATATTTTTCAAGTCACTTTTATTCGTGTGGCTTTAATATTGCATCAGATCGTGAGGTCGTGAAAGGTTGAATGCAGCGGTGCATTTTAAAACGTTACTGATTCGTTAGGTACATTATAATATTTTGTGTACTTTTCACAGGCACGTCTAGCCTAGTTGAGTTCGTGCTTTCCATTTTCATAAGGTTGATTGCCTCTCAGCAAGTCTATTATTATTTATTTACAAGCTTTTTCCCGCGGTTTCGCTCGCGTTAAATTCGGGGTAACACGGTTCCCCTTTCAGCTTATTTTTTCTCGACATCTTCAACAAATATCGTTAATGTACACAGAAATAAATACAAAAACTTAACAAATTATATACTAAAACCTTCCGAGAATTACGCTATCGAGTAGTGAAAACCGCTTGAAAATCGGTGCAGTAATTTTTGAGTTTATCGCGAACGGACAGACGGACAGACGTAGCGGGGGACTTTGTTTTATAATATTTATTGATACAATATCGCTCACTATATGAATAATCTTTCAATTAAGATTTAATATACTTGGCTACACAGTCTGCATTTTATGCATATTTTAAATTTTGTCTCATTGGAAACATCTAGTGCTATTTCAAACTTTTAGATTAACAAGTAAAGTTCACATGTAAACTAAAACTTTGAAACTCGCAGCACCTCATATCCAATTAACATGCTTCTAATTAAAAGCGAATGTTTGACTACAAACTAAAATTTAATTAATTTTCATTTTGTGAGCCATAAGCTCGTTGGAAATCAAAATGGCTGAAGTTTAACAAAATAATGAAGGCACTGAACGGGTATTTTTATAATAATTTTAATATTTTTTAGCTTTGCTTATTAGAATAGCTTGCATTAAAATAGAACCCTTTATAACGTACAATTTTTTTTATAATATTGATTTTAATTTTTTTCATTTACATATGTAAGTACATAAAAAACTTAAACTACTTACTGATACTAAAACCTAAATAAATACACAACGTACAACTACAAGAATTTTTTTTTTGTTTTTATTTATTTTTTATTAACATACATATATACATCTTAATTATTAAATATTATAAACTAATAGGTATATATACAAACTTAAAGAAAAAATATATACAAACGAGTAAAAAACAAAAGGAACTTATAGGGCATCAAAAAATTCGTCCACATCGATGTCAATGGGAAATGTGCCCAGAACGCTGGCAGCATTGCCACGCTGGATGGCAATGCTGATTCGTTGACCGAAGAAAAGCCCAGCCCTCTGGTCACGCAAGGTGTCAACTGTGTCCCCTTTATAATATTTTTTTAAGTCTCCAGTCCATGGCCTAAACCAAGACTCTGTGCGAGAGGTTGACTTGCCGATAACCACCAAATACTTATCCTCCTGAAATCTTTTATAACATTTATAAAAGAAAATATCATAAACTCCATTACTTTCCCAAAAATCAACCAATAACGTATTCAAAACCAATCTTGCCACTTGACCCACATATGGTCACCCTACTGTTCGATATGTCGTGCCCAGAATAATTGATGAGCCGTCGATTTGACGTCCACCTCATGCCTAGCACGTTTACTTTACTTTATTAAATGTACACAAATCGATTTCATTGGCGGCAAATGGCTTTAAAACTATTTTCGGTGCATTTGATGTTTGGCAGTTTTTATGGGGCGAATGGGATCAGGTTTATGGGTTTACGAGCTTTTTGATGGTGTAAAGATTTTGTTGCGAAAGTCTGGTCTTTGGTAGTAAGTTTGGTGTCTTTGAAGTAGTAGTATTAAAAAATATACATACATACCTACATGGTTGACATCCCACCCATACGCACAAAGCGTTTTGGGAACACATTTATTGTGCGTACAGCTAAGGAGTGGAACTGTCTGTGTCTGTGTTTCCTGATAGCTACAACTCGGGGGTCTTTAAGTCAAGAGTGAATAGGTTACTTCTAGGCAAGCGTGCTCCATCGTCGATCACATTATCGCTTACCTTCAGGTGATATGGAGGTCAAATGCAAGCCTAACAAAAAAAAAATATATATAAAAAGTATATTATTTGGGTGCTGAGTTGCTGACATAGACTTTTTTTCAATACGTAGCGTTGGAAGGCCTTCCACAAGGTGGACCGATGATCTGATGAGGGTTGCGGGAAACCGATACTGGACCGGACCGGACTGTCATTATGGTGACACTTGGCGGAGGCCTATGTCCGACAGTGGACGTCAAAGAGCGGAGACTGTCATTAGATGATTTTACCACCGAAAAATAAAAAGACAGACTAAAAACCCAACCCGTTTCTTTGTGCCTTTCTATGGCTTAATCTTAATATTATACCTTAATCTTTACATTGCAAGCGTTTACTCGTACTTAGGTATACAATATGTCAGGGAAAAGCGTTGTACCATGATTGAAAATCTTCATCTTCCTGCCCCATATTACTTGGGGTCGCGGGTCGGCGCAACACGTTTTTTTCTACCATTCTGTCCTGTCACCCGTCACACTACCACTAACTCCCTTTTCTTTCATATCACTCGTCACACAATCCACCCATCTTTTCTTTGGTCTCCTTCTTCCTCTCCATCCATCTACATGTACGCTCAGAACTCTTTTATTACCATGCGTTTCATCCCTCCTCTTCACATGACCGTACCAGGACTGAAAATATCAATTATAAAAAAATATCATCAAAATATTCAGCCGTACTACAGTTCAATTCACCTCCAGCATGCATAAAAATTTACATTTTGATCGAAAATTCGAAATACGATGAAAATCGAGTTTCAGCAATAACCTAGACATATTAAATAACGCCCAAAGCAAGGAGAAAATAAGATACGCAAATATTGTTAGCCTACATACAAAAAAGTATATTACTGGAATATCGATATTTCGTAATCACATCACTACCTTTAACGAAGTCATCTTTACGGTCTTATCGATATCGAGGTGGAATTATCAGTGTAGACACAAATAATATAATATTATGAATAATGTCTCATCCTTACTAATATTATAAAAGCGAAAGTGAGTTTGTTTGTTTGTTTGTTACGTCTTTACGCCTAAATGGCAAAACCGATTTTGATGAAACTTGGTACACGGATAGACCAGGTCCTGGAATAGGACATAGGATTTTTATCCCGGAAGTATGTTCCCTTGCGATAATTTTCTGCTAAATCGCGGGCGAAGCCGCTGGGAGCAGCTAGTTTCATATAATGAAACGTGACCTCCCTAACTTTGGTTTTTCGACAGGCAGCAGTTTTTTTTTGTTCGTCTCCTTTCGGCACATCTAACAAAATTTTGATTTATCAAAGTCTTTTTTAATATACTATTTAATGCAACAACATATAGTAAAAAAAAATCTGAATCGGTTATTTGCAGAGATTTATACATTTGTGTAAAACTAATCCAGTAAAGACCTTTGAAAATCTGCTATTTTGCAAGTCAAAGTTCATGCAAAATAGCAGATTTTCAAAGGCACTTCATTTTTATTTTTTATTATTCATAGGCTCGCGTTTGACTACCATCTTGACGTAACAAACAAACAAACAAACTCACTTTCGCTTTTATAATATTAGTAAGGATAAGAAATCGGTACATGTCACAGTATTCGAACTATTTCTTTTTCTTCGTCATAAAACCCCGCACTGCAGAATATCCGTTGCATCTGTTCCTAGCTATATTATCTATAGTCTGTCCTGAGTAATAGATTGTAGAGGCTGGGGGGGAAAGGGGATATCGTCGTTTTTGCTTCGTCCGCCTCTCAGACGGGTCTCTGTTTATTTTAGGTACTAATTGGATATCTAGGGACGTAGAGGACATAGTGTTCTAGCTCTTACTTGTATATTTGAAAAAACTGTGCTAACTTTTTGTTATGCCTCAGAATAGAGGCTAAAGATTCTAATCGCTTATGGCGAAATTAATTCGACAAATATATCGTGTCCATTTCACCAGTGGCGGGGCAAGAGCGAAATTTTATGTGGGCAAGTTATATTTCACCAGGTCATCGGTCCACCTTGTAGGAGGCCTTCCGCGCTGCGTCCTCTAGTACGCGGTCGCCACTCCAGAAACTTTCGGCCCCAACGGCCATCTGTTCTGCGTGAATCGACATAGCCTGGTCGTTGTGGCGACACTTGGGGGAGGCCTATATCCAACAGTGGACGTCTGTTGGCTGAAATAATGATGATGATGACGATGAAGTTATATTTTGCGAAGCCCCCTAATGGATGACGGAAGAGGACGGATTTTGTTGAGAGAAACCAATTTTCGATACACAAATTTTTAGAAGCCCAGTGCGGGTTGGTGAATGTCAGATGTCTTCGAATTTTTGGTTCTAGAACATGTCGGTTTCCTCACGATGATTTTCTTTACGGTTTTGAGAGCAAGGGTGATGAAATAAGTTACACAAAGTAATGCGCCTGGCTGGGTTTACAACTTGTAAGTCGAGACTTTTACCACTCGACCACCATTGCTTTCTAGTCTCAGTTATGGCTTGATCACACGTACCGAGTAAATGGGCGAGACAGTGCTCTCGGCCGAATACTCGGTACGTATAAACAAAGCACCGAGTGATCGGCCGAGCGCTTATCTCTACAACTCGCTTACATCACTGTCTCGATCGAGCAACGTTTTCCTGTCTCGCCTTTTACTCGGTACGTGTAATCAAGGCATTATTCTCAGTTAGTTTCTTAGTAAACTACTTAACGATGTATTTCATATTATTTTAACATTATTTTGACATTTATATTTATTTCGACGTTTAATTGATTTGACGTTATCCAATTATTTATTTATTTCAATACTTGTATAATCAATAATTTTTGCTTTTCCTTTCTGTAAGTTCCTAATGTAATATTAAAAGTGAATTTTAAAATGTATTTAATTTTATTGAAATTAATTTTGTTTTGTTTTGCAGTGCCCTTACAGGGTGCATGTTTGAAACTTTTAATTTTTATTCCAACCACTATACAACATGTTTGCAATAAACTGATTTGATTTGATTTGATTTGAACACAGCTGAAAATACGAATGAAACTTCATAAATTTTCGTCGAAAAACTTCACCGAACTACATCGAAGTCGTCATTCACGATTTTCACGAATGATTAGTTTGCACGACAGCTTACTAGAATATCGTGGCGTTTCGACGGAAACTGTTCCATCAATGGCGGATTGGTCGGCTTATTTTATTGAACAAGTTTTTTATTAAGATAGTTATTAGGTTTCTACGTCTTAGTATTGGCGGTGACTAAATAGATAGACTTCCTGTTGAAAAGGAGTTTGAAAACTAAGATTACACGGTGTCTTCATCTCTTTTTTTCCAATTCTCCTTTCGCGAGAAGAGATTTCTTTAAAAATAAGCATCACCTATGTACCTATTTTTCTTTTTTGTCTTCTTTTCTGTGTACATGAACTGTTAAATAAATAAATAAATAATTTACTTTTTTTGAGGTGGCAAATCATCAATTGTTTTGTAGCGACATCTATGTCGCCACATAAGAACTACGAAGAAAATACGAAATCCTGCATCGCGCCATCAAAGTTCTCCGTGCGATTTGAACATGTACGACAGCCCGACATCAACTATCGGGCAGTCGCCCACCAGATTATAATATCCTGTCTGGTCGGAGGATCCTCCCTTTTCAAAGGAGGTTTGTGGGACTTTACTCTCTGTTCCGCTTACCTCCAAAGTTTTAAATTCCGCAGCTTTACCCGCGTACATAAAATATAGCCTATCAGGAATAAAGCAGCTTTCTATCAGTGAAAAAATTACGCAATCGGACCAGTATTTCAGACATTACCTCCTTCAAACAAAAAAAAAAACAACTTTTCCTCTTCAAAATATTAGTGTAGATTAAGACGTTGTTTTCACCGTTCACATCTCTATAAAACCCATACAGAGGATCCATGGTCTTTCTCTCTTGTTCTGCCTTCTAAAAGAATCTAACAGTTCTCTCCATTGTTCCAGCTGCACTCGGAATACCGCAGCACGTACAAATGGCACGAGTACAAGGAGCAGCAGCAGGGCGTGGTGAAGCAGCCAGCTCCCACGCCTCCCTCCGCACTGCCTATTCAAAGGGGTAAGTCCTGCCACCCATACATCCAGCTTTATACAGCTAAAGCCAAGAGCAAGCTAGCCTGAAGCACATTTATGAAGATTGGGAGAAGCAACCAGCTCCCACGCCTCCCTCCGCACTGCCTATTCAGAGGGGTAAGACCTGTAACTCACACATCCAGCCTTATACAGCTATAGCCAAGAGCAAGCTAGCCTGAACCACATTTATGAAGGATGGGAGAAGCACCCAGCTCCCACGCCTCCCTCCACACTGCCTATTTAAAGGGGTAAGTCTACAGGACCCAAACGTCCAGACTTGTACAGCTTTAACTAGAGGCAAGCTAGGCTAAAGCTATTAAGGTAGGTTAAAAGAAGCAACCAGTTCATTTCAGCCGAAAGACGTCCACTGCTGGAGAGTCTCTCCCAAGCGTCACCACAATGACCAATCTTATGCATTTCGCTAACATCAGATTCGCGTCCGGTAAACGTCCGAACCGAGCCCAAGTCTTCGACTGCGCATACTGTTCTTGCGTGCCTCAAGGAGTTGTCAGCAACCGTAAAGGCCCAGCAGGGTCGAAGCCTACTGGGACCAAGGGTATATTTTCGAAAGGGAGGCTCGGTCCCAGTATGACAGGCAACTAAGGAACGGGGTGGGTTTTTAGTCAGTAAGAGTCTGATACTATCTCCTGCTCCGCCCAAGGGAAGAGGATGTCGTCTGCATGATTTCTACCTACCGAAAAAAAAAACATATTTGCGCAACCATCAGCAAGTCGGTCCACCCTGTGAGAGGCCTTCTACCACTGCGGCAAGATACTCTCTATACTGAACCGTAATTTAAGTAACCCATAAATCCAACCATGTCCAGGGTTCAGCTTGTCTGTTTCGCTTATAAGGAGAACAGGTAAAAATCCCTGGACCCACAGCTCTCCGTACTCTCCATACAGAAGGGGTACCCAAAATATAGATGATACGCAGCCCATATTGATTACAAATACTTAAAGTAGCAATCAAGCAACCAGTGCAGTACATCTTTGTTTTCCATAATTATAAGTCGCATTATTCTCCTACCAACCAAGAGTGATCCCTGGGCACCTCCTTCTATGAAGAATATCTAAGGGGCCTCTACAAGTTATCTTCGGCCACTTGTACACCTTCCAAAGGTCCAGGACCCTATTGCTTTTCTAATATTCTTACTTCAAAAGATATCTTAATCTGAAATCAGGTCTCTTTCGGCTCAATTTAAATACCAGCAACTCGACACACATTTTCACTGTTTTTAATACAACCGCTCTTGCGCGATTGTGACGTTATTACACATTATTCATTAGATATTTTAGAGACACAGTATCTTGTGGATACGAGTATTATCTGGGCTTCTATTGAAATCAATTTATAAATTTGTGTAAAACTAACCTCTGAAAATTTCCTATTTTGTACGAACTTTTCTAGTTTCTAGTCAGCTACAGAATTGATTGATTTTCTTCGTTTCCTCGACGCATCATTGATCATTGTGTCTCTTTGTAATCAGGTGCATTAATTCCTCATTAATACCGGATGAAAAATAGTGATAAAATGTCACCCATGTCATTGTAAGAGACAGAAACATAATTAGGGCCCCAAAAACAGTCGCTAGCAACAAGGGGACAACATATCCTGAGGTGCTTGAGGTCAAAGTCAAAGTCAAAGTCAAAATATTTTATTTCACATAGGCCTACATGGGCACTTATAAAACGTCAGAAGCTAGTGCACGGTTCCAAATTGGTCGTTTCCTATGGAGAAGAACCGGCAAGAAACTCCATGGTTACTCTTTTAAAAAATGTGTTTATTACAATATTGATTGATTTATTATGAGGAGTGGAGATTATCCTTATTATTGTTAGGTTATTTTCTTTTGAAGAGCACTGGTGGTCGAGTGGTAACGGCCCCGACTTACGAGTTGTAAATCGCGGGTTCAAAACCAGCCAGGCGCATTACTTTGTGTAATTTATTTCATCACCACTGCTCAAAACGGTGAAGGAAAACATTGTGAGGAACCGAGACTCTTACTGACTAAAAACCCACCCCTTTCCTTCATGCCTTCATACCGGGGCTCGAGCTACCTTTCGAAACTAAACCTAGGCCAGCTGGGCCCCTGCTCTTGCTGACAACACCTTGAGGCGCGCGGGAGCAGTCCGCGCCGTCGACGACTTGGGCTCGGTCCGGACAGTTAGCGAACGGTCGGACAGCGAGCTACCCATAGCTTGCCGTCCGCAAGCCCGCGTGAGTCCCAACAGTGGGAACATTATATGGCCGACTATGCTATATATGCCATTTTCTTATCTAGCTACAAAAACCATTTCTTACATGTTCTCTCTGCCCCCAGGCCCGATGGAACCAGCAATGCCTCGTCGCAAAAAGTACCCCGGAGTAGCGTACAAGACGAACGAGCTGTTCGACCCCGCACCTGCTGACGACATCAGACCCCAGCAGACCTCCGCCTTCGACCGAGCCAGGGTAAGTTCATAGCCCAACTAGCAGTCACACGTCGCATAAATTACTCCAGAATGACTTATAGCCTTGCTTATAGCTTGTAAGTTCCACCAGCTGATTTGGACCAAGGTAAAATCTTCATAAACTGTTTCAGAACATAGGGAGCTGCTAGTTCCTTGAATATCTGGCCGGAATTAAATGCATACATAATCATACTGCCAAATTCCGGCCAGCTGCGCCCGGATAGAGCCCCGCTAGCCCTTAAATCCATTTTCTTTGCGAAATATTGACCAATTTACATATTTCATGTACATTTGTTTAGCAATTTAGCAAAAAAATATAATTTTGTTATAATTGTTTTTTTTTTTAAGTAGCTGATACCTACTTAAAAAAAATAATAATAAAAACAAAATTATATTTTTTTACTTGCAATGGATTTAAAGTTCAACGGGGCTCTATTAGGGCGCAGGTAGCCGGAATGTGGCATACGAAAAAAATCTTATGTTTATAATATTATATATGTCCCGCCCCGCCTTCGCTCGGGTGCAATATTATACATATAAACCTCCTCTTGAATCACTCTATCTATTAAAAACACCGCATCAAAATCCGTTGCGTAGTTTCAAAGATTTAAGCGTACATAGGGATAAAGGGACTGAAAAAGCGACTTTGTTTTATACTATTGAGTGATGAATCTATCATAAATATATATATTTTTTTTTCAAACCTACTGACCAAGCTGAAGAGTAGGCTTCACTGCTCGGGCGCTTGGGCCTTGAAAAACGAAATAGCAGCAGCCTGTTAAACTGCACAAGAAATTTGAAATCACACATAACACCACACTAAATTATAAAGGCAAAAGTTTGTAAATGCATATTTGTTACTTCTTCAAGCTCGAACGGATTTGGATGAAATTTAGCGGACGGCTTGACCACGTTTTGGAATAGCACATAGGATAATGTTTACCCCAGGATCAGGAGTACAAGAGTTCTTTTGAGCCAATCTTCTACTTTCGCGCGGGCGAAGCCGCTGATAGCAGCTAGTTAATAACAAAACTCAATACAATATCGATAACTGGAGGAAAAAATGTTTTTTCAAACAATGTGAATCTCATATTGTAGCGATTTGAGTCTATTGTAACGGAAAAAAATAAAATTCTCCAAAAACGTCACGATTGAGAATTTATTCAGAAAATTTTGTTTGTAAAATTTGTTTTAGAAAAATATTTACAAAGTTACATAATCAGATAAGAAATGACGACTACACAATAAAGAATAAATAAGAAATTCTCTGTGCTAAAATGAATGTCAGTTTTAGGTACCTCTATCCATTATAACTTTGGGAATTTCAAACGTTATTCTTTACGGTACCTACGTGAAAACTAATATTTAAACTAAAAATATAATTTTATTATGCACTAGTAAGAATCAATGTCTTTCTGCCCTTGTCCCGTTTTATTTGGGGTCGGCGCAACACGTTTTTTTCTTCCATTCTGTCCTGTCACTCGTCACGCTATCATCAACTCCCTTTTCTTTCATATCACTTCTCACACAATCCATCCATCTTTTCTTTGACCTCCCCTCTCCCCCTCCATCCATCTACATGTAAACTCATAACTTTTTTAGCAACATGCGTTTCGTCCATCCTTTTCACATGACCATACCAAGACAAACGATTCCCTTTTAACTTTTCAGTCACTGGCGCCACTTTCAAACTTCCTCTACTATACTCATTTCTCACTTTATCCATCCTCGTCACACCACACATGCATATTAACATTCTCATCTCCGCTACGTGCAATCATTTCATCCTTTTTTTTCACAGCCCAACATTCTGATCCATAAAGTATGACAGGCCTTATCACGGACTTGTAGATTTTACCCTTTAACTTGAGTGGCATCCGTGGGTCTCAAGTGGTTCCCGTGACCTGTCGCCATTTCATCCATCCTGCGTTGATCCAATGTGTTACGTCCCGATCTACCTCACCATCCCCATCCATCCCATCATGCACTAGTAAAAATAAAAACTGATTATTTTCTACCAGACGACCTTAGGGTGCTGCAAAATCAGGCCATGGTAAATGCAACTTAATAAAAAAACAAATAAAATAAATATTCCATAGGCACTATTTATAACAATTAATGTAATTTATGTTCATACTAAATACATACACAACACGGCGTATTACAATTAGGCGCGCTCGATTGAAAAACGTGTTGCTGTAAATGTAATGCAGCTACCTCCCGTGCAGCCAGATTATGGTGGCGATACGTTATGACAACTTATGAACAAATTCTTGCGAAAGATTATAAATTATGTTCACATTGAAGCTAGACCGACGCAGACGTGCAACACGCCTGATTTATACGTAGAACGACGTCGCGTGGCGTGGCTCAAGCAGTGGAGCTCTACAAGTCTAGTTTCTATGTAAAATGTATGGAGACCGTCGGGTCCAGATCGGCGTGTGTGGCACACGTGTGAGCATTGTAGTTCTACCTTGAAGGATGACCAACTGGTGAACTGATAAAGCACAAATAAATTTCCCAAACCTTGCATAGAAGACGTTGACAATGCGCACTGTTCCCGCGCGCCTCAAGGAGTTGTCAGCAACAGGAGGGGCCCATCTGGGTCAAAGCCTACTGGGGCCAGGGTTATCCGAAAGAAAGCTCGAGCCCCAGTATGAAGGCTAGAAGGAACGGGGTGGGTTTTTAGTCAGTTAGAGTCTGACACTATCTCCCAGTCCGCCCAAGAGCGGGGATTGTCATTGGATGATTTTTGCGCACCATAAAAAAAGATCTTACATAAAACAACGCTATAGCATACAGTTTAATATTAGTACTGACAAAAACACAGCCCGTCTTAAACAATAAAGGCATGTGTCAACATAGACAGTGCTCAAACAAAGGCTGCCATGCCGCTCTGGCACAAGTTTCAAGAGGCAACAGAGTCTGCCAATAAACCAGACAGACTTTTGCACGTTGTAATATATACATCACCGTAAAATTATAAATACGGCTCACGATTTAATGCATTACGCCTTACCGTCAGATTACAATCTAACAGTAATGCGTAATGCGTTAAATCGTGAGCTCTTTGTTAAGGCACACAATCTTTCGATAGTTTATAATCTCGCGAGATAGATTGTAAAATATCGGTATTTACAATTTTACGGTGACACATACACATACATTCTCTGTCTCAATCAACATTTAGGTACTTGTACACATACAAGGCACTTATTAGTAATTTATAATTACGTTGCACCACCGGTACATGGTGAGGGCAGTGGTGGCCGAGTGATAATGATTCCGACTTACGAGTTCTAGATCGCGGGTTCAAACCCAGCCAGGCACATTTCTTTGTGTAATTTATTACATCACCACTGCTCTCAAAGCGGTAAAGAAAAACATCGTGAGGAAACCTACATGTCCTAGAACCAAAAATTCGAAGACATTATACATTCACCAACCCGCACTGGGCAAGCGTGTTGAATTACGGCCCATTCCCTCTCCTAGATAGGAAGCCTGAGTCCCAGCAGTGAAAACATTGAAAAGGCTGATGATGATGACCGGTACATGGTGGACATCCCATCCATATATACAAAACGTTTTGAGAACACATTTATTGTACGTACAGCTAAGGAGTAGATTATTATTCATTATTCCCTGCTGGAGTTTGTGTTTTCTGATAGCTACAATCTAGGAGTTTTTAAGTCAAGAGTGACACTTCTTTCACACGGCGGTCCAGTTTTCTGCAGGATCCCATTTGATGGCAAATGTGTATATGCTAGCGTTCAAAAGAGCATCCCGCATGGAGAATCCTGCAGAAAAACAATCCGGTTGAATTGAGCCATTCGGTTTTGTCACTAGAAACTGGATCCGTCGTCCAGTAAAAAGGCAGATCCCGTTTAAGCATACATATTTTTCAATACCAGTGTTCACACGGTTTCCTGCATGCGGTTTTTAATAATAGGTGTCTTATTTTACTGGATCCTGCAAAACTGAACTGCCATGTGAACAGAGCGTCCAGTTTTATAGGATTCTGTGCGAAAGAAGCGTGAATAGATTACTTGTACGCAGTGCTCTTTCGAAGGCCACATCATCGCTTACCAATAAAGAAATATGTGTGGTTTCTTCGACAAGAAAGAATTTAACAAAAATATAGCTGTTGTAAATTATCTCTTTTCTGTGTACAGAGCGCGCAGAGGAATGATGCAGATCGCGCTGGGCGGCGCAGCAAGTCTGAGGGGCCCCGCCAGCCGCGCTGGACCGACACCGTGGAACCCAAGGTACTGGCACTACCATAGAACCATCACCCGAAAGACATCTACTGTTGGACAGAGGCTTTCCTTAAGCGTCGTTACAACGAACGTCCCAGGGTCTCGTATCCATTGGATTAGAAAAATATAGACGTGCAGTCACTGCAGCCCTCGGCTTCATAACACGCTTGCCTAGGACTCGTGCGAATTCCGCCTCGGACGCAATGACAAACTTTCCGCACTTTTATCAAAATGTATCTTAAAATTCACCCCCTATGGGGATGAAACCGGGATCCAAAGTTTGTTTGGAGAAACCTACTCTTCACGCGGGTGAAGCCGCTGCCAGAAGCTAGTCCAGGGATAAAAATAATGAATTAGCTCATTTACCGAGATTAAATTGCTACTCCAACAAAAGTCATTTGCGGGATACAATTTCGCCAGCTATTAGTTCGTATTATGAGAAAATTATTATGAAAGAACAGTGATAAAGACTCTCCTTTATGGCCGCGACGACGGTGATTGATAACGACCTGGTTCTCCAGAAAGTAATCCGGCTTTCAGTGCCTCTTTTTAAACTCAAATAAGTATCTATATGTCGTGGCCAGATCGTACAATGCGTTCCAAATGAGAATAGGATCGATGGCCATATTATTATGAAAAAAAAACCAAACTTTAAACGAAAAAAGTTTAATTAGGATCCAGTTCTTCAATTTTAACATCACCGGACCATGGCTTGTACCAAAGCTAAATATCTGATATTTCATATTTTTTCTAAAAAAAAATTTAGCCAACCCTAGCGACCATCCCCTCTTGCATGTGTGCACTCACTTACTTCTTTAGCAACCATACAATAATCCTATTATCTCAGGTGGTCGCGTGTGCTAAAGTAATTATTATTTCCTCACTGATCTATCTGAAGTAAAATATGGAGTACGCCGCGGCTAATAAAACGGAAATCTTTTGATTAAAATTGCAGCCTTTCACTAATTAAATGAAGCAACGATAACTTCATCATCATCATTTCAGCCGATAGACGTCCACTGCTGGACATCGCCCTCCCCCAAGCATCGCCACAATGAACGATCCTGTGCGTCCCGCATCCATCGGATTCCCGCAATCTTCACCAGGTTATCGGTCCACCTTGTAGGAAGCCTTCCAACGTTGCGTTTTCCGATACGCGATTACCACTCCAGAACCTTTTGGCCCCAATGGCCAACTGTTCTGCGAGCAATATGCCCTGCCCACTGCCACTTAAGTTTGGCGATTCTTCGTGCTATGTCGGCAACCTTGGTTCTCCTGCGGATATCTTCAATTCCGACTCGATTACGCAAGGATACTCCGAGCATAGCCCTTTCCATCGCTGTTTGGGTGACTTTAAGCCTTCTAATAAGGCCCATTGTGAGCGACCACGTTTCGGAGCCATATGTCATTACTGGCAACACACACTGGTCATAGACTTTCGTCTTGAGGCATTCTGGTATGTTGGACGAGAAGATGCCACGCTGGTACAATTACTTGAAATTATTTGACACTGATATTTTTGTCAGTTAAAATACAAAAGTGTTACTATCAAAACTTTTGACTACATTTCAATTGCAGTTGTAAAATAAAATAATTTGGACAAATCTAATTTTACCAACGGCCGTATCTTTTTTTTCGATAACTCGGAAGTTCTATGTTTTCACAGCTTCAAGGGACCGCAGATCTGAGTAATATGGCTTTAATTGAAACTCGATACCTCCACGCGTTCCCGAGATAAAGGGTCTTGACAGACAAACAGAGGGGCAAAACATTTTGTAAACATCAAATATCGCTAATAGTCCAAGGGTTCTGACGCTACGAAAATACTGTAATCTCATCAACTAAATCCAATGCAAATATAGCCTGCAGATAGATATTACCTAGAATAAAACCCAAATCGAAACAATGACGTAATCATGAAAATTGCAAACATTTCACTGTTTACCGACTCCGATGTAATCTTATCTTTAGTTATGTATGTGCATTACGCATGTTATCAGTATATGTTTAGAAAGTAAAATTAGTTTGATAACAGTAGCCTTTTTTTCTTTTTTGGTGGGGAAAATCATCCAATGACACAACAAACCCCTGCTCTTGGGTGGAGCGGGAGATAGTGTCAAACTCTTACTGACTAAAAAACCCACCCCGTTCTTTCTAGCCTTCATCGAAATCTTGAAAGTTTTGTCGGAAGGCGAGCTAACCATTGCTCGCCGTTCGCAAACCGGCGACTGGGGCGTGAAGACCGTTGCCTCACGCATGCGACCGTTCCTTTGCTAGCATTACTGCTTTGCAGAAGAAACCGACCGCTTGCCACTCCTCCTCGCTTCAGACCATGGCCTGTACCAAGGCCCAGCGCAGGAGATCGCCGCCGCCGATCGTCCCCTCGAGAACACGGCGGTGCTCTGTCCAAGCGGGGCACACCTCTACAGTATGCTCCACCGTGTCCTCCGTCAGTAAATATAGCCTAGCTTCAAACGTCAACCATGGCTCACGACAACTGACATTTCGTTTAATATTTCAGGTTCGGATAGAATCGGGTCATTTTAGTGTTAAATGTAGAAGCAATTTAATAAATTATTAGTATGGCATAAAGATTGAAAGCCTCTGGTTGATATTAAATTATTACTGGTATATTTATCTACACTAATATTATAAAGAGGTTAAGTTTGTTTTTTTTTTTCGTTTGTAGAAGATTAATACAAAATAATTTATTTTAAATAGATCAAATGCAGTCACTTTTAAATAGTCAAATGTCGGTCAGTCCAAGAAAAGTGAAGCTAAATTGCACGTTCCAAAGAGTAGATCTCTATGGAGAAAAACGTGCAAGAAACTCCATGGACACTCTTTTAAATCATATTATGTAATCTCTGAAAGTACTGGACAGATTTAAAAAAAATTCACCGATAGAAAGCTGCTTTATTCCTGAATGACATAGGCTCTATTTTATGCACGTGAGCGAAGCTGTGGGCAAATCGGATCAGTACTCCTAGCCAAGTTTCTGTCATCATTAACGCTAATAGAAAACTTCAGATGTACGGGAATGACGTTATCTCAACGCTCAGTCACGTGGTCAGAACAAAAGAATTGGGGGCAAGACTAACTCGAAGCGTTCGACGCAAGCGAAACGGTTGTAACTTGGCTAGGGGGGCAGTACTTCTAGGGTTTACCTCCTACAAACAAAAAATAAAACAAAAACTTTACCTCTTTATAATATTAGTGTAGATTTATTGTTGCACACATATCACGTGTAGGTGTGTGTTGCTGCTATCTGAATTTCATCATTCAAATGACCAAAATCCGTGCAGGTGTCTACTTTATTTAATCAACGAAACAAACATGCAGATACAGGCACAAAATAGATAGGTACAGAGGACAATCTTATGTATGTACTTCACTTTTTATACCTACGCTCGGTGGACGCACACTAATGAGCGTTTGAGCCATAACTGTTCGACGAGCGGACCGAGACGCTACTGAGATATCGTGTCCGTGAGCGATGTCTATGACTGTGTGCGTTGCTCAAGCGCGCATTGTATGTAGATTGACTTCGGTACCTATATATTTTGTGATACAGCTTAGCTCCATTTTCACATGATCTAAATTAGTAATTGGCTCGTACGTACAAATTCGTTTTCTTTTCGAAAAAACAACAAGTGTTAATCTTATCAGTTTATCCGTGAGAATAATCTGCTGTGTCGTTTTCAAGTGATGCATTACCAGTGATACAGTAATATCATTGCATATCATAATAGCTGCCAGGATTTGTTCTACCCGAGAGGTTGGTCCCGTGATGCAAGTTGTATATGTATAACTCTTCAATCGTGATAATTTGAGACACAATAGAGAGACAATGGGTGTGCGAACGCCGGCGTTCGCCTGGGGTTTAATAAAATAATAATAATACCTTTACATCGAGTGGCAAAAAGCCCATAGAAATCTTAATCTAGTACATTTAAGTATCGGAGGACACGGTGGAAATGTGCCCCGCTTGGGCGGAATGCCGCCGTGTCCTCGTGAGGACGTGAGGCTGCAATAACCTTCTGTGCCTAGCCCTCGTACAGGCCATGGTTCGGAGTGAAGAGGAATGGCCAGCGGTCGCCTCCTGTTACGAAGCGGTAATACTAGCGGAGGAGACGTCCCAGCCGCCTGGATCTCGAACCCCGATTTCCGGCCACCGTAGGCGTGGGCTTGTGGGTAACTCGCCGTCCGGCCGTCGGGTAACTGTCCGGACCGAGCCCAAATCCTCGACGGCGCATTTCCACGCGCCTCAAGGAGTTGTCAGCAACAGCAGGGGCCCGGCCGGGTCGAAGCCTACTGGGGTCAGGGTTATCCGAAAGGGAAGCTCGGCCCCTGGTACGAAAGGCAAGAAGGAACTGGGTGGGATTGTTTTTTTTTCTGCGGGGGATGTCATTTGGATGATTTTTACCCTCCAAAAAAAACATCTCTTGAAGTCCCAAGATCATGGCGTGCCAAACATGCCTACATTCGGTTTTCACAGTTGAGACGAAAGCATCCTGCAATAAAAGAATACTTCCTTTTTTGACGCCATATAAAACCTTTAAAGTCTAGGCTACCAAGAGAGGCGTGGTCCACACGTAAAATCCTGTACTTGTGCCAAATGATCTCTTGGGCATGACCCAAGTACAGAATATGATCGCGTTCACTGCCAACCTTTTACCGCCATTAACGAGCACAGAAATAAGTGCCTCTGTTAATTATGAGGCGATATTCCTTCAGTACGAAATGGGGGATTTCAACCTATGCTCGTTAACATCCCTTTCATTATTTTTTAGGGTTTCTTACAACAAAAGGAAAAAACGGAACTCTTATAGGATCACTTTGGTGTTCGTCAGTCCATCCGTCTGTCTGTCTGTCTGTCAAGATCCTATGTCTCGGGAACGCGTGGATGTATCGAGTTAAAATTAACCATATTCCCAAATCTGCGGTCGCTACAAGCATTGAAAAAATCAAACTTCTAAGTTATCGAATAAAAAAGATACGGTCGTTTATGTAGTATATTTTGATGCTCCCAAAAATCGAAATTATTCTTAGGGTGCTTCCTATTAACCCAGAATCCTGAGGGACAGTTACCGAACGGCGGGACGGCGAGCTACCCATTGCTCGCCATCCGCAAGCCCACGCCTCAAAATCGGGGTCGGGATCCCGGCGGATTATTGCCTGTAGGGTGTGAGACAAGCGGTGTCCCTCGTAGTAGTACAAATCGGAAAGTATTTAACCTGTACCCCTAGCCAAGTTGCTAATCTGCAATAGTTAACTCTAGTAGAAAACTTCATATGTACTGGGACGACGTCATATCAACGCTCAGTCACGTGGTCAGAACAAAAGCATTGGCGGCAACAAGGTCAACTCGAAGCGTTCGGCGCAAGCGAAACGGTTGTAACTTGGCTAAACAGCCCCCCGGCTGTTGCATCTTGAGATGTCGTTGACTTTAGATGGTTGCAACCATTTACCATTAGATAGTATTCCCGCTTATTCACCGAACAAACACTCTTTCACTTGAAATCCTTAATATTATAAAAGCGAAAGTGAGTTTGTTTATTTCTTTGTTTGTTTGTTACGTCTTCACGCCTAAATGGCAGCACCGATTTTGATGAAACTTGGTACACGGATAGACCATGTGTCTGTCCGTGTACCAAGTTTCATCAATAGCACATAGGATACTTTTATCCCAGAAGTATTTTCCCTTGGGATAATTTTCTGCTATCACGCGGGCGAAGCCGCTGGGAGCAGCTAGTAAAGATATAAATTCTCAACAAATCCGTTCCGGTAGGCAACCGAGTTTATCTTGTAAAAGAAAACAACCGTGAAGGCACTTCATTATAAATTAATTAGTTTATCAATCATAACCAGCGTCCGGCTGACGTGGAGATAGCAATCAGGTGCTATCCGTCAATCAATCAACATGCAAGCTGGACCATATCTGTTATTAATTATAATGAGATGAGTCTCTTGCTTATTGCTTCGTTGTTGGCAGTTGTGGCCGGATAAGGAAGTTTTAGGTAATTTTTTCCAGTCAATCCAAATTGCTAGTATTAGCTGTTGCTATAATTCTTAATTTGCAAACTAAGTATTTTGGCGATGATACACTCGTCGATTCAAGGCTTCAAAGTCTAGAGCATCGACGCCGAGTTGCTTGCCTGTCGGTTTTCTACCGGTTGCATTTTGGGGAGTGTGCGTCGGAATTGCATAACCTGATTCCGCCTAGCCCGTTCTATCATCGGACCACCAGACGTACGGCGATGCGTCACCGGTACATGGTGGACATCCCACCTACACGCACAAAACGTTTTGGAAACACATTCATTGTGCGTGCAGCTAAGGAGTGGAATTCCTTGCCGGAGTTGTGTTTCCTGATAGCTACAACCCGGGTATCTTTAAGTCGAGAGTGAATAGGTTTCTTCTAGGTAAACGCGTTCCATCGTAGACCGCATTGTCGCTTTCCATCAGGTGAAATAGCGGTCAAGCGCAAACCTATAAACAATAAAAAAAAAAGTAAACATGTTAATTAACTTATAATCAAACTAGCTGCTCCCAGCGGCTTCGCCCGCGTGATAGCAGAAAATTATCCCAAGGAAACATACTTCTGGGATAAAAAGTATCCTATGACCTATTCCAGGATATGATATGGTCTATCCGTGTACCAAGTTTCATCAAAATTGGTTTTGCCATTTAGGCGTGAAGACGTAACAAACAAACAAACAAACTCGTTTTCGCTTTCATAATATTAATAAGGATTTAATATATCTACGCCAGAAATCAAACTTTAAATTCATTTAAAAAGAGAAACCGACTGACCAACATATCAACGTACAGCCAAAAAAAACAACTTGGATTAAGAGCGTAAAATTTTGCACTTGATACTAGGCGAGCGAGAAAGTCCTCTCTTAGTGGACTTTCCAGAAATGGGCCTTTAACGGGATGAAACGGATGTCCAAAGTTTTGTATTTTGAACCTACCTTCATTTTTGCATATAGCTAAGGAATGGAATTCCCTGCCCGAGTATGTGTTTTCTGATAGCAGAAGGAAGATACAATCTGGGTGTCTTTTTAAATAAAAAAAGAATAAGTTATTTGTAGGCATGCTCGCTCCTTCTTCGACCACATCAGTGCTTTCCATTGACTAAGATAGTGGTCTGTGGGCTCATCGCATTATGCGTGAGGCCGCAGCTTTGTGCTGAGCGTGCGGCCGTTTTGCGCGGATGTGACGCATATCTTCCCTATCAATACCAAGTTGTTATATGTTTGTTAGCTAGTTATAAGATTGCGTCTTTTTCGCGCGAATAAAATGTTTCTTTCTAAGTGCGAGCCTATCAATAATAAAAAAAAACTAAATTTAACAGTTATTAACTGAACATATATTTATAGCAATCAATTGTAACTGTCTCCAAACATATATTAAAATGATTCTAAACTAATGAACACTCCCTCCACAGGCAACAACCGCATTAGGGGATGTAATAGCAGCCAAGGAGCCGGAGATAGTCAGCACGGAGTACCGGAACCAGTTCGCGTGGCCCAAGGACAACACCGATGCTCCCAGGAAGAGCATCTCCATGGGAGCTCTCAAGAAGGCCGCTGTAGCTGAAGGTAATATAAGACTGATTTTATTTACCACTTTTACGACAATGGTCTAAAAAGAAACGTCAATCGAGAATTCGAAGGCCTAAGGTTATCACACTGCCACGCACCACACAGCGTAGCGCGTGAAAACGCATCTACGCACGTACTTGCGGGAGAGCAGATTTGCATCATCGTGCGGGTTTTTTACGCACTCACGCGAGTTGGTGCGTAATACCGAGTTGAAAATCTGACGACGTAGACGTAGATAGGTACGTCTGTATGATGCGACGCAAACACTTCAAGCACTCTCGCCATCTGATCCCCACTCCCTTACACTATTGTACAATCGCTTGGTTCGCATAGACTTCGTAATATTTAGAACGTTCAATTTAAATCCCTACTTCCCTACTAATATTATAAATGCGAAAGTAACTCTGTCTGTCTGTCTGTCTGTTACGCTTTCACGCAAAAACTACTGAACGGATTTAGATCAAATTTGGTAGGTAGGTAGAAGAGACACTGGAATAACACATAGGCTACCTATAATTCCACTGCTGAGCACGGGTCTCTGCTCGCGCGATATAAACTGTAGTCCACGCGGGCGAAGCCGCGGGCGGAAAGCTAGTATTTTTATATTTGTATGAAAATCTGATGAAATGAAATATGATAAATTTTTAAAAGTCATAGAACAAAAGTTGTTGTTTATGATGTTAGTAGTAACATAGTCCTGAGAGGTTGCTAGTGTTTTACAAATAACCCTGTATAATTTGTGGTTTGAATCTGTATTATCATCACTTTTCTGTCAGGTCTCAGACGAACTCACAATAATAATTTACTAACAAATTTGCCTTCCTAAACTTTCTGTTCCTATAATAATTGCACCTATTCAAACTCCTGCCCTAGCAGCCCTAGCGTCTCCTGAGTTATTCAGATTAGTTCCACAACTCTGAACAATGGCTGTAGGCAGTGCCGTAGCCTGGATTAATTTAGACGTGGGCCATGCGCATCTGCGAGGCCTTCTTTCATAAATTCGTAATCGTGACATGCTTACCATCAAATGAAATGAAATAGTGGTCAAACGTGAGCTTATAAATTATACTTTATAGGCTCACGTTATACGCTCACGAGCCTTTGATATATTTTTTTTACGGTCGGAAAATCATCTAATGACAACCCTGCTATTGGGCGGAGCGGAAGATAGTGTCAGATTCTTACTGACTAAAAGCTACAATTCCTTGAGGCGCGCTCTGTTTCCGCGCGCTGTCGACGACTTGGGCTCGGTCCCGGCAGTTGCCGGACGGTCGGACAGCTACCCATTGCACGCCGTCCGCAAGCCCGCGCCTACGGTAGCCGGAAATCGGGATCGGAATCCCGGCGATGGCGAGAGTGCCGGTGCCTGATGTGGTCTGCCTCCTCCTTTACTAGCGGAAAGAACCTTTGATATATCAAAAAATTGGGGATCTTAGCTAGGGTGAGATAGTACTTCACGCCGGAACAGCTCCTCAATCTTTATCAAGCCCAAGTTCAATCGTGTATGGAGTACTGTTCTCATCTTTGGGATGAATCTGCCAAATACTAGCTTGATAAGCTGGAGTCGATTAAGAGGCGAGCCAAGAGAATCATTGGCAATGATGCACTTGTAGAGTCGAAGCTCCAAAGCCTTGAGCATCGCCGTCGAGTTACTAGCCAGTCGGATTTCTATCGTTTACATTTCGGGGAATTGGAATTGCACAATCTAATTTCGCCAAGTCCGTTTAATCATTGGGCCACAAGAGGTACAGCGTTGCGCCATCGGTAGGTACATGGTAGACATCCCACTCATACGTGATACGCACAAAGCGTTTTGGGAACACATTTATTGTGCTTACAGCCAAGGAGTGGTGTTCCTGCCAAGGTCTGTGTTTCCTGTTAGCTACAACTTGGTGTTTAAGTCAAGAGTGAATATTTTACTTCTAGGCAAGCGTGCTCTATCGTCGACCACATTATCGCTTAGCATCAGGTGAGATGGTAGTCAAACGCGAGCCTATCAATAATAAAAAAAACAGGGCTCTCGCACACGCGAGGCTTCTTTGGGTTCGAGGCCGTAGGCAAGGTCCCATTTCGCCTGCGCCTAACTACGCTGCTGGCTGTAGGAAAATGCATTATTTATTAGTCGAAGCTCGTTCCCATAAAATATTTGGGTATTATTCAAATTACTCAGACTGCTTCTGAGAATTGTACTTGAGCATAAAATAAATAGCAATAGAGATGGTCCTGCTATATAATTGCTATTAAACTGAAGGGTAGTGGTGAAATATAGTTTGTGCTTCAGAAATGTAAGCGAAATAGTGTAGATTTGTTTTGAAGCGGGAAATCATCCAAGTTTTAGCCAAGAAAAATGGCTGCAATCTTGAACAGTTCATCTTAACTGGCATGGTTGATGGCAAACGACCGAGAGGCCGCAGCCCAGAAAGATAGGTAGATCAGATCCGCTCCACACTGGACACCCAATTGCACGTCGAACTTTTTGCCGCCAAGCACAGAAAAGATGAAAGAGGTTAGAAAAGAAATGCTATCCGATTTGTACTACAACGAGTGTCGCCGCTTGTCTCCCACCCTTTAACTCCACTACAGGCAATAAACCAATACGAACGCGTATTACGCAACTAACAGACTACGCACACTTACAGTTTGCTATTGGTTGTGACAATTATGAGCATGATCATAATTTTGAGGCACGCCTGCCCCGCCTACAAGGCCGCCATTTTAATCTCTTTCATCTTTTCTGTGGCGCCAAGAACCGTCATTGTGAGTACAGCTAAGGAGTGGAATTTCTTGCTGGAGTCTGTGTTTCCTGATGACAACCCGGGAATATTTAAGTCAAGAGTGAATAGGTTTCTTCTAGGTAAGCGCGTTCCATCGTTGACCGCATTGTCGCTTTCTCTCAGGTGAGATAGCGGTCAAGCACGAACCTATCAACAAAAAAAAAACTATAAAAATAAACACTTACATAGCAACTTTAAATCAAGCACTCAAGTCATCAAACCCTCAGCAAACAGCTTCACCATTTATAAAAACCTTCCAAACTCAAATATAGATTACAAATACTAACACGCCGTGAAATAAGTTGACAAAAACTGACGTTCTATTTTTTTGACTCGACGAGTTCCGTTTACAAATGGAGTTCAATGTCAAAGACCTGGGATAATGCAACTCTTGCGCCACTTTTAAGAGATATTATTTCAACGAGGTCATTCAGACGAGATTTTACATTTGCAATGTAGGTAGAGGAAAGTAACCTAATATGGAATAGTACGAGTATCTCAATATGGAAAACTGCCCTTACTCGTAAGTGAATACTTCCATACCTATATACCGCAGTGTCTCAAGACGAAAGTCTATGACCAGTGCGTGTTGCCAGTGACGACATAGGGTGCCGAAACGTGGTCGCTCACAATGGGCCTCATCAGAAGGCTCTAAGTCACCCAAAGGGCAATGGGAAGGGCTATGCTCGGAGTTTCCTTGCGTGATCGAATCAGAAATGAAGATATCCGCAGGAGAAGCAAGATTGCTGACATAGCACGAAGAATCGCCAAACTTAAGTGGCAATGGGCAGGGCACATTGCTAGCAGAACAGATGGCCGTTGGCCGACCGCTTACTGGAAGACACAGCGGCGGAAGGCCTACTACAAGGTAGACCGATGATCTGGTGAAGGTTGCGGGAATCCGATGAATGCCGGACGCACAGGATCGATCATTGTGGCGACGCTTGGGAGAGGCTTAAAAAAAAAGCCCTAAAGACCTAAAAAAAAAGTTAATTTAAAGTAAGGCGTCGAAAAATTCCTAATTAATTCATTAATTTCATTTTGCTGATTTTGTTTTTGTCAAAATTTTAAATTAATATAAATAAACATAACCAGAGTGTTACTAAATTAAGTGCAAACGTGTGGCAAATTGTAAATTCTAATAAATTATTTCATTAACACTTATAGGTTATTATATCACAAAAATAAAATGGTGTTCCATATTAGGCTACTTTCCCCTACAGACAGATTTGTAGGTCAGTTTGGTTTTATAAAAGGCTTTTAAGACGAGACGAAATTGTATAAGTTGTTGTAATGAGATTCTCGTTGTGAATTCGTAGTCAAATGAAGTTAGTTTTATAGGTATCATGATTTCTATAGAAAACTATTATAATTATACTAACAGGTTTGACTCTTTATTTTTTATTATTTGTATCAAAAAGTATCTTCATCTAAAGTCTTTATAGATACATATTATTCGTAGCTGTAATTTCGACCGATTTGGATGAAATTTCTTGTGTATATTAGAGAAAATCATCCAGGGACCTACCCTGGATGATTTGAAAAAACAATTGAACCTGGTAAATGGCACTGCAATCAGGTTCTCAATTTTCATTCTGACATAAAGCTAGCCTACGGACAGGGCAACGTCTATCAGAACCGCTGCATTAGATTGCAATAGATTGATTAGCATTAGAGATGACAGTAAAACTTACTTATTGTTCAAGCTACAGTATTTTAAGCAGTCACTCATAAAACCAGGTCAAACGAAACAAAACATAAAACGGACACTCAAGGAAAACAAAGACTGCTATAACTATTATTAAGGAGAACGGAGCCTGAGTATGGTCGAATTCTTGCTAAGCTTTTAGTAGTCACTAACCACTATGGTTAAGTTTAAGTATAGCACTATACTTAAGCACTATTGTTAGAGATATGAACAGTTAGACTTAGGCGAATTTCGATGCTCCATTGTCGGCCACATCATCGCTTACCATCAGGCGATATAGTGGTCAAACGCGAACCTATCAAATATAAAAAAAAATATGAAGTTCAATAAATCCATCGAACAACCGATACGGCGATATTATTTACCCATACACTGATATCTCTACGGTCCGGATTAAGCATTTCGCCTCGTCGTTTATACCGCGTACAACGAAGGACTGGAACAATTTGCGTGCTGCGGTTTTCCCGCCGATTACAATTTAGGCGTCTTCAAAACTAGAATTAATAGACTCTTAAATACCAGTGTGTTTCACCATCAACGATTGCATCACTGCTTACCATCAGGTGGGATAGCAGTCAAGCACTAGTCTTTACTAAAAAAAGAAAGTGGGTGTTGAAATTTCCGCGAATACCATTTTATTAACTTAATTATGCTCCCGTGCAATAAAAACAAAATAAACTTTAAAAAATTGAGGTCAGCGCCATCTAGCGATAATATAGTCACGATCGGCGGCACAGTAAACAAAAGACTCCAAAGGACTCAAAGAAACATGGACGATGGACACAAAACGACAAACTACAAACCAAACAACTGTCTCTGTATCCAATAAAATGTACAAATAATAACTTCACAGAACTAAACTAGGACGTAACAAAGCTGTACAATTTTAATTGTAACATTACCCTTTGAATACCGATTCAAGTGTACTGAAATGAATATTAAACAATTAACACTTTGTAAAGTGATATAACAACTTTTATTCAGTTATTGTATAACCCAGTTCCTTTGCGAGCACTTTGTTCTGAAACTTGGTCGACACAGAAAGTATCTTGTACAAGTATATTGGTCATATAGCTTTGAGATCAAAAGTTTCTGTAGTTGAGTTATTAGATACTTCTAAGATGACAACTTATAATCTTATGAAAGTTTCTTATTGCGAAAGATGGCGTGATTATTTTTATGTTCTTGACTTTTAGTGTCATCATCAGTATTAAGTAGTTCTCACTTGTCAAATAGATGTTCAAGATCAAATACTAGATCTAACTTCCTTACCTAAATCTTTTTTGTTTCATTATTATTATTGAATAGAACGTTATGGCGTTTAAGCTGATGAGCAATGATGCAGTCAATTAGTACACAGTCAGAAACATGTCATCGTCGATGATTCTACCTTTCAAATACCGTCAATTAAAGACACTATAGCAAGACAATGACACGGTAATAGTATCATACAGTATTGTAACTCGGCCGTCTTTTTGAAATAAATGCCTACAACCGCGCGGTACGTAAACATGCGATAGGGCTGCCCGCCTCCAGCATTCTAATTACGTTTGTCTAGTTTGTTTCCGTTTTTTTTTGTGATTGTAAATATACTTACTTTTATATATAAACAAAATACTTTGTGGATTAAATAGGAAGTGTTCAATAAAAATGCGTGTTGTTTTTTGATTGGTAGATTTAAATAAAATGCTTTTTTTTGTATTATTCATACACATAGTACAATAAACCACTATTATTAATAATAAAATACCACGTCTTTACTTTGAATTATACAAACTAACAATAATCGCGCGAAAATTGTAAAAAAAAACCGTCGTGTCCGTTCGTCATTGCGCCACAGTTGCGACGGCCGCGACTGTCTACATGCCAAGACCATGCTACAACCGAGGCGCGTAGGTATAGCTCGCGTTTCATCCGTTTGTATGAAGTTGGAATACTGTATGATATTATTACCGTGACAATGACGCTTTTACTTGGTATTTACTGAATTAATATGTGTTTGTGTGATTAAGTATTTCTTCATGTGTATATGTCGTGTCCAGATCATAGAAATTGATCAATACATGATATGGCCAGCTAAAACTGACCATATCGCATAAACGTTAAAATTTTATGTTTATGTGAATTCTCGTTTGACCTATTTTCTTTAGACCCTTTACTATCATAGAAATCCTACATCAATGATGTGGTCAACTGAGGACTAACATATCATCAAACGTTAATGTTTAAACGATCTGGCCAGTTTTAGTTGGCCATATCATGAAGTGATAAATTCTAAGATTTGGCCACGTATATTTTAAATCATATTTTTTTCAGCTTATGTTTCTTTCATTGTTATGTCCCATAATAAGCCTTTCATCCGAAACTTTTCAGGTTTAGTAGAAGCGGAACCGCTCATGAATCACGTGGACGGTGATCATGATGACCACAAGCGGTACATCGAAGACTATCTCTGGAACGGACAGAAGCCTGGAGTCCAGAGGTAGGTGTCAAACTAGTTCTTATATTATTATCTTGTATAGAATTGTCTGCTGTTGGTCGTTGGTTTATCTCGATGATGTCATGAGTTTGCCAAAACTTTTCGAAAGGAGTTCCAAGTTTTGATTCAATTTAACTGTTAATTCAAAGTTTGTAAATCTTCACAAGCTGTTTCATTTTCCTGTTCAAAGTTAATCTAAAATAAACCAACTAGCAACGAGACGAATATATTAGTATAACATTAACATTTGAAATGTTTCTACAGAATTTACAATTGCTAAGAAATTCTGTAAAAACATTTCCATTTTTACAAGCTTTAGCTTTTCACATTTCCATAATGACCAAAGCTTCCCATGTCTTCTAGTCTACTTATAGATTGTTTCATGTTTTATTATTTTTATTATATTCCATATTATTATCAGCATGCTTTTGAACTTGACACTCAACAGTAAAGTCATTGAGAAACAGTCTATAATCATCTACTATGACGATTTGATCATTGTCACAAAAATGCTTTGCTTTCGCTAAAGCAGCAGCTTCTTAGCAAATTGAGTCATTAACAAGAATCTCGAAATGATTGAGTTTCAAAATAACACCTTCACCAAAAACATCCAAAACACTATAATCAAAATAACACACATGATAAACTTCGTTAAAATCCGTGAGCATCCGGACATATACACTCAACACAATAGTTTTATCCAATACTTTATTATATATCAACCATTAGATCTTGTACATATCTTTTAATATGTAAAGTGTAAATGAAATAATCCCATAACTTTTTCAGGTGAAGACAATAATTTTTGATAATTTATTTTTACTAAAATTGCTATAGCTTTCAAATATCTATGTGTTTAGCTTTGTGTAACTGATCTGGTTATGGAGGAAACTTTTTCTATTATATTTTTCATCTTACTAACCACTTTACTATGGGCTCTAACATCATCACCACAAGTTAACATTTTTGCTTCTGTGTTTTAACTGTCTTTTTTAACAAAACTTTCTTCACAAACACTACACCTTACCTTAATATTTTACACGAATTCCGTAATAATGGCATTAATATCATAGTATTCAAGCAATATATTAAAAAAAAATGTTGTTATATTATTATTATATATATAATTGTATTTATATAATTATATATCCTTTCATTCTAAGCTTCAAAATTCAAAACCAAGCTATTCGTTTACTGAGACGAAAAATTTTGTGTCTGCGTATCCAATAAATGAGATTTTGGTTAGAAAAGCTTACCATTTTTCATTATTATAACTGAATAAGCCCAATAATCTGTTCTATTGGTTTCCTTGTGCACCGATACAGACAAGAGTTTCCTTCACGATCGTGTTCTGCCCCAATTTTTTACTCAAAGCCTTTCAAAGCAGAACAAAGTCTAAATTTCGTTTTTGATATTTGCTTAACATAATTCCTCACGGTGGCGGTGTCTAGGCCGAGTAGATTTAGTACAACAACAACTAACATTAGTACGGAATGACAGCTAGATTTTTTAATTACTCAATGTGTCCTGCACTTTTGTCGATGTGAACGTTCATGATAATGTTTTATTAGAACCTGTATGTCGATGTATCACCACACTTGAACACTGGAGTTAGTTTGTGAGAGGGCACAGGGCGGCAGCCCGCACTCTGTCGGTCCTTCTAGACTCTTCTAGGTTTCGACATCCTAACCTCACCATTGCGAGCTTGACAATTATTTGAAGCATGTCTGTTCTACTAACCCGGCTCGGCGCGAGTCGTTTCTGTTGCCACATCATCATCACAGACAACAACACCAGGCGTCTAAGACTTAAATGGAATTTTCCAGAAAATCGACGTTCCGTAACGCGCTATCGGCCCTCATATCCAACGGGGAGGATCGTTCCAAAGATAATAGGAAACGTTACAAAAGCGAGTACAAAAAGAAATTTAGACCGTTCTCTCAATACGTGTACGAGGCGTCTAAAGGGACATTTACGAAATGCAGGGGGAAAGGGAAGGCAAATGAGGAGGCGAGCGAGAGGATGCTGGGGGACGCGGGGCAAGGGGTGTCGGGGGCAAGCGCGGGGGCGGGTGGGGTAGCGGGTGCGGGGGGCGGAGCGGGCGAGGACAGCGCCGACACGCTGCGCGCGGCTGGCCTGCAGCCGCTCGGCCTGGCCCAGGGCGACTCCTGGTACCGAGAGGTGCTGGACCTGCGCAAGCGCGCCGGCGAGTACAAGGTCTGCGCCTGACATACTAATAATACCTGAGAATAGGTCCCGAAATTAAATGAAACTAAATTCTGATTGGAACGATAATGGACACAGAACAGAGAAGTTTTCTAACGAGACGGGAACCGCAGTTCAGGTTTGATGCAAGCAAACGTACGTACCTACACTTAAAACCTTTTATGGTAACCTAATTTTAACGAAATAAATAACTCGTCAAAATAAACTACCTCTTAAAATTTCTCTGTCCTATGCTCCCAAAAAAAATCTTTTCTAAAAAAAATCTTCTAAACTGAATACTAAACTGTCTTAGGCAGGTCAATCATATCAGTTAACATGAAATTCAGACACATTCGTATCAAATGCTTTACCATGATCATGCTTGGTATTCAATATTGGCAATATTTCGACAGTACCGCGGCTGGGGGACAGAAATGGCGCCAGAACACATCACTCAGCTTTACAATAAGCAGATCGAACTCTGGTACCAAGTGTCCCGCCGATCCTCGCTGTCGGCCTTATCACTAGCTTCCACAAATCACAAGTAAGTGATGCACTAAGCGATTGGCTTGTACGGCTCGAAGAACCAGTTCTGATTGGATTGAAATAGGACCAGGATATTTGAAATTCACAGAACTGATTAGACTTATAGAAATATTCGGTTTGGGTTATGATTAATAGGATGAAAAACTCATAGGTTCTCTCGAGGAGAGGATATTTAACACGTGGTTTAGTATCTGTGTATATCTAACCATGTGAAACTAAACTACTGCTAAACGTAATTTATTGACTCTATACAGCAATAGGCAGGTCTATTGTTTTCTTTTTAAATACAATACGGCTTGATGTAAAAAATGGGTCCAGAACACTTAAGCTTAAATTATTTGCCAACTCTGGTCCTTCGAGCCGGATGAATCAATCAGCTTTTATCTAATCATAAGTATATTTAGTGGCAATAAGGCTGATGCAATCAAAGAATGGCTTGAATGGCGGACGGAAGCCAAGGTATAACATGCTAATCGTAGCGTAGTTATCATCAGCCTTTTAGTTTTATTTTAGAAAGGTGAGTGGGGAGCACGATCCTTGTCCTAGGGCTGGTAAGTGGAAAAAGGAAGCGCAGAGAAGTTTGCTCTATGAAAAGACGGCACTCATCCAGAAAAAGGGTTATCGCACAAGCAATTGTGAATACACAGCAACTGCTATACAATTCGAAAAAGCAATCCAACAGAGAATAATAAATAAATACTAAGAAACTATAAACTGTACTTCAAATTGTCCATTAATTCCTGTTCTCAATTCAAACTATCTCCTTTCCAGGGCACTGCCACGCGACGAGAAGGATGGAAAGGAGTCCAAGGGACACTCCCCGAAGAAATTTAGGTCATTCAGGTCGGCACCCCACCAGTCGATTCACGCGAAGTTGCAGGAGACGAAGGCGCTGGAACGCTCGCCTCACAAGACCTCGCCCCAGAAGCAGAGGAAGAAGCTGCAGGGACATAGCTTCGATGAAGGTGCTACCCAGGATGGTAAGAATTTCTTTAATTAATTTGGACATAAAATCAGACTTATTATTATTGAAAGAAAGAAAACATGTTTATTTGGCAGACAAGTCAAAAAACTTAATCTAAAGTAAAAAAGAAACTATTGGAGATTATTACAAAACGAAAAAAGATAGTCCGTCATATTGTCTATCAATAAAACGTTTTGAGAATCCATGTATTGAGCATATAGCTAAAGAGTGAAATTCCCTACCGGAGTCTGTGTTTCCTGATAGCTACAATCTGGGTTTTTTTGAGAGTGCATAGGTTACTTTTAGGCAAACGTGCTGCAACGCCAATGTCGACCACATCATCGCTTACAATTAGGCGAGATTGTGGTCAAACTATAATAAAAAAAAGGTACAGGAGAGGTTAAATAAAGCAGCAAAAATATAATGCTGAATTTGATATGTCAAGAAATTATAAGACGATTGATCTGACAAAAAATAGAGATGTATGGAAGGACGAAACATGCTACACCAACAATAGTTGGAATAAAGACATGAGGATGCCAAAATAAAAATAAAAGTAAAAAAAAAAACAAATAAATACCTATTACAAAAAGGGAGTCCCAGCCTTTGCTACATCTGGCCAATCGTTTAGGTTAGAAGTCCAACTATTGTTTAGGATCTAGTTAGTAGTTTCCCTTTTCTATGTGGTGTCTGAAACTTTCTGTATGAAACCTCAAATCTATTTTCCCAGGTGCGAAGACAGGAGAGAACGCGGCCTTCAGGTCTCCTCGGCGGCGACCCCGCTCAGCTGACCCGGCGCCCGCCGCAGCGCATATTAAGCTCCTTGCCAATGGGCACGAGCCTCACCCGGCGCCTATCAAGCCTACCGGTAAGAATACGTGGCTACTTCCGCTTATCGCTTGAACATAGACCTCTACAAACTATAAAAAGATCCGTTAAAGTGAAATCCACGGGCCTGAGCGTAGCCAAGTTGTCGCTAAACAGCGCAGAGCTGCTGAGCTGAGCATTTTCAGTTTTTTTTGCAATGAAATATTAAAATCTGCGAAAGAGAGAAGAAGTATTTGCGAAAATAGGATATTCCACTTTATTGAACATAGTCTAGGTATTATCTCAAAATCCACCTGATTTTGTGTGTTCTTGTATAATACATGCTATAGTACTTAAGTCTATGTAGTTGACTACGAGAGCTCCGCACCGTCTAGCAAGAACATGGCTGTGCTCAGGCCATTGGCTTTAACCTAAAAGCTAGAAGTTAAGATTGCCTTTCGTCCATATTTTTTTCCGAGGTACCTTGATGACGTACTGATTACTTCACATTATCTTATGGGCCTTCGATGGTTTCTAAAAGATTCCATTTAATTGAATTGGACTTTCATTTAATGACTAAATTAAGGCAGTTTTAATTTGGCATATATCTATGTCTTCAAATCCAAAACAATCCCTGCTATTTGCATCTGGTGAAATCCATGAATAACATCTAGGTCAATGTTAGATGAAATGTAGTGGTTGAAATTATATCTGAAAAAACACACATGCATTTCGCTATCGAGACTAATAAGGTTTTATGGAAATGACTTTAAATAGGCTTAAAAATTAAGATTTAGAAATACCTTTAAGTATAGTTGTTTCATCAGATACTACCAAACTTGCTGATGCACAATCTACAAAGTCATAACAAGCAAAAGTGAGTCATCACGTGATATACGTAACTAAATCTTGGTTAAGATTTCATGAGATGAATCTAATATCTCCTATAAATATGATTTATTAGTTATTACTGTTTTTAAAACAAATAGAAAAACTCTGGTTCCTTTTCCTTAACTTTTATTTCTAGCCAATCAATAGAAATAAGCTAGTAATACTTGATTCGATGCTCATCGTATCAAGCTAATAAGTAGTACAATCTTTCTGTTTCTATTTTCTACTAGATTCTGTGTCTAGAAGACTAGATATTATAACCAGCTAATCGATGTGTACTAATCTGTTGTATTCCTGCCTGATGCCTGTCCCCTTCCTGTCTGGCTAACTTGTGAGAATATGGCTCTCAACGCGCAAAAAGATACTTAATATTAAAATTGTAATAAAATTTATTGCTTCAACTACAAAATTTATTATTATTTGCCATCTTGAGAATAGATTATTGGAAGCCTAGGGCAAAATACAAATTCAATTCAAAAAATTAATTTAAAAAAAAAACGTATTATTTTCTTTTAAAAATAATTTTTATGTTTGATATTTTTTTCGAATCAAGAGCCGATTCTCTCTAGCCAAAAAAATAGTAGCAAAAAATACTTTCTTCTGTAGGTTTGCAGTTGAATAGAGGAAGTAGTAATAGAGTTAGGTCGACATCAAGGGGCGGACGCTCGCCGTCAGCGCCGAGCAAAACGGGGGCAACTGGGCCAACGGGGGCAAGTGGGGCGACTGGGGCAAATGGAATCCCTGGCCGAGGCCGGCGCAGTCGAAGCGTGTCCAAAGTTGGCATAAAGTTGGGTGCGTAACTATACAGGTGACAGTTAAGTTGCGTCGACGCTCTATGTTCTAAAATGATGCTTATAGCCCGTGGTGCTTCTGTCTTGGTCTGTTACGATTGGCTATGTTCTGTTTGGCCTACTGTGGCTTTGAGACTTGATGTTTTGATTGTTTTTGCCGTCTCTTTTTTAATTGAAAAGTGTTTTTGTTAAATGTTTTTGTGTTGTTGAAAATATGTTTAATTTGAAACTAATTTTGATTGGTGAAGAGATGGTTAAAGCATTGATGTTGAAATTTTGAAAATATCAGTTTAAAACATAGTCCTTTCTAGTTTATGGGGTCACAATCAGCACAATATCACAATACCGTTAGCTCAGCTGTCAAGTTCAACGCTTGACAGCTGGGGCAAAATGGGGAATGTTTGCCCAAAATGCCCCAGAAATCAGGAATGTGTTTTAAACTTGGAGTTTGGATTGAAGCTTCCGTGTTTTCTGTGAGCTTTATTTTGTATGTTATATGATTAGTGCGTCAACGCAACGTCTGATCACTGGAGAACGCATTGGCACCGACAATGGGAATGGCTTGACACGTCACAAGGTGTGGTTGTATGTCCGTATCGTCCGTGTGATCACCCTGCACACCCACCAGTAGCAGTACAAGTGTCCAACTTAGATTCAGCAACAATATTAGCTATGCAGAAACAATATCCAACTCTTGCAAATTAGGTTTAGGAGAGATAGGGCATAGAAACAAAATACGGGACATTCTTATCTAATTAAAGGTTGGAATTAAGATTTACATATTACGGATAGGAGTCTTCGAGGACAATGACCCCAAAGGTCTACAATATTAGGGAAAATCGGATTACTAACTGTTTAGTTACAAGAATATCTTTATTAAGCCGTACCTAATTTTTTCAATTAAAAAAAAACTGATTTGGTGTTGATTGATAATATAAATTTTTATATATGATAATTGGAAAAAAATAATTTTTGGTAAAGCCTGTCCCAGTCTGTTACTAAAAATATAGTAAATTCTGGCAGAAGCTGACTGCCATATTTTTTCGCACTAGTGTCAAATAGAAACCTAAAAGCGGTTAAGATAAGTGCAAGTTTTTTAGAAACGTATTGAAAAAATATTATCTAGGAAAATCAGGAGCAAAATATTAAATGTTTTCTGTGCTGTCTTTTTAGTGTGGTGTGTTTAGATATTTATTTCACAAATAAACCTAGTGTTCTTGTTTGACAATGTTTTAATTTGCATGCAATGTGTACATTTACTTAGATTCAGCTGATTGGCAACTTTCTGAATGTTTGTTAGACTAGTTTTTGTACCTATCTTCTTTCAAAATAGTATGTGTATACAATTTTTTTAGTTTATTTTATTTATTTAAATATTCTGTACAAATTACTTATTTTCAAATATCGTACGTAAAAGAATAAGATTAAATTAATAATATTGCAATGTTTTTAAAACTTATAAAACCGTGGAGTAGTCAAAATATACAAGAAAAAAAAACAAAGCTAACGTCATTTCCGCAAAGGAGTGCCCGTAAAATTGGGCTTCAATTTTTTACACTAGCAACCCAATATGCATTAATTTCAACCACAGAACAGATTTTTTTCTGTTTTGTGATTGCAACACTATCAAATTTAGGAGTTCTATTTGTCCCTGTAGTTTTATTTTGCAATAATATTAGATACTTCTAAGATTAAAGTACATCACATAAAATAGTCTATCATCAACTGAATGCGGAAACCATAACCCAAATACCTACATAAGTTTAGAGTACAATAAAATGAAGTGACTATATAAAAACAATTAAATATAATTATTTATAAGTATTATATCATAGAAGTAGGTATATTCCGTAGTTGTAGCTACCACATCCTTTCCTTTCCCCAATGAATGGACCACTCAATATTATCCTATACCAACACTAAATATTTTAGTTTAAAAAGTACATTTTAAGATGACATGTAAGATATAATTAATTTATTATAATTATAAATGTTATAACTATCACAGCAATGTTTTACTAGGCACTTGGTTTTATGTTCAGTGGTATGTATCGTTACAGAGGCCGAAGTGCGTAAGTCCTAATTTTTTTACAATATTTAGATGGAAGCTACTGCTTTTAGCTCCTTTTTCATGAAAAGTAAACTAAATTCGTTTAGTGTCCGTCGCTTTAAATGTTTACTGCCTTTTATAATATATTTTTATTGTGGGTAGGCTCGCGTTTGACCACTATCACGATTCACACTAGATAGTAATCTATGATGTAGGCGACGATGAAACACGCTATTAATATTTAAGAATTTAAAAAGGGGTAATATGACTCCCTGTACAATTGATGGTAAAAAGCAGGGTATTATGATTTCCATTATTAAATTGCTCTCATAAAAACGCATCGCAATAAATTTTACATAATCTCAAAAGTCTAGGATGAGTGAAACTAAATAAAAATGGTTAATTTATAACAAGACAAATTAGAACAAAAATAATACAGAAGTTCTATAAAGAAACTGCTCAATCCTTGAAATTGACTTACAAAAATTAGTACAGTCAAACTAAAATTATTAATTATTAATATGCACAGGGGTAAATAGGAACAAAATTTTGATTAGAATTTTAACTTTTTTTTATATCTATATTTTTTATCAATTTGTAGCATTGATTTTTAGAACAATAAATAAATAAATAGAAGTACTTACATTTTGGGAAAGATGGTAGAATAATGTAAAAATACCCATCTAATTTTTATTCCTATTTACCCCGGCGTTCCTATTCACCCCGTTTAACGGTACCTACATGTACCTTTGGAATTTTGTGCAACGCGTTTTCCACCTAAGGCATCTGTAACGATACATGGCACCCACCACCACACCAGCAAAATCTTAACCTAGATCACTTTGCAGACGACGAGATTCCCTCGCACCGCAGCGCATCGGTAGCGAAGGACCACTTCTTCGACGACTCCCCAGTGGTCAAGTCGCCCCCTGAACCAACCAGGGTCAAGTCCCCGGAGCAAATGAACATGCGGTCTCCGGACCCCGTCAACTGGACCGTTCCCCTGGACACAGGGAAGACGTTCACCGTCACCCAGAATGTGAAAAGCGGTGAGTGTAGGACTCTCCTCAGATTGGGCGGAAAGTGTAGTTAGATTAAGTAGGAGATAAGGTGGTGGAACTGGTTTTATGAAGGTGTTACAACGTCTTCGAATGATCGTTTTGAAGTATTTAAGGATATTTTGAGAGTTGGCACTATTCGCGAGGAATATTCAAGCTACGGTAATATTACTCAAGCTTCGGGCTAGTTAAAAGGACAAACTATTGTGGATTACATTGGAATGACTGAATTAGAAAATAATAAGATGCTGTTCCAATAAAACTCGATTCTCTTCGTAAGATTAGTTTCACTTTTTAATGTACAAAGGAGTATCTTTTTCTCTGTGTAGGTAATTTTATATTGGACCTACTTATGGTGATGGTGTTGCCATAGAAAAAATCGCTAAAAAATCTATCTGCGTTTTTACGAATAAGATACTCTTCGAATGAACAGTATTCTAAACTTAAATATAAGATCATTGACTTGTTATAATATTGTAGGTAAGCTCTAGGAAATAATTTTAAAGATCGAATAAGCCATCACACTATCATGTCACAACACCTGGTAGCAAGAAGGAATCATGATCATTCAACCATTTTAAAGTGTGACCACCCTAGTATGGAACAAGTAGAGCTTGCAACACTGACACAACTGAACACAATAAAATCATGTGCATTGATACGAAATACTCATTAAAATTCTGATCATTGAACATTTCACGTCTTTTGTTCGTACACAACAAGTGTTTTATTTAATTACTGTCCTAGATCCAACGGAAATGACAATGGTAACTTTTCACTTAACGACACAAAAAAAAAATAATATTGACATTTTGACAGTCCGCAAACTCTTTGCTAGAAAAAAGTTTATAACTGTCAATTTCCATGGACATAGAACGTAACGTTAGTTCACTTCATCAACTCGCCATACAACTCGCTCACCATTTCAGATGAGAGCATTAAGCGCCCTAGCTCTGAGTTTAAGGGTGGCTCCGTTGCCGAAGAAGCCACCGTGAAGCCGGCAGGTACGACGACCACAGCCACCGCCTAGACCATCGGCCATACACGTTTTACTGAGTGTGACAGACGATGCGACAGTGAACTCTATACACTAACCAAATAGAGTTCATTCTCACATAAGCACGACACACGATCGACACCAGAAAAAAATATATAATCTGTTTTATATTATATCTATTTAATAGTTCATGATTAAATTGTGTTACTCCAATAATTGAGATGATTTTATTTATTTTGACCGTACTCCGCTGAGGCGTCGACCACGTATGTATTCACTTGTCTGTGTGTGTCTGTTTCGATGTTTGCGTACACTGTCACAGTATGGCACCCGAATTCTTATTGTTTTCCCATATCATTATAATCGTTCACTTTTGCATGCTGCCTGTGTTTCTATCTATGGGAATCTTTCGGTGTATGCTTCCATTTCATGAGAGTAGACTGTTAGACTCATAATTATGGCCTATTGTCAGTTACAACGTTTATGAGCTAGTTAATTAGGAAATGTAGGTCTTATGTACTTTAATTAATATATTCTTATAAGCATTAATACTGTTATTGCATATTCATGAAGATTTTTAATAAAAAGAATAGTTTGCATGACTTCTTCGTATATAAGAAATTAGTCGAGCTACTTATTAGCGGTTAAAAGTTTAGAAAAGCAATACGCATGATCTCTTGTTAGGGTACTCAAATATTAGACGGGAGCATGTATGGGTGGAGTTAAAAAGTCCACAAACCAGTGGGAAGTATTTCCTAAAATGCCTAATAAATTAGGTACTAATATTCCTGTCCCTTAAGGAAATGTAGGTGAGTAAAAAGAAATAGATGCTGAAAGTAAAGTTGAGCACCCTACAATAACAGGCTAGGAGACATCTCAACCTGTCAATCTTTCATCCTCCTTTCTAAAACTACTAATGAATACTTCCGTTTTAAAACTTTAAATATTAAATTCAGCGTATCTGTAAAAAATGGGAAAAAGGGTAATGAAAGATACTTTGTATGTGCTTAATTGGTGTAAAATGGGAGTTTCAAAATGTAAATTACTAACAATCTTAAATGAACTAACAAATCATATACGTACATAAAGCAATACATATATTTAATATTTACGGATGCATTATAACAATAACACTAAACTTTTGCAACTCCCAAAAACTTTAATCACAAGAGCAAATAATTAAAAAATATTTAAACTTTTGCAGAAATCGCTCCAATTCATCATCAGCAAATGTCACCAATACGTTCACTGAAAAAGAGCGAATCGCCGACAAGCCTGAGCAAGCGCACGGACAAGACACCCACCACCCCGATTAGCCTTACTCCCATCGATGAGACCAAGGCCTTGGACATGAACAAAGTTAACGGAATCAATGGAATGAATGGCGTTAACGGCGTCAATGGCGTTAACAGCAATGATATCACCCCCGAAACCCCAACCCAAGAACCCATCCAAGAGAAGGAACTGATCAAGAAGTCGACTGAAGCTACCCAGATAGCTCCAGGAGTGGTTGATACTAATGTGGTGAATGAAACGCCAAATACTGGCGGGCTGACTGCCTCGGAGATATTAGACAGAGCCCGCACGAGGTTTGATAAGTTCTGGGGCAAAAAGGAAGAGGACAACGTTTAGTCGTTTCGAAGTTAGATTCACTTTTCACTGATAATTGTGGCTAAATGGAATATTAAAGAAAATTTAATGTTAACGTTTAGTTGTATCACCGGTTAAAATAATTGCTCCTTAGTATTCAATAATTGTCCTGGTACAAATAAATGTCTAACAAAATATTAAAGCTTTAAACTTAACGATCCTAGCTAGCTAATTTTGTTTCCAATAGTCACAATTCTCAGTTATAAAAGTTGAAAATCAATCAAAGTAGGAAAATTAAGCGCAGTGTTTAAAACCGAATACAAATATGAAAAAAAGCTTCGCTTTATAACGACGACTGTAATAATATGTATTTACTATAATTTGATATTTATTATCATAATAAAATCACTGTCTATTTAATAGGAGTGTGGTGGCTTGTGATAGTAGTAATGATGACGACTAGTAATTAATTATTGTATTTATTTATTATTGAGATTTATTTAATTAATTTATTGTATTTATAACGACGTATGACAGATTTTCGATTTAAATACTTTTAGGATAAGACCCAAAATAATCTTGTTGAAACTTAAACTCGGTACATTATTTCTTTCATATTTGCTGTCCTGTTTTACTTAATGTATTTTAATGAAATTGTTAAAATGTAGGTAAATATTATTAATTAACGTTGAACTTTAGTACATATTACCTGATATTATTTTAAAATCATATTTTGTATCTAAACAGCTTTACATGCGTAGCTTAGCCCCAATGTGTATAAATTCTATTAATTATAATTATACATTCCAAACGAAACTAGTTACGTTCTACTGCTTCAAATTTGAAGTATTTCGTTCAAAAATAGAGCAGGAATATTTTTGTCAAGTACACTACAGTTAATTTCATTTCTAATGAATAGGAATGCAATTAATAAGATTTCTTAGTAAAATACAATAAACAAGGGCAAAGTATACATAACATAATTGAAAGCCGTCCATGTAGTGTTTATTGGCGAAAATTTATTTTAGTTGTCGATACAGTTTTTGAAATAAGATTCTGAACGCATCTCCACTCAAATTTAGCCAATCACAGCGCTTGTCAAACGTGTCATTAGATTTTGGCGGTAAAATAAGCTAAACAAAACTTAAATAAAATATTTAGTGGAATTTTATTAAAAATTAATTAAAATGGAAATATCACGAAAGTCGTGTCGTTTATGTCTTACAGAGACCGACTTTAACGTGTCTTTATACAGTACTTACGGCCGAAGAACGAACATGGTAGACAAAATCCTAGTTTGTCTTAAAATAGTGATCGAAGAGGCCGATTTTCTGAACACGATCTGCTATAGATGCGCTGAAAACGTCGAAAGGTATTACGATTTTGTTATGTTCATAAAGAAATCACAGACTAAACTGGTCGAACCGCAGCGTAAAGTAGAGAATTCTGTCAATCGTCGTCTGATAGCGTCGTACGTACGCGAACAAGTCTATGACGCAGACTACACGTTCTCATTCCTTGACAATGAAGAGAAAAAAGAACCGAAATCCTCTAGTCCGTTCTTTTCATATTTCTCACCGCCCAACATGCTAGTAAAACGTACTGACGAGGAGCCCGTGTGGAAAACGCCAAAGCCACGAAGAGAGGATGTAGAAAAACAAGAATTGAGACAAAATGACAAGCTGAAAAGACAATACAGGCCTGAGCGGCCCCGGCATCATTCCAGAGACTTGTTTGAGTCCCAATCTCAAGATGTAGACGAGCCCGACCTAAAGCCGTTGGACTGGAAACTGACTCCAGATGATAATATTATTAAAAGAGTCAGGGACAAATGTTTTGGACGATCTGATTTTTAGATTTTATGTTTTAACCTATATTACACTTTAAACTCCACCAAAAAAGTTTGATTTTCATAATGTATCAAAGAGAAGCTTTGTATTTTAATGTTATTATAGTATTTCATTAGGAGCCTATGTTCTTAGGTTTTATATAAAGAATAAATTCCAATTGTATGGCTTCATATCGTGTCATAACTATTTTTACATTAAAAATATGATATTGACAGCGAGAAGTTACATTTTTACAGATTGGCTAACATTCTTAGGAAGTTTTTAAATTAACCAAAACTTTTACTAGACGGCATAAACCTAAAGTTGATTTTTAAAATTAACAATATGGAAGTTCCTGGCATAATAATTGTAGTTATAAATTAATTGATGATAGCAATGAAATAGGTGAAAAACATAAAATAGTTCCTCGTAGATTAGTAAGTTGTACTGCTGATATCAAAAATAGGTGTAAATTATTACACCATACCACCTAATTTCAACTCAGAAAATACAGTTGCTGTTCTGCAGTACTTATATATTATTTTCATATCTGAAAGTTACGCAAAAGATTTACGATGAGAGCATTTTATAAAAATAAATTGCATAATGTAACGTTACAAAGTGTAATATAGGTTTTATAGTTATTACAATAACATTGTTATGTTTGTTATATTAATTTATTAGAACTTTTAAACATAAATCATTATTTAATTAAAATAAAATAATTTCAGAGAAATTCCGTAGACACAGGGTACTTGTAGATGTTGCTACAGGGCTTATTTGTTATGCTAATTATTGTTGATTTTCTTTTTAATATATTTGATCTGAGTGGAAAATTTGTGGATTAGTGAATTTTTTTTTTAACTTACATAAACTTATGCTTGAAGAGTTGTTGGTGTAAATTCTGCCTAGTAACAATATAGCTTACACTCAGTTCAACTGACAAACACGTCTTCGGCAACATTATTATCTACTTACTCTAAGATATAAAACATATAGATGTGCTAACACCTTGAAAGAAATGCCCATTGATTTGAGCGCTCGTGCAAAAATATATGGATTTGTATAGAATTAATGTGAGCATCGTTTTGTAAGCAATGTATTCAATTGTGTAGAATGATATAATGTAAAAGTAATATTTTTAATTTAGTTCCTATCGAAGTCCATTCTCGCATCCTTCCATAAAATATTAATAGTTTGTTCAGACGAAAATGTCATTATTTTTTAAAGCTTTTTGCTCCTACATGTGGGGTTGAGTACTTTGAAATTGTTATGTTGAAATCTTGATGTTACACAATTATTGGAGGAGCTTGTCTTTAGAATAATTCCACCATAGCATTGCCTTCCTTTGAAATTTTAAAATACTTCTCCGAAGAGAAGAAATAAGCAACCCACTCGTCGCTTTCCGGTAAGATAGCGGTCAAGCGCGAACCTATCAACAATTAAAAAAAAACACAAGTTTCTTCACACCTATTGATCAGAATGGAATAGGCAGAGATTCAGTAACTAGGTATTTGCTAATAATAGTATTAGTTCTGCTGTGAACCCTAAAAAATACTTGAATTTTATAGTTTCATGAACAGTCATTTTCAAAGTACTTTACTAAACATTTATGGATATACCATCAGAAATGTACTGTAATCTAGAAATGTATGTACCTCTACCGTAAGTATAATAAATGTAATGGTCTGATTATCCTGAATCGATTTTGTTATTAGATCTATACCCAATAATTTTATGGTCCCAAGTTGGTCCCAATTGTTAATCAGTTTTTAAACAAATTGTTTTTACGTAAGTTCCTATAAATATCGATTTGTTTTCGCACAAAATGTTTTATTTTTCATCTGTGGTGTATATGTGAAGCCCTGCCCGGTATGGACCTAGTAATTAATACTCCCTCAATAGCAGATAATGATTACAAAATTTTTAGCTTTGCTACGGGTTTATAATAGCGTGTGTTAATTTTCAGTTGTTAACATCAAAATGGACACCTAAATAAAAATTTGAAAATGTTTTTGCGTTTCATTTATGTTCTAATCGGCCATATTCGAATAGGCTATTTGCCGTAAAAAATATAATTAATTCATGAATCCCCAAGCGACCACCGGTGGCCGCGCATCTATTGTCTTACTATTGTGTTTCTAATTGACGGTATCTGAAGGGTTAAGTCCGTCTTTTAGATTATTCAAAAATAAAGCACACATTTTTAGAAAAAATACATGTCCAATATTTTTTATAATCTAAAATACGGACCAAATTAAATGTAGTTATTTTGACCCTGGAAACTACCCTATTGGCTTCGCTCAGCCTAGCGAATGCTTGCGGCATTTTCCCCGAACATTCAATGCCAAAGCATTCAATTTTGCCGCCCGAATGTGCCGATTAAGCCGGCCGCCTCTTTGTCTTTACACACATAGTTTAATGAGCGCAGGTCAAACAAAATAGTAGTTCTCAAAAACAAATACATAATTGGTGATCTCATTACAGTAGGCAGTTTCTAACAGATTTTTTAATGTTTTTCTTTCAAATCACTTGATGCCTTGATAAAAGTATGAACGCATAAATCTTGCACTAGGTATACCCTGAGACCCAACAACGAGTTCTTAACACTATGCAATTGACGCGCTTCATAATTTATAGTTACAAAGCGTTCCAAATGAGAATAGGATAGATGGCCATGTTGTGACGTCACGATTTATACTGTCAAATCAAGAAAATAAATATTTAAATTTTAATTCATTTACGATAAATTTAATGTATTTACGAACTTTGAACGAAAAAAGTTTAGTCAGAATCCAGTTCTTCAATTTTACTCTATTAATTAATTGTCATATCGTTTGTTTGGTAATATCCTATTGGGAACTTCCGCTGTCAACGCGTTGAAGCTAGCGACATCTGCTGGCTTCGAGTAGTCTCGTTTTAACCACGGAATAGTGCGTACGCGTCCGTTTGTATATCTCGCTCCCTGCATTGAACCTACATGAAGTGTTATCTGTATTACCTAGAACAAGGCAGTGTTATGTATCGCTGGCCAGCATAGTGTACCTAGACTGTGAGCTGCTCATCCCGCACACGGCATCCATCTACTTCTGCTTGGGATCGCTGTATCAAAGGTACGTGGCATGACTGATAAGTTGAACTATATGCATCGCCTTTCGTCTCATTTGTGTATTTAGTTAGCACTGTTGAATCAGCAATTATAGCCTAGATTGTTCCAATAATCTAGGTTCACGCGCGTGTGATTTTACTAATAATTTTCAAATTCTAGAGGTTATACGCACCATTTTGGCCCTTCGAGCCGGATAAATCAATTTTTGGCCTATTTACGGCCTATTTTGAATTCTATAGGTCTAATTTTAAGAAAAAAATCGGGAATTTTCGATATTAATTGCATATTATCCCACAACTCTCGCCTCTATTGTGTTACGAATAAAGGTCAGACTGCCTTGTATGCTGTAGGTCTACCGTCAAATTAATTGTTAATTTAAAACTTTAATTTCACTAATTAAAACTTCGAAAAATACATTTAATAAAATTGCATATCAACGTTGATTCATATCGCTAAATAAGTTTATTTAATAAATCAGATAATTTTCGGCGTAATTACATTTTTTTTTTTGTATTTGTATGAAAATTGTGGGTAGTTGACAGTTGCGTATTATACCTAATCCGCAAGTTGGGCTACGTGACTGTGGACCTTTCCAGGTTTTTGTTCGTACGGTATTTTTTTATTTAATTATCATCATCTTCATCATATTATTATCAACCGAAAGACATTCACTGTTGGACAACCTCCCCCAAGCGTCGCCACAACGACCGGTCCTGTGCGTCACGCATCCATCGGATTCCCACGACCCTGACCAGGTCATCGGTCCCCCTTATTGGAGCCTTCCAACGCTGCGTCTTCCGGTACGTGGTCGCCACTCCAGAACCTTTCGTCCCCATCGACCATCCGTTCTGCGTGCAATGTGCCCTGCCCATTGAAACTTAAGCTTGGCGATTCTTCGAGCTATGTCGGTAAACTTAGTTCAAAAAAAAAAAATAGGTACGCATTATATTTTTTTTTCTTCTAATTAAGATTTGCTGAATGAATGATATTGATTGTTATTTTATGATACACTTGTACTGTAAGTTCGTTAGTTACATGCCTACTATTCGTATTCCACGAGTAGGATTTTTTTTTATAATATTGAGCCTAAACCGCATTTGATTAACCCTTCAGATACCGTCAATTAGAGACACAATAGTAAGACAATAGATGCGCGGCCACCGGTGGTCGCTTGGGGATTCATGAATTAATTATTGCAATTAACCATACCTATTATCAACGTGTCGCTTGTTATTTTATTTTACTTGACCTTTTGTTATGAACCTTCAGGTAGAGTAGGTCTACTCGCTTACCCCGAAACGAAACTTTCGTAAACGAACGATTTGACGTTAAAATTGCAAACAATCTGTCATAATTATATATTTTTTCGAAACAACTAATTAGAGTAGGTTTAGAGATTCGGTACGTCAAACAATTTTCGTTCGTGCAAAATTTCGGGAACGAAAGGAACCGTGATAGGAAACACGCGAAATTTCAATCGAAATTCGTTTTTCGGAGAAAGCGAGTAGACCCCCAGATTTGTATAAACTGCGCGTTCGTTCTCCTCATAGGAAACAACCGTATCTTTCGAAACGGTCATCTCCGCAGTTACTTGTCAGGAATTTTAGTGTTTCTTACGAAGGTAGGGACCTATTTCGTTACGAATACAAACGCATCTCTTACGGAAATAACTTTCCCTACACACTTAACTTATTATTGGTTAAGAATCTGTAGGTAGGTCTTCGATCAAAGGTAGGTACATACTTATTATATGTATTGACCACGGATACCTATGGTATTGAGTAAGTTAATTCATGAATCCCCAAGCGACACCCGGTGGCCGCGCATCTATTGTCTTACTATTGTGTCTCTAATTGACGGTATCTGAAGGGTTAATCTCATATAAATAAAAGTATTGCAGAAAGACTCTTATCGCGTCACATTCGACATAAATGGTAATTATCGGGTTGTAGGAACCTATAATACCTTAGCTAATTATTGATATACAAATACAAAAAAAAAATAAGGCTTGAGTTCCTCTCGGATAACCCTGGCAACAGTAGGCTTCGACCCATCTGGGCCCCTCCTGTCGCTTACAACTCCTTGAGGCGCGCGGGAACGGTGCACGCCGTCGACGTCTTGGGCTCAGTCCGGACAGATACCGGACGGTCGGACAGCGAGCTACCCATGGCTCGCCGTCCGCGAGCCAGCGTCTACGGTGGCCGGAAATAGGGATCGGAATCCCGGCGGCGGCGGTGAGGGCGCCGTTGCCTGATGCGGTCGGCCTCCTCCTTTGCTAGCATTACTTCTTCGCAGAAGGAGGTGATCGCCTGCCACTCCTCCATGCTCCGGACCATGGCCTGAAACAAAGCCCGGCGCGAGAGGTCTCTGCCGCCGATCGCCCCCACGAGGGCGCGGCGATGCTCCGCCCAGGCAGGGCACACCTCGACTGTGTGCTCCACCGTGTCCTCCGAGCGTTCCGCACAGTGGCGACACCTAGGCGTATTAGTCTTTGTAACTTGCACTCGGTTAAGCCGTTGTTCGCTATATTTTATTTTTCCTTACAATTTATTATTGTTTGGATTCGTGCGTACCAATGACTATACAACCACGTACGGATGGTTCGGTACTTAGATAGGTACTATTAATTAGATACTTAATTTATGAAAAAAATTCGTTGAGTTATCGGATTGATTAGACTCCTAATTTCTAAATTTTGCTGTTTTTTTTTTGCACATTTACCTTATTCTGTTCACAATAGCTGACAAGGTTAAACTTAGATTGTTGAAAAGCAAACGAGACTCGTATTTCGCACGGGCTCAAAGGATTTTGGATTCGACAAAATCTTTAACAACCGTAAGATTACGTAAGTCCTTTATTGCTCATCATCATCATCATCATCATTTCAGCCGGCACACGTCCACTGTTGGACATAGGCCTCCCCCAAGTGTCCTGTGCGTCCCGCATCCATCGGATTCCCGCAGCCTTCACCAGGTCATCGGTCCACTTTGTAGGAGGCTTTCCGACGCTGCGTTTTCCAGTACGCGATCGCCACTCCAGAACCTTTCGGCCCCAACGGCCATTTGTTATTGCTCAGACTAAACTAATTGAGAATTTACGTAGCGAATTCGATGAGATAAATATGTTCAATTTGACATTCAATCCAACGTGTGTAGAATAAGCTATGGTACCTTACATTCATTTGATGAGTTGGTTGGCGAGATAAAAATGACTTTATCTTCATTAGCTGAATCAAATGATTCCAAGGAACCTAGAAGCGGCCACTAAAAAAAGCTAGAAGCCGCCGACTGCTTGTGGCCGGAGAAGCTTGAAGCGGCTTCATGCGTTTTTTTGTAGCGGCACCGCCGCACACGAGCCACAAAAAAAGGCCGCCTCAAAAAGAAGCTTGAAGCGGCGTTTTTTTGAAGCCCGTGTGCGGGGAGGCTTAATGCTCATCATATAAAAGTATCTAAAATCGAGCTGCCTACCTTTGACGGTGATATTTAGAGCTTTCCATTCTTTTGTGAGACTTTCAAACGTATTATCCTTACTAATATTATAAAAGCGAAAGTGAGTTTGTTTGTTTGTTGAACCGATTTTGATGAAACTTGGTACGCGGATAGACCATGTGCTGGAATAGGACATAGGATACTTTTTATCCCGGAAGTATGTTCCCTTGGGATAATTTTCTGCTATCACGCGGGCGAAGCCGCTGGGAGCAGCTAGTAGGTACATAATAACGCAGATTTATAAGATTCTGATCGCATTCATTATTTGTTGAATTGAAACTAGGAACATGGCAGCAGGTATTGTACTTTACTACTGGCAGAAGGTACCTTCTAGCGATAATTATTACCTCGTTTTCTGGGATGCGCTTATCGCAATGTAGTAGATGCCTTACGCCGTTTCTTTTTTTTTATTATTGATAGGCTCGCGTTTGACCACCATCTCACCTAATGGTAAGCGATGGTGATGGTGAGCCGTCTGTCAAGAAGCGATTATAAAAAACTACTAAAAATTATATCTAATGAGATTGACTGTCCTGATCTCTTACATAAATTACGCTTTAATGTTCCCCAGAGATCGGTTAAATTTAATCCGCCCATCTCTATTCCTTCTTCTTCCACTAACTACAGGCGAAACTCGTACATGGTGCGAGCGAGTAAAGACTTTAATATTCTTTGTAAGGAGTTCTCTTTTGACCCGTTTAACACAAATAGTAGATTATGTACCGAGGGGCTAAAGTTGTGTCTTATGTCACGGGCGTCATATTGAATCTCGAGCGCAATGAAGGATTCGGGATTTAACTCACGAGCAAAGCGAGGGAGTTAATACAAGAATCCTGAATGCAGCGAGGGATTCAAGCTAGCCCAAGGCAAAGACACCTTAGCCCAGAGGAGGATACTCTACTTTTTACACCTACTGTGAGAAAATAATAGTCACATTATTGACCAGCGGGACATAATGAAATCCAGTCCAACATTATTGACCGGCTTTGCCCCCGGCCACTTTAGGTTAAGGTTGCTTGACATATAATTTGACATTTTCGAGCAGGTGGTGTAAAAAACCTATTCTGCACGCACTCAGCTGAATGCCAAATTTTTCAAAAATGCATAGTACTGATTGTACTTTAGGGGATGTTTAATTATATTTAACTATGTTCTTTTTTTATGTGCTCTAGTGATCGTAAGTTTTCTATTATTTTAACTATTTCTACCCGTGAGAACCTGTAATTGGCTGTATGTTTATTATACTACTAGCTTTTGCCCGCGACTTCGTCCGCGTGGAATAATGAGTTCCAGCAGAATTTGGGATTTTCGTATCGCCTTTTCCATGGTCTATCGATTACGTGTGTAAACAAATATATAAAAAATCTAATTGTCTCTCTTTGTAATATTAGTACACATACCTACAGATTTATAAAAAGCTAGGTCAGACAATTTCTGCGGCAGATTTCTATCCTGGCAAGTACGTGGTGGTTATGTATTTTCTAAGAGTATTTAGACACCACTGACAGGCGGTGAAGGAACACATCGTGAGGAAATCTGGAAAAAATCCAAAAATCCTCTCTTGATACTCACTTGCTTCACTGGTGAAACCTACATACAAAGTTTCAAGTGAATCCATACTATTGTTATCCTTTTGTTGTAGGTGTTGGTTCTCCTAATAAATAAATAAATAAAAATCAAACAATATATAAGAACAGTTAAATCCATGACTTTATTTCATTATCCATTCAATTCATACACATAATCGTTACACTAGAGAAAATATTTCACTAAACATATTTCTCGTTTATTTATAAATCACATTTAACATTTTAAACGCTAAGTTTACATTTAAACTATTACTGAAGTACAATTTATTTTTTATGGCAAACTACACAATACATGGAGATTAAAAATGTGAAAATATACTACTGCGCGACAGGCTAGCAACATTTCTGTTGCCCGTTTGCCGCGCCCTTATGAACACGCCTGTTGCTAATCTGCTCAAATCACGAGCAAAGTTGCTCAAGCATGCTCAATTTCATAATATAGATTGCTTTCTTATTAATAAGAAATAATTAAAATAAATAACATAGTTTTCAAAGTTGTGGTCCCGAAAGCAATTTATACATACATACAATACGCTCAAAAAAATCTACAGAAAATTCATTGTTACATTTTGGTCTTCATTTTAAAAAATAGTTGCCATAATAATAATTGCTCATAGCGCGCGAAATTAACGTTTTTACGGGTAATCATATTTCAACCCTGTGTTACCATGCACAAAAAACTAATTTTAGACTTAATTTACAAGAAAGTAACTGATGAGTATTACAAAACAATATTTTTTTTTAAGATAACGAAATTAGTTTCAAACAATGTCTAAAAAGCATTTTTAATAACGATTTTACAAACAAAATTGTCCTTACTATCAATATGGTTTGTTATTAAAAATTGATAAAAGGATACTTTGATTCAGAACTTACATTTTTTAAAGTATTAGTTTATAGTTTGAATTTGAAGAAATTTATGAATTTCGATTTTTCACGACTTTTACAGTTAGGTATAGATATCGGCACGGATAATGAGCGCTCGGCGTCAGAGTGAGAATCGCTTTGCGCATCCATACATTGGCGAGCCAATCGTCGTCGTTGTTAAATACATGCAGCAAGCGCAAGGAACGAATCACGAGTGACGTCTATGTCGCGATGGCGCGGCGAGCCAATCACTGACGCTCCCCGCCACCGCGTCTCACTTCGTACCACTAAAGAGACTGAATATTTGACTTCTGCGCAACTTGAAGCCAGTGCTCAAGATCCGTACCGGTATCTACATATAACTAGTTTTTACTGTTATTATTTTGTTGCAACTAAACTATAAACTAATACCATGGAAATAAAACCAGAATATTTTCTAAATATATTCGTTGTGGCCTTTCTGTCAAGCTGTTAGTCTGAAAACTTCATGAAAAATGAATAGACCACTTATTCATTCTTGCAAACATACAAGAAATAGACAAGTAGTCCATTCATAACCATCAAATTGAAATAATCATATTTACAATCAATTAAAAAGTGAAATAAGTTGTATATTTCTATATTCAAGATTGATTTTTTTTGACGGAATGTTTTATTTTTTATTTTATTAAATAAAACAATGATTTAATACATTTTGTAAAATTAAATTATTAGCTTCACATTGCTTTTAAAATTAATTTTAACCAAAACAGTAGTTTCAATAGCCAAGTTTTTAACGTTATACAACAAAATATTATTTAACTCTTAACAAAACTTCATCTTTCGGAACTTCGGAAGACGTTTTAATGAGACCTCCATATGTTTTACAAAGTTGTAAAGAAATGATATTATTTGTATTTATTAATAGTCACTTTTTATTGCAAAATTACCCAGTTTATAACATCGCGCCGTTTTACAGAAGGTACTCTACCTAACCGATCGCATTTCACAAGTTATGTTAGGATATCTAAATTAGTTCAGTACCCCTAGCCAAGTTGATAATCTGCAATCGTTAACGCTAGTAGAAAACTTCAAATGTACTGGAATTTCATCTTAACGCTCAGTCAAGTGGTCAGAACAAAAGAATAGAGTAGTTTTCAAGGTCAAAATAACTACATTTAACCCTTCAGATACCGTCAATTAGAGACACAATAGTAAGACAATAGATGCGCGGCCACCAGTGGTCGCTTGGGGATTCATGAATTAATTTAGTCCGTATTTTAGATTATAAAAAAAATGTTGGACACGTATTTTTTCTTTTTTCGATTTAACAAAAAATAACAAAAACGTGTGAAGTCACACAGTGCGAAAAATGCAGCACGGCGTGACGTTACACGTAACTTTAATGGGCTATATCTTTGTCATTTTCGGTTTAATTTTTTAAATAATCTAAAAGACGGACTAATTATTTTTTTATGGCAACTAGCCCATTGGGGGCGTGGCCAATTCAAGTCGTTCGAAGCAAGCGAAACGGTTGTAACTTGGCTAGAGAGGCAGCTCAGTTCACATAACTTTTTTTTGAAGTGCAAAATCATCAAATTATCCTGTCCCGAATCTAGACTCGGACTTGCTTCAATAGGCTGCGGAATTGTCCGAAAAATTTACCGCGGCCCTGCAAATGTTAACTAAAGGAGCATGGGTGGGTAGTCGTCAGTAAAACTCTGACAGTCTTCGCCACACCCCGAGTGGTTGGCAAGGGTTGCTTCAATAGTTTTAAACAAACAATGTTACAATGCCAATACAATACAAGGCCTATGTCCAAACATAGGCCTTGTATTGTATTGGGATTGTATTGTACTGGGTTTAATTGAAAGACACTGTTGGCAATGAATGTCTTTCATTTGAAATGACGATGATGATGAATCAATGTCACAAACCGAGTAAGCTCACAAGTTGTTACAAAGTCGCAGAGGCTCTCTCTATGGCACTAACATATTGGAATGTCAACTAACATTGAAGATATTCCCGCTTATTCAGTAAGCGGGAGTGTAAATACATATTAGTTATTTAGTTTTAACTAAACACTGTTAATAAAATATTAGAATTATATTAATATACACATACTAATATTTAAAAAAACCGCAAGAACAAACTACTGTCTATTATGGTGTACTAGATTAGAATATGGATGATCAAGTTTTATCATTAATCTAGTTTTTTATTTATGTTTGGGGGGTGTTTTTTGTGTTCTTAAATTCGATTTCTGAAATATATTATCTATTAAACGTAAATCAAGAGATGATTTTGGTTAATGAAACATAACCCCGCATCAGAGTACGCGAATGTGACAATATTTTTTTTTCTTCAATTGTCCCAATGTTTGACCACCATATCACCTGATGGTAAGCGATGATGTAATCTATGATGAGTACAGTGGCTACAAGTAATCTATTCACTCCTATCACATGTATTCCGACAAGTAGCGCCACTTTATAGGACAGCCCTGTTGGTCTTGCCACTGGTCTGAACTTGGTCTTGGCCTGGTCTTGGTTGGTGGTTTGGTTGTGAGTTCGATTCCCACCCAGGACAAAGGTTTGTGTGATGAGCATGATCATTTGTTCTGAGTCTGGATGTAATTTGTTTATAATATTAGAAATATTAGTATGTTTATCAGTTGTCTGGTACTCATAACACAAGCTCTGCTTAGCTTGGGGCTAGACGGCGTTGTGTGATAGTGTGTTCCCAAAACACATAGCAAAAAATATGTTTGATTACATTTGATCACCAATATTGCTTTACCTACATATATTTCTTTGATTAATATAAGAAATATATTTACTAAACCTATGTACACCATAAAAGACGAGAACTATAAAACTAAAACCGGGGTACAAAAAAAAAACAATTGCATTAAAAGACAAAAAGGAAGCATTATAACAAATATATCACATCGTCACGCGTCTTGTTCTGACAAGTCTAACACTTTATTTATCGCTTGTACGTAAAGGGGACAGATAGGCTGGGCAGAGAATATTTAGAATGGACTTGGATATGCAAAGATGAAGATTTTATTAATGAGATCTAGTTTTATATGCATACAAGATTTGCTGATGATTTGGACACAATATAATCGGACACCGTGCTCAAATCGACACGTTTTATTTATCTGCATGTGCTAAACCATCGATGTACAGGGTTATTTATGAAATACTAGCAAGGTCTCAGGACTATGTTACTAACATCATAAACAACAACTTTTGTTGGACTTTTAAAAATTTATCATATTTTAGTTCATCGCGCGCGAAATATGGAAGGAGTGGAGGGGGGTCTTTGCCCAGGAGTGGGACAAAACAGGCTAACAAAAAAAAGTTCATCAGATTTTTATAGGAAAATAAAAATATTTAAATTGTACGTTCTAAATATTGCGAAGTCTGTGCGAAGCAAGCTATAGTACAGTAACGGAGGGCGGCAGGGTGGCGGGAGCGTCGCGTCATACAGACGTAGGTAGGTATAGCAAAATACAGTGTGTATCCGAATATATTGTCCAAATCGTCCGCTATTCACAATCAAATACAATCTACCCTTGATTATATTATACGCCAATCTATCCGCATTCTTAAAAAAAATACATTAATACAAATTATTTACAAAGAAAAGCGACTATTTCAATGTCATACCGAACAGGACAAAACTAAAATCTAAAAAATACAACACTACAAGCTAAACACTAAACTAAAAATGAGATTTAATAAAAACGTACACAAGAAATAATATACTACCATCAGTGCGCGAAAAGACTCGATTTTAAAGATAAATTTAGTTAATTAAATAATGTTTTTTGTTTTTTTTTTTTTACTTTTTATTAACGCCTCAACTTTGTAATACTGAAAAGCGACATTTACAAAATAAATCGCGGCTAAATATTCGTGCTGGCAACACTTTGGAGGGCCATTTTGAATTTTCGCCATTTTGAATAATCAACGATGTAATAAGTCACGGTGCTTTTTCTATTCCAATTTTATGCCTGTACAGTTGAGTTTTGCAGGGAAACCTGATATGTATAACTGTGCAGGCAAACCTGTCAGGTATACCCTAGCGTGTAGGCTACCTTTTTACACATAATAATAATAATAATTTACATAGCCGTTAAGTTTTTTTTCGTAGCCTTCTATTTTTTTTTCAAAACTTTAGCAATTCAAAAAAATGTGATAACAAAATCGGGGGATACAATTAGTTGTTGCAGCTACATATCTGACATTGCTATCGATAGCTTAAGAAACAAAGAATTTATTACGCTATGTAAGGACTGTCTTGCATCGTGCGGGGTGGAGAGAGAAGCACCGCCGTTTTAAGGTAATTTTTTCGTTTCATCACGAAAAAATTACCTCGATATTTTCGGTAAGCGATGAGGCCTAAGATGGAACGAGATAGCCTTGAAGACTTTTCAGTGTAAAAAGCCACATTTTTGCCCCCCATCCCCCAAATATGCTATCAGCACGAAAATATCTGATTCTCTTTAATAAACTAACACTATGAACAGTCTAAACGAAGCTTACATCTTTTTACAATAGTTTTTAGTTTATTTTTATCAATCACAACACTGAACGCCGGTTTGATACACTTATGAATGCTTGATAATTCTCCAATTCACGCGTATAACGTGTATACTCCAGGATTGCCCCTACTGACAGTATTTTTGCAAGTACTGTGTTATCTGCAATTCGTCTGGTATATCCGACAAATACTCTCGCGTATATTCTGCCAAGGTCGCACATCCACGACTAAAAACTCCATCTCGTCAGCTCTTCTGTCACCTATGGGGATTGAAGAGCTAAACGAGATGAAGTACCCAGTCGTTAACACACGACCCTGGCGAATAGGACTTATTGGCTTTTACACTATGACTTTCTAGATTTAAAAACACAATAACGCTCTACCCGAATCGGGAATCGAACCAAAGCCGCTGAGGCGTCGTGTCGACTATAATGTTTCATTTTGCGAAAGAGAATGATCAAATCTTCATAAGTGTTATTTCGTAGCTCGAATCTGATATTATTTTAATTTTAATAAAATATTATTCTTATTACGTTTAAAAAAGGCAGAGTTACGAGACTGTTTAAATGAAACTTTGATTGTAAGAACAAAAAAACTAATTATGGACCAATTTTATAGTAGTTAAAATATTTTTATAATATCAAAACTAAAAACGCATCGTGAGGAATCCGGTATGTCCTAGAACCAAAAATTCGAGGACATGAGACATCTACCAACCAGAACTGAGCCTGTGTGGGTGGTGGATTACGGCCCATTCTCTCCGCTAGAGAAGAGGCCTGAGTCCCAGCAGTGGGTATATTATAAGGCTGATTATGATTATTTATATTATATGGCCAGATATAAATTGTTCTATACTCGTTTACAAATTTAAGACATGTTTTGACAATAAAGAAAAACCCTAGAATGTAACTTTGAACGAAACTGAAAAAATAAAATAAAAATATTTAGGGGATTTTTTTATGGTGGGCAATAATCATCCAATGACAATCCCAGCTTTTGGGCGGAGCAGGAGATAGTGTCAGACTCTGACTAAAAACCCACCCCGTTCCTTCTAGCCTTCATACCGGGACTCGAGCTTCTTTTCAGATAACCCTCGCCCCAGTAGGCTTCGACCCAGCTGGGTCCCTCGTGCTGTTGCTGACAACTCCTTGAGGCGCGCGGGAACAGTGCGCGCCGTCGACGTCTTGGGCTCGGTCCGGACAGTTACCGGTAATTAGGGGTTCGGTAGTTATTTTATTAGTAGCTACACTACACCGGACAAGCCACTTGTAGTCAAAAAAATACAAATGTCAAAACTGCCTTTTATTTTTTGTCAAATTTAGAAAAGTATTAAAACACAAAATCGAGTTCAAAATTCATGAAAAAGCCTTTAACTCTGCCAATAATATTATTTACTTTAAAAAATCTATATACACAGTCTAGTAAAAATGTCGAACTACCCTCAAACCGGCGTATAACACGTACAATCATAAAACACATAGTAAACACGTAACCGACCATTAGCCTACATCTCACTACTTGTCTCACGACTTATTTACCTGCTTACTCCGATAAGCAGCCAGGATGATCATAAGAACTGTTATTTTTTATATATACAGTCGTTTATTTATATACAGCGAATGTACTAATATGAAACAAGCAAGATAGATTTATTTTGCATGATAGATATTTTTCTTACTGATTGCAAGTTGTTTAAATCGTCGGCGCACTGCAAGAACTCATTAACTGATACCACAGAACAGAAAATATAGGTAGAAGTGCCTCTAACGTGGCTAAGCACGGGAACCAGTGTCGCCAAACTCACACATTTGCGTATCAAATTGTACATTACACACATAAAAAACAGTAATATGATTGGCTACGAAGCTACGAATTACAAACTTAACTTTTACAAATCATATTCTTATTGCTTTCATAAATTAGGTCTTATTACAACGTAAGAAAGTTGTTATTATTTGACATGACACAAAGAATAAAGAAGTTTTAACCAATTTACAACGAGTTCGGCTACTCAACGCTAGATGGCGCTGTAACCAATTTATTCTATTCAGAACGCTAGTGCCGTTGAAATAGATGCCATATTCACCTGCACATGTAATAGGCGAATCTCGCTTGATGTTGACAAACGCGCGATATCTAAGAGGCACTTCCTCTACTTTTCTTTATTCCGTGACTGATACAGAACTTTTAATAAAGACTTTTGGGTGCTAAAAGTGACTTTTATACAAAGTTTCACGTATATATTGTCGACTGACACTGATTTATACATAAACAAAATAATACAAAACTTTAAACAAGCTACTTTTAGTAACTAAAAGTGCTTAATTTTGTAGTTAGCGAGTTCTTGCTGAAAGCTGTCGAATTAAAAATCTGAACTCAGTCATAAAAATGCCTCATCAATGAACTCAATTTCATTTTAATACACACCCTATATTTACAAACAAGCAAAGCTAAACACGTCTAAAAATACGATAGATGACGCTAAAATATCCCCCACCCATCTAAATCGCGACCTAACTATAGTACTTACATCATGACTTAAAAGCATAATTTGACAGCGAATACACGTCTATTATCTCACTCGCACTTAGTAAATTCCCATAAGTCTAGTGCCTTATATTCTTGGCAGCGAACTAACAGATATATGTTCGTCTCACTCGCACTTAGGGTCACTCAACTCCCTTCTTTATTTGCTCGTTAGAAGTTCAAAATTCCTCCTAAGAACTGTCAGTAATATGTTTGTCTCACTCGCACTTGTAATGATTACGTATGTCTGTCTTACTTCTCTCCTGACGAGGAACTGGAAGCCCTGCCGCGTCCTTTTTTGCCTCGCTTGTCATCTGTGGGCTCTTTTTCTGAAGGTTTCTCTTGAGGAGACGGTTCTTGCTTGACTGGTTGCTGCGGTTGAGGAGGTAGGTTGCCGCTCTGAAAATTTGATAAACTTTTTTAACGTTTGTGTAATTAAAAACGAGTAATGTTAAAAGTGGAGTTAAATTTGATTTTCGGTGAAACTTCATTTGAGTCTTTTCAAAGGTAAGAATAACGGCGCGTACTGTTCCCGCGCGCCTCAAGAAGTTGTCAGCAACAGCAGAGTCCCAGCTGGGTTGGAGCCTACTGGGGCCAGGGTTAGCTCCCAAAAGTAGCTCGGCCCCGGTATGAAAGGCAAGAAGGAACGGGGTGAGTTTTTTAGTCAGTAAGAGTCTGATACTATCTCCCGCTCCGTCCAATAGACCATAAACCAGACTATAATAAATAGGTAAGTAGATTATCTGGGGTTCATACAAATGTTTTCGAATACCCCTTTTTTGTGGTGGGTAAAATCATCCAATGACAACCCCTACTCTTGGGCGGTGCGGCAGATAGTGTCACTCTTACTGACTTAAAACCCACCCCGTTCCTTCTAGCCTTCATACCGGGGCTCGAGCTCCCTTTCGGATAACTCTGGCCCCAGTAGGCTTCGACCCGGCTGGGCTCCTGCCGTTGCTGACAACTCATTGAGGCGCGCAGAAACAGTGCGCGCCGTCGACGACTTGGGCTCGGTTTGGACAGTTACCGGACGGCCGGATAGCAAGCTACCCATTGTTAGCCGTCCGCAAGCCCGCGCCTACGTTGGCCGGAAATTGGGATCGGAATCCCGGCGGCGGCTGGGGCGCTGTGAGCACTGCCGTTGCCAGATGCATTACTGCTTCGCAGAAGGAGGCGACCACCTGCCACTCCTCCTCACTCCGGACCATGGCCTGTACCAAGGCTCGGCGCGAGAGGTCTCCGCCGCCGATCGCCCTCCCGAGGGCACGGCGATCGAATACCCCTTCAGCAGATAAAGGTGTGATGTTATCGTTACCTTCTTTTTGGCGTGCTTGTCGGCCTTCTTGCTGGCTCGGTGGTCGTCGTCGTCTCGGTCGCGGCCGCCCTTGCGTCCCATCACGCCGAGCAGTTTGCTCACCATGCTGTTCTTGCTGCGACTCTCCGATTCTAATGGTTCTGGTGACTGTGGAACAAGAAGTTTAATGTGAAATTATGTAAAAACTTTTTTTTTGTTGTAATGAGGGAACATTATAAATGGCCAACAGTGGGCACATTATACGGCCGACTATGCTATGCTATACTAATGTTACCAGGTTTGAACGTAAAATCCAGTCACATGTAGCCAAGGAGTAATTTCCCGTCTTAAGAGGGTCTCCTTCCTGACACGTCTATCTATCGTCAACCAGAACATATTTTAAAAGCTTGTTTATTCATCCAATGCAATTGCGTTGATGTTACTAAGTAGAACTTGTGTTATGACTTTATGGGTACAAGACAACCGATAAACATTCTTAAATATTTCTAAATACACACATTATTATAGATGAATTCCATCCAGATACAGAACAAATGATCGCGCTCATTAAACAAACTTTTGTCTTGGGCGGGAATCGAACCCACGGTCTCCGGCATAGCAGTCAGGCATTAACCACTAGGCCAGACAATCGCGTTTGTGACCTTGAGCTTCAATAACTTTTTTTTATTGATATAAACTAGTGCTTGACTGCAATCCCACCTGATGGTAAGCAGTGATGCAATCGTTGATGGTGAAGCGCACTGGTTTATTAAGAGCCTATTCACTCCAGCCTTGAAGACACTTACGACACAGATATGCGAGTAATAAAACCTACCTTGATGGTGTCAACAGACTCCTGCTTCTTAAGCTCAGCCCTCTTCACAGACTCACTCCTCTTAGCTTCAATCTTCTCCTGTTTCTTTTCCTTCTCCATCTTTTTATCTTTCTCCTGCTTCTCCACCTTCTTGATAGACCCAGTCCTTTCCATAGCCTTATCTTTGGCCTTATCTTCTTTGAGAACAGCAGAATAGTTCCTCTCTTCCACTTTTTCCGGGAAGGAATCTTGTTTTTTGATTTCTGGCTTTTCTTGTTTCGACTTCTGTTTGTCTTTGGACTTCAAGTCTTCGTCTTTGAGGCTTGAGTCCGACTTCTTTCTGGCTTTCTGTGCGACTTCTACGGTGGGTTGTTCTGGGGGTTGCTGTTGTTGCTTTTTTGGCTTTTCTATCTTCTCCTCGACGATTATGCTGGTGTCTGTACTTGCTCGGCTGTCATCTGTAAAATAAAATAAAAATTACAGTTATGTCCCGTTTAAATTAGGCTTACTGTCCATGGACGCATAGCTTTAAAGACGCGTACTCGTCATTGTACGTTTGGTGTACGCTTGCTCGAGAAACTTAGGGCGAATTTAAATTAGAAGCAAAGTGCCGCGCGACGGCAGCACGGCTGCAGCGCTTCCACCGCTCTGCTTTATTTTCATTTAAATATAAAACGCGCTACACACGCGCTGCAGTCACGCAACACGCTACTTTGTTATTTATATGTAACTAGCTGCTCTCAGCGGCTTCACCCGCGTGATAGCAGAAAATTATCCCAAGGGAACATACTTCCGGGATAAAAAGTACCATATGTCCTATTCCAGGACATGGTCTATCCCTGTACCTAGTTTCATCAAAATCGGTTTTGCCATTGAGGCGTGAAGACGTAACAAACAAACAAACAAACTCACTTTCGCTTTTATAATATTAGTAAGGATAACAAAGTAGCGAGGCACTTTGCTGCTAATTTGAAGGCGCCCTAACATACAAAACTATAAAATTCTGTCGACGAAGCTGGAACGACACGACGTTGCCGCTTCGCGTCCGTGGACAATAGGCCTTACTGAGATTCGCAGGGCCACACAGGAGGCGAATCCGTAATGATCACACAGAAAATCTAAATCCTATTCTATGGTAGGCAAATCCTACTTTAAATATTATTATTTTTTTGTTAAGAGTACACATTCCCCCTCAGCTGTAACGCGAACTCATTGAATCTGCGTCAAAAAAGCGTGCATGCGTAAATCGACGCAAATTAGATCGGATTTAATGCGTATTTTCTCTGTCTAGAATATACGAAAAATGTAAGAAAAGGAATAGAACAGGCAAATAATATCACAATGTTTAACATCTAACAATAATTCGTTACGGAATACACTATTTTATTCTCCGGCGAACAGATAAACTACCTTTTTTTTCGGTGGGCAAAAATCATCTTATGACAACCCCCGCTCTTGGGTGGAGCGGGAGATAGTGTTAGACTTATACTGACTAAAAATCCCACCCCGTTCCTTCTAGCTTTCATACCGGGGCTCGAGTTCCCTTTCGGACAACCCTGGCCCCAGTAGGCTTCGACCCAGCTGGACCCCTCCTGTTGCTGACAACTCCTTGAGGCGCGCGGGAACAGTGCGCGCCATCGACGTCTTGGGCTCGGTCCATTACCGGACGATCGGACAGCGGTATCTACGGTGGCCGGGAATCGGGATCGGAATCCCAGCGTATTTGACGTATGACATTGTAAAGCTTGAGTTATAAAAAAAAATTGCAGGCAGGCATGCACTACTCACCCAGATAGACATCTCTGGACGTGTCCAAGTTGGACAGATCAGTCGAGGTGTCGATGAAGGACTCGTCGGACAGCGACAGCGATGCGAACGAGGCGGACGCGTCGAACGCGGACTTGTCCAGGCGCGTCTTGGGCGAGGACGTGAAGATCGAGGGGGTGGGTTGCTTGGCTGGTGTCCTGTGGGGTGGGTTAGATGTTAGTGGTGGATGTGTACAAGCTTTGGTAAATGGAGATTCTAGTTACTAGTAATTATATAGGTACTAATTGTCTAGTTTTTTGTTAACAGATAATAATGTTATCAGCTAAACAAGAAAAGTGTCAAAGGAAGTTAATAAGAGGTATTTTTCGCCCATTACACACTCAAAAACAGTTTCTATTTGCGACTATTTTTAAATGCATTTGTATCGTTAGGGATATAGTTCCCGGCACGTAAGTTGGCAAAAGTCGTTAGATGCGCAAAAATCGTTTTTTTTAGATCTAGTTGGTGGTCAAGCGGGACGCGGGGTATGAGGTAGCGCCGATCCGAGCGCGCGATTGGTGCGTTAGACGACTTTTGCCCCCGCACAAGTGCACCATGCGCGAATTTATCCCTACAGCGTCAAAATCTTGCCAACTTAGATACCGGGTACTGTATATGTGTTTTGATTTGCAGACATTTATTTACGTCATAAATAATATAGTAAATTAAAGCATTTATTGGTCAAACAGAGTGTTTTGTTGTGTGATGGGTGAATATTGCCTTTACCAACTCTGCTCTTTTGAACTACTAGTTTCCACCGGTAGATTCGGATTCTTTTTTAAATCGTTCGATTAAATTAAACCTACTTAATCAAGCAGTATTATAGTGGGTGGCCAGCATTATTGCAATTAATTAGTCAGAGACTATAATAGATATTTTTTTACTAATGTTAAAAGAGAGAATAAGGGATTCTATTGAGAAGTTTTCATGTAGACTGTGTGTTCGAGTCAGCTTACCTGTTGGGTAAGTTCCTGGCATGATGCGTGGGCGAGTCCTTCTCCTCGGCTATCCTGGGCAGCGGCGCGGGCGCGTCGTCCTGCTTGTCGGGCGGCGGCGGGGTGGGCGTGGGCGGCGCGGGCGCGGCGGCGCGCCACACGACGGCGCGCCGCGCTCCGCCCGCGTTGGCCACGGCGCCGGCGCCGCCGCAGCACAGCGGGGAGATGGAACATTTGGATTCCGCTGACCGGGGGTGTAGTCTGTCGATGAAGGCAGAGTTAAAGGTTTTCGTTCTCATTGTGAGATATTATGAAGAAATTGTCGTAAGTTCTTCTTGTCATTTATTGATAATCCATAATCTCATTATCTATTAACAACTACAACTTTTAAATAAAAATCCAAACATAATTTTACTCTTAATCCTTAATTCATGAATCCCCAAGCGACACCCGGTGGCCGCGCATCTATTGTCTTACTATTGTGTCTCTAATTGACGGTATCTGAAGGGTTAAACCGCTTAGGTCAATATTTTCGTGTCTATTTCACCAGGAACGTATATTTACGACCAAATACTCCATTTTTAATTCTACAATTCCCATAGGTAGCAGAAGAGCTGACTCTGGCAAAATGAACACAAAAATATTTGTCGGATTAACTCGACCTAAATATTTAAAAGAAAACATTTAAAACAAACTAAATACTCTTTCCTCACAGCGCCAAGTACCATTTTTGAAAAAAAAAGACTACTTGATTTTTAATCGACGAAAAACTTCTGCGTGTGAGCAAGTACCTCTTTAAATGCTTTTAAATATCTAATCTCAATATCTTCGGTCGTCACTATAATACAAGATACGAAACTGACATGAAAATAGAAATGACAATATAAATGAAAAGCATGCCATAAACGAAAACATTCAAAGCACACAAATTGCACACAGTAAAGCACAAACGGATAAATAATAACGATAAATTAAACAACTGGAAGACCAACTTACCTTATGTTTAGACAACCAAATTGCGCGCAAGAGTCTAAGTGAGGGACACTTAGACGTTTTTTTGTAGCGGCACCGTCGCACACGGGCCTAAAAAAAACGCCGCTTCAAGCTTCTTTTTTAGGCGGCCTTTTTTGTGGCTCGTGTGCGACGGTGCCGCCACAAAAAAACGCTTGAAGCCGCTTCAAGCTTCTCCGGCCACCAGATGTCGTGCGCTTCAGCTGTTTTTTGCGGCGACTTCTAACTTTTTTTGTGGCGGCGTATTTTTGAAGACAGTAAAGATAGAGTTCAGAAGAAAATAACATCAATCAACTCTTCACAAAATGTAATTGAAATGACTCAAAATTTCGAAATTCGTAAGGTAATATACATTTTTGTCAGTTACGTGAGCAGAAGATTTTTTTGCGGTTTCGTTAATTTCACATAATCTATTCTTATATTATAAAGAGGTAAAGTTTGTTTTATGTTTGTAGGAAGTAATCTCTGGAAGTACTGGTCCGATTGCTAAAATTTTTCACCGATAGAACACTTTATTCCTGAGTGGTATGCCACTCAGGAATAAAGTCTATTATTTATGTATGCGTACGTGCGACGCCGCGGGCGAAAGCTATTCTTTAATAACACTACTCTTCTGTACGTCTGTTTGTCATCACTAACTCCTCCTCCATTTAGGAGGAAGACTAGCTACTGAGAAGACTGCTAGCGGTCATAAATAAAGTCTTTTCGTTCGTTCCGTTTTGAGTAATTTCAATTACCTACCTAAGTTATATCAAGACATAAATATCTTACCTGTTGGACTTGATTACTCTCAGTAACGATAACAATTCGAGTTTATAAACTATTCTAACGAGCAACTTGTACTCCATTCCAAGTAAGGTTATACATTTAAACAAATCTTTTTTACTGTCTGTTAATCCGATTTTAGTTTAGAGATCCCTGGTCTAGAAGAAAATCATTCTATCCGTACCTGTCGGGTGACAGCGCTCTCCGCAGCAGCGGCGAGGCGGGGTCCCTGCGCGGCCAGGCGCGCCGCCCGCCCGCCACGCCGCCCGCGTCGCGCACGGCCAGGGGCGATGGGCTGCGCGCCTCGCAGCGGCTAGGGGTGCATGTTAGTTGTGCTGATGACTATGGTTTGTTGTGGCTCTTGTTATCGTTATACATGCTTACAAAGTATAGAGGTGAGGTTTTGACGGGATTATTTTGGAGTGAAGTTTAGTGGTTGTTTTGATTAGTAATCGCAAATTGATTCTGTACATTGAACTTTGTGCTAGTTTGTACGTTTTTTTTTTTTTTTAAAGTGAATTTCTGAATTAAGTATTTTGAGTCAAAAACGTCTCAAACCGAACTTTAACGTCAAATTTCGTTATTTTTTCAGGTTAGAGTTTGAGAAATACTCAACTTCAAATGCTTAAATAAGAAATATTTTTTTAGTTTTTTAATCTACTTCTAATAAAGGAGGAGGTTCTCAATTCGGATGTTTGTATTTTTTTTTATGTTTGTTCGCGCATAACTTCGTCGCTCGCCAATCGATTTGAAATTTTTTTTTTTGTTGGAAAGGGTATACTTCCCAAATGGTCCCACAGTCACCAAGTTGAGATCTGATGATAGAATGTTGGCAAAATCAGGGGAACTCCTCAAATTCAATTAAATTTTTCAGTGAAGTCAGTTATTTTTTTTTTATATAAAAAGGTTTTATTAATAAAGTTGTGGAGGATGTCGAAGTCAAGTTTCACGTGGATGAATAAATATATTGGTAAGATGTATTCAGTCATGCGCGCATACATAGATCATAGACAAACACAGACATAGACAATATGAGAATGGAACATTTATTTCCTGTGATTGCATGGTAAATGGATGCCATATGTGTAGACAGAAAAAAAACTTCTTTAGGATGTTTTGAGAAATCTGTGTAAAACCTATATTTTCAAGGTTACCTACTTATAAATTAGGTACATTTTTTAAAGTTAATGCTCCAGGGTACCCTGTGAAAATCAATTTTCAAAATTCAAATTTTGATTGCAGGCCAGTATCGAAAAGAGAGGTAATACAAATTATGTTTGCGGTAACGGTATATTATACATATGTGCTGTTTTTGTTTTACACAATTATACTCAATTAAACCCATCATCATAACTGTCTAACTTAGAGACAAGGTAATATATGAAGTTTTTTGTTTAAATTACACATTTTAGCTGTTCTCTAAGTTAGAGAGTTATGTATGTTAACGGTTTTAATGAGTATAATTGAGTAAACGATATGCCATTTTGCATTTTAAAAAAAGATGTCCCTCTGTAAACTCATATAGAAAAGACAATCAGACCGTATTTGTAGGCAAAACAAATATTTATAACGTGCGCGAATGGAACCTATGACTCGCAGCGCAGCAGTCAACTGCACCGTTAAATATATTTTTCATTACTCATACTCTGAAAGTAGGTCTGAAGTTGAAATTATTTAGTCCTTTGAATTAGCGATCTCGCTACGCTCGGCCGTCAACTCCTTCTCGGGACGAAATAAGTAACTTTCACCCCTAGTGTAACAATGTACTATTTCACCTTACTATCTTATAATGAACTGCAAATTGCAAACACATTTTTGTGCTATAATTAGAATTTTGCAGGTTACTCTTGAGCATTCATTTTAAGACAAAACTTTAATAAATCTTATATCAACAGATAACAGAAAAATAGTGTCAGTGTCAGAAAACTAAGACTATTTTTCTGTCAAAAAATTCTTTAATAACCATTTTCTTTACGATGTCGTTACCTGGTAGGCGAGGCCGGCTGCGGCTGCGGCGAGGGCGAGGGCGTGCGCGCCAGCGGCGACAGCGGCATGTGCTGCAGCGAAGCGCGCCGCACCTCGCCGCCCGACCCCACCGACCCGCCCGCCACCAGCTTGTGCTTAAGCCCGTGGAGGGACGATGGTCTGAGGAAAAAGGAATATTACTCAACAATTTTTTTTATCTGATATAAACTAGAGCTTGACTGCGATCCCACCTGATGGTAAGCAGTGATGCAATCGTTGATAGTGAGGAGCACTAGTTTATTAAGAGCCTATTCACTCTAGCCTTGAAGACACCTGACTCACCCACAGGAAAAATATTTAAAATGATGTATAAACCCGCTTTTTGGTGATTTGGAGTTGTCAGACATTTTTGCTAAACTAAATCTTTTTGACGCAACCATAAGCCACACATGTTGCTAGTAATTTCCTATTTTATCTTAAGAGTTCTAAACTTAATTTTTACAGTATGTGTATCTATGCGTGCTAAATAAAACATTTTTTTCTTTATTTAGTAGCACCCACAGAAGGAGATCAAAAGTATTTTTGGACAAGTGAAAACAAGCTAGTGTCAGACTTTTACAAAATACAACCCTAAAAAGGTTACGGTACCTAACTCCTCCGAATAATAGGCAAGATGACAGTAAGACAGAATCATTAAAATATTGTGTTTATCTGATAAAATATAGTGTATGTATTGTGGAAAAAGCTTCATTTTTAGATTTAAGACGAGATTATTATATTATTTTAGAAAATAATATTACAAAATACTGCCATCCGCCATGCTTTTTAAAAAACCAATCAAAGTGTGTTACGTCAACCCTCAGTAAATACTGTCACTGTCACCGAATTTATTTCGAGTTTCGACTACATATCTCTTGAGTTTTTACATTGTTTAAATTGATTAAAAGTGGTATCATGGTGGTAAAATGAATAAAGTAATCAATCAATGGTGAATATAGAGTCGATAAACAAGTTCTATTCATTTTGAGGTTAGATTTACTACCGAAAAACTTGTTATTAATTTGTAGTATGTAAAACAAAGTCGCAGAATATTATGAATGGAATAACGTTACAACTTACGTCAAAGTGATCTTCACAGAAATAAATAGAAGTATCAAGACTAACAGCTTTAGGATCTCGCCGTGCCAGAGTTAGCCACTTATATCGCATCGTTTTATCGTTTGGCACGTAAATAAACACTTTGTTAGGGGTTTTTAATGACGTAATAGTGACACACACTGAGGGAACGCACACCACTTATATCCTTTGGAATTCATATTTAAATAATATTTAATATGTTTTATTTGTTGCTTTGATTCTAAAGCCTCGTATCCACTAGGCAACATTTGACGCGCGACATGTTGCTCAACATGTTTCGCAACTTGTTGAATGTTGACGCGGAACATTTGTTTAACAACGTTGTCTGTCCACACATTCTCAGTCGTCGACAACATGTCGCCAGAGGAACTTGTGTTGATTTCAGCGGCAGTGAATATAATTTTATCGTAATCAAAAAGAAGAAAACCACGTTGGTGGGTTAGAAAATACCTACAAAATAAAGAAAATGTATTCAGTGATCTCAGTGTGGTTGATGGATCTTTTACGAATTTTACCCGAATGAACAAAACAGACTTCGAGATACTGTTACAAAAAATTGATCCCATAATATCGAAGCAAGATACAAAATTTCGATTAATTTGAGCACTCGTTCGTTACACCACACTACGGACATTGTTGTGCGTCACGTCTCCACTCGACAACAATTGATACTCAACTAACGATGCACTTTAAACAAACAACAAGCCGCGCGTCATGTTGCGCGGCAGCTGGCAACGTCGCGCGCTGTTGTGCAGCGTTGCCGTACATGTTGAGATTCACGTGTCGCGCGCCAAATGTTGCCTAGTGGATACGAGGCTTAATGTTTACAAGTTTACTGAGGGTTGACGTCACAGCAAACGTCAACGCCGGTGACTGCGTTTTGGCGCGAATTTACGAACGTTTCATTAAAATTTAATTTTTTTCAATAATAATTTTATAAATTACAGAAATATTATATTTTTTAGAAATAGTAGATACTTAAGAATATTTTAAAACACATTTTCAAAAATTGTCATCTTGCCAATTCGCAGCCCCTCATCAACCTTGACAACATCTATGTGGTATATAATCGTGTATAAAAGTGGTTACAATACCAACTATTTACTACAGCCACTATTTATCATGCCACCAACGCAATAAAAGTCAAAATTGTTTAAACGGACAGTAAAAAAGGTTTGTTTAAACGTGTAATTTTATTACGAATATAGTCTTTACTGGACGGCCATGTAGTTGTATCTTACCGTTGATAGTGTGTGGTGGTTGTGTTGTGCAGCGGACTGTCGGCTGCTGGGGACGCGGGGGCTGGCGATGGGGACGATGCACATTCGCCTGATGACACCATCTGCACAAAAAGATGACATTAGTAAATGTCTTTAGAGAAGAATGTGTAAATAACGAAACGGACATTTTTAAATCAACAAATAGTTCTTCTTCTTCCTGCCCTTATTCCATATTACTTGGGGTCGACGCAACACATTTTTTATCTTCGATTTTGTACCTGCACCAGTCACGCTATCAACTAACTTTCTTTTCTTTCATCACTTCTCACACAATCCATCCATATTTTCTTTGGTCTCCTTCTCTCTATCTATTCATCCACATGAGCTCATAACTGTTTTAGTAACATGCATTCAGAGTATTGTCATAATATTACCTGGTGCATCTCCTGCGAGGCTCTCTTGGTAGATATCCTGCGGAAGAGCGAGCACCTCCTGCGCGGGCGCGGGCGCGGCGGGGCCGTGGCGCGGCGACCGCACCAGGCTCGGCGCCGTCCTCCCGCCTGTGGGTACGTACATTTTATACATCATTTTATCAAATCATTTCATAAAATAAAATCCCCCAACACCTGTTTGAACGCAATAAAGTCAAAAAATATTGAACAGATCATTTTTGAGATTATAGAAAAAAAAAACAATTTCAATGAAAAAATGTAAAATAAATCAAAGCAAAGTCAAGATTTAAATCATTTATTTAAACATAAAAATAAGATAGGACCTAAAATGGAGCCTTGTGGTATTCCCATTTTCTCATTGAATCTCGATGAATTAACACTGTTTATCTAAAAGAACTGCAACCTATAATTCAAATAAAACTTAACTAGGCTTAACACCGTTTTACCTATTCTATAATACTGTAGTTTCAGCTGTATTGTTTCGTGCTTTACGCAATCAAACGCCTAACATAGATTGCTCTGTAGCATTTTTTAAATATGCGATGTGAAAGAAACCACCGTTAGTTTAGCGGATATATCATGTAATCATAGTATAACAATTACAGATGTTTTTATAATGAGATAGATTCCTGGTGAATTCTGTATAACCGTATATTTAAAAGCTTTGTTACACTTTCTCTTGTGAAATAATTAAAATAATTTGCAAACCTGAATTGTAGTCTGATCCAAAGGTGTAGCTCGTAGAGTAGCGTGGGGAGCAGCAAGTAGCAATCGGAGAACCTAGACAAATGCAAAATATTATTAGATACAAAGATATATATTAATATCAGCTTCTTTAGACGTAAAAGTTGAATATTATATTCCCTTATCACATATAATATGTAGCAGAATATCAAAGCCGTGTCATGTATTGTTTTTCAATATAGCAGCACACGTAGAGCACATGGTTTTATCTCGCACAGATTTTTTTTAAATTGCTTATTCATTTCTAGTTTAGATAAGTTCTTGTGTAAGGCACAAATATTTTTATTTTCTTTCATTTGAACAAATGGTTATTCAAAATTTTACACACATAAATAACATAGCCATTCTCCACTCAACCAGATGACCGCTTACTCAAGAAACAGGGAAAGGTGGAGGGCTAATAAGAACAAGAGACTTTTTCGCCAATCACTCATTAAAAAAAGTTTCTGTTTTAGACAATTTTTAAATGTATTCGTATAGATAAATATTTTTTTTTATTCCGTAACATTTACAAGATGATCTTTTGGGTGTATGGCTTCTTATCAACCTTCCACCATTTGGTTTGATTTAATTATTTGTGAACATAACGAGAGGATACAAATAACAGAAGAATAACATACCTGTGTGTGCAACAAGCCCTGCACGGACTCTCCGTTGAGCTGTGTGATGAGATCTCCGGCCCTCAGACCGGCTGCCCAAGCCGCGCCTTGCTCGTTCACGGCCTAGAAAAAAAATTAAAGAAATATATAGGACTTGGAGTTTCCTTACGTGATCGTATTAAAAATGAGGATATCCGCAGGAGAACTAAGGTTGTAGATATAGCACGAAGAATCACCAAACTTAAGTAGCGATAGGCAGGGCACATTGCTCGATGAACAGATGGCCGTTGGACCCGAAAGGTTCTGAAGCGGCGACCGTGTGCTAAAACACGCAGCGTGGGCACGGCCTCGCACAAGGTGGACCGTCGACCTGGTGAGGGTCGTGGGAATGCGATGGATGCGATACGCACAGGATCGTTCGTTGTGGCGTCCTTCGGCTGAAATGGTGATGATGACGATGGTATTGTGTGTATACTCACCGAAACCAAATGATGCATGGTATAGTAGTCGGTGTCGCCGTAGTACACGCGCACCGTGTGGATGGTGAAGCCGAAGCCGCGCGGCCCGCGCCGGACCACTATGGGCGGCTTCGAAGATTGGATCAACCTGTTGGCAGTGAGAATATTAAAGGTATATAAAATAAACTATTAACTCCTCAAATATCACATGAACAGCATAGTTTCGTAAGAGACGATGCTCGAAATGGCATCTTAATTTTTTGGGAAAATCATCGTTATGACATCTCCGGCTTTTAGGCGGAGCGAGAGGGCGTGTCAGACTTTTACTGACTAAAAATCCAATCCTGTTCCTTCCAGTTTCGGCACGGCGACCCACAGCCTATGCTCAGCGTGCTGTCATCTGCTAAGGTATACTCACGAGTGACTAGGCAGCGCGAACGGAGAGGGCGGGTCGCGACAGGGGGAGGAGTCCCGCGAGGAGTTGGTGGACGACGTGTTGCCGGCGCACGGCGACCCACAGCCTATGCTCAGCGTGCTGTCATCTGCTAAGGTATACTCACGAGTGACTAGGCAGCGCGAACGGAGAGGGCGGGTCGCGACAGGGGGAGGAGTCCCGCGAGGAGTTGGTGGACGACGTGTTGCCGGCGCACGGCGACCCACAGCCTATGCTCAGCGTGCTGTCATCTGCTAAGGTATACTCACGAGTGACTAGGCAGCGCGAACGGAGAGGGCGGGTCGCGACAGGGGGAGGAGTCCCGCGAGGAGTTGGTGGACGACGTGTTGCCGGCGCACGGCGACCCACAGCCTATGCTCAGCGTGCTGTCATCTGCTAAGGAGAAACCATGGATTAGTTGAGTTAAAAATTGCTCTAAATGTAAAGATCACGTTATAAGAATAGTGACACATCGCCGTCACTCAGCTTAGCCACGCCCCTTAACCAATTAATAACCAAATAAACCAAAGGTTAATAGTTTAATTTTTAACCCATTATAAATACGCCTACAATTTGCAGTTAGTTGACGAGTCACTATGTTCTTACCGTGATAATCTAGATTCACGTTCAGAAAATAATGATTCATCAGTGAAACGTGTAATACGAAATAGACTAATATTTTCCACATAGTTTACCTGGGTGTATAACCAGCGACAGGCCGGAGGTGCTGGCTGACCGTCGCATGGACTTGGCGACGATGGCGGTGGGTCTGGTCTTCTCCGGCCGCTCCGGACGCTCGGGCTTGTCCGGCTTGTCGGGGCGGTCCAGGCTTACGCTCTTGTGTTCATCTTTCTTTGATATGTCGGAGCTGAGGAAAAAAAAAACAAATTATCATTAGATGATCTTAGATAAGTGAGATTTTTTTAATCATCTTCAGAAAGCCAATTTAAAAACTGTCTTTGAACCAGTGTTTGACTGCGATTGCGCCTGATGCTAAGCAGTGATGCAATCGTTGATGGAGAACCGCACTAGTTTATATTAACTCTTCAATCGTGATAATTAGAGACACAGTAGATAGACAATGGGTGCGCGAACGCCGACATTCGCTTGGGGTTTAATGAATTAGAAGCCTATTAGTATTAACTCTACCCCTGAAGATACCTAAATTATCGGACGGAGAGACCGCACCTTACCATCGGATTTGAATGGTTTTTAATTTATTAAATACTGAACGGTTTTGTGAGGACTTTAAAAAACCAAAGTTCTAGAAATAATTTAAAAAACTACCCCACCTTCTTTATAACTTACAGTCTACTTCACCACACTACCTTATTTATTTATTTAACCTTAATGCAACACAAGTACAAAGGCGGATTTAATACCTTAGGTATTCTCTATAAGCTATCCTAGAGCAACACACCCTTCTAGCTTCCTAGCTCCCAGGGCATCTTCGCTTGGGTCTTCCACATCGTCACTTTTTTTAATTGTTGATAAGTTTGCGCTTGACCGACCGCGACGATACGGTCGACGATGACGATGGAATGCGCTTATCAAGAAGAAACCTATTCCCTCTTAACTTAAAGATTCCCGATTTGCAGCCATCAGGAAACACAGACTCCGGCAAGGCCACTCCCTAGATATATGCACAATGAATGTGTTCCCAAAACATTTTGTGCGTGTAGGTGGGATGTCCACCATGTACCATTGCTGCATGGCCGTACGTCTGGTAGTCCGATGATGGAACGGGTTTGGCGAAATTAAATTATGCAATTCCGAAGCACACTTTCCAAAATACAACTTTTTTCGTTTTGATATTATTCTAAGTTTACCATTTAGTTATTATCATAAAATGCTACTTACAGTCTGGGCACAAGCGCCATGGAGGTGGGTGGAGGCGGCGGGTGCGCCGCCAGCAAGCTGACCGCGTGCGGGTGCGGGCCCGCATGCGGGACGTGTGCGGGCTGCGCCAGCGGGTGCGTGTGCAGCGAGTGCGCGTGGTGCGGGCGCAGCGCGGCGCGGCGGCGCGCGGCGGGCGACACGTCGTCGCTGTCGGTCTGCGATGACTCTGCTGTTGAAGTGCCGCCTATTATCTGGAATTGGGAGATAAACTTCAATTAGATGCAAGTTTTGTAGTATAGTACCTATTTGCCTACTGGGGCCAGGGTTATCCGAAAGAGAGCTCGTGCCCCGGTATGAAGGCTAGAAGGAACGGGATGGGGTTTTTAGTCAGTAAGAGTCTGACACTATCTCCCGCTCCACCCAAGAGCGAGTTTTGTCATAAGATGATTTGAAGAATGAAGAATTTGAAGTCGCAATTGGCAAATTTAACCGTCGAGCGAAAGAATTTTGAAATTTGTAAAGAAATTGATCCGGATTACTGATTAAAGTTATGGTGCTATGAATATGTGTTTTCTTTCTTGGAACTTCTATATTAAAATGTATTTATAAGAAAGACGAAAAAGAAAGATGCAGCCTCTTTGTACCATCGCGGTCATTTCTGCCTGATCACTTTAAAAAAAATCGTTTAGATCTTGCGGCGCGGCGCCAAAGCAAACCCTTTGAAGTTTTCGTTTCGAATGCAAGCAAAAATGAACTTAGCGGTGGGCGGAAGTGTCTATTACCTATTTTGAAAATAAACCAAATTATCATCATCTTCCTGCCCTTGTCCCGTTTTATTCGGGGTCGGCGCAATACGTTTTTTTCAATGACGTTCACACAAACAGAACTAGCGCCAAAAACATTGACTAGACCTGATGTCTCATCGCTGCAAAAGTCATTTCAGACCACCTTCATTACGCTAGATTCCCTAAATTACTGAAATAATACTAACAATCGACAGATATCGAACCTAAAGGTGCGTACGGACTATATAACATAACATGTTTCAGATGATATGTACAACAATGTTTTTTTTTTTTTTTTTTGTCGACGGGGAAAATCATCTTTGACGAAACCCGCTCTTGGGTGGAGCGGGAGACAGTGTCAGACTCTTACTGACTAAAAACCCCGCGACGTTCCTTCTAGCCTTCATACCGGGGCACGAGCTCCCTTTCGGACAACCCTGTCCCCAGTAGGCTTCGACCCAGCTGGGCCCCTCCTGCTGCTGACAACACCTTGAGGCGCGCGGGAACAGTGCGCGCCGTCGACGTCTTGGACTCGGTCCATTACCGGACGATCGGACAGCGAGCTACCCATGGCTCGCCGTCCGCGAGCCCGCGTCTACGGTGGCCGGAAATCGGGATCGGAATCCCGGCGACGGCGGCGAGGGCGCCGTTGCCTGATGCGGTCGGCCTCCTCCTTTGCAAGCATTACTGCTTCGCAGAAGGAGGCGACCGCCTGCCATTCCTCCTCGCTCCGGACCATGGCCTCGACCAGGGCCATGTACAACAATGTTATATACGGATAGCACTGAAGAACGACGAAGACAATGGTTATATTACATTGTTATTCTAATGTGTAGAGTATTGTTTTCAATACTCAATACACAATTCTTTATAAATTTTTTTTTTTTTTTTAATTCGTATAAACTAGTGCTTGACTGCGATCCCACCTGATGGTAAGCAGTGATGCAATCTCTGATGGTGAGGCGCACTAGTTTATTAAAAGCCTATTCACTCTAGCCTTGAAGATACCCAAATTATAATCGGACGGGAAGACCACAGCAGGCAAATTGTACCATTCCTTCGACGTACGCGGTATAAACGACGAGGCGAAACGCTTAGTCCGGACCGTAGAGGTTTCAACAACGTATGGGTGGATACTCATTGTACGTCGGGTTGTCCGATAGTAGAATTGAGATGGCGGAATCAAGTCATGCAATTCCTGCGCACACTCTCCAAAAAGCATAATTGCTTTAAATTTTTAATTTTTTTTTAGGGATAATGGTTTTATTAATATATTTTTTTTTTTTTGTATAAATTAATAGAAAAGTAATTCTTTCTTAAGTTTTCAAAACAAATGCTTATTTTCAAGGTCATTAATTGTTAGTTAAATAAAAGGTTATCTCAATATTTATTAATAAATGGGTTAATAATGAAGTAAGAAAAGTAAGAATTGTTATTATTTGTCCAGTAATAATGTAAGATTTTTTTTTTTTAAATAACAGACTTACATAATGTAGACATGTTATAAAACACAAGTATAATATGTTACATAGTCAGTACGCACTTTTACAGGAAAAAGAAACACATAAAGCCATTCTCTAAATTTAAGAATACAAGTGGCCCACTTACCGGACACTTAGGATGATGATGCAGGGGCGCAGTAGGAGTGGTGGGGGGCCCCGCGCTGTCAGGGGTCCCCGGCCAGCTGTCGGTGCTCTGTTAACGAATAACGGCAAATAAACAAGGAGGTCGCAAGCAAACATGGAACTACTGAGTAACAGATGGTGAAATATGATTTGTTTATCTATATTTGTAGAAATAATTTGAGAGAATTTCTATACATCAAAATCAAAGCATTTATTTCAAATAGACCATTTGCAGGCACTTTTGAATAGTCAAATGTCGGTCAGTCCAAGAAAAGTGAAGCTAAATTGCACGTTCCAAAGCGTAAATCTCTATGGAGAAGAATGTGCAAGAAACTCCATGGACACTCTTTTAAATCATATTATGTGTTGCATATAATGTTTGGTTATATATTTCTTGTTGCTTCTATTATGTGAGCACAATGTTGATAATAAAATAAAATAAAAATTGCACACTAATATAATAAAGAGATAAAATGATGAAGTTTTTTTATTAATTTTCTTGCTTGTAGGAAGTGATCTCTGGAAGTACTGGTCCGATTCCTAAAATTTTTTCACCAATAGAAAGAAAGCTGATTTATTCCTGACTGACATACCTAGGCCATATTTTATGTACGCGGGCGAAGCCGCGGGCAAAAGCTAGTTAGTAACATTGAGCAAGATACGTATGTCCGAGAAAAATTAAATTGGTAGAAAACAATGAACTACAACTTACAAAATTGTATTGATTTATTGTATTTAAATATTTAACTTTTAAACGCGAAAGGTGTATTTCTGTCCGTTCAACCGATTTTGACTTTTATTACATTTTTTTTTTGTTATTATTGATAGGCTCGCGTTTGACCACCATCTCACCATGGTAAGCGATGATGTGGTCGACAATGGAGCAAGCTTGCCTAGAAGTAACCTATTCACTCTTGACGTAAAGACCCCCAAGTTGTAGCTATCAGGAAACACAGACTCCGGCAGGGAATTCTATTGGTGGCATGATACGAGTAAATAACGGCTGCAGTACCTAGTTGGTCTTATTGTTCTTAATGCCAACCTTATGCCTACGAAATAGAAGTTAAAATCGGTTGACAAGAAAAAGGGTTTCTTTAAATTTCTATTTTTAACGCGAATAGGGTATAGTTATGTTTAAAGCCAAATAACCTGGTACTATGAATTACTTTGAGATTAACTAAAAAACAATTCAAGATAACTATGATGAGTAGAAGTAGGTTAGTATTGTTTGAAGCAAAGTAACATAAATCTATGAGAAATAGGTTTAACAGAGTCTACGTATGATATCTAGTAGAATTTCTATGCCATTGGGAGAAGCACACGTTTCGCACCTTTAAAATAAAAGTGGCACGATACTAAACTTTTCTTTTTATCATTTTCTGATTATCACAATCCATTCTCTGATTGTCAAAGTCTTTGTGCCAATAGGGTAGTTTCCAGGGTCAAAATATCTACATTTTATTTAGTCCGTATTTTAGATTATAAAAAAATATTGGACACGTATTTTTTGATTTTCTATTAAACAAAAAATAACAAAAATAACAAACAGCGGGACGTTACACGTAACTTTAATGGGCTATATCTTTATAATTTTTGGTTTAATAACCAAAGGATTATATGTAAGTATGTAACACATAATATGATTTAAAAGAGTGTCCATGGAGTTTCTTGCACGTTCTTCTCCATAGAGATCTACGCTTTGGAACATGCAATTAAGTTTCACTTTTCTTGGACTGACCGACATTTGACTATTCAAAAGTGCCTGCAAATAGTCTATTTGAAATAAATGCTTTGATTTCATTTAATTTTATTTACAAATAACAAAATACGTGTCCCTTATTTTTGAATAATCTAAAAGACGGACTAATTAATTTTTTTTACGGTAACTAGTAAAAGTTGTTTATGAGTGATAAAAAATCACCTTTTCGGTATAGTGCCACTTTGTTTTAAGGGTGCGACTTATTGAGTACCTGTTACTGGAGCGGCTGCTGACACTCTTCGATAGATGAGATCTTGAGCCTATCTTACATCATACTCGCTGATCTACTCACCCTAGAGTCATGTTCGACGCAGGAGTGGTGGTAGTGTCTTCTCCATTGAGGAGAGGTGCTGGAGAAGGCGGCGAAGAGACCAGCTTCTTCGGCAGGTTCCGGAGGTTCGGCTGCCTCGTCTGTGTCCACCTCGCTGTGGTTGTAGCGGTCGCAACGAGCTGGGGAATACAAAAATGGGTAAGTTAAGATATTCTTTAAAGATATAAACTCAAGTATTATTCCCGTAAAGGTAGGCAGACACTACTTAACTATTTTCAATACTCATTTACTTTCATTTCTCAAAATGACTGACTGGCCTGTTGGTCTAGTGGTTAGTGGCCCTAACTGCTATGCCGGAGATCGTGGGTTCGATTCCCACCCAGGACAAATGTTTGTGTGATGAGCATAATCATTTGTTCTGTGTCTTGGTGTAATTTATCTATAATATGTATGTATTTAGAAATATATAAGTATGTTTATCAGTTGCCTAGTACCCATAACACAAGCTCTGCTTAGCTTGGGACAAGACGGCGTTGTATGATAATATAAGGTGAATAAATAAACTAGTGCGCCTCACCAGAGATTGCATCACGCTTACCGTCAGGTGGTATCGCAGTCAAGCACTAGTTTATATCAATTAAAAAAAAATCAATTGGGCGAACGACCAAATGCGAAATTGTGAGAAATAGCGAAAAATATGCAAATGCATCTTGGTATTGATTTTAATTTTATAAAAATACGCACAAGATAAAAAAAAATAAGAAAAAAATAAAAAGAAGAAGAAGGGAGACGGTACAAAATGCAACCCCAGTTTGACATATTTGACAGTCAATTTTGGACGGAAATAAGATAGTTTCTTTATTTAGTATTATTATTATTCCGTTAATTCATTTACGTACATATAAATTATATTTTTTAAATGTTTCAAGAAAAAATAAAAATAAAACTTTTAAAAATATCAAAAATATTATTATTATTCATCGCACTTGACCACTATCTCCTCACCTAATGGCGAGCTATAATGTGGTCGACGATATCGATGGAGCAAGCTTGCCTAGAAATACTAGTAGTATTAATTCTTAAAATCCTCACTCCGGGAAGTAATCCCACTTCCACAACCTTAGCTGTACACACAATTCATGTGTTCCCAAAACATTTTGTTCGTATGGGTAAATGATGTCAATACTAGAAAAAAAGGTAAATGTGACTTACTATCAAAATAGCTGGTATCCTCATCGTTGTCTAGCTGAGGAATAAACTCGGCTTTCCTCCTCAACAGGTTGTTCCAGTCCAGACCACAGAAGTATACATGATCCTGCAACGAACACAAAAAAAACATTATTATTACAAACTGCACTTTTATTAATTAGATGGTAAAGAAGTCGACAGCACTCCAGAGATATCATAGATGTGCTGGAATTATTATTCCCGAGTAAAGCTGGGATATAGCAGGTTTGCCAAGTAAAAACCTTATTTAGGCCGGGACTCCACCAAAGCGGAGACGAGACGAGCGGAGAGATATTTTTTAAACAACCAATAGAATTGTGTTATTGAAACATCTACTCTCCGCTCAGTTTCAGTGGAGATCGCTGTGTAATATTTGTAAGCCGCGATGGAAGCGGAAATGTGACAAGGAGTTGTCAGCAACAGGAGGGGCCCAGCTCGGTCGAAGCCTACTGGGGCCAGGCTTATCCGAAAGGAAGCTAGAGCCCCGGTATGAAGACTAGAAGGAACGGGGTGGGTTTTTAGTCAGTAAGAGTCTGAAACCCGCTCTTGGGTGGAGCGGGAGATAGTCTCCCGCTCCACCCAAGAGCGGGTTTTGTCATTGAATGATTTTTCCCACCGAAGAAAAAAAAGCGGAGATGTGAGCTGTACGCAGACGACGCACAGCGGACGACGAAAATGCACACATCTCCGCTTTTGTGGAGTCCCCCGAGCTGAAAAACATCTCTACTCGCACGACACACCGCACACATCTCTGCTTTTGGAGTCCCGGCCTAACTCTCGATTTGAAGACAGGTTTTTTATTTGGTTTTGCTTTAACAAAAACGGCTATCCGCCAATTACATAAGTTAATAAAGAATATAAAAGGTTGTAGCTATCAGCTCCAGCAGGGAATTTCACTCCTGCGAATGTTTCCGTTTTGTGCGTAAGAACGTCAAACATGTACCGGTGGCGCATCGCCGTATGTCTTGTGGACGAACGGGCTGTTTTGCTAGACTGTTCCTTTGTTCTCTGTTTGTTTGTTCTTCCCTGTTTTTGCTGTCCCACTCCCTGGCAAAGGCCTTCCTGTACTTCACGCTTCCTCATTCCAATTTCCAGATCCGATGATGGAACGAGCTTAGCGGAATCTAATTTACCTTGACTTGGTGCGTGCCGCCTGTCCCAAGCCTGTCCCGAGGGTTGCGCGCGAGCAGCTCCGTGATGATAGCTCGAGCTTCTACTGCGATGGGAAAATCTTCTTCCGAGGGCCACTCGATATCGTCTGAAAAGTTACCGTGGTTAAAGCAACTGTGGGATACTTTTATGGTTAGTAAACGAAACGAAACCGTAACCAAAATTAAAATGGTAACAGAAATATGTACTTAAGAAAATAGAGTAACTGGATAAGTTACATCTGGTAACAAAGACCAAAAACTCTTCTATTGTATATGTTTACATGATGAAGTGCGTTTAAAAACCAGCACTAAGATATACCGAAGAGCCAAAACCTACTGGTAAACTGGCCCGGGGTCCTGTAAATCATTAAAAGTCTTACACGCACTCCAGCTCTATCTGAGAGCGAGGGCCTTTTTTGGGTGGGAAATCTAATGTCTTCTATTAGATGATTTCCCACCAAAAAAAAAGGCCTTCTAGTCAAAGAATTTTATTAGGACATTTATTACTGACTGGCATTTCATGCTTGGTCCAAACAATTGACTACTCTAAAAAGGCTCTGTCCTAACAATAAGGACAGATCCTTTCAATCTTTGACATTAATTAAATAACATCTTTTATTTAGACTCACCATTCACAGTATGCGCGAACAGCTCTTCAGGCGTATCACCGAAGAAGGGCACGCAGCCGACCAGGAACTCGTACAGAATGATACCCATCGACCACCAGTCCACTGGCTTGCCGTAACCCTGCAATCAAACAATTATTATATTAATCAAAGATAAAGGGAGTAACGTATTCACTCTTAACATAATATTTAATACTAGCTGCTCCCAGCGGCTTCGCCCGCGTAATAGCAGAAAATTATCCCAAGGGAACATACTTCCGGGATAAAAAGTATTCTATGTCCCATTCCAAGACATGATCTATCCGTATACCAAGTTTCATCAAAATCGGTTTTGCCATTTAGGCGTGAAGACGCAACAAACAAACAAACTCACTTTCGCTTTTATAATATTAGTAAGGATGTCAAGAGTGAATAGGTTACTTCTAGGCAAGCGTGCTCCATCGTCGATCACATCGTCGCTTACCACCTGATAAGGTGAGATAGTGGTCAAACGCGAGCCTATCAATAATAAAAGAATTCGAGACAATTATGTTGGCCTCACTAAAATGTCGCCACAAACATTGCTCGCTACGCGCCGTCGACGAATCGGGATCGGTCTTTACCGGGCGGGCGGACGACGAGCTAACTCTGCTCATCGTCCGAGAAAGAAGTCACAAGACGTTCTGAACGCCAACCATAAGAGCTGGTACAAGGTGACGTGGGAAAAGAATTCCTGATAGGCCTTTGGGGAGGTGTTTGCTTTGAATTGGGACAGTATTCATCATCATCTTCCTGCTCATATCCCATTCTGCTCTGTCACTCGTCATGCTATCACTAACTTCCTTTTCTTTCATATCTTCACGCAATCCATCCATCTGTACAGTACAGTAAAAATAAATTAAATTTAAAAAAAATGTTATTACCTGTCTCAGGATGACTTCCGGCGCAATATACTCAGGCGTTCCGCACACTTGCTTGTCAGAGAACTGCCGCGCTTCTCTGTCGGCATACTCCTCGTAAAGGTTTGTCGCCACTAGAAGGTAAATACATATTACACTTTACAAAAAAAAAAAACAAGGACACGACATTTTGAGTGTTTGATACAATAGGCTAGATGCCGTAAAAAAATTAATTAGACCGTCTTTTAGATTATTCAAAAATAAGGGACACGTATTTTTTTATTTGTAAATTAAACCAAAAATGACAAAGATATAGCCCATTAAAGTTACGTGTAACGTCGCGCCGGGCTGCATTTTTTCGCACGGGGTGACGTCACACGTAACTTTAATGGGCTTTTATTTCATTGTTATTTTTTGTTTAATCGAAAAATGAAAAAATACGTGTCCAATATTTTTTTATAATCTAAAATACGGACTAAATAAAATGTAGTTATTTTGACCCTGGAAACTACCCTATTGTCCAATTTAATAATATTCGTTAGGTTAGTTTAGGTTAGGTTAGGTTATCCCAGATATGTAAGGATATCCCAGATATGTTACAGAGGTTCTATTCCGATTCCGAAAGATTGAAACTAGCGATTGATTTCGCACCTTCGATTCAGATTTCAGTTCCGATATATCTTGATCAGAACTTGTATGTATCAGACTTGTCGCAAAAAGTCCACCCTTCCCGGAGCCATCTGTCGATTACTCATTCACTTATTGTTTTGTTTCATATTTAGGATATACTGAATTTGCTCTTTATTATGAATAACTAGTGGTCCGTCCCGGCTTCGCACGGGCAATAAATATATATAATAAATATAGCCTACTACTACTACTAGCTTTTACCTGCGGCTTCGCCCGCGTTTATTAATATACTTTAGTCATTCTCCCCTTTTCTCACTAAAAAAAAAATTTGTCTATGTCCGTCTCCAGGGTCCCAACTATCTCTGTACCAAAGTTCATCAAAATCGGTTTTGCTATTTAGGCGTGAAGACGTAACAAATAAAAAATATTAGTAAGAATGTTACTCAGGGTTAATGTAGCTATCCAATGGTGAAAGAATTTTCGAAATTGGCACAATAGTTTTTGAGTTTATTCATTACAAACATACAAACAAAAATATAATAAATACCTCTTTATAATATTAGTTTCGATAAAATGACTTACATGACATGAGTCCCATTTTACTGAGCCCGAAATCCGTGAGCTTTATGTGACCAGTCGCCGTGATCAGCAAGCTGTAAAATAGAAACACCACATTTACTTGGTATTCACAGACATAGTTGATGGACTCAAAATTCACATTGAATTAAGAAATCGAGATAAACGTGTTTAGCTTAGCCTAGTGTTGTAGCAACAGGCCAGTCATACAATTATAAGGCTGATTATATGATTACACAAGACGAGTAAAACTGACGGCGAGCAATGTGTAGGTCTCCGTCCGACCGTCCGGTAAACGTCCGGACCGAGCCAAATCGTCGACGGCACGTAGTGTTCCACGCGCGCCTCAAAGAGATGTCAGCAAACCGTAGGGTCCAACAGGGTGTTATCCGAAAGGGAACTCGTGCCCTGGTTTGAAGGCTAGAAGGAACGGGGTGGGTTTTTAGTCAGTAAGAATCTGACACTATCTCCCGCTCCACCCAAGGGCGGGGGTTGTCATAAGATGATTTTTGCCCACCATAAAAAAAAATAATAATAAAGGGTCCAACAGGGTCGAAGCCTACTGGGGCCAAGGGTCTGCTTCTGAAAGGAAGGCTCGGCCCCTGCTTTTTTTTTGTCATTAAAAGTCTGACACTATCTCCCGCTCCGCCCAAGGGTGGGGGATGTCGTCTGGATGATTTTTACCCACTGACAAAAATATAATAGGCCAATAAAGCTAGTCCACTTACTTGTCAGGTTTAAGATCTCTGTGTACAATGCCATAGGAGTGTAAGTACTCCACGGCTAGAACGGCCTCGGCGAAGTAATGCCTGGCCATGTCAGCGGGTAGCGGCCCAGCGCGGAGCAGTGTGGCGCAGTCGCCGCCCTCCACGAACTCGAGGACGAAACAAAGATGGCGCTTCGTTTCGAAGGAGCAGTACATTGTTACCTGGAAAAATTGATAATATTACTCAAAAGTTTGCTGTAAACATTAGATCAGTGGTGTTACAAATGTAGAACGTTTCATTTTCGCGCCATTTCTCTCCCCGTGTCGCGCGCATTTGCATCGATACAGACGCGATGCTGTAGCGCCTTAGTAGCCCGTTGGCTTCGCTTCTGTAGCGCGTTGCAAATACGACTAACGCGCGTTAGTTGTCGCGTGTTTACGAAACAGCGAGCAACAGCACTGCTACTAACAAGAAGTCGCCGTGGGCGAGAGGCCTAAGTCCATGGCAGTCTTATCGCTCTGATAGCAATATCTACCAGACAACCTTAGTATAGACTATAGGTACTTAAAATAGTCAGCGGGTCGTTTTGCTGTAATGTAGAAATCGTATTCATCATCATTTCAGCCGACAGACGTCCCCTGTTGGACATAGGCCTCCCCCAAGCGTCGCCACAATTAACGATCCTGTGCGTCCCGCATCCATCGGATTCCCGAAACCTTCACCAGGTTATCGGTCCACCTAGTAGGAGGCCTTCCGTCGCTGCGTCTTCCAGTACGCGGAAATCGTACGAAAATTAATAATAATATTTAACAACTTTCACACAACGCCATCTAGTCCCAAACTAAACAGAGCTTGTACTGTGAGTACTAGACAACTGATAAACATACTTATAATATATTTCTAATAAGATACAGACATTTATAGATAAATTACACCCAGACACAGAACAAATGATCATGCTCGTGCTCATCACACGAACATTTGTTTTGGATGGAAATCGAACCCATGATCTCCGGCATAGCAGTCAGGGCCACTAACCACTAGTCCAACAGGCCAGTCAAATGAAAGTATGACTTTTACACACGGTTGCCAGCCCACTAGACCGGAATTCATTACAATTCACTGCCAAGGCAAGATCGTACGGAAACGCTTCATGGTAAATAAAAACAACAATATTATCAAAAGTAACGGCTATTTGTAATTCGATTCGACACTAATGTTATGATGTGTAATTACTCAATTATTGACCATGAACCGGTACTAGCGTGGCGGCCATGAAACGGTGTGGGATGTGACGTCAGAGGTGACGTAAGCGTTAGACTGTTTGCTAACATTTGAAAGCAGGTAGTCTGTGGGCAGGGCACATTGCTCGCAGAACAGATGGCCGTTGGGATCGAAAGGTTCTGGAGTGGCGACCGCGTACTGAAAGATGCAGCGAAAACCAAAACCGATGGATGCGAGACGCACAGGAACGTTCGTTGTGGAAACGCTTGGGAGAGGCCTATGTCCAACAGTGGACGCATATCGGCTGTGAGTGACCTTTTTATTTCTGAGGTGGGATATAATCAAAATAATTTCCCCCTTCTCGGCGGAAGCAGAAGTTCTAGGTCATGAGTTCAAACCCAGCCAGGCGCATTACACACTTTACACACTGCGCACTTTATGCAATTTCTTTCCTCACTACTGCTCTTAAAACGATGAAGGAAAAACATCGTGAGAAAACCGAAACCTAGAACCTAAAATTGACATGTGACATCCACGGACTCGTGCTGGGTGATGGTGGATTACGGTTCATTTCCTCTTCCAGATAGGAGGCCTGTACCCCAGCAGTGGAGACATTCATGCTTATGCTTCTGGGACCCCGAGAGGGAGTGCCAGACTTTTATTGCCTAAAACCCACTCGTGCTCCTTCAGTTAGTCATAGTCAGTCATTTAAATTATGAACTGTGACTTTAATTTTGAAGTGTCTTATCTGCAGGAACTACCGGACCACCAAAGGTAATTGAAGGAACATAATTTGGTTTATTTATTTAATCTTCATGCAACACAAAGTACATAGGCGGACTTAATGCCTTAGGCATTCTCTACCAGTCAACCTAGGGTAGGTTGGTTTTATTACGACCGCTCATCCTCTCTTTCCTGTGTATTAGCTGGGACGAAGAAGTGCCACCATCTAATCTTCAACTAAATGCTAATTTTTAACTTACCACAAAAGGATTGTCAGCGAAGCTCAGAATGTCTCGTTCAGCGAACGCCTGCTCCACTTGATTCCTGAGTATCAGGTTGTTTTTGCTAATTTTCTTCATCGCGTACCTGTAAATAAAGACCAATGAATGAGCTGGAGTTCTTGTTTTATTATTAGAATATAACCTGAGACACCTGTTTAGTTTTTTTATGTAAAGAATCTATGTACAAAATTTCATATCTGTATCATGGAAAATCACAAAGTTTTAAGCTTATTTGTTATATTACCTGGCAGTGTTCTGTGCGCTCGCACCTAATGCCCGCTATGACTCACCGTGATCTTGTTGAGTTGTGCGATTGCGGATACGTACTTAGTGTCGGTGGTGTCAAACTTTCAACATTTTATTGTTTTTATTTGAAAAAAAAAAAACGTTTTTTATGGTGGGAAAAAATCACCCAAATGACATCCGCCGCCCTTGGGCGAAGGTGGAGATAGTGTCGGTCTCTTACTGCCTAAAAATCCCACCTCTTTCCTTCTTGCCTTTCATACCGGAGCCGAGCTACCTTTCAGAGCTAACCCTGGCTCCAGTAGGCATATAGCATGGTGTAAAATTATTGGAATCGATTCAGTTACTGATTCTAAACAAACTATATTCAGGTTTCGCATATACTAAAAATAAGGTGTAAGGGACAGCCCTCCGCAAACTATGAGGGCTTGCTCAGAAGACGAAACTGAACAACCTTTCTTAAGATTTTTTTCAGCAAACGAAAAAAAAAATCGGCCTCGCCATACAAATTGTCCAATCAAGTGTATCATTTTGTATGGTGAGACTGTTTTTTTTTTGTATTTTTTTTTTCTTAAAAAAAATCTTGTGGAAGGTTGTTCAGTTTCATCGACTGAGCAAGCCCTTAAAGTTTGCGGAGGGCTGTTCCTTACACCTTGTTTGGATAAATAACAAAGCTTTTTTTTTGTCTCGATATCCTTAGATCCTTACCTAGTTCTAGTCTGTTTGTGTTTGACTAGGTAGACGGCGCCGTACGCTCCGTTGGAGATGAGCTTGATGACGTGGTAGTCGTTCTCGGAGGGAGGGGCATTGGTTGAGTTTGAGCCGCTGGGGGGAGACTGGCGGCCTCGCGTCCTAGGGGAGGAAAAGCTATTTATTAGAAACATACAAAAAAAAGACAAACGAATTGAGAGCCCTCCTCCTTTTTTTAGTCAGTTAAAAATAGACAAACGTCCTGCGAGAAATGACAAGTTTTTTATTCAATTTTTAAGATCTGGCTACTGAGGCCTTTTAGTCAAATCTTGGTCTTAGTTTTTTTGATAGACTACTTTTTGGTAAATTAAAAATTAATGAAATTCAGATTAGGTAACAATAGAATTACAATACAATATAGCTACCTATCCTTTTCTCTCATCTTAAAGATGTATTTTCGTCCTGCTGTCATCCTGCCCATGGTATGTAAAAAAAACTTTGGTTGTCTAGTTCTGTACTCACTTGGAAGGCGAAGTGTTCTGTGGCAATGGAGGAGGCGGTGGTGCTTGCAGTTCAGCCAGGGGGTCCCGTGATAAGCCCAGCTTGTGGATTATGTACTGAGGGATGTCCGTCGTTATACCCTGAGGAATAAAGTCCATGATGAATTAAGGAAATATTTGTTGCGCTCCTATAAGTTTTGATTGAGCGATACGATAACAGCGTTGGAAGGCCTCCTACAAGCCTAGGTTTCGCATGGCCCCTCAGCAGCTTCTAACAGTCTATAGAACCGCTCTGGGTCGAACTCTAGACACTCCTGGAGTCGTGCTGGTCGTGCTATGGCGAGTATTAGCCGTGTCACTAGAAGTACCACTTCTGAAACTAACCTGTTGGTGCTTCGCATGACCCTCAGCAGTTTCTAACAGTCTATAGAACCGCTCTGGGTCGAACTCCAGACACTCCAGGAGTCGTTCTGGTCGTGCCATGGCGAGTATTAGCCGTGTCACTAGAAGTACCACTTCTGAAACTAACCTGTTGGTGCTTCGCATGACCCTCAGCAGCTTCTAGCAGTCTATAGAACCGCTCTGGGTCGAACTCCAGACACTCCAGGAGTCGTGCTGGACGTGCCATGGCAAGTATTAGTCGTGTCACTAAAGGTGCCACCTGGTTGCCTGCTTCTGCTGACTTTTCTCGTGTCTGTTGAGAATAATATTATTAATAAATAATATTTTCACACCACCTGCTCGAAAATGTCAAATTATATGTCAAGCAACCTTAACCTAAAGTGAGTCATTAGTGGCCGGGGCATAGAAATATATTATATCTTTTTATTTTTATCTATGGGCCGGGGGACAGCGGGTCAATAATATTGTACTGGATTTCATTATGACCCGCTGGTCAATCATGTGACTATTATTTCCTCACAGTAGGGGTAAAAAGTAGAGTATCCTCCTCTGGGCTAAAGGTGTCATTGCCTTGGGCTAGCTTGAATCTCGAGCGCAATGAAGGATTCGGGATTTAACTCACGAGCAAAGCGAGGGAGTTAATACAAGAATCCTGAATGCGGCGAGAGGAGGATACTCTACTTTTTACACCTACTGTGAGAAAATAATAGTCACATTATTGACCAGCGGGTCATAATGAAAACATTATTGACCGGCTGTGCCCCCGGCCACTAATGACTCACTTTAGGTTAAGGTTGCTTGACATATAATTTGACATTTTCGAGCAGGTGGTGTGAAAAAATATTTAAAATAAATATAACGGAAATCGTCACCGTAAATTCTCATTTAAATATGACCAGATGCTCTGATATTTTTAAAGAAATAAAAAGGAAGTGGTCAAGTTAAATCCTCACAAATTCGACCGGACGTTATATTTTTTAGAAAGGAAGTTGTCATTTAATTTATAATAAATTGAACAGGATGTCGTAATATTTTAAAACTAGCTTTTACCCTCGACTTCGCCCGCGTGATATCAGGAAATTATCCCAAGGTAACATATTTCCGGGGTAAAAAGTATCCTATGTCCTATTCCAGGACATGATCTATCCGTGTACCAAGTTTCATCAAAATCGGTTTCGCCATTTAGGGGTGAAGACGTAACAAACAAACAAACAAACAAACTCACTTTCACACTTCGCTTTATAATATTAGAAATGAAATCCTTATATACGTTCTTTTTTTTTTATATGATATAAACTAGTGCTTGACTGCGATCCCACCTGATGGTAAGCAGTGATGCAATCGTTGGTGGTGAAGCGCACTAGTTTATTATGAGCCTATTCACTCTAGCCTTGAAGACGCTTAAATTGTAATCGGACGGGAAGACCGCAGCTGGCAAATTGTTCCAGTCCCTCGAAGTACGCGGTATAAACGACGAAGCGAAACGCTTAGTCCGGATCGTAGAGGTTTCAACAACGTAAGGGTGGATACTCGCCGTACGTCGGTTTGTCCGATGGTAGAAATGAGATGGCGGAATCAAGTCATGCAATTCCTGCGCACACTCTCCAAAATGCAACCTGTAAAACACCGAAAGGCTGGCTATCCTACGCCTGTGCTCAAGGCTTTGAAGATTGGACTTAACTATATCTGGATCACCAATCAGCCTCTTCGCACGCCTTTCCACCGAGTCCAAAGCTGCCAGGTGGCACTTTGCAGCTCCAGCCCATATGTGGCTGCAGTACTCCACACACGATCGGACCTGTGCTTTGTATAACATTAAAAGCTGTCCCGGTGTGAAGTACCGCCGAACCTTTGCAAGAACGCCTAGTTTCCTAGCAGCAACTTTGGCTTTGGACTCGATGAACCGCCCAAAGTTGAGGTCGGAGGAAATTTCAACACCCAAGAGCTGAAGACGGTCGGTACAATCCAATGATACATTTTGAAAAATAGGAGCCAAGGTGAATGGGCTTCTTTTGGCGGTGAACAGACACACCTGTGTTTTGGCGGCGTTGAATCCCACCAAATTGGTTTCGCCCCACTTGGAGACTGCCTGAAGTGAGATATTTATACGCTCTACCATAGACTCTCGTTCGGACCGGATTTGCTCCTTACTAGCCCGAGCACCTGGCAGGTATCTCTCTACAACTGTGCTGTCATCTGCATACCCATAGATACCGGGCATCAGCAGGTCATTAATATGCAACAGGAAAAGAGTTGCAGAGAGAACTGACCCCTGAGGAACTCCGGCATTAGTTGTCATGGGCTCTGATGAGCATCCGTCGACAACAACACGAAGAGACCGTTCTCTCAGGAAATCCTTTACCCAGTTGATCAGACCAGGGGAAATACCGTATGCTGGAAGCTTACTCAAGAGACTAGCATGCCATACCCTGTCGAAGGCCTTTGAGACGTCCAAGGAGACCGCAATCGCTTCCCCATTCTTCTCGAGGGCCTCGCCCCATAAGTGAGTGGCATGCACTAGTAGGTCCCCAGTAGACCGATTGCGGCGAAACCCGTACTGTTGGTCGCTGAGGAGGTCGTTACCTTCTAGGTATGCCATGAGACGCGAGTTCAGCACACGCTCCATAATCTTGCAGAGTATGGAGGTTACCGAAATCGGCCGATAGTTGGCAGGATCGGCACGACTGCCCTTTTTGGGCACGGGTTGCACGTTGGCAAGCTTCCAGGACTTGGGCACTATCCCAGTGCAGTCAACAGGATGTCGCAGTATTTAAAAGAAGTAAGCGGAAAGCGATCAAATTTAATCCCTATATAAATTCAACGGGATGTTGCAATATATAAAAGAAAGAAGCAGGAAGTGATCAAATTAAACCCTCATCAAAATATTCAAATAATGGTTTTGCGCCCATATGTACCTTACAAAATAAATTTAGCAAATAATAATGTGTTCAAAACCAGCAATTTTCGCAATTGGCATTTCCTATCCGTGACTGAACACTCTTTTCATACACATTTTTCATTGATTTTCATTTATAAATTCTTTTAAAACTGCCGGTCGTCGCGTGATATACATTTTTATCATTAGGATTAGAACTATTTGCGTGCTGTGGTCTTCCTGTCCGATTATAATTTAAGTGTCTTCAAGGTTAAGTTCACTGTTTACCATCAGGTGGGCTCGCAGACAAGGACTATAGAAGGCGCCAAATAACCGTGGAAGAAGTACATTGACCTTTTCCTAATATCTCTGCGTTGGTACCCGTAAAACAAACAATTAACCCTTCAGATACCGTCAATTAGAAACACAATAGTAAGACAATAGATGCGCGGCCACCGGGTGTCGCTTGGGGATTCATGAATTAATTGCTTTTCATAACTAGATCATGTAAAGGATCACGATACATGTCGATTGAAGACAGCTCATGTCTTTATTTCCGTTTTTGAAATTAAGAATGTCAACAAATGTAGGAGGGTCAATGACCGTTATTCCACTGTTATCTAGCACTTTTATTATAATTGGCCCATATTGTCCCACTGCTGGGCAAAGGCCTCCCTCCACTCTTTCCAACGATCACGGTTCCTCGCTTTCTCATTCCAATTCTTAAGGAAGCCATCCAGGTCGTCCCGCCATCTCCTTCGTGGTCTGCCTCGGCCCCGCGTTGCTGCGGTCCGGGCACCGATCCTGCGTTTTACGCGCCCACAGCTCAGCAGACATGTCCTGCCCAGTCCCCTTTCTGCCAGTTCAATATCTGACACTTACATTATTAAAAAAAAGTGTATACGTTACCTCAGCCAGCAGCCTGTCCAAGCTGTCGGCCATGTCGTAGAAGTACGTGCTGGTCACCTGCTTGGACTCCGACTTGTGGAGACAGTCGCGAGCCATCTCCAGCACCTGTGAAAAAAACTTATTTCATTATTATATGTAACTAGCAGCACGTCCCGGCTTCGCACGGGCAACAAATATAGCCTATGTTACTGAGGGTAAATGTAGTTTTCCAATGGTGAAAGAATTTTTGCAGTTTTTGAGTTTATTCATTACAAACATAGACACAAAAATACAAATTTTCCCTCTTTATAATATTAGTGTTGCCGGCAATATTGCCACCAATATTCATACATCGGGAAAAATTCCCGGCAATATTCCCACTAATATTCCCCCTTTACGGCAAAATTGCCGGCAACGGCACATCTCTAGTGTAGATAGTTTAGACTAGCTTCTGTCATCGGCTTTGAAATATTTTTACCATTGTGAAAACCTCAAAATATGAGCTACTTTACCTGTCTCTGAACAAATCTCTCGATGGGCGGCCTGTCCGGCTTCTTGTCTAACTCCAACACTTCATCGATCAACCCTCGTAGTCTGAAATTAACAATAAAGTTTAAAGACGAACATAAAACATATTTCACTTATTTGTAAAACTGATATGGAGTAAGTGCAAATGGAGTTAGTACTGCAAGATGTTGAGTGGAGAACAATGGCTTACATGTTTTGCCACATGTAACGGTGCACAAAGTAAAAAAATCATAATATTTACATAGGTGTTGTAGCCGTATCGTAGAATTAGCCATGTCATGAAATGGCCAGGTCTACGATATGGCTGATAAGATATTTAAATAGTACAAAACAAACTAAGCTGTAGACAACTGGAGGCTTGGTCTATGGTGCAGCACAGTTACGTTCGGTTCACATTTTGCCCGATAGATTGCTGTATTTTATTGTGCAAAATGAACATGTTTCATCCTTTCTTTTACTTGCTTTCAAAACATAATGTAGCTTTCAATGAAAACAAGAAAAACTGAGAGATCTATCAATTATTTATTAAAAAATTTATTACGTATTTTAAAAAAGATAACTAATCTATAATCTTCCTGCCCTTATCCCGTTTTACTTGGGGCCGGCGCAACATGTTTTTTTCTTCCATTCTGTCCTGTCGCTCGTCACGCTATCACTAACTCCCTTTTCATTCATATCACTTCTCACACAATCCATCCATCTTTTCTTTGGCTTCCCTCTCCCTCTCCATCCATCCACATGTAAATTTATAACTCTTTTAGCAACATGCGTTTCATCTCTCCTTTTTACATAACCATACCAAGACAAACGATTCCCTTTCAACTTTTCAGTCACTGGCGCCACTTTCAAACTTCCCCTAATATACTCATTTCTCACTTTATCCATTAAATTAGATAACTAATAAAGTATAGAAAATAAACTGCTTACATACTATTATGGTTATTTTTATTTTGTTAACTTAATGTTTTCAGTGTTAAATGTTATCAAATGTCGAAATATCAGTCATGTCAAACTATTTTGATATTTTAGAGTACTGCTTGACCCTTCTGACGGAGGGATCTGATAGTCTATTGCACAATAATGAAAAATACTCCCGAATTATTCGCGATAACTCACTGAACCTTAACAGAATGTTGAGTCATCACCGATGACACATTGACGGGGCCACAAGGGTCAGAATGTTGGCAAAATATTTATTACTAGCTGCTCCCAGCGGCTTCGCCCGCGTGATAGTAGAAAATTATCCCAAGGGAACATACTTCGGGGATAAAAAGTATCCTATGTCCTATTCCAGGATGTGGTCTATCCGACTACCAAGTTTCATCAAAATCGGTTTTGCCATTTACAACAAACAAAGAAACACACTTTCATTTTTATAATATCAGTAAGGATTTTGAAGCGACTTCTATGACGCAAAATAGGAAGATTTCCTATAATAATTCGAAATCCTGCATCGCGATATGTAGTTAGCGCCACTAACCACTACACCAACAGGCGAGTCAAAATCATCACGAGCAACCTCATTGATCATTACGAGGAACCTTGCGGTAAGAAGTGCAGACATGGTGATGGATGGAAGACGATATTATTAGAAAGTTTGCGATACTGTAAGAAGACAGAGTGACAGGATTAACGTGTTTTAGTATTAAGGTGGTGCATCACGGCTCTCATTTTCACTGTTTTTCATACAACCGCTCATAACTGATTATATTACAGTGAAACTTGGTTAAGTGGGACCTGGATAAGTGAGAAACCACCATAACTGGAACTCATGCTGAGGTCCCAACACTTTGGCACTGAATTACCTCTGTTAGTGGGACGAGGTAAGCCTCTATATCTGGGATTTGTTCTTTCGATTTATCATCATAGTTACCTCTATAGCTGAGACAACGAGTAAATTTTATATGCATAAACCGCTGTAACTGAGATAACATTGTTTGTTTACTCATTCTCAACTGAAATAACCTGTATTCTCACCTCTATTAATAAAACCCTCTGTAAATGAGACAGATATTTATTTATACCTGTATATCTGAGACACTGGGTAAGTGGAATACCTCTATAAGTGAAACGACATTGCAGGTCCCTTGATGTCTCATTTAACCAGGTTTCACTGTATTACACATTTTTCATTAGATATTTTAGAAACACAGTATCTTGTGGATATTATCTAGGTTTCTAAAGAAACCAATTTCTAAATTTGTGTAAAACTAATCCAGTAAAAACCTCTGAAAATGTCCTATTTTGTATGAACTTTGACACTTCATAATTTGTCTAAAAATAAAAAAGTCAAAAAAGTAATCCTCTAGAGACCTTGCAAATTTTATTAAGATTCTAAACGACGACAACTTTTTCCAAAAACTTTTAAGGGTTTAAAAAAAACAGTTAGTTCCTGGAACAAGTTTTGTGAAATTGTCGAGTAAATCTCGGAATTACCGAATACTAACAGAGTTTTCAGGCGTTATCTCTTTTTTTGCGTTGCCTTTTCGTCAAACATCGCGTTAGATTGAATTAAATGAAGTAACAAGCTTTTAAACCATTTTCGATGTTTACGATAGGCGAGTGGAAAAAGACCCTCTTAATAGCAATTATGCTGTACTAAATAATAAATAAATGGCGAAAACTACGTCATCTCTTGAACAATCACTTGTACTACGGCGTTAAGCGGAAGTCCGCGCGGTCCTATACAAAAGTGCGTAGCGGCTCGCCGCGCGGTCATCCGTCGCGGCTCGTCGGGCCCCGCGGGCGTTTCGCTACGTAATAACATATTAAGTTCTCCATCGACACGACTACATGCACACCGCTAAATTTGAACTAGCGACACTGCGTAGGTAATAATCCAGTTTCCACGACGGGAACCGTTCGCTTGAACACATGCGATTTGTCATGCGACGGGTGTCAGCCACCCAGCCAGCAGGTTCAGCTCTAAATGAACTATCTCAGAAGGTACTTACTTGTCATCCATGGCCCTCTGCGCCGCAGGGAACCTGGCGGCAAAGAGCGCAGACATGGCGGAGACCGCGTCATCTCTTGAACCGGACCCGCCACTCGAACCGCCGCCGCCTCCAGTGCGTGATGGTGAACTGGAGAAGTAGAAGGGGAAGTATAGAGACACCGAAATAAAAATATCACGCGAATATTTGTGTATTCATAAGTACAACTTTTAATTTTCCTACTAAGGTCCAATGATTACGCCCGCCCTATGGCTGAGAGGAAGGTCTTCGTTGTCTAGCGTTCCAGGACCCCGGGTTTCCTTCGAACCCAAGCTATGGTCCCAGTAAGCTCCAGCCCTAATAGGCCGTACGGTTTTACCAACATATCTTTGTGGCACGTGTGGAACACTACGCCGTCATTTTACATACAGCTAAGGAGTGGAAATCTCTACTGGAGTCTGTGTTTCCTGATAGCTACAACCTAGGTATCTTTAAGTTACGCAAGGGACACGGTACTTTTAGGCAAGCCTATCCATCGCATCGTTGAAACCTATCCCGCCACAAAAAAAAAACTTAGAAGCCGCTTCTAGCTTCTCCGGCCACAAGCTGCCGCGCTTTATCCTTTTTTTGTGGCCGCTTGTAGTTTTTTTTTTTGTGGCCACTTCTAGCTTTTTTTTGTGGGACACTAAATCTCCATAGCCGCCACCGATTATCCTTAACGACATAATGTAGCATAGTCACTAAGCCCAGAACTAAATAATGTATCAAATGTGAGACATGACTCGGGGTACATGAGTCAGTGGCAACCGCGACGAATGCTAGGAATCTTGGCAGCCGTGTTGTTTACCGAGCCGCACTTAGTGTATGTGATGTAAGTTTGTGGGTGTGTATTGAATGGTTATGGTCGTTAAGTGATACATCTACTGTGAATTGGGAACCGGTTCTATCTAATTTTTTTAAAGATTTCACTTTTTAATTTAATTTTAGGTCTACTGTCCACGGAGCTTCATAGACAAGTATTCGTCATTATACGCAAAGAGGGATGGAGCTTTATACCCTATACATCCTCATTTTTTAACTAGCTGTTGCCCGCAGCTTCGCCTGCGAACATATTTTTTTTTTAATTTTAGCAATCTGATGAGTACTTTCAGAGATTACCAACAAACATAAAAACAAACTTAACCTCTTCATAATATTAGTGCATATTAGTCCAAAAAAAAGGGCTCTATCCGTGCTACTTGTACGGATCATGTTTTTTGATTCCTCCAGTTGTCTTTAACCTTCCAGGGTCACGGTAACTCTTTCACACAATCCCGTAGCCCTGGCAGGTATCGACCGTCGTGGTCCCTGATGTCGACAAATGCGAGAGGGTGTAGTATGTTATCATAGATTAGTGAAATAGAGTGTAACGTCCCGCCAACCATTGAAAAGGAAGGATCCTCCGACCAGATGGGTGTTGTGATTGGCCTAGGTAACTGTACGTTAGTTAATTTATGGCTTTTTTTATGTTCTTAGCAAAGCACGATTTAGTTCTTTTGATGTCGTTACATGGTCGTACCAAGCAGTGGTTTAAGGAACTGTCTCAGTTAAACTAGTCGATGAAATAGACGTTTACCTCAAACTCCGACTCCGCACGCGTCTCGCAGGACTCTGTGGCGAGGGCGCTCGCGCCGCCGTGTTCCCGCTGCCGCCGCTGTCTGATAGCGAAGCCCAGTTGTTCATGCCACTGCCTTGTGAAGAGCTGGAAGAGGAGAGAGTTTGGTTACTATAAGACAATACATTGTATTATACTATGACTCAGTCTGTCTGTCTGCCTGTTACCCTTTCACGGTTAAACTACTGAACCAATTAGAACCATAAAATTTGGTAGGGAGGAAGATTAAACTCCAAGGATGGGCATAAGCTACTTTGGCCCCGTGCCCCGGGGTTCACTTTCGCTTCACCCATGGCCCCAGTAGGCTTCGACCCTGCTGGGCCTCTGCGGTTTTGCTGACATCTACTTAAGGCGCTAATGGAACACTACTGGCCGTCGACGACTTGGGTTCGGTCCGGACGGTTACCGAACAGTCGAATGGCAATCTACCCATTGCTCGCCGTCCGCAAGTCCCCGCATAAAAAGAGATGACGCTGTTCGTCCTGTACAGCTTCATAATGGGATATTATGCCAGCTCTTGTACCTCCCACACTATCTATGTCAAGCACTTACTTCAACGAGATCTGGTGCTGATGGCAGTACAGACAAATTGTTTCCAGCAACTACACTTGCATATAGAGACCGCGCCCAATATTTCCATTACTTACGAGTACTCCAGGAAGGTCGAAGCCATCTTTTATTCACAACAAGAAAAGAGCTAGCGTAACTTCAACGGTCTTGTGCATCTCGTAACCATTGGATTACCACAGCTCTCACCAGATCATCGTGTGGGTTGGTGGATGTCACATAGTTTCCATTAACCCTTCAGATACCGTCAATTAGAGACACAATAGTAAGACAATAGATGCGCGGCCACCGGTGGTCGCTTGGGGATTCATGAATTAAAAAGTAACATGCTAGTTTATTCACGATGTTTTTCGGTGATTTTTTGGTATTTTCACGTTTTGAAAGTAGTGATGATGAAAAGAATTGCACAAAGTAATACGCGTCTAGTTGAGTTCGAGCCTCCGACTTCGTTATCATTGGGCTACGACTACTCCAGAGAAATTCGATTCCATCAAAAACAGTTTTTTATTTTTTATTATTGATAGGCTTGCGTTTGACCACCATCTCACCTGATGGTAAGCGATGATGTGGTCGATGATGGAGCACATTTGCCTAGAAGTAACCTATTCACTATTGATTAAATTTGTAAAAAAAAACCGTTATAGCTTCATGACACTATCTTGGTCAAGCACTTACTTCAACGAGTTCTGGTGCTGGTGACAATGTGGACACGGTGCTCTGGGCGGCTCGCACACCGCCTGGACTGCGAGCAGCCTCTCCTGGGATGAGCATTGCGACTGCAACAAGGTGATACAACACATTAACATGACATTCATTACCAAAGCATACTTGTACGTGGAGTGCTACTAGCTTATGCCCGTGGCTTCACTCGCGCACTCAAAATATAGCCTATATCACTCAAGAATAAAGCAGATTTTTATAGGTGAAAAAATTTTTGCAATCGGAACGGTACTTCCAGAGATTACCTTCTACTAACAAAAAACCTGGGCAAGTGCGTTCCGTGCAAACTACAATTCCCGAATGGAGTCTCGAAGATTTTTCCGAATTGCAAAAAATTTTTTTTTTTTTTTTGTAACGTAGGTAGCAACAAATTTACTATTTTCAGATTTATTCTTATACCTGGGGCCCGAGTCTGCTATTTTTATAAAATCGATATTACAACACTTTCCCATTGTCATTTTGCTAGAAGTTCGTAATCTGCTAAATCATAATGATCGATCATTGATCGGTCAATGGTCTTGTGAAATAGGGTGGTGGTAGAATGACAATATTTAACTTATTAAAACCAATAACTGCATAATAATGTTTTAATAGTAGGTCACTGATCAAAACAACTGTCAAAAGTTTTGCAAATTACCGCATACATTAGATATTCATTTGTCATTATGTACGAGATTACCATTTTAAGCCACTTCTTTCAATGAAGTGTCAGTGGTTGACCATTGGAAAGTCATTATGACGCCATTATATTAGTAGATTACCAAAACTTGTCAAAATCAACGATTATGAAGTCAACGATAGACCATTCTGACACTATTGTAATAGCAGACTTGAGGCCCTGTGCTATAAAACCTTGCTGACCTAAAGTATCAAAATATACGTTTTTTTGCGACACAAACGGCAGTATTTGGCCACAATTGAGTAATTTTTCTCACCGATAGAAAGCTGCTTTATTCATTCAAAGGAAGTTTGAAAGTGGCGCCAGTCACTGACAAGCTGAAAGGGAATCGTTTGTCTTGGTATGGTCATGTGAAGAGGAGGGATGAAACGCATGTTACTAAAAGAGTTATAAGAATACATGTGGATGGGTGGAGAGGAATCAGGCCAAAGAAAAGATGGATGGATTGCGTGAAGAGCGATATGAAAGAAAAGGAAGTTAATGATAGCATGACGAGTGACAGGGTAGAATGGAAGAAAAAAACGTGTTGCGCCGACCCCTTATATGATAGGACAAAGACAGTAAGAAGAAGAGAAAGCTGCTTTATTCCTAATAGCTGGTATAGCATAAGTTACGAGGTAGTAGCACCCCTCCACCGCATCCTTAAGGCCGTTTGTCCACCACCCCCATCACCGGGACGTCACCGAGAACGGGATGAGGGCGCCGATTTAGCGATACATACATTTTTATGTCCATGTGTCCACCGCACGCCGGTCACCCGAGCGCATCTTAAACTTAAACTCGGCCCGAAATAATCTCGTTCTCGGTGACGTCCCGGTGACGGCGGCGGAAGCCTCAGGCGGGACCTCACGAACTTAACATGCCAGATGAGGCCCTGCGTCACGCTGACAGTTAGGACGCCGTAACGTCAGGCACTCCTCAAATGTTTATGGCGTGGAGGATAGCCCCAGGTCTTCCATACCACAAGGGGTTAGATACTTGGCCAGGACACACCCACATCCCACGAGGACTTGACACGGTCAAAGGTGACAAATAATAGCGCGTGTACAAATACACAATTGTAGGCCATTGGGAATTGAAGGCGTGACACCATGTCCTATGTTATTTGACGCACCTAAATAAATATTTTCATGGTGACATACATAGAAGTGTGAATGTTGACATCTCTATATTAATTATTGTGGACACTCCTTATGAAAAGGTGTTTTTAAACCTGAACATTGTTATGTTGATCTATATCTCTTCGGGTCACCAGAAATCCAAAGAATTTCCAGATCATGTTGCTCAGCTAATATTTGACATTAGACATTAGTATAACCATCTTCCGTGAGTATAACACTAGTTTACACGATTTCAAACCCCAGCTAAATTTGTTTAAATTATTGTTTGTTTAGGTCGAGTACCTAATCCAGAGAAAAATAATTAAAAAATTCTGTCACGTCTGGTTTAAGAAACTTTTTTTTAACATAATATTGGTATACTTGCAAAAAAAAAATGGCTAATTTTTGCCTTCTTTTTACCTATATTTATTTGAATCAGTTTCTCTTATGATGGACCAACAATAATCCCCTAATATTTTTTCATCCCAAAATCTCCGATTACGGTATTCAAAAACCTTTAAATCTTAGTGATAACGCTCCCCTTGTTCGTCAGTAATACTTCGTAAGTTTCCTTAATTCATGAATCCCCAAGCGACACCCGGTGGCCGCGCATCTATTGTCTTACTATTGTGTCTCTAATTGACGGTATCTGAAGGGTTAATCCTTCAGATACCGTCAATTAGAGACGTCAATTAGAGAAAATGTAAGTGCAGAAAAAGTATGCATAATAACATGTTAACTTCCATATGTCGAAAATTTCTCAATAAATCGGCCACAATTTCTTTGTAATTTTTATTTTTTTATTTTAAATTTTTTAACGAATAGACAACGGGGCTTCTCTTTTTTTTAAATAAAAACTGTCCTTAATTCATGAATCCCCAAGCGACCACCGGTGGCCGCGCATCTATTGTCTTACTATTGTGTCTCTAATTGACGGTATCTGAAGGGTTAAACGTAGCAAAAATGATCACCACTTTGTTTTAGACTTTGTACTCGACAATTAAATCAATCTGAAATAAAATATGTACTTAACGTTTGACGCGAACTAATGTATACTAAACTTTTGTCACCTAGTAGGGTAATTGAAAAAATAAATTGACTGCAGAAAAAAGTGGGACGTCATAGATTATTTCTGTTAACATTTTTAGCTTAAAAGAAGGTACACTACGGGAGATGCATAGCCCCTTATCAGCAAAATAATAATAAAGGAAAGTAAGTTAACACAGATGTACACATTTTCTTTCAGGGTATAAAAAAAGTTCAAATTTGTAAACTAGTGTAATTAATTTACCAGAACATTAAAAAGGCTGATGATGATGAAGAGTGTAATTACACCATAAGACTGTTTTACGTCTGTTGCATCACAACCTCGGTTTCAGTTGAAAACCAGCGTCAGGCACTCGTTGTGTTGAGCCAAATAAAAGAACTTTCTTTCTTTCTTTTTGTAGTGAAAATTATAGACAAAAACCTTTGTTGAATGAACCTTTGTTTTTTTTTTGTGTTGTTTTGTTGTATGTGTGAAGTGGAAATAAACGTTTTTCTTTCTTTTCTTTTTTTGTTTATTGCTCTTTCTATAAAGTAAAATCCCATCAAAATCCGTTGCGTGGTTTAGGAAAAATACGCAGATAAACAAACAAATGCGGAAAACGATTTGGTTTTATTTTTATTAGAGAAGTCGATGTCGTAAAGCTACCGTCATCAAATCTCAAGTTGTTAAGGCGTATAGTCCCTTGAACATCTGGTCGGAATTAAATACACACAGACTCCTACCGCCATCTAGGCTGCAGTACGATTATGTCCTTACTAATATATAAAAGCGAAAGTGAGTTTGTTTGTTTGTTACGTCTTCACGCCTAAATGGCAAAACCGATTTTGGTGAAACTTGGTACACGAATAGACCATGTCCTGGGATAGGACATAGGGTACTTTTTATGAAGGAAGTATGTTCCCTTGGGATAATTTTCTGCTATCACGCGGGCGAAGCCGCTGGGAGCAGCTAGTGTGCATATAATTTCGCTCGTCAGCTGCACCCGGATAGAGCCCCCCAGGCCTTTAAATCCATTTTCTTTGCGAAATATTGATTGATTTACATACGCCACGTACATACTGAAGAACACTTAGCTACTTTTTTGTCAAAAAACTTTCTAAAGATCAAAGCCGTTTGAAAGGAGTAGGGAAAGCAAGCGAAAAATATCATGTTGTTAATTTTTGTTTTATGGCAGAAGTACGAGTCTTACGAAAAAATTATCTGTTGATAGTGTTATACATGAATCCATAATAAACATATGTTTTTTTTCAAACCTATTGACCTAGCCGTTACCGTGGAGTAGGCTTCAGAACGTCACTTAGCCTGGCCTGGCCTGGCTTGTGGCCCTGACTGCTATGCCGGAGGTCGTGGGTTCGATTCCCACCCAGGACAAATGTTTGTGTGATGAGCATAATCATTTGTTCTGTGTCTGGGTGTAATTTATCTATAATATATATGTATTTAGAAATATATAAGTGTGTTTATCAGTTGTCTAGTACCCATAACACAAGCTCTGCTTAGCTTGGGACTAGACGGCGTTGTGTGATAGTTGTGGAATATTATATTATTGTACTACTTAGGTTCTTTCTTTCTTTCTACTTATTTTTTTTGTTGATAGGTTCGCCCTTGACCACCATTTCACCAGATGGAAAGCGACGATGCGGTCGACGATGGAACGCGCTTACCTAAAAGAAACCTATTTACTCTCGACTTAATTCATTAAACCCCAAGCGAACGCCGGCTTTCACGCATCCATTATCTTTATATTATGTCTCTAATTAGTCTAAATACCCTCTAATTATCTTTCTATTATTCCTTAAAGAGTTCAAGATACCCGGGTTGTAGCTATCAGGAAACACAGACTCCGGCAAGGAATTCCACTCCTTAGCTGCACGCTCAATGAATGTGAATGTTCACAAAACGTTTTGTGCGTGTAGGTGGGACGTCCACCATGTACCGGTGGCGCATCGCCGTACGTCTGGTAGTCCGATGATGGAACGGGCTAGGCGGAATTAGGTTATGCAATTCCGACTCACAGTCCCCGAAATGCAACAGTTTTTTAACACAGATCGGGAGTTAGGGCCTTAAACAAAAGGCTGGTTTCATTTGTATGCACTAGTAAGTATGCGCAAGAGTTTCCTCGACCGCGCACAGAATACTAACGGTCAATTTGGCTGTTTGTACACGATCATCTTGAAACAATAGCTTTGTGTTTTTATATTTATTTTATTTAAAACGTGTGTTTTTGTACGTGAAATTGTGTTGCAACTTTGAGAACCTACCGCACAGCATGGATTGCTATGTAATGAGCTGTTTCGTTATTATATATTATATACTAACTTTTGCTCGCGGCTTCGCTAGCATTAAGTTCGTTAAATTCACCCATTTTAGGGAAGTGGGGGGTTAGAAAGAGACAAAAAGTAGGCTATGTCACTCTCCACCCCTTCAACTATCTCCACTTAAAAAATCACGTCGATTCGTCGCTCCGTTTTGCTGTGAAAGAGGGACAAACAGACACACACTTTCCCATTTATAATATTAGTAAGGATATTAGTATGGTTACAGGGTTATTTGTAAAACACTGGCAACCTCTCAAGACTATGTTAAGAGCATCATAAACAACAACTTTTGTTCTATAACTTTTAGAAATTTATCACATTTTAGTTCATCAGATTTTCATACAAACATAAAAATATTTTAATTGGATGTTCTAAATGTCACGAAGTCTGTGCGAAGCAAGTGATAGTACAATTGTGGAGGGTAGTCGAGCAGGGATAGGGCGGCGAGGGTGCGTGAACTTAACCTATTGACGGGCAGCCCTCACTAGTCGGTCGGTCGCATTGATGCGCTTGTCACGTCATTCGTGTCAGTACATCTTTACATGATGGTGTATCAATATTCTAATGTCGAGTACATGGAAATGGTGCGAATGCTTGCTAAGTGTGATGACAATGTTTGTGGAAGCCTGCTTACTATTACTACGACAACAGTCTGTGCGCAAGAGGCGTAGGTAGGTACAGCAAAATACAGAGTTGAAATGTGTTAGATGGAATACTCGTAACGAAATCTTGAAGGTTTGTTATTGGTAAATGTAATATGTTTTGCAAAAAACATATACGCAGGTAAAACGAAAGGGGGCAAGCAGAGCGATGAGGATGGCTTCACGAAGGTAGAGAAGAAGAAGAGGAAGAAGCCTACTTGTCAGAACCAGTGCGGTACCGCGCTGGCAGGACCCAACATGCTGCTGCGTCCAGCAATACCCACGACGCTGCTGTACGTTTCGAGGCTACATCACACCACGAAGGTTGAGGAGATCGTGGAGTATGTACGAATCAAGACGAACTGGACCTTGAGAGTTGAGCAGTTGGAGTCGCGTCATAATACGAATTTCAAGTCGTTTGTGGTGCGGGTGCCAACTAATCATTTGGAGACGTTCCACAAAGAAGAGTTTTGGCCGAAGGGTGTCGTGTATCGACGATTTCGTGGAAGGATACCGACCTCGCAGCGGAACACGACGCCGTCACTTCGTGTGCAATAGTTTGATAATAATTAGTTATAGTATCTTTTTTATGTATTAGTTTATTATTTTGTAAGATTATTTGTGTATTTTATCTATGGGCCTTAGTTGCCTGACAATAAAGGATTATTATTATTATATATTTGTTTAACTCAGGACCCGGTCCTGGACCTTTGAAAGGCGTACGAGGAGCCGAAACCAACTCGCAGAGGCCCTTTTAGATGCTTTTAATGAAGGATTGTGGTACCAACCGGCGATTATCCCTGTATGCACTATGCTAGTGCATCCAAGGACAACCCCCGGTTGAAGGGAAACTATTGCAACATGTGGAAAAACTAATATAGGCTATGGTTTTTGGGGTCTTAAGTGGACTGGTTACCAGGAATCATGTTAATACTGTGGCCCCTGCCTGAGCAATGTTTTTAATTTCCATCGATAAAAAGGCAGGGGGTGACTTGCATACTCAGCAAATGGGCCCCCAAAATGGTCGCTAGCACGGAGTGACGTAGCAACAAGAGGGCAACATATTCTGATGTGCTTGAGGAGTGGAGAGGTATACCACAGCTATCAGGACAATCCCGGAAGTACGGTCAAGATCCCTACCAGCACCTTACTGGATTATACATCCTTCTCCCGAGCGCGTTTGCTCTTGCGAATCTCCACTCAAACCAGCCAATAAAGGCAAGAGAGAGGTGGGAGCTCTGTTCTTCGTCATTGTTCACTACGGCCGGCCAATAAAGGCAAGCCGGAGATGAAGAACAGGAATTCTCCCGGGAGATCGGGTCCGTGGGGTCGCTAATGCCCAACAGTTCGCCACAAAACTGCTCTGCGGATTGAATCTCTCTTGGTCTGGCCCCTCACCCTGGGCATATTACGGCAAAGCAAGCGCTACCGACACAAACCTAGGGTTTATTGGAGCGCGTAAGCCCCATCACGACGTCAACGTAGAGATACGGCGATGGGGTTATTATTATTATTATTAAAAAGTCATATAATTTTTATTGTTGTATATGATGTTAGTAATACAGTCCTGCAAGGATGATAATGTTTTACAAATAACCCTGATATTTAATATATATTATATAAACTAGTGCTTGACTGCGATCCCACCTGATGGTGAGCAGGCAGTGATGCAATCGTTGATGGTGAGGCGCACTAGTTTATTAAGAGTTATTGATTCCGTTTTTTTGACTTCACAAATATGATCACTAACGGGTACGAATAGAGCCCTATTTTTTTTGTACTACTTATTTCATTAGCCTTTTAATCGTGGTAATTAAAGAAAAATAGGAGTTTATAAACAATATTACAGTATTTTAGCACCTATATATCATACTAAACAGTTTTGATCCCAGTAATCATTCACCTGTCATATAAATATGTTTCTTTTGTAATGAATGTGTGCCAACGACCAATGATATCTCAAAAATATATGTCGCTAAACATATCTCAGATATTTATAGACATTTCTGTAGATAAACAGAGATTTATCGATCAACAACACATCACCAACGTACTGGATGAGTTTCAAATTGTATATGACATATCTGTGCTGAAATGATAATGAACTCTAAGATTGAAGGATTAAAGTTTTGATTCGTCTGATAAGATATTGTTTTGGCAACAATATCCATATCCACCTGATGATAAGTTAATATTTGTTCTAGTTCACATATAGTGTGTTAGTATTAGTTTTGTCAACAAATATGAGTTAGCACCTATTTATTTTTTATTGCGGCTGCGCTCCAAATGTTTAGTTTCCTGTATTATAAATCATAGAAACTATATTTTTTGTAGTTTTAAAAATTCATATTAAAATGTTTCTACCTATATTCGCCAAGAAATCCAATCCCTCAAGCGTGGGATTCCGCAAATACGGGATCCTGCGGGAGCCTGTGGGATCGGTAATGCGGGATTACTCATGTGGGATCCCGCACGTCTGCGGGATTGAATTTTTTTTAAAGAAAATTGGATTCCGACGACCTGCCGCCCGCGCCATTTAAACTTATTTATTATACCCGGCTCATTCTCATTAAAAACTGATGAAACAACTTTACATAGAACTCGTAACATTTTATATAGTATTTGTCTGGAAAATAATTATTTTGTTTTCGATTTTACATTGCAGTTAAATATTTTTTTTAAATTTCACAGTTCACCTACAGTCGTTATAGACTTTGAAATCAGAAAACCGATGCACCGGTTTCCTTAGAAAGACAATAAAGCGAATGCGTTAAGACCATTAAAACAATACAAATTCACCGTTTTTTTTTTGAAAAAATAAACGTCATCATCATCTTCCTGCCCTTATCTCGTTTTATTTGGGGTCAGCGCAACACGTTTTTTCCTTCCATTCTGTCCTGTCACCCGTCACGCTATCACTAACTCCCTTTTCTTTCATATCACTTCTCACACAATCCATCCATCTTTTCTTTGGCCTCCCTCTCCCCCTCCATCCACATGTAAACTCATAATTTTTATACTCTTTTCTCACTTTTTGCTTTTTTTTTTCTTTCCTATTTGTTTTTTAGCGTGGTGGCATACGCCGCGTATCCGCTGGTTTTTACCGTGACCCTGGAACACAGGAGGGATTTAATCTGTAAGTATGACACTCCTCGCTCCACCCAGATCGAGAGAAGACACCAACCTTCCCAAAAGAATAAACTTCTCATGCTATCCTCGTCCTTACCCTTCCATCTAGATTATCCGCTTCAGTCATTAACGTATCTAATGAAGCAGCCAAAGCCATGAGGGGCTTCTGACGACCACCCTTATAGAACCCCTTCATATACGAAAGTATTCATGTGGGTGGGTTTAAAACCAAGTTTTTAATGAAAATATTTTTTTCATAGCAAGCTTTTATAACTCGGTATTCATACTAATATTATAAATAGGAAAGTGTGTGTGTCTGTTTGTCCGTCTTTCACGGCAAAACGGAGTGACGAATTGACGTGATTTTTTAAGTGGAGATAGTTGAAGAGATAAAGAGTGACATAGACTACTTTTTGTCTCTTTCTAACCCCCCATTTCCCAGGGGAACCGTGTTACCCGGAATTTAACGCGAGCGAAGCCGCGGGCAAAAGCAAGTACCTATATAATTAATACTCGTCAAGACGAATCATACGAGCACAAACTCGATGGGGTTGTGTCGTTTAACTACCAAGTTCCTATAGCCACCTTCCAGTTCCATCATCAGATCAGCTCCATGTCATAATAATTTTGCATTGTTATATAATTTACACATGCATGCAAAATTTCAGTTCAATGGGTAACCGGGAAGTGGGTCAAATTTAATTTGCAAGATTTGATTACAGAAAAACTTTGGGACAGGTGAAACTAAATAAAAGTTTGTAAAAAACTTTGCCCATTCTAGGAATTACACATACACAATTAATGTATGATGAGTGCATTTACAAACATTCCAATAGCTTTTACATCATGTTATATTTTTTCCCAAAAATATTTTAATAGGTCACAATTTGGACACCACCGATACGAAGTACAACATAACAGGCATTAGGCGCCAGCTAACAGCTGGATACAATGCAAGTGCAAAACAACCCCTCAGTCACCTGGATGGCCCGGTGACTATGTATTTTTGTGGACATATTTTTATGATTTTTCATGAAATTTGTACATAGATTCTTTACATAAAAATACTAGACACGTGTTTCTGATTTCGCATATTACTAAAACTAATATTGTTTTTGAAAAGTGTAACAGAATTTGCGTCCAATTACTGCCAAATAGGACGTGTTAACAGAAAGTTTTTCGGAAGTAGTGGAACAGGCCAAAAGTATCTTATTAGGGCCAGATATTTAATTTTCCTGGAAGCTGTGTATTTACAGTGCAGATCGTTCTCCAGTCTGGCTGAAGATTACAATAATATCGTAATGGCGAAAATTTATGATTGTGTGTATGCTTGTTATTTCTTTACGCACGAATGGTTGAACGGGTTTCGATGAAACTTGGTACACGGTTAGATCATGTTCTGGAATAGCACATGGGAGTTTTTAGCCCGGTAGTATGTTCTCTTAAGATATTATAGCTCCCCAAAATGATTTTTCATAAGTACATTCATCATTTCCAACATCCCCAGAATATAAAACTAATTTATTTGTAAAATTCCAATCTCCTTGAAATAAGGTTCACAAGACAATCACCTCGCACTGATTGTCTTGTGAACCTTATTTTGAAAGATATATTTATCTATGTATAATTTGTAAAGTAAATGAGTTTTGAATATCCATGTTGAATAAGTGAAGTTTGAAAATGGAGCCAGTGACTGAAAAGTTGAAGGGGAATCGTTTATCTTGGTATGGTCATGTAAAGAGGAGGGATGGAACGCATTTTACTAAAAGAGTTATAAGTATACATGTGGACGGGTGGAGAGGGAGGCCACAGAAAAGATGGATGGATTGCGTGTAGAGTAATATGAAAGAAAATGATGTTAGTGATAGCATGACAAGTGACAGGGTAGAATGAAAGAACGTGTTGCGCCGACCCCAAATAACACGGGACAAGGGCAGGAAGATGATGATGATGATACAGGGTGACTTATTGCCGTGATCACATTGACTTATATTAAAAACCACGTAAAATATCTAGAAAAAGTCAGAAAACAGAGGCTTCATATTAACCTAATACCCGATTTGTCCAGCCACATATGTTCACCTCAACATAACAAGAAATCCCCAAAAATCACAATGATTGGTCAGACAATAAATCTCCTAAGAAAAGAGTAATAGTAATCTATTTGTCTTTCATTAGAGAAAGCATACAAATAACAATAGAATGCCTCTTTTCTGGATATTTCGTGGAATTGTTTTGCAAACACGAATTAGTCGGCACTAGTCTCAATATAGATAAGTGCAGAAGGACAGGTCCAAGCAACGAGCGAAAATAAGCGCACGCACACCTGGATGGGGATGGATGGAGAGTGGCCTAAGAAAAGTGGATGGATTGTGAGAGGAAAGAGAGAAAAAAATGTTACGAGACCCCAAGTACACGGCATCAGGGCAGAAAGATGATGATTGAGATATAATAGTACAGAAGTGTGTGCGCAAACACAGATGCACTCTCTATTCCTTTTCTCTCATATTCTGATAGGTCAACAAACCGCTGGATCCGGGGAGATATCAGGCAGAAGGCCTTCGTGTTTTTCAAAGCACGAGGATTTACTACAACAACTTCCTGAGAAATTCGCAATAGACAAACTCAATAACGCTTCTCCCGACTTGATAATCAGAACCAGGACTAGACAAGGCAGGAGGTACGCACAACAATCATGACTCCTGACAAGCAATCATGACACGGTAATTTCTGACTTTGTCAAACTATTGCCAAAGCGTGACTTTTCACTCGCTGAATGCGAGTCGACCTTCTCAACATCATCATCATTTCAGCCGAAATTCCCCAAGTGTCGTTATTAAATTTGCGCGACCCTCACCAGATCTTTGGTCCATCTTGTGGGGACCCTTCTATGCTGCGTCTTCAGGTCCTATCGACCAATTAGCAGTGTACTGGGCATATTAGTTGTAGAACTAATATGCCCAGAACACTGCTAATTAAGTTTGGCGATTCGTTAGCCTTCTGTACCTTTCTGTTTTGCCGCACATATGGCGGTTTTATGTGTCACTATGTCGAGTTCGGTAATTAGTTTCTTGGACGACAGTGATTCATTGTTCACGGAATCGGTGCATATGTTACTGATATTATGTAGAATATTTTAATAGCCATTTGTGTTAGCACATTGTGCGGAAATCGGTAGTCATCGCTTGAGTATGTCTGCTTGAAGCTAGAAATACACTGCGCATACGTGTGCCACACACGTCGATCTGGGCACGTCGGTCTCCATACATTTTATATAGAAACTAGACTTGTAGAGCTACACTAGATCTACGCCAAGCGACGTCTTTCTACGTACAAATCAGGCGTGTTACACGTGTGCGTCGGTCTAATGTAGTTCTGGCTTCATTCTCCTGATGTATACGTCTGTTATGCCAGAGATCGCACCGGGATAACCGTCAGGGCCACTGACAACTAGACCAAGTTATTGCGGGAATCGAATCCTAGACCCGCAGCCAATCGCTCAACCACTGCGCCAATCGTGCCAGTTTAAATATATGAAATCTTATAGACTTACTGATAGACTAGAGCTCCCCGGAGTGGTCCCGTAGCCCGAAGACGGAAGCGAAGCCACCGACCACCTGCGACCATCGCTGCACACAAACAAACAAACATTAGTATTATGTATACCAGCTACGAAATATCTCGTAGGCGAGAGTGAATTAGAGAAAGAAGAAGAAAACTATTTTATTTGACACTTGTAGATAGACACAATGTAGTAACAATATGTAGACACTAATGATTATGTAAAACAAAGAGACAACTAACAATGTATGCTCTTAATAAACTAGTGCGCCTCACCATAAACGATTGCATCACTGCTTACCATCAGGTGGGATCGTAGTCAAGCAAAATAGTTTATATAAATTCAAGAAAAAAGCTGATTTTTTCGCAGAATAGTACGAAATATATTGTAGGAATCAGAATATGAGCGATAATCAAAGAAATACACTAGGATTTTTCTCGTAGATGGCCTCTAATGAATTTAATAATGTTGCTGGAGTCTAAGTACGAGATATCTCGTATACGTAATATTTCGTATTTGAGCACTGTTAGTTAACTTGATTAATAAAGACGCCAGCTACGAGATTTCTCGTATAGGCTGATGATGAATGGTAGGAACTAAATAACTCTGAAATTTTCAGCATTTAATGTGTGAAGTTATGAAAGAAAACGATAAATGTGTGAGGGATGGCTTTGAAAGGGTTCCAGTAATGAGTAACTATCCAGTACTAATATAAATAATATTTCTCGTCGTAGTCAATCGTAAATCGTAGTTAAAATAAAATTAATTTTAGTATATGCGAAACCCGAAACACGTGTCTAGAATTTTTATTTAAAGAATCTAAATACAAAATTTCATAACTGTATCAAAAATTATGTCAGCAAAAATACATAGTCATCGTACTGGCCCGGTGCGATGACTGAGGGGTTTTTTGCACTTGCACCTAGCTCGCGCCTAATGTCCGCTATGACCTGTGTTGTACTTAGTGTCGGTGGTATCCAGCTTATAACCTTTTTAAATATTTTTGGGAAAAAATATAGCAGCAGTGGTGTAAAAACTATTGGAATCTATTCAGTTACTGATTCTGAACCAACTTCAGGTTTCACATAACCTAAAAATTATGTTGTATAAGCATTATAAAAACCCCGAAAACACATACTAGTCAACGGACATTCAACTGAAATTAATAATGACAAAGCATTTGTGAGGCATGAATTAATTAAGTCCGAACACAGTAGATAATTAATTATTTCAAATGTTGTACGGTTCAGTTAAAACCTAATTAATATTCATCAATATGGTACGCTAGTTTCACATCGAAATGCACAGAGCGTTTAGGGAACACATTTATTGTGCGTACAGCTAAGGAGTGGAATTCCCTACCGGAGTCTGTGTTTCCTGATAGCTACAACTGCATCATCATCAGCCTTTTTAATGTTCCAACTGCTGGGACTCAGGCTCCTCTCTAGGAGAGGTAATGGGCCGTAATGCACCACGTGGGCCCAGTGCGGGTTGGTGACTGTCACATGTCTTCGAATTTTTGGTTCTAGAACGGTTTCCTCACAATGTTTTCCTTCACCATTTTGAGAGCAGTGGTGATGAACAGCACAAAACTAAGGGGTCTTTAAGTCAAGTGTGAATAGGTTACTTCTAGGCAAGCGTGCTCCATCGTCGACCACATTATCGCTTACTATCAGGTGAGATGATGGTCAAAGGCGAGCCTATCAAATAATAATTTAAAAAAAATATGTATAATAAGTGATGCTGAGCCTCCTCATCATTTCAGTTGAAGTAGTTCACTGCTGGATATATGCTTGAATATTTCTGCGGCCTACCCAAATGTTCTTTCGTTCGTATTGGTTCGTCAAATAATTGAGCTTAGTAGTCCTAAGTTGAGCTATAGGAATACTGACAAATGCTTGCACTGACTGGACAGGTCCACTAAAATCTGTGAGGTTCTTTCCTCAAAAGACCATCTCAGGCACTAATCCGTATGGTTCTCATATGATTTGACCGTTACATGTTTGCTATATGGACTTGAAAAGAGACTGAACACCTGAGTTTGTTTCGGTGTTTGTTCTCAGGGCAGTCAGCTAAAAAATTAGAAATTAGAAATTACGCTCGTGCGAAGCCGAGTCAGATCGCTAGTTTGGACTACAATTCGCAACAATTGTAAAGAAAAAATTGGATTCTTGCCACACATGTGATATTTTGTTGATAAGCAACTAAACCGATGCGACAGCAGTAGACATTTTGAACTTTTAGTTGTTTTATCTTTAATTTTAAATGTGATCGAATTAAAATGTTTACAATTGTTACAAGCTTTTATTTAGTTTCACCTGTCCCGATGTTTTTCTGTCATCAAATCTTGTAAATTAAATTTGACCCACTTCCCGGATACCGATTGAGCTGAAATTTTGCATGCATGTGTAAATCAGATGACAATGCAACTGACTGACTTGGAGAAGATAAAAAATACTGCTTTTATAATAATTCCATACACGTCTTCAAAACTATAGATGATGATGATGATGATGATGATGATACTTGCGAAAGAGAACTCATAACGATACATAAAGCTAATTACAGACAATAAAAGAATATGTACAGTACACATATACTTACATATCCTTAGTTCTAAGTCGGTTAGACATGTAGGCAATACAATAGAGACATTAGACAACTCTGTTACCCATTTTGTTTTGTTTTAATGATTTGACTAAAGACCATCTACAGTTTTTGCGAGGTAGTGAAAATAGCGACATGTTGCACGAAATTTGACAGATATTCGCGAAAAAATTCAAAACTTACTGTGCTCTAGTCCCATGGCCGAAAATTAGCGAAACGCTAGTAGTAACAAAATAGGAGATGAGACGAAAAAAAAAAATACCTAGCTTCTTTTTAGATTGTTTTAGCAACTAAAAAGAAGATGGCTGGCACAAGCTGTTAGTGGTCTGGGCACCAAATGAGCGTCTTTTTTTATGAGTTGCCCCTTACAACCAATGAAGTTCCTGTCTGACTTGGTAAGACTTCGGGAAGAAAATAGCCATAGCTAATCGCTTCCTCGTCGGTAATGGGACAGGTCACAGGAGCCTTTTGGACTGTAGGATCTAGACTAAATCTGTAGATAGTCTTTACAAGTAGAATGCAAAAAATAGTTGTAGAATTTGAAAGACCGACTTTGATGGAAAGCGTAAATGAAAGTCGATCTTACTAAAATCATTGTAGTCCCTTTTAGGATATTCCCTTCTGCCTAAAAGATTCTGGACAAACAGTTTGGTGACCGTAGACACCAAATAATGGATCTAAACATGATCTATGATACTATTGAAAATTTTTCGAGAAAAAAAATATGAAGATAGAATGCCTAAGAAGATGTTTCATGTAGTTGAAACTTTAAATGATGGACCTAAAACTGCCAAACGGAAAAATATGACTATGTAGGTACAGTGTGATTGATTTACGAGTAGTATGTATCATGCAAAAATGCGTATTGAAGAAAGTTTCACTAAAAGCTTAAAAGCCATGGAGCTTATACACAAGAGCGCCATATTGCCATCAGCAGAGGTAAGTGCAGCTGTCGACCTATAGTAACACTTGATATACACGACTGCTACCGCTGCACTTCGAAGTTGGAATATCTACCACCACCGTTGACGCATCAACAGCTGCCACCGACTTATGGACGATTACCGCCGCCCTGTGTCGTTGGCAACATGCCGTTAGTGTATATGAGCTCTTACTCAAAATTCATGAACGCAGAAAATAATAGAAAACTGACATGAAGACTGATATAGGCAAAATGGGTACTACTGATCCTAGATAGAAATAACCTGAGCCAGAAGTTTGTCCAACGTTGCCATACATGAAACAGAATAGTTTACAGGAAAGAGAAAGCACACAGAAAAACGGTTACAGCATCTGTTAGTGAGGTTCAAGTTGTCACTTGTCCCTACTTGGAGAGAGATATCAGAACTGATGTAATAATAGAACGATCAGTTTTTGACATTGGAGATTGAATATTCTGAATATTTTAACGTTTTGACCGCCCTAGTCATATGTCTCAAAGTAAAATGTGCTAGCACGCCACGGTCACGATTACGTGATAGATCAAAGGACGAAATCGTGGTTTGCCGAAGAGCTCACTTTCATGTTTTACAGAAAAAAAAAATTGAAGGCAGCAAACGGGATTTGTATTAACAATCTCCAATGACAAAAATCTACCGTTTCTCCAAGGAACACATAGAAAAAGGCTTTGAAATAGGCCCCACTCCCACGGTGATTTTTTTGTAGCGATGCTGTAGCGCATTCGCATCGATACAGTCGTGATGCTGTAGCGCGTTTCACTCGCAAATGCTACCAACGCACGTTAGAAGCGATGCTGTGACGTGCTTTCGTCAGCGTGCGACTGCATCGCTACAAAAGTTGCCGTGGACGAGGGCCCATAGTAGTCAAAAGATCAACGCAGCATAATATTGACTGTTCTGATCGATCAAGTATGGTTTAAAGTAGGTGGATTAAGCCTGTCCACACACGAGCCACACGCAACCGCCACAAATGCCTAACTGAAGCTAGAAGCTACGTGGTGGCCGATGGTAGACGCTTGGTAGTAGACGGTCAGTGGCCGCTATTTTTAACCCATGCTTGACGGGATTGAAATTTTTATACAAACAAAGTCTATTGCCATTATTCTGATCAACGTTAAAAAGGACCACGCAAGCATTGCCTTACATTCGAAATGATTGATGAGATGAAAAGATAGAACTACACAGAGCACTCGTGTATGTGATCCACGCCATGCGACGTCGTTCCACGTACAAATCAGGCGTGTTACACGTGTGCGTCGGTCTAATATAGTTCTAACTTAACTGAAGCTTAGGTAGAGAGGAGTGGGGCATAGCTCGTGTATCAGCGTATAGTGGTTAGTGCCGGCCACAAAAAGCGATCAGCGACGATTTGTAGCGTGTGGTGACCACTGGCATCATCGTGTGCAGCGATTAAATAGATCGTTGGCCACTTTTAGTGGTTGTGGTCGGTGGCCCGTGTGTGTCAGGCTTAGTTAAGTTCTAAGACAGAGCTAGTGTGAGTTTTTTTTAACATAATCGGTCGCTTATGTCAAATCGTATAGAGAAGAAAGAACTTGCGACCCAGTAAGTTAAAAAAAAAACTCTCACTTTTACTGGTCTACAACAATAGATCAGAACCTGGTTGCACCTTTAACCCTTTAACCGCATGCGTTAAATTGATCCGACGAGTATTTTCGTGTCCTATTCGCCAAAGTCGTGTGTTCGCGACTGGGTACTCCATCTCGTTTAGCTCTTCGATCCCCATAGGTGACAGAAGAGCTGAAGAGATGGAACATTTCGTACTCTTTATGCAAAAACTAAAATGCACCAACAATTTTGTATTATTATTATTATATTCGATCAAATTTGCAGGTTATTTAGTTCTTGCCGAATCGAAAATTTATCTTTGGAAATAAGTGTCGTAGATAATAAACGGTTTTACCTGTAGATTCGTTTTGATGAGACAAAACGATAGCTATATTTAACTTAATTTTGGTGAAAAAAAAGGCAAATAGTTGGTTTTTGCAATATGGGTTTTTTATGGTGGGCAAAAATCATCCAATGCCAACCTTCGCTCTAGGGTGGAGCGGGAGATAGTGTCAGACTCTTACTGACTAAAAACCCACCCCGTTCCTTCTAGCCTTCATACCGCGGCTCGAGCTCCCTTTCAGATAACCCTGGCTCCAGTAGGCTTCGACCCAGTTGGGCCCCTGCTATTATTGCAATAAGGGTACGATTTGGTCGTGGATGTGTGACCCTGGCGGAGTAAGCGCGGGAGTGTTAGTCGGATATATTCGACATATGCGGTTAAAGGAAGGTTATCACTAAATCTCCTCCTCCTCAAGTGGAATTCCTCCCAGATACTCACAGCTCCTTCCCTCGTTTGACGCTGGATGACAGAAGGGCGTGGTGCAGTGGGTGCGGGTGGTGCACGTGTGGCCAGCGCGGGCCCTCGGCCGGAGACAGCGGCCCAGTGCCCGGGGAACTGCAGCGACCTGACCCGACCTGGAAAGAGGAGAAAACAAGTGTTATTTTTTGTTCTTTATCAGAACAAAACAATAGCCAAGTGCGAGTCAAACTCGCGCGCGAAGGGTTCCGTACCGTCCGTAGCAAAGAACAGCAAAAAATAATCAAGTTTGATGTATGGAAGCCTCTTAAATATTTATTTTGTTATGTTTTTTAGGATTTGTTGTTATAGCAACAACTGTTTAACTATCATGGTGACAGGCGGACGGACAGCGAAGTCTTATTCCAAAGAAAAGAAAACCTTAATGATATTGGATTGATAGTGAGGTAAGTAGTTTTTTTCGTATTCCTCTCAACAAAACTTTTTACTTGATACCCATATCACTCCGAACCAAGATACATAAAAAAATAACTAGTCCGTGTAGTGGAAAAACGTCACCCACTTGGCCATAATCCAAAAAAATATTCGTTAACACATCATTAACGATCTATCGGCCATATAATCGATACGTTTATGTTTTATTTTCATTTTTTATATCATCACGTGTATACATAACGGGGCTACCATAGAGGCAGGCCTTGAGTTCAAAAATATTTGTAGAAACCAACCAGTACCTACAGAAGTTTCATTTTACTCAAGATATAATCTACTGTTTCAAAAGATCAAAGAAAAGTGCCAACGTAAAACCCATTTAAAGGTGTTTTTCATATCATGCGGATTGACCCGCATGCTTCCCGCAAGCATATTCCCCGCATTACAATAAATACTCCTATGAAAAAGACATTTGCGGGCCACTACGAACGTTCCTGTGCGTCTCGCATCCATCAGTTTCCCGCAACCTACACCAGGTCATCAGTCCACCTTGTTGGCGGCCTTCCAACGTTGTGTCTTCCGGTATGAGGTCGCCACTCCAGAACCTTTCGGCCCCAACGGCCATCTGTTCTGCGGGCAATGTGCCCTGCCCATTGCCACTTAAGTTTGGCAATTCTTTGTGCTATGTCGGCAACTTTAGTTCTCCTGCGGATGTCTTCATTTTTGATTCGATCACGCAAGGAAACCCCGAGCATAGCCCTTTCCATTGCCCTTTGGGTGACTTTAAGCCTTCTGATGAGGCCCATTGTGAGCGACCACGTTTCGGATCTACTGCAAATCCGCATGCGTGATTAAAAACGCCTTAATCTTTTTGAGAACCAATGTATAGCCCTGAAACGGTTCAGGAAACCATTTCTCCCCTTTTTCCGCTTTCAACAATTTTTTATTTTTTTATTATTGCTTTTGATAGGCTCGCGTTCAAAAGGATTCGAACTTGTGATCGATAAAGTTTGAGCAGCTGTTCCAGTGTCAAGTTCTATCTCTCCTTTGCTAAGATTCACAACTTTTTTATTTTTAAATACATATTCGAGAACACATCGCTGTCCCCAGCGAATAATATCGTAATCGACTATTGCGATAGAAGTGCTTTTATGAGGAATTATTGTTCTAGAGGTGCGATTACACCCTGTGAATTTTTTTTACGTGATCCGTGCTATTACTTTTCGAGTTAGACATTTTGTAATGAATTTACTGTACTATTCACCTCTAAATAAAACACTTTTTTGTATGACGAATATCATCACAATAGATTAATACTGACTCCTCACAAATTTTCCATTCCCAGTACTGTAATTACAAATTTATTCAACGATCTCGCTATGTAAACCTGTTAAGAAGTTATAATCAAAAAACGGTTTTTTATTTTTCCTGTAACATTCGGTGTTTTTAGTTACGATATTATTCGCTGGGGACGGCAACATATTAAAAACATAAAAAATAGTACTCCACCGGCACCGGAAACAGAGTCCAAGTTACCAGTGGTCGAGGCTTCTGAAAATCTCCTAACTTTCCCCGCACACGGGCCACAAAAAAGGCCGCCTCAAAATTAAGCTTGACGGGGCGTTTTTTTAAAAATCCGTGTGCGGGGACAGTAACAGTGCACGTCCAAGTGTACAGCTGTTTTACATTTATTATTATTTCAAGTGGATCTTCTGTTTTCAATTTACAACTCTGGCACAAAGAAAAAAATATATAAAAGAGGTTTTTTTTTGCTATTTATCACATACAACATCTACCCAGTACCTATCAGTACGGGCGTGGACAAACTAGTTTCGCCTATGAGAGTACAATGGCCTTTAGATACACCGCCAAGTGATCCATCTGTGGAGTCGGCTTAGCTAGCGATCGTAGGTTTTCTAGACAGGTTGGCGCGAAAACTTTTAAACAAGTTTAAGCAAAGACTAATTGTGCAAGTTTTAAAAGCACACAATTAACTCTCTGTCGCATACGATGAACATTCTCCACTATTGCTATATTTTCTTTAGGCACGCTATAATTGTGGCGGTAAGTCCATGAAACAGGTTCTCATTGGAAATATTCGGGAGGTTCCTGCACCGGATTCATGCGGAAGAAACGCCCAGGTGTCACCATTGCATGGACCGTCCGGAGGACACGATGGGCATGCGCGAGGCACCGCCGTGTCCTCGTGGGGGCGATCGGCGGCAACTACCTCTCACGCCAGGCCTTGGTACAGGCCCTGGTCCGGAGTGAGGAAGAATGGCAGGCGAACGATTCGATCTGCGAAGCAGTAATGCTAGCGAAGGACGTGGTGATTTCTCAGCTAAACGTATAAAAATTAAAATTTTACACTACGAAAAATAATCTTACTGTGGCATAGATGCTATCGTCTATATAATTTTTTATCAAAAGAAAGTAACTGTGCACTTAGTACTCTTCACGTTGAACCACACTTTGCATTCATAACGCAAAAAGTTAAATCTAAATAAAATAAAAAGAAACCACTCAAAATCGAGTTCTAAAAACTGGTAGCTTCAAGTTTTGTATTTACTTTTGAACAAACAAAAACTTTTAAAGGTCACTTTGTAAAAGAAATGGAATTACAACACGACTGCAAACTTCGAAAGAGGAGGTCGGGGAAACTTGTAACAGTACAAAGGGAATGTTTTAAAATAACAACCGAGTTGTTTTAGACATCAGTTCGAAAGGTAACAACATCTTTGTTAGGCGAGAGTTGTTCTTGCAGACTTGATTCAGCTTGGTTTATTAGTTCAAAACTTGAGTTGGGTATACAGGTAAGTGTCTGATTCCATCATAGGAACACCAACGGTGATGCGCCACCGCCAACCAACCAACCAACCAACCACCCAAGAGCGGGTTTTGTCATAAGATGATCTTCCCAATCCACAAAAACAAAAACGAACCACACTACTATTACAAATTCTGTGCCCAGACGCACAAAATTTGCTAAGATCTTGTAATAAAGAATAGGTTACTTCTAGGCACCAAATAAATAGGTCTCTTTAGATGCCTACGACTTAGAGGTGGATCAATAAAACAATATTTGGAAGAAGTTGGGGCAGGGGCCAAAGGCTTTGCTTAGCAGTGGGACTGTATAGTCTATTAAAAATATATTTGTATATATGTAATGAAATGACATTTCATTAATTCAAATTTGCCGCGCTTCGCGCGTTGAAGTTATCAATGGAATTTATGTTCTGTGGAACGTGTGATTGAATTTGCAGATGATGTTTAGATTATTTTGCATATTTTATTGTTAAAAATTCTATTGTAAAGAGATAAAATAAAGGGATATAATTGAGGAGGCGATATTAGTAAACTTTAAATGTCGTTTCTTTGATTTTCAGGTAAGTTATAGGTGTAATGGTCATAGTTAAACGTTGTAATATAGTAAAGACGTATTAAATAAACAAAACTTTGATTTTCAGTGAAACAATTTGTGGTTTATTTGGAAAATCCTCAATAACATATCTTATATATATATATTTTAAATTCATTTGTTTCACCATAACTATTACAACGAATTACATAAACTTATAGACTAGTACTTAGACTATACATACCATAGAAACATCTAGAATGGAACTAAGACGAACCGATTTTTTTTGTTTTTTTTTTTTGTGTGTCAAAAGTTTGCGCCTTTTCGGGCAAATAAAATGTTTTTCTTTATTTTTTTTTCTTTCGAAAGTAACGAAGTTTAAGTTTTATTTATTTACGTTAAAATTCAGATATTGAATATTTTACTTATAAGTAAAGTTTCTTTGTTGGAGCAAAAAATACACAGTTTCTACGGCAGAGTTCGCGGAAAAAAATCTAGACTCTGAAGAGATCGCATTTAGGCCACTTTCTGTCCTGAACAGCAGCGATGCGGGGGACGATGGTGTAACTAACTGCGAAGTCGCATAGCCACTCAAATTGAAACTCCTCAAGTCGTAGATAACGGGAAATACAAACTTTAGTTCACCATCAGTTGATGATTTACTAGGTATATCAATGGTTGATCTCTATTATCTTACCTAAATGTTCTTCAAGGTTTTTTTTTGTTTGAATCGTGATTGCACCAAAAAGGTCATGATACTCATGATTAGTTCCTACGTCCATGGTGCTTTTTTATTTAAGGTTTTTGTTATACTTCTTTGTCCTAGTATATAGAAAACAGTCTCCATCTGAGTCTGACTGTCTGTCTGTCCGTGATAAACTCAAAATAGGCAGTGATTCATGAGGAACATTTAGATGTGTAGAATAATAAATGCTTATTATACGTTTCGGCCATACAGGGCTCCTACTCTACGGTTTTGCTGACACCTTTTCGAGGCGCACGTAGAACACTATGCGCCGTTGACGACTCAGACTCTGTCCGGACGGTTAACGGACGATAGGACGGCGAGCTACCCATTACTCGTCGCCCGCAAGCTCACACCCACGGTAGCTGAAAATCGGTGTAGGGACCGACTGCCATTCCTACTCACTCCAGACCATGACTTGAACCAGGGCCTTGCCCTGGTTCAAGCCGATCACCCCCACGAGGACACGACGGAGTTCTGCCCAAGCAGAGCACACCTCTACCGTCTGCTCCAACGTGTCTTTCAGGCAGTCCACACATTGGTGACACCCGGGCGATTTTTCCGCACGAATCCGGTGTAGGAACCTCCCGAACTTACCATGTCCGGTGAAAACTTGCGTTATGCGGAAGGTGAGGACGCCGTGAGGTCTTTCCAGCTATTCCTATAGGAAGACTTACCGCCATAATTATGGCGCGCCCAACTCCTACGATAGCTGGAAGGAGCATTCATCATAACTTGAAAGCTACAAATTGCATTTTTATTAAGTATTCCAATTAATTTCGAGTAACACATGAGAAACCATGATAATCCTTCTTCCCCTTTTAATTAAAACCGACCTTTAATTGATCGCTCTTTGAATATTCGAGAAATTTCTCACTAACCTTTTAACCGAGATGCATACAGATTGCAGATTAAGGCCCATACTCCCTTATAGTGCCATAAAACTGTGACTTTCTGAAGCCTACTTCTCAGTAACGGCTGGGTTGACAGATAAGAAAAAAAAATATTGTGAAGTATTCCAGATTCGGCACCAATTTTTTCGGCACCAATAGGTATTTTGGATTGGTGCCGAATGTGGAATGAAAAATAAATATTAAATTTTATTCCTCGTTCGACACCAGCGTTGCATTAGACTCTAGTGATGGGATGTCTAATAAACTTATCGATAAAATTTGCAACTTTATTTATACTTGGCACTTTTCCAGTGACTTCATATGCGAGAATGTTTTCATAAAACACTTTAGCACCCTTTATACTTTTATTAACTTATTTTGTCTTAACTGTGTTGATTGTCTTAGTCTATAGTCTGTCATTGTACTTCAATATGTACATATTATAAAACAAAGTCCCCCGCCACGTCTATCTGTCTGTTCGCGATAAACTCAAAAACTGCTGCACCTATTTTCAAGCAGTTTTCACCACTTGATAGCGTGATTCTCGAGGAATGTTTTAGTATATAATTTGTTAAGTTTTTGTATTTATTTCTGTGTCCATTAACGATATTTGTTGAAGATGTCGGGAAAAAATAAGCCGAAAAGGAAACCGTGTTACCCCGAATTTAACGCGCGCGAAGCCGCGGGCAAAACCTAGTTTTAAAATAAAATTACAATAAAGAAAATGGTTTTAAAGGCCAGCGGGGCTCCAAGCGGGCGCAGGCGGCAGTACAAGTATTTGTGCATTCAACTCCAGCCAGATGTTTAAGGGACTACACGCCTTATAGTCCACCTTCATATTATCTTTGCGTTATCGAGCTGCCATCTAATACCTATTGAGACGTTCGTAATTAGCTTTACCGGATACATGTCTCGAGTCTCGAGATAAACCAATTATTAATTAAATTATCTAGTGTAAACATGATTATAATTATGTGTATGTTTACATGGCAGCTGTGCGCTACTCCCGACACAAAATATATAGGTACAGAAGTCAATCTACATACAAAGCACGCTCGAGCAACGCACACATAGACACCGCTCACGGACACGATATCTCGGTAGCGCCTCGGCCCACTCGTCGAACAGTTCCGGCTCAAACGCTCTTTAGTGTGCGTCTACTGAGTGTAGGTATAAAAAGTGAAGTACATACATGAGATAGTCTTCTGTACCTATCTATTTTGTACTCTTGATGATCACACTTATATAGGCGAAACTTTGTATGTGTTTACCTTCACATCTCAAACGGCTGAACGGATTTGGCACACGTGTAGACCATGTCGTGGAATAGTAGATACGAAGGTTACTTAACTTGTTCATAGGCAGAATACCAGAAAGTGATACTACTGCCTTGATCACACGTACTGAGTAAACGGGCGAGACAGTGCTCTCGGCCGAGTACTCGGTACGTGTAAACACAGCGCCGTGTGCTCGGCCGAGCAAAGCGGCGAGACAGTAGCTCGGCACCCGTTCTAACTACGCCGAGCCTCCCGCTTCCCCGCACTGTCTAGCTCGCTCACTCGGCAGGTCTGAACGTGCACTGTCGTCGTGAACTCGCGCGCGCCTTTTCTTCAGATATTTTTTGTTTGTAGTGTTGTTTTGTTGTGTTTTTTTTTTTGTTATTTTGTTTGGTTTTTTGTGTGTGTTTTTGTGTTTTATTTGTTGTTGTTTGTTGTTGTTTGTTGTAGTTGTGTTGTGTTGTTGTAGTTTTATGTTTGGTATTGTTATTGGAGTTGTGCCGAATTGTGGTCTCAACAGAACTAAACTGACTGTGCCAATTTCTTAACATGTGTGAACAGCTACTCGTTTGCATCACTGTCTCGGCCGAGAGCAATTTTACTATCTCGCCCGTTTACTCGGTACGTGTAATCAGGGCATAAGTATGTTGTCCTGAGTGCGGTTATATTGAGACAACATTTGTCATCTTGGGTCTATACCTGTTAAAGCAATTGTATATTGCCCGAGGTCGTGGGTTCGATCCCACCCAGGATAGATGTTAGCGTGATGAGTACGATCATTTGTTCTGTGCCTGAGTGTAATTTATCTATAATATGTATGTATGTACAAATATAAGTATGTTTATCAGTTGTCTAGTACTCTCATTACACTCTTGAGACTAGACGGCGTTGTGTGATAGTCGTGGAATATTATTATTACTAGATATTATTATTATTAATTTATTTATCTCAGGACCCTCAGGTCCTGGACCTTTGAAAGGCGTACGAGGAGCCGAAAGCCGTTTCGGCGATGCTTTTATTGGAACGCGGTACCAACCGGTGATTAACCTTGTACGCGCTAAGCTAGTGCATCTAAGGACAACCCCCTTGGTGGGAAACCATTGCGACATATGGAAAACTAAGACAAAAGGCTTATAGTTTTTGGAGTCTTAAGTGGACTAGTTACCAGGAGCTGTGTCAAGACTATGGCTTCTACCTGAACAAAGTTATTAATTTCCATCGATAAAAAGGGAGGGAGTGACTTGCACACTCAACAAAAGCCTACCTAAAAAAAAGTTCTTTTTTATCTGATATAAACTACTACTTAACTGCGATCCTACCTGATGGTAAGCTGTGATGCAATCATTGATGGTAAGACGCACTAGTTTCTTAAGAGCCTTGAAGACGCCTAAATTATAATCGGACGGGAATACCACAGCAGGCAAATTTTTCCAGTCCTTCAGAAGGTTCATGTACGCGGTATAAATGACGAGGCGAAATGCTTAGTCCGGACCGTAGAGATTTCAACAACGTAAGGGTGGATATTCGCCGTACGTCGGTTTGCCCGATGGTAGAAATAACATGGCGGAATCAAGTCATGTAATTGCTGCGCACACTCTCCAAAATGCAACCTGTAAAACACCGAAAGGCTGGCTACCCTACGCCTGTGCTCAAGGCTTTAAAGATTGGACTTAACCAAATCTGGATCTCCACTGGTCTATGGAAACAATGAGACTATGTATGTTCCAGTGTTAATACTGACACGACGAGAGGATACATCATCACCATCACTTCAGTCACTCAGTTAGCCCGGAGTCCATGTATTTGTGCGGACAACCATGTAACATAACAAGCTTATAACTTTGTTATTCTTCATGATACAGATATGAAATTGTGTACATGGATACTTTACATAAAAATACAAGACTCGCGTTTCGGGTTTCGCATACACTAAAAGTGATGTTGTATAATATATTTTTTTATTCCAAAGTTTCACCTTGACAGATCTTTGACTCCATGAGTCACTCCAAGGCATGGCCATAACAGTTCGCCACGGGCATTTGTTGTTGTTTTTATATAGGAACTCGTTTGTATAATTCAGTTTTTTATTGTTACTACGATTTAGTATCTAGATAGAAGACGGTATATAAATATGCTAAGTAAATGACATATAAATTGCCTGATCTAAGTCAGGTGTTCTACGGTAGTGGAATAATGTGATGTGCTGTTTGAATTTAAATGTTAATTTTATGATATTTATCTAAGCTCATCATCGGATTATCAGGCCGTTACATCTGCGCTTAATTATAAACGCATGAGATTGTATAAAGAATGTAAGTCTTGGATGAGGTAGTAAGCTTAACCTCTGTGCCAGGGATGGCGAATCTATGGCACGCGTGCCAGATATAGACAAGCGACCCCAAGACGTCGACGGCGCGCACTGTTCCCGCGCGCCTCAAGGAGTTGTCAGCAGCAGAAGGGGCCCAGCTGGGTCGAAGCCTACTGGGGACAGGGTTGTCTGAAAGGGAGCTCGTGCCCCGGTATGACGGCTAGAAGGAACGGGATGGGCTTTTTAGTCAGTAAGAGTCTGACACTGTCTCCCGCTCCACCCAAGAGCGGGTTTTGTCATATGATGATTTTCACCATCGAAAAAAAAAAAGATATAGACAAGCGACCAAATAATTTAGGCCCGGCAATCTATAAATACACTAAGAGGTAAAATTTGTAAGTTTATATGTAGTGGTAATCTTTTAAACTATTGAACCGATTCTGAAAATTCTTTTACTAACATGTAGCTTCACTATCCCTCAATGCTATCTACACTAATATTATAAAGAGGTAGTTTGTTTTTTGTTTGTAGGAGATAATCTCTGGAAGTACTGGTCCGATTGCAAAAATTTTTTTTCCTGAGTGATTATATTTTATGTACGCTGGTGAAGCCGCCGGGCAAAGTAGGCTATACATTATTATCATATAATTAACCCTTCAGATACCGTCTATTAGAAACACAATAGTAAAACAATAGATGCGCGGCCACCGGTGGTTGCTTGGGGATTCATGAATTAACTAGCTGCTCCCAGCGGTCGCCCGCGTGATAGCAGAAACTTATCCCAAAGGAACTTACTTCCGGGATAAAAAGTATCCTATGTCCTATTCCAGGACATGGTCTATCCGTGTACCAAGTTTCATCAACATCGGTTCTGTCTTTTAGGCGTGAAGACGTAACAAACAAACAAACTCACTTTCGCTTTTATAATATTAGTAAGGATTTACTAATAAAACTAGTGTACGGTATACTGCAACAGCAGAAATTACATAAACATTTTATTTTAATAAGCAGAAGTACTCGTACAATTGCAGTACGAATTGAGGGGTTGCCATCAATCTTTCGAATACGTAATTAGAGACATAATAGAAAGACAATGAGTGCAAACGCCGGCGTTCGCTTGGGGTTTAATGAATTAAAGATTTAAGCCATTAGTTTGATTTTGTCCAGTGTACCGTCATGTCAAGATTCTTTAAGATTAATGGGGCGATTGTCAAAAAGATTCGCAATATCTACAACAAGAACAGAGACAAGTACAACAACAGAACAACTACAAGTACTCGTATATCGTATATCACTTTGTATTTGAAAACGAAAAACGAATCAATCAATGAACTATGAACTACGAGACCCAAAACCAAATCAATGAATAAAGAAAACAAGAAACTAACTCTCAACACAAAACAAAAACAAACCAGTTTTATGAACTCCTAAACTTCGATCAATAATTTTCAAATGGAAAGGTTTAGAAGATAAGAAGAAAGTAAGACACAGACAGACTGATAAAGATTACACGTTTATACGATAGCATCATGTGGATCGTAAACAAACTTATCTTGAATAAATCTATCAGCATCGAAAGACATCCACTACTAGATTCAGACCTACCCCAAGGATTTTTTTTATTTTTTATTATTATGAGCCCATTGTGTCCCACTGCAGGGCAAAGGCTTCCCTTCCGTTATTCCATTCTTTTCTGTCCTTAGCCACTCCTGGCCAATCCTTAAGGTAGGAGTCCAAATCGTCACGCCATCTCCTTCTGGGCCTACTGCGTCGCCGGCTCCTGCTGTTTGGAATCCAGTCAGTAGTTGCTTTCGCCCAATTCTGTTGCGACATGCGGGATGTTTTAATATCGAGTGAATTTCATCACTTGCGAAATTGCTCCACATGCGGGGCTGCTGCCCGATACCACGCCCCGCATCTCACGCATTACAATAAATGCTAGCAAGAAAAGGACATTTGCAAGGGCTACGGGTGTGGAGCAATCCCGCATGCGTGATGAAATCCGCACGATATTAAAACACCACAAGTGTCGCCACAACGACCGGTCCTGTGTGTCTAGCATACATCAGATTCCAATGACCCTCACTAGATCATCGGTCCACCTTGTGAGGCTTTCTAACACAACGGCTTCCGGTACGCGGTCGCCTCTCCAGAAGCTTTCGGTCACATTGACAATCTGTTCAGCAATGTGCCCTGCCTACTAACTGCTACTTGATTTTGGCGACATCTTCGAGTTATGTCAGTAAACGTTAGTTATCATTCACATCTTTGTGGTCTGTCGTGCCTTTTATTACAGATTGAGACTGTGAGCTTCGAGCTTCTAAGCTTTCTTTACACAGCAATTCTATCGTACGTTCTCAGGAGCCTCCTGTACGGATTGCGCGATATTGATATGTGACATACTGAGCACGTGGCTGTTCGTCTCGTTTCAACATCCTCACAATTGCGTTCTTTCGTATACGATTACTGTTTCATGCAGGAAAGAGTGACTGTGTGAAGCCCTAAAGCCCGTTAATTTAAGCGTACATATGGATATAGGGACAGAAAAGCGACTTTGTTTTATACTATGTAGTGATACGACAGCAACACTAACGGTGGTAGTACCTTTGTCAATAGATGAGTTTCTACCAATAACATCGCATTTTATTAATGTGGTTTACATAAATAAAATGCCTTTCAAAATTCAACCTTTTGACTACACCCTTGCCACAAAGCACGATTTGTTTAGAAAACAGGTCGCCAACAAGTCAAGCTATAATTTCTACACGATTCTCTAGCTTAGCTTTCTTCTTTGGAACGTCTCTCATAAAGCCTGTAGTTGTTGATTATCTTAATCTACAAGAAATACAAACTAATTAAAATAATTCATAATGTAACGGCAATAATTAAGGAATAGGCCAAGGACGGTTTTAAAATTAGTGGGTCATGGCCTCATGGGATGCCCTTGGGGTCATGCATGGGTCATGTCGGATTGCCGCACTATTGGACTATGAGAGTTAAGGAATAGAGAGTAAACCAGTGCTTATACATACTTGAACATCTCCTGCGTAGTGTGAGTTGAGATTCGCCACCATGATCAAAATATCAGACATCTTAGATTAAACATTAGTTTAATTTGACACAAGTATACCTCGATGACATAACTGAAGACACCCTTTATAGATCCGATTGTGCACTGGATCCTACCCTCGAATGTGATCTCTCTCTGTAACTCAAAGGTTTGCTGGGAGAAAACTCATTGCTGAGTTAAGCTCGCCTTTCTACATAAACTGTCTGTATCACAGTATGTTTTGCGTACCATATTCTTTATAAATATAAAGATAGATCTTACTTCATATGGACCAAATGACCCAAAATTGAAAATGTGGTAGAAAGAAAATATTATTACCAACAATAGTAAAAGAAGAAGAGTAGGTATATCTATACTATAAATAAGTTAAAATCAAGAAATCTTAAAGCACGGTAATAATATCATACAGTATTCCAACTTCATACAAACGGATGAAACGCGAGTTATACCTACGCGCCTCGGTCGTAGCATGGTCTCGGCATGTAGACAGTCGCGGCCGTCGCAACTGTGCCGCAGTGACGAACGGACACAACGGTTTTTTTTACAATTATCGCGCGATTATTATTAGTTGGTATAATTCAAAGTAAAGACGTGGTATTTTATTTTTAATTATAGTGGTTTATTGTACTATTTGTATGAATAATACTAAAAAAAAGCATTTTATTTAAATCTACCAATCAAAAAGCAACACGCATTTTTATTGAACACTTCCTATTCAATCCACAAAGTATTTTGTTTATATATTGTATTATATATTGTATATATATTGTATAAGTAAGTATATTTACAATGACAAAAAAAAAAACGGAAACAAACTAGACAAACGTAATTAGAATGCTGGAGGCGGGCAGCCCTATCGCATGTTTACGAACCGCGCGGCTGTAGGCATTTATTTCAAAAAGACGGCCGAGTTACAATACTGTATGATACTATTACCGTGCTTAAAGATACAAAGCATTTTATCTATAGGTACTTATAATAAATCTACAGAAGTGCAAATTCTGTTCATTGAAAATATCAAATAAATAAATAGCAGCGGGTGTTACTAGACAGACACCGACCCCAAAATGTGATTTAAAAAAATTTTGCCTGTCTGTTTGTTCTGGCATCACGCAAAAACTACCGGTTCGATTACGATGAAACTTGGTATAATTATTCTTTAATATCTTGGGTACCACACTGGGTAAGTACTTTTTATCCCGGAAAAGTATATACAATAAAAAACAAACTTAATTAAACGGTTCGATCCGTATACTCATTACTGTACCAACCGAAAATAATAAGTTTCGTAGGTTACGTCACCCCGTCACCGTTTATCTCTACAGAGAAGACTGTGCAAAAAACTTCATACTTACAAAAGATTTAAACCTAGTAAAAACTAAAAAAGAAAAGCGCTACACATAAAACCAAAAAAACCATTAATTCAGTCCAAACATCATCTAAACAGCTGTTATCCAAAAGTAAAGGTTTCAATAAATCAGTTAGCTCGTTAACGACAGCCCTGTTAACAGTTTGTATGTAAACAGTAATAAGTGGGCTATTATACGCGTCGTGACGAGGAGCCACTTAACGAGCTTAAGACGATGACGACATGCGGCGAGAAATGAACCATCATTCACATTGTGAACACTGTGACTGTTTCCTCTGACATTGTTGGTAAACTTGAAACTATCTTACAAACTTGAAACTCTGACTGGCCTGTTGGTCTACTGGTTAGTGGCCTTGACTGCTATGCCGGAGGTCGTGGGTTTGATTCCCACCCAGGATAAATGTTTATGTGATGAGCATGATCATTTGTTATGTTTCTGGGTGTAATTTATCTATACATGTAATTATACTATCTTCTTCTCCGAGACACATTTACGAGTAGTAACGGGCGTTTACCAGCGCTGTTCCACAATTTCAAAGCTAAAAAAGCTAAAAAATAAATAAAAATAAAAACTGTTCTCTCGTCGAGCAACACTGTTTGGATATGTCATTACGTGTTTTTGTGCCAGGCGCTGTCACTACGTTCTCTCGATAAAATAAAAGTTTTATTAAATTTCCTTTGTTTATAAGGCATATAGTAATATTAAAAGTGATAAACATGAATATATTCACGACATATGATGTGTTTAAACGTTTATTTATCAAAATAAGACGTAAACTCGGGTGCCGGTGTGAGTTTGTTTACAAATGTTTTTGTTTACGAAGAAAGCAGGTATGTAACTAATTATTATTGAAAAAATGAAGAAATACCAATCTACTGAAGCATCAATAAGGTAAGACTTGAACTTATTCAAGAATTCTGCGAGGAATTCCTAATGTTAAAAGTTACAACCTAAATATAGCATAAAAACTTTGGTCGTCTTTAGCTATGTCACAGGACGCCATCCGATGTAATCCACTTGAGATTTTTTATGTTCGGTTTTTTCCATCCAAGCGTTAGCGTCACATACTTCTTGGTAAAGCGTTAGCGTGGCGTCAGTTCAATTTTGCCTTTTAGTTCATTCGGTTAACGGTTTCTCGCGATTCTGGACAATTTGATTTTCTTGCTGTGATTATTGGGGGTTTACTGTGATTTTCCAAAAGAATGGGTAAACGAAAGAATAAAGACCAAGACTATATCAAGGAAAAAATTCGGAAATTACAAAGAAAACTGGAGAAGATGCCGGTCGAAACCAGTTCAGAAAACTCTTCACCGCCATGTTCACCGCCGGTACGGTCTCCATCACCTTCGCCACCTGCACTGCTGCCTCCGGCTGCTCAACTAACCGAAGCTCCGTCGCCATCTACTCTAACTACACCTACTCAAAATTATCTGGAACAAGAACATACAGGTCTGTAAAACATGCAATGAAACTCCTTTCATTATCCATATATTAACAATACCCCTATGCTTACAATGTCAGTTCTTCAAACGCCTGGGTACATAGAGAGATGTATGTTAAGGACACTTAAGCGCCACCACGTGCGGGTGGACACTGTGTCTAAAATGGGTGTATTAGAGGAATATATGTTAAAGACACTTAAGCGACACCACGAGCGGGTGTACATTGTGTCAAAACTCACAAAACATCGGGCAAGAGCTATCACACTGCGGATAGACAACGCCTAAAAATTTATTTCCACACTGGAATATGATTCACTTAGCGCTATCACTAAGCGGATAGACATGTCTATATCTTTTATTTGAAATTTTCAGAGGACAGTCTGCCTGACGAACTCCTTCAAGCTCTGGGAACGGAAGGAGAGGATATCACAGAAATTGGAGAAGCTATCCGACCAGAACTAGCACTCCGCTGGACTAGAATCACGCAGAAAGGACTCGGTAAAGAATCTCGTGAAGCCATTATTAAAAAATATCCCACACCCATAAACTTTCCACGGGCAGTGGCTCCTGTAATTAATGCAGAGATATCAGCCTCCCTTTCAGAGCCAATTCTCAAACGAGATAAAAGAATTAGTTACAGGCAAAACCTTACAGGGAAACTTATGTCATGCCTTGGGAAATCATTGAGCAAGGTACTGCTGGGTAACATCAACAGTAAAGTTCTTGTTGAGGAAATCAATGATGCAGCAAAGTTAGCTGCTGAAATCTTTTACCAGGACTCGTCCTCTAGAAAATTTTTCGCATTGGCTGGTGTCAATAAAGTGGTGCAAGATGCCATACGGACAGCAACGCCAGATGACACTTTGTTTGGTACAGACTGTGCTGAAAGAATTAGGGCTGCACAGGCAATACAAAAAGCAGGCTCTATGATAAGAACAGAAAGGAAAACACCGAAAGTAATAAAGAAACAGTTAAACTGGAGAAGCCCGCCGCAATACCAACTAGAGCAACGAGCTCGCGGCGGGCATCATCCTCAACAACACCAGCATCAGCCTCAACAACACCAGCATCAACCTCAACGACACCAGCATCAAAGGCAACCACGTCCAGACCAAACACGCTGGAGGACCCAGAAGCCAGCTCCATCCAGCTCCAAACCCAGATACCGCAGATAGACTCTCAGGTACATGCAGGTAGAATCAAGTACTATAGGAACTACTGGTGTGAAATAACCAGTGACCCAGTACTTCTAAAATGGATAGAAGGTTATGAGATTCCATTCAGGGAGACTCCACCTTTCTACCAAACTGCACCACAACATTGGTCAGAGAAAGAAAAAGATTTAATTAAAGAATCATGACCATCAACGGTACTGCTTTTTCTCATGCATCAAGATAAAAATTATATTACAATTATTTTCTTTATTTTTTAAGTGATTCTGCAATTAGAATGCCAATTTTGTATAGGGGTTTATTTTATAAACTTAATAAGTTTTGAAATTGTTTCGATAAAATGAATTACCTATTGCCGGCTATTCTTACGTTAAAGTGTTGCCATAATCAAAATAAGTAAATATATTGACAACTCCTAATCGATTTTTTTTGTATACGATTAAAAATTAATATAAATGTAAAGTCATTGGAAAGGTAAATCGCGGGGTTTTTATAAATAATAAAGCGAGATGATACTACTGTAGTGTGAAATAATTAGTATTTCACACACAGTAGTCGTATTATTTTGCTTTCAAAACTTTTTAAAGCAATTTCACTTTGTTGGCAAACGATACATATGAATGATTGCATAGATTTTTTTTAATTATCTTGCTTCTGTCTGATATAAATCGAACCTTTTTAATAAATTAATGATTATAGAACTAAATCAGTCAAAATAATTATGTGTCGAGTGTATTTATTCGAGTAATCAATTTTTATTTAAAATCTAAAGTGGCAACATTGGTGTTGGTGTCTCAAATTGAATTGTCATTGTCTTGTCAAAAAGTGCAATGTCAATTGCGCGTGGTGCATGCTACGTTTGTTCATTGCCATTTAAATATTACAGTTTTTTTTTGTGTTGATCGAGTCCTACTCTCCACAGTAATTGTGATATTCATTGTAACTATTTGTTTATGTCTTGTTTTCAATCACTATCGCTAACTTTAATGTGAAATTGTGAATCTTACGCCAGGACGTTTTTACGCCGGGAAGTTTTCACTTTGTTTGAAGTTTGTGTGTGATTCGTATTTTGTTGTACTGTACTGTACTACTTAGTGACTACTAAAAATGTCGACCACTTCGCGTGAGGTACCGACAACAAGAACAATCGACCGGCGAAACCGGTGTATCAATTGTTTTTTTGCAATCCTAAGAAATCAACGCAGGTATGCTTTGGAACAAGCTACTCCTCAGATGATCAATGTGTTACAGTCATGGATAACTCCTACTCAGGTAAGCACATTCTATTGACGTTTTCATGCCTATCAGTCTATTTCTTGATTTCTCAGACAGTTTAAACCTATCCAGTCATTCTCTCGTTTTTATATTTTAATTTTTGCTTTTTATAAATCACATATTAAAATCTAGACAAATTATAGCATAAAATCAATGTCACAATGCTGAAATTGGAAGCACTCCGTGCTGTAAGCACAATATATAATTATGTTGTGCGGCCCATTCAGTTGGGCTTGAAGTTGGTGATTGTGACATTCCCTTGCTCATTCTATTATACTATATTCTAATGACCTTTTTTATATTTATATTTCTTTGATTGCAGCTGTCTCCAGGAAGTATAATTTGTTCCGAGTGTTTTGGACTGCTTCAAAATCGAGTTAATACAATGTCCGAAGGAAGTGCTATGCCTTTGCCTGCTCTTGGACATAGAAGAATCTGCTTTCCTTGTGGAAATTCTATTTTACGAGCACCAAGAACATACCCTGTGCGACATGATCGACAAGAAAGAAACATTTTAATGAGACTGGTTCCACTGCACTTGGTAAATATTTATTAGTATCTTATTGAGAATATGGAGTGTCTAATACAGAATCTGTCTACTTGGGTAACAGAAAAAATATTTAAGCACCTTATTTTTTTTAGGTTTCCAGAATGGAACGTGTATGTGCTGCATGTTGGAGATCAGCTACAAGAGAAGTACAGAGGCAACAGCAGCATGATTCAAATCGTCCTACTGTAGCACATGCTGTGTCAAGTGATGATTTCAATATTCCTGAGCCACCTCCTCTTCCATCTTCAAGGCCAGTAACAGTTCAATTAGCGGCACCAAAAATCACATCATCTTTATATAGACGTGCTGCAAACACATCTGGCCACTGCATATTCGTTAATTGTTTTGAAAATGAACGTCTACTTGTACCATGTGCTATAAAAGATTTATTATTGTATCATTATAAATTCTATGTACCATCTGGTGCACGTGTTTGTCGTCACCACTTGGATCACGGTTCTTGGAATGAATTAACCTCCCAGTTGAGGGATTTTACTGGTAGTCAATTTGATAATATTATGACTATGATGCAGCGAGCAGCTAATAACAGATTTGATTTTTCAAATATTAGGATGATGCCTCCACATTTATGTCATTATTGGCTTGGATTCAATGCTGACCAGTTTTATGATTTACTTAACAGTATCCCAAATCTAGCAGAACAGGTACCAAATGCTTCTATAGCCTTATGCATATATTTAGTTAAGGTAAGAACTGGTGACAGCAATGAAAGGTTGGCTACTCTTTTTAATAAACCTCGAACCACTTTAGAACGGTGGATGTCAAAAGCAAGAAATTGTTTAATGAGTGATTTTGTCCCCTTTCACTTAGGATTTAATCATCTTACTGTACAAGATGTTGCTTCTCGAAATAAGATTATACCAGAAGGACTGTTTAGTAATCCTGATTTGCCACCAGATGTTAAACCTGCAATAGTTATATGTGATGCTACCTATGTTTTTGTGCAAAGTAGTTCAAATTATTTGTTTCAGAAAAAAACCTACAGTTTACAAAAACTAGACAACCTAGTTAAACCATTTTTGATTGTGTGTTGCGATGGCCACATTGTGGAATGTCTTGGTCCATACAAAGCCACTCTTAATGATGCTACAATCACAAGTTTAAACTTAAATAATGAGGGATCTTGTATAAGATCATTTTTTAGAAGAGGTGATATTTTTCTTCTTGATAGAGGATTTCGAGATGTTATAAATGAACTCCAAGAACACGGTTTTGTCACCCACATGCCAGAGTCTCTCTTAGAAAATGAACACCAATTAACAACCCAGCAGGCAAATCGGTCTCGTCTAGTAACCATGTGTCACTGGGTTGTAGAAATAGTCAATGGTAGGATAAAAAGAGACTATAGACTATTCCGTCATGTATTCAATAATAGAGCTGCTATGCACCTCAATGATGATTTTAGGATTTGTTGTGCCTTATTAAATAAGTTTCATGTTGCCATAGATGACCCACCGGAGGCTTTGGAATATGTTACAATAGCTAAAAGTAGACTTTTTCTAGTAAACCATCTGGCAACATATGTAGAGCAAGAAAATCTTAACAGAAGGAGAGCTAGCTTCCAAACAATTGATGGCAATCATCCTCATTTGGATAGATTCCCACAACTCACAATTACTGACCTTAAGTGGTTTGCTCTAGGTACATATCAATTAAAACAGGCCAGATCTTACTTTGGGGAACATGTTCGTCAGTCTGGAATATATTCAGTGGAAGTGAATACTGAAATTGATGAGGATATTCCTCTGATTTTAGGCCTAAATAATTATTTGTTAAGAGGTAGGATTAAATCCAGGCATGTGAACAGTCGTACATATTACACGTATTTATTAATAAGCAGAGATGATGCTGTAGCAAATACATTACAAGCCATAGTAGGTTATTGTTGCAACTGCCTTGTTGGTAAGCGAACTGTGGGCTGCTGTGCTCACATAATGACAGTGGTGTGGTTTTTGAGTTGGGCTCGATACAATGATATCACTGCTCCAGCATCTTATTTAGATGATTTTTTTAATGAAAATGATGAATGACGTCATTCGCTGTTTCTATATGTATAGGTACCTACCTACTTACTGTAAGGGTTAGATATACTATGATTGATTATATACCTACCTATATGTTTAAAGTGCTACCAATGTCACTGGAACAAATTAAAGATCTCTTTGAATTCTATTGTTTTTTTTTTACAGCTCTCCTTTTTTTGTATTTGTAACTGTTTTAACAGAAAATATAAAGGCAAGGTACTGATTTATTTAAGTCTCTATCCCATCAGATATGCTAATTAATCTGCTCTCCAAACTACGACCTATAAACTTACCTCTATACACGACGGATATTTCTATTTTGAGGTTAAGTTACGTTTTCTAAAAAATCTTGGAAATGCGGGTTTTGATTCCAAAATGGCAATCGTAGATGGTTATTTGGTTAATTTATAAACCATCTAAAACAACTTTGGAATTGACGCAACTCTGTACCGTGGTCCATATTGGCGTGGTCATTCTTCTTTGAAATTGAAAAACTAGTTACTTTAGGCACAGTTTCTGAATGTACCTTCTGTCCTAATCAATTTACATCACCAATATTTTTAGTTCCAAAACCCAATGGCTCATATAGATTTATATTGAATTTGAAAAAACTCAATAGTTTTATAGATGCAGATCATTTCAAATTAGAAGACATAAGAACAGCTTGCAAACTTATATCCAAAAATTGCTTTATGTCCTCTATAGATTTAAAGGAAGCCTATTTTTCAATACCTATATCAGATAATTACAAAAAATATTTAAGATTCACCTTTGATGGTCACTTATATGAATTTAATGCTCTACCCTATGGGTTATGTACTGCACCTTTTGTTTTTACAAAACTGCTAAAACCAGTTTGTACCCATCTTAGAATCAATAATATCATTATGACTTGTTATTTAGATGACAGCCTATATTTCCATAAATCAAAAAGACAATGTGAGGATAATGTAAAGTTTGCAATTAATCTTTTACAAGATTTAGGATTTGTTATCAATCTTGAAAAGAGTCACCTTAAACCAAGTCAATCATGCCAGTATTTAGGTTTTATTTTGGAATCAAAAAATCTTACCTTATCAGTCCCCCAACAAAAACAAGTGGCAATACTAGACAAAATCAAAACTTATCAAGTTAAAACTAAATGTCAAATCAGAGAATTCTCTCAATTGCTAGGAACACTAAGTTCAATTTGTCCAGCCATTCCATATGGCTGGGCGTATACCAAGATTTTGGAGAGAGAGAGATATTTAGCATTGTTAAAGTCAAACGATAATTATGATGGAATAATGCCCCTAAAAAGTTTAGTTTACTCAGAATTAGACTGGTGGAGTAAGAATTTAAACAAATGTAATCCGATAAAACAATACAAATTTAAGACAGAAATACTAACAGATGCCTCCACTACAGGTTGGGGAGCTGTGTGCGAACTTAATACAGCTTCCGGTTCATGGTCACTTTTAGAAAAAAATTACCATATAAATTATTTGGAGTTAAAAGCCGCTCTCTTAGGGCTCCAATGTTTCGCAAAAGATTTTCATGACTGTGAGGTGCTATTAAGAGTAGACAATACTACTGCAGTGGCATATATCAACAAAATGGGGGGAGTTCAGTTTCCCCACTTAAATAGTATTACCAGGGAAATATGGCAATGGTGCGAAGAAAGAAATATATGGATTTATGCATCCTATATTAATACCAAAGAAAATTATGAAGCTGACAGAGAATCAAGAAAAATCAACATTGAATGGGAACTTTCTCAGTCAGCTTATAGTAAAATAGTATACTGGTTTGGGGAGCCAGACATTGATTTGTTTGCTTCTAGAATAAACAGTAAATGTGAAAAGTTTGTATCATGGAAATGTGATCCTGAAGCCTTTCGAGTCGACGCATTCACTCTCAACTGGACTAATTATTTTTTTTATGCATTCCCTCCATTCTCACTAATATTAAAATGCCTTCATAAAATCAAGATAGATAAGGCAACAGGCATCTTAGTTTTCCCATATTGGCCATCCCAACCATGGTTTCCCCTACTGGAGTCATTATTAACTAAAGAAATATTAATCTTTGAACCAAATATTAAGTTATTATCCTCTCCTTTCAGAGAAAGTCACCCCCTTCACCACCAACTTACCCTGGCTGCAGGGCTGCTCTCAGCGAGGCATATGTAAGAAGAGGCACACCAAATTCGGCCCTCCAAATCATGTTAAACTCACTATCTAAAAATTCCATGAAACAGTATGACTCGCCCTTAAAATCGTGGTGGTTATTCTGTAAGAAAAATAACATAGACACCTATGAAGCTTCAATTCCTTTCATTTTGAAATTCCTAAGTGAATCCTTAGAATCAGGAGCATCTTATGGTACAATAAATACTGCCAGATCAGCTCTTTCACTGTTAATTAGTTCTAAAGTTGGTTCTGACGAAAGGATTAAACGATTCATGCGTGGAGTATACCGTACAAAACCACCTACTCCAAAGTACAATTTTACTTGGGACCCTGGGGTCGTATTAACATATTTAGCAACTCTTTTTCCCAATGAAGACATAAGTTTAGAAAAATTGACAAAAAAACTGGTTACTATTCTTGCCCTCACCACAGGACATAGAGTCCAAACGTTAGCATTAATTAATATCAAAAATATTAAATTCATGAGTGATGGAATTCAGATATATATTCCAGACATAATAAAAACATCAAAAACAGGCAATCTTCAGCCACTGCTGCACCTTTAAAACTTTCCAAAGTAGAACTGAAATCTGTCCAGTTTCTACTGTAAAATGTTATATTGATAGAACAAAACCACTTAGAAGTGGTACTGACAGGTTGATACTAACCCTCAAAAAACCACACCTTAGCGCCTCAACTCAAACTATAAGCAGATGGATAAAGACAACTCTACAAGAGTCTGGAATCGATGTAAATACCTTCACAGCACACAGCACCAGACATGCTTCTACGTCAGCTGCTAAAAGGTCTGGTATCAGTATAGACCAAATACAAAGAACAGCTGGGTGGTCCCGGAATTCGGCTACCTTTGCTAGACATTATGATAGGCCAGTTCTTCAAGATCCAACTGTTTTCAGTGATGTAATATGTAACACTGTAAACTACCCGACTTGATTTTGTAGATCTCTTAGCTGATAAGTTACTGACTGATTATTGTTACTTAAACAAATTCTTTGTGATCTTAATAAATACCATACTATTTTTACTACCAAGTATTTATTAACTTATAAACAACCCTGACTGACTTCAAACATCTACTCGTAAATGTGTCTCGGAGAAGAAGATAGTATAATTATATGATTAAACGAACTTACCTTAAGTGAAGTTCTATCATAATTATACGAAGCTTCTTCTCCGAGACAGTGTCTCCCAACCCATCCCTACTAAAGTCCTCCCCTAAATGGGGTTGTTTAAGTTAATAAACTTTAAACGAAATGACATATCCAAACAGTGTTGCTCGACGAGAGAACAGTTTTTATTTTTATTTATTTTTTAGCTTTTTTAGCTTTGAAATTGTGGAACAGCGCTGGTAAACGCCCGTTACTACTCGTAAATGTGTCTCGGAGAAGAAGCTTCGTATAATTATGATAGAACTTCACTTAAGGTAAGTTCGTTTAATCATATAATTATTTAGAAATGTATGTATAAGAATGTTTATCAGTTGTCTAGTACCCATAACACACGCTCTGCTTAGCTTGGGACTAGCCGACTTTGTGTGATAGTTGTGGAATATTTTATATTATTATCACAAAGGTTGCCATACACGCTAAGGATAACTGACAGGTTTGCTTTCTATACTTGTCAGGTGAGCTTGTTTGGGAATTGCTTGTTTATTTTTATTATTTTTTAATAAAAATAAACAAGCAATTCAATAGGTATTACTCCTGTACCGTGGGTTTGCTCACAAAATGTACCGCTGTATGCTCAACCACTGTTCCAACCGTGCCGTCAATTGTACAATAACTATACATGAACATAATATATTGTTGCAGAGAAAAGCCAAGCATTTCAAATATATAGTGTGAAGCCGGGCAACACTGTTAAAAAAAAACTATTTAAATAGCTACCAAAGGAGCTCCTGAAATTGGATTAAATTTACTGCATGTACCTCGACTCCAACACTTAATTAACCTTTTAAATTTGCCGACGCACACAGGCGGATTTTCTTAAAATTTTGGTCAAAACCTATAGAGTGAATCAAAACTTTGAAAAGCTTAAGGAATCGAGAAAAAACATGATTAAATTAAATTTACAGCTTTATTGAACTCAGATACCAAGTTTGAATTGGACCATAGAGGTTATTAAACAAAAAAAAATTACATATCTAATAAATACTTTAAATCTTTTGGAAATTCGTTTACTTTAGAATCTTTCATGTAATGTTTTTTCGATAAATCTGTAATATAGGGATCTGATGATACTAGAAGGTTATTAAACACATCTTCTATGTTTTGAGTTCTACTAAATTTTCTAGAATAACTTTCTCTGTACCTTTTTATGTCTTTATTTCTAGACTCTTGAGCTTCTTCCGAAAGTAACCCCAAAGGTACTATACAATTCTCTATTATTACAATAAAATTTTGTGCACTGTTGTTGGTAAGGGGAACCATGGATAATGTTTGATAAAAATGACAGCAGTCTTCAAACAATAAAATTTAAACTTATTTGGATTTACTGGAAACGTACTTGTAAGAGCCAAAAGGATTATAAAAAAGCGATAAATTATATTTTTGTTAACCCTTCAGATACCGTCAATTAGAGACACAATAGTAAGACAATAGATGCGCGGCCACCGGTGGTCGCTTGGTCGCTTTTCCTTGCAGAAGTAATATTTTCGTAAGGAGGATAAATGTTGCAATTATGATCAATTGCACTTTTCCTTATTAAATTGTATTGGAACTTGGTAAGCTTTGCTCCAACAACAAGTGCTAAAGCTTCATCTGGTGTGTAAGGTATGTAAGATTGTTGTGAAGCGATATTTTGTTTAGTAATTATAGCTTTACATTGTTCAGCAGACTTCATATGACCATCTCTTTTTAAGTTCATTTTAGCAGCAAACAAAAGTTCACTACTAGATCTTTCCGTACGTAAGTCTTCAGTTTTTCTGCGTTTTGATCGATCACTGCTCTCAGAGAAATTTTAGGGGGTCTTCCACCAACTTGCTTTGAAACATGTTTCTTAACAACAAAACAGATATCATTATTAAGCCAAATAAATTCTTTTTTATTAAAATAGGCATTGTTTCTTTAAGCAGAAGCCTACTTCTGCTTATATTCGAATATAAACTTAGATAATAGTTGTTTTGCTCCATCTGTTAAATCATCCTCAACACCTAAAAAACTTTTTACTTTATGTACGAGATTTTTAAATTTTTCATTATTATCTTTCAAATTGCAGTTCCTATAATATTCAACTAATTGTTGACGACATATGACGACATTCTGAGAAGATGAACCTAAAAATAAAGAAGAAAAAAACTTTTTACAAAAAAAATATAACCGACTTCAATGATAAAAAACACTGAAAAGTATCAAATAACTTTAATTTTGGAAGTCGGTGTTTCTTTAATAGTTTAGTCTCTTCGTTATTTAACACCGACTTCCAAAATTAAAGTTATTTGATACTTTTCAGTGTTTTTTATCATTGAAGTCGGTTATATTTTTTTTGTAAAAAGTTTTTTTTATTTTACACTTTTTAGTTACGGTACCACCACTAAAAAGTACCCCTCAGTCAAACTTAAATAACTTATAGTCAGAGCGCATCTCATAACGGTTCTAATAATCCCAAACACGGTTAGATTACATTAATTTACCTTTCGGCTTCATCATCAGATCAGTTCGATATATCCTCTCCCCCTCTTCTTTCAAACAGTCATTAAACTAGATGCTGGAGAGGGAAAGGATATATCGAACTGATCTGATTACGATGATGAAGCCGAAAGGTAAATCTTTCAATCAGTCATTAGACTAGATGCTGATAATCCCGGCTGTAGCATCAGGCCAGATTTATGTCAACATTGCAATGAACTTAAAATTTAGTCCTGTTTAAAATGAGCCCAAACACGACTACGGTGCTGTAATTTCAAGGTTTGTACTTTTCCTGATGCTCCTGGCTTCAGCATCAGGTCTCTATGTACTTCGGTGTTCTTTATTAGCAGTACGTTTATCCACACATCGAGCCGTTTTCAATGAGCCTAAACTCGATATATCTGCTGTTTGTTGTCGAGGACTTAGGTACTCTGCAGACTATCCTGACTGCAGCATCAGGTCATGACTTGATGATCATGAGACCAAATGTGGCAAATGCCCTATCAAACATCAAAACAATTTACTAAAACAGTCCTTGCCTGTTCGAGTAACTTCTTACTGTTAAGGAGTTGTACCTTCCATCATCAGCCCAGCTACCTGAGATGGTGACGACCATACGCAAATACACAAGATACTTCATAAAATATGCGAAAATCAATAAGTGAGCCTATAAAATTTGAAGGTTGCCCTCGATTTCTCCAAGATCCCATCATCAGATGCTAATTTGGTGATAATGGGACCACCTCAGAGCTATCTACTTTCGAACAAAAAAAGAATTTTGAAAATCCGTCCACATTTGGGGAAGTATTCGACGAACAAACATACAAAAAAAAAAAAAAAAAAAAAAAAAAAAAAAACATACAAACAGCCGAACGTAGTACCTCCTCCTTTTTGGGAAGTCGGTAATAAAATAAAACATTTTTCGTGTTTCTTACTTCACATTGCTAATTGTCCAACGAAAAGCAGAGTAGCACATATTAGCAACTCAAATTAACACCGATAGCCAGCTAAGATGTATATCTTTATTATAATCTTTACAAGATAGTCTGATTCTAATGAATTTGCAACTTTAGAGCATGCCAAAAGCAATCATTACGTAAAATTTATATTGCAATTTACTTTAATTATTTTTGTAAACAAACAAACTAAAAACAATAGTGAATTTAATTTGAATACTTAGATACATACCTCCAGCTTCACAATCCATGGTAAAAGTTACACTTAACACGTTCGAAATACGACAATATATTTTTTCAATAAACTCAATTTTAAGCAACATTCAGTTTTTGTTTAGAAGTCTATACTTTGCAATAGTGGGTAGTCATGAAAACGTTCGTTTAAAATATTATGCGAGCTGTCATTGGATGCAAGGAATCATTAAGATTCAAAAAATTACGTCACGTGACTATTATGACCGACTTCGTACATTGGGGTTTTGGCCAGGAATTTTAAAAAATCCGCCTGTGTGCGACGCTCCGAACCCTCTTACAGCATTCATGGTCGCGAGTGAATTCTGTTTTAAAACTTTAATTTGTTCGTTTGATATTGATGTAAATACCTGTAGTCAGAGTTTTTACGAGTCCAATGTTACGTATTTTCGGATCCAGATACAAATATAGATATAAGAATAATATTAATTCATGAATCCCCAAGCGACCACCGGTGGCCGTGCATCTATTGTCTTACTATTGTGTCTCTAATTGACGGTATCTGAAGGGTTAAACTGGTTCAGGTTACGATTATGGATATGAAATTATCACAGATACTAAGTAAGGTAGGTAGGTAGTAGATACTAAGTTTATTAGAAATAGCAAGATTTGACTTATATCTAGTCTAGATTAAAATTTGTTTGACAGGTTAAAACAATCATAAACTCATCATCATTTAGGCTCCGATTTATGCAAAACCTTTTTTAGCAGATTCTTTTAAATTATTTTTACCCGACTGCAAGAAGGGTTATGTTTTTATTGAAAACTTATACCGATCATTCATTGCTAGAGGAGTATTTTATTTACATTAGCTTAGGATAAGTTCATAACATTAATTTTAAAGAGATACTATGGAGTATTTACGATGCAATAAGAATTGATCAAAGTGGTGTACCCTTTTTTTTTTTTTTGTCGACGGGGAAAATCATCTTTGACGAAACCCGCTCTTGGATGGAGCGGGAGACAGTGTCAGACTCTTACTGACTAAAAACCCCGCGGCGTTCCTTCTAGCCTTCATACCGGGGCACGAGCTCCCTTTCGGACAACCCTGTCCCCAGTAGGCTTCGACCCAGCTGGGCCCCTCCTGCTGCTGACAACTTTGAGGCGCGCGGGAACAGTGCGCGCCGTCGACGTCTTAGACTCGGTCCATTACCGGACCATCGGACAGCGAGCTACCCATAGCTCGCCGTCCGCGAGCCTGCGTCTACGGTGGCCGGAAATCGGGATCGGAATCCCGGCGACGGCGGCGAGGGCGCCGTTGCCTGATGCGGTCGGCCTCCTCCTTTGCAAGCATTACTGCTTCGCAGAAGGAGGCGACCGCCTGCCATTCCTCCTCGCTCCGGACCATGGCCTCGACCAGGGCCCGGCGCGAGAGGTCTCCGCCGCCGATCGCCCCCACGAGGGCACGGCGATGCTCCGCCCAGGCAGGGCACACCTCGACGGTGTGCTCGACCGTGTCCTCCGGGCGTTGCGCACAGTGGCGACACCCGGGCGTCTCTTAAAGTGGTGTACCCTGAAGGACGCCTAGGGACCAGAACAGGAATGTTTATACTCAACGATGATGATATTGATTGTGCTTCTGAAATATCTTTGTCATAACCACCAAAAAACTGCTCGAAGCAGGCTCCCCTGTGATATCTAGGACTACCCAGTTTCGCATTAAACTAGTGTGAGCGATGTATTAAGATGCCTTCATAAAATCTACACCACAAGCTGACGTTTCTTTAAAAAACATTTACATACTGCGTAGCTTCTTTGGAACATAATATCTCGTTTAAATCTCTCACCATATTAAACCAAGTCTGAAAGGATTATAAACTGCACGCTCATCTAAGAATAGGTTGGTCAGCCCTATTCTCGTTGGTGTCGTAAGATTAAGGGTGCGCGGGGAAAATATCCACCAATGAGAACACTTATTATACTTTAACCAGACCTAGCTAGCGCAGCTCTGGAGGGAAGAGCTAGTAGAGTTATTTTTACATACAAAAAAACGAGAGATGTGTGCGAGGGATGCGGGTGAGGAATGTGTGCACCTACACCTGAAATAAATTTGTTTTTCATCGTCACGCCACCTCTCTTCTTCGCATAGATTTGGTGGAAGTCATACAAAGAGTATTTCAGACTAGCTACTGCCAGCGGCTTCGTCCACGTGAATATAAGAAAAATATAGCAAATCAAAGCATTTATGAAATAAATAAAAAAATTATAGCCACTTTTGAATTGTCAAGAAGTCAGTCGAGTCAGAAAAATTATGCTATATTACACATTTCAAAACGTAGATATCTATGGAGAAGAACGTGCAAGAAACTACATGTACACTCTTCATCATCTCATGATTACACATATCTCGTTCACTCAGATATAAAACAGCTTTCTATCGGTGAAAAAATTTTAGCAATCGGAACAGTAATTATCTCCTAAAAACAAAACTTTACCTCTTCATACAAAAATAAAGATCTTTCCTCTTTACGTTAAAAGTATAGACAGTGGTGATTAAGCCAACGTTTTAATGACCACAATAGTGCATTAATTATAATGTGGAATTAGTTTCTGGCTCGTCGCCGAGCGGTTTATTAACTCTAAAAGCGTTTCCTTGGTCTATTTCTAGGACAAACTTTGTCAAGGAATTTCATTGCTTGCATAAGCAACCATGCAAACACGATCTCTTGCTCTCTTTGTAAACAACAAATGTATATGTATAATGTATATATACCGAAAATTATACTTTTTTTTTTCATAAAACATGTCTGGTATCGGTATCATGAGAATCGAGACCCCTTCACCCCTCTCAGTTGCAGGAAACATATAGAATATGTTTTTTTTTGTCACTGACAAACATGGCCTTTTTTATGGTAAGAAATCATCAAATAAATTCTGCCTCTTTGGATGTAGCGAGAGGAAGTGTCAGAATTTTACTAACTAAAATCCAACCGACCCAGGACCACAGGCTTCCCTTTCAGAAATACCCCGTGGCCGTAGCGGGTATCGGCTCTATTGTGTATGGCATGTAGAATAAACAAATAACAGCAGACCAATGAAGGAATCATTCATTCACAACATGCAACTAATACAGTATACTAATTGATAGTTTAACCAAAGGTTAAATACTTAAATGAACTGAGTCATTCTGATCGATTGACAACGACGTCATGTCTGCAAGGAATATATTTGTATTCTAATACTTCAGTCTCTAGACTGAACGAAGATTCGGTGTTAGTTTCGGCCAATAAAACCGGTTTCGGCTACGGCCAAAATGGAGCCGAATATTCGATCCGAGCAAAACTAGCGTCTTTGAGCTCTCGTGGTGATAGTGATAGGTGTCTTAAACTTTATGAACGTAATCTAATACAAACATATATAAAAATCGAGGTGTATCGAAATTTTCCGAATCGGTTTAACCGATTTTTATTAAATTGTTTGTATACAAGGTGTAAGAGACAGCACTCCGCATACTTTAAAGGCTTGCTCGGTAGACGAAACTGAACAACCTTCCAAGTTTTTTTTTTTAGGAAACGAAAAGAAAAATCAGTCTCACCATACAAAATTATAAACTTGATTGGACAGTTTCTATGAAGAGGCCGATTTTTTATTCCTATATTTATGTGGTCTGAAAATAGATCGTAGGTTATTTTTAACCCTCCTACCACACCCCCCAGTTTTTTATTTTGATATTGTAAATGACCGAACAACGTTTGCCCAGCTAGTAACGATACAATTAAACATTAGTATATCGAAATATATTTTTTTACACTTTCTATTACCACGTCAGTTTCGGCTTCGATTACGGCCGAAACTGGAAGAGAAGCCGAACATTCGGTTACAGTTTCGACTTCGGCTGTTAATCGTGTTTCAGTCGGTCACTAATTCGTATTTAATAAGAGACTAGTTATGAGTAACAACCGGATGGAGTAGCTTGCATGTGCATTAAGAAGTTTCAAGAGAATGTGTGACTCAGATGTTCATCATCTTGAAGAATAGATAAAATGGTAATTATGTGTACAGTCATTAGTTAAGGTAATTAAACAGTAACGTCATTTTCGTTGACGTGGTGGTGGCACACCTAACATTGATATTGCACTTCAAATGTTGATGTGACCTTCATCTTTATACTAGCCGGCCTAGGAGGAAAGTTTAAGTAATATTTGAAGTCCGTTTGAAGGAACTCCACTTGACACAACCTTGGCAATCTACACTCATAATCTTCCTGCCCTTATCCCGTGTTATTTGGGGTCGGCGCAACACGTTATTTTCTTCCATTCTATCTTGTCACCCGTCATGCTATCACTAACTTCCTTTTCTTTCATATCACTCTTCACACAATCTATCCATCTGTTTGGCCTCCCTTTCCCTCTCCACCCATTCACGTGTATACTCATAACTCTTGTAGTAACATGCGTTTCATCCCTCCTCTTTACAGGACCATACCAAGACAAACGATTGCCCTTCAACTTTTCCTTTCCAAACTTCCTCTGATACACTCATTTCTTACTTTATCTTTTCTCGTCACACCACACATCCATCTCAGCATTTTCATCTCCGCTACATGCAATCTTTTTTCATCCGTCTTTACAATTTACAATCTACACTAATATAATAAAAAGATAAAGTTAGATTTTTTTCTTTGTAGGAGGTAATCTCTGAAAGTACTGAAGCCATTGCTAAAATTTTTCAATGTTTTTTTTTCTACTTCGCTAATAAAACCGAAACAAGCTTCGTGACGTCTATTGCTTGCTAAATCAAGATCTACAATCATATAATGAACTGACAACAACTTGATAGCAACGCGATGACTGATAGAGAGGACACACACAGAGGTGACTTATCAAACATTGAAAGTTTGAAAGAGACAGAAAATCTAGGCAGAGAGAGAAGAAAAATAACAAATGTTGAAGAGACTCAAAGGTGATGGAATTCAAGTGTTCAAATTTAAAAAAATAAGAATTATTTTTTCGCCACAAGTTGCGATTTTGATATTTTTAGTTATTGCAAACATCACAAAAAGGCAAAAATGTAAATAACTTCTTAGTACTTAGCTCCCGTCGATTTAGTTTAGGTCTCTCATTCATAACAGCATCTTGGATGTCATAAGTTAGTTTACTTTTCATTTTATTGACACAATGATCACCTTCGTGCTTATTTTTGCCAGCTAAGTTACTGAACTCTTCTCTTCGTACAAACTCTGTCTAGGGGAATACCGGGATAAGTTTGCACTGCAAACATGATGAGATCATTATACCGCTTTCCTACCCTTAAGAGGGTCCTTCTCCACTCGCTTATCGTAAACATCGAAAATGGTTTAAAAGCTTGTTACTTCATTTAATGCAATCCAACGCGATGTTTGACGAAAAGGCAACGCAAAAAAAGAGAGATAACGCCTGGAAACTCTCTTAGTATTCGGTAATTCCGAGATTTACTCGAAAATTTCACAAAACTTGCTCCAGGAAATAGCTGTTTTTTTTAAACCCTTAAAAGTTTTTGGAAAAAGTTGTCGTCATTTAGAATCTTAATACAATTTGCAAGGTCTCTAGAGGATTACTTTTTGAGTTTTTTAATTTTTAGGCAAATTATGAAGTGTCAAAGTTCATACAAAATAGGTGATTTTCAGAGGTTTTTACTGGATTAGTTTTACACAAATTTAGAAATTGGTTTCTTTAGAAACCTAGATAATATCCACAAGATACTGTGTTTCCAAAATATCTAATGAAAAGTGTGTAATAACGTCATAATCAGTTATGAGCGGTTGTATGAAAAACAGTGAAAATGTGAGTCGTGATACACCACCTTAACAAAGTTAATTTGAAGTAAGAGCAGCACAAATTCTTTAGTACTCTTTTGCCGGTCGGTGTGAAACCACTTGACAAAACCATTTTAACACGCTCAACACTTATTTCAATGATTTTATCGTTCAATTTATAAGTTTCCATGGTATTCATCGGATTAAAGTGTAACATTGTTTTTGTAAGAAACATAGTTTTTTACGCGTTTCGTAGTGTTGTTTTTCAAGTTTCCATTTATGGCCTTTGAATCATGTTTAATAACGCAATTCAATATTTTTTACTATACAATGTTTTTGTTAGACATACTTGAATTTACAATAAAATTTGTTAATACACAAAATGCGTACGAACTTCTTGCATCGATTTCAATTGATCTATGAGATTTACGAAGTCTTATCATCGTCTTGCCTTTCAAGATAATCTTCATTTATGTGCGGTTAGAGTAGCATGTCTCGTTCATTATTTTTGTCTCTATCAATCGCTATTTCAGTAATCTACTATATTATATAGTATCTACTTTACGTCTTCATTCCTTTTCTAGCCATATCATAGTTATCCACAGGCTCTTCATGGCATAAAATCAGCCTTGCACTGCTGGGATACAGACCTCTTCCCTATAATTAGGAATGGGACGTAACCCACCACGCAAGCTCAGTGCAAGTTAGTGGATGACATTCTATCTTCGAATATTTGGTTCTAGGACATGCCGGCTTCATCTCGGTGATTATCTGCACCGTTTTGAGAGCAGCGGTGATGAAATAAAGTAAGTCAAGTAAATCGAAGCTGTTAGCACTGGATTATCACTGCTCACTACTCACATTATTAGTCTCATCAATCTTCTTCTATTTTTACCAGCACTTACGGTAACGCAAAGGAGGAGGCCGACCGCATCAGGCAACGGCGCTCTCGCCGCCGCCGCCGGGATTCCAATCCCGATTTTCGACCACCGTAGACGCGGGCTTGCGGATGGCGAGCCATGGGTAGCTCGCTGTCCGACCATCCGGTAACTGTCCGCACCGAGCCCAAGTCGTCGACGGCTCGCACTGTTCCCGCGCGCCTCAAGGAGTTGTCAGCAACAGCAGGGGCCCAGCCGGAGCTCGAGCCCCGGTATGAAGGCTAGAAGGAACGGGGACGGTTTTTAGTCAGTAAGAGTCTGACACTATCTCCCGCTCAGCCCAAAAGCGGGGAAAAAAAGCACTGGGCCATCACAGCTACTCACACTCATAGTCTCATCAATCTTCTTCTTTTACAGCACTTGCAGTAAGAGTATCCTAAATAACCCGCACAGTAATATATTACGGAATCCAGCCACATTTGACAATCCGTATATAAACGCAACGCATCGTCTAGGCATTACCGGTATTACACACTTGTTTATTTCAGTTCTCAAGCACAACTAGTACGTAACAACGAATAAAATGTGGACCATCTCTAAATAATAGCCCAGAGTCACGCGACGGATGAGTATATACAGAAAAATATTTACGTCCTACTAAATATTTTTAATCGTGCTAATTTTGGAGGGAGCCTAAAGTGTGGGATATTACCCAGAATATCTCTGGTTACGTGATTCTTGATCTATTTGCTGAAGTAAGTGACGTATATGTTTTTATTGCCATAGTACGCTTTGTCGGTCATGCGCTCGATGTAGAACTAGTTTGTTTAGACACGGAACGGCAAGATTGTCAAGTTCATGGCTTTTTATGGAGTTATTGTCTATCTAATAAATCAAACGACTTGGAAATTTCTGGATATTCATCATATCATTTAAGAAGCTTTTAATGAAAATCATTTTTTCATAGCAAGCTTTTATAGCTCGGTATACCTATTCGTATATAATTAATTCTCGTCGAGACGAATTATACGAGCCCAAACTCGATGGGGTAGTGTCGTTTAACTACCAAGTTCCTATACCTTCCGGTTCCATCATCAGATCAACTAAATGTCATAACAATTTTTAAATTGGATTGTCACCTGATTTACACATGTATGAAAAATTTCAGCTCAATCGGTAACCGGGAAGTGGGTCAAATTTACAAGATTTGATGACAGACAAACATCGGGACAGGTGAAACTGAAAAAAAGGTTGTAAAAATACTTATATTCGATACTTTTTATTAGGTTCTTCTATTAGGAAACAATGATGAAGATATCTTAATCAACTTTGATTATTGTACCAGTGTTGACTACATCAGATTTTATTTGACCCTAATAATTATCCAAGTCGTTTAACTTTTTAGACAGACTCTGCCATGGAAATCTCGACTGCCATACATTGTTCAATGCATGTGCAATGCATCGTATGGCTAGCCAACCGGTTTATAGTTTAACCTCTCGTTACAAAGACAGGAGTAACAGTAAATCGATCTACAAAGATAAGCAAGTCATTATGACGCAATACTCAATAGTATTTTTTATCAAATGAATGAGAAACCAACAGTCCAAGACATTTGGAAACTAGGCCAGCGAAGCCTAGTCTTCAAGTTTCGAGCGCACCAAACCAAATCCAATGACTTCGATGCTCGCATCCTTTTACCATAAACCTAGTTAAGATTCTTACATCAAAATGATGTCTTAATGTCTTTAATTTTATTACAGAGTTAACGGAGCAGTAATTAAGAGCATTTCCTCAAGTAAGCTTGACCTTAACCGTCACGTAATCAGAGATTACGTAAGTTACATAACATCGGCTATTGTGGAAACGGTTTTCTGCTTGTTACAATGTGTGATTACTGTTATTTGCTTCAAGGATGTTATGATGTGAGGTTTAATGTGGGAATTGCATGCTGTGCAGTAACAGCACATAATAGATAGGTGCAGATGTCAATCTCATGTATGTACTTAAATCTTTATAGCTACGCTAGGCGATCGCGCTAGGGTCAGCGCGTTGCGCCGAACTGTACGAGTGCGACCAGGCGATTGAGCCGAGATATCGTGTCCGTGAGCGGTGTCTATGTGTACGTTACTCGAGCGCACTTTGTATGCAGATTGTCTTCTATACCTAAGCATCTTCTACCTAACCCCTACAGAGATCTACGCTTTGGACCGTAAAATTTATTCAGCTTTACTTTTTTTTGACTGACCGACATTCTGACAATTTAAAAGTGGCTGAAAATTGGCTTTTTAGAAATAAACTTTTCTAATTTCTGATTTCTTCTGAGGTCTTTGAATGCAAAGGGTAATGGAAGGGATTTTAGTCAGTACTTAAAAGTCTGACGCTCTCGCTCCTCCTTAAAGCAAGAGAAGTAATTGGATGATGTTCTACCTCAGAAAAAAGGTGTAAATTGCAGCTTTTTGTAACGTTTTGGCTGAAAAAATAACTTTAAAGTTTTCTGGCGTAATCTTTTCTGTTCTTTCAGTTGACAATGTCTCTAGCGGAAACGGAACTGAATGCCGAAGCAATGAATGCTCTATGGTCTATAGAACTTTTTACAGCTGTTATTTATCTTTTCCAAGCCTTTATGTTTTTTTGATTACCACGGAAAGTAACGGTCGAAAAACTGTTTTCTTGTTTTAGAATAACTTTGTACATCCGGAGGCACAGCCGTGGGATAAACTTAGTTTAAAATACAGTTTGATAGTTGTGTTCAATTCGAAATAGTTTTTAGTTCATATAAGTCTACATGAGCTCTTATAAAAGTTCAGAAGCTCGCGTACGGTTGGAAGAATAACCGGCATGAAACATCATAGTTATGCTTCAAAAAAAAGTGGTACGCTTTTAATAATTTTGCCTTATTACAATAAAATATCAATTGATATGAGAGGACAGTAAAGATCAGGCAACATAGCAGAGAGCGAGTCGGACTCGCTTAAGAAGGGTTCCGTCCGTACTTATGTAAAAATCGATCAACAAAATAACGTTTCTTGTATGTACTTGTTGTTGTAGCGGTAATAGATAAACACAGATACTGTATAAATTTCAACTTTCTACCTCTTACGATTTATGTGATACAACCCTCTGACAGACAGGCGAACGGAGAGCGAAGGCTTAGTATTAGGGTTCCGTTCGGCCAAGGAACATCAAAAAGTTAATCGAAATAGAGGATAATCTATGAGTCAGCAAAGTCTACAGTTAGATAAAGCCATAAGGCGTTAAGTTTTTAATAATTGTAATGCACACGATAATGTAAGCGGCGTATACGCCTCACCTTATAAGGTATCTAGGACGTTTTTCAACACAACCGTGTCAATAGTAGAAAAAGAACCTTACTGGTACAGAATTAGCATTTTCGTATGGGAATGGCAGAAACAATGTTTCAATTGCTTGTCATCTTCGTAGTGTCAATTATCTCATTAATGAGAAAAAATATGGAGTAGCAAGCGAACTGGAACAGGTAAGCAGTTATCTTATAAGTGGCCTGTTGGTTTAGTTGTTAGTGGCTCCTGACTGTTATGCCGGAGATCGTGGGTTCGATTCCCACCTAAGAAAAATGTTTGTATGATAAGCACGATCATTACGTAGTCACCTACTGGGCTCAAACAGTTTAACGAGTTTACCATCGATTCGAAAAGAGAAAGAACTAGTGCTACGAGTCCTAAACCATCCTCGCAAGTCGTCGACGGCGCGCACTGTTCTCGCGCGCCTCAAGGAGTTGACAGCAACTCCAGGGGCCCAGTTGGGTCGAAACCTACTCCCCAGTAAGTTCTAGTTCCGAAAGGGAGGGTCGGTCCCTGTATGAAAGGCAAGAAGGAACGGGGTGGGTTTTTAGTCAATAAAAGTTTGATACTATGTCCCACTCCGCCCAAGAGCGGGGGTTTTCATTTTGATGATTTTTACCCATCAAAAATAAATAAAAAAGTGTTCCTAAAGTGTTCTACAATACACAAGAAGCTATTTTTAGTCCTTTCTTATCTTGTAGATATAGATGAGTATACACTCAAGGCAGGAATCTGGACATTCGTGTTTCCCCGCAAGTCACGGTGTAAGCACACATGCCCTGTTTCATATCGTTCAACCAGTCGACCCTGAGACTTGATATGACAAATCTGGGAACGCTAGCCTGAATACGAACATCTGTTAATGGCGCCAAATATTTAAAACAGGTTAAGCGTCGTACGCACCATCCATCTTGACGTACGTCCCGCCAAGGTCATACAAATTAAATCAGGACTGCTAGATGCAAAAAAGGGGATGGGAGGGAAGGGAAGGGGGATGGGGGGAAGAGGGATGGGGGGGAGGGGGTGATCGTACGACAATACAACTATTAATATTTTATGTCTTTTATACAGCATGTTAATTTGAATTTTTATATTAGACAATATTAATAATTATGATAGGTAAATCAAATACAATGTATACCTATTGTTCCCGATAAATAAAAAAATAAAAAATCATATGCCAAGGAAATTTTGAAACGAAAAGATCGTACAACGAAGAAGTACAAAGTTTTAATTAATAAAAAACCTTTTTATTAAAAAAAAAAATAACCGACTTCACAAAAAAATTTAATTGAATTTGAGGAGTTCCCTCGATTTCGCCAAGATTCTGGTGAATTGAAATCTGATGGTTCAATTAAATCTATGTATAACTAGCTGCTCCCAGCGGCTTCGCTCGCGTGATAGCAGAAAATTATCCCAAGGGAACATACTTCAGGGATAAAAAAGTATCCTACGTCCTATTCCAGGATATGGTCTATCCGTGTACCTACCAAGTTTTATCAAAATCGGATTTGCTATTTAGGCGCGAAGACGTAGCAAGCAAACAAACAAACTCACTTTCGCTTTTATAATATTAGTAAGGATCTGTGCCATCCAGCAGCTGGATAGTGCGTCTCCTACATCCAGCAACGTGGCCTTGGCGTGACGTACGTCAAGATTGATGGTGCGTACGGCGCTTTACATGGGAATCCTTGAATGCTGTTAATCACTTAATACATATTGCATAAACAGAAGAATCGATGACAGAAATGATCAATTTTGGGTAAGCAAACAATTACTGTAGACAAGCTGATGACACAAGATGACTTGATGATGTAAACCAAGCAAGGAAGACGTGAAGCAGATTGGTGCAAAATCTTGGAAAAGTTGTGTAAATTAAAGAATGATAAAAGCAGTGGTATTCGAAGACTTGTGACATTTACCAACCCGCACTGGCCCGCGTGGTGGAGTACGGCCTATTCTCTCGCATACAGAGGAGGCCTGAGTTTCAGCTGTGGTAACATTAAAAGGGTGATTATGTGTTATGTAAGAACAGTGGTAGTCGAGTGGCAATGGCCCCGATTTTCAAGTTGTAGGTCGAAGGTTCAAACCGAGCCAGATGCATTACTTTGTGTAACTTATTTCACTGTCAAATTGGTGAATGAAAACATCGTAAGGAAAACGGCATGTCCTAGAACAAAAAATTCAAAGACATGTGACATCTACCAACCCACACTGGGCTCGCGTGGTGGATCACGGCCCATTCCCTCTCCTAGAGAGAAGGCCTGAATCCCAGCATTACGCTATGCTAATGCTGTAGTTTGATATAATAATAATAATAATAAACGGGACAAGGGCAGGAAGATGATGAATATTAAACAACCATCACACAACGCGACACCGTCTAGTCCCAAGCTAAGCAGAGCTGATAAACATACTTATATATTTCTGAGTGACATAGGCTATATTTTAGGTGGAAATATACTTTCCATCAGGTGAGATAGCGGTCAAGCGCGAACCTATCAACAATGAAAAAAAAATGTTTAAATGATGAATTTCAATTAACCCTTCAGATACCGTCAATTAGAGACACAATAGTAAGACAATAGATGCGCGGCCACCGGTGGTCGCTTGGGGATTCATGAATTAAGACGGACAGCGGAGTCTTAGCAATAGGGTTCCGTTTTTATCCTTTAGGTAAGGAACCCTAAAAACTAGTGATTTTCAAAGATTTCTAAAACTCGTGCAAAGCTGGGGCGAGGCACTAGTTAAAGATAAACAAATAATTAGATATACAGTATTACTAATAAAGTTATCGAGTTGAAAACCGAATGCGTGATAAGTTTCCAATTACGTATTAGTGCGGTTACTGCAAGGACATTCGGTGTCATTGCGGTGTAGTAAGAGATCCGTTATATTGATACCTACACAGATAATGTTTATTTATTATGAATAATAGTTAGTAGCTACATGTCGTAACAAAGTGCTATTACAAGGTTTTTATTTAGTCATTATTTAAGACCTTTAATACCTGGTATCATTTACAGACACTTCTCTATACATCTAGCTTTTGCCCGCGCGGCTTCGCTCCCGCTCTTCCCTACTCTACTAACCTACTCTACCCTCCTCTATCCTACTCTACACTACCCTACCCTACTCTACCCTACTATACCCTACTCTACTCTACCAAACTTCACATAAACCATTTACTGAATAGTCCAAACAAAGCCTAAACATTTGGTTTGGATAGGTGAGCCCGTTCTTGAGTTATAAAATTACAACGAAAAGTGGCATTGATTTTTATAATTATACAACGTGTAACGAAAACCTGAAAAAGTTTGATCAGAATAACGAGCAATATCAGTTAAATCACTTTTTAATATAGGTTAAATTTTTCAAAACCTTTAATTCATGAATCCCCAAGCGACCACCGGTGGCCGCGCATCTATTGTCTTACTATTGTGTCTCTAATTGACGGTATCTGAAGGGTTAAAAAAAATGTTTTGTTTTTCATGGGGTGTCCTGAGGTTTTGCGCATTTAATGTTATACGTTGTATATCAATGTGGTGGCCAGATCATAGAAATTGATCATCTTCATGATACGGCCAAGTAAAACTGGCCAGATCGTTTTAAACGTTAAAGTTAGATGATATTTAAATCCTCAATTTGGCCCACTTTCCTTAAATCTTTTGTAATATTATCATAGAAATCCTACATCAATGATATGGCCAAACGAGGATTGTCAAAAGTAGGTCTTATAACAAAACAAAAAAACCAACCCTGCAAATCCCGCGGGACTGATGACTACGACCTCGCGGTTTGCGGGGCTGCGAGATCGCGATTTTGATGCGGAAAATTAGTTTCTTTCATTGAAGATCTTTCAACGACCTTCGTCAGGTCATCAGTCCGTGTGTTAAAATTTATGCAAAAAAGGCAAAAGAACCGTTACCAATCTCATCAACAACCTTGGAGTAACATAGCTGATGACATCAGACTCAGCTGACATTTACCGTGTACCAACGACTAGCTTTATCTTACCAAGCTTAGTATGATCACTAATTCGACGGATTCCGATTCATAATCATCATCATCATTTCAGCCGATAGACGTCCACTGTTGGACATAGGCCTCCCCCAAGTGTCACCACAAACATAGGCCTCCCCCAAGTGTCACCACAAACATAGGCCTCCCCCAGTGTCGCCACAAACAGAGGCCTCTCCCACGTGTCGCCACAATGAACGGTCCTGTGCTGCTCGCATCCATCGGCCTCCCCCAAGTGTCGTCACAATGAACGGTCCTATGCGGCTCGCATACATCGGCCTCCCCCAAGCGTCGTCTCAATGAACGATCCTGTGCGTCTCGCATCCATCGGGTTCCCGCAACCTTCACCAGGTCATCGGTCCACCTTGTAAGAGGCTTTGGAGGATTCTGATTAAATTTCAACTAATATCCACTCGTGAAGCTGAAGATAAAATGCTTCAGATTGAATAGAAGATTGCAATCTTATTAGTAATGACTTTGCGAGATTGATATAGACTCTAGAGCTTATCTATATTCAATCTAGTCTCTAATCTTTCTCTTTTAGACTAAGTGGTTAGCTGTGAGATTTTTACGACAGTGTAACTACGGTCCTGGAATGAAGGAACACCGGTTTTTATATGGTAGGAAATCATCTAATGAGTTCTCCCGATCTAAGGTGGTGAGAGCAGTAGACAGGACGGTTCATTGTGACGACACTTAGGGGAGGCCTATGTCCATTGGACGTCTTTCGGCTGAAATGATAATGATAATGATGACAGCCAAAAATGCAGTGGCTAAAGAAGCTTTAAGTGCCTGAAATTACTTTTTGGATGGAGTTTGTTGATCTAAAAATCAATTTAATCTCTAGTATTCTAATTTTAAAAATTCAGAATAGATTAAAGTAGTAGCTACAGGAAAGAGTTTTTATGAACGCGTTTTTGCTGACTGTATTTTTTTTATGTGCTAAATAAAAACCTCACCTAATAAAACACTATACAAAAGAGGAATAATGCTTAAATCTTCTGTAGAAAAGTGGAAGTGGCGGAACGTCGTTCTAAGAACTATTTTCTCATCATTTTTCTGTCCTTAGCCCGTGTTATTTGGGGTCAGCGCAACAAGTTTTCACTACACTGCGCACACGTGTGCCACACATGCCAATCTGGGCGCGTCGGTCTCCATACATTTTAAATGGAAACTAGACTTGCAGAGCTACATTTGGTCCTTCCTTTCATCCCCATAGGGTGTGAATTTAAAAAAATACGTTACGAACCTCTGTGCAAAATACGGTAGTGCGCCAAAAAATTGTGGGTACTAGATTCTACTTTTGTGTGCACTGTAATTCGACAGTACGTTAGTGCAGTATTACAGGGCCTCAAGGCTGCTAATACAATAGTGACAGAATGGTCTATCATTGACTTCATATTGTTGATTTAGGCAAGTTTTGTAATCTACTAATATGTCATTGTGACTTTCCAATGGTCAACCACTGACACTCCATTGAAACAAATTGCATTTGTAATCTCGTACATGAATGACAAGTGACAATCTGGCGTATGCGGTAGTCTGCTAACATTTTGACAGTTCCTTTGATCAGTGACCTACTATTAGAACGTCATTATGCAGTCCCTGCTTTTAATAAGCTCGATATTGTCATTTTACCACAACTCTATTACGAGACTATTGACCGATCAATGATCGATCATTATGAATTAGCAAATTACGTACTTTTATCAAAATAACAATGGGATCGTGTTGGAATGACGAGTTTATAAAAATAGCAGACTTAGGCCCCAGTAGTTTGACACTACCCTATCATACTCATTTGTCGAATTCACGAAGTACACTTATTTGACATTCCCAGATTTGTAGACGTACGTGATATTGCAGACATCTTTACTAATATTCCTCCCATATAGTGATATCCCAGGAGATATTAAACCTTCCGTTATAGAGAATCATTTGAGACAAGGTGGCTTTATGAAATAAAGCAGTAAGGATAGGTTGTTTCAGGAAAACTCGGAAACCGTCCTTCGTTTTTGATTAACTGAAGATAGAGAATATGCATTTTTTTTCATTAAAAAAAAAATATGCATACTAACTTTTATCCGCGGCTTCGCCCGCGTTTTTTAATATACTTTACTTATTATTTTTCTATGTCCGTCTCCAGGGTCCCAACTATCTCTGTACCAAAATTCATCAAAATCGGTTTTGCCATTTAGGCGTGAAGACGTAATAAACAAACAAACTCACTTTCACTTTTATAATATTAGTATTAGTAAGGATTATTTCTATTTCTATCAACGCCCAGCTCCCTTGGATGATTTTTACCCAACAAAAAAAACCCTTGGTCCTAGAATCCTGCAATTTGGCATGAAGCAAGGTCTAATAGTACAAGTATAGGATAAAATCTGAAATCAAAAAAGGTAATTTATAGTTACGTCACAAAATAAAACTTTTTTCGAGTTTCGGAAAAATCCTATCTCGAGGACGTTTCAAGAATTGAAATATTTAATAAGGTTTTGAACGAACCCTCGGTACGCGAACTCGACTCGCGTTTTATTTTTGTCGTTTTTTCTCACGTCTTACATTAAATTGTCATATCATCATCATCATCATCATATCAGCCGAAAGGCATCCACTGCTGGACATAGGCCTCCCCCAAGTGTCGCCACATCGACCGTTCCCGTGCGTCACGCATCCATCGGATTGCCGCGACCCTGCCCAAATTGTCACTTGATAGTAAGTTATTGACATAGACATTAACTCTTGAAATAGTGTACAGAAATGTGACTATTTTGTAAGGAGCAAGGAACTTTATATGCCCCTTTAACCTTCGGGGAGCGGGGACGCAACAAATTAAGATTTATACCAGCGCGAGAGTAATGTCCCTCTAGTGAATTAAAAACCTTTCTTCTCAACATGGAAGTATCTTGGAACTACTTCGCAGAGTATCCTTCAAATAGTCGCAAAGGTTCTCTGACAATGGTCTTAGCATTTTCAGAGAACTTAATATTCCACAACTATCACACAACGCCGTCTAGTCTCAAGCTAAGCAGAGCTTGTATTATGAGTACTAGACAACTGATAAACATACTTATATATTTCTAAATACATACATGTTATACATAAATTACACCCAGGCGAAGAACATTAATGATTATTACACAAACATTTGTCCTGGGTGGGAATCGAACCCCCTCCGGCATAGCAGACAGGGTCACTAACCACTAGACCAACAGGCCAGTCAAGGCAGTTAAGCCAGTTAGATGCTGATGCTGTTGTGGTTGCTGATTGACATCCGTAGACTCATAATAAGGTTCAGTTGAAAACCAGCGTCAGGCAACTGCTACGTAGTGGCCTGGCACTATACTGAACTGGACCTGTATTTTTAAAATTCTATAATATTGTAATTTCATTGTGTGTTTTTATGTGCCAAATAAACCTGTTTTCTTTCTTTCTTTTCTTAGTTAGAGGGTTGAAGAATAGTTTGTAGACACTTAGTGTCGCTGCACATGGACCACATGCCACAGCCACAAAACGCCACCATATTTCCTGTAGTTTTCATACATTCTATATATGGATGATTTAGACAATCGTAGTGAAACACGGTACACTTTATTTTTATCCTTGTACTTATGTTAAGAAATACAAATAAAGGCCGTTTAATGTTACATAAGCAGATTTTTGGCAAATATTAACCCCCTCCCTCTCTTTCGTCAGCAAAAGTAAATCAAATCAAATCAAATCAAAAACGTTTATTTCAAATAGACCAATTACAGGCACTTTTGAATTGTCAAAATGTCGGTCAGTCAAACAAGCAAGTGAAGCTAAATTGCACGTTCCAAAGAGTAGATCTCTATGGAGAAGAACGTGCAAGAAACTCCATGGACACTCTTTTAAATCATATGTGTTACATATAGTGTTTACTTACATATTTCTTGTTGCTTCTATTATGTGAGCACAATGTAGATAATAATAAAAAAATATTAAAAGATAAAAACTGGATTAAGCTACTGGCAGCTAAGAGATGACCAGTAAACAAAGCCCTCTCCCCACGCTTACGTAAACATTGGTACCTATACACGCATTTTTCAATGTGCTCTGGCACGTGGCTCTGGTTTCGTTATTAACCCTTCAGATACCGTCAATTAGAGACACAATAGTAAGACAATAGATGCGCGGCCACCGGGTGTCGCTTGGGGATTCATGAATTAATTTATGAGCAGTAGTTGTCGAGTCTAGAAATAAGGAATAGGTTTGAAAAATGGGCAAATTAACAGTCTTTAGACCATGACTCTTTTCCTTTACTGACTATGTTTTAGTATAGATAAACCCAAATGTCCAGATGTTCTTTGGGCTATGTATGAGTGAAGCTGAAGGGGTAACCAGACAGTTGCAAACAAGCGTTGCAACCAAGGTCACCTTTTTTTCGGTGGGCAAAAATCATCATTATGACAACCCCCGCTCTTGGGTGGAGCGGGAGATAGTGTCAGACTCTAACTGACTAAAAACCCCATCCCGTTCCTTCTAGCCTTCATACCGGGGCTCGAGTTCCTTTCGGATAACCCCGACCCCAGTAGGCTTCGACCCCTGTCGCTGACAACTCCTTGAGGCGCGCGGGAACAGTGCGCGCCGTCGACGTCTTGGGAACCAAGGGCACCTTGGTTGAAGCTTGGTTTATGTTACTGCTACTTGGATGTAAACCACGCGCCAACACGTTCGGTGGTTGGGAAAACGCGCTTCCCAACCAAGGTTATTGAAGGTCATGGATTACAACTGCTGTCTACACGGATTGAAACTAGCAAGGTCACCTTGGTTGGAACGCTAGTTTGCAACCGTCTGGTCACCCCTATAGTTTAAAAAGAAACCATAGATTGTTATGTGAAAAAGATGGTCAAGACCAAAAACAAAGCGCACTATTATGAGAAGCCTATGCCACGGCCTATGCCTCGAATCATCTCAATGACAATACATACTGAGTGAAAGTGTAAACAATAACTTTAATGAGTCACGGTTTATCTCTGTGACATTTGCGACAAATACGGAATTCTTATTTATATTGCAATCTTGTTGTTTGAAGTAAATAAACAATATTCTGAGAATTTTCTCAACTTTTTTTTTATTATTGATAGGCTTTCGATTGACCATCATCATCTGACCTGAAGGTAAGCGATGATGTGGTCGACGAGGGAGCACACTTACCTAGAAGTAACCTATTCACTCTTGACTTAAAGACCGCTAAGTTGTAGCTATCAGGAAACAGACTCCGGCAGGGAATTCCACTCCTTGGCTGTACGCACAATAAATGTGTTCCCAAAACGCTTTGTGTGTATGGGTGGGATGTCTACCATGTACCGGTGGCGCAACGCCGTACGTCTAGTGGTCCATGAATTAGATTATGCAATTCCAGTGCACACTCCCCGAAATTTAACGATAGAAAACCGACAGGCTAGCAACTCGGCAGCGATAAGTAAGCTGCTATAGTTTAGTGTGTCTGAGGCGCCCAGATCGGCGTGGGTGTCACACGTGTGAGCAGTGTAGTACTATCTATAGTGATAGCGTCACAGGACCAAATGGAAGAAAATCTTGTTACTCTAACCCCATCGATCACTAATATACCAGTGATCGGTAGCTGATCACAAACAGCACGGGACAAGGACAGAAAAATGTTGATGAGAAAATAATTCTTAGAAAATGACGATGTGCCTCTTCCATTTTTCTACAGAAGAGTTCTGTAGAAAAGTGTCAGGGAAGAAAGATTATATTATTTTTGTCAACGACTTATGTTCTATAAAAAGATCTGAGTATACATGTAGATGGATGGAGAGGGAGAGAAAGGCCGAAGAAAAGATGGATTGATTATGTGAGGAGTGATATGAAAGAAAAGGGAGTTAATGATAGTCTGACGGGTGACAGGACGAAGAAGAAAACGTGTTGCGCCGACCGCAAGTAATATGGGATAAGGGTAGGAAGAAGAAGAAGACTTATATTCTAGTGATAAACGAGCAAGTTCATGGAAACAACTTTCGCTGCAGCGCTACATTGGTATTAAGTCGTCTAACAGCAGCATTATTAAAACATACAGCGCTAAGATAGCTTCTAGAGGATACTTCTTTCGCGACCAAAATGTCTTTTTTTTTTTCTGTCGACGGGGAAAATCATCATTGACGAAACCCGCTCTTGGGTGGAGCGGGAGACAGTGTCAGAGTCTTACTGACTAAAAACCCCGCGCCGTTCCTTCTAGCCTTCATACCGGGGCTCTAGTTTCCTTTCGGATAACCCCGACCCCGGTAGGCTTCGACCCCGATGGGCCCCTCCTGTTGCTGACAACTCCTTGAGGCGCGCGGGAACAGTGCGCGCCGTCGACGCCTTGGCTCGGTCCGGACAGTTACCAGACGATCGGACAGCGAGCTACCCATGGCTCGCCGTCCGCGAGCCCGCGTCTACGGTGGCCGGAAATCGGGATCGGAATCCCGGCGGCGGCGGTGGGGGCGCCGTTGCCTGATGCGGTCTGCCTCCTCCTTTGCTAGCATTACTGCTTCGCAGAAGGAGGCGACCGCCTGCCACTCCTCCTCGCTCCGGACCATGGCCTGAACCAAGGCCCGGCGCGAGAGGTCTCCGCCGCCGATCACCCCCACGAGGACACGGCGTTGCTCCGCCCAAGCAGGGCACACCTCAACTGTGTGCTCCACCGTGTCCTCCGGGCGTTCCGCACAGTGGCGGCACCCGGGCGTCTCTTCCGCTCGAATCCGATGCAGGAACCTCCCGAACTTGCCATGTCCGGTGAGGACCTGCGTCATGCGGAAGGTAAGGACGCCGTGAGGTCTTTCCAGCCACGCCTCAAAGAGGGGACTTACCGCCATAACGACCAAAATGTCTGAAGCGCCATGAATTTCGTGGCACTTACGCGTTTCGTTCAACATAGTGCAATGTTCAAGGTGACGGACTACATTACACCTAAGTCGACAGAAGTGAGTGTTCGGAAGGCCTAATCTAGTGCGTAGTACATAATATCGATGTTTTCTATCTTCTCAGTCATCGTGAATTTCCGAGAAACGTCTTTGGATATAAATTAATCCTTTTCGTGAGCCCACACACGTCATTGTTCGTTACAATCACGAAAGCTATTTACCGACCACTTTCGCTATCACTTCTCCGAATATATTTAAGCGAGTATATACATATATAGGTACATCTATATATGTCATAGTCGTTGGCAATATTATCACGAGGTAAATAGTAGATTAATATGAGTAAGATTTTAATTGACTGGTGGGTTTTACCCACTTTTTTGGGTGGGTAAAAGTCATCCAGATGACAACCCCCGCCCTTGGGCGGAGTGGGTGATAATATCAGACTTTTACTGACTAAAAAGCCACCCGTTTCCTCTAGCCTTCATACCGGGGCTCGAGCTCCCTTTCGGATAGTCCTGGCCCTAGTAGGCTTCGACCCAGCTAGGTCCCTTGCCGTTGCTGACAACTCCTTGAGGCGTGCGGGAACAGTGCGCGCTGTCGACGACTTGGGCTCGGTCCGGACAGTTACCGGACGGTCGGACTGCGAGCTACAGAAGAAGACCCTTGGCCCCAGTAGGCTTCGCCCCTGCTGTTGCTGACAAGAAAACTCCTTGAAGCGCGCAGGAACAGTGCGCGCTGTTTGCATGTCTGCATGACTTGGGCTCAGTCTGGACGGTTACCTAAGCTTTTTTCCAGTTGCACTTTGCGTTCCAGGGCCAGTGTTAACTCTTTCGAATAAATTCGCAGCCCACAGAACACCACCCTTTGTTTTAGGGGGGAAATCATCAAATGACTGCTCCCGCTCTTAATGTATCAACCTTTTACTGATTAAAACCCATTTCGGTGTTCCCTTTTGGACGAACTAACGGTAGAAGCACAATCCTGCGCTCCAGAACTCAAGGAGGAAATGTTTGCGGAAAAATACATCCAAGCTGATGTAGGAGAGAACTGGTCACGTCGCATGAAAGCAGTCAGAGTGATGGGCGAAGCCAGTCACGACTCAAATCGAGGTCGACTGCGGCGAAGGTGGTGTGATGATCTGATCATATTCGCGGGGTAAACTTAGCCAGAGATCGCCCTAGAAAGAGAGGTTTGAATGATGAAAGGGGAGGCTTTTGCCCAGTAATGAGATACAGTTCATCAAAACCAATAATCAAATAAAACTATATAAAAGTAAGTAAATCCTCACCACTAGTGAAAGCCGGTGGTGCGGGGGCGGCGGAGGCAGCCTCGACGGCCGCCGAGACACCGCGCACGTCTCCTTCTGCGAACACACCATCATACTTGTTACTACTACTATCTATTATAATATTAACATATACCTAATAAACACATCTTGAAAGTAGTATGTGCAGAATCGGCTACAAAATAGATTTCAGTAATTTTTTAAACTGGTAACTTTTAATTGTCGCAAAGGAAAATGCTTCCTGGATAAAAGGCCGGCCGGTTGCGGTACGTTAACAGTCCGACAAGTGCCGGAATTGAAAACGTGTCTGGCTGCCGTGCGTTTGTATGCCTGAGATGCGCTATTCAAGACCGAATTGAACACGTGGTGCTTGCGACGTTGCCGTCCTGTTGTCGCCGATCCGCCGCACGGTTGCCGCGCCACGCGCACAAAGCGCGTGGCGCGGCATGAAAAACAAGATCGTTCGTACACACCACGTCTAACGCACCACATCCGCACGGCAGCAGATCGTCAAAAAACGCATAAATTGGAAGCACCCTTAAAATATTCATGTACTTCGAACATTTAACTTGAAACTTTGTCTCGTGTTAAACTTTCGAGGACTTTCATTATCGAGTTAAGTCGTGTCAATAACTTTATGTAGGTATGTGATCTACATTCTTGTACCCACGTTGTTAACTTACAATTTGACTCTCAATGAGTCCTCAAACGCCTACAACAAGTTCACGTACTCATTAACAAGTAATTACGTGTTTATACGCCTACGCTAGTACGGTGAAATTGTTCGTGGAAAGCAAAATTGTTGGATTCTGAGAAGATTTTAAGTGGGTAGTTTGGGCGTAGGTTTTTCCTGAAATCGAGAATATATTAGCTAGAAAACCACTTTTACATTGAGCACTAAATCGGTTGCCGCTGTAAACGCAACTTACCGAAATGGGATGCGAGTGTCGAAGTGGAGCGCAGTTTCAGTGTCATATGTATTTTAACTGTATTTTAATAACTACAATACTTATTATCGCATGGGAAACTCGAACGAGTCGCGCGGATGCTCGCGGCGCCTCGGGAATTCCGGTGAATTCTATAAACGGAGCCTTCTCTACCGAGCGGGTCACTGCGCTTCGCTGCCCTTCGCCGCTCTTTCGGTGTGAGTTGACCCTAAAGCTCCTCGCTCACGCCACTGCGGTTTTTTATAGCGATACTGTCGCGCGTTTTGTATACGCGCTACAGCATCACTACTCATCATCATCATCAGCCTTTTTAATGTTCCCACTGCTGGGACTCAGGCCTCTTCTCTAGGAGAGGGAATGGGCCGTAATCCACCACGCGGGCCCAATGCGGGTTGGTGGATGTCACATGTCTTCGAATTTTTGGTTCTAGGACATGCCGGTTTCCTCACGATGTTTTCCTTCACCGTTTTGAGAGCAGTGGTGATGAAATAAATTACACAAAGTAATGCGCCTGGCTGGGTTCGAACCCGCAACCTACAACTCGTAAGTCTGGGCCATTTCCACTCGGCCACCACTGCTCTATCTGCATCACTACTAACGCGCGTTATTCGCATTTGCGACGCGCTACAGTATCACGACTGGGCTTAAAAGGATCAACCTTTTTGCAGCAGTTTGTTGATCTTGGTACTTCGAAGGTAGTAGGAATAGTTCACCAATGATGGAACGGGCTGGATCGGATTCGTAATACCGAAGCACACTCTTCGAAATCTAACCGATAGATGACAGACAAGCAGGCAACTCATCGTCGATTGCAATGAAGAATTGAGTATTGATTCTTCGAGTGCAGTCTAGTACGAAACGGTTTGTCTGTTTGTACACGGAACACCGATAAACCGTGCGTGCGGTTGGTAAAACTGATACAGTTTTACACAGTGTTTCGTGTAAAAATTGGCCTCTGCAAGCAAAACTGTGGTGAAGCCTGAGCATGTCGTAGGTCCATAATATTTATTTATGTTCATAAAGCATGAAGCACTCGGATGCAATCCAGCGTTCCAACAGAGGTCACCTTAGTGGGAGCTGGGTTTGCCTCCACGGATTGTGTTGCGGCTATACGGATCTAATCCACGCGCTAATACGTTCATAGATCAATCACTGCGGTCGAAACTGCGGTTGGTAAAACGCACTCGCCATCCAAGGACGCTAAAGGTCATAGGATTACATCTGCTGTTTACACGGATTGAAACTAGTTAGGTCACCTCTATTGCGACGCTGGATTCCAACCGTGTGGTCCATGCTTAAGGCGATTATCACACTGCCTCACACCACGCAGCGTAACGCGTGAATGCGTGTTTTAACGTTGCTTGTAAGTATCTCCGTTTGTATAGAAAACACGCACAGTCCAACCCACCGAAAATGCATCTACGCGCGTTCATGCAGATCACGCGCCTACAAGCGGAGAGACATGCGCACACGCGCGTGAGTGCGGGGCGACACGCAGGGTATATGGCACACTGAGTCTCGTAGTGTCAGATCACGCGCCTACAAGCGAAAAGACATGCGCACACGCGCGTGAGTGCGGGGCGACACGCAGGGTATATGGCACACTGAGTCTCGTAGTGTCAGATCACGCGCCTACAAGCGAAAAGACATGCGCACACGCGCGTGAAGGCGGGGCGACACGCAAGGTATATGGCACACTGAGTCTCGTAGTGCCAGATCACGCGCCTACAAGCGGAGAGACTTGCGCACACGCGCGTGAGTGCGGGGCTACACGCAAGGTATATGGCACACTGAGTCTCGTAGTGCCAGATCACGCGCCTACAAGCGGAGAGACATGCGCACACGCGCGTGAGTGCGGGGCTACACGCAAGGTATATGGCACACCGAGTCTCGTAGTGCCAGATCACGTGCCTATAAGCGGAGAGACATGCGCGCACACGCGTGAGTGCGGAGAGACATGCGCACACGCGCGTGAGTACGGAGAGACATGCGCACACGCGCGTGAGTGCGGAGAGACATGCGCACACGCGCGTGAGTGCGGAGAGACATGCGCACACGCGCGTGAGTGCGGGGCGACACGCAACGTATATGGCACACTAAGTCTCGTAGTGCCAGATCACGCGCCTACAAGCGGAGAGACATGCGCACACGCGCGTGAGTGCGTGGCGACACGCAAGGTATATGGCACACTGAGTCTCGTAGTGCCAGATCACGCGCCTACAAGCGGAGAGACATGCGCACACGCGCGTGAGTGCGGGGCGAGGGCGACACGCAAGGTATATGGCACACTGAGTCTCGTAGTGCCAGATCACGTGCCTACAAGCGGAGAGACATGCGCACACGCGCGTGAGTGCGGGGCGACACGCAACGTATATGGCACACTGAGTCTCGTAGTGCCAGATCACGCGCCTACAAGCGGAGAGACATGCGCGCACACGCGTGAGTGCGAAGAGACATGCGCATACGCGCGTGAGTACGGAGAGACATGCGCACACGCGCGTGAGTGCGGAGAGACATGCGCACACGCGCGTGAGTGCGGGGCGACACGCAAGGTATATGGCACACTAAGTCTCGTAGTGCCAGATCACGCGCCTACAAGCGGAGAGACATGCGCACACGCGCGTGAGTGCGGAGAGACATGCGCACACGCGCGTGAGTGCGGGGCGACACGCAAGGTATATGGCACACTGAGTCTCGTAGTGCCAGATCACGTGCCTACAAGCGGAGAGACATGCGCACACGCGCGTGAGTGCGGGGCGACACGCAAGGTATATGGCACACTGAGTCTCGTAGTGCCAGATCACGTGCCTACAAGCGGAGAGACATGCGCACACGCGCGTGAGTGCGGAGAGACATGCGCACACGCGCGTGAGTGCGGGGCGACACGCAAGGTATATGGCACACTGAGTCTCGTAGAGCGCCATGTGTGATTTTGGATTAAATTAGTCAGAGCCTGCGTCTACAAAACGCAACTACGCTCGTAGGTGCGTTGACACGCAACTTGCAGCGTGATACGTAGCAGTGTGATAACCGCCTAAGGTAACACAGTCATAACTTACCCAAACAAACACAGTGTCCTTTTGAGAACAGATGGCAATTAATAGTAACTAGATACCAGATGTAAGATCGCAAGTAATGAGTCATGTACGCCCACCGCGACTTTGAAAGTGAACTTAAAAGGAGCTTACAACATAGAGTACAGTATTAGTCGAGTTGTAAGCCGGGGTTTTGACAGCAATTTTTAGATAGTACTAGTTGTCTCCTACGGTTTTACCCGCGTCTTTGGCTACTACTCGATTCCCGTGGTTTGTGGCCTGATGTTAGTATACAAGGTGTAAAGGATAGATCTCCGCAAACTTTAAGCTCGCTCGGTAGACGAAAGTTAACAATCTTCTACAATTTTCTTTAAAAAATTCTGCCTCTCCATACATACTGTCCAGTCAAGATCATAATTTTGTATGGAGGTCTTGGTTATGGAAAAGAAATCTTCGAACGATACGTTCTTGAGATTAGCGCGTTCAAACAAATTCTTCAGCTATTAATTTCTTAAAATATATGAGTACGTTCTTACAAGTACACAGTTTCAGTAAGGGTTGAAAAACTCCAAAGTTCAAAATTGCTTTATTTACTTGGATAGTACACTAGGTTTTTTTTTCCAAATCCATACCAATATTACAATCGAGATGTTGAATGAATGTTGAGATGAATGTGTGGTGTGACGAGAAGGGATAAAATGAGAAATGAGTATATTAGAAAAGGTTGAAAGTGGCGCCAGTGACTGAAAAGTTCAAAGGAAATCGTTTGTCTTGGTATGTTCATGCAAAGAGGAGGGATAAAAAGCATTTTACTAAAAGAGTTCTGAGTATGCATGTGGATGGTTGGAAGGGGAGTGGGAGGTCAAAGAAAAGATGGATGGATTGAGCAGAGTGACATGAAAGAAAATAAAGTTTGTGATACTATGCCGGGTAACAAGATAGAATGGAAGAAAAAATCGTGTTGCGCCGACCCCAAATAAGACGGGACAAGGGTAAGAAGATGATGACTATGACTAATATTATACTTGTAATTATGTCATGATATTTGCAAAGGAACTCCAAGAAAAGACACAATACATAAAATTCTGAGTTGCAATAAATTAAGAACAAATAAATATACTCACGACGTGAACAGAGAGCGTAGGTGCGGACTTCCCGAGTGCGGACCTGCGCATACGCACGAGGTTCGACAGCCGAGGAGTTTTCGTTGCATCTGTAACAACGGATATTTATCTATTAATTTATATACCACATAAACACTTAAAATCGAAAAGAACAAATACAAATAGAAGAGCACAAAGGTGCTGCTTATTTTGAAAGAAACTTCTTCTGGTAGGTAGACCTACGACTGGAGTGTTGGGTGACGGTGAAGTGCACTAGTTTATTAAGAGCTTATTCACTAGCCTTGAAGACACCCCATAATCGGACGAGAAGCCACCAGAGACCAGCATGCAAAGACCGCAAAAGGAGTCCGATTTAGAAAACTGTACGTTTTAATGTTTATAATATTCCACAACTATCACACAACGCCGTCTAGTTCCAAGCTAAGCAAAGCTTGTGTTATGGGTACTAGACAACTGATAAACATACTTATATATTTCTAAATACATACATATTATAGATAAATTACATCCAGGCACAGAACAAATGATAATGATCATGCTCATCACACAAACAGTAAATGTTTCGTAAATTTAATGTTTGAGTGATGAGCATGAAAATGAAAAATGTAAATGGTCATGGGTTCGATTCCCACCCAGGACCAATTTTGTCCTGGGTGGGACACAACCTCCAGCACTATCAAAGCCACAATCCAATACACCAACTGGCCAGTCTAAGTGCAAAGTGATATTACTATAAAAGTATATTTATCTTGTACTAGCTTTTGCCCGCGCGGCTTCGCTCCCGCTCGTCTCTACTCCACACTACTATACCCAACTCTACCCTACTTTACCCTACTCTACGGGTCTGTAGTCGTTTGGGCCCGCGCGGCTTGGGTCCGCGGGATCAATCGATCCAGTCACATTTTGAATGGGTCGATTGGACCCATTCCCCATTTTTATTATAAGTACAGTCACGGTAGAAAGTCGTTACTATTAGTTTTATTTTATGACTTAAAATATGTATATAAAAGTGTATAATTGTATGCGCTGCTGAATGGGTCGCACACACCTTGGATGTTATCTTGAAATGATAGTCACTGATAGCTGAATAAGATCAGATTTATTGCGTAACTTACCATATATGAATGTAGTGTGAATGATCGTTAATGAGTACAATTGTCTGTGAATGCTAATTGCGTACTGTCGCTTTACAATATAATTTGTTCAACGCGATGAAATAGTGCTGAACTGCATAACGCGAAGGCCATGTACGGCACATGACTCGTACATATTCCCAGCGAGAGAAAGACGTGAGTGGATGATGATGAGTTTACATTAAGTTTACCCTTATAAATTTCACACAAGTTACAATGTATGACTTAAATCTATGCTTAGATATAAATTGAATGCTAATCACGAAGGTCATGCGTAGGTGTTCTCTTGTGGCGCTTAATGCTGCTAAGCAAGTTTGAAAAGTTCCTTAGTTCGACACCCTCTTCTTGTGACTGATTTGCCTCCATTGTGCGTGACGTTGGCTCGATGACGGGATTCGCGTGTTGTCTACGCGCCGACACTTGCGGTGGCTGCGTATCCGAGTTCGACTGTAAGTTGGCGCTCCTCCGCCTACGACGAAAAATCCACCGCCCAAGATGTACTGCCACTACTAACACAGCGCCTGCCACTAACACATAGATTGCCGTATATTGATGTACATCGTGGCTCGATATTCCTGTGTCGATGGCGTTTTCTGCTTTCATTTGCTCGATTTGTTCCTTGATGTGCCGCAATGCGGTTTGATGATCTGTTATATTGAGTTCAAATTGTGGCAGAGAAACGTTGATAACGTGATTGATAGGTGGGATTTGCTGTGATTCAAGATCAGCGGCTGTTTTGATTTCCGATTGTCGCAGCTTATGGGAAAAAACAGTGAAGTCTTCGCCTTTAATTACGCAATCTGAATCCAGTGTGATGACCCCTGCTTTCGCGATTTGTATTGCGGTAATCTGATGCTCGCATATGACACGAAGTGCGCATTGTCCGCAACAATAATAAAGGTATGTATTTATGTGATTCAATTCCATCCAATTATTATGGCACGCTGCTATATTTGTAAGACACCTGTTTGTGCTTTTGTCCTTGATACACATGCTATCTTCTGACTTGAACTGGAAGATGGGTTTTCTCGAGTGACAGAGATTGGTTGACTCATCGTACTGGACGCACTGTTGTATGTCTCTTGTTGTCATTGTCAGATAGGTGTCTTTGCGTAAATTAATCGCGATGTAATCTGAGATAGGCACGACGGCGACCGTAGTATTTCCCTGTTGTTGTGGAATCGATATCAGCTGATATAGGTCATAGCTCTCTCTGTTGACAAGTGGTATTCTGATTTCAAACAGGAGGTATTGCTGTGTTACCCTCGCTCTGACCTTCAGAAGATGGTAAATTTTTGGTAGTTCAGTTTGGATATTTACTATCGGTAAGGATAAATCTCGCGATAATTGTCCTGAGATTATGCCGAGTTGGTCTCTTAACTGCTTTGGCGATAGTAGATGAGTGCTGAACATTCCATGATGAATATCTGTTATTGTGTCGATCATTGTGTCTTGTATGGACTTTAGTTTGTTGAGCATATTTGTTGCTATGATGGCGGAGAGTGCCAGCTCATTCATAACCTCTTGTTCTTGCAGGTTTTTCTTCAAGATGTTAGTGGTCGTCGTAAGATTGTTCAAATGTTGATTGATGGCTTTGTGCTGCCGATTGATTGACTCTTCAGTTCGTTTGAGTAAATTATATTCTGCTTCTACCACTGAAGTCTGATTTTTCCACAGTTGCGCCAAGTGATTTTCATTTCTTTTTATGAGGGAAATATCGTTCTGATATTGATCGGCGAAACGTTGATCTAGGACTCCAAATAAGCTGTTAGCGACGTAGCCTACCCCGTCGATGAGGCCTCGCCGCCTTCGTGTGCGTTCTTCAAAATGCTGATTCAGTAACATTCCATTGTAGTACTTCAGTTCGTCATGTGAGTGACGTAGCTGAAGTAGGATGATGTCACAAAGTACTTTGTTTGTATCTCTTTCACAAACACCGTTTATTTGTTTCAGATATTTGTCAAAAGTTTCTGTACCGTCCCAATAAGGGTTCATGTCATAATACACGATGAGTTTCCATTCGTCGCGAATAAACTGCATGCTTGAAATTCGGTCAAAATAGAGTGCTTTGTGTATTGATGTCATAGTATATGGAGATGCCGTTTGCTCGTGGCCGAAGACTGCTGCAATGAAGAGAAATAATGTGACTAAAGTTGTTATGAGATTAGACACCATTCCAGCTTGCCGTTTTGATTGTTTGAGTTTTGCCTTGATATTCTGCCTGTTGCTGTCCGGCATTGGCGTTTCTCCTGTCTGATGGGTTTTTGCCTTGGAGTCAGATACTAGAACCGACAGCTTAATCACTGGCCGTTTGATGTACCCGTTTTTCGATTTCAAAGTAACTACCCTAACTAGTCCGTCGGAACCGGGATGGAGCTCCGTGACTCTGCCTAGAGCCCATCTTCCCACAGGGAGGTTAGGCTCGTGAATTATGACGACGTCGTCCACTTTGATGTTGTCATGAGGTCTCGTCCATTTGCTCCTTGGTGAAAGTACAGCGAGATATTCTGATTGCCACCTCTTCCATATATCTTCGAAAATTTTCTGAGTCCTATTCCACCTCGTCCTTTCATCTTGTTCGGTGTCCAAGATGGTCAGTATGGGGCCGCAGCTCAAGAAGTGTGCCGGAGTCAGATAGTTCAAATCATCTGGGTCTTCTGTGAGTGCTAACAGCGGTCGACTATTGAGGCATGCTTCGAGTTGAGCCAGTAAAGTGCTGTATTCCTCGAACGTGAGTTTCTGCTCGCCAACGACACGTCGAAGATGATGCTTCAAACTTTTTACTGCTGCTTCCCACAGGCCTCCTGCGCTTGGCCAGGCGGGAGCGTTAAAATGCCACTGGATTCCCATCTCGTTGATCTCTGTATAGAACTCGTCGTTCAATGTCTTGCGCAATTCTGCTTGCAGTGCTTTATTGGCTCCAACAAAGTTGGTGCCGTTATCGCTGTAGATGTGATGTGGCTTGCCCCGTCGTGACGACATGCGTTTTAAGGCTGCCAAAAATGCTGATGAACTTAGGTCTGATACGAGTTCGAGATGCACAGCTTTGGTGACCATGCACACGAACACCGCGATGTATCCCTTGTTTGTCTTAACTCCTCGCCCTTTGTTGAGTTTTACGTCAACGTACCCTGTGAAGTCTACGCCGGTGTGCTGAAAAGGACGCGAAGGGTTGCTCCGAGGTTCAGGTAAGTCCCCCATCATTTGCTTTTGTGTGACTGCTTTATGTTTCTTACACGTAGTGCATGCATGTAAGCGCTTCTTCACAGCTCTGTTTCCGCCTAGTATCCAGTAGCTCTGTCTAATATGTGCGAGCGTAGTCCGAGCCCCCGCATGAAACGTGTGGCGATGGGCTTGGTCAATGATAAGGTCGGTGACGTGGTGGCAATGCGGGATGATTATTGGATGCTTCATATTTTCGTCAATATTTGCATGCTTGAGTCTGCCTCCCACTCTCAAAAGTCCGTCTTTGTCCAAAAACGGATTTAGGCACAAGATCTTACTTTTGCAATGTACTTGCTTCTGTAGCCGTAGTTGGCTTATTTCTTCAGAAAATTCCACTTCTTGTACATATTTTATTATCATATGTTTTGCAATTTCCAATTCGCTTGCATTCAAGTAATTAGAGCGCTCGCTGTGACGTCGCGTGGTACGTAGCACCCATGCAAGTACGCGCACGGCTCGTGTCATGTTGCTGTTTCTTTGTAGTATGGCCTGTATGACGTCATCGCTTTGAGGTTGACGAGTTGTGACGTTGCTTTGTATTGATTTTCGCTGCTCTTGATCTGTGACGTAGTTAGTCTTCTCTGATACTAATGATTCTTCGAATCCGGAAAGAAAATGTGGGCCGTTCCACCATAACTTGTGTTGTCTCAGTTGTTCTGTTGTGATGCCACGGCTGGCACAGTCAGCTGGGTTGTCAGCTGATTTTATGTAATACCAGTTGTCTGGTGGTATGACGTCTTTGATTCGTGCGACTCTGTTCGCTACAAATGGTGTTCAGCGATTGATATTGCCTTGAATCCATCCAAGAACTGCAGTGGAATCACTCCAACCAAATACTTTGATTTTGTGTCCGTTGAGAGCTTGCTGTATTTTCTGCATAAGCGCCGAAAGCAGATGCGCCCCACTTAGCTCTAGCCGTGGTAATGTGAGCTTTTTGTTTTCTGGCACTAGTCTTGTTTTTGCAGCGACGAGCGTAATGTTTGTGCCGTATTTACAATATACAACACATGCATATGCATTTATTGATGCATCACAGAAACCATGTAATTGAATGGTGACTTGGTCTCCAATCTGATACCATCTTTGAATCCTGAACTGACTGATGATTTCTAGGTCTTCTTTGATTTTTTCCCACTCTGTGCTGACTTGAACCGGAAGCTGGTCGTCCCATTGAATGTTCGAGAGCCAGACTCTCTTGAATAAAAGTTTTAATTTTATTGTAACCGGAGCTAACCAACCGAGTGGATCAAATATCTTAGAAATATCTGATAGTAGTGAGCGTTTTGTATGTTTTTCAGATGGTTTTGTTTTGTTTATTTTGAGCTCAAATGAGAAATTGTCTTCCTTGGGGTCCCATTTCAGTCCGAGTGCCTTTGTTGACTCAGCTTGCTTGAAATCGAAGGATGACTGATTTGAAGACGCTCTGCTGACGTTTTGAAGTAATTCTTCGCTGTTTGATGACCATTTACGTAAGTTGAAACCTCCCGACTGTAGCAAACGGATCAAGTCATCTTGTAGTTGCTTGGCAGATGATAACGTGAAACTTCCGCTAACAAGGTCATCCATATAGAATTCTTCTTGCAACGCTTGAGCTGCTCTGCTTTGCTGATACTTGTGACCTTCATCAACTGCCAACTGTTTCAAAGTCATCATGGCTAAGAAAGGAGCTGCTTTCATGCCGTAAGTGACTGTCGTGAGCTGATATTCACGTAGCCGTTGGTCTGGAGAACTCCTCCATAGTATCTTCTGATAAGCTTGATGTTCAGTGTTACAAAGTATCTGTCGATACATTTTTTCGATATCAGCCGTATACGCGAACTGATATTGTCTCCATCGCAAGATCAATGACATGAGGTCTTGCTGTAAGTTCGGGCCCCGCTTCATGAGGTCGTTCAACGTGTAACCCGTGGAAGTTTTCGCTGATGCGTTGAATACTACTCTTAGTGCTGTGGTTGTAGAATCGGCGCGTTGAACGCAATGATGAGGTAAGTAGCAAGACGGTGCTGCGTCACTAGTACACTCGACCATATGATTTAATGCTTGATATTCGTGAATGAATTGTTTGTATGTTTCTGCCAATTCTGCTTGTTTGCTGAATTTCTTTTCAAGCTGACGGAATTGTCCCATTGCCATGGGTTTTGAAGCTCCTAGTCTTTCTTGAAAATTTGGTTCGAACGGCAGCTCAACAATGTAACGCCCTTCTTCATTGCGAGTTGTTGTACTTTTGTAGTGCTGTAAGCAATCCAGATCGTCCTGTGACATTATTGAATTTTCTGCTATGTCTTCAACTGTCCAAAATTGTTTGATGTCGTCAATGTGGTTTATCACCACATTACACTGGAATGTTGTTTGCACGTTTCCGCATAAAATCCAGCCCAGACGTGTTTGTTGTGCAACTGGTTGCGATCTTTCGTGCCTGATGATTCCTTCTTGTATAATGTTGGAATATACCTCGGCCCCAAGTAAGATGTCTACTGGGCGACTCTGATGAAAATCTGGATCAGCCAGCGTTATATTTTCCAAAAATGTCCATGACTCTGGCTTATTGAACGATTTGTTTGGCAAATTGTTGATCAAATTGCGCATAATTAGTACATTGGTGTCAAATGTATAATCCCCGTGAATGGCATGGCACGTGATTCGTAAGACACCTTTGCAGTTATTTTCCTTAGCTCCGACACCAAATATGACTCCTTTGCATCGGCCACGCGGTAATCGAAGCTTTTGTGCCGCCTTTTCCGTTATTAGCGATGTTTGCGACCCCTGATCAATAAGTGCTCGTAAAGTTATCAGGGACCCGTCATGTGCTTGCACTTTTATCAATGCTGTGGCAAGCAGAGTTTCTGATACATCTTCTTGAGACACGTGGTTGATGCTGTTGCTTGTTGTTTTCTTGCTGCCTGTGCTGGCGGTTGATTGCTGCACTGAGTTGTTGTTCGATGCCTGTCCACCCAATTTGCTGTAAGCGTCGTGAAGTAGTGTATTATGATCCGAGTTGCAGACGCGGCATCTTTTTCTTGACAAACATTCCGTGTTATTTGTATGCACAGTTAGACAATTTTTACATAAATTGTATTTCAACACTGCTTTCCGTTTTGCGTCCGGTTGTAATTCGAGAAATGCTTTGCACGAAAACAACTTATGGTTTTGATGGCAATGTAAACAGTTTTTTGTGTCTTCACTGTCTGTCTTTTTTCTGTCTTCATTGAGATGGGACGAAAAGATCATTTTTTTGTTGTTGTATCTGTGGTTGAGTATCTCCCATGCAGTTTCATAATTTTCCGAGTTGATTGAAAGATGTTGGATTATTTTCTCGGCTTCGCCCTTCACTTTGCTTTTGAGGAATTGCATCCTCTGTGCGTCAGAAAGAGATGGATTGGAATGTATGGTCTCGACAAATATGTCCTTGAAAGTGGTCCAGTGTTCGTAACTGCCACTAAATGCTGGAATTTCAATCTTCGGCGTCGACTTTTCTCGATGGGTAACTGACCACATTTTGGTGTTGATATTTGCTTTCATCTGGTCGTAAATGAGCTCGCATGTATTGTATGACATCTCATACTGCACGTCGACTTCGTTGGTTAAACTGTCAAGATCCCAATAGAGTGAATCAACTGCTTTCCACCTTGTTTCTAACATTTTTAAAGCATCTTCAAATTGCCAATTTTCTTTTAGAAGGTTCACGTTGATGTTTTCTGTAGTTCTTTGGAACGCCTTGATATTGCTTCTTTGTTTGCGTAACATCTCCTCTGTTTTGCTGTTGCTTGCGGTTTCTTGTACCTCAGGCACCTTTATAGAAAAGGACGATTGGATTCCGTGTTTGACTCCGCCTACACCTGACTCTTGAGTGAGTTTCAGCTCCGATGACTTCGAAGTCGATGGTCCCGAGTAGTCCGTAGAAACTACCGGCTTTGACACGGGCGCAGTCGGTTTTTGTTCTTGAGTTAAATACTTGATAAACAAATCTCTAGTGCTTTCGTAAAATTGTCGGGTCTGCTCATAAGTTTCTTGCAAAAAATATTGATGGGAAGGATCTTCACGCTCGCAAATTTTTTGGTGGTTGTTCTGGAACTCTGCCCAATAGTTGTCGAGATGGTCCAATTTCTTCCGGATGCCTTCCGGTGTCTTTCGGCTTGCTCCATCTTTCTTGAAGTTGGTCAAAATTCTATGCATTTCCTCCATAATTTGATGTTGCGTTTCAATCACTCCTTCCATGATGAAAAAATACGAAAAATCGAGTTACGAAGTCTTTTTCAAGTGGTGTGCTTCGATGGTCTGTAGTATTATCTGCTGCTGATGAAGGTTGATCTCCTCGGTCCGTATCCTTTGTACAGGTGATACTTCCTCTGTTGAACTGTTGAGTTGCTGCCACTGCACAAACGAGCACGTAAACCGGAGATCCGGCTCGAAGGACCAAAAAGATGTATGCGCTGCTGATTGGGTCGCACACACCTTGGATGTTATCTTGAAATGATAGTCACTGATAGCTGAATAAGATCAGATTTATTGCGTAACTTACCATATATGAATGTAGTGTGAATGATCGTTAATGAGTACAATTGTCTGTGAATGCTAATTGCGTACTGTCGCTTTACAATATAATTTGTTCAACGCGATGAAATAGTGCTGAACTGCATAACGCGAAGGCCATGTACGGCACATGACTCGTACAATAATATTATTTATATTACTGAGAACATATATTTTAGATTTATTCAATTGCGTATTTACACTTACGCGCCACACTTATCTACAAACACTAAAACTAAATATTTTTTTACTGTAATAATACCTAAATTAAGTGCACGAGAACTGCTTATTTTAAGGTCAGGCATATGCCCGGGCCCATATGGACCATTTTTGGATTCGGGGCTTGCTTTCTTCGAATTTAGGGAAGCGCTTTTGTTCGTTTGCTCCAGACTTCAGCCAATAACAAGCAAAGAACTTATTATTATTATTCTTACTACATATTGTTTATTTTAAAGTACTGACATGAGTGCATAATTTATTCGAATGAGTACTGCATTAGTTGTGTACTTAGAGTGAAGGCTGTGGTTAAAATATAGTGATTTTTACGTGAACTATTTATTGGTGAGTAAACTTTTTTACTTTTATATTTAATAGGTCTATAATAAAATCAGCAATCTCAGAATCACTTTATATTTATTTTTATTTTGAATCAATTTTAAGTTAAAATTAGCTCGAGATCACTATTATTAAAATTATAAACTTGTACTATCTGGAACAATTGTGAATCTGATTATTAACTTTTGTAATATTAGTTCCCTACCCATGAATATGACTTGGAATTATTTACTAAGCGTTTACTTGGAATTAATTACTTTTATAATAAATTTTTATTGGTTTCTTTGTGTTTTGTATTTTCTGTAATATCGCTGTATATACAACCATTTTTGTATGAAATCCAAGAAAACTTGCATTATTTTGGCATAAACTATATACTTATACCAGAATAAAAAATTAAGATTTAGTCAACGATTCTTTATTGATGGCACATTCAAAATTTGCCCAATAGTATTCTACCAGGTTTACACAGTGCTTGCTATGTCTTATATGCCTTGTTACCTGACAAGAAGATGTCCACTTATGAACGTTTATTTGATCTTATAAAAAGTCAAATATATGAATGGGAGCCAAATAGTGTTCCAGCCATTCAAACGCTGAAAAATACTTTCCCTCATGCGAAAATAACGGGGTGTTTTTTTGACTTTTGTAGAAGTCTTTGGCGTAAAGCAAAAGAACTGGATATGTCTAAAACATTAACGGGTAGGATGCATGTTAAACTTCGTGCTGCTTTGTCGCATTTTCCACCAGAATCTATCGATGAAGGTTGGCTTTATATCATGGGAGAAAGTTCAGCTAACGATAACATCATGAAGTTTAACAATTATTTTGTTAAGACCTGGTAGATAAATTCTACACTAACAAATATTTGGAACACTTACAGAGAATTGCACAAAACTAATAATACCGTAGAAACACGGAACAATCATATTACGAAATATGTCAAAATTAAGCCAAACATTGCATATTTTATTTATGAACGTTCTTTTATCAGTCTTTGATTTATACCGTATATTATATGTCTATTTTATTTAAAAATATTTTAGAATTCGATTGAGAATCAACTTTTAAATATAATTGGATTGCGTTTTATTCTATTTTGCCTTACCACTTTTGCACTTAACTGTACCCACCAATAGTTTTAAACAAAGGGGATTTTTTTTTAACTTTGAATGTGGGCCCAATCGACCACCAAAAATACAGAAAATAAATTGTGTACTCACATGGGCCCGCGGACCCAAAATCGAGCGGGCCCAAATGACTACAGACCCCTACCCTACTCTAGCCTACTCTACCCTACCCTACTCTACTCTACTCTACCCTACACTACCCTAATTTTTTTTTTCCATAAGAACCTTATCCTCACAATAACAATCACAACAAAAAATAAATCAGCCAAATCGGTCAAGCCGCTTTCATGACAACGGAAAACGGGTTTCATTTTTATATATATAGATAGATAGATATAGATAATGTTAACATGCCAACATGAATGGGCTATAGTTATTTTATTAGTTACAATAATGGCTACGAATACATCACGTTGTTTATGTAATAGGCTAATAACTGTTATTTGAAACACATTGTACTAGGTTAACACGTTACTAATGATATGTTTTTTTTTTTACGAGCGCCTAACGTTTGATACTTCCCATACAACTGATCTTACATGATTATGACGTTGTTACACATCTTTGTATAAATATTTTGGAAACACTGATATCTTGTGGATATCTAGGACAACCAAACACATTTCGGTGAAACTAATCCAGTTTTTTGGTCACGTATGGCCGCCGAGGGGATTGGCTATTCAGCGACTTGTGGTCCAGGGAATGGTTGAGGGTACCAGGCCACGCGTTAGATGGAACAAGGTTTCAACTATTCTTACGTTAACGATAGACGAACCGAGACCAGCTTCAAAAAGAGTGTGGTCACAGCACAGAAAAAGAGGTTAGAAAGGAAATACTTTGCGATTTGTACTACAACGAGTGTCGCCGCTTGTCTCTCAACCTTTAACTCCACTACAGGCAATAAACCAATACGAACGCGCATTACGCAACTAATAGACCACGCACACTTAGATCGCAAGTTTGCTATTGGTAGTTGAACTATGAGCATTGCCCTACATTGTGGCACGCCTGCTCCGGCCACAAGGCCATTCTAACCTCTTTCATCTGTTCTGTGGGTTACAGCCATCCGAAAATTGGCCAAGTGCACGTCGATCCTAAATGTTTACAAAATGTATGACGCTCTGACCAAAATTTTGTATAATGTAAAGTTGCACGTGGGTGATGGCGAACACTAGTAAATTGATGAACATGTAAAATGTTAATTTGTTTGCTCATGAAAATTACAAACGTAGCATCATCAGCATGACCGTGAAAATGTGGCGTCACAAACCAATTAGGGTGGTGAGCATAGTGCCCATTACGGTGGATCCGCGCTTAAGGGTGTTTTTAATATCGTGCGGGTTTTGATCACGCATGCGGGATTGCTCCGCACAAGTAACCCCCGCTAATGTCCATTTCATACAAGTGAAAGAGTAGAAAGAGATAAACAGTAGCCTATGTCACTCTCCATCTCTTTAACTATCTCCACTTAAAAAATCACGTCAATTTGCCACTCCGTTTTGCCGTGAAAGACGGACAAACAGACATACTTTCCCATTTATAATATTAGTATGGATTGTACACAAACAATTTATACAAACAGTAAAAAAAAAAGTACAGATGATGTACAATGGCGAGCTTAACCCACGACTGGGGTTTCTTAGAGCCTTGCTGTCAAAATACGTACCTAATCCTTATTTTTAGTATACTGTCCCCCACACACGAGCCACAAAAATAGGCTGCCACAAAAAAACGCTGGAAGCGACCACAAAAAAAAACGCTTGAAGCCGCTTCAAGCTTCTTTGTTTTTCGCGCTTCAGCTGTTTTATGCGGCGGCGTCTAGCTTTTTTTTTTGTGGCCGCTTCCAGCGTTTTTTTGTGGCAGCCTTTTTTTGTGGCTCCTGTGTGGGGGACAGTATACTAAAAATAAGGATCATGTATTTTGACAGCAAGCAGCTTTCTAAAAGATACGACGTATCAAACAAGAATTCTATTTTTACCCTAAACAATCATTAAAAGTTTCGAAGAGCGTATTAAAGGAAATCGATTCTAATCTCCTATTCCAAAGCTGTCCTTCACCGACAACACTACTCGATATTTATGTCAATCTTGTTTGGGGAAATTGGGGATATTTAAATTTTAATAGTAGGTTCGGATTCAGAATTTAAAATGAATTTAAATCGGGAATCCGATGGATGCGAGACGTACAGGACTTGTCGTTGTAGCGATACTTGAGGGAGGCCTATGTCCAACAGTGGACGTCTTTCGGCTGAAATGAGTTGCCGTGGAGTTTCTTTGCCGACAACCAGGTACTGGTCTTTTTATTAGGTGAAAAAATCATGACATCCCTCGTTCTTGGGCGGAGCGGGAGAGCGGGATAATGTCAGTATATTTCATGTTCGCGGTCGAAGCTGCGGGCAAAAGCTAGTTTCCAATATGTTAACGAAAAGCCACACCATCAATATTAAAGACAGAATTATTTCAACACTAATAATATTTGCCTAATGCCTTGTAAAAGCACACCCAACTACAACAAACAACTGTACGTGGTTATTATTATAGATTTTAATCACGCCTGCACTTACAACCTCCGTGTAATGTATACAGAACTATTGAAAGTGAACGTGAAGAGAAAAGAACATCCTATAAATATGTAAAGGGTGTTGTATTGCGTATAAATGAGGAATCAAAAGTTAAGTACGTAATTTTTTTTTCTTATTTTTCAAGATTCCCACCCAGGGCAAATGTACGTGTGATGAGCATGATCATTTGTTCTGGGTCTGGGTGTTATTTATCTGTATATGTATGTATCTAGAAATATGTTTATCAGTTGTCTAGTACTCATAACACAAGCTCTACTTAGCTTGGGACTAGGCGGCGTTGTGTGATAGTTGTGGAATATTTTAATAAATTATAAATCTCAAACTTAAGTGACAGTGGGCAGGGCACATTGCTCGAAAAATGCAATCCATTTGACGATCTAAACCGAATCGTGAAAGGGATGGAGCTATATAGGGTGTATCCAGCTCCGTCCTTCTACCTCGCTCGTACGCTTCATCTTTTTACACATCATGGTAAGATGGCAAATGGTCAATGGGGCCGAAATGTTCTGGAGTAACGTACTGGAAGACGCAGCTTTGGTAGGCCTCCCACAAGGTGGACGACCTGGTGAGGGTCGTGGGTATCCGATGGATGCGTGATAGTCCGGTGATTGTGACGACAGTTGAGGAGGCCTATGTCAAGCAGTGGACGTCTTTCGGCTGAAATGATGATGCTGATGATGACTGACCAGGTCATCGGTCCACCTTGTAGAAGGCCTTCCGCGCTGCATCTTCCGGTACGGGGCGAAACTCCAGAACCTTTCGGCCCCATCCACCATTTGTTCTGCGAGCAATATGCCCTGCCCGTTGCCACTTAAATTTGGCGATTCTTCGAGCTATGTCAGCAACCTTGGTTCTCCTGCTGATAATCTATAATCTAGATAAATGATGATGATGATGATTTCTGCGAATTTCAGGGTAAATATACTCTACCTATTCAGATCTCTGCTGATTACCCATCAGCATGGCAACTAATTATGAGTCCACATAAGAATAATGATGGTATCATTACCGCAAACGAGGTCTCATCAATTCACCTAACATGCACATTTTGAACCAGATAAAGCTAGTCATCTGTCCCTAGGTACTAGAAGTCTAGTCACGCACTCAACACAGTGATTCATTGATATACCAGTGTTTAAGATAACGTGTAAATAAATAAGTTAAGTGGCTGAAACCTGTTCAGTCTGCTTACAGATTGGTTATGCAATTTACACCGCTCTGGTACTTTGTTTGACTAAATGAAAGGAAAACGTATCTATTTGTTAATAGAGGAGTAATAGGCCTCCAAGAGAGGAGGCCCTAGTCCCAGCAGTGTGAACATTAAAAAGGCTTTTTTATGGTGGGAAATTCTCAAAATATCATCCAATGACAAACCTCGTTCTTGGGCGGAGCGGATAGTGTCAGAATTTTATTGACTAAAAACCCACCGCGTGCCTTCATGCCTTCATACCGAGGCTGAGCTTTCTTTCGAAGCTAAGCCTGGTCCCAGTATTATTAAAAAAGCTGATGATGAAGCCTCTCCAAGTGTCGCCACAATTAACGATCCAGTGCGTCTCCATCCATGGGCTTCAAGTTGTTAATACCTCCTCTTCCCGTCAGTCAGTTTGTCGTCAGTTTATAAATCCCGGAATCATAAACGTTACGGGATTTATGAAATTGCAAATTACTTACTCAGAAGAGTAATTCTACACAGAAAGCAAGTAATTGCTATTAGGCAAAGGTCAAGAACACTGTCCTCGGAGCGTCCTTGTCCTTTCCGAGGTATCTTTTCATACAACCGGTCTTACGTGATTTGACTTTATTACACTTTTTTCTGTAGATCTTTTGGAAACACTGATATCTTGTGGATATTATCTAGGATCCTATTGAAAATTTGCTTAAGGCTAATCCAGTAAATACCTCTGAAAATCTGCTATGTCACGTGTACTTTGGCTCTTCATAATGAACTCGTATAATTAAAAAAATAATGAAACCATTACTATAAAAACACGTTTGAAAATGTTTAATGAAACACGTATTTCCTGGAACAAAATTTGTGAAATATTCGAGTGAATGATGGAACTACCGGATGCCAACAGAGCGTACAGATCTTTGCTCTCTTTTTTCGCATTATCGCTAACAAACTTTACATTGGATAAACCAGGATGACGATAGATGGGTCGGGAACAGCCCTCTTAACAAGAATTATGAGGAAAAACTGAATACCCTCTTTACAACCCTACCAACGAAGCACATAATTATGTACTCGTGCGTCCTAAAGTCGTAAAGGAATGAAATATTGCACTGTTATTAACTCAAACGTCCAATTCTAGTAATGAATGTCAAATAGGTACGTCCCTTATTGCTTGAGACAGAGAATTGGCTTTTTGAATGTGTGTGTCTACTGTGTAGACGGTTTGAACGGATAAGAAGTTCATAACCCCTCTAAAAGGACATCTTGCGTACAGCGAAAGAGTGGAATTCGCTGCCAAAATCTGCGTTTGTTGGTAGCTACAACTTGTCTTTAAAGAAAGAGTGAATAAGTTACTTCCGTGCTCCATTGTCGACATATGATCGCTTACCATAAGGTGATATACCTACTAGTCAAACGTGAGCCTATCCATACCACTAGAGGCTCAAAAAAAATCTCGCCATTCTAAATGAATAAAAGGGTGACCTGATGGTTGTAAACCAACATCCCAACCAAGGTGACCTTGCTAGTTGCAATCCGTGTAGACAGCTGTAATTCATGACCTTCAGCGCTTTTGTTTGGGAGGCGCGTTTTCCCAACTACCAAACGTGTTAGCGGGTGGACTACATCCATGTAGCCGACCACAAACCTAGGTGACGTTGGTTGGAACGCTAGTTTGCAACCGTGTAGCCAACCCATTATTGCTTGAGAAAGAGAATTGGCTTTCTGAATATGTGTGTCCACTGTGTAGACAGTTTGAATGAATAAGAAGTTCATAACCCCTCGGAAAGGTCATATAAGAATGCATTCAACTTCATTTTACGTATAGCTAAGGAATGGAATTCTCTGCCGGAGTCTGTATTTGCTGGTATGAAACTATACTGTCACTTAGGGGTATTTAAGTCAAGATAAGTAATTAAAAAGGTTGAAGATGATGATGGTGAAGTCAAAATATGTTACTTCTACTTAGAAGTAACTTATCTTGATGCTTACTTAAGCGTGCTTCATTGTCGACCACCATTCATCGCTTACCATCAAGAGAGATACTCATTGAGGTCAAAAGCGAGCCTATCTACAGCAACACAGGGTGTCTGAAAAAATACTCACCCTTCTAGATGAATAAAAATTAACAAATATACGCGTTAAATTACAAAATAAGAAACTAAAGACATGGGAAAAACACTTTTTAAAAGTGTCGTCCTACATGGCTTTGGCACTTTTCAAACTGATCTCTAGCACTCATGAAAATGCGCCTCAAAGCGTTGAATAGATTTCTAATATTTTCTTGCAATTCAATTGAGGTTGATGGACTACTGTTGTACTTCTCTACTCTTCATATAATGCCAAACAAAAAATGTAGGAGGTGTAAGGTCTGGAGTCTGTGAGGACTGAGAGAAATATTAGGTTCACGCGAACTTTTTTTTAATATAGAAATAAAGCAGTGCTTGATTGCGCTCTCACCTGATGGTAAGCAGTAATGCAATCGTTGATGGTGAGGTGCACTAGTTTATTAAGAGCCTATTTACTCTAGCCTTGAAGACACCAAAGTTATAATTGGACGGGGAGGCCGTAGCAGGCAAATTGTTCCAGAACTTCGATGAACTTCTTAAAATCGTGACGTTTTGCTGTGTTACGAGTCTGATGCGGACGAAGTCGCAGGCTCCAGCTAGTTGGCACTAAGTTCTACATTCAGATATAGTTAGACCACCCATTATCTACAACTACACCAATACAATAAAGAGGTAAAGTTTTATATTTATTTTTGTGTTTGTAGGAGGTAATCTCTGGATCCGATTGCTAAAATGTTTACACCGATCGAAAGCTGCTTTATTCCTGAATAACATAGGCTATATTTTATGAACGCGGGCGAAGCTGCGGGCAAGAGCTAGTTATTAATATTAAAGTAGTCTGAATGCCTGCCAATGATTAACGACTGCAATGGCGATGGCGCCACAAATTACGCCCAATTACCACGCGTTAATTAAAATGTATTACGCCAGTCAAACGAATTGTTTGTTCACTAATCTACATTGTTTGTTATCAGTATGGCTGACAAAGTCAAAGATTATGAACATCGTATAACTAGATTGCTTCTGCGCTTACATGCGCAGAAGCATCTTTCCTTCGGCTTTAAAAACCTACAGTGATGTAAGTAAGGAATATTTATGCCGTCATTATCTGCATCTTTTTATTTACGTGGGAAATCATCAATAATTTCTCCCGAAAGGGTGGAGTGGGAGTGAATGTCAGACTTTTACACTGACTAGAACACACAGTTTCACATTCCTTCAATTGCCCTGTTTTGCGAAAGTTGCGGTAACTCCTTTGAACAATCCGCAGCCCTGGCAGGCGTCGACCTTAACTAGCCCCATGGCACTCGTCTGATATACCCTCTGGCTTCATCCATCACTTCCCAACCAAAACAAAAAAAAAAAAATTACCTTCATACATAGACTGGAAACATTACCTTCTTCTGAGGTTTTTTTTTTTGTCGACGGGGAAAATCATCATTGACGAAACCCGAGAAGTCGAGTAAAATGTACCAGGGAATCAGAAAAACACAAGAGCCAACAGCAACAGAATGAATTCAAGGCGCGGCAGGGGTGTGTCACAGTTGATATGAAATAATAATTATGTACAAATCCGTGACAACAGTTCAACAGTTATCTGCGCTATAAATAACGATAAAGCAGTGCTTTATTTGTTAATTGACATTCGTTTACATTGTTTATGATTCGTGTCTGAGTTTATCTATTGTTTGTAGCAAAAATACTGGTTTAAGAAAAAAAAAATAAGTAGACGCATACTGACGAATCTGCTTAGAGGGGTCTTTACTAGATTAGTTTTACACAAAATGTTTTGATTTCTATTGAAGCCTAGACAAGATAGCTGTGTATCGAAAGTATCTGGAGAAAGATGTGTAATAACATCATTATTACGTACGAGAGGTTGTATAAAAATGTACCTAAAGTTGTATAAAATATTGTACAAAAATAAATACAGGATAATATCAAATGGACTCGGTATAATAAGCTGTTGACTGATCAATTATTATCAAGATTCTAATCAACTGTCAGTACACAGAACACGTTGACAACTGGTCTAACCTCAGAATGCAGGTCAGATTGTTAGAAGGTCAGATGACAAATGTTCCGTGAAAACAGTAAGTTGTATCTTTTACTAGATTTTTTAAGTGGGAAGTTATCCAACGCCTTCTACTTAGTAATTGATATAAACTAGTGCTTGACTGTGATTCCACCTGATGGCAAGCTGTGATGCAATCGTTGATGGTGAGGCGCATTAGTTTATTAAGAGCCTACAAAGCTTTACTCTAGCCTTGAAAGCACCTAAGTTATAATCGGACAGGAAGACCGCAAGAGTTAAATTGTTCCAGTCCTTCGATTTACGTTTTTTAAGGTTGGAATTCATCCTATAACTTCTCCCGCTGTAGGGAAGCGCGGCAAGGCGAACTGGCACATAAAAACAATACCATCTTTGTACATAAACATTTACTTTCAAACGTTTCTATCCACAGCACGACTTCGAGCAAGATTTCCCGATTTGGCGCCGTTGGTTCAAACGTTTGATCAGATACGCCAACACGATTACATGACCCTGTGATTAGAGGCGATGACTTAGATAGATATTTTTGGTTAGAGTGATATTACGATTGAAATATTACAATATTGTAGAAATACATACAGTTGGTTAAAAATAAGTTGAGTGGGTAACAAGTAAATTCGTGTGGGTTTCAGCGAGGGAAAAACAACTCGTCAGCAAAGATTTCAAATCTTAGGATTGGCAGCAGCGACAGGTGAAAAGAAAGAAAATATTTATTTTGGCGCACAAAACATTGCAGACAACAAAACATGTTGAAACTTAAGATAAATACAAAACGGAAAAAAAGAAATGCAATGATACAGAACAGAATAGACTTTCAGCTGTTGGAGAGACATGGACACAAGAAGATTCATCATAGTTTGTATGCCTTTCATCGTCTTCGTACCTTTCTTCCATGGTACCTGGGGTCACCGCAATACATTTCTTTCTTCTAGTTCTGTCAACAGAGTGGACCGTCCCGCTACAACCGACTCCCTTTTCTTTGTCTTGCCTCTCTCTCTACATCCATCCACATGTATACTCATAACTGTTTTAGCAACATGCGTTTCATCCCTCCTCTTCACAGGACTAAAACAAACGATACCGTCTCAACTTTTCAGTCACTGGAGCCACATTAAAACTTCCTCTAATATCCTCATTTCCAACTTTATCTATTCTCGTCACTCCGCACTTCAACCTCAACCATCTCATCTTTCACCCAGTCCATTCATCTCTTTACTTTGGTACTACATCATCATTTCCTCAGTCTTCACATCCACACATTCCTAAACCAAGAGAGCTGATCATCAAGCTAGTAGCTATTATAGAGGTTCTCTGCAGCATCAAGGAATTACAGTTCACATTCAGGCTCTTATGAGATGAACTTTTCATGATATGGTCACGAGAAGAAGGGAAAAAAAGACCTTACAGTGTTGCACGATTTGATTTTTTTAAATATTTGTTCTTTATTTCTTTTTTTCACCATTGCAGCCGTTTTTTGCAGTATCTAGGCATCATTCACAGGCTGGTTGAATTGAGATAAACTAGTATCTAAGTTACTACAATAAAAGTTGGATATCAGACGGAAATTAGACCCAGATTCGGAGATGAGAACCGTTTCCATTTCCGATACTCGTCTCTCAGCAAGATTATAGAAATCGATCGAGGCTTTAGCGTAATCTAGTAGCTTAAAGATGTTTTGATTTGAATAATAATGTTAGGATACAGTAGCATCAACCTGTTTGTTGATTATAATAGCTTAAATTTACGATCGAATCTGCATATTAATGTCTCACAATTAGCTATAAAATAAGTTGTTTATTTTTTGTAAGGCGCTGATTACTCTGTCAGTCGGCACTATTGAGATCCCAGGTAATTGAAGATGTATAAAAACCAAAACGTGGTCCGAGTAGATCGTGGATCAAACCCAGCTCAGCGAAAAACGGTTTTTTCTTTTTTTATGTCCTAGATCCAAAAACTCGAAGACATGCGTGGTGGTTAACGGTTTAGTATCTTTCCTAGAAAGGATTCCCAGCAGTGGGAACATTATAAGGCTGATTATGCCTATGCTCTCTGGATGATGATATATCTCCTGTAAAGTTCCCAAATAAATTAATATGTGGGCAGCTTTTAAAAAAAAACATTGCCTATTGAGGAGTTTCCTCTATATCGTCAGAGACCAAGAAAAACTATCTGAAAGCCATCTAGTAGATATTTGTTAGTGCGAGAATCGAAACCGCGGCACAGCTGCCTTCGCTCAACTACTGTGCCAATAGTGTTTTATAATTTATAATTTACTAAAACAATACTGTTTGATCAGATACGCTGTATCAGATACATTTTTAACCACAGAAAAGATGAAACGGGTTAGAAAGGAAATATTTTCCGATTTTTACTACGAGTTTCACCGCTTGTCTCCCACCCTTTAATTCCACTACAGGCAATAAAGCAATACGAACGCGCATTACGCAAATAACAGTCCACGCACACTTAGATCGCAAGTTTGCTATTGGTAGTTGAACTATGAGCATTGCCCTACTTTGTGGCACGCCTGCCCCGCCCACAAGGCCATTCTAACCTCTTTCATCTGTTCTGTGGATCCGGTTGGCTCCTAAATTACCCAGTTAACTAATTAGCCAAATTGCAAAAGCAACAATAGTATTGGCACAAAATATATAGGTACAGAAGTCAATCTACATACAAAGTGCGCTCGAGCAACGCACTATAGACACCGCTCACGTACACGATATCTCGGATCGCCTCGGCCCGCTCGTCGAACAGTTGCGGCTCAAACGCTCATTAGTGTGCGTCCACCGAGCATAGGTATAAAAAGTGAAGTACATACATGAGATTGTCTTCTGTACCTATCTATGTTGTGGCATTGGTGTCGAACAGCTCATCATTAACCGTACTAACTTAACCTCTAGCTAAGCTCTGTTTACCTCTCAAGAACCCGCTAACTGTAACCGCATCAGTAACTTTAAAATAGTTATCTTAACTAACACAGTTATAAATCTTACATAATATGAGATATCAACTAATTAGTGTTGCTGAGATTTTAATATCGTTGGAAATGTAAATAATCGCATCATTAAAACGTTACGAACATTGTGAAATAGACTTTAGTCCGGTAGAATTAGACTCGCATTTGAAATACACGAGTTCTACTTTTAATATAGGATTCAGAATTATGAGAGAGGAAAAGGGCTTGTAGCTATATTTTTATAGTATTATACAATTATAATATAATGCCATCTTAATAAAATAAGATAGCTATATACTAAGGAACTTTGGATAAATTTGACAGGTACCAATTCAAAAAGATATCTGACTTTTTAAGATTGTCTGCTATTTTCAGTCATTTACATTGCCAGAAAGTGTAAGTGGTGATAATTTGGAAAATTTGCATCTGACAGGAAAAATAGATAGGAAAAGACCCAGGCGCAGGAGTCCGATACGTTGGTCAGACCAAATCCGTGCTATACTGGAGACCACAGTCTGCGAAGCCATCCACATCGCCGAAGACAGGACAACATGGCGAAATATAGCCCACAAGAAAATTTATTCGTCGAGATCACGACCTTCCATTAAGGATAAACAACGCAAAGAGAAGGGTCATATATTCCACCTGTGATCCAGATTGAACAGTGGTGGTCAAATGGTAACAGTCGTTGGTTTTATCAGACGTTAGATTTTTGGGGCTTCTGACTATCCGTAAATCGTCAAAGACATACAAATGACAGGTCGAACCAAAGGCGGAGGAAACTCGTCATGTTACGGATGGTCACCCATCGACGGATAGACCTCGGCCTGCGTAGCTTAACCTTGGCATTTGACCCGTGCGGCTGTTTTTAGCCGCTAGCTCTTTAGTAACAAAGGGGTAAGAACGTGACGCTCACGCAACGCGCTCATGGCACCCGTGCTAATCACACGCCCGAGGATCGCGCACGCCTAATGTGGGGTCAGCCTAATCCCTCCTTTCACATGACAATACCTAGACAAATGATTCCCTTTCAACTTTTCAGTCGCTGGCGCCACTTTCAAACATTCAAACATTCCTATGTTAATATCCTTAGCTAGACCAAATATTAATAAAACGAAACACGTAAACTAACGTGCATACCTAAACTCACGTGCCTGTATCAAAATACCGGGCACGTGGGAAACTGGGCGCGTCTCCAATTATTGTTTTTTCTGACTTTTCTAAACTAATATTGTGGAGAAATTGTTTATTTGTGAAAAGTAGTAATCTAATTCAGTTGTTATGTCAGATTTGAAAACGGATATAGGAATAATATTATACCGGTTTCGGATATAAAAATGATTCAGACTAGTTTTTACCCGCGGATTCACCCGTGTACATAAAATATAGCCTATGTCACTCAGGAATAAAGAAGCTTTCTATCGGTGAAAAAAAATTCGCGATCGGACCAGTACCTTCAGAGATGGTATACCTTCTACAAACAAAAAAAACAAACTTTACCTCTTTATAATACATCATATGTCTAGATTTAGATTATCATGAACTATAACCTAGTTTTGTGTATAGACTATAGAATACCTAGCTTCTGCCAATGGTTTCGCCTGTGTGAAAATAGATTCCTCCATACAAACTTATGATCCAGTTTTTTTACAATTTTTAACCCCTCGCGCGACGGGGATTATGATATAGAAACCAAAAGTTATGCGCGAACAAACATAAAAAAAATACAAACATCCGAATTGAGAACCTCCTCCTTTTTTAGAAGTCTATTTAAAAAAAAAAAGTAAGTCTTTCGAGCAAGCCCTCAACCCTAGTAGGTACATTACACTCATAAAGTCGTAACTGTGATATACGCTTGTAATTTGTACACGTCGTGTTTTTCCAGTATAAAAATCTACACTAATAAATAAAAAAGTAGGTATAGTCTGTCTAAAAAGTCAAACGACTAGGGAATTTTGGATTTTATTTAATCACTAGCTTTTGCCCGCGGCTTCACCCGCGTACATAATCCCAGGATAAAAAGTATCCTATGTGTTATTCTGAGATATGGTCGACTCGTGTTTGGTACACGAGTCATCTCAGTTTCATCGAGATCCGTTCAGTAGTTTTTGCGTGAAAGAGTAACAAACCTCCATACATCTATCCATACATACCATTTATAATATTAGTAGGAAGTAGGATTTAAAATATAATTAGGTATATTCGATACTTTTTATAAAGTTCTTCTATTAGTAAACAATGATAAAGATCTCTTACAGTGCGTTTCACTTAAGAAGTTACATCGGCGTAATGTTGGCTCCCCTGTCTGTCTACACAAAAAGAAGGGAAAAAAGGAAAGAGTTGCCTACTCTACCAAAATTGTTCCCCGAAATGTGAAACGAAACCGATTTTAACGGTAGTTGCAACACTTTTTGGAAAATTATGAGAGGAATGGGATTTTATTTTAAAAAAGTAGGTCTCAAAGGAAGTTGTTAATAGAGAGGAACGATACTGTGGCGTGGCGTTTTCGTTATTTGAAAGAATTGCAAGACAATCGGAATGGAGGCCAGCACCCTATACTTTATACAAAAATAGTAACAATAAAAAAAGGTAATTGTTAAAGTAACGAAGTATCAGTTAATCTCCCTCATATCAAGTAATTTAATTGCTAAAAATGTTGTAACACTGTTTTTCCGTATTGCCAACATTACGGCAAAGGAACGTCTTAAGTGAAACGCACTGTAATCAACCTTGATTATTGAACCAGTGTTGTCTACATCAGATTTCATTTTACCTTAATAATTACCCAAGTCGTTTGACTTTTTAGACAGACTCTACCTAAAGTTTTTTTTTGTAGTAGATAGTCTCTAGAATTCCTGATCCAGTTGCTAAATTTTTTTCACCGATAGAAACCTTAATTCCTGAGTGACATAGACTATATTTTATGTACGCGAACGAAGTCGCAGGCCAAAGCTAGATAAAAATAAAGAAGATAGTTTAAACTGATATTGTATTATATTTATGTGACGAGACAGTCGTTATTTAAATTCTGGCGACATAATGGTTTCATCAAAATACTTAAACGTAATTTTCTTTTTATTATATGTCTGTATTTATTTTTAAAATGTTAACAAAGATTACTCGTATTACGCCAACATCTCTGCTTCACTACAGACTATAAAACAAAGTCGCTTTTTCTGTCCCTATATCCCTATGTGCGCTTAAATATTTAAAACTACGCAACGGATTCTGATGCGGTTTTTTTTAATAGATAGAGTGATTCAAGAGGAAGGTTTATATGTATAATATTGCACCCGAGCGAAGCCGGGGCGGGTCGCTAGTCTAAAATAAACTGTAAATACATAAAAGTTAATTCTTTGCTTAGTTAGTTTTTATTACTTACAAGCTTTTCATTAGTTTCACCTGTCCCCATATTTGTCTGGTAGAGCTGAAATTTTGCATGCGTGTGACAATGCAAAATTATTACGACATGGAGCTGATCTGATGATGGAACTGGTAGATGGCCATAGGACATCGTGTTTGAGCTTTTTGGAATGGTATTGATGAGTATACGTATAGGTAATATCGCGCTATAAAAGCTTTGCTATGAAAAATATATTTTCATTAAAACCCCGCAACCAATCGCTGAACCAGTGTGAAATCTGTGACCCCGAAATTAAATCACAACAGTCGAAAGAACAAACATCTCACAAACAAACAAAATTACAATTAAACCTCTTGTTTATTCGTCTCCCAAACAATTCCCTTCAAACAGCAAAATCGTAATAATGTGATGTGTATTTTCAGCTTTCAAAATTACACTTGGAAAGCCAAGAAATAGCGGGAAACGTCCACCTATTACAACAGTAGATTACATGGTTTCGTTACACTAATAAAACATTTATTGGACGCCAAATTGCAGGGTATAGTAACGAGTTTTAAATAACGTTAAGGGTCGGCTCACAACGAGACGCGATGCGACCGAGACGCGTTATTTCTAACCGTTATATCCAATGTTTTAAATGTTAGCAAATTGGTAAATAAATACACCGAGATGCGACGCAAAGCGCGTTTGCCAACTTTTTTTTAAGAAAAACTTTTGAATAGTCTAGTTACTTGGTTGTTTTATAGAGTAAGTTTTCCGGAAGTATTGAAAATTGGTGATTTTAATATGTATAATAAATTGCGACGTTCTTTTCGAATTCCTACTTTACCACATTATACTAGAAAAATTTCGCCCAAAATCAGGTTTTGAAAAATATTTTAATAATAAACTATGCTCAGATCAGACTTTGTTTCTACAAGAAAATCGAGATAATATCAACATATGAATATTTCAGTTTTAGTTTTGCCAAGTTAAAATAGAATTACAGAAAGACTATAATAATAATATATAAAAAAAATTGTGTAATAAAAAAAAAATGTGATGATACTTTCGACATTTTTACGACTTTTTTATATGATGACAAGTTGACAAGAAACTAAGTTCATAAATGTCACCTTTCAGACCGAATGTCAAACAACGTGACTTTGAAATCACCGGATAATGTATTACGGTTAAAAAAAACAATAAATAAAATTATTTGGGATAAAAAATTTACGAGTATTGTAATTACAGCGGCAGAATGCCAGCTTTGCTTTGCAATGCTGCTTTGCGACAATATTCACAAATGTTTACTGAACAGAGTTACCATTTATTTTGGTTGGAGTATAACTAAATAAAACAGCCACATTGGTTTAGTTTCTTGAAGCATACTAATGTAAGTAATCAGTACAAAATTAAATAATGAAAATACAGAATGTAAATATATAAAATACAAATACAACATACAAAAAATAAAACCGTGGTTTCAGGGAACTATAGCCAAGTTACAACCGTTTTGCTTACGTCGAACGCTTCGAGTTGACCTTGCCAATTTTTTTGTTCTGACCACTTGACTGAGCGTTGAGATGACGTCGTTCCCGTACGTTTGAAGCTTTCTACTAGCGTTTACTATTGCAGATTAGCAACTTGGCTAGGGGTAATGGTGAGATGATCTATCTATTATTATTTAATCTCACATAAACAAACACTGCAATTTCGCTATAACCCTATTTTTATGGTATATGTGTAAACCATATATGTATATATATTATTTAAGTACCATCACTGATATTATATTTTATCACCTATATTGCACTCCAAAACCGGTTTTACGTCCGTTGCGTCACAGCCACAGGTTCAGTTGAAAACCAGCGTCAGGCACTTGTTGTCTGGCAATCATGCTGAACTGGACCTATTTTGGTGCAGCTATGAGACACACAACAACTTTATTTTTTATCTTTATTTTTTTTTTGTATTGGTTTTTGTATTTGTGTTTGGGTCTTGTGCTGTGCCAAATAAATTATTTTTCTTTCTTTCTTCTTTTCTTTCTATATGATGGCCAAATGCGAGCCTATCAATAATAATTTAAAAAGTGGCGTTATAGTTAACGCCTCTTTCGTCAGTTCCTCAAATCTATACATCTTCTATAACATACAAATTAAATTCGTCATGATAGTCTGCAGGAGCCTTAATGAACTAAAAAATGCTGACGACGAGAAACAACACTTTTTACAGCACTTACATTTTCAGAGCATGAAAACAATGGAAAGTATTTCCACCAAGGTTGAGTGATAAATGTGAACAAATATGCTGGCAAAATATCAAGCAAATATTTGGAGCAGACGTCGTTTTATTTGAGGTCATATTCGGTGCAAGATTAGGTATAAATAGGTACGTATAATAAACTCAAAAATGATAATTATGAAATCACCTTCTAAACATTGACTGTATACCTACCTAGTCAATATTTAGAATAGGAGTTAATCTAGGAAATAATCTTAGGTACATATCCGTAAATCAGAAGATCATTATTTCAGCCGAAAGACGTCCACTATTGGACATATGGTGCCCCCAAGTGTCACCACAACGTTCCTGTGCGTCTCGCATCCATCAGATTTCCGCGAACTTCACCAGGACATCGGTTCACCTTTTTGAGGAAGGTCATCATCAGGCCTTTTTAATGTTCCCTCTGCTGGGACTCAAGCCTCCCCTCTAGGAGAGGGAATGGGTCGTAATCGACCACGCGGGGCCCAGTGTGGGTTGGTGAATGCCAAATGTCTTCGAATTTTTGGTTCTAGGACATGCCCGTTTCCTCACGATATTTTTCTTCACCGTTTTGAGAACCGCTCAAAAGTTTACAGAAGTATCCACCAGGATTACGGCTCATACCGTCTCCAAGTTCCAGCAATGGGAACATTAAAAAGGCTGATGATGATGATACTTCTATAATCCAAGTAATGAACGAGTATCATTTGAGCTAAAAACAAATGTTCCGCTTACGTTCAAACAATGGCCAATTAATTTATATCATAGCACTAATGAAGTACCATATTTTCTAAGACAGACAATACAGTTCTTATTAGAACTCAAACAAACGTATAATAGAACATTATACAGTTGCTTACGACACGCTAAGAATATGTCGCAATTATCCACACTAGTGTTATAATTTTATAAACTTACTAGCGGCCCGTCGCGGCTTCACTCGGGCGATAAATATAGCCTTTGTTACTCAGGGTGAATGTAGCTTTCCAATGGTGAAAGAATTTTTGGAATCGGCACAGGAGTTTTTGAGTATATTCATTACAAACATTCACAGAAAAATACAAATTTTCCTTCTTTATAATATTAGTGTAGATAGACGCGCGTTTGAGCATTATCTCGCCTGATGATGGTAAGTGACGATGCTTGCATAGAAATTATATTAAAACGCAAGCATAACCGAAATAAAAATAACGGGTCTACCTTTTAAAGCAGAACTTTTTTCGTCAAAATATTATTTTGCATAACAACGCATAGCATAATCTTCATTTCGCAGATAATTGTTTGGCATACACTCACTTATCATAAATTCGAAACTCATAACGTTGTTAGTCTGAATCATCTTTAGGCATAAATTACATGTCCATAATAATTGAAAAGCAGAACTACGTGTAATAGTAATTATGCCAAATAAAGTTCTGCCATGTTAAAAGTATGCCGTTACAAATTCGGACATGTAAACATTCTGCCAATCAATAGTTATGCTAAATAATTTTTATGCCTTAAAAATATTCGATTAAAGAAAATTATGCCAAGTGTGTTATGCCAAATAAAATTCGGAGTATCAAGATTCTGCCAAATAGAAGGAACCCAAAAATAACTTGTCGCAAAATCATAATATCTGTTTCATATTAAAACCTAGTATCAATAAAAAAAAAGTTAGTAAATAAACCGGAGCGAGTCGTTTTATCGGTGAATATTTTATTTTCAGTACGTTTGTGTATATCCCGGGGTCATGCGCTTGTGAATAGTAAACAATTGGAATTATTTAGCAGATAGGTACTTACTTTATTTAATAACAAGTTGATTTGGTCGACAAAGTGAATTTACTAGATAATATTAATGTTTGAATTGTATAAAAAATCTTATACTAACAGTTTTTTTAGGTGAGAAAATCATCCATTGACATCCCCCGCACTTGGGCGGAGCGATAGTGTCAGACTTTTACTGACTAAAAACCCACTCCTGTTATTCGTTGCCTTTCGTACCGGGGTGAAATCTTCTTTTCAGAAACAGATTCTTGGTCCCAGTAGACTTCGACTCTGCTGGGCTCCTACGATTTGCTGACTAGTTCTTGAGGCGCGCGAGGGACAAGTATAATTTTTGTATGACATTTGTCCTGGGTGGGAATCCAACCCACGACCTCCGGCATAGCAGTCAGGGAACAACTAGAGCAACAGGCCAGTCAAAAAGTATATTAAAGGAAGTTTGAAAGTGGCGCCAGTGACTGACAAGATGAAGCGGAATCGTTTGTCTTGGTATGGTTTTTTTTTTCTGTCGACGGGGAAAGTCATCATTGACGAAACCCGCTCTTGGGTGGAGCGGGAGACAGTGTCAGAGTCTTACTGACTAAAAACCCCGCGCCGTTCCTTCTTGCCTTCATACCGGGGCTCTAGTTTCCTTTCGAATAACCCCGACCCCGGTAGACTTCGACCCAGATGGGCCCCTCCTGTTGCTGACAACTCCTTGAGGCGCGCGGGAACAGTGCGCGCGTCGACGCCTTGGCTCGGTCCGGACAGTTACCGGACGATCGGACAGCGAGCCACCCATAGCTCGCTATCCACGAGCCCGCGTCTACGGTGGCTGGAAATGGGGGTGGAACCCCGGCGGCGGCGGCGGTGAGGGCGTCGTTGCCTGATGCGGTCGGCCTCCTCCTTTGCTAGCATTACTGCTTCGCAGAAGGAGGCGACCGCCTGCCACTCCTCCTCGCTCCGGACCATGGCCTGAACCAAGGCCCGGCGCGAGAGATCTCCGCCGTGTCTTGGTATGGTCATGTAAAGAGGAGGGATGAAATGCATGTTATTATAAGAGTTATGAGTATACATGTGGATGGGTGGAGAGGGAGAGGGAGGCCAAAGATACGATGGATGGATTGCGTGAAAGAAAAGGAAGTTAGTGATAGCATGACGAGTGACAGGGTAGAATGGAAGAAAAAACGTGTTGCGCCGACCCCAAATAAGATGGGACAAGGGCAGAAAGAAGAAGACCCCCTGAATAGTCTTGTATTTTATTGAAAACATCGATAATAAGGTTGTATTATTTGTGTTCTATAAGAAAGATTTATAGTGTATGCAAAACGTCATAAACGATACAAGTTCGTTTACGATTCCATACTTGATATTCAGGAACTAGGTATGTAAACAGGGAATTTCAATATTGCGCACGTCGTACAGAATAAGTATTCTACGTGTTTCGTACCTTGAGAATCGAGATTATTTGATCATTTTAAAAAGCCCGTGAGGTTGAAATGGGAGTGCCATTCATCATCATCATTTCAGCCGACAGACGTCCACTGTTGGACATAGGCCTCCCCCAAGTGTCGCCACAATGATCGATCCTGTGCGTCCCGCATCCAATGGATTCTCGCAACATTCACCAGATCATCGGTCCACCTTGTAGAAAGCCTTCCGAAGCTGCGTCTTCCAGTACGAGGTCGCCACTCCAGAACCTATCGGCCCAACGGCCATCTGTTCTGCGAGCAATGTGCCCTGCCCATTGCTACTTAAGTTTGCCCATTCTTCGTGCTATGTCGGCAACCTTGGTTCTCCTGCGGATATCTACTGCTATTAGTTTGGCCATAACTATCGAAATCTTAAGGACAGTATACGCCTGATTCAAGAGCTTGTGTGTGATAACAGAGTACCTGAAAATGTTTGAAGACGGAAATCATCTAATAACTCCTCGTTCTCTTTGCAGAGACATTATCAAACTTTTACTGAATAAAACCCGTGTCACCGTGCCCATGTATAGTGTCTGTATTTCTAGTCGAACCCACGACACGTAGCGCAGCAGTCAATTGCTCAACTTATAAGACGGAGTGATAACTGCTTTATGCTGAGTGTTCGGCCGTTTTGCGCGGATGTGACGCATATCTTCCCTATCAATTCCAAGCTATTATATGTTTATTAGCTAGTTTTAATATTGCGTCTTTTTCGCGTAAATAAACCGTTTTTCTTTCTTTCTTCTTTCTTTCATAGGCAAAACCCTGAAATATTTTCAAAAAAACAAGTATTTTTCTGGTGACTTACCCGTTCTCAAAAAATCCTCCTTGTACAGTAATTCTGTCAACTACTACACCATATATTCATGTAAATAATGCTATTCAAAATCACGCCATGTGAACAGTGAAAGGGGAACCGTTTACAGAAACTAGGCCACATGGGGGAAACCAATGTCCTGTCTGAGTTGCATTATGGAGGAAATAGCTTTTAAATCCTTTGTTTAATTCAAAGGAACGTCGATTTCTAGACTACATATGGATTGAAATGCTTTGCCTTTTTTGCTTCTATAGACATCACTTAAAAAAAAAAGAAAAACTGTTGCAGACAACGCAAGGCCTAAACAGCTAGATATCAAAGAGAAAAAGCACGAGCCAAAAAGTTTAAGTGTTTTATAAATACGAGGACAGATTTTCAAAACCTCATCTCCTTTAGTAGTCACATAGTTCATGATAGTTCACTATTTCTCTGGTGGAAAACCCTATCAAGCAAACGACTTTAGCATATTATGTAACAACGATTGGAAATTTTCAATCTGCCTGCAAAAATTGACAATTTGTACGGTGCGGTTTGGTGTCTTTAAGGCTAGAGTGAATAGGGTCTTAATAAACTAGTGCGCCTCACCATCAACGATTGTATCACTGCTGCTGCAGGTGGGATCGCAATCAAGCACTAGTTTATATAAATAAAAAAAAAAACATTAAAAACGTTGGAATCAGTTGACGTGACATGGCAAAACAGTGGCTAACATAAGATTTGTCAATAATCAAGGACCAGATTATGTCTAGATCGACGGCTCAGGTCACGAAAGATAGAGATAACTTGCTAGTATTGCTACACGAGAGTAAATTCTCTATAGAAACATATCACAAATAAAACATTTACATAAAACAATTCAGCTTCGGAACAAATATCAGCGAGAAACATAAATATTGGTCTTACACGGAAATGAACACAAGACCACCACGCCAACTGATACAGAAAGTCGGCTCATGGTATATGTTGACTTATCGAGTGTGTTTTGGAAAGCATTTTCTTGGCGCTACTGTATTACGGATAACTATTATATAACTATGTCAATAGATATTTGTGATATTGTGACAGGACAGAATGGAAGAAAAAAACGTGTGGTGCCGACCCCAAGTACTCCTAAGTCCAAGTAGTCCCCAAATTCTTCTTCCTGCCCCTTGTCCCATATGGACAAAGGCGACCGGTCCTATGCATCCATTGCGCAAACCTGCAGAGGATACAAATATGATCCTCTGCAGGTCCGACTTGTGAAAAGTTTTCTAACGCTCGCTGTGTGTTCCGATACGCGATTGCCACTCTAGAGCCTTTCGGCCCCATCTCTGCGAGCAATATGCTATTCTTTTAGCTATATCAGTAACCTTGATCCTGCTGTGGATATTTGCATTACAGACCTTCATAAGAGGGTCCTTTTCCACTCGCCTATCGTAAACGTCGAAAATGGTTTAAAAGCTAAAAGCTTGTTACTTCATCTAACGCAATCCAACGCGATGTTTGACGAAAAGGCAACGCAAAAAAGAGAGATAAAGCCTGAAAACTCAGTTAGTATTCGGTAATTCCGACATTTACTCGTTCACAAAACTTGCTCCAGGAAATAGCTGTTTTTTTTAAACCCTTAAAAGTAAAAAAAAAGAGTTGTCGTCATTTAGAATCTTAATAAAAGCAAGGCTTCTATAGTTCAGAGGTCTTTACTGGATTAGTTTTACACAAATTTAGTGATTGATTTCTATTGAAGCCTAGACAATAACCACAAGATACTGTGTTTCCAAAATATCAAATATCCAATAATGAAAAATGTGTAATATCGTCATAATCGGTTATGAGCGGTTGTATGAAAAATTGTGAAAATGTGTGTCGAGATGCATCACCTTAACGGTATATTTATTTATTTATTTAATACTTTATGCACAAATGTACAAAGGCGAACTTAATGCCTTAGGCATTTTCTTCCAGTTGAACTTTGGGTGATGCAGAGAAAGGTAGTGGTAGGTGCAATAAAAGAGTGCGAAAAAGGCAATTACAAGAATAATTATACTAATGGACCATTGAATAGATATACCAATAAACTAAAGAATAAATATAATACAATTATACAATATATAATTAATACACTACATACACTAAAATAGTCAGACAATGGGTCCAAATCGATATGAATAGTGCCAACATTTATTTAAGCTGTACACGATTCTTGACTTATATCTTATGCAGAAATTTAAGATGTCTAATTGTCTAGAAAATTTCAGGACAATAGACTATGAAGATTTTGGCTACTAACAGTACTAACCACCATAGTCAAACGCTAGTAAGGCGCTAGGATAATGACAGGAAGCAGTCGGTAAAAATTCAAATCTTAACGTCACAATGCACTGGCGCGTAACAATACAGTAACAAAAACGATGTAACATTGAGGCGTGCGTTGACAAACGCAAGCTCTCCATAGATCATGGACTGCAAGCGTAAATGGTCTATGGCGATACGGTCCAGTGAGCCGAGACCTTATCAACGGACCACAAAACAACACTTGAGACTTTATACAGCGGATGTGAGTGAGAATGAGAAATGACAGGAGGGGCCGCTGTTGAAGGGCATTTGTTGATCTCACTGATATCCTTCACGAAGGTTAAATTCTCATAAATCAATAGAATATATACATTTCTTTTCTTCGGACAAGCTCGGTATTGTGCGCTATGTGAAGTTTTTTGCTTTCAGGTAGGAAATAAATCGTCAAATAACATCTCCTGCTCTGGGCGGAGCGAGAGAGAGTGTTAGAATTTATGCTGCCACGTGTACTCCTTTACGTTGCTGGGTACCCTCAAATCTATTCTGTTAGATATCAATGATGCGAAAGATATAATGCTGTCATTATATCTTTTGCTGTTTTTAATATCTTTCATTTTATAGTTTGTGTTTGTGGCCAAGAAATTGAAGTGTGGGATTTTTTATTGGAAAATCATGAATATGAAATATAATATAATGATATATTTCTATATTTATTCTGGTGTTATGTAATGGTAGTCCGACTTTTAGTGAGATTGCACAAAATCAGTACACCTCCAGCCTTTGTCATTAATTTCGGCTTAGTTCGGGTGAATCGGACTCCTCGTGCATGAACTAATTTACCTACTCGTCCATTGATGATCGAGAGAGCAGTGGTGGCCGAGTGATAATGGTTCCGATTTATGAGTTGTAGGGTGCGGGTTCAAACCCAGCCAGGCGCATTACTTTGTGTCATTTATGTCATTACCGCTGCTCTCAAAACGGTGAAGGAAAACATAGTGAGTAAACCGGCATGTCCTAGAACCAAAAATTCGAAAGACATGTGAAATCCACCAACCCTCATTGGGCCCACGTGGTGGATTACACCAGTGGGAACATTAAAAAGGCTGATGATGATTGTGTGTAAACTAATCTAGTTTTTATCTAGTTTTCATACAAGCAGTATTTATATATATCATCAACATAAAATATGAAATAAATCAACCAATCACCGATATAGTATAGTGTCATGGTACTAACTGATAGCTTGACAGTCGCGTTAAACATATCGATCTAATCAATTAGCACCTTAACCTTAATTACTTAAACATGTTATGAATATTTTTAACTGTGTCATTTCCATGTTGGCAAGTATTTTCTGTATCATTTCCAATAGCCAAATCACCAATAGCCAATGAGTTTTTTTTTTTTTGAGTTGGAAATCCTTACTAATATTATAAAAGCGAAAGTGAGTTTGTTTGTTACGTCTTCACGCCTAAATGGCAAAAACCGATTTTGATGAAGCTTGGTACACGGATAGACCATGTCCTGGAATAGGACATAGGATACGAAGCCGCTGGGCGCAGCTATTCATCAAATAAATTCTCCAACTCTTAATGGAAACAAGACGTGTTTTTACCAATGGACATTCAGACATATCGCAATAGAATTACGACTTAAAATCCTATGCCTTAAAGTGATTCCCGAACATCGAAAGGGATATCATTGTATAACATTGATCGACGCGTCACGGGCTCCCGTGACGGGATGCCGTGGTGCGCTGTGGTAGGCAACAGCATGCCGTAGGACGCTGGTTCCCAGCCAACACTCTATCAAACGCAACTTGGGACTGAAATGTGTATCGGGCAATAGAAGCTGCCGTGGCATACTTCGACGTGCTTTCGAATGCCGCGGCAATTAAGCGGCTAGTGTGTGCTAACTGGCGGCCAAATTCTTTGCCATGCCGTTATGGCATAAAATATATAGGTTCAGAAGTCAATCTACATACAAAGCGCGCTCGAGCAACGCACACATAGACACCGCTCATAGACACGATATCTCGGTAGCGTCTCGGCCCGCTCTTTGAACAGTTCCGGCTCAAACGCTCATTAGTGTGCGTCCACCGAGCGTAGTATAAAAGTGAAGTACCTACATACATGAGATTGTCTTGTGATCTATTTTGTGGTTACGGTCTGCATACTTAGTGCCTAAAACCTACCTGTGTTCCTTGATTACCCTTTGCGTTTCTGGGTCACGGATCTCCCTAATAAACCGGACGATTTCCTATGATCATTCGATGTTTTCTCATCGTATTTATATCGAAACCTTTCATAAGATCTCTCATACATCCGGCCTTCTGGCAGAGACGTAAATATTTTCATTAGGCGACCACACATAACTAATGCACATTAATAGCACACTATATCTTTCCCTACCCACATCTCCCACACAATCTTAACCTTCTCTCGCCTACATATGAAGCATATAATATAAGAAAAACCTGACCTCAGCAACATTATCTATGTAAACTCGTCTAGCCAGTCGACAGTCGCTGACCAAAACGTAACGTTGTGCGTTACGTAATCGCCGCGTCACAACTCCGGTCGACATTGAAAATGATGCCAAATCTTTTGTGTATCAACAATAATTGTTCGTTTTGTATTGCATTCTGTTTGTGTCGGGTTATAGGTTATTAAATTGATTGCTTTTTGATTTGTAATAGGTTATATTGGTGGGTAGTTTCGCAAATAGTTTCCGTAAGAGCTTTTGTAAAGCCAAGAGCAAGCCACCTAATCATAAAAGCTCTAAAAAAGGGTCTACGTTGAGGTAGCTATACACGCAGGGTATACCTAATAGGTTTGCTTGCACAGTTATACCTGTCAGATAAGCTTGTGTGGAAACCTGCACAGTTGTGCAACATACACGCTCCGGTTTACCTGCACAACTCAACTGCCGGGCATTAGAAGAGCCGAGCATGAATGCAGTCGGATAGATGGGCGAGGATTGTCAAGCTAGTACTACATTAGACTGACTCACACGTGTAAAACGCCTGACTTGTACGTAGAACGTCGTCGCGTGGCGTGGATCAAGTGTAGCTCTACAAGTCTAGTTTCCATGACGGAAAGGAGGTCGGCGTGTGTGGCAGTGTGGTCGACAACGTCGAGGTCGTTCGCGGCGAAGGTGGTGTGACGATCTGATCATGTTCGCGGGGCAAAATTGACCAGAGATCGTCCTAGACAGAAAGGTTTGGATGGAGAAAGGGGAGGCCTTTTTCCAGCAGTGGGCTATTAAAAAAGGGGAAATTTTGTAGTATGTTTGCGTGTATATTAAGTATTAGGTTCGTTACTCCTATGCACTGAAACGGCTTAACAGATTTGGATGATACTTGTTATCCAGGGGGGAAACAGGGAACTTAATTCCCTTGGGATAAATTTCTACTTTCACACAGACGAAACCACTGTCAAAAACTAGTGTTGATAAAACATTCAAATAAATTATCATAATCCAATGTGTTGTATGCATAGTGATACTCATAGAAGACAGTTGGCTTTGATATCAAAACAACCGAGTCTTATAAACAGGTCAATACTGATACACGAGGACGTATGTGATAGCTGGGTAGTAAAACGTATTATTTACGTATATTATGCAAGCCATTTTCAACCTTATTGCGGCCATTTTCAACCTTATTTCGTTGATGTGAAAGTTGAAATTGGGGAGATGGAGTTCGAATGCAATATCGTACTAGAAGAAAATTTATCGAAAGGTGCGGTTCAGGACTCAGCTGAACTTTGGAAGTTCCTTTCGTCAAGTCATCGTACCCTCTCTTCCAGTCTGGTCGTAAACTTACACTTTTAACATCTAATATATAAAATTTCCATGTCACAATGTTAGTTAACGTACTCCTCCGGTAATTTGGTATAAATCGGTAAAGCCGTTTGGCTTTAGCGATTTTTACCAAATTTTATATGCGTAGGTCTGAGAATCGGCTACTATCTATTTTCCATAGCCCTAACTGAAAAGGGTTGTTCACCCTTAATTTTTTTTTTTAACGAAATTTTTTGTTTAAATTTTTTATAATGTGGCATTAATAAAAAACATTTTCCAAAAAAAAAATTAAACCGACTTCAAAAAGTACAAAATAACTTTAATTTTGGAAGTCGGTGTTTCTATAATAGATACCTAATCTTGTCTCTTCGTTATTTAACACCGACTTTCGAAATTAAAGTTATTTTGTACTTTTTGAAGTCGGTTTAATTTTTTTTGGAAAATGTTTTTTATTTTTCAGTTTTTAGACATGGTAGCACCACTAAAAAGTACCTACCCTTCACTTAAACATAAATTACCTTATAGCCAGAATGCATCTCATAACGATTCTAATAATCCCAAATACGGTAATATTACATGAATTTACGTGCCGGCTTTATCACCAGATCAGTTCGATACATCCCCTCCCCCTTTTCTTTCAGTCAGTCATCGACTACACGTATGAACAAAGCAATTTTACTTGTTACGACAATTCTGCTATGATTCTATGAGGGGTTCTGTTCCATATCTTCGAAGTTCAAGATCAGATCATAACAATATTTCTATGGGACCAACTTGGAAGCAAAACCTTTCAATCAAAAAAAAATTTTCAAAATCGGTCCACAATTGACCGAATTATCGGTGAACATACATACAAAAAAAAAAAACTTACATTCAGCCGAACATAGAACCTCCTCCTTTTCGAAGTCGGTTAAAAAATACATACAACCCTAAATTTTTTCTTTTTTATCACCAACCCCTATTTTTTTATAGCAAAAAATAATTTATAAGGCAAAACAACGTTTGCCGGGTCAGCTAGTTGTTCCTATAATTTTATCAAACCAGAGACAAGTTTGTTCTCTTTTACTAGAATTTTGAAGACTACAGATTTATTTAATACACTTCTGTTCACTAAAATAACAAGTACCACATGACTGATAAACCTTACTAAGATTAGTTTCAGTAGTAAAGCCGGTTTATGACGACACACGTACTAGGTGCACATAAAGCCTGAACTGCTGGAAGCTTAGCTAGCTTGTTGCAGAAGCTTACCAACATATATGTCATGTATACAGGGATTATGTGGGCAGAAACTTTGTGCTTAACTCCAGCTTAAAGTTACAATGTTGAAGAACAGAATGCAATTCTTGACCTTAGGAAAATACGGCAAAAAAATTGCATTTGTTGTATGGGAGCCTCCGTTAAACATTTATATTATTTTGTTTTTAGTATTTGTAGTTATAGCGGCAACTAGTGTTGCAAGGCGTCCGGATAAAACCGGACAGGGTCAGGCTTTTTAGTTGCGTGTCCGGTCAAATAAAGAGGAGTTCTGTGGTCCTGTCCGATTTTTGTTTGGCTTTTTAAATTAGTTTTTTTTTATATTTGTCATGTCTATCATGTATCGCTAGCGTAAGAGGAGCGCAATTTTTTGTGTTGTTCCATTAAAATTAAAAAATATATTAAAATTATGGTCAATAATAAAAAAAAGTTGAGTCTGATTTTTTTTTAACTATCGGCCATTTTACTCAAATGTCCGGGTAAATTGGCTGGTCTTTCCGGCTTTTCAGTGTGAAGACCTGGCAACCCTAGCGGCAATAGAAATCCACAATTTGTAAAACATTTCAACTGTCTAACTTTCGCGGTTTGTGAGATACAGCCTGGTGACAAACAAACGGATAGACGGACGGACAGACAGCGAAGTCTTAGTAATAGGGCCCCGTTTTTACTCTTTGGATACGGCCGTACGGGACCCTAAAAACGCAACATTCAGGCGGCATGAATGACAATACATAAAAATGCAGGGACCCAGACAGTAAGAAACAATCCAACTAGAGCATAAGACATTGTCGCAACAAACTTTCAAAAGAACCGAACACAGGAAGGATAAACGAATTTCGGAACCGAAACGCATACTACATTTCTAGATTTTCGCAACACAAGCTAAAATGATATAACTAAATACGTGCTTGATATACCGCGGTTCAAAAACTGTTGAATTAAACATTGCAAAGGACGCAACGTAAGATGAAAGTTGTCTGTCACGACCCCAATAAATGCTGCGAGTGGAAACTATTCCTTTCAATCATTGGAGAGCAATCGCTAGGGATGTCGGCAGTGATGAAATATATCGATACATCAATCTATCGATTTTTATAAAAATATCAATATCGGCATCGACATATCGAGGAAAAAGTTATCGATATATCGGTAAATTTATTTAGTTCAGTCTAGGTCAATAATAATAGGTAATAGTAAATTTTATACAAAAGGTACATTATTTTAATTTAAGAGAAAATTAAATAAATAAAAACACTACTAATATTTCGAATAATTTATTATTTCATGCAACCTACAATTTGTCCGGTAACATTGGTAAAAACCATATAATTATTATACAATACTCTGTGTTCTATATCTGTTGTAAAAGCATACTAGTTATAGATAACACAGTTATTTTTTTCCGTTTCGATCTTTTACGAAAATTAATTTTGAAAAAACAAATTCAATTTTGATACGATTTTCCATATTGAATATTTTGTATATATAAATCGATATGCTCGGATTAAAATATCGATATATCGAAGCAAAAGTATCGATATATCGATGTATCGAAATTTTTTCAACAAGCCTAGCAATCGCTCAAAGAAATCTGGGTCAAACGCCTACCAAGCAATTACATTGATGACTAATGTGATGATTGGTAAACAGTTATTAATGTTAGATTATTGTTTGCTTGTAATGATTTACATACTATGAAAGGATCATTAAATCTTTGATTGAATTCGTCAGATCTGTCTTTTTCGTCCGTCATTTTTTTTTACAAGCTTTTATTTAGTTTCGCCTGTCCCGATTTTAGTCTGTAATCAAATCTTGTTAATTAAATTTGACCCACTTCCCGGTTACCGATTGAGCCGAAATTTTGCATGCATGTGTAAATCAGATGACAATGCAAAATTATTATGACAAGGAGCTGATCTTATGATGGAACCGGAAAGTGGCTATAGGAACTTGGTAGTTAAACGACACAACCCCATCGATTTGGGCTCGTATGATTTGTCTTGATGAGTATTAATTATATAGGTATACCGAGCTACAAAAGCTTGCTATGAAAAAAATATATTCATTAAAAGCTTGTTTTTTTTATCAGACTACGGAAAAGCCAAAAGAGGGTTACGATTAATATCATCAACAAGCTCCTGCCAGATGTTTCGGTTGCATGAAATTAAAAAAGGATACCAAGGGACCATACTCCCGAAATAAAAGTATCCTATGCGGTATTCATGTACCAAATTTTAATCGAAATCCGCTAAACGGTTTGAGAGTGAAGATGTAACAAACATACACACTAGACACACTTAACTTTCGCCTTCTTAATATTAGTGTGATAGGCTCGCTTGACCACTATCTTACCTAATAGTAAGTGACGATGTGGTCGACGATGGAGCACGCTTGCCTAGAACTAACCTATTCAACTCTAGAATTAAAGACCCTTAGGTTCTAGCTATCAGGAAACTCGAGTCTCCGGCAGGGAATTCCACTCTTTAGCTTCAGGGCTTTATTTCACCGGGACACCATGGTGTCGCGACCAGTTGTGCCGCCATGGTGTCCCGGTGAAATATAGTCCTAAGTTACCAAACTGGACGTGGACACCATACAGACACCAGAGTCGCCACATGTCCGAGCTGGTCGCGCCACCAAATTGGTTGCGCAACTGTTAGGTCACCAAGTGAGTAACTCTCTAAAAAGCTGTACACATTTTGTTGGTAGCGGCGTTTGGTTGTGCCGCCATGATGTCCACGTCTCGCGTGCGTATTCCACGCATTAGACTGAATATGTATGTAATAGACATTTGCAGGGGTTACGCATGCGGATCAATCCCGCATGCGTGATCAAAAACACCCTTACGCACAATTTTGTTCCCTAAACGTTCCATCCGTGTGTGTAGCAAGTCCAATTCTGTGTAAAGATACGTCATATGGCCTTCAGTAACTGGGCAAGGGAGTGCTGTAAAAGAACCTTCAAATGTGACGATAGTACCGTTGTTCCGGCACACCCTATACAGTCACGGCATATTCGCATTAACTACCGAAAACAAGTCGTAATGGTTTTATTTGAGAATTCTTCTTAACCCAGAAAAGAGGACTGTGGAGACGACGATAGAGAAGTATTGCAGACAGAAGACATGCGGTTCCAATACCAGATAAATTAGGATAGGAACAGGAAATTGAGGATGAGAAACCGATCCTTCCATACTGGTGTTATAAATGCGGAAGTATGACAGATTTTTTTAGGTTGGAAATCATCAAATGACTGCTCCCGTCTAGGGTAGAGCGAGTAGGTGAATCAGACTTTTCTGACTAAAATCCACAATGGTAATGATTTCGAACAAACCCTAGTAGGCATCTCGGCCCTACTAACTGAACCCTCTTCAGATTTGCTGACAACTCTGAGGTGCACATGGCAACACGCCGTCGACTCGGGCTTTGTCCTTACCGGACGGTGAGCTACCCATTACTCACCGTCAACAAGCCCGCAAAGTATACCCGTATGTTACGTTTTTACGTCTTAACAACTGACCTGCTTTTAGCTATAGGATTACCTGTCATCTGGGTACTAAGGCCTTGATCACACGTACCGAGTAACCGGGCGAGACGGTGCTCTCGGCCGAATACTCGGTACGTATAAACAAAGCGCCGAGTGCTCGGCCGAGCGCTTATCTCTACAACTCGCTTGCATCACTGTCTCGGCCGAGCAACATTTTACTGTCTCGCCCTTTTACTCGGTACGTCGGTACGATCAAGGCATTAGTTCCCTTGAGATATTAAGACATTTCTCACACAGGTGAAGCTGACGGCAGTGTCCTTTCCAACCAACTCATCTTACAAACATCACATAATCTTGAGAAAGCACAAATACCCGCATCACACCTTGACTTTGTGCCAAGGTCCACATCCCAGCCAGTATTATGGCTAGCCCATTACTTTTCGTTCGCAAACACTGCACTATATCTGCCAAGATTTGCACTCAAAGCAAATAAATATGCTACTGAAATAATATGAAGTATTTGGAGATTTGTTGTGGTATTTGTGAATTTCCAAGATCAATTTGTAAGTGTTACTAAGTGCTACTTTGTAAGTTCGTGTGATGCACTAGACAACAATAAGAAAGGTCATCTTCTTCATTCAAGACTAATAGGAAATATGCATTAAAAAGAATTGTTTTAACTAGTTTATCAATAAATATGACGGAGGATCGATATCAGTGGGTCGCGACATCGGAAATAACACTCACAAAAACCTTTGATAACACTTTTAATTACTCGTAACACACACTCAGTACAAAATAATCAAGGATGCCTGAGATACGGCTTGATTAAGAATTTAGGAACGCGGGAAGTTCAGCGTGGAGTAACCAATGTCTTCCCTGACCGCCAGACCGATTCAAAGTGTCCTCCAAATCCACGGACACCCGACACGTGGCCCTATTGCCGGTTAGCCAATTTACCGGTCAACGTCAGTACCTGTCAATGTCGAATAATCGATTATACCTCCGGATCGACATTTGACTCGACTATCCGCTCAGTGTTGCTATTACTCCACGCTAACCATCCCCAAGTTAATACTTGACGTTCCCAAACGTAAGCTGTTCAATCTAACTACATAGTTCCTCCAGTGAAAGATAGGTGGCGCTGATGCAGACCGACTGATATGCGCCAACGCTTCGACAAATATATAAAAACAGAATACTAATTGTAAAAACAATATCAAAATTGGTAGGAAAGCAACTGAGATAAAACCATATAAAGAAATGTATCTATCCGTCTCTCTCGACAAGATGGTGGCCGTATGTCATGACCAAAGATTTTATATATCCTAGTACTAGATTGACTACGACAGCCTCAAAAGCGTACCTGAAAAGGAAAGTCAGAAAGAGTCCTGTCATCTCGTTTTACTAGTGTGTCCATACACTAGCTACATACTGCGGGACAATTTTGCTCAAAAGTTAGTTAAAGATATTTTTGATACATTAAAATAGACATTCAAGTTAAAAAAACAATTAATATGTATAATATGCTTACCAAAAGGGAACTGTGAGTTTTCTCTGTAATGACTAGGAAATAGCTGATGTCCGTATATATTATAATAGCAATATCCTCATAAGCGAGTATGAAATACCTATACTGATAAAAAAATGCCTAATGTGTGTGTAAGTACCTACGTAAGAAGATCACTTCTGAACGGCTGCATCTATCAGAATAAGGTTTGTCTGAAAGAAAAAACTAGTTAGTTTATAATAAAACTAATGTTATTCTTTTCTTTTTACTTTATTAAAAATAGACTGATGCGTGACATCAAATTTTACATTGTATTTTTTATTACGTTAAATTGCACTTATTAACTAAAAAATAAACAATAAATAATACATAATGATCAATGTAATTCAAGTAGAGTCTATTTTGCATGCCGATTGGGCTGAATAAATGCTTTTTGTTGATCCTAGGGTGTGGCGCTGTATACCGAGATACAGGACTCGTCCTAGTTCGGTTACAGATGTTCCTCTGTTTTATAGTCTTAAGTATATAGCCTGTAATTTTAAGTTTATGTAATTTGTAGTATTAGTTTTTAGAGAAATAAATATTATTATTATTTATTACTAGCTTCTGCCAGCGACTTCGTACGCGGATCCTGTTGCTTATGCCAGCGACATTCAGTGTTATAAACGTAAGAGTAGACAAAAAACAGAAAGCTCAGAACTGCTAAGCTATCGGGAGTTACACGTGTTATTGTGAGTTAACCATAAAAGATAGACGTATGCTGTCGTGGGACATTTTTTATATAATTTTGAGGAGAACATTTCCGTTATACATGTTTTCTGTGTAGCTTTAACCATTAAGGCTGCAAACGCGACGGAAGCTTAAAAAATGGAGTAATTTCTCCCGTTTCCCCAACATTTCCCTTTACTGCTCTGCTCCTATTGATCGTAGCGTGATGAAAAGTATACTATAACCTGCCCAGGAGTATGAAGAATGATTGTACCAAGTTTCGTTAAAATCCATCGAGTAGTTTTTGTTTCTATAAAGAACATACAGACAGACAGACAGACAGACAAAAATTTTACTGTTTGCATTTTTAGCATCAGTATCGATCACTAATCACCCCCTGATAGTTATTTTGGAAATATATTTCATGTACAGAATTGACCTCTCTACAGATTTATTATAAGTATAAATTATTATTATTAAATAAATGATCCTCGACTGGTTTATAAATTTATTTATACTAACTAATACTAATTATTGCCGATGCCCGTTAACGCCACAGGAAATTTCCGAAAGAGAAACCATGGCCCTGAAACACAAAGGGCAACTGAAGAACACGGGTAGATTTATTCAGTATAAACCTCAAATAACTTGTCCCGCTCTACCTTAGAGCAGGATAAGTTATTGGAGATTTTACCACATCAAAAAAAGTCCCCCACTATGTTCGTTTGTCTATATCTGTTTGCAATCAACTCAAAAATTACTGAACGGATTTTTAACAACGGATGAACTTAGAAAAGGGTATATAGATGTAATAGAATTAGGTTTTAGTATTGATTTAGACTTAATGTGGCGACTACAAAACTGTTGCTGAAAAAAAATATTTTTAAATGGCACAACTTCAAAGCCACTGTTGCCGATGGTTCTCGTTTCTTGGAAATCTACAACAAAACATAAAAAATAATATATTACTAGTAGTTAACGCGATGTGGCTTAACACGTACGTGCAGCATTACCAACCTACCTAAGGAATAAACTTAAAGAACTATGACTATGATTTAAAATGAATATAATTCTCGAATGTACTATATCGATGTTGAAGATTTTGGAGCATACGCGGGTCGTTTTAAGAAGTGGTCACTGATAACTATATACTGAATTGGTCCGAAGACACGTCCCGCATGCCGCACCTCTGGCCGCCGCTGCTCGCCGCTTTCCGTTGTGTCATGAGAGCAGCCGAAGATCGCCGAGCGGCCGAAGGTGCCCGATCAACAGAAAAGATAAAATTTGTAAAATTGGTATGCGCTTGACTTATTAAAAAAAAAAATTGAGCCTCCTCAAATTTTTAGAAATTTGCTTATAATAATATAAAACTTGAACAGTAGACAATCAAATTTTATAAAATTTAGCACCCAGTCCGTCTTCTGAGTCGTTTATGATGCCCCTTCTCTATGTATTTTTACAGGCAGTTAATAGTTTTAATTCCCGCATGAAATTCAAAACGATGTTTGTTGTCACCCTACATAAATATTTTGTAAACAAAACAGAAAACTTACCAAAAAAATGAAATTCCACAACCAGGATACCCATCACTATTGCGAAACTTTACACAGCAACGTTTTGAACATCTTGCACACTTTATACTTTACTAAACATTGAGATAAAAACTTGTAACAATTAAAAATACAACTTTAGCCCTATGAAGAATCAGCCATATTGTTTATTGATGTCAAATTGAAACCTCCTAAATGTTGCCTTTCATAATTTGATAATTACTACGAATAGCTACTATATCTAAATGAAATCATCATTAAATACAAGAAGAATGCGTATAAAATTACAATAAGCAATATTTGAAATAAAATATTTAATTTCAATTCATTTTATGTCGCATAAACCTATCAAAATGCATGAACACGGACTATTTAACGACAACTGGAACAATCTAAAAACTACCATCTGTTTCTTATTTTTTTCTGGCAGTATGTGAGAAAGGGACACAGAGGATTTATCTCAGTGTCTTGCTCCAGGCCATTTTTCCCTTTTGCGTGTCAATAACACACATGAACTTAATGCTAATGAGAATAAAGAACACTTTAGAGACTGTCATATTTCTTCGTAGTCAATCTAGTCTACTCTAGTAGAATATATAAAATCTTTGGTCATGACATGTCTTTTGACGTCAAAGTCGCAGTTTTGAAGCTTTCACAGTTGTTGATGAAAATGCTGAAATGTATTTAATTTTGCAAGAAGAAATATTTATGCACTTTCCCTAAGATGCGAGACGCACAGGAGTGTTCATTGTGGCGACACCTAGGGGAGGCATATGTCCAACAGTGGACGTCTTTCGGCTGAAACGATGATGATGATGATATTATGTGAGGAAAATGAAAACCCACTTCCTCATAAAGAGGATGCCTATATTCCCAGCAGTGATTACATTGAAGGCTGGTCATGCACAGGTTAGTGATATTTCACTGACTTTGATTAGCAATAAAGAATTAACTTTACCGCACAACATCAGTTTTCCCTAGACCTTTATCTCCAAAAAACTAACAAGAGAGAGAATTTAGATGAGTCCCTCATGTTTAATGATAACTCAAAGCCATATACTCGTAGACAACGAGGCGAAACAGTAGTCAGTAAAGAAAAAAAAGATTGCAAAGAAAACAATGAAATAAAAACTGCCCATGAATATGAAGGCACTGAAGATATTACTAAACATGTAGTTTCAAGTACAACCATGTTAACTCAACATTATAACATAAACAAACATACAGACCATTACTAAACGGTCAAGTACGTGCGGTAAACATGTATGATATAGCAAGCAGCGATAAGCATCTGCGTAACTGATTTCAAGCGATAATAGACAATCATACCATAGAGCGTGAATAGGGTTGTCATGATGTGATATCTGACGGGGAATTCCTAGAGAGATTAGACAAAATTAATGTCAGTTGTCTTATCTGATACCGATAGCCAGTAATTAGGGATGTGAAGATCATGTAACAGATAACCAAACTATTTTCAGAATTATCATCTGAAAATCTCCGACATTTGATAAAGTAACCGGCAACAAAGTCCAGAATCAAAATAACTTTCTTTCTTTGGTGGAAAATCATCGATGCACTTGGAATGGAGCGAAAATGTCAGACTTTTACGGACTTAAGAGCCTACTGCGTTCCTACAGTTGCTCTTTGCATTCCAGGGCCACGAAATCTCTTCCGAACATCCCAGCATTTTGTTGATCTACAAATCCCACTTCCATCTCACCACCGATCTTTCACAAATTTCTACCATCAAACATGGCGACCCTATTTTTTTTTGTGCTGCCTCTTTGGTTGATCTACAAATCCCATTACAAATCTACCAATGTTTCCCCAATTTCTACCATCGGACATGGCGACCCTAACTGACCGTAACCTACATGTGACTGGTCTCTGATAAATCACAATCAATCAGCCACAATGCTTTGTGAAGGGCGGTGAACTGCTAACTGAGTCATGGTCATTAGACAAGTTGACAGCGGAGGAATTTATGAGTCGTGTTCTAGTCATATTTGGGCATACGTTTATCGTTTATTGATGTTTTCAAAATTCTTGTTGGTCATTTAGAGTTTGTTGTATCGGTTTTGGATTGGATTGTGGGCGGATTTGGGCATAGCTTGGCGATAAAGAATCGATTGAGAATGTGGTTAGGAAAAGCTTGTAAGTTGTCGAAGCTCTTAAGCCACAGAAATCTTCATTAATATGATAAAGAGGTAAAATTTGTTTGTAGGAGGCAGTCTCTGAAAGTAGGTGAAAAAAATTTCACAATTGGACCAGTGTCCGATTGCGAAATTTTTTCACCGATAGAAAGCTGCTTTATTCCTGAGTGACATAGGCTATATTTTATGTAAGGTTTTAAAACGTTGTAATGTGTTTTGGTTGCAACATATTGTTTTCAGAACCAAAATATTTGAAAATACCGACTGACATGTAAAGAGGAAAATGCTATCGGCCATTTTTTGTGCAAAGATTATTCTGCACTTTGACGTCAATGGCATCCAAAACAAACACGTATGAAATAACATCATTATCTAGGTTTGTATATAAAAACATGATTACACTGAAGACATAGTACTTTAAAGTCGATTATCCTTATCCTACATATAATATAAAAATAAATTCCTATTTCCCTTGGTCACGCCATCACGCGCGTGAACTGGACCGATTTCGCTAAATCTTTTCTTGTTGTGTTTGTTATTGCGAAAAGGTTCTTAAGGAAAATAAATGAAAATTAGGGTAGTGTAGGGTAGAGTAAGGTAGAGTAGGGTATGAGTAGTGTAGAGTAGGGTAAAATAGGGTAGAGTAGTGTAGAGTAGGGTAGGGTAGATTAGGGTAGAGTAAGGTGGAGTAGGGTGGAGTACGGTGGAGTAGGGAAGAGCGAGAGCAATGCCGCGGGGGTACAGCAGGTAAATTATAATATAAATAAATAGCATCAAACCAGAGTAAAGTAAATAATCTTTGTCCGTATCCGACTTCATTTCCACCAATAATATCTATAAAAAAAGTAATTACAGTACTGTTAATCAATCTCAAGAATAGATAGCATCGTAATTAATTAGCAGTGGCAGCATTACAGATTGCTGATAATAATTAGATACAGATTGTCTAGATTTTGTGATTAATTACGGCAAGATTGTTATTGTCAGTTATTGTCTTTGATCTTGGCGTACTGAGACCTATTACTGGTTGTTACTCCACCAATCGAATGACAGCAGATGCCTTTCACTACACCGCTATGCATGCTATGTTGGCATGGGTAGGTTGACAGCAGGACGCGGTGTCAACAGGACAAGAATATCTAAAGACTAGGGTGGAGCCAGAGGGCTTGTCAGCTGGGGACAAGGTTGTCCGAAAGGGAGCTCGTGCCCCGGTATGAAGGCTAGAAGGAACGGGACGGGGTTTTTAGTCAGTAAGAGTCTGACACTATCTCCCGCTCGAGCACCCGCAAGAGCGGGTTTTGTCATAAGATGATTTTCTCCATCGAAAAAAAAAGAGGGCTTGTCAGACTTTTACTGACTAACACCAAATCTATGTTCCTCCAGCTGCCTTTTGCGTCTAGGACCACGAGTATCCCTTTCATACTTGTCCCCATGGGTGGAATTATGGTTTACTAGCTTTTGCCAGCGGCTTCGCTCGCGTTAAATTCGGTGTAACACGGTTCCCCTAGGAAGTGGGGGGTTAGATACAGACAAAAAGTAGCCTATGTCACTCTCCATCTCTTCAACTATCTCCACTTAAAAAATCACGTCGATTCGTCGCTCCGTTTTCCCGTGAAAGACGGACAAACAGACACACACACTTTCCCATTTATAATAATTTTTTTTTAAATATGTTTTTATTAGACCGCAGACATGGTAGTCTGCGGTCCCCCAAATAAAACGGGACAAGGGCAGGAAGATGATGCAGACATGGTAGTCTGCGCCTTTTTTTGAAAATGTTTACATTATTTCTTTACAATATCTTTTACTTCAGTTGTGGTACTCCTGTGTCGGACACACATTTTCCTTCATTCATCATTCATTTCAGCCGACAGACGTCCACTGTTGGACATAGGCCTCCCCTAAGTGTCGCCACAATGATCGATCCTGTGCGTCTCGCATCCATCGGTTTCCCGCAACCTTCACCAGGTCATCGGTATACCTTGTAGGACATTTTCCTTGTTTCTAATTATTATATTGCTTAGTAAGCTTATATTTAAGCGAGCCCATCTTTTTTTGTTTTTTTTTTTTTATATATATTTCCACAGGCATTATAATTGTTCTTAATTATAAAAATACAAATCATTTATCATAGTCTTCATTACCCATTTATAATATTAGTATGGATTAATTTTAATTAAACTATGGATACCTAAACAAACATCCAAAACATATGCCACACAGCACCACAGCATAAATACAAAACAGACATATTAACATCGATGATACATCGGCCATTTAATTATGTATGCGGTTTGATAAACTCCTCAATCGAACTGAAAACTTTACAGAGAATAAATTAATTTGTGTACTGAGCGTTGCTCAGCTGTCTAGCCAAAGGTTGGTAAATTACTAGTGTCTGAATAAAACAAGATTTTAGTCAAAGTTGAAATCGTAACCGAATTTTCGGCGCCACTTGTAGTTTCGGGCGAATTCGAATGATTGGAGCTGCTGTACTAGCAAAGTCGGTCCCCTCCCCTAGCTTCCCGACCCCGATTTCCGGCCAAACGCAGGCGCGGGCTTGCGATCGGCGAGCAATGGGTAGCTCGCCGTACGACCATCTGGTAACCGTCCGAACCGAGCCCAAGTCGACGACAGCGCGCCTCAAAGAGATGTCAGCGAACCATAAGGGCCCAGCAGGGTCGCAGCCTACTGGGGCCACGGGTGATGCGAAAGAGGACCTCGGAGTTGTCCTGTAACGACGGCAAAGAAGTAACAGGAATGGGTTTTACTCAGTAAAAGTCTGACACGAAAGTGCGGAAGATATCGTTATATTATTTCCAACCAAAAAAAATCCCTGACAAGATTCAAGAATTTACAGGTAAACTAGATGTGTTATCACTACATATGGCATACAACTACACCACAAAATATATTAGTACAGAAGTCAATCTACATCTGCGCGCTTGAGCAACGCACACATAGACACCGCTCACGGACACGATATTCTTAGCGCCTCGGCCCGCGCGTCAAACAGTTCCGACTCAAACGCTCATTAGTGTGCGTTCACCGAGCGTGGGTAAAAAAAGTGAAGTACATGAGATTGTCTTCTGTACCTATCTATTTTGTGGCTACACTCACTATCAAAACTTAAATAACAAAGCATATTAGGTGACTACTGATAATTTTATCGATACTAACACGGTTCCGAATAGTTTTCATTGTTTTTATCGTTATCGAATGCACTTCAACAAACGCCGAGTGATATAATCGATTAGATAAAGAGGGAAAAGTGTTTATTTATAACAAAATGTTTCAAAAAGATTTATTTTTGTTTATTGTTGTAGTATCAGTAAAAAAGATAAAACATTATTCGGGATTGTTTTTAGGTTGACATTGACGTCATAATTAGTTACCTAATTAATGATAGCAGCCAGTTTTTTTCCAAAGACAGGGCAAAGACCTTTACGCCTTTTGTTTTGAGATGGGAAATAATTAATTCATTAAACCCCAAGCGAACGCCAGCGTTCGCTCTCTTATTGTTTTTCTATTGTGTCTCTAATTACGGTATTGGAAAGATTAAATAAATTCTCTTGCTTTGGGTGGAGCGAGAGGACCCGCCTGGGTTCTTTAAGTTGGTATCTGCGTTCTACCGCCACGGTGACTCCTTCGAAGAATCATGAACGGGAGGTCCTCATCCCTCTCCTCGCGTCTATAGCATAAATACCCTAAAATAGATATTAGTATGATGATCAGCTCTCTTGGTTTAGGCTTGTGACTTTTAGTGACTAATATCCACCGTGTTCATTCAGTTGCCCTTAGCGTTCTAGGGCCACGGTAACTTTTTCGATTATTCCCGCGGCTAAGTCCTCTACTCCTACAGAAAAGACCTAATTATTATTATTGTTGAATACCCTTACGCTTGCCGTCTACGTGATGGCGATTCTAGATATTTAGGTTCATGTTTTTTCTGTTACTCTTTTACGCTCAAACGACTGACCGGATTTGGATGAAATTTGGTATACGGGTAGAACATGCCCTGAAATAACACGTAGGATAGAATTAATCCCAAGGGCACATACCCTCGGGATAAAAATATCTTATACCCAAGACATGGTCTACCTGTTTTTAAGCGGGAAAGAGTTACAAACATACACACAAACTTAAGTTAATAAAAAGTGTGATTCTACATTACCTACATAGTCTAAAGTAACGAAATGATGTCATCCCACTTGGTACACTTGTGCAACCAAAGTACAGTCGACTACAGTGTCATTAATACGAGTAATAACGATACCGATTGCAAAACAAACCGATCAATTAAAATTGATTAGAGATTGTTTAAAAGAGTGATAAAAATCGATGATTGTTAAGTTTATCTATACTAATATTATAAAGAGGTAAAATTTGTAAGTTTGTAAGTTTGTAAGTTTGTAAGTTTGTATGTAGGGGGTAATCTCTGGAACTAATAATCCAATTCTAAAATTTTTTTTACTGGCAGAAAGCTACATTATTCCTGAGTGCTATAGGCTATAAATTGTTTCTATAGCATGTATATTAACCGAGCTATCACAACTTTTGTCTAGCAAGTCGGAAAAAAATACCTCATAAAATAGAATTATTTGCGTGCGCTGCCTAAACAGTTGCTTAAAATTAAAAACAATGTATGGCTACCTGGTTCGTCTTAATTATTTCTACAAAAAAGTCCGCGGTACCATATCTCTATCTTTTATATTTCATCTTTTATACTTCTTTTATTGCATTAAAAATATATTTTTTCGGCATACTTACGTTTGGTTGATTATTTGAGCAACAAAATATTGATTCTTATGACAATAAATTATTTCAGTATCACAAGAACATTATACAGATAAGATTTGCCATTTACAGCATAGCAATTGGTCATACAGTTTCGAAGTTAATATAAAATTACTAAAACGCAAAATGCCCCTAGCGTAACTTTTATTGTGCAGACGTTTTACCTATTTTTTTTTTATGGTGGGCAAAAATCATCTTATGACAACCTCCGCCCTTGGGTGGAGCGAGAGATAGTGTCAGACTCTTACTGACTAAAAACCCACCCCGTTCCTTCTAGCCTTCAAACCAGGGCACGAGTTCCCTTTCGGATAACCCTGGACCCGGTAGGCTTCGACCCAGCTGGGCCTCTGCTGTTGCTGACAACTTCTTGAGGCGCGCGGGAACAGTGCGCGCCGTTGACGTCTTGGGCTCGGTCCATTACCGGACGATCGGACAGCAAGCTACCCATGGCTCGCCGTCCGCGAGCCCGCGTCTACGGTGGCCGGAAATCGGGATCGGAATCCCGGCGGCGGCGGCGGGGGCGCCGTTGCCTGATGCGGTCTGCCTCCGCCTTTGCTAGCATTACTGCATCGCAGAAGGAGGCGACCGCCTGCCATTCCTCCTCGCTAAGGACCATGGCTTCAACCAGAGCCCGCCGCGAGAGGTGTCCGCCGCCGATCGCCCCCACGAGGGCACGGCGATGCTCTGCCCAGGCAGGGCACACCTCGACTGTGTGCTCCACCGTGTCCTCCGGGCGTTCCGCACAGTGGCGACACTCGGACGTCTCTTCCGCTTTAATTCGGTGCAGGAACCTCCCGAACTTGCCATGTTTTCTGAATCGCGGTGTTAAGACTTTCTGTGGATTGATGACCCTCTCGAATTATTATGCCCACGTTGTCGTTAGTTGGAGTTCTTCTGTCAGTTGCTTATTGGTTTCGGTTGTTTCGTTCGTATGGTTGTTGTTGTTGATAGATACCTCATAATCGAAAATATCGTAATTTCGTTGTACGTTTTTGTATGTTCGTAGTTTCGTACTTCGTTCTATCGTAATAAGCGATACGAGTTATTCGATATTACGATTGTTTTGTTTTGTAAAGGCGGACGGTGTTCGAGTCGCTCTCCTTTTGTTCATAATTGTTTTCAAGTCTGTGCGTAGTTTGTTGAGAGCATGTCTAAAAGGAAATCTCAACTGTCCCGGCAGACATCACAGACAAGAGCCGCTCGAGTACGCCGTACGGAAGAATCTGCCCCTGAAAATGAGCAGCGCCTCTCGAGAAATAGAGAATATATTTCGCAAGCACGCGCTAGAGAATCTAGCTCCGAGCGCTCACAGCGCCTCGCTAGCCAAAATGTGAGGACATCGCGGCCCCGTGCTCGAGGAACTAGCGCTGAACGTGCGCACCGTCTATCTGAGTTAAGGCAGCATGTCTCTGAGACAAGGGATAGGGAGACTAGCGCTAAACGCTCGCGGCGGCTTGGTAGGCAAAATGTCATAACATCGTAGGCCCGTGCTCGGGAATCTAGCGCTGAACGTGCGCAGCGTCTATCTCATTTAAGGCAGCACGTCTCTGAGACAAGGGATAGGGAGACTAGCGCTGAGCGTTCGCAGCGGCTCGCTAGGCAAAATGCCATAACATCACAGGCCCGTGCTCAGGAATCTAGCGCTGAACGTGCGCATCGTCTAATCGAGTGTAATCTTATTTTAAAACAAGAAATTTTCCGCGGACGAAGTCGCGGGCAGAAGCTAGTTAAATTGTATAATAGTTATTGTTTGTTCATCGCTAAACCAATATTAAAAAAAAACCGGCAAAGTGCGAGTCGGATTTACACACGAAGGGTTCTGTACCGCCCGTAGCAAAAAACGGACAAAAATCAATGTCTGTTGTATGAGAGTCCCAAGCACTAAAATATTTATTTTATTCTGTTTATAGTATTTGTTGCTATAGCGGCAACAGAAACACATCATTTGTGAAAATTTCAACTGTCTAGCTATCACGGTTCATGAGATACAGCCTGGTTACAAACAGACGGGCGCACAGCGGAGTCTCAGTAATAGGGTCTCGTTTTTTTATCCTTTCGAGTACAGAGATTTCTCTTGAAGTACTGCAAGTTAAGCATAAAGCAGCGTTATAATATTCATTATAACGCTGCTAGAGGATAGGTGTAGGCCTGAGTCCCAGTAGTGGGAATCCACTACTGAGACTCAGGCCTCCTCCACTCTAAGAGAGGGAATGTAACCCAACTCGCGATTCCAGTGCGGATGTGGGAATTTCACATGTCATCGAAGTTTTTGATTCAAGGACCGGTTTCCTCACGATGTTTGATTGATGTGTGGGAGAATAAAATTTAGCTTAATTTAATCATTATAATATTAGCTATATTCTAGTGAAAGTTCCATCGAACTTTGATCAACAGTTTTGAAGACGTATTCCGCAGTTTGTAGATTAAGTTACTACTCCTTGTCACATCCGTTATCCGTCAAAAATTTCAACTGTCAATCTATTACAATTCATGAGATATAACCCGTTGACAGACATACAGACGTAGGGTTCTAGTGTTTCGGCTACGGAACCCTTAAAACGAATCTAAAACAAAACTCAAGTAAAAATTTCTAACTTCGCTAAATCGAACACAAAAAAATATATATCGAATACAAATTATAATCAAGTTTATTTATTTCGGAGACCAAAACGAGGTTAAAACAATAAAAATAAAAATGTTAATGATTATCGCTTTTTTTATTACAAATCGGAAGATCGTATCGGAAATGCTCGTAACGATTGCGTAATCGAGTGTACATGTTGACACGGTATATCGATTTCAATCTATAACAGGTATCGATTAAGATAGTAGTGAATTAGCTAGCTACGAGTTTAATTTCCCTTGAGTTCGGAATGTAGAACGAATACTCGTACCACTCGTAATATTTTATTTACCTCAGTTTCTACATCCTGAGGTAAATAAAATGCGAGGTCGTATTTTATTGAAGTTCTGTGTTTATCTAAGTAGGGGAGGTAAAATTTGTGTTGCGTGTGGAAAATCTGTATCTATAATATAATAAATAATGATAATATTCCACAACTATCACAACACTGTCTAGCCCCAAGCTAAGCAGAACTTGTGTTGTTGTTGTTTCTGTTCTGTGGGAGCGAATTTACCTAATTGTTGGCACATTCATCAATCATCACCGAGTATCCAGCAATTTTCGAGATCAGAACAAAAATATAAACCTTCGGATAAAACTTTTTTTTTTCTATTATTGATAGGCTTACGCTTGACCACCATCTCACCTGATGCCTGACGTCACTTAGACGATGTGGTCGACGATGGAACACGCTTGCCTAGAAGTAACCTATTCACTCTTGACTTAAAGACCTCTAAGTTGCAGCTATCAGGAGGCACAGACTCCGGCAGGGAATTCCACTCCTTGGCTGCACGCACAATTTATTGGTGCTAATAAATCAAATAATCCTACTTGGATAGGGATAAAGGGAGTGTCAAACGTTCACTAACTCTTGTTCTTCTAGTTGCCCTATACGTTCCAGGGCCACGGTAACTCTGACATGTCCTTCCGTTCCTCACTAGAGCGGAAAAGTCATGATTTCGCATATTTAACCCTTCAGATACCGTCAATTAGAGACACAATAGTAAGACAATAGATGCGCGGCCACCGGTGGTCGCTTGGGGATTCATGAATTAAAAAAAAAGCTCTGGTAGATTTTGATAAAAGCGGAGCATAAGTACAGTAGTAAACGTAATAAGCACGTACTTTTCTATTTCAACTCGCGTGATTTAAAAAAATGTAATACCCAGAACTCCGCAGAAAAAACAAACACTTCTTCTTCCTGCCCTTATCCTAAATTTAATTTGTCGGCGCAAAACGTTTTTTTCTTCCATTCTGTCCTGTCACCCGTCACACTATCACTAACTCCCTTTTCTTTCATATCACTCCTCACACAATCCATCCATCTTGGCCTTCCTTCCGCAGAAAAAAAAAACAAACTTATGTTGTCATGTTGGACGTAAATAAACTCTTTTTCTTTCTTCTAAACTACTAGCCATATTTATACTGTGCTACTAGCAACCAACGAACAGTTAATCCAACGCCGAGCAACACGCCATTAATATTGCACAAGAGGGTAGTTACCTCAGAGCCGTAACCTCTTGCCCTCGCCGCGGCCGGAATACGAATGAATGTTTAAAAGCCTATTAAAATTCCCATATCGACTCGGTGGGTTTAGGGAAAACTATCAGATGATAACTGTTGCGGATTCATGGACTTCAAGCTTGAAAGGGAAAACCATTAATAATGGTGATCTGGGTGATTCATTCTAGGATTATGGCTACATCATAAAGATGTTTTTATACGGTTTCTGTTTTTACAAGCTTTTATTTAGTTTCACCTGTCCCGATGTTTGTCTGTCATCAAATCTTGTAAATTAAATTTGACCCGCTTCCCGGTTACCGATTGAGCTGAAATTTTGCATGCATATGTAAATCAGATGACAATACAAAATTATAATGACATGGAGCAAATGGTAATCATGAGTACAATCACGTGCATAAGTATCGGTCACTGATTACCAATCACTCTGTATAAACATATGGAAGGAAAATACCATGCAACTTGAAGCATTTCAGGTAACCATTACAGGACGATAAGAACGGCTATCATCAGCATTTTTCTTACCATTGAATATTAATGCTCACCCAAAATCAGGGTGCAGAGGTTAAAAGGACCGGCAAGTTAATTACAAATGTAAATTCTGACCTCAACATCCTGGATTGCTTGCACAGGCTTCGTAAAGCTGCGAAGTCAGCTTATTTCATGGTTTAAACAATGAACATTGGCGGAAATTCAATGGATGTCGGAGCCATTTTATTTTGCTTCTGTTAGCGGCTTCGCCCGCATGTTAGTTTCTGCCTATACAAACTGTGCCCTTCCGTTTCATCCCCTTAGAGGGTGAATTTTGGAAAATCATTTCTTATTCTTTGTCCTACATCATAATAGGAACCTCTGCGCAAAATTTCAGCGTCCAACTCATCAACGCTCTACACACTACCCACACCCTTAGGGCCTGCGCTTACTTGAGACAAGACGTCTTTATTCGATTTGCCTGCTGCGGTCTTCCCATCCGACCATAATTTAGGTTTCTTCAAGGCAAGAGTGAATAGACTCTTAATAAACTAGTGCGCATCACCATCAACGATTGCATCCCTGCTTACCATCAGGTGGGATCGCAGTCAAGCACTAGTTCATACCAATAAAAAAAAAAATTGAATAGCGTAATTCAAATTATGGGCTGCCCTGAAGCCATTACCTTAGGGAAAGATTGAGTGCCGCAGCTTCGCACGATTATTCAAGAAATCGTGACTTGTGCCTTCCTGTGATTTTCTCTGGCCTTTTGATATGAGGTTGAAGTTTCGTTTTGAATGCCTTGACCCTAAATTGGAACCGTTATAAACTGTCGGAGACGTGGTGTAGGGAGTTCGTTGCGCTTTCTACTTCTAGTTTAAAAAAGTCGACGGACTCGCGAGTAAAAGGTTCCGAGCCGCTCATATTTTTTTAAGTACATGTAATTTGTAAAGTACTCGTATCCTCATGTTCCAAAGAACAGACCGTATAAGAAACAGTAGGTATACTTCGTTCTGTCCGACCGTCATGTAACTGTCCGGACCGAGCCCATGACGTCGACGGCGCCCATTGTTCCCGCTCGCGCGCCTTAAGGAGTTGTCAGCAACAGGAGGGGCCCAGCTGGGTCGAAGTCAACTGGAGCCAGGGTTATCCGAAAGGAACGGGGTGGGTTTTTAATCAGTAAGAGTCTGACACTATCTCCCGCTCCACCCAAGAGCGGGGGTTATCATAAGATGATTTTTCCGAAAAAAAAAAATAGCTCCACCCAAGATCAAATCATCCAATGACAACCCCCGCTGGGTTGTCATTGGATGATTTTTCCCACCGAAAAAAAAAGGGTACACTTCGTTCGAAAACACAAATCGCAGTCATAAGCAACTCAGCCGCCAAACTAAAATGGAGCTAAGACCTTACCATGAACTCTTATGGAAACGTTCAATTCCCAATGAGTAAAGTTCCATTCAAAAGCAGACCTGCTTCTGAGTCGCTAAAAATCGTACCATGACAGTTCTAAAGTTGAACGACTTTTGTACAGAGGTGAACAGTTACTCTTGAAAATCACTTAATTTGATGATACAGACGCTCAATAGACGGTAATCTGCTGTCAAATACACATCATATTAAATTCAAAAGGTGAACGAATCTTGAGCGGATTTCATAAACGTCACTTACTTAGCAGGCCAGTTACAGGCCTGCTAGAACGAAGTCATAGTACAAAAAAAGGTTTTTACCAAAAAAAATTAAACCGACTTCAAAAAGTACAAAATAATTTTAATTTCGGAAGTCGGTGTTAAATAACGAAGAGACAAAATTAGGTATCTATTATAGAAACACCGACTTCCGAAATTAAAATTATTTTGTACTTTTTGAAGTAGGTTTAATTTTTTTTGGTAAAAAGCTTTTTATTGTTCACTTTTTAGTTATGGTAGCACCAAGTACCTACCCTTCAGCTAAACATAAATTATCTTATAGCCAGAGTGCATCTCATAACGATTCTAATAATCCCAAATACGGTTACATTACATGAATTTACCTTCCAGCATTATCACCAGATCAGTTTGATACATCTCCTCCCCCTTTTCTTTCAGTCAGTCATCGACTACACGTATAAACAAAGCAATTTTACTTGTTACGACAATTCTGCTATGATTCTATGAGGGGTTCTGTTCCATATCTTCGAAGTTCATGATCAGATCATAACAATATTTTTATGGGACCAACTTGGAAGCATAACCGTTCAATCAAAAAAAAAAAATTTTCAAAATCGGTCCACAATTGACCGAAATATCGGTGAACATACATACAAAAAAAAAACATACATTCAGCCGAACATAGAACCTCCTCCTTTTCGAAGTCGGTTAAAAATGACAGGCAGTTCAGCCCTGGTATAAGAGGCTTTAGCGTTGGTAGCTAACTAGACCAGGACTTGCGAATAATAAGAACAGTTGACGATCTGATGATAACTCTTTATTTTTCCAAAAACCACATTACTTATATACATTAATCAGTATGCTAATCCGCCAATAGCGACGCGCGTAGGGTGAGGCGTGCGCGGGGCGCGGGGCGCACTTTTGCACACGGCACTATCCACTCTCGTTTCTATAAATGTGAGCCGCGCGCGCAGCGCGTTCCTTTTCGCCCGGTGACGTCGTCGTGTGAAGATCTCCGCTACGCGAGTCCACGTGTTCCATCTGCGCTGCCGCGAAGCACAAACTGAAGATCACGGATGGTGTTGGAGCTTCTGCTTGGCCCAGCTTGCGCTTACAAGCTTATCCTATTTCTTGATTTGTCGTAAACGTGTTGCTTCACTGTTTCTTAATCAGAAATTGTCGAAAAACGTGTACCCTCATATTTCTATAAAAGAATGGTCGAAAACGTAACTGGTTGGGTGGATTAGCACGGTGGCTTGCGGTCCGTTGTCAGCTCTTGGAGGTACCATGCTGCTACATCACTCCCCCCTAAGCGAAGCGTACGTTGTGTTTGACTGCGCGGCCAGAACGAGTGACGTATGTGGTGCGCGGCGCGTTAGCTGTTGACGACTTAGGCTCGACGCTCGCGGTACGTGTGTTCTCAGTGGTCGGTGCTCGTTGTTGCGCGTATGTTGTCGGGGAAGCAATAACTTCTTCGTTGAGTAGGTGCGCCGGCTTAAGTCGGTCTATTGAGACAACTGTAGTTCGGAGTGGCATCTGTATGGTGAAGTGTTTATTGTCGCGTTGAATAACCTTGAACGGGCCGTCGTATGGAGGGGTCAGCGGACTTCGCACGGTGTCGTTTCGCACGAAAACATGAGTACATGTTGCTAGGTCTTGGTGTACAAACGTGCTCCTGTTGTTGACACGAGACTTGCTGTTAGGCGCAAGTGACGACATTACTTCGGTCAGCTGGCGGACGAATTCTGCGTCTTCATTTTTCGGCTGTGTGGGCGCGAAGAAGTCTGACGGTATTCTTAGTGTCGATCCGTAGGTCATCAGGGCCGGGCTGACTTGTGTGTCTCCGCGTAGTGCTGTACGTAATCCAAGCAGCACGGTCGCTAATTCGTCGCTCCAATGTGTCCCGGCGCCTCTTGCCATGAGCGCCGCCTTCAACATTCGATGCCAGCGCTCGACTTGACCATTTGCTTGCGGGTGGTATGCAGTAGTTCGTATCCTTGTGATGCCGAATTTTTTCATTAAGGCGTTGAAAAGCGACGATTCGAATTGCCTTCCTTGATCTGTCGTTACACGTATTGGACAGCCAAATCGCGATATCCATCCTTCGTATAATGCCTTGGCCACAGTGTCGGCGGTGACGTCACGAATAGGTATCGCCTCCGGCCATTTAGTGCAGCGGTCGATCATCGTTACCAGATATCTGTAGTCGTTAGATGGCGCCAATGGGCCAACAATGTCCAGGTGGATGTGGGCGAAGCGTGCTGATTTTTGAAACTCGCCGAGTGGACTGATAACGTGACGTTGAACTTTTCCACGCTGGCAGCCGATGCACGATTTAGCCCACAAACCGACGTCTTTGTTCATGCTTGGCCAGAAAAACTTTGCTGTCATTATTTTCCTTGTTGTTCGCACACCTGGGTGACTTAGTTCGTGCTGTGCTTTGAATGCTGCTATACGATAAGTCGCTGGCAGGTATGGGCGAGTATTGCCTGTTGATGTTTCACATATGATGGGTCGCTGGCCTCCGGGCAATGTGATACGTGTAAATTGCAGATTTGGGTTGGACATGCAGATCTTCAGTTCTTCGTCATTTTCTTGATCTTGTGCAAGTAGGTTGTAGTCAATTGTAGAGTGCGACAAGTTGATTTCTTCGATACGTGATAAGGCGTCGGCTGCTTCGTTCTTATCACCGTGAACGTATTTGATCTTCGAGCAAAACTGACTTATGTAATGTAACTGTCTTTCTCTTCGTGGTGTATCGCTGCTACTTGATGTTCTTGTCAACGCGTACGTCAGCGGTTTGTGATCGGTGAATATTGTTAGGTCACTGCCCTCTATCAGCCGTCGTAGGTGTTGCACAGCGGTGTACATTGCTAATAATTCGCGATCGTACACGCTGTAACGTCGCTGCGTTTCACTCATAGTTTTCGAGAAGAATGCTAGGGGTTTCCAGATATTGTCAACCTTTTGCTGAAGGACGGCGCCGATGCTGGTATTTGATGCGTCAGTAAATAAATATAACGGCGCGTTAGGTGTCGGATGAGTCAATGTTGTTGCCTCGAGTATGCTTTGACGGCATTTCTCAAAGGCTTCTTCTGCTACTTGTGACCACTGTATCGGAGTTTTGTCGTTCTTTTTGCTATTGTGTAGGTATTTGTTTAATTCATGTTGGAGCTCGGCTTGATGGGGTAAACAGCTACGGTAGAAGTTGATCATTCCAAGAAATCGTCTTAGTTCCTGAACTGTCTGTGGTTTCGGGTAGTTGACGATGGCTTGTATTCGTTGTTGAGTAGGTTTGATTCCTTCTGATGTTACTTCGTATCCGAGGAACTCGATGTTTTCTCTTTCAAACTCGCACTTGCTGATGTTAAGACTGACGCCGTAGGTATTTAGGCGTTCGAGTACTTGTTCTAAGTGGCGGCGGTGTTCTTCTTTATTTCTTGAATGGACAAGCAAATCGTCGACGAAGCAGAATACGTTGTCATCTAGTCCTCGTAGAACCTCGTGCATGAATCTTTGAAAAGTTTGACCCGCGTTTCTTAAGCCAAACGTCATGCAGGTAAATTCGAAGAGTCCGAACGGTGTTATTATCGCTGTTTTTTGAGCATCTTGTTTCGAAATAGGGATCCAATAGTACGCCATTTTCAGATCAAGTTTTGAGTAAATTTTCTTGCCGTGAAGTTGGTATGTAAAATCTTGGATTCGTGGAATGGGATATCGGTCTGGGACTGTGACGGCGTTGAGTCTTCTGTAGTCGCCACATACTCGCAGTGATCCGTCCTTTTTCTTTACGATATGAAGTGGACTTGCCCACGGACTGTTTGACGGCTTGCATATTCCGTTCTCGATCATGCGCTCGAACTCGAGTTTTGCTGCTTTATATTTGTCGGGTGGTAGTGGGCGTGGTCGTGAGTAGATCGGTGGCCCAGTTGTCTCTATGTGGTGTGTGACGTCATGCTTGGTTGGAGTTTTGAGTGTCATCGGCCGCAGTACATCTGGATATTTCTTCAGCAGATCGTGATGAGTGTGGTCGCGGTTGATCATGTGTATCGATTCTTCTTTGCTGTTTATTTTGATGGCGTTCACGCTGAGTTCCGTTACGCGGTCTACAAGTTTTCTTTGGTGCAAGTCGACTAACAGTTTATGATGTACTAGAAAGTCGGCACCCAGTATTGAAGTCTTTACGTTGGCGACGACGAAAGTCCACTTAAAGCTTCTTCGTAAGCCTAGGTTGAGCTCGAGTGTGCGCTCTCCGTAGGTACGAATCTCTGTGCCATTTGCCGCGTAAAGTTTGTAACCTGCGTCCACTGTTGGTTTTGTATATTTTTGGTTTCGTGCGGCTAGTACTGATATGTCGGCTCCCGTGTCGACAAGAAATTTTTCTTTGCTTTTGGTGTCGACCACACATAGGCGGCGGCTTGGTTGGTTCACATCGACACCCGCCACTGTCGATGAGCGTTTTAGTTTTCCCGCTTTACGAAGGTACACGGCGATTCGCATTTTCGTGCTCCGTTGCCGAATCGGTAGTGGTATCGACATAGCCAGTCGGAATCGCCGGGCTTGCGGGCGCTATCAGAACGTTGTCTTGAATGCGAGCGTGAGCGGCCACGATGTGCGGAGTTTTGACGCGAACGGCGATGAGACGAGTATTGGTGAGTGCGGAGTTCGGCGACTTCAAGTGACAATTTCTCTAATTGCTTCGTAAGAATGCTGATCTGCAGTGCTGTCACCGCGTTTATCTGCACCTCATTGACAGCTGGATTTGTTGATGGAGAGTTTGCCGTGGAAACTGCGGCGACTGTAGCGGGTTCAAAATGTTCCATCATCTTGTCTGCCATCGCTGCTAGCACTTCGAGGGGCGACTCGGTGTTAACGGAGAGTACGGCGCGCACCTGTGTGGGCAGTTGGTTGAGCCACATAACCTTTAGCGCCTCATCTGACAGTAGCTTTCCACTAAGGTCTCGCATTTTACGCAGCAGCTGACTTGGCTTGTTATCACCGAGCTCGAGGCCACTGAGTAATTTCTGTAGCTGCCGGTGGTCTGACTCTTGATAAGTTGAGATGAGTCTGTCTTTAAGCGCGCTGTACTTGCCGGTGCTTGGTGGGTGCAGGATGATGTCTCCGATCTGTTCTAGGTCGCAGTTGCCGAGTAGTGGGACGACCAGGTTGAATTTCTGCTCCTCACTTATCTTGCTGGCAGCGACTGCGGCTTCAAATTGCGCGAACCATAGTCGAGGGTTTTGGCGCCAAAATGGTGGTAGTCTTGCAGGAAGTGAGACTGATGCTACGTCGTTCTTCATTAATGCGCTGGCCTGACAATCGCTGAAGTCTTCGATGTCGTTCTTCATGATGCAGTGTTCAAGTTTCTCGGGGTCACCACTTTAGCGTTGGTAGCTAACTAGACCAGGACTCGCGAATAATAAGAACAGTTGACGATCTGATGATAACTCTTTATTTTTCCAAAAACCACATTACTTATATACATTAATCAGTATGCTAATCCGCCAATAGCGACGCGCGTAGGGTGAGGCGTGCGCGGGGCGCGGGGCGCACTTTTGCACACGGCACTATCCACTCTCGTTTCTATAAATGTGAGCCGCGCGCGCAGCGCGTTCCTTTTCGCCCGGTGACGTCGTCGTGTGAAGATCTCCGCTACGCGAGTCCACGTGTTCCATCTGCGCTGCCGCGAAGCACAAACTGAAGATCACGGATGGTGTTGGAGCTTCTGCTTGGCCCAGCTTGCGCTTACAAGCTTATCCTATTTCTTGATTTGTCGTAAACGTGTTGCTTCACTGTTTCTTAATCAGAAATTGTCGAAAAACGTGTACCCTCATATTTCTATAAAAGAATGGTCGAAAACGTAACTGGTTGGGTGGATTAGCACGGTGGCTTGCGGTCCGTTGTCAGCTCTTGGAGGTACCATGCTGCTACAAGGCCATGGTAAGCCCCCTGGGCCGCTCACATCTGCCGCATGTCGTAACAAAATTGGACGAAGGCAACCACAGACTGGATCCCGAACAGCAGGAGCCGGCGATGCGGTAGGCACAGGAGATGGCGTGACGAATAGGACTTCTACCTAAAGGATTGTCCGGAAGTGTCTAAGAAAAGTGGAGAGTGGAAGAACGGAATGGAGGCTATTGCTCTGCAGGACATAACAGGCTCATAGTAATGCTAGATATTTCTATTTAAAATCTAAGTGAGTAGTGTCGGAGATAAAGGCGGAATGGTCAATGGTAAGACTATTTATTTCAAAATTGTAAAAAAAAACATAGGTATTTGGGACCCTTGTTATATTGCTCATCTTATGATGATGTGTTCAATGAAGAAAATGTATAAAATAAGAGAAGATTAACTAAACGTTAATTCAATTTAAACCCCGAGCGAACGCCGCCGTTCGCACTCTCATTGTTTTTCTATTGTGCCTCTAATTACGGTATTCGAAAGGTTAAATGCCTACAGTCGAAAGAGCAAGGCCTCCCCTCCTCCCTTTTGCCCCGAAGTTGGATAACATACAATAATAAAGTGGCTAACCCTAAATTGCTCCTAACCGGTGTAACACTCCAAATGGAGCGTCTAAAAGATCCTCAGTGAAAACCGGAGTTCTCAAACGAACAAACCGCCGCCATTTGAGAACTGGAGACAATAGCGTACAACAATACCAAGATACACGCTCTGATTCACTGTACAGGTTACTAGACAATGTATTTTGTTACCCTTTTTTCAGACAGACTGAATATTTTTACTATACAAGACGCCAAATAAACTTAAAGTACATTGACCTTTTCCTATTATCTCCAATATAACGAAGGTAACCGAAAAACCATCAATGAATTGTTGTTTTTCAGCAAAGGTAAAGGATCACGATAGATGTCGATTCAAGACAGCTTTATGTCTTGATTTCCGTTTTTGAAATTAAGAATGTCAATAAATGTAGGGTCAATGACCGTTGTTCCACGTTTATTTAGCGCCTACTTTAGACAACGTAAGTATTTTGTTTGTTACTCTTTTTTTCAGGCAGACTGAATATTTTTTAATTTTTACTACCATATTTATTGAGTTCAAAATTTAAAATGTTCCCAATAGATATTCTATTCTATCATTACTATTTTGAAGATATTTAAATTTTTTATAAAAAAAAGTGTATTTTCACCAGAAAATTCGGCACAAAAGTTTATGTGCCAGTTTTATCAGATGGCTAAATTATTCTGCCCACTAAAGGCACATTTTTACTATAATTGATATCGCTTGTCCACTATTTCGTCCGAAGGTTGGCGATGCTGTGGTGGTCGTCGGTAGGACACGCTTGTCTAGATGTAACCTGTTCACTCTTGACTTAAAGACTCAACTCTTGGTCTCTTGACTGTAGAAGTTCTAAATCATGTGGAGGTCTTAAAAAAAAAAATCCACAGTACAATTATGTTTTACTGCTTGATTGTAGAGATCTCTAATTTAAAAACATGAAAAAATTTACATAAAAGGTTCACTAGTAGCCAGTTCTTCAGTAGACTTTTTGGGCTACTAGTACCTTTGGATTCATTCAAACCTAGCAGCAATATATTGCTGTTCCCAATGGCGACACAAAACTACATAAAACTAACCTTTATTAAGCTATTGCATAGCTTCTATCGCGGGCCTTGAGCGTGGAGACCGAATCCGGAAATTCTGTAACGAAAAAAACCTAACACCCCCACTAAATGGCTGTCATGGCAACTTCAATCACAAATAATGATCACCTAATAAAGAATTAAAAGTTGATAAAAAATGCTATGCAATAGCTTTACCGCGGCAGTCTCCGAGTGCCACACGTCTTTTTATTGTTATGAGCCCGTTGTGTCGAGCCGACATCTCCCAGAAGTTGGCAAGACGAGTTGGACTCCTACTTTAATGCCTTGATCACACGTACCGAGTAAACGGGCGCGACAGTGTTCTCGGCCGAGTACTCGGTGCGTGTAAACACTGCCCCGAGTGCTCGGCCGAGCGCTTATTGCTACTATTCGCTTAAACCACTGTCTCGGCCGAGCAGCATTTTACTGTCCCGCCTTTTTACTCGGTACGTGTGATTAAGGCATAAGGATTGGCCAAAAGTGGCTAAGGACAGAAAACTAACTTTTAAAGTCATAAAAAGAATAGCTGTGAATCTAAGTTAAATTCAGCTGAAAAAACTATGTTTGTGAATGCCTTTTTTTATAAGAATCTAATTCATGAATCCCCAAGCGACCACCGGTGGCCGCGCATCTATTGTCTTACTATTGTGTTTCTAATTGACGGTATCTGAAGGGTTAATTTAGGTATGAAAATCAATTATTTTTACACAGAATACACATAATACATTTTTTCCTGTCATTCATAAATGATGTCATCAGTGACAAAATTATTGTTGCAAACACATTTTGAGGATCACGACTTTCGTGACTATCATCTAATGACAACTTCCGCCCTTGGGCGGAGCGCGAGGGACTGTCAGACTTTTACTGACTAAAAACCACGCCTGTTCCTTCTTTTCCTTCGTTCCAGGGCCATGCCTTTCGTAGGTTACATTGAGACGAGTAGCGGCTCAGTAGTAACGGCGGCCTCGACATACCGAGTCGCAGGTCGCGGGTTCACACCCAGCTAGGCGTATTACTTTGTGTAATACGCCTAGCTAGGTTTGCATGAGGCTGTCTTCGCGTCCGATTGTAATTTAGGTGCCTTCAAAGCTTTTTTTTTATGGTGGGCAAAAATCATCCAATGACAACCCCTGCTTTTGGGCGAAGCGAGAGACAGTGTCAAACTCTTACTGACTAAAAACCTACCCCATTCCTTCTAGCCTTCATACTGGAGCTCGAGCTCCTTTTCGGATAACCCTAGCCCCAGTAGGCATGCCTTCAAGCCTTCAAGGCTAGAGTGAATAGGCTCTTAATAAACTAGTGCGCTTCACCATCAATGATTGCATCACTGCTTACTATCAGGTGGGATCGCAGTCAAGCACTGGTTTATAAATAAAAAAAATCGTAGTTCCTAACAAAGTTACAGGAAATTCATTAAGAAAATCAAGGCGAGAACAATTAACAATTAAACGGCTTTGGGAAAACCGCCAGTTTATTTTAGTTTTCATTACCAACTACCGTTAGTGCAAACAATACACAGTTGTAGACTTGTTTCTTTTTTAGACATTGTTGTATATTATTGTTACGTCGCGGGTTCAAACCACGGACACTGATAATTTAAGGCTATATAGTCCCTTGAACATAAGACCGAAATTAAATGGTCACAAATCTCGTACCCGCCTAGGCGACAGTAGAACTATCTTTACTTTTTAATTTGTGTGAGGTTAAAATAAACGTTTTTCTTTGTTTACTTCTTTCTTTTCTTTCTTTATCTGTGCATTTATTTGCGGCCAGCTGCGCCCGGACTAGAGATGTGCCGTTGCCAGCAATCTTGCCACCAATATTTTCATCTTGCCACCAATACTTGCCATCGGGCAATATTCCCACCAATATTCCCACTTCACGGCAATATTCTGTGCAACGGCATATCTCTAGCCCGGACAGAGCCCTGCTGACTTTAAAATCCATTTTCTTTGCGAAATATTGATTTACATATGCTATGTCATGTTCACTTTGAAGACCACCAACTTTAATTTGTAAAAACGTTTCTAAAGATCCAAGCCGTTTCGAAGGAGTAGAGAAAACTTGCGAATGTGAATTGTTGAATGTAATATTTTTTGGACAAAAATATTAATCACACGAAAAAATCAAATGTTGATAATGTTGGTCATGAATCTATATTATATTATTACTAGCTTTCCGCCCGCGGCTTCGCCCGCGTGGACTACAGTTTATATCGCGCGGGCAGAGACCCGTGATCAGCAGTGGAATTATAGGTAGCCTATGTGTTATTCCAGTGTCTCTTCTACTTACCTACCAAATTTGATCTAAATCCGTTCAGTAGTTTTTGCGTGAAAGCGTAACAGACAGACAGACAGAGTTACTTTCGCATTTATAATATTAGTAGGGATATCTAGCCCACTAGAGTTTATCAGTTGTCTAGTACTCGAGTACTAGACAAATGATAAACATACTTAAAATATATTTCTAAATACATACATTATTATAGATAAATTACACCCAGACACACAAAAATTTGTCCTGGGTGGGAAACGAACCCACGACACGAGCAGTCAGGGCAAATAACTTTTAAACAAGTTATTTCTAATGTTTCTGTTTCCATAAACATTCTGTAGTAGCCACATAACAAACAAGTATACAGTAAAAAAAAATGGAAACAATGCATTTCGCCTAATTACATGCGTATAATAATTAACATGGTAATTAATTATTGCGTGCGAGGCGCGGCCGTATTGGGCCAAGTCCGTTGACAACTTGTTTTAATTAATGACGTAAGAGTTTACACCCTAGGGTATGTTTATATGTTACCAAAAACTGGCCAAGTGCGAGCTGGACTCGCGCACGAAGGGTTCCGTACCGTCCTTAAAAAAATTCGGCAAAAATGTGGAAGGCCTCCTTAAATATTAATTTTATTTTGTTTTTAGTATTTGTTGTTATAACGGCAACAGAAATACATAATTTGTGAAAATTCCAACTGTCTAGCTATCGCGGTTCTTGAGATACAGCCTGGTAACAGACAGACGGAAAGACAGCGAAGTCTTATTAATAGAGTCCTGTTTTTACCCTTTGGGTACGGAACTCTAAAAGCTGGTCAAGTGCGAGTCGGACTTTGTGTTGAATCACGCACGCAGGGTTCAGTGCCGTCCGTATAGTCTCTTTTGCTAGCATTACTGCTTCGCACAAGGAGGCGACCGCCTGCCACTCCTCCTCACTCCGGACCAAGGCCGGCGCGGGGGATCGTGGCCGCTGATCGCCCCCACGAGAACCTGGCGGTACTCTGCCCATACTTCTATGATATGCTTAGGGCCTTTATAGGATAATAGTCGTCTTCTTTCCTGGTCAGAATGCAAAACCACCTGTACGTTCTCCAACTAAGGGTAATTTCCACCAGAGATCTGCTATGCAGCTGTAATGCAAGGACAAGATCTGCTTATGAAAGGAAGCTTCGGCCTCAGTACGAAAGGCAACGAAGGAACAGGAGTGGAGTTTTAGTCAGTAAAAGTCTGACACTATCCCCTGCTCCGCCCAAGACTGAGGAATGTCATTGGATGATTTTCCCACCTAAAAAAAAACCTCAACTGTATGCTCCACCGTGTCCTTCGAGCGGTCCACATAGTGGTGACACCCGGACGATTCTTCCGCAAGAATCCGGTGCAGGAACCTCCCGAGCTTACCATGTCCGGTGAGAACCTGCCTCATGCGAAAAGTGAGGACGCCGTGACGTCTTTCCAGACACTCAAAGAGGGCAGTTACCTCCATAATTATGGCGTGCCAAAGACAAAACAGTAAGACTATAAAAATAATGGAATTCGTTAGCTCTCTCCACTATAATTACGATTATCTTCATCAAACCAAACATTAAGTTCTTTAACTGGTACTCAAGTTTAAGATGTACATTGTCGGTGGGTTAGTAGTCCATCAAAGTTTATAATTAACTTGCGTGAGAATGGAACCATTGACTAAAAAATAACGTTTGACCATAAATCTGAAGTAGAGGTGAAATGTTGCGCTACGGGATTTTATGAAAGAGAATGCTTTTCCACTCGCTTATCGTCAAAAAAAAAATCGAAGATGTTTTAAAAGTTTGTTGCTTCATCTAACGCAATCCATCGCGATGTTTGACGAAAAGGCAATGCAAAAAAAGAGAGATAACGCCTGAAAACTCTGTTAGTATTCGGTAATTCCGTGTTTTTCTCGAATATTTTACCAAACTTGTTCCACCTGTTTGTGTGTTTGTTGTTTGTTGTACCTGTTTTTTTTTAAACCCTTATAAGTTTTTGAAAAACAAATTATCGTCATTTAGAATCTTAATTCATGAATCCCCAAGCGACACCCGGTGGCCGCGCATCTATTGTCTTACTATTGTGTCTCTAATTGACGGTATCTGAAGGGTTAATAAAATTTGCAATTGACATTTGTGACATTAACCAACCCGCACTGGGCTCGCGTGGTGGATTACGGCTCATTCCCTCTCCTAGAGAAGAAGCCTGAGTCCCAGCAATGGGAACATTAAAAAGGCTGATGATGATATAAGGAACCTCCTTCAAGCTTGCCTAAGTGGTGGTTTTCAAAGCGGTCTACCAAGGCTCCACTGCGTTTTTAAACGAAAGTATTTAGCGCTTCCCGCGCCTTTTAGCCTTGATGAGTTTGATCCACCGATTATTATTCTTTGGTCCATATATCATGTACAATACTGTTATGCTATGATACCTACTCATCTTCAACCAATATGTATACCTACATAAAAACTATTTGTTTATAATAATGTTGTTGGTACACATTATCCTCATTTCCTTATAAAACCAACATATAAGTAGGTATATTACACGCAATGTCAGTAATGTTGACAGTACAATTATAAATAAGGCTTGCTTCTTATGGTAGGGAAAACATGACATTATATTTATTTATTTTATTTTATTTATTTATTTATTTATTTATTTTTCCCTTCACTCAGTTACATGATTGTTCAAAAGGAAAAAAATAAAATTGAATTGTTACTGTGAGTGTTACTTAAGTAATCAGCTCAGCATATCTTAGAAGTACCATTTTACAGTTCTACACATAGTACATTTTAATTTTAATTGTTGATTAAAAATTGTAGGTATATGAAGTGATAAAATAAATATAGCTTCATAATTTAATGGTTATACGGAAAAGATAATAGAAATAGTTTAGAGTTACGCCTATACATATAAAGCTATTTTTATAAAATTTAAAAAAGTGTGAAACATCAAATGGTACTTCTTAGATTTGTTGTGAATTAAACCTAATGAACCTATGATATGAAAAATAATGAACCTTTTTTTTTAATTGATTTAAACTAGTGCTTGACTGCGATTCCACCTGATGGTAAGCAGTGATGCAATTGTTAATGGTGAGGCGTGCTAGTTTATTAAGACCCTATGCACTCCTGCCTTGAAGACACCTAAATTATAATCGGATGGGAAGACCGCAGCCGGCAAACTGTTCCTATGATGCTATCATTGGGAAAAACTCAAAAGTACCAGAATAAAAAAAAAACTTATTCAGTTTGAAACTGCAGCAAAAAAAAAGTGTAAAATATAATATTTAAATTTGTCTAAAAGGAAAATTCCCTATGGATACCATTGTTGATCTTACCTCTTAGTGAACAAATGTTGATAAAATTAACAACAAAAAATAAAATGAAAACTAGTAATTATGTTAGCAACAAAGTGGCTAATCTGTAGCTCATATATTAACCCTTCAGATACCGTCAATTAGAGACACAATAGTAAGACAATAGATGCGCGGCCACCGGTCATCGCTTGGGGATTCATGAATTAAGAGGAGAAACTGACTGACTGACATATCCACACACAACCAAAACTCCTGGGACCAGGAGCATGAAATGTTGCCCAAGGTTTTTTTTTAGGTATGACATCGGTGAGCACTAAGGGAGCATCATCTTCTTGCCCTTGTCCTGTTTTATTTGGGGTCAGCACAACACGTTTTTCTTCTTCCATTCTGTCCTGTCACTCGTCACTCTATCACTCCCTTTTCTTTCATGTCATTTCTCACACAATCTATCCATCTTTCCTTTGGCCTCCCTCCATCCACAAGTAAACTCATAACTTTTTTACCAACATGCATTTCGTCCCTCCTTTTCACATGAATTTTCAGTACTAAGGGAGTGATTCCGAAAATTCACCTTCTAAATGGATGAAATAAAAATCCAAAGTTAACAGGAGAAACATACTTTAACAGGGGCAACACCACTAGCAGGAGCTAGTATAGCAAATAAACAAAAGGCTAAGTTTTATTACCACAATTTTACTTAATTGCAAGACAACATTTCATACTAAAATATTCTACAAAAACATTGTTAGAGTGAGTAAATTATTTACTTATAAGGTTTCTCAAGAACAGCTGTGTGAATTTAATTTGTAAAACAAAACATTGGAAAACTAGAACTTTACTGTTTTTATATATAACTAGCGACCCGCCTTGGCTAAGCTCGGGTGCAATATTATACATTTAAACCTTCCTCTTGAATCACTCTATCTATTAAAAAAAACCGCATCAAAATCCGTTGCGTAGTTTTAAAGATTTAAGCGTACATAAGGATATAAGGACAGAAAAAGCGACTTTGTTTTATACTACGTAGTGACTAGCTGTTGCCAATGGCTACACCTGCATGAGAACAGATAATATACCCCTATGTTACTCAGTGATATAGTACAGATCCTGCCATAGGAAGTGAAAGTCCAAATAGGCATGGCTCACTGAGACTATAATCACTTCAGATAAATAATATCAGCCAGAAGCAAGGCTTAACAATAAGCCTCGCTTGAAACAGATTGTCATGTTTCAGAATGAAAATGGAAAAAAATAATAACATTATTATGGGATTGGGCCGGACATGTCTGAGTTATGTGCTAAAAGAGCCACTTATTGGGTCCCATTAAACACAAGGCCACATCGCGGCATATCAAGGCGAAGGTGCTGGATTACCAGTGGATCTGGCTGCTGGATCAGCTGCCCATTTTTTTAAATAATTGTAATATTATGTACACAAAAGACACTCAGCAGTAAGTAAATATAAATGGAAAAAATATAAATGGAAAAAATATAAATGGAAAGAATATAAGTATAAATGGGCTAACTGCCTAACTTTTGAAGACTATGACACTAATGGTTTTTTTTTTCCCCTTCAATATCTGCGATCAGTCTAGTTGACTATAATCAGATGTGTTGCAGTAGATAAAAGTTTTGGTGGGTTAAAGCCACTGCCTTAACTCTCCTTAGTCATACAGCACATTTGCTATTTTCAGTCGATTGATTGGGTTTCGTATTAGAAGCATGTTTGTTAATAGGTTGGGATGGAGCTTTAATCTTTCAGCATAGTTATCTGTGTATTGTCACTGTGTAGTATCACTAATCGAAATTTAATAAAAAATAAGAAATGCCAATTTTTAATTAGTGACCTAATCACTCATTTTAAAAGTGTGATAATATAGTATAGTGTTAGAATGAGCAAAAAAAATAGAGAGATTCAAAACTTTAAACATTAATTTAACCCTTCAGATACCGTCAATTAGAGACACAATAGTAAGACAATAGATACGCGGCCACCGGTGGTCGCTTGGGGATTCATGAATTAAATTTCTTGGCCATGTTATTCACAGGTTTTTACAAATAAAACAAATTAAATGCAAACTAAAGTTTGCAACCTACAGAATTGTCACCTACCTAGCCATTTCTCACTAGAATTGGCTTTTAGTCTAACAAGACACAGTTGAATTTAAGAATTTGACATGAAGGCACTGCCTATTGGACGTCCATAATTGTTAGTACAAGAATATCCTTTGGTAAGAGTTAACATTGCACATCCTATTAATATTACCTTTCAAATACCATAAATTAGAGTAACAACAGTAAGACAATAGATGCGCGAATGCCGGTGTTCACTTGGAGATAACTGCAAAAGTGTGTATGTATGAATGTTTACTACTCTTCCTCTCAAAAACTACTTATTGGATTACAATGAAACTTGGTACACAGGTAGACAGTGTCCTAGAATGGCACAGATCCTTTTAATCCTGAGAGTACAGCACACTTTTTTGTTTTTTTTTTGGTGGAAAAATCATCAACGAAAAACCCAGTCCTGTTTCTCCTATGCCATTGTTCCATGGCCCCGGGGATCTTTTTTGCATCACCCATGGCATTATCTAACATGGTCGTCAGGGAAAGAGTGGAGAGTATGAACCCTTGAGATAATTTTTTGCTAGTGAGAAATAAATTACTTAAGTAATTCTATTTAAAAAAATGATAATGCATTTTTTTTTTAAAGAATTTCATTATCATAGTCAATTAACATTACAATTTTGCTTGACTGAACCGTATAAAATTATGTTGAAAAGATGATGATTATCTTTATTTATTAGTGTAACATGTAGGTACTTTAACATTATCATGGAATAGTTAAATATTTTATGAAACTGGTTCTAATCTTGTGAATTAAAACTGTAATAAAAAATTTCAAGGCTGTACATGCAGTTTCTGCAATCACAGATGACAAGTCAGATAAAAAAAAAAGTCTGATAAGAATAATGATCAAATTATGGGTAGAACTTTATAGTTTTTTTTTTTTATATATATGACTTTTAGTGCTTACCTACAAGCATTTGCTAATTAGCTATGGTCATTAAAAAAAATCATGTATTCTTATCAGAGAAATGATCATCTGGGTCATTGTAATGCAATTAACGTTTCGCAATCACAACACGATCGTGGGGTAGGCGTCAATATAATAACTTATAGTTTTATTTTGGCGCACAAATCTCCACCAATGAACATCAGCCGTTCATTCACGCCCTCGCAATTAAATTGACAGCAGATAAACCTTGAAAACATAACGAAACCGCGCTCCAATCACCCATTTCACACATACAGCCAACCATAATATTGATAATTTCACCGACCTTCAGCGCTCTGGTTCAACGACAATGGCGCTCCAGCCGACGCTAGATCCTTCTTCTGTCCGACTTTAGGCGGATCAGAGTCCGAATCGTCGAACACTAGTGTCCGGACGGACTGGGAACACCGACGATCCATCGTTAACTATCACTGCACAACACAAAAATGCACTAATATTACCCCCATTTAACACCCCGATTAGTACTAAAGAATCCACGGTCTATTTACATGACACCGTTAGAGTCAAGCGCGCGTAAACATTGAATACAATCAAGATATTCATAAACGATTCGCGACGGTAAATGCAAATATTTTCTATGCCATGATAAATAACGCGAGCAACACACGACTTCGCACAAGTCGGAAAGTGACACTTTTGAAGGGGCTTGTTGGTATTGCCATTATACAGAGAAATATTCCCCAGTCTACGAGTGTTGTCAACGCTGCTTTTTCGAATTTTTTCGAAATCTTGGAAATGGGAAAGTCCATCATCAGTTCAATGTGACAAGATTATTTGGGAATTTGAAAAAAAAAAATGTTTACTAAACTAGAATATTATTTTATATCCACTCTTTGTTTGATCTTCCTATGTATATTTATTGTGTTATCATGATGAGGTACAGCCACTTTTTTTTTCTTAGAGCTTATCAAAGTTGAAATAATTAAAATTCATCCACGGCTACTTAAATCTCTGGCATATAATCTGGTTCTTATGTATACAGGGTCTGCGGTGCAAGATGAAAGGCAATTCGTGGACAGCAAACGTTGTTAGGTAAGGATGGACTGCCTTTGCCGAATTCGAACACACTTCAATGAGTACGGTCGGCTCAATCATAATTATGGGCACCAAAAAGGTACAAGGCTTGTCTTGACAAAAATTGGTAATATATATACAAAGCAGAATAAAATTGTCATAATTAGAAAGAACCTTACCCATAGAAGATAAGGAGCTAAAGATTTTTAAAACTTAAACTTTTCAGCATTACTTAAAATAAATGTAATTTTTTTGTATTTTTTAATCCCTTCTCCAGCTATACAATATTTTAGTAATTATAAAAATTATCCTACCAGTGACAATTTACTTTTAATCCCTAACATTGATTCCATGAGTGATATTCTTCATGAATAGTCAAAAGAAAATTTTGCAAGTTACAAGAGTGGAGGATGAATACTGACGGTTGAGAGACGGCTCAGTGCAGAGAGTATCGCATACGTCTTTTTATTCAATCCAGATGCAGATGAATATCATACAATCTTACATAAAACGACTGCCTGTATGACTGCTACAATTCAGTAACTGGGTAACCAGCAACACTAATCATCATTGGCAAACAAAACCAGAGTCAGATTTAAAGTTTTTTCATTTCCCGTAACGACTGATAAAGATCTACAAAATCTTAGACAATTTTTTTTAAATGGGGAGAAGTTATTTTATGTTACGGTAACTCTAAAATCGCGTTCCAGTTAACTACTTTCATTACTTGAGTTTTAAGAAAAAATAAAAAAATTATCAATTTTTAATTTTTCTTCAATGAAATTCACAGCAAGTTTCTAGAAGCGGTACTTGAACATAAGTTAGTTTGATAAAGAGACTAGACACTATAAAGCTGAACTTTTCTAAAACTTGATATATCATACAAATTAACAGAATAATTTTACATACTTACATAAAAAAAACTAAACTTAATTAATTTAACACATACATATGTAACGATATATAAACTAATAATATATACAAACGCATAAAATGAAATTGATGAAGTAATAAAATGAAGAGTACACTGAATAAATCTTTAGTGGCTTTCTCTGCTGCATTTTTGTCCTGTATATGGGAAAGATAATGTAAAGTCTTTTATAAGGTATTTATTATGTGGACACTTATTTGTTTGCTATGATGATAGATTTTAGTACAGTTTTTAATTATTGAAGAGTTTTAAACTATTTTACAGTTTCTGCAATGCTTAAGAACTAATAAATCTAACGACTAAGCGAGAGAAAAATTAAAAACTTAAATATTTTTTTACTGCTGGCATTACAGTACACTAACAGGTGTAAAATCCTTCATCCTTTTATATTTTTAATTTGGGTTACCGCCCTCTAGTAGTATTTTATGAGAACTAGATGAATATTGATTGCCATATTAGAAAAATATATAAAAATGACAGCCTATTGTTGCCACGTTTTAATTGTTTAAAATCACATTAGTTAATTTTCAAGCGTTTTTGTTTAATTTTTATCAGTACAATGGAAACAACAAAAAATACTTTATTCAATTTTAAAATTGTAGTCCTACAAAACAGAAGAAAATGTATATTTTTTTTCACGCACGCTCCGCCATCTAGTGGTCAAAAGCGAAAAAATAAAGTTGTTCCGTCAAAAGAAACGGAAAAACACGAGTGTGCGTCGCCTCGGTAGATATCAGTTGAATTATTCGGCTAAAATGCCCTGGCACGGGCATACGTAGTCGTCGGTCCGCCATTACGACGCAGCCGAAGACACGTTCGTCGTATTTAGTTAAATATTTTCGTTTATAAATGAGTAATAACGCTCATGAACTAAGTAATCGACTTCTGAATGCGTTGGATAACAATTACAATGTAAGTTTCAGAGTTTTGATGATCGTAAGTCCGATAAACTAGACGAGATACGAAACGGTCCACGAGCCCATGACACCCGATTCGATGTTGCGATTCGGCCACTGGCGAGGTTGCTTCGGGAGTGCCTTCTGCTGTGTTAAGATCACGAGATGTGTTGATAACCGTCCAAACAATAAATTGGAATATAGTGCAAATCGCGGAGCGGAAACGGACCGTGTGGATACGTGAGCGTGCGAGTTAGAGGAGCCACTGACGTCGCCAGCCCGCCGCCCCGTCCCTCCGTCCCTAGTGCCAAAAATTTTGCAATGTGAAAGTATGGAATTGTGCCACGCGCGACCTTTCCCGTTTATCTTCTCCGTTGGTGTGACTAAGCAACTGGGCTGCTGCAAATATGTGTTTTTTTGTACTGATTGACCTTACGTGAGTACAAACGTAGTTATAGATGGTGTGGCGGCATCAGGCGCCCCGCGTGCCGTATGCTGTTCCTCATCACGCACTTAGCTCTCTTTTATTCTGTTTTTGAGGCCTGTTCTTATTTGCTGGTTGTGCAATAAGCAATTGGGCGGTATTGTAGCGATTATTGAGTACACTCGTGTTATTTTCCTTGCGTCGCGCTGTTGCTAAGGCCTGCTTAGCAGGTGGATAGATGTTGATGCAAGTGACCAGTGTTATGATTGTTGTTTAAGAACTTGGATGTTATCTTCAAAGTTGTTATCATTGTGTGATTATTTTAATTCTGCTATCTTATTTGTCAACTGTTTCTTTCCTTGTTTGGATTTGTGAGGGTTACTATGCTAATATCTGTTTTAATGGTGGAAAAAGTGAGGTTAATTCCAGTCAAAAGTCCTGGTTGAACTTGTAACCGACTCAATTTAAGTATCAATTGAGTAGGAAAGTTCAGTTAAAGGTTGTATAATAGTCGCAACAATGTGATTCAACCAACTGCATTTCTGTATTCTTAAGCCCCGTAAAGAATCCCCATAGATACTTTACAAGATGTAGAGGGTACAAACTAAGCAATTCAGTTCCAAACACATGCAAAAAGTTTCACAAATACGGTTATGTAAAACTATCAGCTGATTCGTAAAAATCATTTTTGTTTCGCAGAAACAAATACCAACTTTTATGCTACTATTTAATTACATATGTGAATAATTGATTTATTATACTTTCCTTACAAAGCAATCTCACTGGCCTTAACCCATAGAGTCCAGAGCATCTAGAATGCCACATGGTCAAAAGAAACTTCAGTCGAGTCATCTACTGCTTATCCTTTTCACATGTCTCTTGGAGGTGGTATCTTACCTTACTCAATATATCTCTATACCTGTATTTCAACATGGAACAACAGCCAGTCTCATTCCCTTACTAAAATCCTGATCATCATCTTCTTGCCCTTATTCTTGGGGCACTTATGCAACAATGTAGCACATATAGCTATTGGAAGGTGGACCCTAGCATCATTCTTTATTCTATTTGAAACTCATCATCTTCCTACCCCCTGTCCCGTTTTAAGTGGGGTTGATACATCATGTTTTTTCCTTTCATTCTGTCCTGTTTTCGTCTTACCATCGACAACCCCCTTTTCTTTGATGTCACTCTTCACACAATCCTCTTTGGCCTCTGTCTCACTATCCACCCACATGTGTATTCATAACTCTTTTAGTAATTTGCATTTCACCCCTCTTCTTTACATGACCTCTTCACATTTCCATCCATTCAGTCCTGTCTTTGGTCTTACCATCACCAACCCCCTTTTCTTTCATACCACTCCTCACACAATCCTCTTTGGCCTCTGCCCATCCACCCACTTGTATATTCATAACTGTTTTAGTAACCTTACGTTTCACCCCTCCTCTTAACATTGCCTTCCATTCAGTCCTGTCTTTCGTCTTACCATCACCAACCTCTTTTCTTTCATATCACTCCTCACACAGTCCTCTTTAGCATCTGCCTCTCCATCCACCCACATGTATATTCATAACTGCTATAATACCTTGCGTTTCACCCCTCCTCTTCACATGACCATCTATTCATTGGAAATTCATTGACACTTTAATGTATCAGCAAATTTTGATATGTACCAGTAAAATGGTCTTTATTATAAGTACATAATGTACAAATTATTCCAGATATACAAATCGTTATCAAGTTTCTTAGAAATGTGATACCTATACAAGTTGACAAATCAAATGAGGCAGCATTTACTACTAAGTTTCATTTGAAAGGAGTTTTGTGGAGTTAACAATATTGTATTCATACTTTATTATTACAAACTGGACATGTTTAGGTTATTTTCAAACCATTTGAGTCAAAGAAAACTAAACATGCAGTGCCTGCTATACTTTTATAAAATAACTTTGTTCTATCATGCCTACAATTGCTACAGAATGTGGAAATTGTGTAATCATAGTGTAAAACTATTTTGGACAAAGTATAGACCTTGTCCAAAATGGTCAATGGTCCAAATCTCCCATTTTGAAGATTTTAATTATTGAAAACAGGGTGAATAGAAACGCAGGGGTGAATAGATACAAAACTTTGGTTTTGTTTTTCGCTTTGATACCATATTGTAGGCTTCTAACACTTTTTTAAATATCAATTCATTAATAAATTGATATACTTAGTTAAATGCTGCAAAAAATATTCAAATATCGTGAAAATACCCTTTGAAGTTTTGTTTCTATTCACCCCATTATACCGTTATCTTCCTGCCTATCATTATTTTCCTGCCTCTGTCTTCTTCCATTTCTTCTAAACATAAATTCAAAACCATTTCACTTTAAAACTTCTTCTTTTCAAAATGTATGGTTCTCTTTTCCCACAAAGTATTTGGGCCCTGTAGGTTGCCATGTTTATAGCAGTGTCCATGGTATTTTTTACATCCTCTGCACTGTATCATTGTAAACCAAGTCATCATCTTCCTGCCCTTGTCCCAAATTACTTGGGGTTGGAGCATCATATTTCTTTCCTCCATTTGGTCTTGTCACACTATCACTAACTCCCTTTTCTTTCATATCATTCCTCACACAATCCATCCATCTTCTCTTTGGACCCATTCTTTGATGTCTTATTGAAACCAAGTAAACTTCTTGAGACATCTGTATGTCCTTTCATCAAATGCCTTGACTAGGATCAGTGTAATTTCAAATACCTATGATTGCCAGAAGTATCTGATTTAAAACCATTACGAAACTTCTTCAGCCCCTATCCAAAGTAGTTTTTATCTTTGTTTTCAATTAAATACTAGTATTTCGGAAAGTAGCTTATATTGTACTGTATTGTAAATTTTCAAGTATTCTGTAAAGATATTTCACAACATTAGAAAATATTAACCTCAGGTTGCCTAATATAAAAATAAACTTGCTTTTTAGTTAATCTAACATTCAGAAACTACATCTTTTCACTATAGAGTTAAAACATTTGAAGATCCATCATAGATGAGTGATAAGTCTGATCAAGTCTCTGTTCAATAAACTGCCAGCAAAACCCAATGTTTCAAGATCATCAATGGCCTTACCATCTTTTATTTGCGCCACTACTTTTGGCTGATGGCTATTGTAATAATCCAATTTCTCATATGGTATTTCCAGCTCTGCATGGGCTTTTCAAATGGTTGCCATTCATGATACCACATGCTAGATGTTGTAAAAGTTATTGGATGAAACAACAAACCATAACATCTCAATTTCCTATGTACAAATCTTTAAGACATATCTGTCTGAAAAAGATTTTGGATATCTTCCCATAGCATGGTAATTTCTTCTATAGTATTTTGTTTCTTGAAAACTATCACCTCTTGCCATCAGTACACAATATCCCATCTTTGCCATAACTCAATCATTCAATACTATTGTTTAAGAATTAAAAATGTTACTTTTCATTACTATATAACAACAAATCTAAGTACCATTTGACATTTTATTTATTTATGAATTATGAATCCCCAAGCGACCACCGGTGGCCGTGCATCTATTGTCTTACTATTGTGTTTCTAATTGACGGTATCTGAAGGGGTAATCTCCATGTAACAAAAGGTACACAGGCGGACTTAATGCCTTAGGCATTCTCTACCAGTCAACCTAGGGTAGTGCAGAGACAAATAGCAGGTGAATAAAAAAAAAAAGAGAAAATATTATTTAGAAAACAAGTGTAACAAAACTTTAGACTAAATATACATGCACTTTTAAAAATAGCTTTGTATAGGCTTAACTCGACACTATTTCTATTATCTTTTCCGTAAACCCATTGAAATATGATGCTATTTTTATTTTTTTTACAACATACACAATTTTTTTATCAACAAATTATAATATAGTAAGTGTAGAACTGTCAAACGGTACTTCTTAGACTTGCCGGGCTTTAACTTGGCAACACAGTATTCATTTGATGATAAGGTAAATGACCTCTTATATTAATAACTTACATATGAATAATAAGTTTTAGTTTTGCATTAATACAGCATCAGAACAACTGTGAATGTCAATGATTTTGTAATAATATGTCTTGTAAAATTATTGACATTGAAAATTGATTCAAGTGCACTTGGTTTGCTATTTCAAATACCTCTATTGTAGCGGCTATCTTCATAGAAATGCTTTGTATATTTGCAATTGGAGGTGTGGACTCTTGTCTTCTTTTTGTGTCAATGTTTCAAATTTTATAGAATTGTAATAATCTAATCATCACCATCTGTCTGTCCTTGTCCCATTTTATTTGGGGTCGGCGCAACACGTTTTTTCCTCTATTCTGTTCTGCCTCCAGTCATATCACCAACTCACTTTTCTTTCATATCACTTCTCACATTCATCTTTTCTTTGGCCTTCCTCTCCCAAATACTTAACGTTTTGAAAGTCTTCTTTACTTATGTGTGTACTAAATGGTTTGACAGATTTGGATGAAATTTCATGTATACACATTTGAGTAGGTCCCTGGATGGTTTGAAAACAAAATTGGACCGGCTAGGGGCCTTGCAATCATTTGGCCATTTTTTTTCTGACTTAAAGCCTGTTTTCAGCCCAGTCAACTGTGGAGTTTGCTAGTTCCTTTATAAATTGTGATTGTGTACATCCCCCATAAATAAAGACAGTCACTACTAGACATAATAGATAGGTACAGAAGACAATCTCATGTATGTACTACACTTTTTATACCTACGCTCGGTGGACACACACTAATGAGCGTTTGGAGACGGAACTGTTCGACGAGCGGGCTGAGATGCTCCGAGATATCGAGTCCGTGAGCAGTGTCTTTGTGTGCGTTGCTCGAGCGCACTTTGTGTAGATTGACTTCTGTACCTATATATATTTTGTGACAAAGGTCTCATGGCAGCAATTTGCATTAATCCTACTACACTTGACAATAGATACAGTACACAATGAATAGATTGACGTCTTATTCTTGAAGTAAAAAAGCTTGGAATTCTACTTATCCCATAAATACTTGAATAACTCCATATCAGAGTTGAACAAGGAAACTGTATTCATAGGAATACAATTACTGCTTAGTTTGTGATTTCCTCTGATTGAAAGAAATATGTCACTTAATTATATATGTGAGGTATGTTGTTTGCATCTCATCATCATCATTTCAACCGACAGACGTCCCGTACTGTTGGACATAGGCCTCCCCCAAGTGTCGCCACAATGATCAATCCTGTGCGTCCCGCATCCATCGAATTCCGCAACCTTTTCCAGGTCATCGGTCCACCTTCTAGGAAGCCTTCCGAAGCTGTGTCTTCCAGTACGCGGTCGCCACTCCAGAACTTTTCGGCACCAACACTAGCTACTATTAGCTAGCCTATATTGTCCCACTGCTGGGCAAAAGCCTTCCTCAGTTTTTTTCCAATGATTATGGTTTTCTCCTTTCAATTCTCAAGGAAGCCATTCAAGTCGTCCTGCCATCTCTTTCGTGGTCTGACCAGCCTCATGTCACTGTATCCGGGCACCAAACCTGCGCTCTACGGGCCCACAACTCGTTAGACATATGGCTGACATGTCCTGCCCAGTCCCATTTAAGTTGGGCAGCCTTTTGAGCCACATCTATGATTTGCATTTTGGAGTGCAGTGTTGTGTTTCAAACATGGTCTGTTAATTTAACACCTGGTATGCTGCTGTTTGCATCCAAACTTTTTTATGGCAGTTGAGCCCGTTTCAATTATTCTGCTAATGTCGCATTGGGTGTCTTGTTGTCCTGATATGCTTAATTCCGACATCTGTGTTATGGTCATCACCATTTCAGCCAAAAGGACATCCACTTTTGTAAATAGTCCTCCTCCAAGTGTCTCCATATCAACCGGCTCTGTGAGTTTCTGTGATATGCAACATGCTACTTAGATCTTTGCTCATTATCTCAAACTATTTTGCCCACAGCTTCACCCGTATACATAAAGTTATAGCCTATGTCGCTTAGGAATAAAACAGTTTTCTATTGGTGAAAAAATTTTAGCACTCAGATTCAGACTTTCAAACTTTACTTCTTTATGATATTAGTGTAGATTTATTTGTTGTGCACACACCTACCACAGTGTTGTCTATTTTAACCCAAAAGTTGACTGGTAGAGAATGCCTTGTTGCATTCATCATCATCAGCCTTTTTTAAATGGTCCCACTGCTGGGACTCGAAGCCTCCTCTAGGAGAGGGAATGGGCTGTAATTCTCTACGCTTAATCAAGCATCTTGTTGCATTAAGTCCGCCTATGTACCACTACTGTACATGAAGTTTACATAAATAATATTCAAATCCAAGCCCATCAATAATAAGGCCTATGGTCTGTAAACTACATAAAAAATCAATCTAAAATGGCTTAGCAACTAATTAGAGAAAGCTAGATAGAATCTAGTCACATAACTGTACCACTTAATTTGTTTTTTATTTGTTGGATCTTGATTTTTTTATCTTGAAAGAAGAAATACGCTCTTTAGTTTTTTTTTTTTAATTTACTAGCTGACCCCTGCGGTTTCACCTGGGTTTCAGGTCCGCTGCTATTGGTTTAGCGTGATGTAATAATTTTAACCTACTAGTTTTTGCCCGCGGCTTCGCTTCCGCTCTACCCTACTTCAAACTACTATACCTTACTCTACCCTATTTTACCCTACTCTATCTTACTCTACACTAACCTACTCTACCATACACTACCCTACTCTACCATACACTACCCTACACTAACCTACTCTATCCTACTCTACACTACCCTAATTTTATTTTTTTTCCATAAGAACCTTCTCCTCACAATAACAAACAACAAAAAAAGAATTAGCGAAATCGGTTCAGCTGTTGTCGAGATTTGCGCTTAGCAACACATTTAGGGATTCATTGTTATATTATATATAGAAGATTGCCTTTGACAAATGGGCTTGTTAATACTAAAATAATGTTTTAATTCGAACCTGTAGTTCCTGAGATTAGCACATTGAAACAAACAAACTCTTCAGCTTTATGATATTTTTTTTGCCTTTTTTCAAACATTTTTATTTTCACATCATAACGTAAAACTTCACTACCATATCGAATTTAGTTTTTGGATTCCTCTTCCATACTATTTACATTTGGAACTTATTTTTTAAAACCATAAAAGTTCATAAACCTATCTTTAAATCCACTTTAATTTTAAATCATTTAAGATGGGTTCACTTTTTCGTACCTCCTTTTACACTCAATTTTTTTAAATTGTTACAAACTAATGCTTGACTGCCCACCCGATTGTAATCAGTGCAATCAATCAATTACTAATAATTTTAGATTAATTGACGTTTACTTAAATTCATTATTAATTTTAGCTTTACACAGGGTCAACTTTCGCAAAGTTTTTGCAATATTTTGCATCTATGTTACTTTATTTTTAAATATTGTCAAAAACACGTTTTTTAAAAGCGTATCCACTGCCCTGTACTCAATTTTGATTTCCAAATCTAGAACGACAAAAAAAAAATGATGGGGGCATTCTCGTCCCTACAAAACAGTTAAAACGAAGTACTTAAGTCATTCAAGAAATGCTTTTCCTTGATTTATTGTTAAACCGAGCAATGTGTAGAATTTCCAATTCTGCCTTGACCTAGAAATCGATTTTCTTTTATAGACTGTAGACTGAAACATTGTTTTAACAATTTTTAATGAAAATAGGTGATTTGTTATGCAAGTGTAAGGTAGTACTTATATTTTATTTTATGGTAGTATACTTTATTTACAAAGTAATCACGAAAACCCCTTAATATACTATATACTGCATTTACCGCGCCTTCGCTCCCGTCATCCTTGCATTTTTGATATAAAATTATGTCAAACTAGCTTTCCGCCCGCGACTTCGCCCGCGTGGTCTACAGTTTATATCGCGCGGGCAGAGACCCGTGCTCAGCAGTGGAATTATAGGTAGCCTATGTGTTATTCCAGTGTCTCTTCTACCTACCTACCAAATTAGATCTAAATCCGTTCAGTAGTTTTTGCGTGAAAGCGTAACAGACAGACAGACAGAGTTACTTTCGCATTTATAATATTAGTAGGGATAGTAGGGATGGTATTTTCATAATCAGTTCATTACTTCCAGAGATCTACTTTTACAAGCAACAACCTTTTTATTACAAACTTTTATTTAGTTTCACCTGTCCCGATGTTTTTCTGTCATCAAATCTTGTAAATTAAATTTGACCCACATCCCGGATACCGATTGAGCTGAAATTTTGCATGCATGTGTAAATCAGATGACAATGCAAAATTATTATGACAATGAGCTAATCTGATGATAGAACTGGAAGGTGGCTAAAGGAACTTGGTAGTTAAACGACACAACCCTATCGAGTTTGGGCTCGTATGACTCGTCTTGACGAGTATTAATTATATTAGGTATACCGAGCTATAAAAGCTTGCTATGAAAAAATGATTTTCATTAAAAGCTTGTTATCCATAGTTCTTTAGTTGAAATGTATTATTAATGAAGTTAACTTCAAACTTCACCTCGAAAAATAATCTTGTAGGTATAATATAATAATTATAACGAAATTTTTAATTACCTAAGAATCAAAGTCACATAGAACGCGGTACGCGAGTCGCAATCATAGGAAATGGCCGATAGTTATTTTTTTCTGCCTCTGATTGCGGAACGTCGTAAAATCGTGAAAGCAAGAAATACCATAAACTGAACTAAAAAAAATAACAGTGCCTTTTTAACGGAAATTTATACATTGTATGTAATTTTTCACGTTTATTTTTCATTGTTTTATGACCCCGGATTGGTTCGACGAATTTTCGCGACCTATTCACCAGGGTCGTGTTCGCGACTGGGTACTCGCATCTCGTTTAGTTCTTCAATACCCATAGTTGACAGAAGAGCTGACGAGGTTGAGTATTTCGTCGTGGATGTGCGAGCCTAGCGGAATAAACGCCACAATCTTTGTCGGATATACCCGACGTAGGCGCACCGCAGTCATAGAACTTTGACAGTCGTTACAGGTAGTCGGACGCCTGAAAGTCTGACCGTCAGTCTATCCAAGAAGTATTGTGTTTCCCAGTAACTGGGTTGTGGAGGTCTGATAGGCAGTCACTTCATGTAAAACAGGTATTCAGCCGCATCCCGTTAGACTGGAAGCCGACCCCAAGCTAGGGATGATGATGATGACGCCTGGTGGTATACCAACGGCTCGTTTCTTATCGCGGAGTAGAGGCCTGTGTCCCAGCTGTTGGGACGTAACAGATTACAGCATTTATTTTTCCAAAATGTACTACATACATCAAATTATTTCCTCATTCAATATATGGGGAAAAATAAAATGAACTCTTGTGTGTTGTTTGGATCTGTAATCTGTTTTATTATCCTAATTATTTATAAAATAAAACATATATTTCCTTTTTAAATACTGATTACACCATCTAGGGTATCTAGGGTACATCTAGGGTAGCATTGTTTATTCTTAACTAAAAAGTAGAATAATAAGAAATAGCAATTTTTCACTGTCAATGTCTAAGGATCATTTATAATGTGATCAAGTGGCGTTCTGAATTTTCTGCGTACCACCATGGCAAAAAAATGTCAGTTAATATGTCATCATTACAATAGTCTTTTGGTGTCCTTTTGGGCCAGTAGCGAACGATTACAGGCTGAAACTGTGTTTCCTGAAGCTATAATCTAGGGGTATTTAAGTCAAGAGGGAATAGGTTACTTTTAGGCAAGCGTGCTCCATCGTGGTGCATCCATAGAGGTCAAACACGAGCCTATATAAAATAGTCTCTATTGCCAGTTACAGCATCCTGGTTTGGACTGAACTGACAATCGAATCTCCATAACCAGTGAAACTTTTTTACAGAATCCTGCATTGATCAGACCTTGCTTTATCTTAGCTTTCAATGGCTTGTACATAGTTTTTTATCAGTCCCATTAAGCAGATCGAGTGGTAGATAAAGATTGGACTGTTTACGCATTATCATGTCTAAAGTCACAAAAGTTTTACAGGTGATGGATACATGTAAAATTGTTCTTAGTATAAGCTGCGTTTGTTCTTGTAAATCTTCTCTTAGCTTCTTCTAAGCAGGTACTATTCAAAGTATTCTTAAGTTCGTAGTGTTTTCTCGAAACAGATTTCTCATGATGAATAGTGTTTGGTCCTGTCCTAGCTCTTCTTAGCTTCATTTTCTTATGTTGTCAATAGGATACTTGAAATTCTCCTAAGAGTTTGGTCATGTGGACAGTTCTATCGTTTGCTTTGTTCGTTACCTGTAGGCTGCAAGTGGTTATGCGTCTTCTTAAGTAGTGTCCTAACATTCGCTTTTAACTTGATTCCTTGGCTCATAACGTAGGATCGATTTCCGGGTCGGGTTTTTTTTCCATTAGGAATTTGTAGCAGCCCTGATTTTGGACACTCCCGTGCCTCGGAAAGAACGTAAACCCGTTGGTCCTGCGCCTGATTTCTCTCCGGTCGTGACGGATTTCCGTCCTGTCAGAAAATGAGAGTAAAGGATCAAAGAATCTCGATTAAATTTGCAAGGCTTCTATTGATGTACTTTTTATATTTTTAATATATGAATAAACTAGCTTTCCACCCGCGGCTTCGCCCGCGTGGATTACAGTTTATATCGCGTGAGCAGAGACCCGTGGTCAGCAGTGGAATTATAGGTAGCCTATGTGTTATTCCAGTGTCTCTTCTACCTACCTACCAAATTTGATTTAAATCCGTTCAGTAGTTTTTGCGTGAAAGCGTAACAGACAGACAGAGTTACTTTCGCATTTATAATATTAGTAGGGATTATGGAGGGCAAAAATTCACGTAAAAAAGCAGATTTTCAGAGGTCTTCACTGGATTAGTTTCACACAATTTTTTTTTTGATTTTTATAGCACCCTAAAAGCTGTGTATCCAAAATATCTAGAGAAAGATGTGTAATTATATAATAACATTATAATCACGTAAGAACGGGGAAAATATACCTCAAAAAGTATACTCTAAAGAATCCTTTAGTACTGATCTACCAGCCTTTTAAAAAACAGTTGCATCTACAAGAAACATTCAACCGATACATAGAACTAGACCTATACTCGGAATCTGAATAATTTAAACTTATCGGCCTAACGGGTAAGGAAAAGTATCGATTCAAGTAGATTAGGTCATCTATTATAAAACTAGAGTATTCGTTCTAAAAATATATTCAGCCAGTTAAAACCGCATGCAGTTAAAACTGGACAAGTTAAAATGTCAGTTGGCGAGACCTCTACTTTAGATGTGGTACTAAAATTGGTGACCTATTGACGAAAATATGTGCCTAGATTTAAAATATGGTTAACATATTTCGGTCTGGTCGTTCACGCGAGGAGAAGAATGGAATAACAGTACCATATTGCACGTGAAGAAAAGAAAGAAGTAACTGTAGCATGTGGTACCTGGGGCCATCGCTTCGGGGACATGGATTCGCTTCCGAAAGGCAAAGGGGTGCAGTGGGTTTTAGTCAGTACAAGTTGCCACGCCCTCACGCTTCGCTCTAGAGCGAGAGAAGTCATTGGATGATGATGATTTCAAACCTAAAAAAAAGCATATTATGGCACGTAACGTCTGACTGACAAATAACTTCTTCCATTTCGAGTAAAGAGAAGGGGCTGTCAGTTATTACCTAAACCCACACGCGTGCGTTCCAACGCCTGATCTAGCAGGACTAGAGTACCGGAAGATGGGCGACTAATTGAATGTTATGACGATAAAAAAAATTAACATTAACCTCATTTTAAAGTCATTACACTACCTGGCAACGGCGATCGCTGATGTTAGCAGTCATAAAGGGTTTTTAATGCAAACTTTCAACGAATTTCGAACAATTTTGCAGCCCTGTTAGAGACGGTCAAACTTCATGGCGGAATCCTAAGGGCTATTTCAATTTATGCGTCTTTTGACGGCGTGATGCGGTGCGGATGCGGTGTGTTAGTCGTATTGCGTACGGAGGATCATAGTTTTTCATACTTGGTGCGCGGTGCGGCAACCGTTTGGCGAACAGTTGGATGTGGGGCCCTCGCATTCAAAGGAGCGTCGCACAAGCGAGCCCTCTTTAAGAAGGGTACTTTTATAATTGATAGGCTGACGTTTGACCACTATTTCACCTGATGGTAAGCGACGATGTGGTCGAACATGAGTCGCGGTATCGTTTTCGAATTTATGAAAGAAAAGGTATTCCTGATGTGCCTTCGCTCACGTCTAAATTACTCGAGCTACGCCTCTGATCTTTAAAGGGTGTAGTGTAATAACACTATGCTGAATAACGTGTGCGATTTTCAGACTCGTCTTATTTTTCTTCCCGAGTAAGACAGTCTGACCCTTATTACACTACGCGATGCGTCGAACCATAGACTAAAACTGTCTGAATAACGCGTAGTCTAAAAGGTTAGGCAGGGATGTTCTGTCTGTACCACTGAAACTTTCTAATGATGTATTATTAATATTTTCAGGTTGTCGACATGCATACTGTCAACGAAATTATTTCCGTATTGGAGAGAATCAATATCACAAAAGAGCTGTTGGAGGTAAGTCTGACTACCCTTACTTAAGACCCGTTCCCGACCTTGGCGGTGAGCGGTAGTTAAGCGCGGGGCGGCGAGCGGTAAGAATGAAAGTATGAAAATGTTTGAAGCACGCCTCGAGGCGCTGCTCATAGCGCCGCGCGCCTACTAATGCCGCCCCGCTCGCCGCGCCGCTAAGACCTATGTCGGGAACAGGCTGTTATAGCTTTTTGCTCGCGGCTTTGCTGTTGTAGCCAATTTTTAAAGAACTGTGCTTAAAAAAATTGTAAAAATGTCTGGTGGATGACGAATAAAAGGGCCAACCACAAGGTTTAACGCGATCCATTTGACGAACTAAACTGGATCGTTAAAGGGATGGAGCTATATAGGGTGTATTGCTCCATCCCTCTCTCTCGCTCGGAATTTTTGGGGCCATGGTTTGACTTCCGAACTTCCTGAAATGCAAGGCAAAGAAGGAACATAAGAGTGGGTTTTAGTCAGTAAAAGTCTGACACACCTGCCTCTCTCGCCCTCTCGCTCTGCCCTAAAGCTAATTTATTTTTTAATTTGCCCTAGAGATCATTTTCTACCTTAAAAAAAAATTCTGAGAAGACATGGGGCTGGAATGATAAGGGCGACTGAAGAACACGGGTGTGGTTTTAATTAATATAAAAATTGTCACGCCCTCCCGCTCCACTAAAGAACGACAGGAGTCATTGGATGTTTTCCCACCTCTAAAAAAACACTAACTCTACAAACTCTACAAACTAACTTTAAAATTATCAGTTGCAAGAATATTATCTATACAGACACTAGTGGTTTAGGGAAAATAAAACCATTAAATAATTACTGTCTTGTGGGGTTGTTGATTGCTGATAAGATGATTAAACAAAGGCATAACAATAGTTAATGACCTGCTTGGTTAATGTGCTATTTATTATGATTATACATTATTTTGGTCTACTGTCTACGGACGCGTAGCTTCAACGACAACGGAACGGACTTGCTCCTTCGTCGAAGGAGTTTCATAGTTTCGTATGTAAGCTTCACGCAGGCGTACACCAAGCGTATTATGACGAATACGCGTCTATGAAGCTACGTCCGTGGGTCTAAATTAACTGTCAGAAATTTTGTCAAATCCTCAAATTTCAACAAGTTGTAGCTATCAGCAAACACTCCGCCAGGGAATTCCACTCCTTGGCTGTTCGCACAATAAATGTGTTCCCAAAACGCTTTGCATAAAAATATAATGTGTCTCCTTTCCGTATTCCAGACCACCCGACTGGGCAAACACGTGAACGAGCTACGACGGAAGACGACCGACCCGACCCTCGCGCGCCGTGCCAAGGTGCTGGTCAAGCGATGGCGGGACCTCGTCATACCCACCGTAGCGTCGCCCGGCCACACAGGTAACTGCTGCCCTGGACTACGCCACTTGCCTTTGCCAGAAAAGGCTGGGATAAGCCCTTGGTTTATTTAAATGCTATTTTTTAAGATAGGCTGGGCTGACAGCCATATTCGTCAGAAACAATAATTGGGTATCCATGATATCAATAAAGGACAATCTGTTCTTTTGGGAAGTACAGAATTATTTGTAAAAAACTAACAACCTTGCAGGACTGTATTACTAACATCATAAACAACAACTTTTGTTCTATGGCTTTTTACAAAATATAATTTATTTATCAAAAACGAACCATCAAGGTTTCGTTGTTCTATCTAATACATTTCAACTCTGTATTTTGCTGTATCCACCTACGCCTCACGCGCACGATCCCCGTTCCCCTCCAGTATTGTGCTATCGCTTCCTTTGCATAGACTTCGTAACATTTAGAATGTTCAATATTTTTATTTTTATATGAAATTCTGATGAATCAATCTCTGATAATTTAAAAAAAATCATAGAACAAAAGTTGTTGTTTATAATGTTCTTAACAGAGTCCTGTGAGGTTGCAAAAAAACCAAGACCAACTCAGTTTCTTTTGCCGTTATATCTTTTATGTTTTAAATAAATAGATTATAAAAGATTTATTATATTGATATGGTCACTATAAGATGTTGCAAAAGGTCCCTCAAATAGGGACTGACTAAATTAACTGACTTGTTATTCCATGGACCTCACAACTATTTACGATTAGAACAAAAGTTGTTGTTTATGATGTTAGTAACATAGTCCTGATGATCTAAGATCCAATAGAAGTCTCTTTCCTCATCTGTTATTTGATTATGATAAATATTATAAGCTAGATAATGTGTTCATTAAGACATTGCGCATAGGTTGCCTAGCTAAATCGGGAGCCAATGATGTTAAACAATAAAATTTGTCTGAGATCGCGAACATTTTGATATTTTCTACTAACATTTTTTATTTGTAGGCAACCTATTCGGAATGTCTATCATAATTGATGACAGATGAAGGAAGAGATTTCTTCTACGGATCTCATACTATGAGAGATTGCCAGTCTCTCTCTCTCTCTCTCTCTCTCTCTCTCTCTCTCTCTCTCTCTTGCCTAGCCTTGTCCCTTTTTTTGGGGTCGGCTCTCCTCGTACCGCGGCGCCAGGACGCTCGGTCCCGGGTTGTCTGTATGTCTAGTTGTGCTCGCTTGGTATCCCTATTCACGGTTGTCCACCACGTAGAAAGTGGTCTCCCTTTGCCTCTCTTTTTATTAGGTATGGCTAAAGCCCTTTGAACGCAATAGTCCTTGTCTCGCCTCATCACATGCCCAAACCACCTCATACGACTCTCCGTCATCTTTTCTGTTATGGGTGCTACCTTGAACGATATGAGAGGCTGCCAGTGTTTTACAAATAACCCTGTTTAGTGGAAATACCCAAAGCCGCCATCTACCGTCACCATCTAGAACCGATACACACCCCATAGCTCTAACACAAAAGCATGGCGCAACCATTTTCTACACGGTCGTGATCGAACAATTCGATCGTAACTAACTACTGCCAATTGCACTTATGAAACACTGACTCACAGTACACTTATGTAATTTTGTAGTTTTTTGTCAATACAAACCATGGTTGTTTGGTAATGGAAAATAGATAAATAAGAGTTTTAAACTTGAATGTCGGATTAACCAATTTGTTTGTGAAACTTGTTTTTTTTTAGTTGGTCTTATAGGTCAGTCTAAAAAATATAAGAGACAATGAAATGACCAACTTCATAATCATTTATTTATTAAAAACCCACACTATCTTCACAGGCTGAACCCAATATAACTCTCTTCTTCTTCTTCTTAGTTGAGCACTCTTGTCAGAGTGGTCGTGGCTGTTGATGAACAGGCCTGCGGCGTGCCGCCGTCGTTTGCCTCCAAGGCTGCGGCATGTCGAGCGATGTCTCTCCATTTCTGGCGGTTGTTGGCATTACGCGCACACCCAATATAACAGTAGTTTAAAGATAATTGAAAAAAAAAAACATCTTATGGCTAACATTTACTTACCTAAAAATCTGAAACAACTACTAACTATAAAAATACAAAAAATAATAATAATAACAAGCTTTTAATGAAAATCATTTTTTCATAGCAAGCTTTTATAGCTCGGTATACCCATATAATTAATACTCGTCAAGAGACGAATCATACGAGCCCAAACTCGATGCTGTTGTGTCGTTTATCTACCAAGTTCCTATAGCCACTTTCCGGTTCTATCATCAGATCAGCTCTTTGTCATAATAATTTTGCGTTGTCATTTGATTTACACATGCATGCAAAATTTCAGCTCAATCGGTAACCGGAAAGTGGGTCCAATTCAATTTACAAGATTTGATTAGAGACAAACATCGGGACAGGTGGAACTAAATAAAAGCTTGTAAAAATATGCATATTTGTCAGAGCATACTTAACCTAAACAATCGCCAAACTTAAATGACACATTGCTCGCAGAACAGATGGTCGATGAGGAGGAAAATTCTAGAATGGCGACCGCGCTCCGGAAGGCGCAATGTTGGCTCTCCTTCTCACAATGTGGACCGATTATACCACAGATCTATAGAAACTGTCGCTGAGTGATGAAATTGAAGCTTACCATTCTCACCACACCTGAATAACACAGTATGCCTTCATCCCCAGGTTCAAATCGGTCATCGGCAGAGAGGACGACGGTGCGGGCGCGTCTCGGCGGCACTCCTCTGACATCGCCGGCGCTCTCCAGGGTACGTATTCATAGGTTTTATGATGGAGAGAGAGTAAACAAAAGATGGATGGAATGTGTGTTATATAAAACAAATAGGAGTCTGTGATAGTGTAACAGTTGTCAGGATAGAATATAATGTTTTTCTCCGATTTCAAATAATATGAGAGTAAGACAAGGTAGGAAGATATTGTTATTATAAGGATCTGTCTATGTATGAAAGGGTTGTCAATGGAATGCTGGTGTTCTATACTATGCCAAGGCGGCTGATTAAATTTAAGTTTACTGCCCATTTTTTATCAAATCATTACACTGTTTTCGCCATAGGAGTAGATATTTTTCTTTCCCTGATATTCTTCGAATTTCTTCACTGTTCCACAAAATAAATAGGTACAGAAGACAATCTAGATACAAAGCGCGCCCTCACAACGCACACATAAACACCGATCACGGACACTATATCTCGGAGCGCCTCGGCCCGCTTGTCGAACAGTTCCGGCTCAAACGCTCATTAGTGTGCGTCCACCGAGCGTAGGTATAAAAAGTGAAGTACATACATGAGATTGTCTTCTGTACCGATCTATTTTGTGACCGTTCCCTCTGTAATCTTGGTAGTAAATGATGATGGTGTGATATTGCAGCAAGTGGTGAGCCCAGCGGTGAACAGTCCGCGACCACCGTCCAGACCGGGTCAGTATTTACTTTAACATGCCTTTGCGTAGCTAGTTTTTAACTTGCCTTTGTGTAGCTAGTTTCGACTGGCCTATTGGTCTAGTGGTTAGTTACCCTGACTGCTATGCCGGAGGTCGTGGGTTCGATTCCCACCCAGGAAAAATGTTTGTGTGATGAGCATAATCATTTGTTCTGTGTCTGGGTGTAATTTATCTATAAAATGTATGTATTTAGATATATATAAGTATGTTTATCAGTTATCTAGTACCCATAACACAAGCTCTGCTTAGCTTGGGACTAGACGGCGTTGTGTGATAGTTAAAAAAAAAAAAAAAACTCAACTGCTTGCGTCGGATTGGTCCGACGAGTATTTTCGTGTCCGATTCGGCAGGGTCCTGTGTTTGCGACTGGGAACTCCATCTCGTTTAGCTCTTCAATTCCCATGGGTGACAGAAGAGCTGACGAGATGAAGTATTTGGTCGTGGGTGTGTGACTCTGGCCGTATAAACGTCGGATATATCAGACGTAGGCAGTTATAAGATGAAAGAATAATCTTTCAGCTTTCAGTCATATTAAAGACAAAATAATTAGTAGTTTTTTTTTTAAGATACTCGTCCTGACGGCTCGTTCTTCTTTTCTACCGATAATAATCGCCAAATGCTTGAAACAGTTGTCAAAATACACCTCCACACACTTTTCTGTATTCCACAGAAACCAAGGTCTCAAACACATCAAAAGTTACAGAAAGATGAATGAAAAAACCCTTTTTAATGTATAGTATTTGTTTTTGTGACATTCCAGCGTGGGGCGGCTACGAGTCGGACTCGCAGGATGTGATCCTGGTGGACGACGAGCCGTCGCCGGCCCCCGCGCCCTCCCTCCTCGCCAACACACACAAGCCTCTCACGCCGCGTAAGTAACCAATCTCAAAACGGTGAAGGACAGCATCGTGAGGAAACCGACAAATTCGAAGATAATGGGTCATTCACCAACCCGCTCTGGGCCCGCGTGGTGGATTACGGCCCATTCCCTCTCCTAGAGAGGAGGCCTGAGTCCCGGCAGTGGGAACATTAATATGACTGATTATGAGTGTCTGCAAAACATAATACAACTAATTTAGATTTGAAAAAAATCACGGAAACGTCTTTGAAAATGACTTTTATAGACAAAAAACTGGACTAATATACATGCAATCATCCTGATTGCTTATCAAATTATTCTGCAGGCAGCGTTTTATCGTTATAGTGTTTTAATTTTATGATCAAACCTAAAGATTTTTAGTAAATCTCTCAAATACTTCGTATTTTGCGAGCATTGTCTGTCCGCATCTCTTTCTATTGTACTCCCAGAGTGACCGTGGTTTAGGTCCTGTAGTTATCTGTAGGCTCTGTTCGACCACTGAGTCTGTATCTATGAGTGTGATTAGTGTAAACATTTCAAAAAGTGTGTATACCACTCGAAAACAGTGCTAGAAAAAGTCCCGCAATCGATTATAAAATTGCGGCATTTACAATAAATTAAAACTTTGTACAATAAAGTATTTAGCTATACTATAACATTAGAAAACAGTGCTGGAAAAATTCCCGGAATCTATTTTAAAATTGCGGGGATTTACAATTATAATAGACAATAAAGTTCAATCCTATCCTGGCTACCTGCGTGATCGTTTTTCGTTCACCCGCCCTGCCGACGCCCTTTGCAGAGCCCACCTTAAATACCATCTTAATTTCCCATCCCATAATACTCATTTTCTATTCCAACTCCTTCTCTTTTCATGCAGTTCGACTGTGGAACTCACTTCCAGCTAAGATCCGTGACGCTAAAACTATATCTGTGTTCAAAAACCTAGTCAAAGAACATTACCTCTCAACCATCTCGTAAAGTTATATACTTATAATTTACTTATTTTTGTATATATACTTATAATTTAATTTAGATATAGTAATTTTTTTTTTCTCCCATTTATTTGTATACACTGTGTCTACATCTCTCATCCAACTCTCCTGTCGCAGGTCTGCTGGAAGAAATTTCATTTGAAATAAGCAGTACCTTTGTACTCTTCTTTCTGTATTTGTTAATTTAATTTTTTAAGTGTTTGTGTGTACATAAATGAATAAATAAATAAATAAAATAAAGTATTATATTATATTATTATCTATAATTATCGTATCTCCGCTCAAATAGTGTCACAATTAAAAAATCAAATTATTGAGAAAAAGGCCTTTAAATTCTAAAAATTCAGAAATAGAATTCTTAAATTAATTACATAATTATCAGCAAATTAGGCAATAAAATTTCTTTGAGTTGGACACTGAGTGGAGGTGCGATATACAGGGTTATTTGTAAAAACCTTTTTTTAAAAAAAAATAACCGACTTCACTAAAAAATTACCAACTTGGTGACTATGGGACCATTTGGGAAGTATAATACCCTTTCCAACAAAAAAATATTTTTTCAAATCGGTTGGCAAGCGACGAAGTTATGCGCGAACAAACATAAAAAAAAAACATACAAACATCCGAATTGAGAACCTCCTCCTTTTTTAGAAGTCGGTTAAAAATACTAACAACCTTGCAAGACTGTATTACTTACATCATAAACAACTTTTGTTCTATGACTTTTAAAAAATTCAAATCATATTTTAGTTCATCAGATTTTCATACAATAATAAAATTATTTAAATTTAATGTTTTAAATATTACGAAGTCTATGCGAAGCAAGCTATAGTACAATAGCAGAGCGAAGGGAGTTGGGCGGCGTCGATGCTTGATGCGTTTGGGTAGGAATAGCAAAATACAGAGTTGAAATGTGTTAGATAAAACAATGAAACCTTAAAAGTTTGTTTTTGGTAAATGAATTATGTTTTGTAAAAAGTCATAAAACAAAAGTTGTTGCTTATAAAGTTACAGTGCGTTTCACTTAAGAGGTTCCTTTGCCGTAATGTTGGCGATACGGAAAAACAGTGTTGCAATAACTTTAGCAATTAAATTACTTAATATTAGGGAGATTAACTGATACTTCGTTACTTTTAGCAATTGCCTTTTTTTGTTTTTTTTTTTAACTATTTTTGTATAAAGTTTAGGACGCTGGGCTCCATTCCGGTTGTCCTGCAATTCTTTCAAATACTGAAAACGCTACGCCACAATATCGTACCTCTCTATTTCGACTTTCTTTTAGACCTGCATTTTTTTATATAAAATCCTATTCCCCTCATAATTCTTCAAAAAGTGTTGTAACTACCGTTAATTCATGAATCCCCAAGCGACCACCGGTGGCCGCGCATCTATTGTCTTACTATTGTGTCTCTAATTGACGGTATCTGAAGGGTTAAAATCCATTTCGTTTCGCATTTCGGGGAACAATTTTGATAAAGTAGGCAACTTTTTCCTTTTTGCCTTCTTTTTTGTGTAGACAGACAGGAGAGCCAACATTACGCTAGTAGCTGCAACACTTTTTGGAAAATTATGAGAGGAATGGGATTTTATTTTAAAAAAGTAGGTCTCAAAGGAAGTTGTTAATAGAGAGGAACGATACTGTGGCGTGGCGTTTTCGTTATTTGAAAGAATTGTAAGACAATCGGAATGGAGCCCAGCGCCCTATACTTTATACAAAAATAGTAACAATAAAAAAAGGCAATTGTTAAAGTAACGAAGTATCAGTTAATCTCCCTCATATCAAGTAAATTAATTGCTAAAAATATGGCAACATTATTTTCAATACTACTAACATGACAGCAATGTAACTTCTTAAGTGAAACGCACTGTAGTAATACGGTCCTGCAAGGTTGTTAGTGTTTTACAAATAACCCTGTATAAAAGGAGGAACTCACTGACTTACATATCAAAACACTGACGAAACTACAGAAAATTTTGCGTAATGTTTCCTTTCATTATATAGTTGAGCACTCAGAGAGGGTTTTCTGAAATTCACCTCCTAAGAGGGGGTTCAAAGTTTGTATTGAGAAACTCCTTTCACACGAGCGAAGCTGTTGGTAGAAGCTAGTAAATAAATAAATAACTCCAACAAGCTATTGAAGTGTATTATGCCACTTCAGAATACGTCATCTATTGACCAGTAATCGTTACGTTATCGCTACGTAAGCAATCATAATGATAATGACGACGGTCATTTGTGTGTGTTATGGATAACAGAATACAAAACATTGTGTTAAGGTCAAGATAACGGAACTTCACGCCTGTAATATCCTGAGAGATAGACAGAGCAAGTCGGTTATCTGCATCATCGTGCAGGTTTAGGTTTTATTTATTGCTGTTTCGTGCGGCTTTACCACCTTTTCATTCGTCTTTTTCACAGCCCTGCGTTCAAAGAGTTTAGAGTTTACTCTATTGACGTCATAGGTTAATGGCACTTTTGAATGCAAACTAGTTTAACTGTTAACGTTAAACATGTAGCGACATCTATGACGCCACATAAGAACTACGAAGAAAATACGAAATCCTGCATCGCGCAATCAAAGTTCTCCGCGCGATTTGAACACATACGACAGCCCGACATCAACTATCGGGCAGTAGCCCACCAGACTACAACATCCTGTCTGGTCGGAGGATCCTCCCTTTTCAAAGGAGGTATGCGGGACTTTACTCTCTGTTCCGCATACCCACCAAAAACATATAGCCGTTTACTCCAACCTACCCTGCTCAGAGTTAATTGGGATAACTCTAGGGTAGCGTCGAGTTTAAAAGAACGATTTTTGTTTGCAACTCTACATTAATCTAGTTATTTTTGAACGCACGACAGCCCAACATTCTGATACATACCTACTTCTTTTGTGTACAAATGTAAAGATATACAATAATTGCTTTTTTTTTTCTTTTTCAGCCGTAAAAAGGCCGCCTTCGCCAGAACCTTTGTTTGACGAAAAGAAAGCGAAAAGAGACAAAAAACCTAAGAAAAAAAGGTGAGTGTTCCACTTGGGATCTTATTTGAACAGTTTTTTTTTTATTGGTCCAGTTGACAAGAGAGATCTATCCGAATGTACAGACGTCAAACTTCATACAATCACGCTGGGGTACAGTGCGTTTCACTTAAGAAGTTACATCGGCGTAATGTTGGCTCCCCTGTCTGTCTACACAAAAAGAAGGGAAAAAAGGAAAGAGTTGCCTACTCTACCAAAATTGTTCCCCGAAATGTGAAACGAAATCGATTTTAACGGTAGCTGCAACACTTTTTGGAAAATTATGAGAGGAATGGGATTTTATTTAAAAAAAATAGGTCTCAAAGGAAGTTGTTAATAGAGAGGAACGATACTGTGGCGTGGCGTTTTCGTTATTTGAAAGAATTGTAAGACAATCGGAATGGAGTCCAGCGTCCTATACTTTATACAAAAATAGTAACAATAAAAAAAGGCAATTGTTAAAGTAACGAAGTATCAGTTAGTCTCCCTCATATCAAGTAATTTCATTGCTAAAAATATGGCAACATTATTTTCAATACTACCAACATGACAGCAATGTAACTTCTTAAGTGAAACACACTGTAGTTGCTGTCAATCAATCAATATCAAATCAATCAACCAATTTTAACTGAACCATTAACAGGCACTTTTGAATCATCATAATGATGGTTAGTCAAAAAATTTAAGTTAAATTGTCTTTTCTTCTATAGAGAAGAATTTGCAGGAAATTTTGCGGACAAATCATATTCATCATCTTCCTGCCCTTGTCCCGTGTTATTTGGGATGAAGTGACGCATCCGTGAACAGTAGGCCTTGGTCATCTTTGATGCATATAATAAATCTGTAGAAGTTTTTACTTGAGCGCGCAGCACGTAAAATGTACGAAATCGATGTAGATAATTGTTATGTACCTACATTAAAATTGTGTGTAACCTTTTTCATCGCAATCTGTGAACTCTATTGAAATACTAGCTTTTGTCCGCGCGGCTTCGCTCCCGCTCTTCTCTACTCCACCCTCCTATACCCAACTCTACCCTACTCTACTCTAGTGTTGGGTACACTACCCTTATTTTTTTTCCATAAGAACCTTTTCTTCACAATAACAAGCACAACAAAAAAAAAATAGGCCAAATCGGTCCAGGCGTTGTTGAGTTATGCGCTTACCAACACATTTTGCGATTCATTTTTATATTATAGATATACTACATTCATTGACTGTTTGGCGGTACGAAGTTCGCCAGGTCAACTAGTTTAAAATGCGTGACATGGTTCTAGGTGCTATATTGATGTGTTACGTAATGGCGTATGCGCAGAGGTCACAGTCGTGCAGGGTCCGGCACGGAAGCGACAGGTCCGGTGGCGGCGGCGGCGGGGCCGGGCGCGCTGGGCCCCGCCGGGCTGGGCGCGCTGGGCCCCGCCGGGCTGGGCCCCGGCGCGGCGGGCGCGTGGGCGGGCCGCAACGGCACCAGCCACGAGCGGCGCCGCAACGGCACCAAGCGGGACGCGCTCGACTCCTACGCCGCGCTCGTCAACCGGATGCCACCGGCGGGCGCGAAGAAGGTACGACATTTACTTTTACGACCCTGCTTCACACATGATGGCATCCCGCCAAGAAATTGTATGCAGCGCTATCGTGTGTACCTCACCTGGCCACAACATGGTCACGCAGTCGACCACAAATCTTTCGAAGTCAGGACTAGCTAGGTCCTGACGTCAAAAAATTTATGGTCGTCTGCATGTAGTCATAGCACGACTTTAAAAAAAAAATCTGAGTGCCTAGTGCGAATTTGTTTTACTGTAATACGTATATAGATAAACACGAGAATAACAGTAAAATATTAATTTTACTGTTATTCTCCGGATCGATCATTGTGGCGACACTTGGGGGAGGCCTATGTCCAATAGTGGACGTCTGTCGGCTGAAATGATGATGATGACGTTTTACTAAGACTCCGCTGTCCGTTCGTCTGTCTGTTTGTCCGTCTGTAATTCATGAACCGTGTTAACTAGACAATTTGAAATAGTAAATTTTGCTACAAGTGCAGAAAGTTTGTCAATGCAACCCTCGGCTCCATAACACGCTCGCCTTAATTTTGAGAAACAATTTCCCTTGCAATCGACACATTGACGTTAGGCAGTTCGATTGGTCTGCTCCAAGCATTTTATCAGATATATGCAATCATATATGAGAGAGAGTTGTAGATTAAAATGTGTATCCTAATTCCTCAGGTGAAAACGACGAAGGAGCTGTTGGAACAGATCCAGTCCCGCGGCAGCAAGCCGGCCGCGTCGCCAGCCTCGCCGCGCTCGCCCGCCTCGCCCGATGTCATGCTCATAGAGCCCGACAGTACGTATCTTACTACATTAATGCCAGCATCCCTCAGGCGACGGTACTCTCGGCAATACTGTTCTTGCTGCACATAAACGATCTAGGTATAGGTTTTTTTTTTTTTACGGTGGGCAAAAATCATCTAATGACAACCCCCGCTCTTGGGTGGAGCGGGAGATAGTGCCAGACTCTTACTGACTAAAACCCACACGTTCCTTTTGGCCTCTTCATATGAGTTTCCTTTCGGATAACCCTGGCCCCAGTAGGCTTCGACCCAGCTGGACCCCTCCTGTTGCTGACAACTCCTTGAGGCGTGCGGGAACAGTGCCCGCCGTCGCGGCTGCGTGCGGGCTCGGTCCGGACAGTTACCGGACGGTCGGACGGCGAGCTACCCATGGCTCGCTGTCCGCGCGCCTGCGTCTTCGGTAGCCGGAAATCGGGATCGGAATCCCGGCGGTGGCGGCGAGGGCGCCGTTGCCTGATACGGTCGGCCTCCTCCTTTGCTAGCATTATTGCTTCGCAGAAGGAGGCGACCGCGTGCCATTCCTCCTCGCTACGGACCATGGCCTCAACCAAAGCCCGGCGCGAGAGGTCTCCGTCGCCGATCGCCCCCACGAGAGCACGGCGATGCTCCGCCCAGGATCTAGGTATAGGTACAACGGGCTGTTTTCCGCAACTGCCACGACCAAAGCGCGTATTTTGCGTACTGGTGAGACAAATGTTTCATTCGATCCACCACAGCTCCTCTAGGAAGGTCATGCCTTTATGTTACTGACCATTTCATGGAGGGTACCTGGGTTTCCGAAGTACTTTACCATGTATCCAGCGACCACAGGGCAGCTTAGAAGCAGGTGAGCTGCTGTTTCGTCCTCCTCCATGCAGGCTCTGCAGGGAGGGATAGCACTGTTGCTGTGAGATGCGTGTCCGCTGTTCATACTAGTGGGTCACAGATCCAGTCTTTCCGAGAGGCTATGGTTGAACGCTTGAACTTGTCCTTGGAGGCAGTATCCGATTGGGGTGATGCCAATCTGGTCAAATTCAATGCTGCTAAAACCCAGGTGTCTTTTTTCCACTACATGGAGTCAATTCCATCCGGCTCTATCATTCCAGGGTGTAACCGTGTCGATAACCGACAACTTTGAGCTTCCTGGGGCAACGTTGTCGTCTACCCTCAATTTCGGCTCTTACATCGATGCAAAAGCACAACAGGCTGCCAAAATACTGGGGATTTTAGTTAAAGTGAGACGGTACTCACGCTAGAAAAGCTGCTCAACCTTATTGGTTAAGGTTGAGCAGCTTTTCTAGCGTGCGTAACTTTTTTATTTCAGATTTTAACAATGCAGTCCAATTTTATATGAAGATTCATTGACTGGCGCAGGATTCCGAGATTTTACTATTTTACGCCTTGCGGCGCTCCACTTATAGATATGTTCTTAATTGTTTTTCGGATTGTAATGCATATTATAGTTGGATATAAAGTTGTGGCATTACTACAGCTACCAATATTGTGAGCAGTTGTAATTTGGTTTTTATCCTTGCATATTCATAAAGCAAAATTATATATTTTCAGCTTTCTCATAAATTGTCTGTATTCCACAGCAGTCGTGAAAGTCGAGTCTCCTTTACGGAACGGCGGCACGACACCGCGGCCTCCCTCCCCGCCCGCCTCCCCCGTGGCGCCCATGTCGCCGCTGGAGGAGCCGCGCGAGCAGCTGGCGTGCACGTGCGGCGAGGAGCCCGACGCCGCCTGCCCCGCCGCCGAGCTGCGCGTGGTGCGGCCGCGCCACGTGCACGCGCTGCACCACGCGCTCGTGCCCGGCGTCAACGGCACGCGCGCGCCCGCGCTCCCGCACCGCTTCGCCGTGCGCCCCGCAGAGGACCCCGAGCGCCCCGGCCTCTTCTCCAGCGTCGTGCCGCTCTACAAGTACTCCGACTACGCGGACGATTACTGCGCCAAGAACATGTCGCAAGTGCAACTGTGCGCGCATCTGCCCTGGACCAGCTTCGCGCCGCCGCCGCCCGACCTCCCTCCGCCGCCCGAGCCTCCGCCGCTCAGGCCCTACCCGGAACCTGACCCCGAGCCCGTCGACCAAGATGAAGACGCCGACGAATCGGACATCAAGCCGGAAATCAAGCGGGAACCTGTGGTCAAGGAGGAGATCGAAGTAGAGGCCGAGATGGTCGGCGTGCCGACGCTCGAGCCCAGCGAGAGACTGAAGGCACCCATCCTGATGCCGGAGGACGAGAAGTCGTTCGGCGTGACGGCCCCCGCGGGTTCGGCGGCTGTGGAGCAGCACGCCACGGCCGCGCCGCAGCACCGCAGCGTGCCGCGGACGAAAGAGCCGCTCCCCGGCGGCGCCGCGCTCGTGCACGCCGTCGCCGCCGCCAGCGCCGCCGTGCCGTACCAGTACTCGGAGCTGCGCTGCGCGCCCGTGCTGCCGCGCGCCGCGCTGCTGTCGGACGGCGCGCTGGAGGCGGCGCTGGAGGCGGCGGAGTGCGCGCGCGACGCGCTGGGCCGGCCGACGCCGCCGCGCAAGTTCGCGGAGTGGCACGAGTGCGCGTCGCTGGGCGAGCTGGTGGCGCTGCCGTACGTGGTGATCGACTGACCGTGTAGTGCCAAATGTGCGTGTCGCCCGCCCCACCACACCCAAGTGTCCTTACGTTAGTTATAGTGCGGCGAGCGGCGAGGGCGAGCATACATGCCTAGTCATATATTTATTTTGTGAAGGCCGATTAACAAAAATTTTGTAGCGGGCGGGCCATTGTGATATTATATAGTATGTGCTATATGTCTGTATCTGTACGTGAACAGTGACACACATACATTCCCAGTCCCGCCAAGACTGAAGCGCTGAGCGTGCTCAATGTTGTCGTGATAACGTAATCAGTCACCACCACTCGAGGCCACGCAGCGCGCTCTCACGCGGCAAGTCTCAAAAATCGATTCAAATCAAAATTATCTCCCGACTGTACTGTTCCATGAGTTGAGTTGTCGCCTCGTTCGTTACCTTTTGTGATTTTTAAAATGAAAGAAAGAAAACTAAATTAGGTAATTAATAAATAATTATAATATTAAATAGGAGTTCCAATTGTATATTATACATAATGATTGCATGTATCGTGCATATCAATGATAAGGAGAGGAGAATGTTAAATTTGATAAATATAAACGTTTACTATATGAAAAGTTGTACCAAATTGTTGTTGTTGATGATGACACTGTTGTTTGTGTCAGTGTGTATGTACGCTCTTACCTACGGAACTTTTGTAAATAGTTTAGTTTACACATGAGATGCACATGAGCTTCGAAAACAAGTATTTTTTAATAGAATTCGCATTTCTACACAATTATAAATGCTTTTGTAACCGATCTGTTAACACTGTTATGCTCTATAATGCGCGCAAGTGAATATTATCTTATAATAATGAAATTAAACAGTTCCTAACAGCCTGTGTGAATGACAATTTGGTAAATTTTTCACCATTTCTTGTATGATTGGCGTTGACGCGTGTGTACCTATCTATAGTTGAATATTGCTAAACGGCGCTCATTAATTACGTGAAGTGATCTTCGCGATATCTAGACCTTCCCCTGTTGTGAGTTTGTCTCGACCCCTCTCTCCCTAATCTCGTGTAAAATTGCTCAAACTGCACATTTTCAGTAATGTCAATTCTTTGATGTCTAGGTCTAACGGACCCAGTTCTTCAATCTATGTGTAATAACTTGCCTGTAGCACTCACACGCAGAGTGCTAACTGACGAGTACGATTGCCACTCGCAGTGCTACACTGTCTTTGAAAGGTATTAAGAAGGGCAACATCGTAAAAGTCAAATCTTAAAAGTTATTACACACAAATTGAAGAACTGGTTCCGTTAGACCCAGTAGCGAGTCCTTAAGTGTTAAATATAAAACAATATGTAAACCTACAGCCAATAAAGACGAAACCATCCTTTTTTACCTCCGGTTCCTTTTTTATACCGGTTTCATTAGAAAGACTAATGCATCAAACCAACCGCTTAAGTCGGATCAGTCCGACGAGTGTCTTCGTGTCTTCGCCAGGGTCGTGTGTTTGCGACTGGATAATTCATTTCTTAGCTCTTCAATCCCCATAGGTGACAGAAGAGCTGACGAGATGGGAGTATTTGGTCGTGGATGTGCGCGACCCTGATGGAGCGAGAATTTTTATCAGAAATATCTAATGCATACTTAAATTTTTCCAACAAACTAACAAAATGTATTTCTTTTTTTAGCTCTGGTATGCTAAAAAATTAAATACATTATGTTTCACACGCCCTGGATATTTGCTAATCACTACATAGTATAAAACAAAGTCGCTTTTTCTGTCCCTATAACCCTATGTACGCTTAAATCTTTAAAACTACGCAACGGATTTTGATGCGTTTTTTTTTTTTTAATAGATACATTGATTTAAGAGGAAGGTTTATATGTATAATAACATCCATTAACCCTTCAGATACCGTCAATTAGAAACACAATAGTAAGACAATAAATGCGACGTTTCCAGAGTGCAGTACATTGAATTAACAATGCAATGTATAGGCACACTGGATGGTTAATCCAATGCACCTATTTGGATTTCGCTGCTGCGGCCAGCGCAGTGCTCAAGGCTGTTTGCTTAGAGAATAGCACCGCTGGTCTCCTTCTTAACCTATAGTATTATGATTATTAGAATATATTATTTGTCTAAATAACTCATTCCCTTTTACCTTATCACCACAGATTTTATGCTTGAATGAGTAGGATGTTATAGAAAAAAAAAAATTGTTTAATTATTTTATTTAGTTAGTTAAGTTTTACTCAAATTAACGCATATTTTTTAGTGATTCTACAATGTTTTTGCGGAAATGATAGGAAGTCATTCGACTAGCCCCCCTCCCCCCTAAACGTAATTAATGAACGCCTCCCCCCATTTACAGTTGTACACGTTTTCAAAGATGCCAAATGATGTCGATGTGTTGTTTGTGTTACACGGCATATCAGAATGTGATGCGTGCGCATGTATTATGTTCAAACTGAATAATACTTATGTTTTTGTAAAACTGTTGTTCTGTTTATTTTCATAATGAAATGATTTCCGTTAGGTTTATGTCTGTATGTTGTTTTGAGCGGCTGGTTGAGTGTTTATGGTGGCGTTGCAATAGTACACAGGTACCAACATTGTGGTGATATTCAAGTTTAGATTGTGAGAGTGTCGCACTGTCGCGTTGTCGCGTGTCTGCCGCGACGAGCGACGACGAAGGCCTTACGTGCGTGCTGCGGGTGAAGCCGCGGGGCAACTGTAGTGTAGTGCGGCGGCGACGGACCCCAGCACTGCCTTGTTGGACAAGATCCAAAAACTGACATGCGAAACAAACGAAAATATATATATATCCAGGTGTTTTTATTACACAAGCGTTTTATTTCATGCACTGGGGCCTTACCATGACGTCTTCAGATGTCAGTCGCGCGAGTGGGACATAGGATGGAGCTGTACACCTCAAAATAGATAGGTACAGAAGACAATCTCATGAATGTACTTCACTTTTTATACCTACGCTCGGTGGACGCACATTAATGAGCCGGAACTGTTCGACGAGCGGGCCCAGCTGCTCCGAGATATCGTGTCTGTGAGCGGTGTCTATGTGTACGTTGCTCGAGCGCGCACAGTACGTTACCTATATATTTTGTGTGTACACCCTTTACGGCCGACGCTGTGCTAGCTGGGTGTCTGTGCGGTCCCATACAAGTGTAGTAATAATACATCGACACGACTACATGCACACCGTTAAAGTTAAAATAGCGATACTGCTCAGGTAATAATCCGATTTCCGCTACGGGGACCCGAGCACACAAGACTCGCGTGACCGGAGCCCGCCGCAGCGTTGGTCCTTATAGGTCCTTATAACCTTTGACAGTTCAGTTGAGATCATCAAATAGATCGCGTTAACAGCTCGTGGTACGGCCTCTAAACCGATTTACCTATTAGTAATTTTTACAATGCACATAGTATTTCATCGTTTAAAAGACTACCACAATGTCTAAAACCCCTTTCTCCATATTCCTGACACCAGTGTGGTCGCCAATCAACCCTTCCTCAACCTCTGCACCCAAAGAACGTCTACGAATCATTTTTCTTATAATAACGGTTACAATTTTTCGTTTCGGGTAAGTCTAGAAAAACGTACCCACTCTATCCAGGCAGCAGAATGTGGGTGAACTGATCGCAGACGACGTGGCAGCTGACATCATCGAGCTTGGCCGAAAGAACTGCAGCAACAGAGCTGCTGCCTGAGGAGCGACGGGACACCCTTAGGTTTCAAATCCGACGAGAGAACTACGTCAAGATCGCGGTTTATTCTCGAAATCCCCACTCGCAATATCAGCCTAGTGGGGATTTTTGAGAAATAATAGTAGTAATCTTCACCGGATGTAGTTGTTTCTAAATAAATAATATAAATAAATATTATATTATATAATATTCCACAACTATCACACAACGACGTATAGTCCCAAGCTAAGTAGAGCTTGTGTAAGTATCCGATAAGAGTACCTACTAGACAACTGATAATAGTTTTTTCATTACTCATACTCTGAAAGTAGGTCTGAAGTTGCCTGAGGAGCGGGCTGAAAAGTATCACACTTTTCATCCCTAGGGAGTTTTACGTTCAATTAACAGCTGTCAAATTACCTATTTAAAAGAAAAACTAGATCTATCTTGTATTCGCTACGCTCGGCCGCCAACTCCTCGGGACGAAATAAGTAACTTTCACCCCTAGTGTAACAATGTACTATTAAACTATTTTCGATGCTTACGATAGGCGAGTGGAAAAGGACCCTCTTAAGAGGGTCCTTCTCGAAAAGGCAACGCAAAAAAAGAGAGATAACGCCTGGAAACTGTTAGTATTCGGTAATTCCGAGATTTACTCGAAAATTTCACAAAACTTGCTCCAGGAAATAGCTGTTTTTTTTAAACCCTTAAAAGTTTTTGGAAAAAGTTGTCATCATTTAGAGTCTTAATAAAATTTGCAAGGTCTCTAGAGGAATACTTTTTTGACTTTTTTAATTTTTAAGCAAATTATGAAGTGTCAAAGTTCATACAAAATAGGACATTTTCAGAGGTTTTTACTGGATTCGTTTTACACAAATTTAGAAATTGGTTTCTTTAGAAACCTAGATAATATCCACATGATACTGTGTTTCCAAAATATCTAATGAAAAGTGTATAGTAACGTCATAATCAGTTATGAGCGGTTGTATGAAAAACAGTGAAAATGTGAGTCGTGATGCATCACCTTAAAGCAAGTCATTATATCCCTAGGCAGATAATGCAGTATGGGCGATCCCTAGGAAATAATGAGATTTGAATTTGGAACATCAATGTACGTGCATCGAACAAGTTTATTCGAAATTCAAACTGGCCACTAACAAAAAACAAATAGAATAATACGTGGTTAACGAAGGTACATACTAGACACGGAGTAAGTATAAAAGAGACAACTGATAAACATGCTTTTATATTTCTAAATACATACATACATATAGATAAATTACACCCAGACACAGAACAAATGATCATGCTCATCTATTTACATATAAAAAGTACCTACTCTGATGCTCATCACACAAACATTTGTCCTGGGTGGGAAACGAACCCACGACTTAGCAGTCAGGGCCACTAGAGCAACAGGCCAGCAGTCATTCTCAGTCAGGTCTCAGTTGTCACACCTAGATCTTCGACCGTCGTTACAGGTGCCAGAAAGTGTTACCATCAGCCTATCTAAAAAGTATCGTGTTGTCCAGTAACTGGACTGTGGAGGTCTGACAGGCAGGTGCTCATGTCAAACACAGGTATTCAGCCGGATCTGGTTAGACTGGAAGCTTACCCAGTGACGGATTAAGACTACCACTTGATGCCCTAAGCAATCCACGCCTTTGGGCCCCCCTATCCGTATGTCAACTTGAATCAGTCTTTTAACCTTTACCGCCTAAAAACATTAGTTTTTTTGTAAAATAAGATGAGACGTAACGTACCTTAGAAGAGGAGCAGATGCGACAACAATAAAAACCAAGGCACAAATTATTTATTTATTGAAATGCGCCTTGCGGCTTTTTTGGGCATTGAATTCATGCAAGATAGTATTAACGTCTAACGTTTTTAACATATCGGACTCTATGTATAATATCGATATTTTTCTCTAAGGACGGTTTATTTTTGTGCTTCTTCTGCTCCCCCCCCTCCCCCCCGAACGTGATGCTCTAGGCAATTGTTTAATTTGATTAAGAGTTAATCCGTCACTGATGCCTACCCCAAGCTAGTTGAGAAAAAGGCTAGGCAAATGATGATAAAATAGCAGCGCGGTATTGACTACGCTCCTGCAGGTCAAGGCACAAGAATGTTAGTACTTGCTTACCTTCTGTTCCCTTGACTCGCTTTGCTCGAGTTTCTATTAGAGAAATTTGAATCTCTGAATTGAGGGTAGGCAGTTTTTTAAACTTGCAGTTCACCGGTAGCCAAACTTTCTGCGATTCTCCTTAGAGAGGGCAGAGGTCACACTATAAATAATATAATTATCAATTTCTTTTGACATATGCCTTTGGACAAGAAGGAGTCTTCACCCAATATTCGCAAAACCCACGTCTGGATCTAATACGAGAATTTTTTGGTGAGGAGAAGGGGCCTCCGGTTCACCCCCGTTCTTTAGAGATATCGTACCTCTATAGAACGGGGTAGCAGGCAGTAGACTGCATGCATGGCAGGCACATAAAGTACCTACTTACGCAGGGGATAGTACCATGGCAGTATGATTATGTACTTGTGCTATAGTGTTGTCGGTGGCAGGCGACTGTGTGATACATTATATTCCACAGGAGCTGATCGCCAGTACGAACAATTAGGTTTTAAACCTGTGTCGTCATGATATAAGTATGTGGCACAATCGTCATCGATTGTGCGCATTTATTTAGTGGGAAGTGACTCCTTGTGAGAAACACGCAATAGTGGTTATTTATTTCTCTAGGAATAACGTAGGTACCGGCTATAGAAAAACCCCACAAGTAGAACCGAGCAGCAAGTACTTTATTTAGGAATTGGAAGGCTCACAAAGGACAATCCCAAGCGAACGTCGGCGTTCGCGCACCGATTGCCTTTCTATTGTGTCTCTAATTATCACGATTGAAGAGTTAAAAACCTCACAGGTAGTTCCGCAAGTAGGTACTTTATTTATTTAGGCAGTGGAAGGTCCTCAGCGGACAATCCGATTTTCCGTATACTTAATAAAATTATATTTACATTAGCTCCTACCAGCGGCTTCGCCCGCGTGAAAGCAAGAAATTATGCCAAGGGAACATACCTACTTCCGGGATAAAAAGTATCCTATGTCCGTGTACCAAGTTTCATCAAAATCGGTTCTTGCGTGGAGACGTAACAAACAAACAAACTCCCTTTCGCTTTTATAATATTAGTAAGGATATAACATGTTATGAATTCAAAAACACAAACGTACGAAATTACGTAGGTAACGGTTTTTTAAATGTGAGAAGCCACGTGTTTGTGATTCTAGAAATAGGTATATAATTGAAATGAAAACACAGAAATAAATAGGACTCACCCTATGCGGAGAACAATTACCATCCGATGACGATGCGTCACTCACGTAATATTGAATTTCTAATTTTTTTACTTAAATAACTAATTCTTGCACATATCACTTTCTTTTTAGCTATATATGACTTAAAAAAATGTATTTGAAATACTATAAAAAACAAAAAGATGATGCGAAACAGCGAAGCACTGAAACGTGAATGAGCTGGATAAGTGAAGATGTCACTGACAGGAACTAAATTTTAAATCTACCCTACATTAAATTAATATTTATAGTTTTAAATTATTTGTTTTTCTACTAAAATCAGCGTGAAATGGCGAGTCTGTAAGTGAAACTACATGTGTGTTTATGCTAATATCGAGAACAAAGCTTGAGAGTACCTAAGTTTCCAGGGTCAAAATAACTACATTTTATTTAGTCCGTATTTTAGATTATAAAAAAATATTGGACATATATTTTTTCTTTTTTCGATTAAACAAAAAATAACAAAGATATAGATAATGCAGCACGGCGTGACGTTACACGTAGCTCTTTGTCATTTTTTGTTTAATTTATAAATAAAAAAATACGTGTCCCTTATTTTTTAATAATCTAAAAGACGGACTAATTAAATTTTTTACGGCAACTAGCCTATTATCTTTTAATACAACAGCTGTAATCCATTAATTCATGAATCCCGAAGCGACCACCGGTGGGCGCGCATCTATTGTCTTACTATTGTGTCTCTAATTGACGGTATCTGAAGGGTTAAAAACTAATCATGACTGATGGCGCAGTGGTTCAGCAATGAGATTGGTTGCTACGCTGCACCGCTGCGTGTTGCGGGTTCGATTCCCGTATGGAACAAACATTTGGATGGCCTACAGATACTTGTTCCGTGTCCTTGTGTCATATGTATTTGAATCGATCTAAAGTTAGAAGGCCTTTAGGTAGTTAGGCCTCCAACAAGGTGGACCGATGACCAGGTCAGGGTCGCGGGAATCCGATGGATGCGTGACTCACAGAACCGGTCGTTGTGGCGACGCTTGGGGGAGGCCTATGTCCAACAGTGGACGTCTTTCAGCTGATATGATGATGAAAGTTAGTTGTAAATCAAACAAGAAGTCTAGTTAATAAAATTTATTATTAATAAAAATTACAATACCGCTCTATACACAATAGAACTGAGCGCAATAATAAAATGTAAATCCGATTTAAAGATGGCAGCACCATCGCTTGACTACGATATAAGGAGAGGACTTAAATATTTTTGTAAAAAAAAAAATTTTTTTTGTATTTTTACGGAATGCGCTCAGCATTTCGCTTGATTATAGTTTAAAAATATAATTAATGGCACCTTGTTAGTTTTAGCTTGATTGAGTACAGACATAAACAAATTATTTATCCATTTACGAGTAGATTTTTCAATGGTCAATTTTTTTAGCTGAAGAAAAAAAAATGGCGGTTTGACCACAGATTATAGAAACCTGTCAAACCGCCATTTTTATTTTATTCCTCGAGTACTTACTGACTATTGAAAAATCATTCTTAAGATTATTGTCCAAAAACTTTTATAAATTAACTAATCATATTTGACGAACTGATGTTTTATTTATTTCTAATATATATTATATATCTCTGAGATTCGTTGAAGTATTCGTTTCTGCAAGCTCTAATACACTTTCTTAGGAGAAGCGTAGAGATACTTACACCTTACTTTACTTAATATTTTATTATAAATAAAAACATTTATGGTTCCAATATACAGCTGTTAAAACTTAATTTATCTCAAGAAATGAATTTAAAAACATAAAACCTTGACCAAAGTCAAGGTGAATTTACATATTTTGTGTTTTTCTCACCAAAGAGAGCTTAATAAGATAATGACCTTGAATTTTTTTATTCAAGGTCATATTGTAACAGTTTCAATAGCTGTCAAAACTCATTAAAATTACGTACAAAACTTAACACTATAATATCAACATTAAACATAGACATACCCAGAATCATTAAAAAATGTATAAAAAAAAAATGATCAGTATGTTTTTTTAGGTCGGAAAATTATCTAATGTCTTCTACCGCTCTAAGCTGGAGCAGGAGGGCGTTTAAGACTTTTACTGACTAACACTCACTCCTGTTTCTATTTTGCCTTCGTTCCAGGGCCTCGGGGTTCTCTTGCGCACAACCCATGGATGGCGACTAATAGCCAGTATATTATGAAATAGTTCTGGGAAATAAATTTTTTTTGAAGTTAAATTATAATGATATTTTAACCCTTCAGATACCGTCAATTAGAGACACAATAGTAAGACAATAGATGCGCGGCCACCGGGTGTCGCTTGGGGATTCATGAATTAATGTTTATGATTTTTTTTGACTTATTGAAAAAAATTAGTCATAAATAATATCAACATTGATCATAGACCCAATTAGACTTCAGCTTCACCAAAAAAAAAAATGGCCAGTGGAATAAATAGATTTCGGGTACGTCTATGAAATTTCTCCCCAAGTTCTTACAGGGCTTCTTTCCATTTTATTTACATGATTACGCAAGGCATAGCGCAGCACAGCGGTAAGCAGATGGGGACGGCTGTCTTCTTCTCAGAGTGACTCTCTTTACTCCGGGAGCCTGACTCGTACTCGTACATGCCGCGACCTGCCGCGTAACTGCCTCCACCTTGCGCCATTGCCTGTGAACACGGAAACCAACCAATCAATCAAAACATTTATCCTTAAACCCCTATTTTTTTGCTGCTACTTGCACTGCTGGCCTGGTAGCCACCGCCCTCCTTCTGGAAGGCCGTGTGTCCGGGCGGGTACTCGTAGTACATGTTGTGTTGATGGGCTGCTCATTTTTTTTTATGGTGGGCAATAATCATCCAATGACATCCCCCGCTCTTGAGCGGAGCGGGAGATAGTGTCAGACTCTTACTAACTAAAACCCACCCCGTTCCTTCTGGCCTTAATACCGGGGCTCGAGCTGCGTTTCGGATAACCCTGGCCCCAGTAGGCTTCGACCCAGCTGGACCCCTCCTGTTGCTGACAACTCCTGGAAGCGCGCGGGAACAGTGCGCGCCGTCGACGTCTTGGGCTCGGTCCGGACAGTTACCGGACGGTCGGACAGCGAGCTCATAACTTGTAGAAGCTACTCACACTGCTGGCCTGGTAGCCGCCGCCCTCCTTCTTCTGGAAGGGCGTGTGTCCGGGCGGGTAGTACACGGCGGGTCCGGCCACGTTGCGACTGTTGGCCACGAGCGGGGTCTTCGCCGGCGGGCTGGGGGCGGAGTCCCGCGTGTCCCTGTTGAGGGAGGAGCTCTGCGTGGAGCTCTCGTGGGTCACATGGACGTTGCGGCGCACCACGCCGTCCGGTTGTGTCGGGAAACGCTAAGGACGAAACAAAATAACGATTAGTTTTTTTATTATGAAGCTGGCTGTCCCGGCGTACTTCGTACCAGTCACTCTCCGCTCGTTCGACTTCGTCAATGAATGTAGTGGTAAGTTTTAGCTAAATTCAATTTAAATTAGAATTCTTGGTATGAGAACTCCCTCATGTTTGAATTGTCTCTTGAATGTCGCCATAACGACAGGTCCTACGTCTCGCATCCATCTGCCACTGTCATCAGGTGCACGCCATACTGAGTGTGAGGTCGCGTTAACGCTGCATCTTCTAGACACTTAAGTTTGGCGATTCTTCGGGTTATAGATATCTGCAGGAGAACCAAAGCTCGGTTCAAGAAATGAAGATATCTGCAGGAGAACCGGTTTGGTTCTTCTGCAGATATCTTCATTTCTGATGCGATCACGCAAGGAAACTCCGCATGGACAAAGGTTAGCCAGCCTTTCGGTATTTTACAGGATGAATTTTGGAGAGTGTGCGCAGGAATTGCATGACTAGATTCCATCAATATTTCCTTTCTTCTGTCGGACAACCCGACGTACGGCGAGTATCCATCTTTACATTGTAATACCTCTATTGTCCGGACTAAGCGTTTTGCCTCGTCGTTTATACCGCATACATCGAAGGACGGGAACAATTTGCCTGCCAAGGTCTTCCCATCCTATTATAATTTAGGTGTCTTCTAGGCTAGAGTGAATAGCTTCTTCACTATCAACGATTGCATCACTGCTGACCATCAGGTGGGATCGCAGTCAAGCACTAGTTTATATGAATTAAAAAAGAAACAATTTAGTACTTACAGCTTCAGGGAAGTCAGCCATCAGGTCATCCAGTTTCTTGGGCGGCTGCTGTGTACCAGCCGAGGGGGTAGAGGGGCGCGGGAAGGGCCCCGGGGAGGGGGAGGGGGCGGGGTGCAGCGAGTGGGGGGGCAGCGGTGAGGGGGAGGGGTAGCGCTGCGTCGTGTTTTGCGACGAGTACGACGTCTCCGTGAACTTGTACGATGATGGACCCTGGTGATGAATATTGGATTACAATTTTATCTATGGACAGGTACCTAACTGATTAAAACTATTTATAAAGTAAATGCTACTCCTAATTAAAATATGGTGTCATAAAACTCTTCGGCATCGCTGTCGACTGGAAATATGCCCAAAACGCTTTTTTTTACGGTGGGCAAAAATCATCTTATGAAAACCCCCGCTCTTGGGTGGAGCAGGAGATAGTGTCAGACTCTTACTGACTAAAAACCCACCCTGTTCCTTCTAGCCTCTTCATACCGGGGCTCGAGTTCCTTTCGGATAACCCTGGCCCCAGTAGGCTTCGACGCAGCTGGGCTGCCCCTCCTTGAGGCGCGCGGGAACAGTGCGCGCCAACGACGTCTTGGGCTCGGTTCGGACATTAACCGGACGGTCGGACAGCGAGCTACCCATGGCTCGCCGTCCGCGAGCCCGCATGCTCAAAAGGCTGGCGGCATTGCCACGTTGTATACGAGGTGGGCTATATTTTATGTACGAGGGCGAAAAGCTGGTATAATATAATATAGTGTACTCACGTATGGGCCGTGTCCATTATGCGGTTCCGACGGTATGACCTTGACCTCGTTGGCGGGAGCCGGGTACACCATGCGTTCATTAGTGCGATCTGAAACGTTATGAGACTGCTGAGAGCTTTCATTTTGAGGTGTGATATCTTCAAGGAGTTGTCAGCAACAGCAGGAGGGACCCAGATGGGTCGAAGCCTACTGGGGCCAAGGTTATCCAAAAGGAAACTCGAGCCCCGGTATGAAGAGACTAGAAGGAACGGGGTGGGTTTTTAGTCAGTAAGAGCCTGACACTATCTCCTGCTCCACCTAAGAGCAGGGGTTGTCATAAGATGATTTTTGCCCACCGTAAAAAAAAAGGTGTGATATCTTCTTAGGATTTCTCTCACTCTAGGGTAGAACGAGAGAACATGGTAAACTTTTACTGACTAAATTCATAAAGTTCCTTGTTTCTCTTGTGTTGTAGGACCGCCTTTTCAGTAGTCGACCTATGGCCCCAGAAGGCTTCGACCCTGCTGGGGTCCTATTGTTTCGATGACACCTCTTTGAGGCACGCGTGGAACATAACGCGATCTCGACGATTCCAGCTCAGTCCAGAGGGTTACCAGAAGGCTGGACGGCGAGCTTTTGCCCGCCACCAAGGACTGACACAATTAAAATGATTTAAAACTAAATAAAACACTTACCGTCGGTGGTGGTAACGGTGCGGTACTCCCGGATGGAAGAGTTGCAGTGTGAGCAGTACTGGCAGCCGCCCGGCCCGGGGGGCGCCACTAGCTTGGCGGGAGGGGGCGAGCCGGCCGATGTGCTGCAGGGTTTAAAAAGCTTTTTGTTAGTTGGGGTTCGTGGAACTCGTGAGTTGTAATAAACCTCGTCATAACCCCTGACTAACCACAAGATTTCCTCATTTTGATGAGTTTGGCAACTTGACCAACGTTATCAACATTGCCTTTGCCAATACCGACTCGAAACGTCTATCAAACCTCAATAACCACAAAACTTTGTAATATTGGCGAGTTTGACGAGTTTGGCAACTTTATCAACATTGCCAAACTTGTAAATACTGACTCAAAACGTCTATTAAACTTCAATCACTATAAAATTTTCTAATTTTGACGAGTTTGACAACTTGACCAATATTGTCAAACTTGCCATAACCAACTCAAAACGTCAGTCAAACCTCAATAACCTCCAAATTTATCAATTTTGGCTGGTTTGACAAGTTTGATAACTTGACCAGCTTCATCAAAAATATCAAACAAGCTACTTACGTGGTCCTGTTGTGCTCGGAGCTGACGTAGGTGTGCTGCTCCGCATGCACGGGTATGGGCACGGTTGCCGGGTCCTGATCGGCGGGAACCTCGTATGTGTATGTTTTGACTGTTGTTGTCACTTTGTTCATTGGGGTACCGCCGCGGGATAGCTGAGGAGACAAAAATATGCTTTAAAAATCCATCTAAGACATACCTAGTTAATAGCCCAGTCTAGAAGAGGGAATGGGCCGTAATCCACCACGCTACTACCGATATCACATGTCTTCGAATTTCTAGTTTTCTCACGATGTTTTCCTTCACCGTTTTGAGAGTAGAGGTGATAAAATAAAATGTACAAAGTAAAGCGACTGTCTGGGTTTGAACCCACGACGTAATACTACTAATAAGTCGTTGTCGTTACCACTAGGCCATCACTGCTCATAAGAGTCCAAACTAATATAATAAATGCGTATTAATGTTTGGTACAAATCATAAACTCACAGAAACTATGATGGTTTGTCGGCCGACGCTGCAAATCATTGTATTTTTTTTTATCATTGACACGCTAGTGTTATACAACTAATCTCACCAGGGGACAGCTCATACACTCTAGCGCCATATTGTCCTCGGCAGAGGTAACTGCACCCGTCGACCTATACTGGCACTTGACATACACGACTGCTGCCGCTGCACTTCGAAGTTGGAATATCTACCGCCGCCGTTGACACGTCAACAGCCACCACCGACGTGTCGATGGATACAGTTACCTCCGCCATTTGTATGTATGAGCTCTCACCTGGCAGTATTGAAAAAAAGTACTTACAGTGCCAGTAGACGGTGGCTGATGGCAGTGGTGGCACATGGGGGCTGGCACCAGCTGCGGAACCGCCGGCGAGATTTGCGACGGCACCACGCGGGACTCTGGACATGACGAGGTTTCACTCATTAAAATTTGAATTATGCTTAAAAATATGATTTCGGTTTTCCGCCTTTGCAGATTGTGTATTCATTTGAGTTATTGGTGCTCTAAAACCAAGACTTGCTATGGAAGCCAGGACCTCTTGGTCTCAACACAGACACACGAGGAGCCATCCACACGCTCTTCTCGCTTCAGCATCAAGAAACAGCTGAGGAAGGTAGATGACGATATATCTTACCAGTTTTCTCCTCCCTGTATACCTCCTGGCGGAGCTCGGCAGCCCTGGTGACGGTGGGGGGCGGAGGACTGGAGCCCCACGAGGAGCTCTCCACGCGCTCCTCTCGCTTCATCGTCGAGTAGCCGCTAGAGGGCGCCTTGGCTGGAGTACTGTGGAGGGCAGATGACCGAGGTTATTTTTTTGACGGATTTTGTGTGGCTACATAAGATATAAGGGACACCCCTCCGCAAGACCTTAGGGTTTGTGGCTATCCCTTACATCTTGTATAACACATTCTTATATTGAAAACAGTCAATAGAAAATTCTATTATGTACAATAATCAGATTTTTTTTTGTTAAGGTGGGAAACTATCCAATAAGTTATCCAGCTCTAGGGTGAAGCGTGAGGGCGCGACATATTAAAAATTAAAAAAAAAACGTTCTGCTTACCCCCTTCTGTAGTCGAAAGATGTGCTCTCAGCTGTGTCAGACGCGTAGCCGTCTGAAAAGTAAAGAAAAAACTTAATTAACATTTCCTAGGACATTGATTTTTTAATGATAAGTGCTTGGCATCATAAAATGGAAACATTTGCCACCACCATTTTCAAACTGTAGGTGAAATTATGGTCAAATATTTCTGAGAATATAGATATTATCAAAATATTATGATAAGTCATAAGCCACAATTAAATATCAAACTACTTATTTCTTCTAAAAATTCTTTGACCACAGTCCACCTACAACACCACACCCCATAAGACGTACCATAATTCTTACTTTTGTAAAGCTGTCTCTCCTGGTCCTTCTGCAGGTCATCGAGGAGCGAGTCCAGCTCTTCTACATTCTGTGTCAAGTCCTTTGTGACCTTGGAACTCTTCACTTTGGAATATCCTGGAAAAAAAGAATGTTTGTTGAAAAAGTAGAGCCAAGACCAGGCACCAACTGCCTCTTTCTCTACCCAGAGAAGGAGTGTTAAACTTTAACAGGCTAAAACCCACCCGAGTTCCGTCCCTTTGCGTTCCAGGGTTGCGGTAACCAACGCAGGACCTAATAGATCTTAATTCTAGTGTCCGTTCGGACCAAATCGCGCTAATCTACGCCTGTGCTCAAGGCTTTGTAAATTAATCTCCACCGAGTCCAAAGCTGCTAGATGGCATTTTGCAGCACCAGTCCATATGTGGCTACAGTACTCCCTACACGATCGGACCTGTGCTGTGTATCAAGAAATCTTTTATAAGAAAATTCCCAATTACCTACAGAAAATTTGCCATTAAGCATTTCTTAATGGCAATTTTCTGTAATTGAGAATTTATCTTCCTGAGATCCTGAGAATTGGGCATTTTGAAAAGTAGTTCTTTTGGGACTCGGTTGCCATTTTGAGAATTAGGCATTTTGCGCCCAAACCATCACGTCGGGGTTACCAGTTTAGAGGTATGCGGAACAGGGCAATTTTTTTTATTATTATATAGGCTTTTTTAAGCTGGAAAATCATCTAATAATAATAATAATAAATAATAATAAATCATTTATTATCAGGCATCTTGGCCCATAGATATACCTGATCTTGGGCGGAGCGGGAGATAGCGTCAGACCTTACTGACTAAAAACCCACTTCCGTTTCTGCTTTGTTCCAGGGCCCCGGGGATCTCTTTCGCATCACCCATGGCCTCAGTAGGCTTAGACCCTGCTGGGCCCCTGCGGTTGCTGTCAACTCCTTGAGGCGTGCGTGGAAAACCACGCGCAGTCGACGACCTGAGCTTGGTCTGGACGGTTGACGGAAGGTCGGACGGCGGACAGCGGAGGCAACCGCCTTCCACTCTTCCTCGTTGCGGACCATGGCCTGCACCAATTATTGATAGGCTTGCGTTTGACCACCATCTCACCTGATGGTAAGCGATGACGTGGTCGACGACCAGTTGCCCAGATAAGACAAAACACCCTTCTGGTCGCGGGATCTTCTCTGTTCAACGGAGGCTTGCGGAACTTTACATTCTATTCCGACATTACATGCTACAAAGGATCATTAAGTACGCTTATAGTGGTTAATACCTGGTGTAGAGGAGGTAGAAGACTCATAGTTATAAGTGCGCGTGCCCGCGGTGATGGCAGGCAGATCCCTCTCCTCCCTCTCGTAGTAGTATGAGCTGGACTCGGAAGTCTTTGGAGTAGACCGCGGTGGGATTGTGTACTCCTGGAATTAAAAATGGAACAAAATTTTAATTATACATGTCTAAATAATCTTTTTGATGTAAATTCGTCTTTAAAATTACTACCACAGTGGGATGCAGTTAAAAAATATGAATTGTAACAAAATCGTTGTAATTTATTTCATTAGTGCTCATAAGAGCAATTCTCAACACGTAATGGATCGTCGACGCCGCGCACTGTTCCCGCGCTCAAGGAGCTAGGTCAGCAACAGCAGCTGGGTCGAAGCTTACTGGGGCCAGGGTTAATTTGAAAGATAGCTCAAGCCGCGGTACGAAAGCAGTGGTGTTGAATTAAATTACACAAAGTAATGCGCCTGACTGGGTTCGAACACGCGATCTACAGCTCGTAAGTCGGGGCCGTTACCACGTTTTACCAGTTGTTATCCCTACTTCCCTACTTAATATTATAAATGCGAAAGTAACTCTGTCTGTCTGTCTGTTACGCTTTCACGCAAAAACTACTGAACGGATTTAGATCAAATTTGGTAGGTAGGTAGAAGAGACACTGGAATAACACATAGGCTACCTATAATTCCACTGCTGAGCTCGGGTCTCTGCCCGCGCGATATAAACTGTAGTCCACGCGGGCGAAGCCGCGGGTGGAAAGCTAGTAGGCTAAATAATAAATTGACCTAAAAATCTGAAGAAGGGGGATTGGGCATACAGATTGGAGGTTGGGAGCAGAGATGTGGGACCCCAGTGTTGTGATGCAACTTGAGAAGAAGAGACTAATTTGTTAACGCCTGGAGCACAGACCTGGGATAGCCAGCCTTTCGGTATTGGATGCATTTTGGATATTGTGCCACTATCTACAAAGACTTGAGCACAGGTGTAGGATACCCAGCCTTTCGATATTTTACAGGATGCATTTTGAAGAGTGTCCGCGATTACATGACTTGATTCTGCCGTCATCGTTTTACCATCGGATAACCCGACGTATAGCAAGTGTCCGCCATTACATTGTTAACACCTCTACGGTCCGAACTAAGCGTTTCGCCCCAGTTTTTCATCAAATGATTGAAACAATTTGCCTGTTGCGGTTTTTCCGGACGATTATAATGTATGTATCTGCAAGGCTAGAGTGAATATAGGCTCTTAATAAACTAGTGCGCCTCACCATCAACGATTGCATCACTGCTTACCATCAGGTGGGATCGCAAACAAGCCCTAGTTTATGTCATTTAAAAAAAGGCCATTGAACCCAATAGTTTTATACAGTTCTTTCTCTTAGAATGTGTCAAATAATTCAAGTAAAGCAAGAACCAGTTTACAAATTTAAACTACATTCTCTATATTTCGGATCAAAATTATGTAAAATTGTGCGGAAGTATTAATTTTAATATTGACTAGTTTTAGCTTTGAAACTTATATATCCGTTAGTATAATTATATACTATTAGCAAATAATAATAATATTCCATAACTATCACATAACGCCGTCTAGTCCCAATCTAAGCAGAGCTTGTGTTATGGGTACTAGACAACTGATAAACATACTTACATATATCAAAATACAGAACAAATGATCATGCTCATCACGTAAACATTTGTCCTGAGTGGGAATCGAACCCACGACCTCCGGCATAGCAGTCAGGGCTTCCAACCACTAGACCAACAGGCCAGTCAAACTCCCTCTCTCATACGACACTATCCGAAGCATTAAACAAACATTAGCAAATCAGTGAGTAATACATGAGCCAAGAGAACTGATGATGTCATTTTCTTGCATTTCTGTAGTTTATAACTGTTTTATCGCTGGGCGGCCATTAAAGTTGATTTTACGATTAAAAATAACGTCAGTTCTATATAAAAACAAGTTAATCGCTAAATTGTAAATGCTGTTTGGATCAAAAGATTCGATTTCTTTGAAAAATATAAACCATTGGAGAAAAGGCCTCACAATTTAGTTGATCTGGGAATCAAAATACCTTTGAGGTCAGACTGCATAGCATAGCATAGTCGGCCTTATAATGTTCCCACTGTTGGGACTTAGGCCTCTCTCTAGGAGAAGGAATGGACCGTAATCCACAACGCTGGCTCAGGGAGGCTTGGTGGATGTCACATGTCTTCGTAGTTTTGGTTCTACGACATGCCGGTTTCCTCACGATGTTTTCCTTCACCGTTTTGAGAGCAGTGGTGATCCTCTGCCTTCTAAAGTTTAAACTGTTGTTTCTATAAAGAAGAATCAGGTAAACTAGTTCCTCTCCTCACCTCGACAGTGTGCAGGTCTTTTCTGTCGTACTTGCCGGAGGGATGCTTCTCCTCCTTGTACTCGTAGTGGTACTCCCGGGCGCCTCCTCCTCCGCCGCGGCCCAGGGAGTCCAACTTACTACCCTTCGGAATCAGCTCGGACTTTATCATGTCTGGAAAGAGATTGGTTGAGAATATTATTGGGGATGGTCAAAGGTAGCTTGCAAAATTAGAATAGAATACAAAGAGTAGAGTAGATTTTTTTTTTTGCATATTTCATTTCAGCATCAAGTTGTATGTTGATTAAAAAATGATTGGTGACTGTAAGTGACCCCGCACACGGACCACAAAAAAGCCGCTTCAAGCTTCTTTTTGTAGCCCGAGTGCGGCGGTGCCACCACAAAAAAAAAGGTTGAAGCCGCTTCTAGCTATTTTTGTGGCGGCCTTTTTTATAATAATGGCCTTTGAATAAGTGAATCCTTTTTTTGAAAATACGCATTCTTTATGTTTAATTCTTTTAGAATAAGTTCTAATTGTCATTTAATTAACTGTTCAATTTCAAATCAAATTCTTCTTCGTCAGAGTCTATTATGATATTGCACGCATGACCACAAGCTGACGTGCGCTTCACCTTTTTTTTATGGTCACTTCTAGCTTTTTTCTGTGGCGGCGTTTTCTTTTAACGGCTTTTTTGTTGCCCATGTGTGGGGACACTAACACGTATTTATTTACGGAATTATAGATTTATATTCAGAGAAAAGAAATCAAAACAATAATCAGATACATTCAGCTATAGGGGAAGTCTTGCTTTGCAGCCGAAGTGTCTAGTGACGTGGCCAGATCTTGGAATTGACCACTTCAAGATATGGCCAACTAAAACTGGCCAGATCGTTTAAACATTAACATTTGAGATGATATGTCAATCCTCGTTTGGCCATATCATTGATGTAGGATTTCTATTATAATAAAAGGTCTAAAGAAAATACGGCAAAAGAAGGATTCCAATTTCTAAGATTTGGCCATCATCATCATATTAGTCGAAAGACGTCCACTGCTGGACATAGGCCTCCCCCAAGCGTCGGCACAACGACCGTTCCTGTGCGTCACGCATCCATCGGATTCCCGCGACCCTGACCAGGACATCGGCATCTCAAGTAACGCTGCGTCTTCCGGTACGCATATAGCATAGATTTGACCATAGCCATGAATAAAATGTCATCAGATAAATGAACTGCTGTCTTACCGAAAGCCTCATCCGTGTAGGGAATGTTGCCGCCGCTGCTGGAGTACTCTTTATATTCCTTGTGCTTGCTGTACGACTTGGTCGCCATCCTGACTTCTATGTGTTAGCTGCAACAAGACAAACAAACTGTTTAATTAAAATTATCAAGGACAGGCAGCCCACATAATTGTATATACCTATAAGTAAAGTTTGGCGTCATACATATCACATTACTTAATATTCTAAAACCGAAAGTTTATATTTTTTAGCTTTACAATTTTCAAAAGCAGCGGAAGGACTTTTTATACACGCTGGCCCAGTACGGTTTGGTGGATGTGACATTGTCTTCGAATTTTTGGTTCTAGGACATGTTGGTTTCCTCATGATTTTTCCTTCACCTTTTTGTTAGCAGTGCAATGGTGATGAGCAAGATTTACATAACTAGGTATACATAGTAATGCACTTAAGTCCGAAGTTCCCCCACAAGGTGTCGTGGAATCAGATGGATGCGGGATGCACAGAACCGTTCGTTGTAGCGACACTTGTGGAAGGCCTATGTCCACCAGTGGACGTCTTTCGGCTGAAATGATGATGATGCACGGTCTAGCTAGGTTTATACCCGCGACTAAATGTAGTTACTAATCAGAACCAAATCGCGGCCATTTAAAGCGGCATCGAGCCATCAATACTGCTTCTATGCATTGCATAAATTAGCACAAAGTGAAGGCTAATACGACTATTGCAAATTGCAATGTGTTCTGCTATAGTTTCACAATAAATGTTATTTATACTAAGCCTTGATTCATAAGGAAATGACTTGATTCATAACAACTCCATATTTTTCTTTCATACCTAAGTTGAAATGTTAATTTGTATTCTGTTATACTAATTTATCCGCACTAAAATGGGTATTATATCTCTCTAATTCCTAAGTCCATATATGAATTTTATAATTCGACCTTTGAGTATTAAATGGACAAGCTTATAGTTCGCTCCAATGGGTTTGTTCAAAGCGGAAGAATCTGAGAAAGATCATGCTCACAAAAATATGTTTTGCGTAATATAGCATTCAAAGTTATTTTAACGTTCTATATTATGTAACTTTCCTTACTATCAAGCACGACTGTTGAGTGTGGGGTCCTGTACGTTTCCGGATCAGGCAAAAAGTTCCTATGGGATTTTTTATAGTGAATTACTCTGTAGCAGCCAAGAGTTTGTAAGTGGCTGGTGTGACAGCCCCGTGCCTCAGAAAGCACGTAAATCCTGGGTCCTGCGCTTAAGCTCTCTCCAATCATATCTGATTACCGACGTCAGTACAAGAGTAAAGGATAAGAGAGTGCATCTGTGTTTGCGCTCACACGTATAACTATAATATCTCCTGCGAACTTGGCTAATCCTTATTGATTATCATAGTTTTGATTATGAATAAGTACAGATGATAATAAAAGGAAATAGAATCAAAGAGATGATAAATGGATCGTATGATTTATTCATCTCCAAGGCGCCACAACATAGGCTACTTACTATTTCATTGAAACTATTATACACATACCCATAACTATTGTACCCATAGATGTAAGTTATTTTTCATTACTCATACTCTGAAAGTAGGTCTGAAGTTGCCTGAGGAGCGGTCTGAAAAGTATGATACCTTTCATCCCTAGGGAGTTTTACTTTCAACTAACAGCTGTCAAATTATTTAAAAAAAAACTAGGTCTATCTTCTTGTATTCGTAATGAAAAGCACAGTGCTTACCTCGGGGTTAAAGTTACTTATTTAGTCCCTCGAATTAGCGACCTCGCTATGCTCGGCCGGCTACTCCTTCTCGGGACGAAATAAGTAACTTTCACCCCTAGTGTAACAATTACTATTAAAGGTTTTGTTACTATTTTGGTGTACAATAAAATTTATTCTATTCTAATTTGATGAGACGAGGGCCGAGCCGAACCCAGCCAACGCCTGTGTGCGACATCTATGCAGCGCTTCCTTTTTTGTTGTTTTTTTTTTGTGTGGACACAGTGGGTCAATTCTAGTAGTGTAAACAGTATTAATTTGTCTTAGGAGATTTTACAGATGTAATTATCTTAATTCAACTATAAAGAATGTGTTGTTCTGTGACAAAAATATTTAAAAAATGGCCGCCGGCATCTCATCCGGCGCCCCTTATGCCTTGGCGCCTGTGTGCCCCGCACACTTCGCACATATGGGCGGCTCGGCCCTGGATGAGACACCTGACATTCCGTAGTACAAGCTTTGTTTGTAACACCTACTTTGTCACATGTTACTTTTCTAAACGAAACATTATCTAATCCATACTCTAAGTCCTATCGACACAGATCGCTCCATATTAGGCGGTGAAACGTAACCTGGTCGCAGGTGCGTGGGTGCCTTTCATTTCTTAAATGTCAACCGTCTGTCTGTCTGATTGATGGCAACACTGGGGCTATGAGCTGCAGGAAGGACGGGGTAATGAGGCTGTTCGTTTAGCTATGTATACTTAAAGATAGAATAATAAACTAAGTGCCGTAAAAGGGACACGTATTTTTTTATTTCTAAATTAAATCAAAAATTACAAAAATATAGCCCATTAAAGTAACGTCACGCCGCCGTGCTGCAATTTTTCGCACGGGGTGACGTCACAAGCAACTTTAATGGGCTCTTTGTTATTTTTTGCTTAATCGAAAAAAGAAATAATATTTCTCCCTTATTTTTTTATAATCTAATACGGAATAAATAAAATGTAGTCATTTTGACCCTGGAAACTACCCTATTGTTCTATCTCACCGAGCAAAAATTACTATTTGAAGTGACATTGAGTAAAACAGAAGAGAAAAAAAATTACGAAATAATTGGATTAGTTCGGATTTAAAAAAAAATTGTTGGATATAGAACCTGACCCTGACCCACAAAATGCCAAAAACTAAAAACTAAATAAAATAATTAAAAAAATGTATTTTATTTTTTTGATTTAATTTAATCATTTATTTGGCGAGCCGAATGTGAATGCAATCGTTTATCCGATAGGATTCACCTTAACAAAAAGGGGTCATAAACTAACTGTGAAGTTAGCCGTCTTCCTCGTAGGTGCGTTTTACCTGTTTCCAGGATTTTACCGGGTATACTAATTCAGTTGACATTACCAGAAGGCAGAGTGGCTCAACTCAAGCAAGGTCTATTAAACTTTAAAGTGACCGCCGATACTTGCTAGGTTCATTGAATATTGAAATAACATTGAAAAAACTATCCGTTTCGAAACTTTCATTCTAGAAAAGTACTTTAAAAATAAAAATAATTTAAATAACCAAAAATAGTAAAAACAACAAAAAAAATATCTAAAAAATATTGCATCGACTGGCTGGAGAAACCAGCGCTGCCGTCCACTAACTAAAAGGCAGCTAAGTGCAAAAAGTATTTTTTGAGAAAACACAAAAATTGGGAATTGATGTCTCTTGAAAAGTATGCTACCTAGGAACAAGGTTACAAGTTATATATGTAGGCATAGTGTTTGTGCACAAGATGTGATATATTTTATTCATTTATATTTATTATATTTTATTTAAATTCATTTTCTAACTTTTAGTTAAGCAATTTAAACACAAACATTGTGATTTAATGTTCTGTATCTCAAAAACTATCAATCATAGAAAACTGAGTCTTAGACCAAAAGATAGAGCATCGAAAGTTGTATAAGACTACATTAAAAAGTGAAAAACGACCAACTGTGGCTTAACGGCCTTTTAGTTAGTAGACGGCAGAGCGGATGCAATACTTTTTTCTGAAGTCGGTTGAGAAAAAAGCGTTGTTTACCTACTGACATAACATATTTTCTTAAAATTCTATATTAAATGTAAAAATTAAAACATTTTTTAAATATCACAGGATCCTATACAGTCGAGAAACAAGAAATATAGCATTCACGCCATGCACCTATTTCTATATTTTTACTTAATACTAATAAAAAACAAAAAGGGGTCAAGAACTAACCGTGAAGTTAGCCGTCATCCTCGTAGGTGTGTGGCACCTGTCTCCAGGATTTTGTACGGGTATACTAATTCAGTTGACATTACCAGAGTGGCCCAGACTCCAGCAAGGTCTATGCAAATTTGAAGCAACCGCCAAATTAGGCCAGCTTGGCGAGCACTGGTTCCCCTCGAGGTGACGGACCCCCGGGTTACGAACGGAGGGTGAACTGTACATGCTACGGGGTGAGAAAACTTTGCTTGCGCGATTCAGGAATTGTATAGAATTTAGGGAGCCATTTTGCCGCGTAAATAGTTGGTAGGGTGATTAAATATTTTAAAAATTAAAAAAAAAAAGACTAAAAAAACTATTTGTTTCGGAACAGTCTAAAAACATGTTTAAGAAAAAAAAATTGAGAATTATTTTTTTATAAATATGTACTGTTCCAAGTATACATATTAATATTATCCGTTCTGGAACTTATTTATCATTAAAAACTAATTAAGTTTACTTTAATATTTAGGAATCAAAGTATTTATTGTAAATACTGCCCTAAGTATTCTTATTAGTACTAAAAAAATATCCGTCGTAAAAACAAAAATATCCAAAAAGTATTGCATGCGCTGGGATTCGAACTCGAGACACGAACTGCCGCTAAAGAAACAAGGACGATAAAATATCTCCGTCCCTCTCTAACAATCAAACATTGTGCAAGGGGTTCTTTCTATTAAAACCTGTTGTCATTCAACATCCCTTCCTGCCCTTGTCCCGTTTTATTTGGAGTCGGCGCAACACGTTTTTTCTTCCATTCTGTCCTGTCGCTCGTCACGCTATCAACAACATCCCTTATGCTTAGCGAAATGGGGTTTTATACATCCACACACTCAACGAAAGCCTGATACTCATTAGCGAGCTGTATTGAGGGTTACCATATTCCAGGATATTTGGACTGTTCTCAGGATAACGGCTGGATTTTGCAAATCTCAAGAAATCTCAGGATTTTTAGAATGTTCAATAAAATACAGCTTAGGTACACTTAAAAGTTACAAGCTTTAACAAATTAATAACATAGCATATTCGGCCTTGTAATGTTCCCACTGTCGGGACGCAGGCCTCCTCTCTAGGAGAGTCAAAACAAATTAATAAAAAAACTTAATAAAAAGTGAATTAAACTTAAACTTCCTTTGGCAAAGGGGGGTTCTGCTGGCACCCCCCACCGTTCTGTGTGCGATGTGCAACGCATGAGTTAGATCCGCAGTGTGAAAAAAATCTCAAACAGTAAAAAATCTAAAATGTTTCAATGGAAATCGGGCCTTTTCTCCGGACTTTTGTGGATATTGAGTGCTTGGTGTCAGAGTGGGGATCACTTTGCACATTCCAATCGTCGTCGCTGTTAGATACATGCAGCAAGCGCAGGGAACGAAACACGAATGACGTCTACGACGCGATGGCGCGGCGAGCCAACCACTGACGCTCCCCGCTCCCGCGTCTCACTTCATACCACTGAATAGGCCCGATATTTGACTTCTGCGCAACTTGCAGTCAGCGCTCAAGATCCATGCTGGTATCTATAACCCTAGTTGTATCCATAACGTGTGGCTCATGTTTTGAACACCACCGCATAAAATCTAGACATTGGCTACAATTTAAATTAGAATCGTACCTGCGACCTTCACCAGTCATACATAGGCGTTTAACTTACTATGCATATCATTTAGAACAGCTACCTTCCAAATGTGGTATTGTACAGATTGTGTCAGGGGCGGACTAGTAAATGCCAACGTGTTGAGTTTAAGTTCTTAATTCATGAATCCCCAAGCGACCACCGGTGGCCGCGCATCTATTGTCTTACTATTGTGTCTCTAATTGACGGTATCTGAAGGGTTAAAATGATGAACGCGAAACTCAGTTTTTTATAAGATATTAAAAAAAAAAATTGACAGGTCTGTTGATGCAGTGATTGAGCGATTGACTTCAACTGTGGGTTGCGGGTTCAATTCCCGCACGGAACCAATATTTGTATGGCCAATAGATAAGTATTTTGGGTGTGGGTGTCTTGTGTATGTGAGTTTACATGTTTATGAACGCACCCACGGTATAGGAATAAGATTTTTTTATATAAATAAAAAAAAAATGCAAAAATTTTGAAAGTCGGTGTTATCCAATTTGACTTTCAAAATAAAAGTTATTTAAAGTCGGTAGTTTGTCACACTGCGCAAAAGGATGCAAGATCGATCCCCACAAGGAGCATTTCTTTTTGTATTTTTTGTTGCGTCCATATGCACTAAGCGACATAAATTATTGTAATAAACAATCCAAGATTTATAACATAGGTATTTTATGATTTTTTTTTTACAAAAAATGCTTTTTGTGTGCATTTCATTCGAATTAGTCCTACATCGCGCAAGCAACATTTTCGCGCGTTTTAGTATATGAATAAAACTTTTGATTAGCTAAACAAGGGTCCGACGTCCTCGAGGGAAACCAGTCTCGCCATGCTGGCCTAAAATGGCGAACAGTCAGATGTACTCCCATAAGGGTAGTAAAACCCCCGTCACTTAGATGACAGTCCGATATATATGAGCTTCTCTGAAAGTCTCACCACTAGAATCCTAACAAATTAAAACCTACGAGGAAAACACAGCCTGACTCGCTCGGGTTGACCCTTATTTTTTGTGTCCGATCGAAACTGGGGGTCTAATCGCTTTCTCCGAAAAACGAAGTTTCGTTTGAAAAGCATGTCATTTCGTTCCCGAAATTTCGCACGAACGAAAATTATTTGACGTACCGAATCTCTAAACCTACTCTAGTTAATTATGTTTCGAAAAAAAATATAATTATGACAGAGGATTGTCTTGCAATTTTAACGTCAAGTTGACGAAACCAAAAGCTTTACCTTTTGATTTTCGTGTTTGTGGATTTTGTATTTGAAGCAGCTCTACTAGTTTTGTTGCTGCGCAACCAGCAAAATCGTTTTTCAACCGAAACCGAATTTCGGCAATCTCCGGGGGTCTACTCGCTTTTTCCGAAACGAAACTTACGTAAACGAACGATATTCATTTGACGTTAAAGTTGTCAAGACTTATTACTAACAACATAAACAATCATTTTTGTGCTATGACTTTTTAGAAAACATAATACATTTACCAAAAACAAACCTTCAAGATTTTATTGTTCTAACATATTTCAACTCTGTATTTTGCTGTATCTAACTACGCCTCCACTCGCACTGTTCTTGTAGTAATAGTAAGCAGGCTTCCGAAATATTGTCATTACACCTATCTAGCAACGCCCGGAGGACACGGTGGAGCACACAGTTGAGGTGTGCCCTGCTTGGGCGGAGCAACGCCGTGTCCTCGTGGGGGCGATCGGCGGCGGAGACCTCTCGCGCCGGGCCTTGGTTCAGGCCATGGTCCGGAGCGAGGAGGAGTGGCAGGCGGTCGCCTCCTTCTGCGAAGCAGTAATGCTAGCAAAGGAGGAGGCAGACCGCATCAGGCAACGGCGCCCCCGCCGCCGCCGCCGGGATTCCGATCCCGATTTCCGGCCACCGTAGACGCGGGCTCGCGGACGGCGAGCCATGGGTAGCTCGCTGTCCGATCGTCCGGTAACTGTCCGGACCGAGCCAAGGCGTCGACGGCGCGCACTGTTCCCGCGCGCCTCAAGGAGTTGTCAGCAACAGGAGGGGCCCATCTGGGTCGAAGCCTACCGGGGTCGGGGTTATCCGAAAGGAAACTAGAGCCCCGGTATGAAGGCTAGAAGGAACGGCGCGGGGTTTTTAGTCAGTAAGACTCTGACACTGTCTCCCGCTCCACCCAAGAGCGGGTTTCGTCAATGATGATTTTCCCCGTCGACAAAAAAAAAAAAAAAAAAAAAAAAAAACCTATCTAGCAAGTTTTCGCACCTCTTTCGTGTACTCATTACACTAGAAAATTAATACACGAGCATAGACTTCGTAACATTCAGAACTTTCAACTTAAATGTTTATTTTTGTATGAAAATCTGATGAACTAAAATATGATAACTTTTTAAAAGTATAGAACTAAAGTTGTTGATTATGACGTTCTTAACATAGTCCTAAGAGGTTGCTAGTGTTTTACAAAATAACCCTGTATATCTATTATATCATCATCATTTCAGCCGATACATGTCCACTGTTGGACATAGGCGTCGCCACAACGAACGTTCCTGTGCGTCTCGCATCTGTTATATATTCGGTTATAAATAGGTTAATCATACTAATGATACTCGTCTATTAACTCGTTTGTTTATCAATAATTTTAACAATGTTTTTAATCATTTATATAACCTAATTTATTTATTATGTCATAACAATTTTATTCTATTTAATTCAGTAATGTAACTATGGGTCAATTAATGCCTGAAATAAACAATAAATAAATAATAATAATAAATAATAAATATTACATTTCATCCAAATCTATTAATATATATACAATATTACATTATTATATTATTACATTATATTATTACATTATATTATTACATTATTATATTATATTATTACATTATTATATTATTATTATAATATTACATTATTATATTACAATATTATATTACATTTCATCCAAATCTATCAATTTTATTACAAAGTTAAAGTCACTTAGTATTCCAACACCGTACAGCAACAGGGTGCTACAATTCTAGCGACATGTGTCACCATGTGCACGCGCTGCATATTTATTGCCTATCACTGCATATTGACATGCGCCTCGGTTCATGACTGACATAGTGTTCCGGTGTCCTTTAGGTAACAAGGCAGGTGCATCTGATAAGGTGGTTTGTAAAGGGCAACATTGTGTAGACGCCATTTTTTTTTTGAGGTGGGTAGTTGTCAAAAAACTTCTCTCACTCTAAGCTCGCGCGCACTGGTGACTTTTGTCACGGTGACAATAAGTTTTCTGCCCAATTTTTGTAACTGACACGTCTTCAAGTGCGCGCTATACTTGTTGGGTTCATAAGCATGGTGACTTTTTGTCTAAAGTCACGGTGACAAAGTCACCAGTGCGCGCTATGCCTAACGTGGAGCAAAAGGACGTGTCACAGTTTTACTAACTAAAACCCGACTATGTTCCTTCTTAACCCTTTCCAGTCCCTTTTAGGAGTCAACCCCTAGCCACAGTAGGCTTCGGCCCTGCTAGGCTCCTACGGTTTTGCTGACATCTCTTTGAGGCGCGTGTGCAACACTACGCGCCGTCGACGACTCGGGCTCGGTCCGGACGGTTACCGGACGGACGGACGGTGAGCTAGCTATTGCTCGTCGTTAGCAAGCCCTGAAAAAAAAAAACTGCGTACGGAGACAGACAGAGATGTCTAGTTATTATTATTTCGTTTATCATTTCGTTTATTTTGTTTTTCGTTTTTTTCGTTTACACATAAATTATATTTTTAAATATTCAATAAAAAATAAAAAAAAAACATTTAAAAATATTAAAAATAGTAGCCCACCGGTATCGGGAACAGGGTCCAAGCTACCGGCGGTCAGGTCTCCAGAGAAAGAAACCTCCTGACTATACGAGCCGTGTCCAATAACACCACTTTCTGAATCAAGCTCTTGATCTAGCCGCCTAACGAGGCTCTCGTTAGGCGGCTGGATATTGGCGGCTGGATATTGGCGGCTGGATATTGGCGGCTGGATATTGGCGGCTGGATATTGGCGGCTGGATATTGGCGGCTGGATATTGGCGGCTGGATATTGGCGGCTGGATATTGGCGGCTGGATAGAGGCTCCTTATTATTATTATTAATTAGAAACAATTTTTAGTTCGTGCTTCTAATATAAATACTGTGTCTGTTAATGACGCGATGTTCCTTAAAGGGTGATGTACCACGCCGGCTAGTCATAGCCCTGAGATGAGTAACCTCCTACGAGATGACATGTCATGGAAATGACACAGAGATACGTGGAAGGGCATGATCTGACACTTTGTAGAGGACAACATAGGGGACTATCTTGGCATGAATAATTTTAGATGAAGTCATCTTCTGAACAATAATTGTGAACAATTAAAAAATAAAGTCTTTAAGTACTTGTTTTTGGTCTAGTGGCCGTGACTGCTATGTCGGAGTTCGTGGGTTCAATTTCCACCCAGAACAAATGTTTGTTGTGATGAGCCCGATTATACGATACTTGTATACTTATTACATATTCTATAAGTACTAATATTATAAAGAGGTAAAAATTTTAAGTTTGTATGTAGGGGGTAATCTCTGGAATTGGTCTGATTGCTAAAATTCTTTCAACGATAGAAAGGTATTTTATTCCTGAGTGACATAGGCTATATTTTATGTACGCGGGCGAAGCTGCGGGAAAAAGTTTGTGATATTATAAAGAGGTAAAGTTGGTTTCTTTGTATTTTGTTTGTAATCTCTGAAACTACTGGTCGTTTGTTAAAATTTTGACACCAATGGAAAGCTACATTATTCCTGAGTGACATAGGCTATACTTTACGTAAAAGCTAGTAAATAATAAGAATAGTGATGTACGAAAAAATACCCAAAAAACCCAAAACTGTTCTTAAAAAAAAAAACAATGAACACGCGTCCTCACACTGTCATTATCATCATCATCATCATCATCATCAGCCTTTTTATGTTCTTACTGCTGGGACTCAGGCCTCCTCTATAGAGTGAGACTGTCAAGTTGCAACTATCTGAGACACCTTTCTATTGTTACAAATTTTAATAACGTAACAGAAATAGTTTAAACAACTAATGCTTCTCCTCCATCAGCACGACAGGCAACCATTCAAAAAAACATAAAATAACTAGGCCCATCTATTTTAAACCCAATTAACGTTCAACGTAGATAATTAACTGAAATTAGGGCATTTCCAACCGCGCGTTCTTGTTATATGTGTACCCTTTTGATGTGTTCGCCTCCTTATAACCTTCTATTTTAGTTTATAGTTAGATTCAAACCTAGTGGCAGCTGTGTACTATGTATCAGAGCCCTCTTCACTCCCACTGTCACACAGTCATATGAATTTCATAAAAGTCACTGTAATTGTATTTCCTCTTTATTTATTTAGGAGCTAGCTTGGAGCCGTTAGTAAAGCTGCTCCCAGCGGCTTCGCCCGCGTGAAAGCAGAAATTTATTCCAAGGGAACATACTTCCGGGATAAAAGTATCCTATGTCCTATTCCAGGACATGGTCTATCCGTGTAACAAGTTTCATCAAAATTTAGGCGTGAAGACGTAACAAACAAACAAACAAACTCCCTTTCGCTTTTATAATATTAGTAACGATTGTAATTTCCATTTATGACTTTATTTCTATTTATTTTATTCAAATCTATTAGGACACAAAACTGTTGTCGACGTCTGTTAGTCGACGCTGTCACCAGCCTACGCTGTAAACCAGCGCTGTGGACTCGTCGCATTTTTTTGCATGTGGGCACGGCATTATGCTGAGCGTTCGGCCGTTTTGCATGGACGTAGCGATTGTTTTTTTTTTGTTGGTTTGTAATCGGTTATACGTCTTAAGTTACAATGTTTTTCTTTCTTTCTACTGAAGAGGAACTAACCTCTAGTCGCGAGCCGCCACAAAGTTTGGCTCCAACTATACCGAGTATTTGAACTAGAATGGTAACAACGCTAAATATGTACTAAAATTTTATGAAAATCATCTTTATCATTCACTACTTAAGGTATAATTTTGTACAGCAGTTTCTAATTATGAATTTTACTGGTTTGGAAGTGTGAAAAATTGACTGACATGAGTTCATCGGATGCTTGTGTTGGCTAGTCAATATTTTGACAATAGAATGTTGCATTATGTACAACTTTGGTTCCTTGATTCCTTCGCATTCATCACTAGTCTGTCTGGAAAACTTCTTGGCAATATTAAGTAATGTAGCCTTTTTATTCGGGTAGGAATTTGGGAAATGTTCAAATGACTTTTCCGCTCTGGATGGAACGAGAGGGCGTGTCAGACTTTTACTGACTAAAACCCGACTGTGTTCTTCCAGGAGCCCGTTTTGGTGGTCATTAGGTCTTATGAACAAGTCCCAGCAGGTATCGGCCCAAACTGACCCCGCCAATCTTGCTGACTTCTCTTTAAGACGTGTGTTGAGCTGACTACGTTCCAGGGCTAAATATAGTGTGCAGGCGCGGGCTTGCGGACTGCGAGCAATGTGTAGCTCACCGTCCGACTGTCCGGACAGAGCCAAAGTCCTTGACGGCGCATACTGTTTCAGGCGCACCTCAAGGAGAAGTCAGCAAACCGTAGGGGTCTAGCAGGATCGAAGCCTAATAGGGCCAAGGGTTGGTTTCTCAAAGGAAGACTCGGCCGTGGTACTCTAAAGGCAACGAAGGAACAGGCGTAGGTTTTAGTCAATTCTTCTTCTTCTTTTCGTGTCGATGCGCTCAAACTATACTTTCTCTGACCAATATTTGACCAATATTTAGTCAATAAAAGTCTGACACCACACCAGCGGGTATGTTAGAATAAGCTCAAATAAACAGTTCTTAACAAATAATATTACTAACTCAAGTCCAGGTACCGTTTCACCATGTGGGAGTTACCGGTATTATCAATATGAACTATGGTATTTATTAGCTCATAAATATTTCAGTAAGTACAAAATCCATGTCATTGTACAAAAATGCGTTACAAATAAGGCTCGACGTAAACGAGTAGGCGTAACGTTGCGTCACCCATTCACTGCCGACAACTCCGTGCAACTACCCACGGAGCACGGCTACTATAAAGTTTAGGGTTCTCGATTATTATATGGCAGCGATATAAATATAGGCTTTCGTAGTGTAAAGGTGGGCAGTGCCGAAACTATAGGGTGGCAAGGCTGGCAAAATGCCACGGGCCTTGAGCTTAGAAGAAGTATTGTACATTAATTTAAGTAAATTATTAAGATTTATTAAATGCATTAAATAATAATAAAAGGATCCACTTCCCGTGGTATGTTGTCACACTTTCCACCTCATAGATATGTCACTGGGAATCCCATCTTCAAAGACGAAATATAAAAGTCCTCATATAAGAGAGAACTTGCCAATTTATTATTAATAAAGAATATTTTATGCGTATACTTCAGTGATTTGTCTAAATTAAATTATAAAGTTGTCAATTTTCCGAGGGCCCTATCCGATTATTTTTCCAGATAGTATAGTTACGCCACTAAAGGTGGGTTTACGCTATGCCACAAAATAGATAAGTAGGTACAGAAGACAATCTACATAGTGTGTAGACAAAGCACGCTTTTTTTTTTTTTTTTTTTCTGTCGACGGTGAAAATCATCATTGACGAAACCCGCTCATGGGCGGAGCGGGAGACAGTGTCAGAGTCTTACTGACTAAAAACCCCGCGCCGTTCCTTCTAGCCTTCATACCGGGGCTCTAGTTTCCTTTCGGATAACCCCGACCCCGGTAGGCTTCGACCCAGATGGGCCCCTCCTGTTGCTGACAACTCCTTGAGGCGCGCGGGAGCAGTGCGCGCCGTCGACGCCTTGGCTCGGTCCTGACAATTACCGGACGATCGGACAGCGAGCTACCCATGGCTCGCCGTCCGCGAGCCTACGTCTACGGTGGCCGGAAATCGGGATCGGAATCCCGGCGGCGGCGGCGGGGGCGCCGTTGCCTGATGCGGTCTGCCTCCTCCTTTGCTAGCATTACTGCTTCGCAGAAGGAGGCGACCGCCTGCCACTCCTCCTCGCTCCGGACCATGGCCTGAACCAAGGCCCGGCGCGAGAGGTCTCCGCCGCCGATCGCCCCCACGAGGGCACGGCGGTGCTCCGCCCAAGCAGGGCACACCTCAACTGTGTGCTCCACCGTGTCCTCCGGGCGTTCCGCACAGTGGCGGCACCCGGGCGTCTCTTCCGCTCGAAGACAAAGCACGCTCGAGCAACAGACTCGATTCTCGGCTCAATCGCTCGGTCGTCGGATTATAGGCGAACATTACACGGTCATGCAAGCGTCAATCAATTCCATCAATCATGAATGATGGTGAAGTATTCATCAATCAGTGCTAAAAACCGTCATGCAACGCATTAGACGGTAGGTATTTCGTCAATCAAGGTTTTGACTGTGGTAAAATTGATAGCAAAACCTACCATGTAATGTTCGCCATACAGTTCGGAGCATAGTTCGGAGCAACGCGCAGACGTCTGTGAGATTGCCTAGCGTAGGTATAAAAAGTGAAATACATACATGAAATTGACTTCTGTACCAATCTGTTTTTTGTGGCTAAGCCGTGCGCACGTACGAACGTTGCGTTGCATGATACGTAACAACTTGGTTCGCACGTGTGTACCACTAGCTACCGAACACTCTGTTCGTCAAACACGTTTGCGGCGATCCTATTAGTATGTTCTGTATGGATAGTGTTCTTCATGAATCAATGCGAACAGGAAGAACCTTTTTATTAATTCGCAATATACCACTTCCAGCGACGAGTTTACGACTGTTGTTCGCGAACTCGATTCGAAATATGTTCGCGTTCCAACCTATGTTCAAGTTTGGTGTTTGTGTTCGGTATGTTCGTATTCGTATATGATTACACAATTTAATATAAAGCTGTTTACAATGTTCACAACGGTATATTGTAGATATATTGTGACGTATTGAGATAGAATACTAATAATTTTATGTGTATTTAATTTGAAAAGCTACCAACTAAGCTGGCTTTACGTGACAGAAATAAGAAGTACCTACTTGATAAGTCCATAAAGTTTAAAGCCATTTCGTTTTTTAGGGTACCGTAACTATGAAGGAAAAACCGGAACCCTTTTAGGATCACTTTGTTTTCTGTCTGTCAACAAGACCTTTATCTCGAGAACGCGTGGAGGTATCGAGTTGAAATTAAAATCATATACTCAGGTCTACGGTCCCTTGAAGTTGTGAAAAAAAAATCAATCTTAAACGTTAACCCTTCAGATACCGTCAATTAGAGACACAATAGTAAGACAATAGATGCGCGGCCACCGGTGGTCGCTTGGGGATTCATGAATTAAAGAGAAAAAAAGATATTTATTTATTTATTTATTTAACACTTTGTGCACATGAGTACATAGGCGGACTTAATGCCTTAGGCATTCTCTTCCAGTCAACCTTTGGGTGATGCAGAGAAAAAGTAGTGGCAGGTGCAATAAAAGAGTGAAAGAAAATGCGAATTAAGTAAAGTTATACTAATATACCATAGAATAGATATACTAATAAACCAAAGAATAAATATATATAATTATACAATATATACCCAAATTAATAAATTAATGTTTCTGTTTATGTGGAAAAAAACGTATAATTTCGACGCTCTCGAGGAAATGAAAATTCATAGGTCACTTCCCGTTGACCCAGAATCCTGAAATTTGGCATAATGCAAGGTCTCATAGCACAAGTATAGAAAAAAAAAATGAAAAGTGTAAATTTGTTGTTTACGTCACCATTTTTTTTGCGTTTTGGAAAAATCTTCCGAGACTCCATTCTGGAATTGATCTACTTATTCCTTTTTATTTATTTTTTTATTATTGATAGGCTTGCGTTTGACCACCATCTCTCCTGATGGTAAGCGACGATGGAGCACGCTTGCCTAGAAGTAACCTATTCACTCTTGACTTAAAGACCCCTAAATTGTAGATCTAGCGCGAAACCGACTCGCACTTTCCCAGTTTTTTTTTTTTTGTTACGCGTGATTAACATAGTCTATGTGATTTCAATCACGTAGATACACTTTTATAAGTATCAAAATGCTCTTGGAATAGTAATCAGGTTTTGGGGGCCCCCTAAGCTTGAGGGCCCCGCACTGCCCCGTCTAGTCCCTCAGTAGCTACGCCACTGATGGTACCTACCATTAGAACGTCATTGCGTGCAGTCATTGCCGAGACAGTTCGATATTGTCATTCTACCACAACTCTATTACAAGCCCATTACCCGATCAATGATCGATTATGGATTAGCAGATTACGAACTCAGATTATCTACTCTTATACAGGGTGTCTCAGAAAGAACTCACTTTTGTAGATACAAAAAAAAATAACACTATGGCACTGGCACTGTTGTTTTGTTTGTTTGTTGCTGTTTTTTTTTTTTTGAGGTTTTTCTGAGACACTCAGTATGAAAGCCAAAATCTTCTATGCTCCTGATGAATCTCACTTCCATCATCATCATTATTTCAGTCGAAAAGCGTCCAATGCTGGACATAGGCGTCCCCCAAGTGTAGCCACAACGAACACTCTTGCATCAATCGTATTCCCGCGACTCTCACCAAGTCATCGGTCCATCTTATAGGAGGTCTTCCAACGCCGCGCCCTGCGGTGCGCGGTCGCCACGCCAGAAGCTTTCAGCCCTATAGACCATCTGTTCTACGAGAAATGTGCCCTGCCCAGTGCCATTTGAGTTTGGTGATTCTTCGGGCTATGTCGGCGACCTTGAATCTTATTTAAACACAACAATAAAACACTGTATTATAAAATTCCATGTTATTATCATTATGTAGCCGAGAGTAATTTCTCTGAGCTACATAATAATAATTACTTTGGTACTGCTATTATCTGATAAACACATTCTTTATAATAATTATTACGTAGTAGGTACGTTGTTTGTCAACATAATAAAAAAAGAATATTAATATTTTGTCAGATTTTATCTTTATACCTACTAGATGACTCGGCAAAAGTGGTTCTCTATTGTATACCTGAACGACAAGGTGGAACGCTTAGCCCGAACCGTAGAGGTTTCAACAACATAAGGGTGGAATGATGGATACTCGCAGAACGTTGGGCTGTCCGATGGTAGACAGCTGAAGGCGAAATCAAGTCATGCAATTCCCGCGCACACTCTCTAAAATGCATCCTGTAAAATACCGAAAGACTGGCTACCCTACGTCTGTGCTCCCGGCTTTGCAGATTGGACTTAACCAAATCTGGATCACCAATTAGCCTCTTTCCATGCTTTTCTGCCGAGTCCAAAGCTCCTAGGTGGTATTTTGCAGCGCCAGCCCATATGAGCTTTGTATAAAATTAAAAACTGTCCAGGTGTGAAGTAACCCCGGACTTTTGCAAGAACGCCGAGTTTCAGCTACCTTAGCTTTGGACTCAATGAACCCTCCAAAGTTCAGGTCTGAGGAAACTTCAACTACCAAGAGCTAAAGGCGGTCTGTACACTTCAGAGATACATTCCGGAAAGCAGGAGCGAAGGTTCCCCTTTTTAACCGACTTCTAAAAAGGAGGAGGTTCTCAATTCAGATGTTTGCATTTTTTTAAATGTTTGTTCGCGTATAACTTCGTCGCTTGCCAGCCGATTAGAAAAAAAAAAATTGTTGGAAAGGGTATATTCCCGATGGAATGGTCACCAAGTTGGGATCTGTCCCCCCTAGCCAAGTTACAACCATTTCGCTTGCGTCGAACGCTTCGAGTTGACCTTGCCGCCAATTCTTTTGTTTTGACCACGTGACTGAGCGTTGATACGGCGTTATTCCTGTAAATTTGAAGCTTTCTACAAGCGTTAGCTATTGCAATTTGCAACTTGTCTAGGAGTACTTATGATAGAATCTTGGCGAAATCGAGGGAACCCCTCAAATTCAAATAGATTTTTTAGTGAAGTCGGTTATTATTTTTTAATAAAAAGATTTTTAACCTTACTTTTAGCATAGGTACTTGCTCTGAGTCTACGCGTAAGTCATGTTTCTGTTTTTATACAAGCGTTTTTTACTACTACGAGTATATAAAGTCTTAATAAATAAATCACTACTCAACGAAAATTTCAATGAAACTATCCACCAATTAAACCCGATACCACTCAACAAAGTCCACAGCCCAAAAATAGCCAAGCAGCTTCATAAAACCGCAAGGATTTCTCAACTGCATATTATCGATACCTCTTATACATATGTTTTCTGCTCTGTGTTATCTCGTATGTACCCTTGACCGCTATTCGACTCACGCATGACATCATCCTGCAGTTTGCTTGCTTTTTCATTTATTTTTGCTCGTACTTCCATCTCTTTCTCTCCTAGTACTTTGATATCGTTCTCTCTTTCCCCCATATGGTGATTAAACTTGGTTTTAGGATAAAGGGCTTTCTTTGAGGTTCTATGCTTGTAGGTAGTGTTGCCAGGCGTCTGGATAATGGCGGACTGGGTTTTTTTTTTGGTGGGTAAAATCATCCATATGACACCCTCTCCCTCCTCCCAGTGTCCTCCTTCGTTCTTGCCTTTCATATCGGGGCCGAGCCCCTTTCGGAACTAGACTCTGGCCCCAGTAGTTTTTTATTAGTTTCGTGTCCGGCCAAATTAGGCGGAGTCCGGCCTGTACGGCTAAAAAGCCGTTAGGCTTTAGCTAGGCTTTTTACATTTTTGTTTTAGATTTGTTTTGTTTGTTTTTTTATCTGTAGTGCTAGCGTTAGCACGTCGGACTAGCAACTAAGTATAGCAGCCAATTTTGTTGTTATTGTTTCATTAAAATGAAAAAATATATACATATATTAATGGTCTAAAAGTCGAGAATGACAAAAAAAAACTGTCGGCCATTTTACTCAATTGTCCGACTAAATTGGCTGGTCTGTCCGGCTTTTCGGTTTGAAGACCTGGCGACCCTACTGGTATGTAGGGGGTTCGGTTCTCGTTCTTGGAAATAATTGGGGATTCAGAATGTGTGCGGAATTCAGCTGTGTGAAGTGAATGAATTCTAAGATGCCTGCTAAATCAGACAGTCTGGTTACGTTTGTTTTTGGTTAGTTTTAAAAAGCTGCTTTATTCCTGAGTGACATCCATACTAATATTATAAATGGAGAAGTGTTTGTGTCTGTTTGTCCGTCTTTCACGGTAAAACGGAGCGCCGAATTGACGTGATTTTTTAAGTGGAGATAGTTGAAGAGATGGAGAGTGACATAGGCTACTTTTTGTCTTTTTCTAACCTCCACTTCCCTCATAGTCAGCCTTATAATGTTCCCACTACTGGGACTCAGGCCTCCTCTCTATGAGAGGGAATGGGCCGTAATCCACCACGCGGGCCCAGTGCGGGTTGGTGGATGTCACATGTCTTCGAATTTTGTGGTTCTAGGACATGCCGGTTTCCTCACGATGTTTTCCTTCACCGTTTTGAGAGCAGTGGTGATGAAATAAATTACACAAAGTAATGCGCTGGTTTTGGCGCTGGGTTTGAACACGCGATCTATAACTCGTAAGTCGGGACCACTGCTCTCAGTGTTGTTGCACTTCCCTAATATGGGGTAATTTAACGAATTTAACGCGAGCGAAGCCGCGGGCAAAAGCTAGTAGGCTATATTTTATGTATGCGGGCGAAACCGCGGGCAAAGCTAGTCAATAATAAAAATACTTTCCGTTCACACTTCAAACACTATCCCCTTCACACTAATTAACAGAGTTCATTGATCACGCAAGCAATTAGCAGTGTGTGGCTTGTTCTCGGCACCCATCTTGCCAACGGATTAGTCACCAAGCCAGTAATTACATGAAATTCGTCATAGTTATTAGAATATACTGTTACTAACTGAGGCCTCACCATGAGCTCTTAACGCAATCCATTTCACGACCTAAAGTGAACTAAGAGAGCTATATTATGGATAGGGTGTACCACGGAACAGTAAGTACAGCTCCATCTCTCTTTCTCGCTCGCAGGCTTGACGTTTTAACACGTCATGATAAGGAACCAGAGGCCCTACCACAAACTCTTAACGCGATCCAATTAACGACTTAAAGTAAACTGTAAAGGAGGTATACAATAGGGTGTATAGCTCCATCCCTCTTTCTCCCATTTTGACACGCCATGGTAAGGCCCTAGGAGACCCCATCCTAAGCTTGGTCACAGAATAAACAATAGTGGGTGGGTTGATCGAAAGGATGGATATTCCAACTACCTACATGAATTTTAAATTTCGCGCTAGGCTTTTTTTGACTGTAAGAATTTATCCAATGACATCTTTTTTAAAATTATTATTGATAGGGTCGCGTTTGACCACTATCTCACCTGATGGTAAGCGATGATGTGGTCGACGACGGAGCACGCTTGCCTAGAAGTAACCTATTTACTCTTGACTTAAAAACTCCCCAAGTTGTAGCTATCAGGAAACACAGACTCCGGCAGGGAATTCCACTCCTTGGCTGTACGCACAATAAAAGCGCAAACCTATCAAGAATAAAAAAAGAGGAGGACTATTATATCCTGTATCCCAGCAGAGGGTAGGTACATAATAGGCTGATTATGTTTACAAGATTCAAGACATTCACAATGCTGACGAACTGTTTGTTTGTATAAGCTAATTAAATTGCCCCCATTAAGGTCAGCCACTGTAGCAGTTACATCATTAACAACGCTAACACATTCCACCTTTAGCAGAAACTAACATTACGTCACGCGGGCTGCGGGACTGTTCGAAAGAGTTTCAGGGTTGTGGACTGCGAGCAATAGGTAACTCGCCGTCCGGTTAGGATCAATCTGGTGGACGTCGCGTTGTGTTCCACGCGCTCCTTGAAGAGCTGTCAACAAAATGGACGGAGTGCATAACGGCCAACGCCTGCTGGGGCTGCGCTTTTGTTAGAAAGAGTTACGGTGGACCTCGTACGCAAAGGGCATGGAAACGGCGAGCAATGGGTAACTCGCCGTCCGGTTAGGTTCAAATCTTATCCACGTCTCGTTGAGCTCCACGCGCGCCTCTAAGACCTATCAGCAAAATGGACGGCCAACACCTGCTGGGGTTGCGGTCTTGTTCCACAGAGTTAACGTAACCCTGGAACGCAAAGGGCAACTGAAGGAACGCAGGTGGGTCTTAGTCAGTGACACACCCAGACACTCCAAACTCGCTTCAAAAAAAAACTTCACATCTGCAGCCACTCAAGGGCAAGGCAGAGATGAAAACAAAAGCCAAACAAAAAAAAAAAAAAAGAGCCAAGTAAAGGATATGAGGAAAAACAAATACCCAAAACTAAAGACAATATTTAGAAGGAAGTTCATCATATTTCTTTAAGGGATGAACACAAAGCAGGTACAAGTACAGTATTTGCAAGGAAACTAGATAATGATCAGGCGCAGTGATAAACAACTTCCTATTTAAAGACAGAGGACATATAGACCGGTTTCTCGCAAGGCTGCCAGTTGACTGGGTAGATTATGTAATGTAACAAAGTTTAACTTTAATTTGTTTATAAATATCAATATGGATTGAGTTCAAAACGCTATGCTGTCTACCAAAACCAGGATAGTTGATGTGGCTCAAAAGGCTGCCCAACTGGGAATAAGAAAGACATATCTTCCGTATGCCTGACAAACTGTGGGGCAAAGCAGCACAAAATTAGTACCCTGAGACAGTTAGACGAGGTCGTGGCAGACCAGGAAGATGGCTGGACGAAATAGACCGATTTTGTTGGAACTGAAGAGAGGAAAATTTGCACCATTGGCAGATACATTTATTGGATCTAGACAGATACAAACTTTGTATCTGTCTAGATCTATTTGGATCAAAACACACACGTAAACCATGCTCTAGAAGGCACATAAGGTAGTTTTTATTCCAGCATTAGCGATAAATATCTTTCACGCGGGCAAAACCACTGGCAGAAGCTAGCGATGTTATAAGCGGCAGATGGAATGGTCTCTATTGTCTTTTTTGCAAAGCTCTTAGATTCCCCTCAAGCTAGCATGTATGTAGCTTTAATTATTTCATCATTTTCATCCCCACTGCTAACAAAACAGGGAGGAAAGCCATTGTGAAAAAAATAGAGGTGCTAGAACCAACAATTTTGAGATTTGTAACATTTATCAATTCGTATTGGGTCCGAATGGTGGATCATCAAGACCAACTTTCTCTCACAGAGAAGAGGTCTGTGTCCCAAGCCAAACTCCTTCGCCTATTATCAAATCTCTATATGGATGAACACATCTCACTTTACCAGATTCAAATGTCAGAATCAAGTTCAAAACAGCGCTGGACAAAGCATCCGAATAAAAACAAAAACTTGTTACTCATAAATATAAAAAGCTTTAAAAGTATGACATCATACACAGAGGTCATTCGTATCGTAAGCTGACCTCCAAAGATGTCATATAATGGACTCGGCTGGGTCAAGTTTGTAAGAACGCCTTTTACAACCTTATCTCAAGACTTATTAAAGGATAAATAATAACTTTGTGAATGTAAAAGGAAGTATGTTGCAGGTTATGAGCGTGGATGATGTAATGCATTCAGTAGCCTGATTCACGTAAAATCAAACAAGGCAAATATCGTTGAAGTTTTATAGTCGTTCGATAATAATAAGGCTCCTCGTACGCCTTCCAAAGGTCCAGGACCTCAGGGTCCTGAGATAAATAAATATATATAAAATAATAATAATAATATTCCACAACTATCACACAACGCCGTCTAGCCCCAAGCTAAGCAGAGCTTGTGTTATGGGTACTAAATAACTGATAAACATACTTATATATTTCTAAATACATACATAATATAGATAAATTACACCCAGACACAGAACAAATGATCATGCTCATCACATAAACATTTGTCCTGGGTGAAAATCGATCCCACGACCTCCGGGCATAGCAGTCAGGGCCACTAACCACTAGACCAACAGGCCTGTCAAAAGTCAGTCTAGTTCGATCGAAGTCCTATCCAAAATCGGTATTCACGTATTCTTTAATCGGGATTGGATAGAACGACAATTGAACTGGATCTAAACTAAACGATCTATCAACGACTTGTTGCCAGATACCACAGAGTACTACTATGTTACAAAGTACTCTGTGATTTGAACTGCAATATTTGATATTTAGTCGTTGGCATCCGACCCGATCAAACAACGTATGTCCTAGGCGGACATACGTTGTTTGATCGGGTACTTTGTACTTTGTGTTGCATGAAGATTAAATAAATAAATACGCTTCAACGACTCTTCGATCGAACGATTTCAAAATCGGTGTCGTTCAAACTCAATTGATGTATGTGAATACCAAAATGACAAAAACGACTAGGTCGCTACGATATCGTTACGGTTTTGATTCGTGAATCGGGCTACTGATGCAAGATTAATTCTTTGGAATTGAGCAGATTCATTTCCATTCCGGGTTGGGTGGGTGATTTCATAGTTTGGTTTGATTCGATTAGGTTAGTCACTGTTGAGCTTGCTTCATCTGATTTACAAAATACTTAAAATGACCGCTTTTCAACTGCACCATTCCCACCCGCCCGCACGCTTCGCCGTCCCGCGCTTGGAATCAGTCGGTGTGCAGTTCACACGACTGCATTCGGACTGCACGTTTGGTTTGCAGTTCTATTGCAGTCGTGTTTGTTATTCTATTGCAGTTGTGTGAACTGCATTCAAACTGCACTTAAACTGCAATTTGCGGTTGGATTGCAGTTGAAATGCGGTCCGTCTGTTTAGACCCTTAGACTTTAACTGAATAAAACTCAGCCGTGTTTTTTCAGTTGGATTTTACATTTCAAACTCACCATGATTTTATCTATTATTCTGCCTTTTTTAACTTGTTGTAATTAGTAAATAATTGTTACCTTTTCCGTATTGTTTTTAGTATAATTTTAATCTAAAATCAATGCCACTTTTCGTTGTTATTTTATAACTCAAGAACGGGCTCACCTATCCAAACTAAATTTTAAGGCTTAGTTCGGACTATTTAGTAGATGGTTTATGTGAAGTTTGGTAGGGTAGAGTAGGGTATAGTAGGGTAGAGTAGTGTAGGGTAGAGTAGGGTAGAGTAGTGAAGAGCGGGAGCGAAGCCGTGCGGGCAAAAAGCTAGTTATGTATATAATCGAATATACTGCATGTGGTGTTAGCAATGTTATTCTAATAAGTGTTAGCATATAATTAATTGCTTCACTTGTATCTGTCACTTATGTAATATTACTTTGTAAGGCTCCTTTGTGGTGGATAAATAAATAAATATGTTATGTACTAATTAATGGATGTAACTTTCATATTAATATAATGTAAATATGCTGTGCAAACACTCTAACAGTTGTTGGCTGACCAAATAAATAAATGAGTAGGTTTCGATCCAGCTGGGCCCCTCCTGTTGCTGACAACTCCACGCGCCCCAAAGGGGTTGTCAGCAACAGGAGGGGCCCAGCTGGGTCGAAGCCTACTGGGGCCAGGGTTATCCGAAAGGAAACTCGAGCCCCGGTATGAAGAGGCTAGAAGGAACGGGGTGGGTTTTTAGTCTGACACTATCTCCTGCTCCACCCAAGAGCGAGGGTTTTCATAAGATAATTTTTGCCAACCGTAAAAAAAAATGACTCTTTTGAACCATTCCGCAGCAGCTTCTATCACCTGCCACCTGATATACAAAACATTTAAAAAATTGCTAACATAAATTTTTCATTGGCGTGTATAAGACAGGAAATTAATGTTGTAAGCTATCTCAAAGTACAGGATAGAAAGGCTGTACCCAATAAATACCCCACAGTCGATATCACTACAGCACTTGTTGCTAATAGTTCTCCTCATGACGATAACATTACACTTGAAACATAATCCACACGGTTTATTAGCTTGAATAAATTATCGTTATCAATTTTATGGCAGGAGGATATCACGTTAAGTTGCTATCTTGAAAAACATTTAGTAGTGGTTATGTAGCGGTTCTCAGGCATATGATGTGGCGTTATCGGGTATCAATGGGGGATCCTATTCCAGGGTTGCTTACTGAAGGACGATCGTTGAGCAATAGTTCGGTTCTTTGAGGCAACTATGATACCTTCAACCAATTGAGATCCAGAGAGAACTCAAATCTTTAAGCCTAAAGTTCTGGTTAGACTAGAGCCAAGTCTCAACTCAGTTGGGACAAACAGTGATGACGAAGTCAAACTGTTTTTTTTTTTATTATTGATAGGCTTGCGTTTGACCACCATCTCACCTGATGGTAAGCGACGATGTGGTCGACGATAGAACACGCTTGCCTAGAAGTAACCTATTCATTCTTGACTTAAAGACTCCTAAGTTGTAGCTATAGATATTACTTGTAAAGGCGACAGTTCTCCTTCACGCTCAAAGAGCTGAACGGATTTGGATAAAAATTTGCACAAGGGTAGAGCATGTCTGAGAATAGTATATAGGATACTTTTCATCCCGGGAATATGGTCCATTTTCCACTTGTGATATTTTTTAAACCGCTGGCAGAAGCGCCAATCTTTGTGCTTCGGGTATCTCTACTAATAACTTTATGACTTTTAAAGCTCCCGTAGACAGACTCGTTAATATGACAATAATGCCATAATGTGTTTTCATTGTATAGCTACTAGTCGACTAACCGCAGAAGCTATGGTCGCAATGACGTTACTGGTGGGACTGCACAAGAAACTATGACAAGATAGGAGAATCTACTTAAGACATGCAAGCCCTGCAGTCCCTACGACCCTAGGATCTGTCAGCCCTATGACACTAACCTACCATATTATACGTAATATACAAATCATATATGATACAATTTTTTTTTTAATGTGTTTTTATTTAAAAGAAACTGAACCAAGTGCGAGTTGCTCACGAAGGGTTCCTTACTACAATATTAAAATCGAGCAAAAAAACAAAATATACTGACAAAATAACTGAAACTTGTACGGAAACTCCATTGAATTTTTTACCTTTGTTAATTGTTATTATATTTTAAGTTATAAGTTTACATGTGGATGGATGGAGAGGGAGAGGGAGGCCAAAGAAAAGATGGATGGATTGTGTGAAGAGTGTAGATTACTCTAAGATTAGACATTTAAAGAAACCTCTCCTACTCCCCCTTTAATTCTCTCCCTCACTCCCCAATTAATGCCCTTCTGGAAGCCTCTAAACAGACCGTCATCCATATCAACGCTGAAACAGATCCAAAGGATATTATAGATAATAGTAATAATATTCGGAACACCACCAACCCACTCAATCATATTTTAAAACAGAACTGTGCCAGTAATGTCCTTGTCAACACTTGACTTGCCGACTGTACACCTACGTCTGAAATTAACTATAAATGTGAACGAGCATCGGACAATAGTCATAGTCAGTTTGAGCCGATTAATATTAATCGAGTCAGGGGTCAGGTTGGCGAATAGGTTGGACCTATTAGACTGAATGCGCAAGTTATTGTCTAAGAATAACGAATGTTGTTGCAATATTGAAGGTTTCGGAATAAATCTGGACCTGTGACTGCTAGATTGTTTCCTATATGTAAGTATTAAAACCAAATAGGTACAGCTAAGCGTCGTTGGAAGGCCTCCTACAAGGTGGATCGATGACCTGGTCAGGGTCGCGGGAATCCGATGGATGCGTGACGCACAGGACCGGTCGTTGTGGCGACACTTGGGAGAGGCCTATGTCCAACAGTGGACGTCTTTCGGCTGATATGATGATGATGATGATGATGATGAAGCGTCGAAGTGCACCCCTCATTGCTGAAAACTTAACCAGAAAATTGGTAGCATTGTCACGTTGAATGGCATAGCTGATTTTTTAGACAAAGAACCAGCCAACGAACTATGTAAGTAATATGATAGTTTATTTTATACCTTCATTTGAAATTTACTTTTTTTTCTCGTTAAGTCATTTTTGCCTTGTCAACACACAGACGATCATGTCTGCTGTTTCATTAATTTTCATTTTTTGTCCTCCATCATCCACCGAACATTGTCCATCCCAATAGACAAACAGCTTCATCAAGTCACAAGCCTTTCTTTAATACATTTCTGCGAAGTCCTCAAAGACAGTTCTGAATCACTGCAATTTAAACTACTCACCAAATCTGACCCACCATTACCCAGTCCATTACAAAACAAATATTGCGTAAACCCAGTCAGTACCGCTGCTTACGATACTCGAGCTGCTGGTGGGCGGATGGGTATCAGAATGCCACCGCCCGCCCACGCCCAGTCCTACCACTGGCTATTGAAGTGTTTATCTGGTGTTATATCGGTGGCTTATTAGCTTAACTTTACATGGTATATGTAAATTGGTTGGCAATGATTATTCTTTATTGTTATTTCTTGTGGTAGCAAATAGTTCAATAGATTAAAGTTTGAATGTAATTTTAATGACCAACTTGTTTACAGATTCTTCATCTGAATAAGACTGTTCTTTGACGGAATTATCCTCGTCCTCATTTCAGCTGAAAGACATCCACTTCTGCTCGTTAGCCTTTTCCAAGCGTCGCCACATCAACATGCTAGAATGATCCGGATATTTACCAACAAATCCTTTTTCATCAATGGACGCCTCGTTTACTTTCCTGTCACCACTCACCAACCCCTATGCTTATACATTATAATGTACTTAACTCTAATAGAATCACTGCCATCTGTATAGGGGAGATCATTTATTGAATCAACAAATTGTACTATCGATACAATTTATTCTCATTTAGCAGCCCGATCTATGTGAGAGGCTCATGCTGAGGTAAAATGTCTGTCAGTCAGTAAGATGGCTATATGAAACTGACTAGACAATAGATGTATCTTCATTAAATTGAAATATATGCACTGCTTGGCATAGATGGTCTTCCAAGCATCGCCTAATAAATGTTCCTGTCGGATTATCTATCTACCTTATGAGGTGTATGGAACAGGGTGACGATAGGTCTGTGTATCATCATAAACACGTCCAATGTTGAACATAGGTCTTGTGCAAGCGTCGCCACAACAACCGGTCCTGTACGCATCGCATCCATCGGATTCCCGTGACCCTCACCAAGCCATCGGTTTACGTTGTGGTAGGCTTTCCAATACTGCTTCTTCAGGTTCGTAGTTCGTACCACCCAAGACCCTTTCGTCTCCAAAGACCATCTGTTCTGCGTGCAATGTGCTGTGTGTGCCTGTGTCAACGTGTTAATGAAAAATCATATTTTTGATCTTGAGTTTCTTCAAGTTCAAGAACATCATGCCATATACTTAAGTTATGTTCATTGTTTATACTTGCAGTTGCATTGTACTAAGTACTTTGCACAATAATTTTATCAGCTTTAACATATAATATGTGCGCACGTGCTTGCGCTACTCTAGCTACTTGCACGTGGCGTGTATGAAGTATGATTGTGACTGTGAATAATCTGGTTATTTTATTTGTTTAGAGACTTAGACATTGCGTCTATGGGTCATAAATCTTACTAAGTCTCTTCTCTTGTATCGAATCGCTAATAGTCTTCATTATTGCCACTTTGTATGTAGATAAGCATAATCATGCTATTTGAGGATATTATGTATTGCCCCTCTCACTGGATATATTATATATTTTTTGGCACAGTACTTGGATGGATCCATGTAGTACCTCCATCGTTTATGACTATGTAGATACGGGATTAGAAAACGCATTAAGTTGTCTTATTATAGGAGAGATTAAGGTACCGATATCTGCCAGGATTGCAGGTTTGTTCGAAAGAGCTTCTGTGGTCTTGGAACGCAAAGAACAGCTGAAGGAACACAGATGGCACTTTGTCACTGAAAGTCTGGCACTCCTTCACTTCACGCTGCACTTAGAGCGGATTGAATTATCTAATGATTTCACCTCATATAATACAAAAAGTAAACGCAAATCAAGCCAGGAAATTAAATACCTAATATTTAACTACACCAAGAGACTATTATGCAAAGACATTAAACATATACACGTGCTACATGCATGATGTGACATACTATGCCTAAGGCATTAAGTCTGCCCCTGTGCGTTTCAGTGAGAATTAAATAAATAGGTCCGGGTAACCAGTATTGATTCTTGTATATTCTTAACATTCTTAAAACAATCACTAGATTAGAAGGAGCTTGTAAGTAGTATTACTATATTAAAAACCAAGATGTAGGTATGACATATACATGATTGATGACTATGAAATTACTGTTGAAGAGTAAGCAATTTGTCGGTAAACAGCACCTCCACAAAAATAGCGCTTAAAAACACAGCGCATCTCCAATATATTTACATTACAATAGGATTTTTCTGTCCAGCTTCAGAATTTAAAGAACATACACACATAGAAATATAGAGTAGTGTATGTGCTAATATTTTGTACGCATTTCTGGTATGCCCCAAATAGCTGTGAAGGTTGAATTAAAATCGAAAATAGTTTTATATTCAGCAATGAAAATTGCTGGAATGTTTATCTAGAATTTTCAGACAAAACTTCCTTGAGTATTGATGCAGACATTTCATGATTTTTATTAAATCAATGAGTCTACGTTCCCTTGATTTGGTAGTTTGTCATGAAACATGATGGACGCTTTAGTGTTTTTGGCTTTATGCATTTTTTTCCGTTTTTTGTCCTCTTTGCTCAGGTTTAGGCTTTGTGTGATCCAGAAATGTAATTTATGTAATCGACAATAACAAAATGGTTCTGTTGTGTTGTATGAATCTTATGATAAGTAGCTTCTGTTTAATCGATTCTTGTGTCAATTTCTTCTTCGGCATGGTCTTCATTTTCTTTCATTTAAAACGCAGAAGACACAGCTGTGTCAATATTATTTTCATCTCTACAAAAAAATAACTCAACTGAATGCTCCAGTCCCTTTTCACGAGGGTTAAGAATCTCAAAAATAACGAAATGAATAATAGAAACTAAGAAAGTACCACTAGATCTGTCACGAAACTCGATCGTTAAAACATATTTAGTTGCTATGGGAGTTTTCAAGAAACGTCTAAAATAGACCGGCGGATGTGCGAACAACTCCTACGCATACACCTTTACAAATAATCTTCTATCTCCTTCTTGCGTAGAATGTTGTTGATATATCCGTTTTTGTCTTCGCACCTATGTAGGTGATCTCAAGGAGATTTAGTTCGTAAAAACGGTTTATGAATGAGTGTTAAAGTGTCGGTGTGGGTTGAGGTGATCGATTGGCATTAATTAAGTAATACTGTGACAACAGCTCATGATGGAATTAATTAACAAGTAATGTACGAACAGAAACGTTTTGTAGTAGAATTTTCGCTTAGTACTTAAATCTTTAACTTGAGACTCCAAGATTATTTTATTATTATCTTGTAACTAAAAAGGTATACATTACAAACAAAAAATAATAATATTTACAAACGGATAAAAAATAACTTATTGGAGATCAAAAATTTCATCCACATCGATATCAAAAGAGGAAAAGTGCCCAGAACGCTGAGATGATTTGTTGACCGGAGTAAAGCCCAGCCTTCTGGTCACGCGAAGAGTTGGCCAGCTGTTTGCTGATATTACGACTCGATGTGCGCTCGTACCCTATAGTTTCAACCCCAAATGGCTCAAAGATATAACTTCCGATAAGATTAGTATATTTAGGCCGTTTGAGGTGTACTGCACTTGCAGCAGCAGGAAAACTTGAGACTCTTGGAAATTATGCTCCTAAAATTGACCTCTTTCATATGTGTATGATGTTCTACGATGCCACGTAGAAATTATGTGATATGAATAAAAGAGACGATGATACAACAACCCTTAGACCCAAAAATAGTATTAAACAATCCAATGATGAACATACAGCGGTTATCTGCAATGCGAATCGCAACACTAACCCTCTGGCCACAGCTAACCGCGGCGCGAATTGCGGCGCGGTGTGAGGCGCGGCAAGCGGTGAGCGGCGAAAACAAATGGTCGAAAACCTATGAAGTGTGCCACAGCTACCGGCGTAGCGAATTGCGGTGCGACTTGCGGCGCGGTGAGAGACGCGCGGGGCGCGGCGGCTCGGGCGGCGCGTTGTGCGAGTGAAACAAATGCACTAGCGAGTATCGAGGTGGCCACAGCTCAGAGCGGCGCGCGCGGCGGCATTGGTGGACGGATTCGGTCATCGCGCGACCGAAACAAATAATTTTGTTTTTAACGCGCGTTCTTATAATTGAAAATGGATACAGAAGAATTCATTGCTGAAATACTGTGTAGACCAGCAATATGGATGTCTAAACATCCACATCATAAGTATAGGCACATAATTAAAAAAATGTGGGAAGAAATAAATCATATTACCTATTTTTTACAAGTAGGCAATTTAATTAGATAAGTATGGCATTTTAACACAATGAATTTAATTTCGTAGATATTTACGGTTTCATTGATTGATACCTACGAGTTATTTGTGTATTCATGTATGAGAATTAGGTATTAGGTATGTAGGTACTTTAGCTATAGTCTACAGATTATTGAAATAATGTTTGAATTGATAGGGCCATTTTAATAGTTCGGCCGTTCTCTAAATACGTCCACCGCTGACGCCGCCGCGGTCGCAACTAGTCGAGCTGTGACATACCACCGCAAGTCGCGCCGCCCGCCGCGCCTCCCGCCGCGCCGTGCGCCGCACCGCCTGAAGCTGTGGCCAGGCCGTAAGAAGGATCCAAATATGGAAGCTAAAATATTTCACGAAGCTTTAGATGTTTTTGCTAGATTTTCAAGTCTGAACAGACAGTCTAAAATAACAAAGAAGATAACGTTTCACAGATAAACCATTACAGCAAAACAAGCATAACATTTTTATGACTTCATTGTATACACCAGCAACAGAAAACCGGTTCTAAGATGGACGACGGACGACGCCGCGAAATCGCGATTTCCTAATCTTTTTATACTATTTTTAAAATATTTTGGGATCCACATTAGGTATGCGTTTTTTGCACATTCAGACATCCTGTGATTTATATGCTAATGTGTCTGTTAATTATAAATTCTAATATGAAGAAGCATCATTTCATTAGGTTGCATAGCATACAGTGAGATCATCACTATCTTCATCTCTGCATTGCTTTATCTTAGGTTGTTCTAATCATTGTTAATAAAATGATTGTGATAAATTGTCAATTAAACGAGACGACATAGGAAGGACGATGGAGGAATTCTACGAGGCAATCAGTGTGGATTTCGCTCAATTGTGAATCTTAGCCGATTTCTAATGCTTTAAAAAAACATTTAATAATGTTCGAAACATACGATACGATCAAGAAGGAAGGGACCTACTACTAATAATGTAGGTCCCAAAATAGTCTCTTGGGGTAACCCAATATGTTTTGTATTTAACTTAGTAGCTTAGGTGAAATTTGTTGATCTTTATGGATAAATATTATTTGTAGAATTATTATCACACTGCCCACTACAAAATAGAATTTTTTACTGATTAGCTGTTGTCCATAATTGATGTAAAGTGCACTTAAAGGCCTCAGACTATACTTTTTATGAGATGTATAATTTTTTCAGCGAAATAATTAAACTTCATTAACGACTCAAATAGGAGTTACGTCACTTAATTAAAAAGAGTCATAAATATTATGATAGAAGATAATTTACTCTGTGGCGCTTAAAAATAAAGCCAAGGTTATCAGTCAGTCTGGCCCCGCAAAAAATAAATTTAGTGCATGCAAAACATGAAAGACCGGTTTGGATAAAATATAACATTAAAATCGTGTCTACGTATTCCCTGAAGGTAGACAGAGATGGTTCCGACCGTTGGGCTGTAAGGAGTCAGCTTATCCACAGGGTAGAAAATCCAGACTCCTGGATGTCTTGTCTTTTTTATATAAACTAGTGCTTAACAGCAATCCCTTTTGATGGTAAGTAGTGATGCAATAGTTGACGGTAACGCGCACTAGTTTCTGAGGAGGCTTTTCACTCTAGCCTTGAAGACACCCAAATTATAATCGGACGGGAAGACCGTAGCAAGGAAATTGTTCCAGTCCTTCGATGTAACACGACGAGGCGATGAGATAACTTAGTCCTTACACTGAGAAATACCTATTGAGAAACTAAATAGCACTGGTCGATCTGAGGTATCAACCTATGATCCTCGCATAGCAGTTCAGCTTGCGCAAGGTAGACCCACGATTCAATATATGAATAGTTAATATCCAACTACTGGACAGGAAGCATAGAAAATATTTCATTTAAATGGTTTTTTTATCGTCTACGATCTGAAATTTTTGGTTGAATGGAATCGTTAGATGAATTTAATAAGATTCAAAAAAGAAATACATATAGTTGCTGGCATTGTCCATTGTGAATTTGTGAATGTCTGATAGAAAAATTTAATGCTAACGATAGATCACTTTTGAATTTATGTGACAGGCTTATTTATTACAATAAAGATTTAGCATTAAATAACGTTCAGTATACTCGTCGTTTATACCGCGTACATCGAAGGACTGGAACAATTTGCACGCTGCGATCTTTCTGTCCGATTATAATTTGGGTGTCTTCAAGGCTGGAGGGTCAGGGAATAGGTTCCATAATCTAGTGCACCTCACCATCAACGAATGCATTACTGCTTACATCAGGTTGGATCGCAGTCAAGTAATGTAGTTTGCATTATTTAAAACTAGCGTTCCACCCGCGGCTTCGCCCGCGTGGACTACAGTTTATTTCGCGCGGGCAGAGACCCTTGCTCAGCAGTGGAATTATAGGTAGCCTATGTGTTATTCCAGTGTCTCTTCTACCTACCTACCAAATTTGATCTAAATCCGTTCAGTAGTTTTTGCGTGAAAGGGTAACAGACAGACAGACAGAGTTACTTTCGCATTTATAATATTAGTAGGGATGATAATAAAAAGAAGAACTAGAAAGATATGGCAAGATATTATTACAAAATAAGTCTAAGTGAATGGTCAATAAAAAACGTTTAACGAATATTATCTCATACTGCCACTGCACGCATCTAATGTCATTCAATTTGAACAATCAAATTGTTCTTGTAAATTGACCTTCTGAATCTATTGAATTATTGACTTCTGTTGATTCAGTTGATTGTGTTAAGATTCTGGGTATGATTTCTGGGTCGCGTATAGTTATTGGGTTTTAACATTTTGGAATTGTTCAGTAGCAGTTCAGAGTCGGTATTTGTACTTGGTTGTTTTCAAAAGAGTTTGATAAAATATCATTAGAGATAATTATGTTTATTTTGAAAACAATACGTCGGTTTTTTCGGTAAATCAAACTAGATGAGGTCGGTGAAACTTCGAAATAAACTCAGAGATCAAAGTCTCTTTTAAAGTCCATACAGTAAACAATAGTCAAATCTGTGAGAACAATGCAGATTAGTGTATGACTGGGTGTTTAGAGAAAATAATCACACAGATTTGAGTGGACCTGTCCAGTCAGTGCAAGCATTTATCAGTATTCGTGTAGCTCAACTCAGTACTAGAAAGGAGCTCATCGATTGCGTGATGAATTTTAACATATTTTATTTCCAAGAAGGTATTTTTAAGGCAGTAAGTTCCTTAGCTGGTCTCCGGTTCTCTCTCTCCTAAAAACGGTATTTTCTAATTTACACCAATATTTTATAAAGGTAAAGTTTGTATTTTTGTTTGTAGGAGGTAATCTTTGAAACTACTGGTCCGATTGCTGAATTTTTTTCACCGATAGAAAGCTGCTTTATTCCTGAGTGACATAAGTTATATTTTATGTACGCGGGCGAAGCCGCGGGCAAAAGCTAGCACTTACTAAAGTATACTTGTTCTGTAAGTACAAACAGAACAAGCGTAAATCGCATTCCGAATTTCTTTCATTGTCTTGCCGGCAAGAAATCCAAAAATAACAAACTGTGTGTTGAAACAATTTATCCAAAATAAAACACATTTTCACTAAAGCTGTGCCAAAATTCCAAAGCGTATACTGAAAAGTAGATTTCTGGATTATAACGTCTAAAATTAAGCAGCTCCATTTAATCTAGTCTCAATAATAGCCCTTAAATCAAAAACGGTAAATAAAGTACAGACTAGAGAATTGGTCTTTCGAGACATCACTTTACTGGTCTTTAGAAAAATTCTTAAATTCCTCTTTTATGGTTTTAAGAAACCTATATTTTGCATCCCAAACTGAAAAATCTTGCGAGCTTCTCCATACGTCATCAGAATTTGTTCTTATAAGTATTTAGGTCTTTAAGTAAAGGTAGTACTAACGTTACCGACATACCGCAAAGAATTGCCAAACTTAAGTGGCAATGGGCAGGGCACATTGCTCGCAGAACAGATGGCCGTTGGGGCCGCAAGGTTCTGGAGTGGCTAACGCGTACCGGTAGGCGAAACGTTGGAAGGCCTCCAACAAGGTGGTCTGATGACCTGGTGAAGGTTGCGGGAAGCCGATGGATGCGAGACGCACAGGAACGTTCGTTGTGGCGACGCTTGGGAGAGGCCTATGTCCAACAGTGGACGTGTATCGGCTGAAATGATGATGATGAGTACTAACGTGACCAAAATAAACCATGGGAGGTGTCGAATCTAGTCCAGGCTAGTACAGAAGTATTAGATATCTTTTTGATAAGGATTCCTTACACTACTGACGTTAGATTTTTTGAAATTTGTATAATAATATGTTCTGCCGTCCAGAATTTCTTTTTAAGAGTGTTTATGTGTGTTGATTGCGTTACTTGCTGTGTGCAAGTAACGCAATCAACACAAACCATAATATCAAATATAGACCAGACTTGTGCAGAAACATGTATGATGCCTTGCTGTCGAAGTGGCGATCCTGCCACCCGATATGATTTCGATTTCAAAAATCTGCATCTACCATTTATATTTTTTTTCTTTACAGGCTTTAGGTCTTTAAGTGTAACACCAACGTGATCAAAATAAACCATAGTATCGAATCTAGACCAGACTGGTACAGACTGTAGACGTATGATGTAACTTCCTGATAAAACCACGGATATGAGCAGCCCCAGTTGGCAGCGCAGGCGCAGGTAACAGAAATAAACTAATAGTATCACTACTTATAGTCCAACACGTCATTTCGGGGAACACACATGAATTGGCATTATGTTTTTTAGTTTCTTTGTTCTTTTCGTCTTTTGAATCAGTATTTATTTATGTAATGACACCGTTTTATTTGCTTTTAGATTCTGAGTTAGTATTTGTTTTAAAATTACGACTTACATTATTATTAGATACGTCTTTGGTAGCAGGTTTGTTTTTTATCCGTGAGAGACGTGTCTGTGTTCATTGTTTAGCTTTCATGATAATATTATTAGTGACATTTGACTTTAACACTTGTATTTTTGTTGGCAGATTACATATGTTTTTAGACAAACGTCTTATTGTTTTTATTTCTCAATCATTCTGGTATTTCCAAAACTACTTTTAAAATTATAGTGTTACGAGTCAAAGACCAAAAGGGCTGTCATTAGTTTCTCGTAGTCATAACCATAATTCAACCAGCATGTAACATGTTTATCCACAGTTTCGAGAAGGCCCTGACACAAATGGTTATTTGAATCGTAACAGCAGAGCTAACTAATGTATTCCACGTACAAGACTAGACACCGAATGACCTTATGAGAATTCGAGGAAAAAACTAACGCCATATATTCGCAAGGTCATAAATATCTTTTAATGGTCCTAAGGAAAGAATACTAATGTAACTGACAGTGATGGGAATCGTGAAGCAAGTGTTGTTGAATAACAGAACTTATATTGGAGCTTATATTAGCTCCTCAATAGTGGCGATTGTGAAGCGTCGATTCCACTTCTGTTTGCAGTTCGACGAGCTATTTTCAACGGCAAATTAATCAAAGAGGAATTCGGAAAGCGCGTCAGAATCGTTCGGAGGACTGAGAGTTTCGCAGCTTTGTGCAACCACTTTAATATCATAAATATTGAACGCTTCATACTCCAAATAACTGGTATGGACTATTTATATGTGTTCTACGTCATTTCTATCAACACTTTTCATCGTAAGATACATATATATACAGTTGAAGATATTTTGAAGCTTCTTTCCAACGTTATTGAACTTCTAACATTGAATTCTGATAACAACACCCAGGAGGCCTCAAATTCTTAATGGATAGTCTGGCGCAGCATCAAATCTAGTGTTTTGGGACAATCGCCAAAAGTGTTTCCTAGAAATTCGTCAATAGGAATATTGGTTGAAATGACGGCACGATGATTTCATTTGTTTAGCTTTAGAGTCAAATGTTATGCTAATTTATTTCACCTCGTGGAGAGCAAGGACATTGAATCAACTATCATTTTGAGCTCTTATTCATGGTTAGCCAAGCCAGCTCAGATGCTCAGATACTATATAACAAACAAACATTGTCCTCATGTACAAGTCAATCTGCAAACCAGAAAAATTTAGAATGGACTTCTGTTGTCTTACCACTAAGCTTCATTTTGACTTCTTGAAACCCCAGAAATAACAGTCATGTGGACGTGAATTGCAGTGATCTATATGGAAATATGAATAAAAAAACCATATGAAATCGTTTACGCAACCAGGTAGTCCACTACAAATAGAACTCAGTGCGATTTGCAGTTTTATATACCTACTAGCATTTTCCCACAACTTCGCCCGCTTACATAAATAGCCTATGTTACTCAGGAATAACGCAGCTTTCTATCGGTAATCGGACCAGTACTTCCAGAGATTACCTCCTACAAGCAAAAAAACAAACTTTACCTCTTTATTCTACTATTCGTGTAGGTTGTGAGTGCGGTGTCCCCTGTTCAAAACATGAGCCACGCGTTGGAGTGCCTTAAGTACCCTGTATGAGTACAATCAAAATTTTAAGAGACAGAAAGAGTAGACAACGCAACTGTGTTACACTTTGTATTGCAAATGTCCGAAGGCGACGATGACTACACACCATTTAGTTAAGTTGCTTTTTTATCTCCAAAAGCTTCAAGCTGTCTCGCAAAATTTCTTTATGTTTAATTTCGCAAAGAATTTCAGCACTCACGCCTTCGTGTGCCTTCGTGCTTGCAATTGCGACACAAGTCGATTGAATTGTAAAGAATATTTCGACAATCAGTCGCGTCATTAGCGTTAAATGCATTGTGTGTGTTTGAAGCTTTTAAAAATTACATCAACACGCCACTTTCTATTCGGAGAAGACTATCTTGTAATATGTTAATTGAATCAATTTTATACTTCGGTTCAATATCACTGGTGTCCACTTCACCAGCGATTTCATTTGTTAACTGACAATGACATTTTAATAAACAGACATGTTATACACTCACAAAGCAACCGAAAAAGGTGTTTGGTAGCAGCGCGCAGCGTATGACTAGATCCGGTGCGTGACGCCTAAAGGCAAGGATCTCAATTAGGATCCTTTCGAGTCTTCAAGAGTGCGCGCTCATAGCAAATCTGTTTATTGAAATATCATTGTTAACCAACGACCGCAAAAAGGAGGAGGTTCTATGTTCGGCTAAATGTATTTTTCTTTTTTGTTATTTATACCTAGGGCAGCCCGCGAAATTCATCGAAGGAATCTGAACAAATGCCACAAATAATTGAGTATTGAGTAAATATTTGTATGTTCTCAAAGACATTAAACATATACTACCAATAAACAGGACAAAGCGAACAAAATTCTACTCCGAGACTTGTTACTAAAGTAGTAACAAGTCGCTGTCACCTGTACCTGTCAAGTCGCGTTTGTGTCCGCTATACGCACCAAAAGAAAATATTTTTTTAAAGAAATATGCCGCCGAGTTGCGCATTGCATCATTGTAAATCGTATTATTGCAAAACGACTGGACCTAACTCCAGTTTATTTTCGTAAATATTTTTCGTCTTCACTGAAGCATAGGATGACAGTTTTTCTAAGATATTTCTTCTGATGGCCTCTCTATTGTATCTATTTAATCTCTTTGTATGTTCTTCAGATTGGTGTTCCAGATGAATGTATATATGTATGGATGTAGATGAGCTCACATGTTTGTGAATGTATCCACGGTAAAAGAGTAATTCTTAGTGTAAGTATATTATAAAGTTAAACGACTTGGGAATTTTGTATAATATTTAATCATTTAAAAAATACTTATATCCGATACTTTTTATAAGGCTCTTCTATTATTAAACAATGATCAAGATCTTTTAATCAACCTTGATTATTGAACCAGTGTTGACTACATCAGATTTCATGTTGCCCTAATAATTACCCAAGTCAGTTGACTTTTTAGTATTAATTTAAAAGAAAATAAAAATAAACGTTTCGGCCTTTGCTTTTCTTTTCTTTTCCCAAAACTGGTTCACTCAAGTTCATTTCTCGTTTTCTTCAATGTTGACATTTAAAATTGACATGACATTTAAAGGTCGTATACCCAATTTATTTTGTGTTTTCTTTCTTTCGCGTTTGTGTTATCTTATTCTCTACGAGTCCAAACGTAGGAATATTTATTTATTTAAAGCTTTATGCACCAAAAACTGTACAAAGGCGGACTTAATTAATGCCTTAGGCACTGCCAGTCGACCTTAGGGTGGTGCAGAATGAACATAAACATTATTACAATACAATATTCCATACATCAATATATTCATTATAGAATATTCGCATTAGAAAATTTTCAAGCTGGTAGCTTTTAAGTAGGTACCTTAAGTCTTTCAATATTTTTCATCATCATCATCTTGCTTAGGCCTCCCCCAAGTGTCGCCACAACAAACCATCCTGTGCGTCTCCCATCCATCGGATTACCGCGACCCTCACCGGTAATCGGATCACCTTGTGTAGGAGGTCTTCCAACGCTGCATCTCAATATAATTCAACAACATTTAAAAGGTATTTAAATGACGCCATAATGACGTAAGTACTCTCACATGCGATATCCGTGCTCACATGCAAAATGGTATTATTTTCCTCAATGACATGAATGGAAACGGTGACGATGACATGGCCGCCAAGAGTACATGACACAGGAAGGTGACGTCACACGTAGACCTGCCTGTTTCTCACGTCAATGAAGACCTGGTTCTAGGAATACACAATGATGCTGTCACTGTTCAATGCCAATGGACCAGCAGATACCTAGATGACTGTATAGTATTGTTGTTTTGATTTGAGTAGGGTCTACGGGTAATGGATTTCCCATTATTGTTATAATTTTAATGATTGTCACTATTTTAACCGACTTCGAAAAGGAGGAGGTTATATGTTCGGCTGAATGTATGTTTTTTTTTTTTGTATGTATGTTCACCGATATTTCGGTCAGTTGTGGACCGATTTCGAAAATTTTTTTTTTGATTGAAAGGTTTGGCTTCGAAGTTGGTCCCATAGAAATATTGTTATGATCTTATCATGAACTTCGAAGATATGGAACAGAACTCCTCATAGAATCATAGCAGAATTGTCGTAACAAGTAAAATTGCTTTGTTTATACGTGTAGTCGATGACTGACTGAAAGAAAAGGGGGAGGGGAAAGGGGGAGGGGGTAAATTCATGTAATATAACCGTATTTGGAATTATAAGAATCGTTATGAGATGCACTCTGGCTATAAGGTAATTTATGTTTAGCTGAAGGGTAGGTACTTTTTAGTGGTGCTACCATAACTAAAAAGTGAAAAATAAAAAACTTTTTACAAAAAAAATTAAACCGACTTCAAAAAGTACAAAATAACTTTAATTTCGGAAGTCGGTGTTAAATATCGAAGAGACAAGATTAGGTATCTATTATAGAAACACCGACTTCCGAAATTAAAGTTATTTTGTACTTTTTGAAGTCGGTTTAATTTTTTTTGTAAAAAGTTTTTTATTTAAATTCAGAATCATCATAATTCAAATTAAGTCATGACCTATATATTATTAGACATTAAAATTGTGACAAATGAATCCCCTTTGACGTTTGCATCTTGCTTGACCCCCATTTTTAGTTTTAATTTGGAATATGGGTTGGCTGTTTAGTATTTTTTGTGTTGAGCTTTTTTTTTGTATTTTTAATTTTTTTATAGTATCCACTTCCTCGTTTATATTTATGCATGATGTGGTCTCCTGTAACTGAAGGAGCACATGTTAAAGGACTCCATGCCTAATGATTTCTGACTTAAGCTATTAATAGAGTGAAACAAGTCTAACGAATACTAAAAAATACGTAGTAAAACAAGAATGTAAAAAAAGAATTGAAAAAAAAAGTTCTAAACATATAATTTGGCGCCAAAGATCCGCCATTTTTTTTTTAGTTTTGATGTAACCAGTGTCACTCTCACAAAGCAAGAAGAATCTAACGACACCTGTCAAGCAAAAATGCAACAAGCCGTTTAGGCACTCGAAAAACATAACCCTCATTCTAATTCAGAGGGTTTTTTTTTTAAGATGGGAAATCATCGAATGACTTCTTTCGGTCTTGGGCGGAGCGAGAGGATGTGTCAGACTTTTGCTGACTAAAACTCACTTCTGTTCCTTCTTTTCCTTTCACAAGCAAACCCTTGGCCCCAGTAGGCTTCGACCGTGCTGGGCTCCTACGGTTTGCTGGCATCTCCTTGAGGCGCGCGTGGGACAGTGTATGCGTCGTCGCGCGTCGACGTCTTGGACTCGGTCCGGACCGTTACCAAGCGGTCGGACGGCGAGCTACTCATTGGTTTTCGTCCGCAAGCCCGCGCCTACGGTGACCGGATCCAGGAGGCTGGGGCGTGAGGACATGACTCCAGTAGGTGTTTTTACAATATTTATCTTCTGTTGTCTTACGATAATTGCCGAATTTCACACGAGTGATACCACAGACAGAGGCTTTAAAAACAATAAGGTCAACTATGTTCGTTTGATTCGCATTAAAATTCTTCCCCAAAGCATATTTCCGTTATTTTCAAACTAAAGTATTACAAATTCCGGTTAATACCTCAATCCTCGTATGATCCATGTCGATGGCTGGCAGTGGACCAGTGCCAAGTTTTAATATTAGCGGCCTGGTTAGCTGATGTCATCGCCATTGCAGTGTTTACATACGGAATCGGTAACATATTGTTTTTGTGGCTCTCTTGATTAGCGGGGGCTTGAGAAATGGGGGAATTGAGGACGTCCACTTTGGGTGCAGTTTGGGAAAGCACTGGCTTTTGTTTTGTAAATTAGCGAGATTTTGGTGGTGAGAATGTGGAGATTGGCTCGCTTTAATGGTTAATTATTTATAGAGGTTTCCGATAGGTGTAGTCAGTCCAACTGTCAAAATAGGTTGTTATTTTTGCAGTTTTTCGTTATAGTAATTTTAATTATTTTATTTTATTGGTTTATGGACCTCTAAGTACTTCCTTAAATCAATTCAGTGTTTTCGGTTTATTTCAAATATAGATTTTCTGATCTTGCTGTTAAATTGTTCTGCTTGCTTGAGATATTTTTTCTTACTGTACTTTCACACCTGGTTTATATTTGTGATTGTGAACCCTGTATTCGCTTCCGAATAAATAATCCGATAAATGGAATATACTTATCGTTTTTATCTAGAATTTCTATTTACAATTTGTAATGTCCCACGGAGTTTTAGGTAAAAAATTACGCTTATTTATTAGTCTAGCCTGGAAAGTGGAAGGAAAAAGGCCTCGCGGGCGCAGCCCAATACGTGGTCCGACCAGATCCGCACCGCTCTTGACTCTACGATGTACAATGCCCTTCACATCGCCAGAGACAGGAACAGATGGAAAGAGATCGTAAGGGTTAAAGTGATGAAGCAGGGAGGTCACGACCCTCAGCATTGAGGAATACGACGCAAGGAGGAGGATGCCAACCCTAAAGCCCATCAATTGATTTTTTCTTGAACATCATTTGGTCAAAACTTCTTTATCAAAAGGCAAAATTTTGCACCAAAGTTTACCTTTTACTACATTAAAAGAAAGAAAGAAAAGGGAGTTAGTGATAGTTGGGCGGGTGACAGAACAGAATGGAAGAAAAAAACGTGTTGCGCCGACCCCAAGTAATATGGGATAAGGGCAGGAAGAAGAAGAAGAAGTTACCTCTTACTAGGTACATAGGTAAATACCCAACATACTACACACAGTAGGTAAACATAACAGAAACGAAAAGAAACATCTGTGGTGACATGAATGACAAACTCTGAGTCACAACCTTTGCGGTTACAGCTATCGAAGGCTGCATGAATCTTAAATTATGACAAAAACATATTATTCTCACAAAATAAAAATAAACAATTTCTGCATCAGTGGCGTGGCGTAACTATACCACCTGAGGCCCGTGGAAAAATCATCGGTTGGGGCCCTCGGAAAATTGACAACTTTTTAATTTAATTTAGACAAATCACTGAAGTATAGGCATAAATTAATATTCTTTATTAATAATAAATTGGCAAGTTCTCTCATACATGAGGACTTTTATATTTCGTCTCTGGAGATGGGATTCCCAGTGACATATCTCTGAGGTGGAAAGGCTGACAACAATACCACGGGAAATGGATCCTTTTATTATTATTTAATGCATTTAGTAAATCTTAATAATTTACTTAAATTAATATACAATAATTCTTCTAAGCTCAAGGCCTCTAGGATCGGGGGCCCCACCGGGCCAGGGGCCCGTGGCATTATACCAGCATTGCCACCCTATAGTTACGCCACTGTTCTGCATAAACAAATCCGAGACTGCGATGATCTTACGCTGACGCACTCGATGCGGTTTCCAATACGTTCTCACACCACGTTTTGTAATTCACCAAAATAGCCAGTGAGCAATCTGAGATTGTGTAAATGAGAACAAGGCTCTTAGGATCCTGGAATTATGACCGAAGATTGAATATTGTTGTTAATTTAACTTAATGTTTATTGTTATTTTCGCTAAATATTCCATGATTGATTGCCAGAAAACTGTGAGTCAATTTTAATTAAAATAGACGTGATTTTCTGGTCAAGAAACACATACACGATACAAAACGCAATACAAGGAATAAAGGGCCAAGGTTCTGCTTCTAAAAGGAAGACTCGGCCCCGATACGAAAGGCAACAAAAGACTGGGTTTTTATTCAGTAAAAGTCTGAGACAATCTCCCACTCCGCCCAAGAGTGGGGAATGTCATTGGATGATTATCCCACCTAAAAAAACACACAAGGAACGCCTGACCTTGCTTTCAAACCCACTAGTTGCTGAACTGATGGAAACCATCACCTTCTATAAGTTGGACGAGCAGCTCTGGCCGCTCCCCCATAACTCCATTTGTGTTAAAAACTAATTCGCTTACACCACTTACACTCTGACGACAAAATAGAGAGATAGGTAAAAATATAACCTTTATTGAAAAATGTTTCATTTACTTACTTATAAAATCGTTATGTTTAAATAAACAGTTCTGTAAGTGACCTTGAGATAAATATGTTAAATGACCCTGAAAATTTAACGATGCTTTTAGCTAAACACATAAACTGAGTTTTGTTGGAACAGAACAATTGTATGTTTTAAACATTGGCTGGAGTTCTGAAATCAAAACGTATCCTCCTCCTCCTGGAGTTAAACCTATTCCTCTTTACTGAGGGTCGTGAAGTTCCCGGTGGTTTAGGTTCCTACTGATATTGTCTCGCCATCTGTGATGGTTCAGATTATTCCTTGAGAGCCCTGATCTCCGAGAGCCACACAATGGAGGCACCCGATTTGTTTTATCTTGATAAACTCAAATAAAAGTCTGTTTAGCTTAAAAGTACCATCAGCAGAAGATGTTCTTGGTATCAGAAAGTGCGACCTGCAATTTGGTGTCCAGTGTGGAGCGGACCTGATCTGCCCATCTTTTTGAGCTGCGGCCCCTTGGTTGTTTGCCATCAACCATGTCAATTACGATGAGCTGTTCAAGGGCCATATATTTAAACAAATGATAAATGATATTTATTTTGTAAGAAGATTTACAAAAAAACACTTTTACAAGTCAATTTTTTCGTCAGTTTAAAATAGATAAAGCCGGGCATTGTTTCCGAGCTGACTACCCTGAGAAGAAATAAGTGCCGTAGCCAACACAGAGGGCAAAATCTTTTTTAAAGTCCATACAGCAAACATATAGTGATCAAAACATATGAGAACCATGTAGATTGGTGTCCGAGATGGTCTTTTGAGGAAAAACACCATATAGATTTGAATGGACCTGTTCTGTGAGACTGTCAAACTGCTGACCCTGCTAGGCCGCTAACATCTCCTTGAGGAATTTATGATAATAAAGAACTCTTCTAATTTATCAGTAATTTACCTATTATACAAAAAGTCATATATTTTTTAAAAGATATTACAAAACTCTTAAAAAAAAATGCAAATGTCGCTTAGGACGTTCTTCCTCAAAAGGTTTTAAGGCTCCTGGGTAATGATTTGGAAATTATTAAAAACTAGCTGCTCCCAGCGGCTTCGCCAGCGTGATAGCAGTAAATTATCCCAAGGTAACATACTTCCGGGATAAAAAGTATCCTATGTCCTATTTCAGGACATGGTCTATCCGTGTACTAAGTTTCATTAAAATCGGTTTTGCTATTTAGGCGTGAAGACGTAACAAACAAACTCACTTTCGCTTTTATAATATTAGTAAGGATTGTTCATGATCACTCAACACAAGTAGTAGGTACGTTGATATTATATAGGCAAATAATTACAATGAAAATCAGGTTTCAATCATTAAGATTAAATTGGTTTAGACGATTCATTCATACAACTGACTGATTGACTAATAAATCTGTCATTCAAATGGCCAAGTAAAAACCCCAGTGATCAATTATTTTTATGACTACCATATTCTAAGTAGACCTGCCTATTAAAAACATGTTTTACTACGTGACTACAACCATGTTCAACTATATCTTGAGGCCATCTCGAACGGCGAACCATGGGTAGCTCGCTGTCCGACCGTCCGGTAAGTGTCCGGACCGAGCCGAAGACGTCGACGGTGCGCACTGTTCCGGCGCGCCCAGCTGGGTCAAAGTCTACTGGGGCCAGGGTTATCCGAAAGGTCGATCCCCGGTATGAAAAGGCTAGAAGGATCGGGGTGGGTTTTTAGTCAGTAAGAGTCTGACACTATCTCCCGCTCCACTCAAGAGCGGGGGTTGTCATAAGATGATTTTTGCCCACCGTAAAAAAAGAACATCTCGAAAATTTACTAAAAAAGTTTGAAATTCCAAAAAAAATTGAATTCCGCAGTTAGCTGATGAATTGACCTCGAATATAGTATTATTAAATAAAATGACAACAACCAACCATTATATTCGTATAATGTGTATTTAATTGACGTAAGGTAAGACAGCAGCTAATGTTGAAACGACATTCGATAGCCAATTATTCTTGCTGTCAGAATCAGTCGGAATGTCCGAAAGAGTTTTTTTTTTTAAATATAATGTATAGGCTCACGTTTGACCACTATCTCACCTGATGGTAAGCGATGATGTGGCCGACCATGGAACACGCTTGCCTAGAAGCATTCTATTCGCTCTCGACTTAAAGACCCCTAGGTTATAGCCATCAGGAAACACAGACTCCGGCAGGGAATTCCAATCCTTAGCTGCTGTACGCATAATGAATGTATTCCTAAAACGCTTTGTACGTATTGGTGGGATGTATGGATGTCCACCATGTACCGGTGGCGCAACGCCGTACGTCTTGTGGTCCGATGATAGAACGGACTTGGTGGAATTAAATTGTGCAACTCCAGTGCACACTCCCTGAAATGCAAACTATAGAAAACGGACATGTAACCATGACCCTGGAACGCAAAGGGTAACTGATGAAACACTGTTGTTTTTAATCAGTAAAAGCCTGACACACTCTTCCGCTCCACTGGTCTACTAAATTTCTCATCTATTCCACCCATAGATTCCAGCAAACAAGTGTGATAAAATGCGTCTTCATTGAGTGTTGTTTTAAAATTACTCCACAGGTAGAATCTGTCTGCGTAGAGCCTGAATGGACTTTCAGAAATGAAAAGAAACCAGGGTCATATTTGGTCAATCACAACATAATCGTCACTTTGAGTTTGTTAAAAAGTACCCACGCAATAGAACCTTAAGCTATCATAAAAATCATATATCGTATGATTTACAAGGAAAAACATGCGTGTAGGTGTCAATATAAATATGGCCTTACACACCTAAGGATCTGCCCACCTTGTCCAAACAGCTGTCGTCGTGGGGGCGACAGGAAACGTAGTAATAAAACAACATAGACCTACATCATAGAGAAGTTGGTATGGAGTTTCTTGCAGGTTCTTCTCCATATAGATCTACGCTTTGGAACGTGCAATTTAGTTTGGACTGACCGACATTTGACTGTTTAAAAGTGCCTGCAAATGTTCTGTTTGAAATAAATGATTTTGATGTCTCATTTTTATGGAAGGACGTAAACCTAGAAAGATGAAAGTTATGGTTTCGAAAATTAAGAAAAATCCAAGGACTTAATCGCCCAGGAGTGAGCTGGTTCCATTACGATGATATTCTTCGAAGAGTTACTCATCCAATAAGGACCCAACCCCGGCGACGGCTCTTAGAAATATCAGCAATATTGAAGGGCCTCAGTAGAGCCAATGCCTGCTGGAAGGGCTGCGGAAACAGTTCAAAGAGTGACTTAGGCCTTACAATGGAAAGAGCAACCGAAGGATACAGGTGGGTCTTAGTCAGTAAAACTCTAACCCGCCTCTCAGTCTACCTTGGAATGGGAGAAGACATTTGATGATTTCGAAGGTCAAAAAAAAAACCGGTAGAAATCCCCTTAGAGCTAGGGATTGACAGTTTGACAGTTCAATTCAAGGTCATGTTACCAGTTTTGACGGTGAATTTTTCGCAGAATCACACTAAATACAGAAGCTGAAGAACGGTGAAGGAACATCGTGAGGAAACCGGCATGTCCTAGAACCAAAAATTCTAAGACATGTGACATCCACCAACCCGCGCTGGGCCCGCGTGGTGGAATACGGGCCCACTCTCTCCTAGAGGGGAGGCCTGAGTCCCAGCAGTGAAAACATTAAAAAAGGCTGATGATGATGATGAAGATGACAGAAGCTGTCTAAAGAAAGGGAAGAAAGAGTCCTATACCATGTTAAATTCTGGTATTTGCGGCATCAAGGAGTGACGTCCAAAGTCGTGACTTCGCTAATGAATGGCTTCACTAATCACTACTTATGGAGATTAATGACCCTGATGCAAGTGGCCGATGCTCGTTAAAATATGGTAATGATGGAATATAAGCAGCTGGTTGGTGTGATGACGCCTGCTAGACCGACGTCCATTAGCAGACGACACCTTTTTAAACTGAAATGATATTGTACTTGTACCTATTTACAAGCTTTTATTTAGTTTCACCTTTCCCGATGTTTGTCTGTCATCAAATCTTGCAAATTAAATTTGACCCACGTACCGATTGAGCTGAAATTTTGCATGCATGTGTAAATGAAATGACAATGCAAAATTATTATGACAAGGAGCTGATCTGATGATGGAACCAGGAGGTGGCTATAGGAACTTGGTAGTTATACAACACAACCCCATCCAGTTTGGGCTCGTATGATTCGTCTTGACGAGTATTAATTATATAGGTATACCACGCTATAAAAGCTTGCTATGAAAAAATGATTTTCAATAAAAGCTTGTTATTTATTAAGTTCTTCAACGTTATATAGGCAATGGGAATAAGTCAATCATAGCCATATGATAAAACATTTGATTTGAACTCAGAAAATTAATAATCCTACTAATATTATAAATGCAAAAGTTTGTATGTATGGATGGATGTTTGTTACTCTTTCACGCAAAAACTACTGAACGGATCTCGATGAAACTTGGTAGGTACACGAGTAGACCATATCCCAGAATAACACATAGGATACTTTTTATCCTGGGATTATGTACGCGGGTGAAGCCGCGGGTAAAAGCTAGTATCACATAAAAATTTATTACAAAAAAATAACCTATATTTATTTTTAAAATAACACACTTCAAACGCCACTGGGAACACCTGTACTACCTGTGTGTGTAACTAATGGCCTCTGTTTACGCCTATAAAAACTTCAAGTGTGATGTTCTTAGGTCTACGAGTATCAAGCCTCTTATGTGACCTCAGTAACCCTGAGAGAAATCAGGTTCTTGTTGTAAGATGCTATCAGTATAGAAGGGCTTGGTTCTTGCTTGCTAGGTCCGCTCGGTCGTTTCTGATACTGATCTTCTAGACACCTTCTGCTCATTTGTCATCTATGGAAATGCCTGACATATTGTGTAACAATTGTTTTTAACCGACTTCTAAAAAAGGAGGAGGTTCTCAATTCGGATGTTTGTATGTTTTTTTTTTATGTTTGTTCGCGCATAACTTCGTCGCTTGCCAACCGATTTGAAAAATTTGCGGGAAAGTTGCGGGAAACCGATGGATCCGAGACGCACAGGATCGTTCGTTGTGGCGACACTTGGGGGAGGCCTAAGTGGACGTATATCGGCTGAAATGATGATGATGATGAAACAATATTATAATAATGAATTTTAAAAAATCACATAGTTTTTATTTTCTTGGTTTTTTTTTATGTTGTGATATTTTGTGTTGCTTGCTCCGAATAAATGTTATTCTATTCTATTCTATTCTTATTCTATCACCTGATGATAAGCGATGATGTGGTCGACGATGGAGCACGCTTGCCTAGAAGTACTGAAGTAACCTATTCACTCTTGACTGAAAGACTCCTGCGTTAACGTAAAAACAACTGACAATCAACGCACAGAAGACTGGCAGCAATGAATGGCAATGCTAATTCTTTGGGCAAAGATCGATAGCCAGCCTTCTGATCACGCCTCCTTCTTATATCTATGTGGATCACGCAGTGTCGAAATATCGATCATTCGGCTAGATACATCCTCGAAAATTTGAAAATATAATGCTGTTTTCAATACCCAGACAGTTTAAAATTCATCTTTATGTAAATACATAACAATAAAATTGTCGTAAGTGGGTATATAAACGGAGATAAACAACGCTTATAAAAGTGTGTTTTTTTATTACTTAGCTACCAATAAAAACGAGAGTTTAGAATAAATTCAACAGGTACTTAAGTTTATTTAAAAACCAGTTTTGTACGTATAAATACTACGTACGTACCTAGATGAGCAACAATATATTATTTTTCAATACACTTAATCGAAAACCCGCCGCTTTTAGGCACGCAATACACTGTTTTCCACACTAGTGCAGAAAAGTACGCGTGCTCTCCTCTGCCACAATATTATTGCATTAATCGTATTAGGTTGGGCGCGAGACCTCCATTGATTTACTTCTTCGTAGGTAAGAGTATCAAAAAAAGTCGTTAAAATGCACTATTACTAGGGTGGCCCAGTGATACCTACTGCCGTCCACTAACTAAAAGGCAGCTAAGTGCAAAAAGTATTTTTCGAGAAAACACAAAAATTGGGAATTGATGTCTCTTGAAAAGTATGCTATCTAGGAACAAGGTTACAAGTTATATATGTAGGCATAGTCTTTGTGCACAATATGTGATATATTTTATTCATTTATATTAATCATATTTTATTTAAATTCATTTTCTAACTTTTAGCTAAGCAATTAAAACACAGACATTGTGATTTAATGTTCTGTATCTCAAAAACTATCAATCATAGAAAAATGAGTCTTAGACCAAAAGATAGAGCATCGAAAGTTGTATAAGACTACATTAAAAAGTGAAAAACGACCAACTGTGGCTTAACGGCCTTTTAGTTAGTGGACGGCAGCCTATTGGTCCCAGTTTACAAGTGGTCGGCCATGGGTTCAAGCCCTAAGCGGATTATTTTGAATAATTTATTTTATCACTGGTTTGTCTTAGTACCAAAAAGTAAAACATAAGCAGTGATATCCACCAAGCAGTCACTGGGCTCGTGTGCTGGATTACGCCCCGTTCCCTCTCCTAGGGGGAGTGCCTGAGTCCCAGCAGTGGGAACAATAGAAGACTGATTATGCTATGCTTATGCTAATAAATCTTATTGATTAAAATTCCATCAATAACAGTCATTTAATCCGATCCAAACGTCGCTAAGTCAATGTTGCAAAAATCGCATCATAATCGGTCTATCAGTTTTAAAGAAATTAAATACATCTCTAATGTTTTGTAATACTTTTTTAGTAGTAGCTACGCAAAAACTAGAAAAAAAAAATAACACATTCGATTTTCAAATGTGAGAAAATGGACTAAAATAAATAGCACAAGTCTATGGTACAATACTGTTAGAAAGTTTTATCTTAAACCAATGCATCTCACATTATTTTGCTCTTGAAAGTTAGCCGCGGGCAACTTAGATCGCACATAGTTACCTAGACGACTTAGCTAGGACCTGCCTTACGCCATATTTGCCAAGATAACGGCTATACACAGCCTTAAAAGGCTATACAAGTAAACTAGAAGAAAAATCGAGCACCTTTACAATGCCTACATGAATTTTCCGAAGGTTCATATCGCATAAAAATGTAAAAATAAAATAATCACTCACCTATTGTTAAAAAATAAATTCACAAGCACTACACTTCACTAATATTCACAGAGAACTTCAAATAACACTAGCACACAATAACAACGATAATTAAATTACGATAGATTTTATTTTTTTCGTTTTTAATTCGTCAGTTCGTTTTCAAACTGCGCGAGAATGCGTTCGCGCGCGGAATGAAGTTGCGCGCGCACTTGTTGAACGACGCGCGGGAAAAGTTGAACGGAAATATCAAGTATCGAGTGAAGTACGCCCACGTCACGACTGGCTAACTTCGCGTTATTGAATATTGAATCGGGATTCGGGAATGATAAGGATAATTGAAAAGAACCGGGATAAGAATCATCTCCTTAGCTTGTTTCCAACTAGCTTGGAATCGGCTTCTAATATAACCAGATGCGGCTGAATACCTGTGTTTTACAGGCAACACAATACACCTTCGATAGACTAATGACCAGACTTTCTTCATCTTGCGTTTATTTACCTGTAACCACTGTCTAAGACCAAATACTTTACGTGCTTTCCTAGGCAAGGGGTGTCGGTAAAATGTCATAAATATGATTTGAAAAATTCACCACGGTACTTGCGGGGTTTCGAACCCGCAACCTCTTACATGAGAGGCGAGTGAATTAACCAATGGGCCATCACGGCACGAAAATAACGTAGGACATAAAATGTTATTTCTGTTTACGACGTGTTAGTATAGATGGCGCTGATACAAGAGTCGCTAGTCACAATTTATTTAGTATGTTAGTCAACTATCTGTCTAGTTCGTTACTATATAGTACCGCTAGAGGACGCTTTATCTAATTGTGTAAAAGTAAGTTTTATGTAGGTATTTCTTTTGAAAAATATTCTACATCACAAAAATGAAGATCAGAATAATGAAAAGAATTTTATTTGAACAGAATAAATAATGTCGTAATATATTCAAACCAACATCTTTAAGTAAGCATGGAGTGAGTGGCGTCTCAGTAGGCACAAGGCTTATTTTTCAAAACGGTAAAGAAAACCAAGTCGCGACAAGTGGAGCGAAACACCAAATTTATTATTAGACAAAAAAAAAGTTTATTTAAATGCACATTATATACATATTTTAATTCATGAATCCCCAAGCGACCACCGGTGGCCGCGCATCCTATTGTCTTACTATTGTGTCTCTAATTGACGGTATCTGAAGGGTTAATTATGAGGCAATTCAAGATAATTTCAATCCAAAGAGTGTCAGACTTTTACTGACTAAAAAACCCACAGAAGGCTTCGACCTTACTGGGGCCCTACGAGGTGGTTACTGATAACTCCTTGAGGCGCGCGTGGAACACTAGGTATGCGCCGCCGACGACTTGGGCTCCGTCCGGACAGTTAGCGGACGGTCGGACGGCGAGCTACCCATTGCTCGCCGACCGCAAGCCTGCGCCTACGGTACTCTTCGCTCCGGACTCCGAACCATAGCCTGTACCATAGCCAATTTCAATCCATTGCCGCCAACTCTAGAATTGATTTTATTTTTGTTTGTTTCTAATTGATTTTATTTTTAAATTAGCATTAGTATTGAAAAGCTCTAAAAAAGCAGTCCATTCCAATAGAATTTGAACGTTACTCAGAGTTATAAAGAGTGGGGTTTCTATAATTTGATACTTAATTACTTATCTCAAATTCCAAAATCAAATTCATGTAAAATTCCTTTCTTTTTAACCCTAGATAGCTAACCTTCTTGTGTACCCTATTTAAGCTAACCATCCGTCGATACGACGGGTATTTGAAAAACTATTTTTTACCATGAAATGTAAACTTATTCATCCTGTTGTTTCTATTGAAAGTTAATGCATAGGTTTAGCAATAAAAATACGTTATCCAAATTGACCTTGTTTATTTACTTTTATCAATACAGTAACTTTTCAAAGTACTTAAAAAAAAGGATCATTTTATAATTAAAAACTTTAACACGCAAAATCAATAAAAAAAATATAACAACGTTCAGTCTAATTGTATTTATATGGCACTTAGGAACATAATGAGTAATTATAATATAAAAATAATTATTTTTCTTTGGCACATGTGACCCAAAAGTCAACTTTATGTTCACCACATATCGCTACCTTACAATCGCAAACACTTTTAGTCATCCGCTTATTTTTATAGTGGCACTTCCCACACGTCTTTATTTTGCGATTTTCTTCTCCTTAAGAAGTTGATGACTCTTCTTCTTCAAGAGAAGCTTGGCCTGATGACTGTCTTGACTGATAGTTAGTGGCTGCAATGAAGAAAGATGAAGAACGCTCCTGATTTTTTCTTTGACTTGCGTTGGCATCGTTGTTTTAGCCAGCCTTGTCTTTTGTTTTTTGTTGAATTGAAAATGAAGTGTTTTCATAAAATTCCTCCGTGGAACTACTTTTTGCCCTGCCGTTAAGCAGCCTTGAAGCCTTGAAGTACGCACGATGTTCCTCGCCGAGGTTCTACTTGAAGTGTTCCCTTTACTCGTAGACCAAACGTACCGATTTTTACCTTGTATGTTTCTTTGAGGTAGTTGTATGATACAGTTTTGTGAGGTTTCTGGAGGGGCAGTATCTGAGCTACTTGACATAACTCGTTCCATGGTTATCGGCAAGTCATGTGGCGGACTTACATTTCTTTCTTCGGTATCCGATGGTTCATAATTTTCATGACTTTGGACATCATCTTCAACCACAAAGTCTTCGGTCTCACTGGCAGAACCATCATTAACAACATCGTCACTAAGCTCTTGGTTTTGTAGGTGTAATATTCTATCTTCATTTAGTGAAGACATGGTTACTACAATCTAAAAAGAAACACAACACACGTCAAAAATATAAATGCACACTAATTAAAAAGCTAACGGTAAAGCTAACCATCCGTCGGAAAGACGGGTAAAAGTTACGTATCTCAAAAACTGCGGTACTTACCAGTTTGATGCGTACGCCACTGCAACGAACTCACCGGCGACTGAGTTGACTAAAAGAGCCAAAGCGCTCGGACACGTCGTTAAAAAGAGACAGCGATATTTCTTTGCGCTACCCGTCGTTTCGACGGAGGTTAGCTATCTAGGGTTAATAATTCCAATTTTTTTTTAAATCTCTTTTCATCTTTTTTTTTCAGCCCCTGTTTTTCTACTCCTTGGTTACCTACTTGTTTCCAGACTAGCAGTCCTATAAATAATTAATAATTAATTCCATACTACGAGTAATATGAGAAATGGGAAAGTGTGTGTGTCTGTTTGTCCGTCTTTCACGGCAAAACGGAGTGATAAATTGACGTGATTTTTTAAGTGGAGATAGTTGAAAAGATGGAGAGTGACATACGCTACTTTTTGTCTCTTTCTAACCCCGCACTTCCCAGGGGTACCGTGTTACCCTGAATTTAACGCAAGCGAAGCCACGGGCAAAAGCTAGTACAGTTATACCTACCATAAAACTGTCTTAACGATGATGGAAAACATCGTGAGGAAATCGATATGACCTACATACAGGTCATGAACTGGTCATGAGGTGACATATAACCTCCACCAACTATCACTGGGCCCGCGTCATGGATTACTGCCCTTTCCCTCTCCTAGATAGAAGGCTTGAGTCCTGAGTCCCAACAATGGGAACATTATAAGGCTATAATTATGCGATTATGCTGTCTATTCTATATTTTGTATTTCCACAAGGATTTATCATGGTTCTTTTAGACACTGGTATCTCAATTTATTTAAGGTTGGCTAAACATGTCTCCTTTTACCGTAGGTCTATGATATGATATTTGGTTTCCATCTCAAAAGTCACTCTCTCTCTGGCCGTCGCCCCGTGTCCTTGTGGGGGTGATCGGCGGCGGCGATCTCTCACACCGGGCCTTGGTACAGGCCATGGTCCGGAGCGAGGAGGAGCGGCAGGTCAGGTGGTCGCCTCCTTCTGCGAAGCAGTAATGCTTTTTTTTTCCGGCCACCGTAGGCGCAAGCTTGCGGACGGCGAGCAATGGGTAGCCCGCTATCGGATCGTCCGGTAACTGTCCGGACCACCTGGGTCAAAGCCTATCTTGGCCAGGGTTTCGAAAGAACGAAAGAAAGCTCAACGCCGGTACGAAAGACAACGAAGGAACAGGAGCGGGTCTTTAGTCAGTAAAAGTCTGACACTATCTCCCGCTCCGCCCAAGAGCGGGGGATGTCAATAGACGATTTGCCCACTGGAAAAAAACACCTCTCTGGCCATATCATCACACAGTCTATTCTTTACTGTGGTCTTCCTTCTCCTCATGTTATAGGTTTAATCAGCTACGGCCTGTTGTATTGCTCGAAAGAGTTACTTTGGCTGTAGACCACAAAGGGAAACTGAAAAGACACGGTTTCCTTATCGACTGACTTTTTGTTACGTTTGTTATTTAGCTATAATTATGCGTCTAATTCACGTAAATAAAATGTTTTTCTTTCTTTCTTTCTTTTTTTCTTCCTTTTAGTTACTTAGTAAAATTGTAACATTCCCTCTCGCTCCACTAATAGGTAGCGAAAGAAGTTATTCTATTTACATAATAAAAAAAAGGTATAGTTAGCCGTCTGCTTTGAAATTTAAATTAAGAAGAAAAACAAAAAACAATGGCCAGTTACCTATATGTAACAGGCACAGCAAAAAATTATGTCATCTTTGAAAATATCTAGCTAAGCCAGGCACATAACCACAAAGTACCTAAATGATTAATTTATGATGAATAAGTTTCTGTTCATCCTTATAAAATAGGTCATTGTTAATTTTAAAATAAGAACTTCTCAATAACTTGATTCACTTGTTTATGCAATTAAGACCTTGATGATAAGCAGGTTTTACAGAATTCTGAACTTATCTACCAACTTAGGCAGGTACCTACCTATCTAGGTTTTTCTAAGTAAAAAGACATAGGTAACAATTCGAATTTACCTAGAATGCCTAGTAATTTTGCCGCAGTATGGTAATGAGTCAATATTAGGTAGGTACCTACCCTGAAAATTTCAGCCGTGCGTGCTTGAAGGAACAAAATGTATTGATCGCAGTTTGCCTGTACAAACTAATAATAGAAAAAAAAAGGTTGAACATCGCTCCAAAGCGACAATGCTATATGGACATGCTTTGCTTGTGTGAGTAGGAAATCCGCTCGGCTGTATTTTACAACAAATAACGTAAAATATTAGCTTTTAGCACCGAAATTTTAAGAAAATCTATTCGTTTTGACAAAATAGAAGTATTGCTTGAACAATTTTTGCCTTGAATACCGCAATTGTTGGTAAAAACGGTCCAGACTGTATTGCACACAAAAACAACATTTTTCTTTGTGTGCGAGTCGCCGGCTGAACACATTCAAAGCGAGAAAATAACGATCTTTTTAGTGTTGTAGCTTGACATCCACATTTATCGATACTCGATCATTATTTTTAACCGACTTCAAAAAGGACGAGGTTTATGATTCAAGTAAAAGTCTTTTTGTGTTTTCATCAATTTGAGTGATTCGTTTTTTGTTCGGATGTAAGAGCATTGCGGCCATGGAGTAAATCTTACAGTGGCTACTTGGCTTATGGTATTTTGTAGTACATACTTATCGCCATGGGCAAGTTAAGGGCCTGGTAGATAAATAAACACCATTTTACTTAGTACATTACTAAAATGTTATCCATCTTCTCTCTTTCACAACAGATTAGAAACGGAAGCAAAGTAATTCACTTTACACCATACTGCTTTCTGCTGAACTGGACCTATTTGGCGGAGCCGTGAGACACAATGTGTATGTATTTGTAGCGACATCTATGACGCCACATAAGAACTACGAAGAAAATACGAAATCCTGCATCGCGCAATCAAAGTTCTTCGCGCGATTTGAACATATACGACAGCCCGACATCAACTATCGGGCAGTCGCCCAGCAGACCATAACATCCTATCTGGTCGGAGGATCCTCCCTTTTCAAAAAGAGGTATGTGGGGCTTTACTCTCTGTCCCGCATACCTCCAAATATTTTAAGTTTGAATAGTTTTTATAATGGTTATTTCATTGTGTGTACTTATGTGCCAAATAAACGTGTTTTCTTTCTTTCTTTTCTTTCTTTCTTTCAGCAGAGTTGATTATTCCATTAATTACTTATTTTAGTTAACTTTGTCCTGAAAAGTGACGAAGAAGCAGTAGAAGTCTTCAACCCGTAATTTATGCGGATTTTCAATCTGTCTCTCTTTTAATTTTTTTATCGTATGCATTAAATTTGCAATAAATTTTGACTTTAGCAGTTGGTGGCCTACTGGGAACATTGCAGCGTTACAAGATTGTACATGTTAAGAGGTTAGGAAGTGAGCTATTTAGATTATTCTACTAAGTTTTTTTAAATGTTATTGTTTGATATGGTCGACTTTTAGAAACCAATGTGGGTTCTTCTTCTTCCGTCCCTGTTCCCGTTATCTGGGGTCGGGTCTCCTTGCTCTATGGCACCAGGTTGATCTGTCCTGGGTTGTCGGTTTTGGCAATTGGGCTTAAGGTCTCTTTCGATGTTTGACCACCAGGTTGATGGCGGGCAGCCTCTACCTCTTCTTTGTTCTGGCAAGCCTAATGCGATTTTTACCACATGGTCTTCGTCCCGTCTCATGATATGGCCATACCATCTAAGGTGACTTTCCGTCATTTTATGTGTGATTGGTGTGACTTTAAAGCTACCTCGTATGTATTCATGGTTTAATATAAGAAATCATTTCACCCTACTGATCTAATCCAAGTTTTTCTCAATCTTATCTTTTGTTCCTATTCTTACATCCAAAACCTTTTTAAATAACCAACATTTATTATTTTTCACAACTTTCACACTACGCCAATTAGTCCCAAACTAAGCAGAGCTTGTGGTATCAGTTGTAGACAACTGATAAGCATACTTATCATATAAAGATATTATAGATAAATAACACCCAGGCACAGAACAAATGTTAAAACAATGTTAAAGTACACAATCCATCGTAAACTTTGTTGCGATTTTGTGAATCAAATAATGCAAGTCATTGACTGCGTATCAGACGCTAAACAGATCAGCTATAAATAGCGAGGACTGTTTATTTCTAAATGCAACTACGCAATCAATTTCACGTCGTATTGATTCGTAATAAAAACAAATAAAACGCCTAGAGTTATACCACTTGCATAAATATTTCATGGAATAATTAATCTGGTTACTTTATAGACATCTTAAATACGAGTGATTTGATTCATGGTTGTATCACATTGTAGTCAAGCAGCAAAACTCATAGATAATATCGATATCGGCGCTACTTAACTTACTTCCCTAAACGGCGTTAACTTGAATGATTCACCAACCCACATATTCCCGCAATGGTGATATAATGCAGCTTTGACCTTATTGGCTAGTCCGCCCATGCGGCAGTTGTATCCACCAATCAGAGAGCTGCTCGGGAAGCGTCGGTCCCCCGCAGCGGGTACCCTATAAAAGCGGCTTCAACGGATTTTTCGCCGATCACATTCGTTTGGCAAGCCTCTTAACCGGTCGCGCTGAACGACGAACTGAAATATTTAAACTAATTTATATTCTACGTTAAGTTCAACAAAACTCAATTCAAAATGGTGAGTACACGTTTATTATTGTTCTAATTATCTTTATTTCAGGGATTCAGGGTCCTTCATCACTTAATTTCACGTATTTCGAGAAACTTAAGTACCGGGTGGACACGCCACCATTTTGTCGGCAAGCTATCCGACCAAGTTCAATATTCCCGTGTGTCACTAAGAACGTTCTAGGGAAATTTACTTCTCAATTTGTCATCCTAACCATTTTCAAATTGAGATCTTTATAGTTTTCGAGTTTTACTGCTTAGTTCTTTTAATCTCTTTGCTAGATGTGATATTGTTTGTCATAAAGTTAATTGGACATTTAATTTTTCGTGACCGCATCCAAGGATGCTACGCCGGTTGGCGCCACGCCCAAGTAAATTATCCTAAAAACTGCTCGTTTCACTGTAATTTACAGTTAAATAACGGTAAATTCATTTATCCGTGTCTATTTCTGGAATATTTGATTGAATTTTCCTGTTTTTCATGCGATTTTATTCCATCGATTTCGCGGTGACGTGTCGATGACCTCATTCGAGGTTACGGTACAAGTACATAGATCGCTTTCTGTCACATGTTTTATGAAATAACATGATATTAACTCGTTTACCATGACCTTGCCATCAATATTAATATGGATTTTCGATACATATTAAACTAGTTCACCATTTGTTCTGTTGTTTGTTCCATATTGAATGACGAACGAACAAGTCATCGTCAACAGATTAGATCACCTTTTCATGGAAACAATTAAATACCTACATGACGGAAATCCTGCCAAGTCTTCCCCTAATAACTCGGTAGTTCTTTGTTTTACGGTCAATGAATTTTCACTACCTTCTCCCTACTTTTAAAATGGCGTCCACTGGGCGGTCTCCCCATCGATCGATAGTGTCGTTGCCAAGCTAAAGCTTTTACTCAACTGTACTTTATACCTACTAGTGCTTGCTGGCTTTCACCTTTCTCTTTATGATTACAATGATGAGAAAATTGCTGTATGACCACTTTGTTGGTGTACCAGATAAATCTTAAATCTTTATTATAGTAGGTATAGAGAACTTCATCTTTTAGTAATAGGGATACAGAGACTCAAATTATTGGTAATCAATTTGATTATTTTCTCAAAATTTTGATGAACTTTTCTAAAGAAAATCTTTAGGTTACTGATCTGGTATATCAGTGCTCTTTAATCGGTATTTACTAGGATATGTAGGTAGAAAACCTACTTTGTTGATTTTTACATTGAATAAATCTAATACATATCTTTTTTCTTATGCCAACAGCGTGAGTGCATCTCAGTACACGTTGGACAAGCCGGAGTCCAGATCGGTAACGCCTGCTGGGAATTATACTGCCTTGAGCATGGAATCCAGCCCGATGGCCAGATGCCCACAGACAAGACCGTGGGCGGTGGTGATGACTCCTTCAACACCTTCTTCAGCGAGACCGGTGCCGGCAAACACGTCCCCAGGGCTGTGTTTGTTGACTTGGAACCCACAGTAGTTGGTAAGTAATCAATTGGTAGCTACTATCAAATATCTTTTCAAAATCTTCATCGGAGATCTGAATGTATTAAAAAGTATGGTTTCATAACTAACCAAATTTTTTTTTTCCAACAGATGAGGTCCGCACTGGAACATACAGACAGTTGTTTCATCCAGAACAACTTATCACTGGTAAGGAAGATGCGGCCAACAACTACGCCCGTGGACACTACACCATCGGCAAGGAAATCGTAGATCTAGTCCTCGACCGCATCCGTAAGCTCGCCGACCAGTGCACTGGCCTGCAGGGCTTCCTCATCTTCCACTCCTTCGGTGGAGGTACCGGATCCGGTTTCACCTCTCTCCTTATGGAGCGACTCTCCGTGGACTACGGCAAGAAGTCCAAGCTGGAGTTCGCCATCTACCCGGCGCCTCAGGTGTCCACCGCCGTCGTCGAGCCCTACAACTCCATCCTCACCACCCACACCACCCTGGAGCACTCCGACTGCGCCTTCATGGTAGACAATGAGGCCATCTACGATATCTGCCGCCGCAACCTCGACATCGAGCGCCCCACCTACACCAACCTGAACCGTCTCATCGGGCAGATTGTGTCCTCCATCACGGCCTCCCTGCGTTTCGACGGCGCCCTCAACGTCGATCTGACCGAGTTCCAGACCAACTTGGTGCCCTACCCGCGTATCCACTTCCCTCTGGTAACGTACGCCCCCGTCATCTCTGCCGAGAAGGCGTACCACGAGCAGCTGTCGGTGGCTGAAATCACCAACGCTTGCTTCGAGCCCGCCAACCAGATGGTGAAATGCGACCCCCGCCACGGCAAGTACATGGCGTGTTGCATGTTGTACCGTGGAGACGTCGTGCCAAAGGACGTGAACGCGGCCATCGCTACCATCAAGACCAAGCGCACCATCCAGTTCGTGGACTGGTGTCCTACTGGTTTCAAGGTGGGCATCAACTACCAGCCCCCGACCGTCGTGCCCGGCGGAGACTTGGCCAAGGTACAGCGTGCCGTGTGCATGTTGTCCAACACCACCGCCATCGCCGAAGCCTGGGCGCGTCTGGACCACAAGTTCGACCTGATGTACGCCAAGCGTGCGTTCGTGCACTGGTACGTCGGTGAGGGTATGGAGGAGGGAGAGTTCTCCGAGGCGCGTGAGGATCTGGCTGCGCTGGAGAAGGACTACGAAGAGGTCGGCATGGACTCCGCTGAGGGTGAAGGCGAGGGAGCCGAGGAGTACTAAGCTGAACTTGTTCACTGAGCACTCGCACCGATACATTCCGGTGACATGAAATAAAAGAAAAAATTATGTTGAAAACTCTTTCGTTTGATTTCCTGCTTATTTCCTACCCACATACACAGTTCACAATATCATAAAATACACTTGCCACAATACACTCGATAGTAACTTCACTAATTCATTACCTACATAATTTTTATTGACCTTGATCAATATCTCCATACCTTACTCAATCAAAAAATATCGGACTTTGCCCACCCGTTTCAGTTCGAGAAATAAAACTACCATGATCACAAGTTTACACCGCCGTAAGATAATCATATCAATGGCCGATTTACACTAAGCAAGCTACTGACTACGCAGCCACTTCGTGTATTGCCTAGTCGTATGCCAGTAGCTCGGCTCGCCTTAGCTGTTCGACACCTCCTACGTATAATATCGTAACTGTATTTGATCAACTATACAGTATCGCAATTCAAAGGTATGCAAACAGTTTATTGATGATAGTGAAGTCAAATAACCTCATTTAGGAACCAAAATTGGCATACAGATATATTTTTAGGAATGGAATATTATCTTCAGAAAGGATTTTTTGAATTTATCATTAGAATTTCTTAAAAGTCACTTACGGATTTCTACTATGGAAAATATCAGTGGTATTTGGTTGTATGTAGTACTTACTATACTTTACGTCGATTTTTTTTTAGCATTAAGTAGCGTATGTTACACGTACGATAACTTACTTTGGAACTAACAAAATGATATTTAGTCGTAGGTTACAGTTACCATAATATACAATGGAACAAAAATGTTAATTCGTATCGTAAGTGCAATAGCATCGTTAATAAACGGGGAAAATTTAAATAAAACATCTTCTATTATACTAAAATATATTTTATTTCGAATTCAAAATATAATAAATAGTCCAAATAGATATTCTCTGTCAGACAAATAAAAAACTTAAAATATTTATCAATAGTATTTTCGTTAAATTTGTAATTTATTATAGTAGCTTTAATTTACAATAACAAATAAAATCTTTATCATCCAAATGCTTATAATCCTGTAGCGGCACATACTTACGAAACTCATACCATCAGCGGAGCGCACGCAGCCGTTCGCTACCGCGCGCCCGCGCATACTGAGCTACCGAGGTGAAAGGAATGCGGTCGGTCAGCTGTATCTTCACGCTCCTATAATGTAGGGAGCGCGGCACATCCTACCTACATAGCCGAATTGTGTTAGTCTTAAGTTTTTGTATGTACCTTATTTATTTTAATATATTTTGACCTGTACTGTATATAAGTAGCTTTCCACAATTAAATGACACAGATCTTTATTCGCCTTCTTATTCGCAACAAGCTCCCCTAAAGTGGTGACCCCGCGTTTGAAATGTCTCAAACCGAAGCAGACAAGACTACGCCAGAAGACGTCGACGCCATTAGCGTCCAGTCGCGCATACCCAAGTTCTGGAGTAACAGACCTAAACTATGGTTCGCCCAATTTGAGGTCATTATCTTCAACCAGAAGCTCGGCGATGAAAGCAAGTTCGCACTCCTTGTGGCTCAGCTGGAGATCAAGGACATCGACCAGATCAGCGATATCATTTTATCACCGGCCAACTCCGGCCGTTATGACGCTGCAAAAAGAAGACTATTGGAGGTATATGAAGATAGCGAGAGTATTCAGCTACAAAAACTGCTAAATGAAATGGAGCTCGGCGATCAGCGACCATCACAGTTGCTTCGCCGAATGAGGAACCTCGCAGGGACAAAGATGCCAGACGACACCCTGAAAATGTTGTGGCAAGCACACCTACCCGCTTCTACCCGCACAGTGTTGGCAGTGAGCGATGAATCCAAGCTTGACTCGTTGGCCGCCATGGCAGACAGGATGCAAGAACAGCTGAAAGAGGTAAACGCCGTGTGTTCCTGCCAGTGTCAACCTACCACGTCAAAAGCTGCAGCTACAGCGTCGCCAACCGAAATAGCGGCAGTATCTGCACCCGCAGAACACAAACTGTACAGCATGATAGAAGCCCTGGCCAAGGAAGTCGCAGCGCTGAAAACAAATCGACCTCACAAATTTCAACGCCGATACCACAGTCACAGAAGCCGTTCCCGCTCAAAATCCCGAGACAGAAGCAACGCCGTGTGCTATTTCCATAAGAAATTCGGCAAGGCAGCATACCGATGCAGAAGCCCGTGCAGTTTTAAAGTAAAGGAAAATGAGAAGTCGGAAAACTAAGGAAGACTAAAGCCGCGGCGGTGGCCGAAGTCGACGATTTATCCACATACCGCCTATTTGTACACGACAAATCAACCGGAAAAAAATTCCTAATCGACACAGGCGCAAATGTTTCCGTTTTACCCGCCACCGCACGAGAGAAACAGCGGACACCAACCAACTACTTGTACGCAGCAAATGGTTCAAAAATACCCGCATACGGCGAGCGAACCATTGTTCTCAACATCGGAATGCGACGCGCCTACAGTTGGCGATTCATGGTCGCAACAGTCAGTAGACCGATAATAGGCGCTGACTTTTTGCATCACCACGCACTTATGGTGGATCTCCATGGACGACGGTTGGTGGATAAAAGAACCAATTTATCGGTACGAGGTTTCCTTACACCCACAACCGAAGGAAGCATCCGAACCATCGACGACAAGCTTCCCTACCACGACCTGTTGGCCACGTTCCCAGACATCACGAGACCAAACCTAAACCAACTGGGAAATAGTGAAGTCGAACACTACATAGAAACCACCGGCCCGCCAATTTACACAAATGCGAGACCACTACCGCCGCATAAATATAACGCCGCAAAACAAGAGTTTCAAAACATGATGAAACAAGGAATTTGTCGACCCTCGAAAAGCCCATGGGCTAGTCCATTACACATGGTTTTAAAAAAGGATGGTACCTACAGATCCTGCGGCGATTACCGTAGACTCAACGCAGTAACCACACCCGATCGATACCCGGTACCACGACTGCATGACTTCACACATAACCTGCAAGGCAAGAACATCTTCTCAAAAATTGACCTGCAGAAGGCCTACTACCAGATTAAAAACAGAGAAGAAGACGTGAAGAAGACAGCCGTGATTACACCCTTTGGTTTGTACGAGTTCACCAGAATGTGTTTCGGTTTGAAGAATGCAGGCCAAACATTCCAACGTCATATTGACAACGTGCTTGCAACAAGCTCCCCTAAAATCCAAAAAAAATTGTATTTAAAAAAAAACTCATAAAATCAACAAACAAAATCTCTCAAAAACTTAAATATTATTATAAATTCTCTACTTATTCATCCAAAGATTCCTTATCAACTTATTAACAACCTTTTTTATGAACTTAAATAGATAAACTTTACTTATACATTCATAAAAAATAAATCATAATTCTGCAGTCTTTGAAATTATTATTATTATTATTATGAGCCCGTTGTGTCCCACTGCAGGGCAAAAGCCTCCTTTCCTTTATTCCACTCTTTTCTGTCCTTAGTCTTTGAAAGTCAGTACAAAAATAAAAACTAGTTTTATTTTTTTAAATTAGTCCGAATCTGAATCCGAAATAATTTTGTTACCAGGTAGGTTTTGAAAAAATGCATGGTGAATACCCCGCGTCTCCCTTGAACCTCATGCTACATGAAACCAGGGGCCCGAGTCTGCTATTTTTATAAATTCGCCATTCCAACACGATCCCATTGTCATTTTGCTAAAAGTTCGTAATCTGCTAAATCATAATGATCAATCATTGATCGGTCAATGGTCTCGTAATAAAGTGGTGGTAGAATGACAATATTGAGCTTATTAAAACCAATAACTGCACAATTACGTTCTAATAGTAGGTCACTGCTCAAAATAACTGTCAAAAGTTTTGCAAATTACCGCATACGTCAGATATTCGTTTGTCATTATGTACGAGATTACCATTTTAAGCCACTTCTTTCAATGAAGTGTGTTTGACCATTGGAAAGTCATTATGACGCCATTATATTAGTAGATTACCAAAACTTGTCAAAATCAACATTTATGAAGTCAATGATAGACCATTCTGGCACTATTGTAATAGCAGACTTGAGGCTCAGTACCTTCCTGTTTAGCCATACTAAAAACTGTTAACTTAACGAAAATGTGTTTAGAAACATCTTTTTGCATACAGCCAAATAGTTTACCTGGTCTTCTACAACAGTCCTTGGCAGTCTGTAAATTAAAGTAAACTTACGCCTAGATTCCAACCCCTTAGAATCCTTCGTTTTTTTTTTGTTTGACACATAGAACCCAAAGTTTTACCACGCCTTACTTAGCATTTTCCTTTTGTTGTCTTTCAATTCGGTAACATGGTGACGTCAGATATTTCCCTTGTCCTTTCTCGGCTTGGTCTTCCGTTTTCTAGAAGCTTGTGGTGTCGCTTCTGACATCGAAGATAGAGGCGTATTCGCTTGCGAAGTATAAACTAAATCAGTAAAAGTTGTATCAACAGGTTGTAATGGTGGAATATCTTTTTCAACAAACTAGGGGCCAAAGTGGTTTTTACAATCAAAATTCAGATGATTTATTAATGTGCATTCCGGAGATGGATATCCTGTTATATTTTCAACAGCTGATGGAGATTCTTTACCGGGGTCTAAAATGAAGAATAAATAGTTTTATATTATGCTATAATACTAACTTCTGCTCGCAACTTTGACCGCATGGTATGTCGCTAAAAAGGAACCTATGTCTTTCCTTAAGGTTAAAGGTACTTCAATATAAAATTTCATCAAAATTAATTTATCCGTTTATCATGAAAGCGTAACAGAGAGGTACAGTAGCTTTTGGATTGCTTTATAATATTAATATCGATTAATTCAAACTCAAAGAAGAATATAGTTAAACTTACAATAATTATGACTCGTAAATTAATGTCCTAGTTAATTTACGAGTCGTACTGACTTTTAAACTTTAGGTGTAAACGTTAGACACCAACTATTATTCTATCAATACACTGGCACTTACTTTGTTCCGTGAGTGAAATACTATGACGTATTTCATCTGACTCAGTTTACAAATCTATTAATAGTTTTATCTCATCATTATCTGCATCAAAAGGAAGCGGCGACTCTGTAAAATAAAAACAAGAATATCGTTTTATTGAGATTTTTTTAAAAGAATACTATAGTAAATTATGTTTTATATCGAAGTAAAATATCTTAAGTACAACATAGGATATAAAAAGAGAAAGAAATTCCAACAAAAAATATCGTAAGTACAAATACGGAGCACAATAATACATTGTTTTAATAGTAAAGTATCGTAAGTAAGTACTTACGATATTTGAGAAATATCTAAATTCGATGTATATTATCGTAAGTTATACTTACGATATTTTACTATGGGTATTAGACCATTTCATGTTATTTATACAATTATTTCATTTATTCATTATTAAAATTGTAAAACATGTCACTTACCTTCTATCCTTGTAGCATCTTTCACAAAAGGGTTGGAGGTACACAAATCATCATTATAATTTGAATTATTAGCGTTTACCGGTTTATGCGAATCAAACGTATCATATTGTATTACTGCATAAATCATTCGGTTTGACCTAGATCACATGGTTGATAGCTATATTATCTTATACAGTCTATTAAATAACAGAAATCACATTATTTTTTTAAAAATGTGCCGGTAACAGCGCTCATGCACTACTCCCGCGTAATCAATCGGTAGTAATACTTACTATTCGGTCGCGCGGCGCAGCGGCCCCACATGCCCCGCGTATAGTGCATTAACTGCACTATACAATATTTTACTACGGTAAAGATGAACATACGATAATATGCAGTCTTAGTATCTTTGGTTCTACTGTAAATATTTTTTTTTTTATTAAATCAAACGAAAGTCTATGTTATAAAATAGTTGTAAATCTAAAAATGTAATTTTCGCTAATTTGATAGTTACGATAACATACGTTGGAGGTGTCGTGTTGTTTTCACTATGATAGTAGGTAGGCAGCTGTCCAGTCTTTCTAGCGAGTTAATCAATTGACAAAAAAAATATCTATGTACTCTGTCCGGCTGATACTGGCGAGCTAGGTACTGCCGAACGCGTCAACGATGCGAGCGAGCCATTACCTACATCGAGGCGAGAACTAAGTTCTTATTTACGATTAGGTACCTACTTATGTTATTTATACACACGGGATTTGCCAGTCCAAGCAAAACCTATAAATACGATTATTGCTTTGAAATCTAGTTTTCACGGACGCAAGAATTAGTCCTCTGCGATGCATTTGTTGCCAAAGTGAAAGAGCGAAAGGTGTGCTTAGACCATTGATATACAAAAAAAGGTTTTTATAATTCAATGGCTTAGACGAAAAAACTTATTTTTTTCTATTAACGTATGTTTGAGACGAGAAAATAGGGCCTTGCACCGAAGTTCATCATAACTGCATTGGAGATAGGTTGGTACATGAGTTTATCACGCTCGCCGATGAGCTAAGGTCACCTGATAATACCAGAACATACGAATGACTTATTCCCTTGTATTAATCATTAGGAGTCCTCTCTTATCTACCTCTGTATTCGAATCAATAGGTATTATATCTGAAGAAAATATTTAGATAATACCAGTATTCTCGAATCCACTGGAGCAATGACTTTTGCACTGGGGTATAACTAGTATTGTTGTCTACATAATCACACTAGGGTGTCCACTTTCTGGAAAGTCCTAGAATGGAAGCGTGGAAGCTAGTGGAATGGCACATAAGTAGCTCATGTGGCCGAGGGCTACAATGACAAAATTGCATGTGTATCAAACGACTTTTTTCAACACACTTCCGAAGAAATTAATAAACGGGGTTTGACCGGCGACTCAAGGGGATCGACCCACGCCCGGTATATAAATGATAAATGTTATATTACAATAAATGTTAGTGCGGAAAACAGTCTATTGCGTGCCTAAAAGCAGTGAGATAAGAGCGGGTTTGCGAACAAGTATATTAACCCTTCAGATACCGTCAATTAGAGACACAATAGTAAGACAATAGATGCGCGGCCACCGGTGGTCGCTTGGGGATTCATGAATTAATAAAGTTTTTCTTTCATTCACCACCTGTAAAAATAAAACAATGGCCTTCATCTTACTTACCGCATGTACTTGTATAGACCAACATATAATAGGACATCCCACACACCTATGATTGAAGGCCTGACGTAATCCACATAACATGGACAAGATTGAAAGTAATGGGCACAAGAACAGTGACTTGTTTGCGAGTAGGTGCGTGACATCATTGCACTTCCATTTATGGAGATGACGACGGTAAAATATTCTTGACGCGACGGCCGTAAATGGACCTTTGTGAATGGTATGATCGTAAGAAATTTTGTGCTGATTAAATTATATAAACTGGAAATTGGATTTTGATGACACCATTTTCTTAATTTGAAAGGAAAGTATACACGACTGCACTCCGATTGTGGGTTTTTTTTTGTCGTCGGGGAAAATCAATTTATGACAAAACCCGCTCTTGGGTGGAGCGGGAGATAGTGTCAGACTCTTACTGACTAAAAACCCCGCGCCGTTCCTTCTAGCCTTCATACCAGGCTCTAGTTTCCTTTCGGATAACCCCGACCCGGTAGCCTTCGACCCAGCTGGGCTGACAACTCTGCTCTCTGACAACAGCTGACAACTCCTTGAAGCGCGCGGGAACAGTGCGCGCCGTCGACGTCTTGTCTCGGTCCGGACAGTTACCGGACGATCGGACAGCGAGCTACCCATGGCTCGCTGTCCACGAGCCCGATTGTGGGCTCATGTTCGATGCTGCAAGGATAATCTGATCTAATGCCGTCTTCCCGTTCCATTATAATTTAGGTGTCTTCGAGGCTAGAGTGAATAGGCTCTTAATAAACTAGTGCACCCACGGAAATCGAGTGCAGCTCACCATCAACGATTGCATCACATCATATGTTAATAAACAGAATTAGAATAAAAGCTTAGCGCAGGTACCTACTTGAAATTAAACGATACTTTAAGTACCTTTTTTTTTTCGGTGGGAAAAATCATCCAATGACAAAACCCACCCTTGGGTGGACCGGGAGATAGTGTCAGACTCTTACTGACTAAAAACACACCCCGTTCCTACTAGCCTTCATACCGGGGCTCGAGGTTCCTTTCGGATAACCCTGGTCCCAGTAGGCTTCGACCCAGCTGGGCCCTTCCTGTTGCTGACAACTCCTTGAGGCGCGCAGGATCAATGCGCGCCGTCGACATCTTGGGCTCAACTATACTCTACCTCAAAATAAGGACAAAATGTAACAATATCCTACCAAAGTATGTACCTACTTACATAAAAATAACTACCAAGTAGGCACAAACATACAGAAGCGTCGTCAACTGATGAATACAATACGAATAATGTAGTAGGCGCCCGTGGATTACAATGGAATTCTCTGAACCAAACACGGTCTGTCGTTCAAGGAAATGCGCACTCAATTGGCTGATTTGCTGCGGTTGACATTTTGCAGCACGTTCGCTTCAATGATTGCTGAGCTAAGTTGACCGCTGCACAAACAATCTGGATAAATGGAGCTTCCTCGTTCCTTTTCTTATTGTTGAAGATGAACTCAAGTCTCAAACACAGTCATGCCAGTGTGGAGCCGCTTCACAGGACATGTCTCACCTCCTACCAGAATTGATTGTTACGCTGCACTATGCCATATGATTAGTCTACTCATGTGGCTATGTTACCCATCCTGCACAACCATCTGCTTAGCTGGGACTTATACGAAGCCAATAACAGCTGTACAGTAGAGGGTGCTAAATAAATGGTGGTCAGAAAAAAAAATTGAGTAAGTACATAATATTAGACACGAAAAAAAAAGCGACTGCTGAATAGGGACTGCTGTTATAAATGCTATAATTATTATCTATAGTTTGAGTTGCACTGGTATTTTTAACTGACTTCCAAAAAAAGGAGCAGGGTTACCAATTCGATATAAAATAACTTTAATTTCGGAAGTCGGTGTTAATTGAGAAACAAACAATATCGAGAAACGCATGAATTATTAAGTTGTAAAATTGAGTTTTGGTGTTTGTCAATTTTTTTTTTGTAAAAGGTTTTTTTTTCATAGTTTCTACCAGCCAGAGAAGGCTCAGTTGGCGCAGTCTCAACGACTGCGCCAACTGAGCCTTCTCTGGCTGGTAGAAACTGGCGTTTGACTGCTGTGCTGTGTGTCGCGGGTACATTTTGATACGACTAGAGAAAGTTTGTGATTGCAAAGGCGGAATTCCAGGTGTATCGAACGACGTTTTTCAATATACTTAGAACAATAAAATATAAACCCCATGCTTCGTGGGGCTACTTGGTGGTCAGCCTGAATTAACGTAATACGTTGTGGCGGAAGCGAGCTGGTACACTTTTCCACACTAGTGCAAAAAACAGTAAATTGCGCGCTTAACCCTTCAGATACCGTCAATTAGAGACACAATAGTAAGACAATAGATGCGCGGCCACCGGTGGTCGCTTGGGGATTCATGAATTAAAAGCGGTCGGAAGCGGGTTCATATGTGTTGAAAAATACATTCTGGCGTCTAGAGAACGCCTATTCTCATTATATCCATGCTTGGCCAGCAAAGGGAGCAAATTGCTTTCTTCAGATTCTTAAAAACGACTCGTGTATTGAAAAAAACGAACGCTCAAACCATTTCGGCTGAAAATCTCAAATTCATCTCCGATCTCACAAGGAAGCTGCGCATCTATTTACGGCTGAACGTAAGGTTAGGGTTCAATGAACCCAACGGTTTAAATTTAACTCCGCCGATGTCTGCACTCGTGTTTTGGTTTTATTAGTTCAACATTCTAAATTTGGGAGATTATATCGTGAAGAAAACTTCTTTTATGATTGAAAGTACTATTATTGCGTTTCCGCGACAGTAGAAGTCAGTTGTACAGGGTGTAATGGAAATAAATGGTCATATTTTAGATACTGCATACTTCTCTCTCTCTGTCTTCTGCTACCGGATCGCTCTGCGACTCCCATAGCCCAGGGCTTCTCCTGCGGGTGCAGCTGGCTCTTGAGAATGTCCGTTCCCTCACATGTGCGGCTGTCCTTCACTAGCATCAAACTCCCAAACTTCCCGCGTCCGACAAGGACTTTCATGAGGAAGGTGGACGTGGAGGACGGCTTGATGCCTCTCCAGCCACTCCTCAAAGAGAGGATTTCCACATTGGCCTGCAGGCAATTACCCAATGACTTTATGATATAATATTATGTAGGTATCTAAATGTCACATATCGATATCCTATCGGATAACACAACGCTATCTGGTTTCTTCGAGTAATATCAGAAGACATTCTGATTGTGAGAGCAGTGGTGGCCGAATGGTAATGGCCCCGACTCACGAGTTGTAGGTTGCGGGTTCGAACCCAGCCAGGCGCATTACTTTGTGTAATTTATTTCATTACCACTGCTCTCAAAACGGTGATGGAAAACATTGTTAGGAAACCGGCATGTCCTAAAACCAAAAATTCTAATACATGTGACATTCACCAACCCGCACCGGGCCCGCGTGGTGGATTAGGTACGGCCTGAGGAGGCCTGAGTTCCAGCAGTGGGAACAATAAAGGCTGATGATGATGATGATGATTCTGATTGTACCTACCTGGTCTACCTAACATTTGTATTGCTTGAATTTCATTTTCCTTTCAAGTTACAACTAGTATCTGCCAGCGGCTTCGCCCGCGTGAAATGAGTAATTTATTAATATATCTACATTAGCTACAGCCTACATGTTATTTTGATGTTAAATCTTTCGAATACCATAATTATAATAGAGACATAATAGAAAGACATGAGAGAGCGAACGAGCTCGTTCGCTTGGGGTTTAATTAATTAAGCTACACTACTGTTTTCATTGCTATCTGTGTATCATGAAAAATCACAAAGTTATAAGCTTGTTATGTTAGCAGAAATACATTGTCACCAGGCCTTACATTGACTGAGGGGTTGTTTTGCACTTGCACCCAGCTGCGCCGCTGGCGCCTGGTACCCGCTATGACCTTCCGTGACCTGTATTGTACTTAATGTCGGTGGTATCCAACTTGGTAACTATTTAAAATATTTTTGGGTAAAAATATTATAAAAACTATTGGAATCCATTCAGTTATCTACTGATTCTGAAGAAACTATATTCGGGTTTCGAATAAATTAAAAATAATGTTGTAGAAATGGCACGATCGAAAGAAGTGACTTTTCATAAGTTTTGTCCGTCCTGTATTGTATGTCATATAAATAGGGATCAGGAATATGTAGTAAATGCGTTACGCTCAGTCAACTATCAGCCACGCCACGTGTTAGTTCGGGCAACTTTCCAAATTCCATCATTGTGTATCGACCATCGACCATCGACATTGTATATGTGTAAGAGTAACCATGGAGTTTCTTGCCGGTTCTTCTCCTTAGGAAACGACCAATTTGGAACCGTGCACGAACTTCTGACGTTTTATAAGTGCCCATGTAGGCTGTGAAATAAAATAATTTGACTTTGATATCGATGGGTGATGACACCATAAGCTTTAAAGTCTAATAGAACATCTGAGACATCTTTTTGCTTGCTTTGCTAGTGTCTTACCCGTTTTCTCACGAGTGCGGTTGGATTTTCAACGCTCGTCTCAGTGATGAAAGTTGAAATTCTAACCTCGTAATCCTTGCGTCGTTTATTCACAATGCTGACGGCCGTGACCTAGACGAATAACTTTTTAGTTTTTGTGGACTATAATTCGCCAATCGATCGATCGATTGATTGATCATCCAATCTCTGAACCGACTCAAGTTGGTCGCTGCAGAGATAATCTGGCCAAATGGGGTTTCCTTTACCCATCGCAAATACAGTGCCAGTGTGGGGCTCCACACTGGCACTGTATTTGCTTCACAGGATATGCGTCGCCTGCTTTCCTGCCCGGCAGGCACAACTACCTGCACCCTCCAGGACTTAACCGAGGCCAACGACAGAACTGTCTAGGTGGCTAAATATTGGTTAGACAAAATTTGAGTCAGAGCGACATCAAGAAGAACACTATTACATAGCCAAAGATAGGACTATCTTCAGCGATGTGGATACTGGATGTCACCGCAGACTGTGGTCTCAGCACGGATTTGGTCTGACCAACGTATCTGTTTCCTGCCTCTGGGTCTTTTTCCATCTACTTTTCATATCAGCAGTAACTTTTCCAAGTTATACTCTCTTCCAAAGAAATTAACGTTTCTTTTTTGGCATAATATGGTGGTGAGTCTCATGGGTGTCTTAAGATCGGCTATTATAGAGTCGTTGTTGTGATGTAAATTTTTCGGGTAAAAAAAATATGCAAAAAAAACGCATCAAAATCGGTCCATTCGCTTAGGCGTTACGATGCCACAGACACACAGACACCTCAAACTTATAACACCCTTCTTTTTTGTCGGGGGTTAAAAAGGAGGAACGGCGATCTACCCATTGATTGCCCGCGTAGCTTCTACCTTAAGATTTTAGATTGGAAGCAGGATGCCCATCAGAAAAAAGCCTAGCCAATGAAAACGGGCATCACAGTCTCGGATACAAGATAACTAAATTCATAAAACCTCAAGACAAGAAAGTAGGTAATTAAAATAAAAAAGCTTGTATAATTTATGATACAATATGGTTTATTTCGTTGATAATAACAACACAATATAACTTCGCACACGTCATCTAGGCGCTGTTCAACGCTACATCTCGCTATTTAAGGCTCGACGCTCTAACTGAGACCCACGCTATGATTAGCAGTTCATTTTTAGATCTAAGTAGATGTTTCATGAGGAAAAATATTGATTTTACAAACTAAAAGTTGAAAATTGTATAAAGTTCAGACTGTAGAACATTTTTATATTTTATTTCTATGTTCGGTGTCCGACTAAACAGGCGTTCTATCAAATATTAGGTACCTATGAAATTGTCGTCATAAGAAACTGCACACATTGAAACTTAGTTATTCAGTTGATTCTTTGTGTTTTGTTTTTCTGATTTTTTCTACACATGATTTTTCATATTATCACGGTATTATAGGAACTATAAATACCCAAGGAAATAAATGAATAACTGATTATAAAACGGAAATAAAATTAATATACTTTAACTTTATTCCAAAATCAATCCGAAGATATTACAAATCAAAGTGTGCAGTTTCATGAAACAACTATTTTATGGGTAAATTAGGCAATAAATGCTACAAATTTTTCCATACTAGGATTTTTTTCTGTATCGTGGGTGCGATCACACAATCATTAAACCACCACACACCAGTCAACTAGAGCCGAAACGCCTATTTAACCCTTCAGATACCGTCAATTAGAGACACAATAGTAAGACAATAGATGCGCGGCCACCGGTGGTCGCTTGGGGATTCATGAATTAAAGACCATACAAATATTTGTTCCAAACGGGAATCGAACTCGCGACAATAAGCGCAGCAGGCAATAATTGATCATTGGGTAGATCTCAGTTTGAACTACGAGCCTCCATTACAAAAATACTGAACAATTTTACACACAAACATATTTAAATTACAGATGTATTTACATTACATGTAATACACCGACGTACAAGCCTTGTATCGTCAATGATAGATAATAATGAAGTATCAAGCAAGAGATTAATCTCAATACTCTGGTAGAATAAATTAGGGGCGCAGCAGGGTCGAAACCTACTGGGGCCAAGGGTCTAGTTCGTAAGGGGAGGCTCGGCGCCGGTATGAAAGGCAACGAAGGAACGGGGTAGGTTTTTTAGTCACTAAGACTCTGAGACATCTCCCGCTCCGCCCAAGGGCCGGGGATGTCAAATGGATGGTTTTAACACACCGAAAAAAAAAATTGAATAAATTTCCCGACTTCACTCTCTCTTGGGTTTTGTTTCTTTTTAGGTGGGAAATCATCCAATGACTTCTCCCGCTCTAGGGGGGAGCGGGAAAGCGTTCACACTTTTACTGACTAAAATCACACCTATGTTCCTTCTGTGCGGTCCAGGACCACGGGTTTCCCTTTCAGAAGTAACTCCATTGGGATGGCGCAACCTATGTCCAACAGTGGACAGTCAACCTATGTCCAACAGTGGACAGTTAGCCTTTGTCCAACAGTGGACAGCCAGGACAAAAATTATGAATAAGTGCTTTGGCACTGCAAAGTAATTGTTATATTTCTATCTACATAAAAAAATAGCCTATGTACAACAGTGGTCGTCTATCGGCTGTATTGATGATGATGATGAGACAAAATAGACTTATAAAGCGGTATATTGGCACTAGATATTTCTACATTAAAAAACTAAATAAATTATCTATCAATGACGACAAATACAACTTTTTAACACATCTAGATACAATAAAAATGTTGTATTCACACTTAATATGGAAGAATATTGTAAAGTGATGAATGCCGAATTATCCTGAGAGGTAAATTATTGCTTATTCAAGCTACAAAGATTCTAGCGGGATAGACAGAGATTTCATCCTAAAATATGTGTCTACATATCTTTTGAAATGTAATTTTATCCCTTTAATCGACGTAAGGAATTGGTCCGACGAGTGTTTTCGCGTCCCATTAGCCAGGGTCGTGTGTTTGCGACTGGGTACTCGATCTCGTTTAGTTCTTCAATCCCCATAGGTGACAGAAGAGCTGACGAGATGGAGTATTTGGTCGTGGATGTGCGACCCTGGCGGAATAAACGCGAAAGTTTGTGTCGGATATATCCGACGCAGCCGGCTAAAAGGTCAATCGGATTAGCTTCAAATGCTGAGAGCAAGTTTCGCTAATACGTCTTGTCCTCACTAAAGTTTTTATAGAAGTATTATAAATCTTATTTATTATCAAATTGGCTGTTGTCAGCGGTTTCATCTACTTGTTAGTAAAAAATTCCCTCAAGGGAGCATACCCCGGGATTAATGGTACATTATGATATAAGTGTGTAATGTTAGTGATTACCGTCGAGGCGGTATTTAGACCCAAGCCATGGCGAGGGTCTTAAGACAGCCAAGAACGGTAATCATTAATTACTCACGTGTATCATACGACGTTTTTCAATACACTTGTGAAGAAAATAACAGTAAAACTAGTAAACTTTTGTGGTGGTAAAAATCTGTTTTCATATGCGCGTCCATTCTTATTAAATGGGGATTGAGCGGCGACTCGTAGGGGACGAAGCGCGTCCATCCTGATACGATAATTGTAATAAGATTATAGCGGTAGAGAGGTTGAACAAAAAGGTTTTAACTAAATTATAGCACTAGTGCCTACTGGTAATCCAAATTTCACATTTTATGTGCAAGTATATTGAAAAAGTAGCTTATGTGCTATTCCAGGACAAGGTATACTCGAGTGGCAGACATACATACTCACAAATTTTCCCCATTATAATAAATAGAGCAACTTATATCAATAATCCTAGGTGCTTGTTTTAAATCTAACTTTTCTATTTTGTTTAACTCTATTTTCATTTTTATCTATATAGAAAATCTATTCTTGTTTTGGTTATTATGAAGATATCTTTAGAAATACGTTAAATACTAAAAGTGCAGTACTATAATATACAAAATCTTTATACACAAAATATTTCTAACAGCAAAGTCCACTAGCGCCATTGTCAAAAAGGGAAACTCTATATTTTGTCTATCATTCGTTCTATATTCTCTATGATTTATTCTAGCGTATAAAATACTTATTTTGCTCTAAAATACCGTGGATTTTGACCTCTCAAGATAATTCTGCGTTTAATAATAATTATAAAGCTAAACGATATGGCTATTGACAACGATTTTGTTGGTCACTAACTAAACAAAACTAATATGTCTGTATTTTCTCAAAAGACAAAAAAGGAAAAAATAATGAGCTATGTGTCAGCATGGTTGGCGCAGGTTCTAGTCCATGATACAAGCTTATTTTTTTCCACATAAAAGAAAAACGGGGAAATATTAAATATTATTTTATGCTTAAAACAATCAAAATAATTATGCTCTTTCAGCCCATTTAAGTCAGATTGATGTTTAATTTTGTTATTTTAGGCCCAAGGTCCATACATTTATCGAATGTTTCTTTAAGGGCTATATTTCACCGGGACACCATGGCGGCACGATCAGTCGCCGCTACCAACAAAATGTATACAGCTCTATAGAGAGTTACTCACCGGGTGTCCGTTTGGTAGCGCAACCAATTTGGTGGCGCGACTAACTCGGACGTGTGGCGACTCTGGTGTCTGTATGTTGTCTAGGTTGGTAGCTTAGAACTATATTTCACCGGGACACCATGGCGGTGTGTGTCCTGGTGAAATATAACCCTAAGGTCGTTGTGAGAATCCAACGACTGTCACCAGCACCATCCTATAGTAATTGTAGTGTATTTTAGGGAGTGACCAACAAAATCCCCGCCATTTTTAATTTTACTATTGACATTGCACGTTATAGAAATGGTTTTGATTATTACTAATTGCAATCGGTAACAGCATACTGATTGGATTGTTTAGGAGGCTTAATATTAGGGCGTTGTAAGGTCAGCAATGTGTAAAGTGCGCAAATATATCAACTCAGCCGTGAGTGTTGCTGCAAAAATCGTCAAAAAGTTACTGTTTAGACTTTTGTTTTTTTTTTTTGAGGTGGAAAATAATCGTCCAAAGATTTCTCCTGATTTAGAGTGAGGCATGTCAGACTTTTTAACCGACTTCTAAAAAAGGAGGAGGTTCTCAATTCGGATGTTTGTATGTATTTTTTTATGTTTTCGCGCATAACTTCGTCGCTTGTAAACCGATTTGAAAAATTATTTTTTTGTTGGAAAGGGTTCCCAAATGGTCCCATAGTCACCAAGTAGGGATCTGATGATGGAATCTTGGCGAAATCGAGGGATCTCCTCAAATTCAATTCAAATTTTTAGTGAAGTCGGTTATTTTTTTATTTTTTTATTGACTAAAATCCTCCTGTGTCCTTCAGGTTTCCTATTCAGATATATTCCTAGTGGCCAAAGGGTTACTGTGGCCCTAAAACGCAAAGGATAAATGATGAAACACGTGTGTTTTAGACAGTAAAAGCCTGAAACCTCCCTCTCACACTGACCTAGAGAGGGAGAAGTCATTTGATTATTTCCCAGCTAAATAAAGCAGTGTTTTTTTTTTCACTTAGAATAACAATTATGTCATTTAAAATGTATTTTGATCTGAATCTAGCTAAATATGCATAATGTAGCTGATCCGAATATGAAATCTAATATAGCACTCACTTGGCTGTTTTTTCATACAAGGCGGAATTTTCAAAACTTGAGGCGGATTTTTACGTTTATTGAGAAAATATTTTCCCAATCTGTGTATGCCTAATAATCTGAAATGCAGTGTGACCTATATAGTTAGATTCTTCCATTAATCACGTGGTGCATTTATTAAGGTAATTTTAGACCCCTCCTCCCCCTTCGTCCCGTTGGTATTACGTGGTGAGGCTTTAGTTTAACTCTTCAATCGTAATAATTAGAGGCGCAATAGAATGCGAAGGCGAATGTTTAAAAAGCATTGGGTAGATTTTTACTAGACAAGTGTTACTACTCAATTAAAGAATTTCTGTATGACAAGACAATCAAGTAAAATGTTGCTCCTATATTATATCATTTTATCATTTATATGACATTATATTGCTTGTACAGTGCGTTTCACTTAAGAAGTTCCTTTGCCGTAATGTTGGCAATACGGAAAAACAGTGTTGCAATATTTTTAGCAATTAAATTACTTAATATTAGGGAGATTAACCGATACTTCGTTACTTTTAACAATTGCTTTTTGTATTTATTTTTTTTTGCATAAAGTATAGAACGCTGGGCTCCATTCCGATTGTCCTGAAATTCTTTCAAATATCGAAAACGCCACGCCACAATATCGTACCTCTCTATTAACAACTTCCTTTTAGAACTGCTTTTTTAAATAAAATCCCATTCCCCACATAATTCTCCAAAAAGTGTTGCAACTACCGTTAAAATCGATTTCGTATCGCATTTTGGGGAAAAATTTCGTTACAGTAGGCAACTCTTTTCTTTTTCCCTTCTTTTTTGTGTAGACAGACAGGGGAGCCAACATTACGCCGATGTAACTTCTTAAGTGAAACGCACTGTAAGACATTATATTGCTTGTATGACATTTTATTACTTGTATGACAGTATTAGATTTTTTTGTGACATTTTATTTGAATTTGTATGACATTGTTTCTGAATTTGTATTATATAACATCTGAGTTGAACAATTAAGTTAATGAGCTGACAATTTTTAACTTCTTATTTACTTCATACATAACATTATGAATATTTTGCATGCCGTAAGACAAAATGTATTGGGACAATCAACAATTATAACATCTTATCTGTATACCTACATTATTAGCAAATAAACGATTATTATTATTATAGAAAGACAATGGGTGCGCGAACGCCGGCGTTCGCTTGGGGTTTAATGAATTAATCCATAACCCCTACCTACTATCAAGTGTATTTAACCGACTTCCAAAAAAGATTAAGGATTTTTCTTTAGGCGCAGGCGCAGTGAAATCTTGGGTATTAATTGAAACATTCGGGTGAGATCGGCTCGAGTCGGCTTTTTTTGTAAATCATCTTTAGAAGCTATTTTTTTTTTGCAACACGACTCCAGTAAAAAAAATACAGTGATTCCTCACCCCATACTGTTTGATGATTTCCAAATTCCCCCTCTTTCAGGCCTTTCGTGATTAATAGACGATACCTATGAATTAAAATATAGTTTTCGATTTTTTTTATACAAAAAAATTAAGCTCTCCCTATCTATTTGAGCAAAGCTTGCAAAACGTTTATTTTAAACATCTACTTCTGCCACAATCTTAAGCCTCACATAAACAGAATAATTACAAAAATCCGCTACTCTTCTTATCTATGGCTTTTCCTTCTTAATTTTAATCTAGCAGTTATTTGTCGAATTTACCTTAGATTTATTAACTATTAGCTTTTCAGCGAGTGCTGTCGTGTTTGTTTTTAGCTGCAGGTGATGTATCGAGGTATAAATAATACTAGAAAATTTATTAGGGTCTTTATCTAGATGTAACGACCTTATAGCACCAAAATAGATAAGTACAGAAGTCAATCTACAGACTGTGCGCGCTCTCACAACGCACACATAGACACCGCTCACGGACACGATATCTCGGAGCGCCTCGGCCCGCTTGTCGAACAGTTCCGGCTCAAACGCTCATTAGTGTGCGTCCACCAAGCGTAGGTATAAAAAGTGAAGTACATACATGAGATTGTCTTCTGTACCTGTCTTTTTGGAGTGGGATACTGCGTTGTGATTGGTCTAGACATTAGTTCTATAAGTCATATTTCTTGACAGACATACATCGCCTGTTATAAGACGTCTAGTGCACAAAATAGATAGGTACATGATGTTGAATTTCAACTCAATGTTGTAATTTTGCATGCATGTGTAAATCAGATGACAATGCAATATTATTATGACATGGAGCTGATCCGATGATGGAACTGGAAGGTGGCTATAGAAACTTCGTAGTTAAACGACACAGCCCCATCGAGTTTGGGCTCGTATGATTCGTCTGGACGAGTATTAATTATATAGGTATACCCAGCTATAAAAGCTTGCTGTGAAAAAAATATTTTCATTAAAAGCTTGTTTTCAGTCAAGCTACTCTCAAATTCTAGTATAATTTAAACCATGATCTTTTATTCAGAATGGTTCCTTAAATACAGTGCACAACATAATTTTCATTGCCTGCGTGATATTTTATTAATAAATCGCCAATAAATATAAAACATAATATCTATTTATTTAAATTACAGTTCGTTATATACAAATGATATAAAGTTACACATTGACCGATTTGAAATAGGAATGCTTTGGTGGTGTCTTTACACAATGGTCCATGTTGGTCGAACTTGAAGATGAGACTGAGTCGTCACGTTCGGCTTTGTAACGCTAGTTCGGGTAAGATCGGATCAAGTCAGCCGTACTTACCTGTACAACAGACAGAAGTCAATCTCATGTATCTACTTTAGTTTTCATACCTAAGCTCGGCGGTCGCGCTAGGGTCGGCGCCGGTCTGTCCGAGCGCGGACTATTTTTACAATTTATATTAGGTATGTTCGCTTTCAAGGCGCGGGGCCGAGTCCGCCGGGGTACCCAAACTGTTACGATTTTAATTTTCTTTTACACTCAAATGTGTCACAATACCAAAATGGACTATTATGTATAGAAACCAAAATATCGTTGAAAAATAAAGTTAAATTAATATGTCGTATCTTTTTAATAAACAAATGATAATAGCTATACTGAGTTGAGATGTTACACATAATTTTGTTTATTTTTTTGTGGTGGGAAATCTTATGTTTTTTCCCGCTCTCGGGTGGAGTAGGAGGACGTGTCAGACTTTTACTAACTAACACCACACCTATATTTCTTTAGTTGCTTTTTGGGGGTCTAATACCACGAGTAACCATTTTAGAAGCTATGGCCCTAGTAGGTTTTGGCCCTGCTGGGCCCTTACGGTTTTACAGACATCTCTTTGAGGCCGCGTGGAACACGCTGACGACTCGGGCTCAGTCAAGACGATAACCGGATGACGGGACGGCAAGCGACGTATACCTCGCCGTCCGCAAGCCCACGCCCACAGTGGCTGGTAATCGGGGTCGGTGTCGAAGCGGGAAGGAGGCGATCGCCGTTCAACCGGATTTTCTTACCGGACCAAATAGATTTCTTAAATCAACATTTCTATTTATCTAGAATCTTATTAGATCACAATTTTTACTGTGTAACATCTCACGCCAACAATAATTTCTATCTATAAAATTTACTCTAGCTAACGATAAACTTAACACAAACGTTTCTATGACAATATATTAGTTATATTATTTCATACAGTTCATGTTATATACCTATTCATAATTATCGGTTTCGGAGCGCCCTCTGTGTTCGCGTCTTGACAACTTCTCTGAGTTGTGACGACACTGAAAAAAAATACAACTAGTTTATTTTTGATCGAACTTTAGAATCAATAAACTAATATTATAAAAGTGAAAGGTCGAATGTTGTACGTATGTGTCTTTCTTTGACACTAATTTACAGAATACAAAGTATCTGCCAAATATGCTTATCTGCCGAATTTCATCCAAATCCGTTCAGCCAATTGAGTTCACTCTCATTCATTGGAGTAAGTAACATACACACACACACCCATTCACACAAATTTTCGCCATTATAATATTAGTGAGAGGTTTTCTAATAGTGTGTTCACGTTAAGAAAATAGTGACTCATCGTCGTTAATCAGCTTATCCACGCTCCTTGACCAATTAGATATTAGCAAACTAAAAAGCTGTGTTTACAATGACCAGTTGAACTAAGCCCTTTTACACCTATTCATAAAAGTAAATTAGTATAGTAAAGTATAATAAAAAATTGCTCTAACATTAATGGTTTAATTTTTATCCCAGTATGTATACGTCACTACTTTGTAGTTGCACTGAAGAATCACTATTTTATTAACGTGCGTTGAGTTAATCCAAAAGCTGACTGTTGAATACCGCTGCAAATCTTATTTCGTCTACAGCATTCGAGGACGGCATACCTGTGGATATACGCACCGTCACCTCCTCATAATGCTGGTGCAGATCTTAAATCACTATTTTCCTAACGCGTATAGGCTATAACAAGCTTTATTGATGCTACCTGAGCTAACTAGAGCTTCGTGCTCTAGATGTGTATGGTGTAGAGCACTCGGCGCTATAGCGGCGCGGCGAGCAGCCCGCAGAACTGCAGCAGCGCCTCGCGCAGCGCCGCGCCTGCACCCGCTGCGCGTGCGCTGGCTGCCAGGCGGACCAGGGCTGGGTATACACCTGGGGAAGTTCAGAACACTGGTATTGACCTACAATAACTTTGATGTTGCTTAAAAGGCTACCCTATTTAACCTTTTAGCCAGCTACGTCCGACAAAAACTCTCGCGTTTATGCCGTCAGGGTCGCACATCCACGACCAAATACTCTATCTCATCAGCTCTTCTCACCTATGGGGATTGAAGAGCTAAACGAGATGGAGTACCCAGTCGCAAACGCACGACCCTGGCGAATAGACAAAAACACTCGTCAGACTAATCGGACGCAAGCGGAAGGGTTTTTTACGTAGAACCGTGCAGAGTGGAGAGCAGTGGCGGCCAAGTGGTAACGGCCCCGACTTACGAGTTGTAGGTCGAGGGTTCAGACCCAGCCAGGTGCATTACTTTGTGTTATTTATTTCATCACCACTACTCTCAAAACGGTGACGGAAAACATCGTGAAATTTTGGTCCTAGGACAAGCCGGTTTGGCTTGTCCTAGGACTTTAAAGTTCGAAGCCATGTCCGCACTGGGCCCGCGTGGTGGATTACGGCCCATTCCTCTTTCCTAAAGAAGAGGCCCGAGTCCCATCAGTGGGAACATTAAAACAGCTGATTATGCTATGCTATGTGCAGAGTGGCAACGTTGCATCAGCGGATCGTATCTTATTAATGAATCTTCAATTACGTCAAGCGCGCGAAGTTTAAAGTTTACGTTTTTATTTTATTCGTTAATATGATTTAGGTGTTAGGTGTCATGTTTTTTCGCAAAAAAGCCGGGATTATTTACTTCTATTTTCTATATATATAGTTTTTAAGTAAATGTAAATAGCGGAGATACTGGTGTCCTGAAATACAGACCTTGTGTATATAGCTTGGGAGAGAGCCTGTAGGAAACTGGTGCCTGAACACTAGTCTCCCACAATATTGTAGAATAAAAGTATATTTACTATTTGTTACTCTATATAAGAAGGATGAAAAAAGATTGCATGTAGTGGAGATGAGAATGCTGAGATGGATGTGTGGTGTGACGAGAAAGGATAAAGTGAGAAATGAGTATATTAGAGGAAGTTTGTATGGATAAAGATATATTTATTGCGTAAGGGTCGATTTATACTAGCGCAGAGTCGAAGCGTATCGAAGCGTCTATCCAAAACTGAACATAACAAATTCAACCTTAACTCCACAGCGTAACGCACACATTACTTCGGAGATTTTAAAAAGACACGCGCATTCGTGCGGCTTCGCTTTAGTTGTAAAAAATTTGACGCTTCGATGCGCTTCGACTCTGCGCTAGTATAAATCGACCCCAACTGTGTACATTAAGAACTTATTTATAAACATTACATTTTTAGTTTCAACAGTGTACCCAAGTCGGATATGCAATAGTGTTTAAGGAAATTAGGCATTCACAAATTTAATTTTTATTAAAAAAGTAGATACAAACAAATTTTATTTTTTATTAAAAAACTCATGCAGATTATAAAATACATTGTCAATAAAAAAAAAAAAAAAAATTTTAAATATGTTTTTTTATGGTCATGAAGAGTGAGTGAGTTCGTCGTGAAAAGGAGGGATAAAGCGCATATTATCTACTACAAGAGTTCTAAGTATACATGTAGATGGATGGAGAGGGAGAGGAAGGCCGAAGAAAAAATGGATGGATTGTGTGAGGACTGATATGACAGAAAAGGGAGTTAGTGATAGTTTTACGGGTGACAGGACAGAATGGAAGAAAAAAACGTGTTGCACCGACCCCAACCAATATGGGATAAGGGCAGGAAGAAGACTCTGTATTCTGTTATGTTGTGGCGAGTTAATTAATAAATGATCTTTATTTTTGTAAATAGATTTTTATTATTATTGCTCGCACGTCGCTTCGACTTTGTACCCACCTATTAATTTCTGCCACGCTACAGCGTCCACCTTGCCGGGCGGCGCCTTCTTCATGGACTCGGTGAGCGTCGCTACTGCTTTCAACACGAACGATATCTCTGATAGTTGGTGCCTGAAATAATGTAATAAGGAATTTTATTCACTGCTTGAAATTGTGCAAGAAGTGCTATCGGCCCCGTCATACAACTGTCCAATCCAGTTCATAATTTTGTATGAAAAGGCTGATTTCTTTGTCCTTTCGCGCTTAAAGTTTGCGGAGACCTGTCCTTTAAGCTTTGGTTTCCTAGGAAAGCGGTGCCGTCATATAGCGGCCGTTTTAACACATCGTCAGTCATTTTTTCAAAACAAACGTCACAAACGTCATACGAAAAGTATCCAAGATAGAAAATGGACGACCTTGATTTAGCTTAGTAATTTAGTTGGAGGATGAACTATCATCAGAAGAGGAAAATAGTCGTTGTTCCGGAAAACGACCGCTATATGACGGCACCGCTATCCTAGGAAACCAAAGCTTTACACCTTGTATCTACATATTTACTATAAAGTATTATAGTACATTATGATATAAGTTTGTAATGTTAGTGATTACCGTTGAGGCGGTATTTAGACCCGAGCCATGGCGAGGGTCTTAAGAGAGCCGAGAATGGTAATCATTATTTACTGACGTGTATCATACGACGTTTTTCAATACACTTGTGAATAAAATAACAGTAAAACTAGTAAACTTTTGTGGCGGTAAAAAACTGTTTTCATATGCGCGGCCATTTTGTTTTTCTTTTGTTCCTGGGGGATGACCTGCACCCATCCTGATACGATAATGTAATAAAATGATGGCGGGGGAGAGGTTGAACAATAAGGTTTTAACCACATTATAGCACTAGTGCGTAATGGTAATCAAAATGTCACAGTTTGGTAACAAGTGCCATTATATACCTAAGTGCAGTGCAATAAGAGCCACTTTATGAGCAAGTGTATTGAAAAAGTTTATTATCTCACCTAGGCAGAGGTTCAGTATTATCTTCGTCCTGCGTATATTTCGATATCACTTCCTGGAACCTGTCCAGTAACGCTACTATCGCTAAGGGGTCGGTGTCATCTGAAACAAACATATTTCAATTTTCTTAGGCCCACATAAAAATATTCATTATGTCATTGTGTTTGCGTTTGTATGCGGTGCCAACTAACAGTTATATACACTGTGGCATACTTAAAATAACTATAATCTAGGTTACTGTTACAATTTTGTGGGTAGGTAGCTTAGAGCCAGGTGACGGACATAGGGTACTCTAGAGTAGGGTAGAGCAGGATAGAGTAGGGTAGAACAGGATAGAGTAGCGTAGAGTAGGATAGAGTAGGGTAGAGTAGGGTGGACTAGGGTAGAGTAGTGTAGAGTAGGGTGGAGTAGGGAAGAGCGGGAGCGAAGCCGCGCGAGCAAAAGCTAGTATAACATACATATAAAAGGACACACAGCCGAAACTAATCGGACTAGGAGTGTGAAATTTTGCAGAACGTTTCCTTTTATGATTTTCCAAAATTCACCCCCTAAAGGGATGAAACGTGGGTGTAAAGCTTATAAGGAGAAAACTGCTATAAACTATAAAACTAAAGACAAGAAGATGCGAAATCTATATATATATATAAATGAAACCCGTTTTCCGTTGTCACGACATACCATGAAAACGGCTTGACCGATTTGGCTGTTTTTTTTTTTGTTGTGTTTGTTATTGTGAGGATAAGGTTCTTATGGAAAAAAAAATAGGGTAGTGTAGGGTAGAGTAGAGTAGGGTAGATTAGGGTAGAGTAGGGTAGATTAGGGTAGAGTAGGGTAGATTAGGGTAGAGTAGGATAGAGTAGGGTAGAGTAGGGTAGAGTAGGGTAGAGTAGGGTAGAATTGGGTAGAATAGGGTAGAGTAGGGTAGAGTAGGGTAGAGTTGGGTATAGTAGGGTGGAGTAGGGAAGAGCGGGAGCGAAGCCGCGCGGGCAAAAGCTAGTATGTTATAATTAAATAAATACTCACTCTCTACTCCAGCAAAAGAGTCGATATCCTCTAGCATGGAGTATTGTAACAGAGTCTCGAAGCACGTTCGCGCAAACTCTTCTCTCTCTTTCAATTCTTGTTCGTTTTCTGTCGACAAATTTATTTTATAAGCGGTTGGCTCATAGGACGATATTTTAGGGTACCGTACCCAAAGAATAAAAACGGTACCCTATTACTAAGACGTCACGTCCGTCTGTCACCAGGCTGTATCTCATGAATAGCTAGACTGTTGAAATTTTCAAGAATTATGTATTTCTGTTGTCGTTATAACAACAAATATTAAAAATAAAATAAAATAAATATTTAAGGTACCCTGTTTTTTTTGAGTGGGTAAAAATCATCCAAATGACATCCCTCGCCTTTGGGCGGAACGGCGCCCTTGAGCTACCTTTTTGAGCTAACCCTGGCCCCAGTAGGCTTCGACCTTCAGCCCCTGCTGTTGCTGACAACTCCTTGAGACGAGCGGCAACAGTGCGCGCCGTCCGCAAGCCCGCGCCTACGGTGGCCGGAAATCAGGATCGGAATCTCGGCGGCGGCGGCGGCGGCGCGTGAAGGCCAACGCCTCGCGCGTGCGCCCGCCTTTGCTAGCATTAAAGCTTCGAAGGCAACCGCCTGCCATAGACGATGATATTGAGGTATACTTACGTATAGGCTGTGGAGGTTGCGTGTGCAAGGAGCCAGCTCTGACGAGCGCCAGCAACGCTCTCAAGTGTTGCGGCGGTAACCGCGGCCTGGCACGGAGGGCCTGCTCCCTTACTGCTATGACTAGCTGCCGGGCTGCGCGACCGCCTCCCACACTGCAGTAAAACGATACAATAGTAAGTAATCAGCCCCCTAGCCAAGTTGTTAATCTGCAATCGTTAACGCTAGTAGAAAGCTTCAAATGTACGGGAACGACGTCGCCTCAACGCTCAGTCACGTGGCCAGAACAAAAGAATTGGCGGCAAGGTCAACTCGAAGCGTTCGACGCAAGCGAAACGGTTGTAACTTGGCTAGGGGGGCTGATACAGCAGCCGTGAGACACATATTGTTAGTTCTCTTTTTCATACATGGTTATTTGTAAAACACTAGCAACCTCTAAGGACTATGTTACTATCATCATAAACAACAACTTTTGTTCTATGACTTTGTTCAACTTCTTTCATACAAGTGGTTTCTTTAAAAAGTGAGGCGGACTTTACCTGAGCCGCAGGTGAGGGTGTTATAGTAATTAATACCGCAGTGACAAATTTCCACGTGTATCATACGACGTTTTGAAATATATTTACGAAGAAATAAATAAACGGGGGCTACCTGGCTACAAGTAGAGGCTTCACGGCGACCAACCTGATACAAGACATGACTTTAGTGCGCGCTCACGGACGGCGAGCCATGGGTAGCTCGCTGTCCGATCGTCCGGTAATGGACCGAGTCCAAGACGTCGACGGCGCGCACTGTTCCCGCGCGCCTCAAGGAGTTGTCAGCAGCAGGAGGGGCCCAGCTGGGTCGAAGCCTACTGGGGACAGGGTTGTCCGAAAGGGAGCTAGTGCCCCGGTATGAAGGCTAGAAGGAACGGCGCGGGGTTTTTAGTCAGTAAGAGTCTGACACTGTCTCCCGCTCCACCCAAGAGCGGGTTTCGTCAAAGATGATTTGCCTCGTCGACAAAAAAAAAAAAGACATGACTTTAGTCTAGATTACTCCCTCGCCACATGTAATGCATCGTAGCAGGGCGACCCCGGACACTTTTGTTTTGATAAGTAGTTCTTGACTGCGATCCCACCTGATGGTAAGCAGTGATGCAATCTTTGATGGTGAGGCGCACTAGTTTATTAAGAGCCTATTGACTCTGACCTTGAAGACACCCAAATTATAATCGAATGGGAAGACGGCAGCAGGCCAATTGTTCTAATCCTTCGGTATAAATGACGAGGCGAAACGCTTAGTATAAACAACCGGACCGATGACCCAGTGAGGGTCGCGGGAATCCGATGGATGTAAGACGCACAGGACCGTTCGTTGTGGCGACACTTGGGAGAGGCCTATGTCCAACAGTGGAAGTCTTTCAGCTGAAATGATGATAATAAAAGACATAACTTACGGTGGTTCAAACAGGAATGTTTCCAGCACTTTGGGTAACGTTTCCCAAAATACTTTATACTCTTCAGGCTGTTCCCTCGCTAGCGGCAAGCCTGTACCTAATACCTGTACAACAGAAATGTTATTATTATCAATAGACATCAAATTTAATAATAAATAACGCTAGTCTAGCATTAATTGAGTTCGCAGCGTAATTTTCAAATTATCGTTTTTCAAATTCTGTGAAATCCTTCATGATTTCGATAAAATAATGTAAAAATGTTTTTTTTGCAATATTTCACCTGCGCCACCTGTGATCATGCGCCATCTCACACTTTTACTGAATAATATAATGTTCTTGCATCCTAGGACCCTGACGGCCCATGGCCCCAGTAGGATTCAACCCTGCTGAGCCCCTCAGTTTGGTTGACAACTCTTTGAGGCGTGCGTGGAACACAACGCGCAGTCGACGAATCGAGCTCCTCTAACCACCGGACGGCGAGCTAATGCAAAAATGTTTGCTAACCGATTTCTAAAAATGGAAAAACCTACCCTACGTCTCTTGGTGGTCGTTAAGGGTTTTGATATGAAGTAGCAATAATTAGTTTTACCTGTAATAAAAGTGATGAGATCTGTGCAACCTCGTCCATTTGTTCGGCTGATTTGCGTCGCTTGTCTTGACCGTATTTCTGTACTGCTGTGTGTAACGCCTACAAATAATGGACAAAATTAATACATAAGAAATTAGGCCTGCTTATTTACGTACAAAGCTATGAAATTCTGTCAACGAAGCAGCAATGCCACGCTGTTGCGATGTTCCCGCTTTATCGACCGAGATTCATCTATCTATATATATAAAAATCAATGCCACTTTTCGTTGTTATTTTATAATTTAAGAACGGGCTCACCTATCCAAACCAAATTTTTAGGCTTTGTTCGGACTATTTAATAGATGGTTTATGTGAAGTTTGGTGGGGTAGAGTAGGGTGTGGTAGGGTAAAATAATGTTAGAGTAGTGTAGGGTAGAGTATGGAAGAGCGGGAGCGAAGTTGTGCGGGCAAAAGCTAGTAGCTTTATATATGTAGGCTTCACGCATGAAGCAACATGTTTGTGGATTGTAGATTTATAAAAAAGTTAGATTACCAGTAGCAAGTCCGGTAAGACATCTCGTGCAGCTTTGGGCGCGGCGCGGTAGAGCGCGGCCGCCGCCGCCAGGCAGCGCGGCGCGGCGCCGCCCGGCCGCTCGCCGCACGCCGCCGCCAGCGACGTCAGCGCCGAGAACAGGCACGGCAGCAGCTCGTGACGCTGCAGCGCTTCCTGGGGAACACGACACAGTACATTCTTAAAACCCGGATTTAAAAGGAAGTATAAAAGTAGACTTTACTACTGTACTAGCCCTTATTGTCCCACTACTGGGCCAAGGTCTCCCTAAGTACTTCCAAACTTTCTTCTTCCGTTATTAAAAGTATACCCTGACAAATTTGCCTGTACACTTAAATTTTACAGGTAAACTGGAGTGTGTGTTGTACTACTATGCACGCTTCCACACAAACTTACCTGACAGGTATACCTGTACAGGCAAACCTGTCAAGTAAACAGGAGAAGAAAATTTGGAAGAACATGAGGAAGTCTTTTGCCCAGCAGTGAGACAAATAAAAAATTTATAGCTCTACATTACCAACTCTACGCTAACCACTAGACCAACAGGCTTGCGAACCGTATACGTTACCTTATGCACTATATCCAAACAATGCAACGCGTGTAAACTGACAGGTGCCGCTTGAGCTAAGGAGTCCAGAGCTGATGCTGCAGCAGATGGCTCCGTGCTGCACACGTGGGATAGACAGGCACCTAGCTTCGTCACGTCTGCTGGAGTGAACCTGGAACCCAGACAATGAACCTACTTTATTCTCCATTCGTAATAAGATTAGCTATTTAAACAAAACTTTATTTACTGGTTTGTGGCATGACAAAAGGTAGGTGCCGTAGAAAAATTGTATTATAACAACTTTTTTTTTGCGTTGAATGCCATCCTTATGCCTACAGAATAGAAGTCAAAATCGATTGAACGGGCAGTGAAAAAGGATTGTTTAAATGTTTAGTCTTCTTGATAATGGAGTGTAGAGGTAAAAACAGGAAGATCCACTAACCTCTATTGAAAAGGGAGGATTCTCCGTCCGACCGACAGAAATGAGTTGTGTCTGATCCAGGCATGTAAAGAACTGCGATACGAGTACTCCGGCAAGCCATGCCTTATTACAAATCGCATTTTGAAGTAAGGGATACAGTAAAAATTGTTCATGAAGCTCAAAGCCTTTAAATGTTTACACGGTAGGTATCTACTTTTCTTTAATAGCCTATACTGTCCCACAGCTGGGCAAAGGCTTCCCTTAACTTCTCGGGCAAGAGTTTCCACAAAGTGGATACCTGAAGATGGACGAAGCCACTGAGGTTGACCTAAGAAGAGGTGGCGAGACGACCTGGATGCCTACCGCGGGGACTGGTTCGAGGAAGCTCAAGAAAAGAATACCTACTGAAACAAGTTTTTAAAATTTTTGATTTTTGGCCGTCTTAATTCTTCAGCAAATTTTCGAAATGGCTGCACCAATTTTGACGCGGACGTATTCGTGGGCAACAGGTAGTAAAAAATAAATGAAGAATCTAATCCATAAAAGTGTGACTATGCTATTTTCATCACATTTACTTCTCACTAAACTGATACAGTACTAACCCGCACTGGGGCGGCGTGGTTGATTACGGCCCGTCCCCTCTCTTAGAGAGGAGGCCTGAGTCCCAACAGTGGGAACATTAGAAAAGGCTGATGATGATGAATCGATACAATAAATTAATACTCACGTGGGTCGTATATGCTGAAAGATGAGCGGAAAAATCTGCACCAGCGTCGTGAGGAAGTTCAGCGACGGCGCGTACACTTCCACGGGTTTACCATCCTCGGATGCTGTGGGGGCAATAAGATTTGTTACGGTATTTAACAGTTAGTTCTTGGCGCACTTACAGTCTATACGTGTTACGAAAATAGTGACTCATCAGTGCAACAACAAAGTAAAGACGTATTAATACTGTGACGTTGACGCATATCATTAACATAATTCAGGCCCTCGGCCTAGTTTGGTGGTTATCATCAGATATACTGTGAAACATTGTAATTGTTAAATGTGAGTCTTTAACTACAATATGTTAATTGTGTCAAAATTAACGTATTTTTTTATTTATTATTAACGAAAGCGTTTTGACCGATGTCTGGACCTGACGCGTCAGTGTTGCCTCCTGGTGAATGTCACGGGGTGTAGCTAAATAGAGTCACTATTTTCAATACATTATAGAAGCTAATGTCAAGTCAAAATATTTTATTTCACATAGGCCTACATGGGCACTTATAAAACGTCAGAAGCTAGTGGTGACAACCTTAGTGACCGTCACTACCTGCATCCGCCGAGGCTATCGAGAAGAGCGAAGCAGCACTTGCTATCTCTATCTACTTGACATCTCAGGCTTTAGATAGGGTTTGGCTAAGTAGTCTTATTACTAAGCCATATAGGTAAAGGATAAAAAGAAAGTTACGTGTGGGGTCGGAGGGCGAGGCGGCGGCGACGTTGGTCCAGGCGGCCCAGGCGGCGCCCCACACGCGCCGCTGCAGCGCCGCCTCCACCTCCGTGGCGCGCCCCGCTGCCGACACCACCTCTTGGAACGATTTTAAGGCTCCTACTGATACCTGGAAATGGAGGGGAGAGTTATGAGTGTACAAGTGGATGGATGACGGCGAGCCATGGGTAGCTCGCTGTCCGGCCGTCCGGTAACTGTTCGGACCGAGCCCAAGACGTCGACGGCGCGCTCTGTTTTCGCAAGCCTCGAGGAGTTGTCAACAACAGAAGAGGCCCAGCTGGGTCGAAGCCTACTAGGGCCAGGGTTATCCGAAAGGAAACTCGAGCCTTGGTTTTAAGACTAGAAGGAACGGGGTGGGTTTTTAGTCAGCAAGACTCTGACACTCTCTCCCGCTTCATCAAAGAGCGGGGGTTGTCATAAGAGAATTTTTGCCCACCGTAAAAAAAAAGTGGATGGGTGAAAGGGGAGAGGAAGGCCAAAGAAAAGATGGATAGATTGTGTGAGGGATGATATGAAATAGAAGGGAGTTAGTAATAGCATGACGAGTGTTAGAACAAAACGGTGTCACTATTTTCTTAACGCGAATACGATATAGTTATAGCAGACACAATAACGCTAATTAGGCAGTCGCTAACTGTACCTAGTACAGAACAGACGTCTATTTATTTAAATACAAAATCATGTTCTTTCTACAATACAATTTGAGACATAAATAGGTAAAAATGGATACTCTGGCTACATGAAACGACCGTCTATCTACTGATCTACTAATAAATAATGGATGTTCATTCATCCACGGATCGATAAACACAGGGAAGAACACAATATACCCTCACCTCATGGCTCCTCCTGAGAGCGAAGTCAGTGATATAGTCCAGCAATGCTGTCCAGGATCTGTTGAAGTCTCCTACGGTGGTGAGCAGCTGGAAACGCGAGTGGAACACACGAGACACGCCTGAGAGCGTCAGCACCTACGAAGGAACAGGGTTATAGTTTCGTCAAGAAGAAAATATGTCCATTTCTCAAAATATTCTCAGACAACATTGTTTTTAGTTTATGCGAAACCTGAATATAGTTTGTAGTTTGTTCAGAATCAATAACTGAATGGATTCCAATAGTTTTAACACCATGTTAGTTTTTTTCCCAAAAATATTTAAATAAGGTCACAAGTTGGACAGCACCGACACTAAAACAGGTCACGGCAGATCATAGCGGGCATTAGGAACCAGCAAAGAGCTTGGTGCAAGTACAAAACAACCCCTCAGTCGCCTGGATGGCCCGGTGACTATGTATTTTTGCTGACATAACAAGCTTATAACTTTGATTTTTCATTAAACAGTTATGCAAAGTACATAGATTCTAAAAACTGATGTTGTATAATTAATTTACCCTCCTATGCCTAATTTTTTTTTTTTCATAATTCATTTCGCAGAACAGCGTTTGCCGGTTAAAGTAGACTTAACATAAAAATAGCTTACCTGTGTTTCTGCCCACTGCTTCTGCGCCGTGTTCCTCGTGTGATGTATTAGGATATGATCTCCGGTGTCCACCTTCTCTGAACTCGCTATGTTTGACTGCTTTTGAACCTAAAAACCAAAGGAACCACAAAAAGATATTATAAATTATTATTGATATGCTCGCGTTTGATCACTATCAGATCTGCTGGTGAAAGATGCTCACTTACCCAGAAGTGACCTATTCACTCTTGACTTAAAAACCCTTGATTTTAGCTCAGGCAACACAGACTCCGGCAAGGAATTCCACTTAGTTTCACGCATAATGAATGTGTTCCTAAAACTTTTTGTGCGTATGAGTGGGATGTCCACGAAGTACCAATTACGTCTTTTTTGAAGTGGGGTATCATCAATAACACCTCACGCTCTGAGTGGCGCCAGAGGGACTATTAGAGATTTACAGACTAAACCTACCCGTGTTCCTTCAGTAGCCCTTTATATTTCAGATTCGCTGTAACTCTTTCGAACAATCCTGCAAAGCCACTTTGCCTAAAACCACAATTCTATCTGTGGTCATCCTACAAATAGCTTTAGTCTCAGCAGAAGCAACATTTAGTATGCTTTGAAAACATTTATCAAAAGATGAATCTTTGTATCTGGGAGATATCGATAGGTTTCTTTTATTTCTATACACAAAAACACAGTGTTTCTTACCTGTTCTAACATCGGGAATAATACAGCTAGCAGGGCTCTCCAAGCAGGCTTGCTGAGAAGGGTCCCGTGGGCTCCTATACAACTGAACAATGTCTGGCTGGCTGCGCGACGAACCGGCGCACGGGGTTCCGTACATAATTCACCTGGAGAACAGGAAATCATGAAGACTTTTTTGTGTGGAAATCGAAAGGTTGTTATTAATGTTATCATTATGTGTTTGTATTACTCAAAACCCTGGGGTTTTGCACCTTTGGTAGGCGTATGAGGGGCCAAAGTCAACTCGCAGAGACCGAAACTGCGTTAAGTGATCGTCCGCGCGGTCCCATACAAACGTTCTCTGTAGCGGCTCGTCGCGCCCGTGCCGCTACGTTGTAATATATTAAGTTCTCCATCGGCACGACTACATGCACACCGTTAAAGTTGAACTATTGACACTGCGTAAGTAATATTCCGGTTTCCGCGACAGGGACCGTCTGTGTGACCATACGGGCGCCTTCACGCAATGAATGCGCGTCGTAAGCGTCCGCTTTACGCAGTTTTGAGCGCTTAGACACTTTTCATGGAACGTGGTACTAACGCGAAACCCCCGGTTTAGGAGAAATTATTGTGACATATGGGACTGCAAAAAAAAGCTACCAAGCTAAATCGTCCAAAGTCCAGAATGATGCTGGTGTGTAGGTACTTACTAAGTCTGATGTAGAGACACATCCACAGTTTGTCTAGAGGCGGCAACTCGGCGTGATTGGGCACTTCGGGGCACACCGCTGTGTCGTTCGCGAGTGCTGCTACCAATTTATCTCGATTGTGGTATAGATAATCTGATATGTTCCACTGTGGACAAAAAAGTAAGTAATCAGTTATTTATTGTCTTCATGTGAAAAGGAAGGAAATATTTGTTACTGAAAGAAATGACCGCTCCCCCCCATTTGGGGGAGCAGGTGCGAAGAAGCGGGTGTCAGACTTTTACTGACTAAAACCCACTCCCATGTTTCTTGTTTGCCTTGCGTTCCAGGGCTCCGGTTTTTGCATTTAGAGGCGAACCCATGATTCCAGTAGGCTTCGGCCCTGCTGGGCCCCTATGATTTTCCTGTTATCTCCATGAGGCGTGCGTGGACGCGCCGACGACAATAAAGCCTCGGTCTGGATGGTTACCGTTCGGATGCTACTAAATGTGTTATGAGTAGACAAATGTGGAGATGCAGAGGGACGCCAAAATGATATGAAAGAATAACGGTTCACAGGACAGAATGGAAGAAAAAAAAACATGCTGCGCCGAACCCGACAGACAAAGGCATGAAGATGATTCTATTCCATTCCTCAGCCTTTTTAATGTTCCCACTGTTGGGACTCAGGCCTCCTCTCTTGGCGAGGGAAGATGATTGATAGCCACTATTTCATATGATGTGGTCGATGATGGAGCACGCTTGCCTAGAAGTAACCTATTCAGAGCTGACCTAAAGATCCCTAGATTGTAGATATCAGGAAACTGAACGCATACTTAATGTGTAACTAAAACGTTTTGTGCATTGTAAAGATTTCTTAACAAATGACATACCATAAGTCCAACAGCAGTCAGACTAATGTTCAGTTCCTTGGTCTGTGTGGCGAAGGCGGCTGCAGCAGCTAGGACCTGCCGTAGACATCTAGGACCTGCGCAGCCCAGAAGGTCTCCTGCTACTACTTGTGCGCACTGGAAGGCTGAACGGATCAGCTGCTCGCTGTTGAGGAAAACGATAGATTTGAGTTAGTAAACATTATACTCCATTCACTACAAGATTGGACATTTAAACAAACTTTTATTACTGTCCGTTCAACCGATTTTGAACGGACTAGATAACTAGATTTTGAGGGCAGTGATGGCCAAGTGGTAACGACCCCGACTTAAGAGTTGTAGGTCGCGAGTTCAAAATAGCCAGGCGCAATACTTTGTGTAATTTATTTCATCACCACTACTCTCAAAACGATGAAGGAAAACAATGTGAGACAACCGGCATGTCAATAAAACTAAAACATGATACATTTTTAAAAGTAATAGGACAAAAGTTGTTGTTTATGGTTTTAGAACCATAGTCCTGAGAGGTTGCCAGTGTTTTACAAATAACCCTGTATACAGAAGTACTTATAATCAGCTGCACTTGGATAGACAGGTTTACACTGACAACAGTGATGGAAACCGCTAAGCAGGCGATTAAATTACCTATGGTGCGAGGAGATAGCCGAGATGATCTCCATCATGAGCGGCCACGCTGCACCGAGCTGGTCTCCTCGCGAGTGCAGTAACCTGGCTGCGCACTCCAGCTGCCGTGCTCTGACGTCACACTGTCGTACTGCGCACAGCTCTGATAGAGGCTCCAGGAGAAGGCGTTCGCGGGCCTGGAGATAAAGACAGTTAAAAAAAACTGTTTTACACATAAATACAACCGACTTTACCGCAAAAAGAAATCGATCCAGACAAGTAATCGATAAGTAAATTAACATGCATAAAAAATAAGAGATTTCGACGAAAATAACCTCCTTTTTTGAAGTCAGTTAAAAAGGAAAATAACAAAATCTGACCACGGAATTTAATGAAAAAAAAAAATTCAAACAGTGAACCAGGTTAAGTTCAATGACACCTGTTTTTCTACACTGTATGTATCTATGTGTGCCAAATAAAATATTTTTCTTTCTTCTTTTCTGTTAAGCTGAATATATGTTTGGAAAATCATTGATAAAGCACTTACTTCTGTGACGAGAACTGGGTTGTTGTGATGGTACTGGAAAGCGGCTTGTACTAGGTACGTGATCGCTTCGACACCCCACTCTCGCATCCTTATGTGAGGGTGTTGGCAGACCTGGGAAAATAATACTTTAATTTTTGGCATAATCAACTTTACTGCTGAGTCTCAGGCACCCACCCTAGGAAAGGAAATGAGCCACAATCCACCACACGAACCTATTGCGGGTTGGAGGATGCCACATGTCTTCGAAGGTTTGTTTCTAGAACATGTCAGTTTACTCAAGATCTTTTTCTTCAAACCATCGGCCCCATCGACCATCCATTATACGGGCAATGTGCCTTGCCTACTACCACTTTAGAACCACCAAAAGTAGTACTTGTTGAGAATCGTTTTAGATTTGTAACTTTCTCTGGACCGCCGAAAGCTTGAATGAGAAGAACACAGGAACGACTAATGTGGCGAGGTTTTGGAGGAAGTCTATGTGGAGCTGTGGATGTTTTTTGTCTGAACCGGGACCATACTGATGAAACCTAAAACTTAGTGCTAAAGAAGTGGAACTTGCTAATACTCTTACCTCTAAAAGGTGATTGGTGATAGGCCTCCACATGACCTCTATCCTGTGCATATTGGCTAAGCCAGTTTCGAGTAACTTTGCCACAGCAAACAGTGATGGTTCCTGAAAAGAAAATAGGTTTAATTTTAGACTTGTTTTTTTAATTTTAAGCTTGTGTTTTAGACTTACATTCTTTTTGTATCGTGTTTATTAGTGATTTTAAGATTTTTACTACTTTTTCTGTTTTGTTTCATGAGAACCTGTAATTGTTTCAATGTTTCATATATACAATTGTTATCTATTAGTTCTAGTTGTTGGTTCTTCTACGATTAAATAAATAAATAACTTGCATTGCATTAAATAAATGCATAAGTAATGCATTTTAAGTATTTATTTAGAGATGTGGCCTGTTTTCACATATGTTGTTGTGGAATATACATATTCCAAGAATATGTGAAAAAAACAATGTAAGTGTCTCCCTCTACTCTTTCCACCTCTCGCAAGACCGAGTTTTCTCCTGCCAGTTCTGGCAAAATCAGTTCAGTACGTGGCCTGATGCGACCCCGTCTCACTGTCCCAGAATTCCAGCTCTGTGCTACTTTGGTCCAGTTTGGCTAGCATGCGACAGGCTCAAAAATACTACTACTCGGTCTAGTAAAGACGTTTCTGGAGATGTTTTATTGTCTCAGAGTCTACTTTCATGGTTTTCAGTGCTTTCTTGGCCATGACTTTAGTCTTCTTTGACTCGCTAATCTTCAATTCAACCTCAAATCTAGTATTATTTAACTTCATCTTCTTTACTTCACTTCTTTTTCTTCGTCTTCTTCTTTATTCTTACTTTAGGGATGGAAAATGAGATGTAATTAATACATCTCATTTTCCATCCCATAAAACCCATCTCTATTCACTCACTTCAAAATAACATTCTTGATACTTGCTATTTTCGATTTTAAGTTTTTGTGTGTACAATAAACTAATAAATTAGTCAATCTGTTTGATGTTTCATTATTTTACTCACCCTATTAGAATAAGCCAGCTCCATAGCCTCATTGGACAGCTTACACAGCGCATCAATCAGGTGATGCAGCGCTACATCGTCCAAGTTCTTAGAAGACTCGAACACACGCGACAACATCGCTGAAAGCGCTGTAAGGTACAAATTGTTAGACTAAAACTTATAAAGACAGTTTGGATGGATGAATGATGATGGTTTATTTTTGACATTGTATTTTGTTTAATTGAAACTTTTTTTATGTATGAAGGTAACATCCAATAATTCTGAATGCTAAAAAACGAAATTTTGCTAAGTAACTGTCAAATTAGAACTGATTTGCTTATAGACACAGATAAAAGACTGAAGTTAACGTAGGCGTGTTTTTTTTTTTCGGTGGGAAATTCATCTAGCGACACTATCTCCCGCTCGTAGGCGGAGCGGGAGATAGTGTCAGACTTTTACTGACTGAAAACCCACTTCAGTTCCTTCATTGCCTTTTGTACCGGGAGCGGAGTTACCTTTCGGAGCGTAGGCGTGGGCTTGTGGACGACGAGCAATGGGTAGCTCACCGTCCGGTAATTGCTCGAACTTAGCCCGAGTCGTAGAGGGCGCGTAGTATTCCACGCGCCCCTCAAAGAGATGTCAAAAAAACCGTAGGGATCCAATAGAACAGACGCCTATTGGAGCCAAGGTTTGACTTCTGAAAGGGATACCAGGGATCCTGAAACGCTAGGCAAAGAAGGAATATAGGTGTGATTATCGTCAGTAACAGTCTGACACGCCTTTCCGCAATGCCATAGAGCGGGAGATAAGTCATCCATATCCAGTTACGAAGTGAGTCGCAGCAAAAGGTATCCCTGGTGTCGGGAGATGCAAGGCAATTCCCAACCACAGGACGCGGGATTGCGGACAGCAAGTAACGGGTTAATTGAGCAGTTCACTAGAGGCCCGAAGGGCACCGGGATTATTCGAATGAGTTGGCCCTGGAACGCAAAGAGTAACAAAATGAACACAGGTCCATGCGCGCCTCAAACAAAAGTAAACAAAACCGTAGAGACCCAGCAGGGCCTAAGCCTACTGGGACTATGGGTAGACGGTCTGAACAGTAAAAAGTCAAAAGATGGCGGCACAAAGAGTCCCGCACGCCTTGTTTAGACTTCTGGGAATTGGGTAAAGGGATGCGACGGAGCGAAATGCGCAAGCAATCCAGCGTCGAGGTCAAAGGAAGCTGCAGAACATCAGTAAAAGTCTGAAAGATCCCCTGCCCGCCTCAGGGTGGAGGAAATACATGAGGACTTCCACATGATGAAGACATTGACCGTACGGCTGTCTTTATTTTGTATCATGGTAGGCTAAGTTCATTATCTATGTCTATAGATTTCGTGACTAATATTACAACAGCAAATCATTTGAAGTCTGTTTGACATTGTTACCCAAAAAATTTATACAGTATGTACTTTTTTATTATTTAAAACAATTTTATACAAAAATTTAATATTGGATCGTCAAAAAAAAAAAAATTAACAAAGCGATTCACTGTGCTTAGCGAGTGTTGTATTTTAATAATAAATAATTAATATTATATTAAAAATAATAAACGTACTAAAACACACAAGACCTCACAACTAGCTTTTTTTATTCTAATATTTTATAAACGTTGTAGTCAAATCAACTTATGTGCTAAAACACTTTGATATTGAACTATCAACTGTCATCGGCTTCGCCCGCGTATTTGTAATTGTAGAATATTATCCCAAGAGAACCAACACCCGAGATAAAAAGTATACTATGAGCTATTCCAAGATATGGTCTATCCTTGTACCAAATTTCATCGAAACCCGTTCAGCTTTTCGAGAGTGAAGAAGTAGCGATCATATACAACATTATTTTCAGTTAATGCGAAACCTGAATACAGTTTGTTCAGTAACTGAATGGATTCCAATAGTTTTTACACCATGTTATATAAATTATTTAAAATAGGTCACAAATTAGACAACACCGACGCTAAGTACAATACAGGTTACGGCAGGTGATAGCGGGCATCAGAAGCCAGCTCACAGCTAGGTGGGGAAGCAAAACCACCCCTCAGTCGCCTAGATGGCCCGGTGACCATATATTTATGTCGCCAACCAGGTAACATAACTGGCTTATAACTTTGTTATTTTTCATAGTATAGTTTTGAAATTTTGTACATAGAATCTTTACATTCAAATACTAGACAGGTTTTAAAGGTTTCGCATGTACTAAAAATAAGGTTGTATACAGGGTTATTTTATTTGTAATCAAATCGAATCAATCAAACAAAAGATATAATGGTCTTAACATAGTTCTAAGAGGTTGCTAGTGTTTTACAAATAACCCTGTATTTTATATATTTCAATTTAATTTATAAGTTGATTTGACTACTAGTCTTGATAGCAACATGTGCAACGAACATAAGACACACAAACGGCCAGCAAGCTCCATCCCAGTGCTCCTGTGTATAAGCTGTCAAAACCCCTAATGTGTATACATTTGGAAGTTTACTTTTATGACTAGTAATTCCATACAAAATTAGGATCAAAGATAGATTTTTTTTATTGTATAACAAAAAATACAACATTGCAATGAACTCTCGGACCTTCGGATGTCAAGAGTTAAAAGGTTACTTCTAGACAAGCGTGCTTCATCGTCGACCACATCATCGCTTACCATCAGGTGAGATGATGGTGAAACGCGAGCCTATCAATAATAAAAAAAAGATGTCCAAGTTGTTAATGAAAGCACTATTTGATTTTTAATTTGCTGCTACCCGTATTTTGCATACCTAGGGATTTGATAGCTGGTGTGACAGCTTTTGTCGTTAAAGTTCGTTGAAGCAAACCCCCTCTTAGACTATGACAATTTTTATGCAGCAAAGGAAAGGATGACGTCATTATTTTTTTTATTTATTATTTATTTCAGGCATTCATTGACCCATAGTTACATTACTGAATTAAATAGAATAAAATTGTCATAACATAAAAATAAATTATTGCATTATATTATTAAATTAATTACTTAGGTATAGTAAATTATTTAATTAAATTAATTAACATTGTAGCCCATCAAACAATTACCAAGTATCAAGAATATTTTCACAGGGCTTTATTTTTTTCAACTTTAAGATTACTTTTAAATGCATTTAAAAATCGAAAAAAATCACTAATCAACTTCCAAATGTATACGTAATTAAAATAATGCTAGAATACTCAGTAATACCACTCATGACTCCGAGTGACTCGGCCACGGGAACTTGCTGACCTGCAAACATTGCCGTATACAAACTGAATTATACATCTATACAGCTTGTATAATAGACGGCCATTTTGTTCAGGGTCGGCCATTTTGTTCTGGATGTTGGTAAGTGATTGAAATGTTGAGGGTTAGTTGATGTTAGTAGTAAGCAAGTAAAGCTTTGGTTTCCCGGGAAAGCGTTGCCGTCATATAGCGGCCATAATATTACGGACGCAAAATGGCGGCCGTCTTTACGGTGATGACATGTGGAAAGTTCCACGGCCAATTTTAACACACCGTCTGTAATTTTTTTAAAACAAATGTCAAACGAAGAGTATCCAAGATAGAAAATGGACGACCTTGATTTAGCTTTAGTAATGTACTTGGAGGATGAACTATCATCAGAAGAGGAAAATAGTCGTTGTTCCGTAAAAAAAACACAAATACGTATTAAAAATAGCTTCACCGCTATCAATGAAACGTTCACGAAACAATCTGACACCGACAAAACGGCCGTCATGCAAATGGCGGCACCGCTTTTTGACGTAACGGTGCAGTTACCGCTCTCTAGGAAACCGCGGCATTATGTTTACATAGACAACGTTCTAGTGACGTCATTCACCGCTGTATTACGGCCGCTATATGACGGCACCGCTTTCCTAGGAAACGAAAGCTTAACACTTATAGGGAAAACAAATAAAAAAAATTGTTATCACACAAAAATAGAATACTAAAGCCTACTGACCAAGGGCGCGTAGCATCATAGACGCATATTCGTCTTTATACGCTTGGTGCCTGCTCACAGCTTACATACAAAATTATGAAACTGTGTCGACGAAGCAGCAACGTCGTGCTGTCGTGTATTCGCACAGTATAATTCGACAGGTATAACTATACAGGCCAACCTGTCAGGTATACCCTAACGTGTATGGCTACCTTAAGTAGTGTGACTAATACTTGTCTCAAAGCTAAGACTAGACCAGAAACAACCTATTTTACTTTATATCAAAGATAATATTACTAAAAGAGTAAGGGAATGTGCAAATCACACTGATAGCTACATCAAATAGTACAAATAACAAATAATACTCACCAGGCAGGTCGGCCATGACAGCCGAAGTACTCATGACGGCATTGGCGTCGGCACTGGCGCGGCTTGCTTTCATACTGCCACCTGTAGACGGCTTTAAGCCCAGGATCCATACCTGGAGATAAGATGGTGCTATAAAGCAGGGGTGTTCACAATTTGTTAGAGCTACGAAATCTTTAAGATTTGTTTTTGATAATTGAGTTATGTTTTGTAAAAAGTCACAGAACAAAAGTTGTTGTTTATGGTGTTAGTAGTACAGTCCTGCAAGGTTGTTAGTGTTTTACAAATATGCTCCTCCCCTGTATATGCTCCTCAGTTCCGCACTTCCCTACAGTCTCATGGCTCTATCTAGAGGTATATAATAATCAAAGGCCGCTATCATACGGACTGCACCACAACAACCGCACGCAGTCTCTATATTCAACTGCATGCAATTGTACGTTCGACATCGTGCAGTCCTGATACCAACTGCACGCGGTCGGCTGCAGTCGAGAGAAGTCAATATCAACTGTATGCAGTCGTGCCTTCAACTTCACGCGCTCGGCTACAGTCGTGTAGTGTCGTCGCATGCTGGCCATCGCCGACCGCATGCAGTTAGTCCTGAAGCCGAACGCACGCCGCTTGCGTCGAATAGTTTGAAAAATGGATTTCGACACCGACTTCTTTATTTCTTTAATAAAAAGTAAATTCAGCATATGGAATTATTCTTAGTAATTCTTTTAGTAAATCGTTTAATTGATCATTTGAGCTGCGATCGACATTCTAAAGTAGTTGTAAAATTTACGTTCATCTTGTCTTAATTGCGGATATAGTATAAAAAAGTCATCTTCCGTATGGCAATATAATAACAAAGGATTAATCCATATTGGCGTTGCTCGTTGCAGCTTTTTAATTCGATTGCCTCGCTGTCGGCGGCGGCGCCGTATTAATTATATTAATTCATGAATCCCCAAGCGACCACCGGTGGCCGCGCATCTATTGTCTTACTATTGTGTCTCTAATTGACGGTATCTGAAGGGTTAAGAGAAGTAATGTATGTGCTTCCATTTCGACGTCAAACCTAACACTGGCTCCGGGTCTAGATGCTTGGCGTTAACTGCGTGAAGTTAGATCTGACTCCAGACAACTGCATGCAGTTGAATATAGCAACTGCGTGCGGTTGTTGTGGTGCAGTCCGTGTGATAGCGGCCTAAGGGTCACAAATAATTAACTCACCAAGTGTTGGAGTGTAGTGAGGACCGGCAGCCAAGCTTGCTGTATCGTGTCTCCGTCTCGTTGAGCAGCACACAGCAGCGCCTTCATAGCGGTCACGTGGCGAGACGTCACCATCACGAACGACTGCTGTTGACCTGATAAAGCAAACAATACAAGTGTTTAATTGTGTAGTTGGCTCTTAAATTATTTGTTTAATTAATTAACTTTATCAATATCACAAATAGATATTTTTATTATTATTAAGGTAACCTAGTACTTGACTGTGATCACACCTGATGGTAAACAGTGACGCAATCGTAGATGGTGAGACGCACTAGTTTATTAAGAGCCTGTTCACTCTATTCTTGAAGACACCCAAATTATAGTCGAATGGGAAGACCGCAGCAGGCACGATTTTTCCAGTCTTTTGATGTACGCAGTATAAAAGACAAGGCGAAACGCTTAGTCCGGACCGTAGCGGTTTCAACAACGTAAGGGTGTATCAATACTGGCCGTACGTCAGAATACTCGTTGCTAGTTTCCTCACCTGTGGGTAGTGACGCTGATGGCAGCGGAGTGCCCACCCACACGACCTGGTGCCGGTAGTCAGGGTCGGGCGGCGGTGGAGGCTCCCGTCGCCAGGGACACGGCAGGGCTCCTAGAGCTCCGAGTGCTGGCACTACGTATTGTGCTGGGAGGGCGCAGCGGCAGAGCGCGCTGACGCAGGCGTCGCGGCCCACTGAGTGCCCAACCTGGAAAGATAGTGTTAATGATATTATGACATTTCATCATCATCATCATCATCATTTGAGCCGATAGACGTCCACTGTTGGACATGGTCCCCATCGATCATCTGTTCTGCGTGCAATGTGCCCTACGCATTGCCACTTAGGGCACATTGCGCGCAGAACAGATAGCCGATTGGGACGAAAGGTTCTGGAGTGGCGACCTCGTACCGGAAAACGCAGCGTTGGAAGGCCTCCTACAAGGTGGACCGATGATCTGGGCAGGGTTGCAGGTATCTGATAGATGCATGACGCACAGGAACAGTCGTTGCGGTGGTGCTTGGGGGAGGCCTATGTCCAACAATGGACGTCCTCGGCTGATATAATGATTATGAAATATAATATATTATATGGTCTCCAAAATCGTACCTTTCCGCTGACTCTGGCCAGGGTCTGAATGGCACGGAGAATGTTTTCCAACTCGCCTATACTGGCTTCGGCTAACACTGATAGGCCCCAAACTAGGCCGCACCATGACGATTTAAGTAGCTGTAATTACAAACAAACATTATAAAACCATTAAAAATATGCATATTTTTTAACACGCTTTTATTAGCTTCACTTGTAACTATGTAAGAAAATCTTGGAATCTTAATTTGACCCACTTCCTGGTCTTTGATCAGGATGAAATTTTGCACACGCTCTGAGTTCTGATGACAATACATGACTAGCTAAGAAACGTCATTACAAATCCAATATGGCGGCCTCCCCAAGATGGCGAACTGGCTGTTTGAAATGCACTTCCATGATGGGTATCAAATGAAAGGGTTTGCTGTCAGGAATACGAAAAAAATTGTCACGTGACTTGAATCCAACACGGGGGACGCCTAAAATGGCGGACAGGCTATTTGAAATGCACCCCTATGATTTAGGTATAAAATGAAAGGGTTTGCTGAAAATAATGCGAAATGACATTTTCTTGCCAAATTATCATGTCATGGATATCACTCAATAAGGTTCGACGAGAGGAATACGAAGATTGGACTTTGAGTCTATGAGATCCCACCTAAGCCAAGGTAGGATACGCGCCGAGGGCTGAATGGTATGAGGGTGGTAAAAAAATTTCATGTCGCTAGCGTCACCTTAGGGCACCGGGCGCAACCCTATTGTAATTAGCCTTGCCCTCCTACATGGACCTCTGGGGGGGTCGATCGTCTATTTGTCCACTACTCGTGGGAACAACATGATGAAAAATAAACCAAAAAAACTTAAACCATTAGAAACAGCAACGCAAAGAAAACGACGATTGGATAAAGAAAATAAGAAGACTAAAAAGTATAAAATAAAAATAATAGTTTAAAAACCTAAAAAACACACTTTAATGATGAAAGAAACTAAAAAGTGGAAAATAATTTCTAATTTAGAAATAAATCAATGGTATTTTTGTAAAAAAGCGTGGGGGGCTCCATATATCAGTTCTTAAGAAGTAAGTTCTTCTGCTGTGGGTTAAACGAGAGGTAATGTCAGACTTTTACTGACTAAAACATATGTTTTTTCAGTTGTTGAGTCCTTCCAGCTTTTGCTTACATAACACGAGTAATTGGAGATTGAGCATGTGCTCCGAAACGGCACAGGTGGCACTGAAATACGCACACGAACCTTAGGATCCCCGAATTCCCTTATAGACGCCCTGAAAAACCTGAGAAGCCTAATCTGTTTTTGGAGAGAGGTGGGCTGGTTGGAATAAGCCCACCTAAGGTTATGACCGCTATGGTCCACGAGTACAATGGTCCGCATAGGACTAAGTGCGGAAACCATAATCAGACATAGACATAGAACATGTAATTGGAACATTTTTTTGTTTTATTGTGTTCTTACCAAAAAAGGGCATTACAAAGTTCCAATCACTTCTCCCGCTTTTGCGCGGAGCGAGAGGGCGTGTCAGACTTTTACTGACTAAGACCCACGATCCTATATTCCTTCTTTACCTTGCGTTCCAGAAAAACATTAAGCGCCGTGGACGACTCGAGGTCGTTCTGGACGGTTACTAAACAGTCGCATTACTTGCAAGTTAAAGACTATGTTGAAGACACACTTGTTTGGCAATGACTGCTTGTTGTTTCATGACTTCCGATCTCAAAAAAAAGTTTAAATCTAAGGAAGGTTCGTACATTGTTACTTGCCTGCAATCTTAGTTCTCTCTCTTTATTCTCCACATCATCTTCTATCTTCTGCACCACGTTGGAGTTCTGATCAGCTTCTCCATTGTGTGAGTTGTTCGTTATAATTTTGTCCAATTTGCTATCTGTATCTTAGGAACAGAAAAAAATTATAGTATAAAATTTATTTGAAACAATATGTTGGAGCTTTAACATATGACATAAAACATAATAAACGCACCTCTTGAAAGTAGTATGTTCAGATATGGGGTACTGAATCGATTTAAGCTACTTTTAAAATAGGTACTTTTTAATTCTTAATAAATTTTGATTATGTCACTAGAATGTTTGTATGTATACAACCACATTCTAGTGACGCCAAAGCAAACGCGTAATAACAATATCGATGCGCTACCGGTGTAGTGCGTCCATTCTCATATTATTTGCCTACAATTAGGATAACTAATTTCTATTAAAATATAGAGTACCCAAGTGTATTTTAGTAAAATTTTGATAGTTGTGGAATATTAAATATCATCGATACATATTATGTAACAAAGTCCCCCGCCGCGTCGGTCTGTCTGTCTGTTCACGATAAGCTCAAAAACTACTGCACCGATTTTCAAGCGGTTTTCACCACTCGATAGCGTGATTCTCGAGGAAGGTTTTAGTATATAATTTGTAAAGTTTTTGTATTCATTTCTGTGTACATAAACGATATTTGTTGAAGATATCGGGAAAAAATAAGCCAAAAGAGGAACCGCGTTACCTCGAATTTATCGCGAGTAAAGCCGCGGGCAAAAGCTAGTTATATTATATATTAGTTTACTTACTGCATCTTGTAGTTATATTCGATAAAAATTGTTCATTAAATATGCTTTACCTTTATTATTTCCATTTTTGTTCGAGTTGACTTCTCTTTCTTCTGTATCGTTCTGTATGTCTTCATACATTTCTTGCAGTCTGCAAATTAAATTAATTGCGATACAAACCAAGTAATTATATAAAATATTGTATTATAGTATTTAGCCTTCAGGGAAATCATTCAATGAATTCTTCCGCTCCAGACAGGAGAGACAAGGCGTGTCAGAATTGAACTGACAAAAACCCACCGCTGTATCCTTCAGTTGTCCTTTCCATTCCAAGGCCACGATATCTCTTTCTGAAATCCCTTTGACCTTAGCTGGTATCGGTCCTGCAGGGCTAGAGGCCCTTGGTTGGACCCGGTTGTGTTGAAATCTCTTCGAGATGCGCGCGGAACACTACGCATCTTTGACGACCTGAGTTCGATCCTTACTGGGCGGTCGGACGGTGAGCCACTCATTGCTTGCCATCCGCAAGCAGGCAAGCAAATGTATATATCTCTCTGCCAAGCTGCTTCCATCATCAGACCACCAGACGTACGGTTATGTGCCGCCGGTACATGGTGAACATCCCATCTGTATGCACAAACCGTTTCAGGAAAACGTTCTTTGAGCATACAGCTAAGAAACGGAATTCCTTGCCGGAGCAAGGGTTAACCGGTAGCTAGATATCACCAGTCAAGAGTGAATAGGTTACTTCTATGCAAGCGTGCTCCATCGTCGACCACATCGGAGTTTACTTTCAAGTGAGACAGTTCTCAATCTAAAACCTTTGAATAAAAAGACTAACTAAATTATCATTTTGTAGACGATGCCTGAAAATCATAAGGGATTCTGGTGTACCATGAGAGACTTACCTGAAGTACTCCTCGCCCTCAACACTGATGGCTATAGACCGAATGATCTCCATGAGGCAGGCGTACGCCACCGAGATGCCGTACCCATCCTGTATAGTTGGGGCTTCAGTGCGGTCTAGCATTTCTATGCTGAAAGGGAGAATAATAATTTACAGAGGTTCAATAGTTATTTGTTATACAAGAGTGCAAAGTTGCTTTTTAACCGCGTGCTCAATTTTGATGACCGAGCAAGCGAAGGAGTCTAAAATCGAATCACTTGCTACGCTACGCTGCTTGCTACGCTCGTGATTCAATTTTAGACTTCCTCTTACACGCCTACAAATGCGCGCTGCAGCAGCGCATCAGTTCAAGAACATTATCACGCGCTGCAGGCGCCTTCAAATTAGCCGCTAGGTGCCGTACGGTATACGGTACCCTGCAGCTAATTTGAAGGTACCCCTTTCAGCGTGAAGGAGTAACAAATATACACACTCGCAAACTTTCGTCTTTATAATGTCAGTGTGAAATACGTAGAGTACGAAATAAAGACGTGAAGCACGAAATGATTATAAAATGAACAAATTACTTACTACACAGATTTAGCAGTGCCAGGGTCGAAAGTGATGCAGAGCGGCAACCAGACTCCTTTCCAGTAGAATCCTGACTGCTGTGGTATGCCTGATGAGCCTAGAAACAAAAAACTTTGAATTAGGACTCCGGCTGAAGAGCTGTTCTTTAACTTCCCCATAGATTTAAAACATGAGGAGCTCGTGGCTAAAAATCAGGCGCAAGAGTCGATCTCGTTGTCATTGTGGCGGCAGTCAGTGCAACTAGAGTGAGAGTGAGTGGGAGGCGATCGCCTCCTGTGCAGCAGTATTGCTGTGCAGAAAACTGCAGCTCCATGTAGGCTTTAAGTCCGCCGTTGTACAATGCTTAGTAATAAGTGTAAAGTTATGCAACCGTGACGAAAAGGACTGTCTGTTCGCCTAAACTACCGACACAGGAGCTACCCCGAGCGCCAGTAGTCACCGAGTGATTGCGTCCATCGTAAGCGCGAGCTTGCGGGTGGGGAGCAATAGGTAATACACCGTCCGGCCGTCCAGTAAGGACCCAACCCGAGTAGTCAACGGCGCATAGTATTTCACGTACGCCTTAACCCTTCAGATACCGTCAATTAGAGACACAATAGTAAGACAATAGATGCGCGGCCACCGGTGGTCGCTTGGGGATTCATGAATTAAAGAGATGCATACCTATGCAAAACTCATTCTAGTAAAAAATGTCACTTAAAATATTTTGAATTCTTTCTTAAGATATTTTGAATTCTTTTTTGTTTTTTTTTTTTTTTTAATTGATGTAAACTAGTGATTGACTGCGATCCCACCTGATGGAAAGCAGTGATGCAATCGTTGATGGTGAGGCGCACTAGTTTATTAAGAGCCTATTTATTTATTATTAACATTTCAAATAAAATCCAATGAGCTATGCTTATTGACATACAATGTCAATAAAAATTACTAAAAAAACTATAAGTAGATACAACGAAAATGTGTGCAAAATCGCTTATAACAACGCTACTTTTAATACTGTTAATAGTCGGCCTGGTTAGTTGTGATATGACTATGGAGCAAAGATTTTGTAAGTAAAGAATACTTTCAGATCGTTCCAGGCAATGTATGGTCCGGCAATTCGAAGACATGTGACATTCACCAACACTGGGCCAGACGTCAACGGCGCGCAGTGTTCCCGCGCGTCTTAAGGAGTTGCCAGCAAAAACAGGGGCCCAACTGGGTCGAAGCCTACTGGGGCCAGGGTTAGTTTCGAAAGAGTAGCTCGAGCCCTGGTATGAAGGCTAGAAGGAAAGGGGTTTTTAGTCAGTAAGAGTCTGACACTATCTCCCGCTCCGCCCAAAAGAGGGGTTTGTCATTAGATGATTTTCCCCACCATAAAAAAAACTCACACTGGGCCCGCGTGGTGGATTACGGCCCATTCCCTTTCCTAGAGAGGAGGCCTGAGTCCAAGCAGTGGGAACATTAAAAGGCTGATTATGTTATGCATGGTTCACGTTTTGACGACGACCGCGGGCATTCTGAAGCTGGTTTTCAAACATCCCACCCATACAAAATCTTTTGGAAACACATTTATTGTACGTACAGATATGAAGTGGAATTCCTTGCCGGAGTCTGTGTTTCTTGATAGCTACAATTAAGAGGTCTCTAAGTATAGGGTTAGTAGGTTGCGTCTAGGCAAGCAACCATCGTCGATCACATCATCGCTTACCATCAGGTGAGATAGAGGTCAAACGCGAGCATATCCTTACTAATATCATAAAAGCGAAAGTGAGTTTGTTTGTTATGTCTTCACGCCTAAATGGCAAAACCGATTTTGATGAAACTTGGTACACCGATAGACCATGTCCTGGAATAGGACATAGGATACTTTTTATCCCGGAAGTATGTTTCCTTGGGATAATTTCCTGCTATCACGCGGGCGAAGCCGCTGGGTGCAGGTAGTCAGTAATAAAAAAAAATATCATCTTCCTGCCCTTGTCCGGTGTTATTTGGGGTCGGCGCAACATGTTTTTCTTCTTCCATTTTATCTTATCACGTGTCACGCTATCACTGACACCCTTCTTTCATATCTAGATTGGCGTGTTGGTCTAGTGGCCCTAACTGCTATGCCGAAGGTCGTGGGTTCGATTCTCTACCAAAACTAATGTTTGTGTGATGAGCACGATCATTAATCCTGCGTTTGTTTATAATTTATCTATAATATAAACAGATCTATAATATGTATGTATTTAGAAAAAGCTCGCCTTTGTAATTCAACCGTCCTATTTTTATTGTATGTTAAAATTGTGTGTACGATAAAGAATAAAAACAAAAAGTATGTATATCAGTTGTCTAGTACTCATAGCACAAACTCTGCTTAGTTTCAAACTATACCTAAGGCGCAGGCCACGCATAAATGGCGTCGGGCGAAGACACGACGCGGGCGGCTTCTTGTTCAATTCAAATTATACCAAGTGCATAGAAATAAAGCGCAATTTAGGAAACATGGAATGTCGTGGGTAAAATGCGCTTTATTTTAATTGCCATTTATGTGTGGCCTGCGCCCTATTCGCGATAAGATTAGACATTTCAAGAAACCTTATTTACTATCTGTGTAACCGATTGTAACTTCTATTTGGTAGGAATAGGATGACATTCAAACCAACTATTGACTGCAGCCGCCATCTGTCATGCCACCAACGTAATAAGTATCAAAATCGGTTGAACGGACAGTAATAGAAGATTTTCATAAATGTCTCATATTATTTTGAACAGAGTATAGATGGTGTTGTGTGAAATACACAGATTTGAGTAGATCTGTCCAGTCAGTGCGAGCTACAAATGTGTATAGTTCAAACTCAGGACTACTAAGGAGCTCAAAGCTCAAGTTGTGTGTAATGATGATTATCTTTTTTCTTATAACAGTGGATAGCGTACAGCGTCCTGCCTTAGCCAAGTTGGGGAAAATTCGGTGCACGCGTCGATTCTCGCCAGGAGTGTGCGTGGAGAATGTGGCACCAGTGTGGACCTTCACGTTCTTGCTGCAGAATTGCACGTAATATGCTTTTTTGTATTTTTCAAGGCAATTTTACCAAAAACTAATTCTGAAGGGTCCATTTTAATTTCGTAGAAATCTAAAAAAGGTCTGGTTAGAAGCTCAAAGGATTCTGACACAGAGTCCAAAAATGGCAGCTCTAGGTAGCGTACCATTCCATTTTTTTTTTTAATGGGGAGTTATCAAAAAACTTCTCCCGCTTTGGGTTAAACCAGAGAGAGAGTATCCGACATTATTTAAACGCGGTAACTCTTTTTCACAATCTCGCAGCCCTTCCATGAACACCCTTAGGGCGTCAAGGGTGTCTTGTTTCCTTTATAGCTCTAATATTATAAAGGCAAAAGTTTGTACTTTTGTTTATTTGTTACTTCTTCACTCTCGACCGGCGGCACAAATTTTTTAAGAAATTTGGAACACAGGTAGACCATGTCCTGACATGGTCCTGGTTGGGGTATGTTCACCGGGACAACTTACTATGTTCACGCGCAGCTAGTAAGAAATAATTGAAACATGAACCACCCTTTGGGAGCAATGAAGATAAATATGGCCATACTAAAACCAACTGCAAACAGAATTTTCATTAGCCACAGTATAAACAGCATTTAATCATCACTATAGTCAAACTAATGTACAAAACCTTCGGACCTTCAAAAATCATCATCATCTTCCTGCCCTTGTCCCATTTTATTTGGGGTCGGCGCAACACATTTTTTTCTTCCATTCTGTCCTGTCACTCGTCACGCTATCTCTAACTTCCTTTTCTTTCATATCACTTCTCACACAATCCATTCATCTTTTCTTTGGCCTCTCTTTCCCTCTCACATGTAAACTCATAACTTTGTAAAAATCATCCAAATGACATCCTTCCTCCCATCGGAGGAGCGGGAGATAGTGTTAGACTCTTACAGACCAAACACATCCCGTTTCTTCTCGCATTTCATACCGAGACCGAGCCTCCCTTTCGGGCCTTCGATATACCGATCTATAACTTCCAGGGAACGTCTAGGCTGCCCAAACAACTATCGGACGAACCGGTTCCCAAGCTACAGGATGTGTATAAAACGGTGTCGCCCCCTGGTGGACATGTACCTACAAATGGTGGAGTTCGAAGAGAAGTATGCCGACACCGCGGAGGACGCGTGGGAGAAGACCGACACCGATGATCGGAACTTGAGAGGGGGTGTGAAAGGTACCAGTGAGTGAACCACACTAATCTATATAATACTAGGTTTCCGCCCGCGGCTTCGCCCGCGTGGACTACAGTTTATATCGCGCGGGCAGAGACCTGTGCTCAGCAGTGGAATTATAGGTAGCCTATGTGTTATTCCAGTGTCTCTTCTACCTACTTACCAAATTTGATCTAAATCCGTTGAGTAGTTTTTGCGTGAAAGCGTAACAGACAGACAGACAGAGTTACTTTCGCATTTATAATATTAGTAGGGATTAGTAGGGATAAACTAGCTTTTGCTCGCAGCTTCGCCCGCGTACATGAAATATAGCCGATGTCACTCAGGAATTAAGCAGCTTTCTACCGGTGAAAAAAATTTAGCAATCGAACCAGAACTTTCAGAGATTCCTAAGTGACATATACTATTTTTTATGTACGCGGGCGAAGCTGCGATCAAAAACTAGTATAATTATGTATAAAGGCGAGACTTTGTGAGTGTGTTTGCTACATCTTTTCGCTCGAACAGCTAAACGAATGTGAATTAAATTTGGCATACAAGTAGACCTTGTTCTGGAAGTATGTTCCCTTGGGTCAATTAATAACTTCTTTGCCTGTGGGACTCTGGGTGGAGTGAGGGGGAGTGTCAATTTTATTGACTAAAACCAACCTGTCTCAGTTGCTCTTTGCATTCCAGAGCTGCAACTCTTTTGAACATTCTCACAGCCCTAGATAGAATTCGCCTCGCGTTCATTCGCCTCTTTTCTCTTATGCTAGATATCCTGGGGCACTCGTGCTAGTGATCTTTTTTTATTAGTAACTAGCTGTACCCCCGCGGCTTCGTTCCCGCTCTACCCTATTCCACCCTACTATACCTTACTCTACCCTATTCTACCCTACTCAACTCTACCCTACCCTACCCTACTCTACTCTACCCTACTCTAACCTACCCTACCCTACTCTACCTCACACTACCCTATTTTTTTCCATAACAACCTTCTCACAATAACTAGCACAAAAAAAAGAATTGGCCAAATTGGTCCAGGGGTTGTTGAGTTATGCGCTTACCAACACATTTTGCGATTCATTTTTATATTATAGATTAACTAGCGACCCGCCCCGGCTTCGCTCGGGTGCAATATTATACATATAAACCTTCCTCTTGAATCACTCTATCTATTAAAAAAACCGCAACAAAATCCGTTGCGTAGTTTTAAAGATTTAAGCATACATAGGGATATAGGGACAGAAAAAGCGACTCTGTTTTATACTATGTAGTGATAGGCTTGCGCTTGACCATAATCTCACTTGGGGCCTAAGTCTGCTATTTTATAAAATCATCATTCCGACACGATAGCATCGTCATTTTGCTAAAAGTTCGTAATCTTAGCTGATTCATAATGATCGGTCATTGATCGGTCAATGGTCACGCAATAGAGAATGGTAAAATGTCAATAGCAAGGTTATTAAAAGCAAAAACTGCACAATGACGTTCTGATTGTAGTTCAATGATCAAAGGAACTGTCAAAATTTTAACAGATTGCCGCTTACGTCAGACATTGATTTGTTATTTTGTATGAGATTACCATTCTATGCTATTTCTTTCAATGGATTGTCAGTGGTTGACCATTGGCAAGTCATAATGACGCCATTATATTAGCAGATTACCAATACTTATCAAAATCAATCATTATGAAAACAATTTTTTTTTAAACTTTGATATACACTACTACTTGACTGCGATCCCACCTGATGGTAAGCAGTGATGCAATCGTTGATGGTGAGCCGCACTAGTTGATTAAGAGCCTATTCACTCTAGCCTTGAATACGCCTAAATTATATTCGGACGGGAAGACCGCAGCAGGCAAATTGTTCCAGTCCTTCAATGTACGCGGTTTAAATGACGAGGCGAAGCGCTTAGTCCGGACCGTAGAGGTTTCAACAACGAAAATATGGATACTCGCCGTACGTCGGTTTGTCCGATGGTAGAAATGAGATAGCGGAATCAAGTCATGCAATTCCTGTGCACACTCTCCAAAATGCAACCTGTAAAACACCGAAAGGCTGGCTACCCTAAGCCTGTGCTCAAGGCTTTGAAGATTGATTGACCATATCTGGATCACCAATCCGCCTCTTCGCACGCCTTTCCACCGAGTCCATTGCTGCTAGGTAGACCATTCTGACACTATTGTAATAGCAGACTTTAGGCCCTGATAGTAAGTGATGAGGTCTGTAAACGTGATGTCTCTACAATGTACTTCTATTAATATTCCGTTATCAAATTCCGTCAAATTCTGGGCAGGACATGTTTGCCGCATGTCCAACGAGTTGTGGGCGCGTAAAACGCTGGATTGGTGCCCGGACACAGCAACGCGGGGCCGAGGCAGACCACGAAGGAGATGGCGGGACGACCTGGATGACTTCCTTAAGAATTGGAATGAGAAGGCGAGGAACCGTGATCGTTGGAAGGAGTGGAGGGAGGCCTTTGTCCAGCAGTGGGACAATGTGGGCTAATTATAACATAATAATAATAATAATCGGGGGAGAGGGAGGCCAAAGAAAAGATGGATGGATTGTGTGAGAAGTGATATGAAAGAAAAGGGAGTGAGTATAGGATAGCGTGACGAGTGACAGGACAGAATGGAAGAAAAAAACGTGTTGCGCCGACCCCAAATAAAACGGGACAAGGGCAGGAAGATGATGAATAATAATAATATCAAATTCCAGATGATATAAAACCGACTGCCCCCAAAAAAGACACGCCCTCTATCCCAGTAGACTTGGAAGACTTAAGCTCAGACGCTGAAGAGGAGTACCAACAGAGTGAGGAGGACAGCAGATTCATCGTGTACAAAGACAGCAACGTGAACGAAGCTATAATGACGCCGGATATCGACTATGTGCCGGGGGAGATCCGCTCTGACGTGGATCTGACGCATTGGGGATAACAAAGCAGACATATATGTATTATATGGTTCAATTATATAATATAGTATGTTTTTATATACACTTTGTTTACATCTATCATCTGACTTTCCTGTAGCAGGTCTGCTGGAAGAAATTTCATCGTTGCAGCAGTCGAAGCCATTTCACGTAGGCGCCGAGAGCGTTCACTATGTCTTGGAATATGTTAGTCGCGTGTGAACAACTACTAACATGTTATGTAGTGATACACTCACCAGCCGCAGTGTTGACGTTAGAAGCAACGAACAAGCTCTGCACGTAGGCACCGAGAGCGTTCACGATGTCTTGGAATATGTTAGTCGCGTGTGAACTACTACTGACATGATATGTAGTGATACACTTACCAGCCGAAGTGTTGACGTTAGAAGCGACAAACAAGCTCTGCACGTAGGCGCTGAGAGCGTTCACGATGTCTTGGAATATGTTAGTCGCGTGTGAACAACTACTAACATGTTATGTAGTGATACACTCACCAGCCGCAGTGTTGACGTTAGAAGCAACGAACAAGCTCTGCACGTAGGCACCGAGAGCGTTCACGATGTCTTGGAATATGTTAGTCGCGTGTGAACTACTACTGACATGATATGTAGTGATACACTTACCAGCCGAAGTGTTGACGTTAGAAGCGACAAACAAGCTCTGCACGTAGGCGCTGAGAGCGTTCACGATGTCTTGGAATATGTTAGTCGCGTGTGAACAACTACTAACATGTTATGTAGTGATACACTCACCAGCCGCAGTGTTGACGTTAGAAGCAACGAACAAGCTCTGCACGTAGGCACCGAGAGCGTTCACGATGTCTTGGAATATGTTAGTCGCGTGTGAACAACTACTAACATGTTATGTAGTGATACACTCACCAGCCGCAGTGTTGACGTTAGAAGCAACGAACAAGCTCTGCACGTAGGCACCGAGAGCGTTCACGATGTCTTGGAATATGTTAGTGGCGTGTGAACAACTACTAACATGTTATGTAGTGATACACTCACCAGCCGCAGTGTTGACGTTAGAAGCAACGAACAAGCTCTGCACGTAGGCGCTGAGAGCGTTCACGATGTCTTGGAATATGTTAGTCGCGTGTGAACTACTACTGACATGATATGTAGTGATACACTTACCAGCCGAAGTGTTGACGTTAGAAGCGACAAACAAGCTCTGCACGTAGGCGCTGAGAGCGTTCACGATGTCTTGGAATATGTTAGTCGCGTGTGAACAACTACTAACATGTTATGTAGTGATACACTCACCAGCCGCAGTGTTGACGTTAGAAGCAACGAACAAGCTCTGCACGTAGGCACCGAGAGCGTTCACGATGTCTTGGAATATGTTAGTCGCGTGTGAACTACTACTGACATGATATGTAGTGATACACTTACCAGCCGAAGTGTTGACGTTAGAAGCGACGAACAAGCTCTGCACGTAGGCACCGAGAGCGTTCACTATGTCTTGGAATATGTTAGTGGCGTGTGAACAACTACTAACATGTTATGTAGTGATACACTCACCAGCCGCAGTGTTGACGTTAGAAGCGACGAACAAGCTCTGCACGTAGGCACCGAGAGCGTTCACGATGTCTTGGAATATGTTAGTGGCGTGTGAACTACTACTAACATGTTATGTAGTGATACACTCACCAGCCGCAGTGTTGACGTTAGAAGCGACGAACAAGCTCTGCACGTAGGCACCGAGAGCGTTCACGATGTCTTGGAATATGTTAGTGGCGTGTGAACAACTACTAACATGTTATGTAGTGATACACTCACCAGCCGCAGTGTTGACGTTAGAAGCGACGAACAAGCTCTGCACGTAGGCACCGAGAGCGTTCACGATGTCTTGGAATATGTTAGTGGCGTGTGAACTACTACTAACATATTACGTAGTGATACACTTACCGGCCGCAGTGTTGACGTTAGAAGCGACGAACAAGCTCTGCACGTAGGCGCCGAGAGCGTTCACTATGTCTTGGAATATGTTAGTCGCGTGTGGTTTCATGTCGTAACACTCGCAGAAGGCTTTTAGGAGATCTGTGAATATAACAAATTTTTGGAATTTTGTATTTTTCTGTTGTGTTTATTTTTGTCCAATATTTTATAACTAACAAGAAATAACACTTATCATTTAAAATATGACGTAGTATATTAGTGAAGTAGTGAGGATATCTCGCTATTTCTTATATTAACTTAATGACGATGACGTAACATTTCACAATACGAAAAAAAAAACCATCACATAAAATATGGTGGACTACTTTTTAAAGCTTGTTTTATAACCTATTTAGATTTCTTTTTTAAATCGGCGGTAAACTTACTTGGCTGTATAGTCATTTTATGCAGAACTTCTAACGCCAAAGCTCTCTGCCACATAGGCTTGTCAGGGTCCAAGAATTTGATGGTGAGCGACAAGAAGATCTCGCATTCTGTGACCTAGGAACGAATAAATAAAAATATATTATTGCAGTACATTAGTTATTCATCATCATTATCATCTTCATTTCAGCCGAAAGACATCCACTGTTGGATATGGGCCTTCCCCAAATGTCACCACAAAAATACTAAGAATAATAAACGCAAGCATGTTACTAAAAGAGTTATGAGTATTCATGTGGATCGATGAAGAGAGGGAGACCGAAGAAAATATGGATGGATTGTTTGAGAAGTGATATGAAAGAAAAAGGAGTTAGTGATAGCGTGACGAGCGACAGGACAGAATAGAAGAAACACAACGTGTTGCGCCGACCCCAAATTAAAAGGAACAAAGGCAGGAAGATGATGACGATACCAGATCCATATTATCTCTATACAGGGTTATTTATAAAACACTGACAACCTTGCATGACTGTATTACTAACATCATAAACAACCAGTTTTGTTCTAGAACTTTTTACAAAACATAACACATTTACCAAAAACAAACCTTCAAGATTTTATTGTTCTATCTAATACATTGCAACTCTGTATTTTGCTGTATCTACTTATGGCTCCCGCGCACTGTTCTCGTAATAATAATAGGTAAGCACGCTTCCGAAACAATGTAATTACACTTTAAGTGTAAGTGTTGTAAGTGCATTCGCACCATTTCCGTGTACTCGACATTAGAATATTGATACACCAACACCATCATGTTATTTTATTTCGTTCACATTGCCGAATTTCGCTACAAGAACATGTATGACGCGACACAAGCGCACTGACCGACTAGTGAGGGTCGAACGTAAATAGGTCAAGTTCACCTACCCTCCGCTATTGTACTACGTTGCTTCAACCCTGAAATACGCGATGATATTCTGGGGCAACGCCACTAATAGGGAATTAGTGTTTAAAGCGCAAAAAAGATGCGTCCGAGCAATTGCGGCATCTGTATTCCTGACTCATGTGAACCTCATTAAAAAAAATTAAAGATCCCTTGAATACCTTTCCATGCATTTATATTTATGAAGTAGCCGTATTTGTAAAAATTAATGAAAATTTATTCGATAAGCTTAAATCAAAAAGACATGTATTAAAAATATCTAACCTTCCACATAAAACGGCTCAGTTTGACAAAAGTTTCTTTGGTATGGCATCAAAGATTTACAATAAAATACCTATTGAAATTTTGAGCACTAAGAAAATTGCAATATTTAAATATAAATTACGTAATTTCTTAATCGATAAGGCTTACTACACGATCAGGGATTTCCTAAATTAATGAACAATTATGTATTTTTGACATTTATAATTTTTTTTACTCAATAATTTTTAAATATTTTTAGTATAATTTGTAATTTATTATTGTATGCCTAACTGGCAGGACATAATGGAACTATAATTTATTATTAATTTTTAACATCTGTATGTAACCTATGCCCACAATAAAGACATTCTGATTCTGACTATCGCCAGCTTCGCATAAACTTCGTAATAATTAGAACGTTCAATTTAAATATTTTTATTTTTGTATGAAAATCTGAAGAGCCAAAATATGATAATGTTTTAAAAGTCATAGAACAAAGTGGTTGTTTATGATGATCTTAACTAGCACCTAAGAGGTTCTAGCAACCTCTTAGGGTTGTTTTACAAATAACCCTGTATAATGATTATGTTTCTTAGCTAGTTTTAAGATTGCGTCATTTCGCCAAAATTCCCACTTTAATGTTCCCACTGCTGAGACTCAGGCCTCCTCTAAAGGAGAGGGAATGGACCGTAGTCCACCACACAGGCCCAGTGCGGGTTGAATAACTAAATACCCAACAAAAAAAGATGTATCCAGGTGGTGGTTTGGTGGCATGACAGGTTATCAGTTCTTACCAGCACGGAATGGTACTTGTGCACGATGATAGACACAAGCCTCAGCAGGCGCATGGTGACCGGAAAGTGAGGCCGCTCAGCCGCCGCGGGGCTGGCCGCTCCACCTGCGGTCGTGGCTCCTGGGATGTGGAGTGCTGTGAATGCGGCCCTGGGGGACAGTAGGTGCCATGTTTTATTGTGAATATTAGTTCCTTTATCTTTTTTCATTATTGATAGGCTCGCGTTTGACCACTATCTAACCTGATGGTAAGCAATTATGTGGTCGACGATGGAGAACTCTTGCCTAACCTATTCACTCTGACTTAAAGACCTCTAAGTTGTAACTATCAAGAAACACAGACTCCGGCAGAGAATTTCACGTGAGGTGTTAGTTTTGAAAGTTGATAAAAAACGCGTCCGTGCTGTTTGAAGGGCGTAGTTCAAAGGGTCGATGTAAACACGACTTTCTAATTTAATCTATGATCTAAAATAGTGATTCATCGCCCACGCCCCTGGATCAACTAGGGGCGTTTAATCACTATTTTCTTAACGCGAATATACTATAATGACTAATTGTCATGATAGTATCATTTTACATTAAGATATAAGTGTGTAATGTTAGTGATTACAGTCGAGGCGGTACTTAGACCCGAGCCATGGCGAGGGTCTTAAAAGAGCCAAGAACGGTAATCATTAATTGTTCACGTGTATCATACGACGTTTTTCAATACACTTGTGAATAAAATAACTGTAAAACTATTAACTTTTGTGGCGGTAAAAATCTGTTTTCATATGCGCGGCCATTTTTTTTCCTCGTGGGGAACGACCTGCACCCATCCTGATACGATAAATGTCAAAATGATGGCGGTGGAGAGGTTCAACAATAAGGTTTTAACTACATTATAGCACTAGTGTGTAATGGTAATCAAAATGTCACAGTTTGGTAACAAGTGCCATTATATACCTAAGTTCAGTGCAATAAGAGTCACTTTATGAGCAAGTGTATTGAAAATAATAATATCTTACCTATATTTGACGTTAGGAGAGAACAGCCTGATGATAAGTGCACACACGTGTTCTTTCAATAAGAATCGAAATTCCGGTATCTGTAATCAAAGAACACATTATTCTACGTCACAAAAAATGAAGCTCAATGTCTGTGGTGGATTTTAACACGTCTTGAGACCTTACCATGACGTGTGCACCCAATATAGCTCCATTCCTTTAACAGTTCAGTTGACTGGCCTGTTGGTCTAGAGGTCGTGGGTTCGATTACTACCCAGGGCAAATGTTTGTGTGATCATCATCTTCCTGCCCTTGTCCCATTTTATTTGGGGTCGGCGCAACACGTTTTTTTCTTCCATTCTGTCCTGTCACCCGTCACGCTATCACTAACTCCCTTTTCTTTCATATCACTTCTCACACAATCCATGTATCTTTTCTTTGGCCTCCCTCTACAAATGTTTGTGTGATGAGCACAATTATTTGTTCTATGCCTGGGTGTAATTTATCTATAATATGTTATGTATTTAGAAACATATAAGTATGTTTATCAGTTATTTAGTACTCATAACAGAAGCTCTGCTTAGCTTGGGACTAGACGGCGATGTGTGATAGTTGTGAAATATTATATATTATTATTATAGTTCAGTTTAAGTCATTAACGGCCTGCCTATCACGACTTCAGTCTTAGCAGAGCGCGGCGCGGCTTCGGTAAGCGCGCGTGGTGCTAGGAGCGTCGTCTCGTGGCGTGCTTCAAACATTTTCATACTTTTACCGTTCGACAAAACCCGCTCTTGGGTGGAGCGGGAGATAGTGTCAGACTCTTACTGACTAAAAACCCTATCCCGTTCCTTCTAGCCTTCATACCGGGGCACGAGCTGCCTTTCGGACAACCCTGTCCCCAGTAGGCTTCGACCCAGCTGGGCCCCTCCCGCTGCTGACAAGTCCTTGAGGCGCGCGGGAACAGTGCGCGCCGTCGACGTCTTGGACTCGGTCCATTACCGGACGATCGGACAGCGAGCTAACCGCTCACCACCCCGCGCTTAGCTCCGCTCACGGCGGCAAGGACATAGGCCATAAAAGCTCGTGGTAGGGCCTCTGAATAATTCTAATGTCTGACTAAATTGACAATTTTGCTCACTTACCTTGAAGAAAATCGGCGAAAAGTCAGTGAGGACCGTGTCCAGTAGTTCAAGTCCGAAAGTCTTTGGCACGTCAGAGATACCGACCAGCCAGTGGGCTGAGTCACCATTTATTAGCTGGATTATGTCCTGAAAACACAGATTAACAATTTTACATCACGCGTATATTTATTTAATTGAAAAAGGTGACCTGTCCAGCCTACATCGGTGTATAGGATCAGGAATTAGGGTTCCGTACTTCAAACGGAAAAAACAGGACCCATATAGGATTATTTTGTTTTCCGTTTGTTTATCTGTCTGTCAAGACCTTTTATCTCAATAATGCGTACATAGAGGTGTCGAGTTGAACCAAGTCTGCGGTCCTTTGAAGCTAAAGATATGGCCGTTTATGTCGCCAAAAAATGTATATTTCGACACTTTCAGAGGAATCAAAATTCTTATAGTACTTCCCATTGATCTAGAATGATGAAAATTGCCATAAAGCAAGATCTCTTAGCACAAGTATAAGAAAAACGTTTTTTTGCGATTCGGAATAATTTTCGTAACTCAATTTGGGAATTAAACTGTTTTCATAAGTTTGTTTTTTAAACTAACTTTCCCAGCAGCTTCTCCCACAAAAGAAGGCATATCCAGGTGTAGTTGTCTAGTGTATGTGATTTTAAATATTTGTGAACGCATCCACGATACAGGAGTAATTCCTAGTGTGGCGAAAATATATAAAAAATATATAAATCTTACCTGAAGTATGAGATATGCGTCGACAGCACAAGGTTTGAGGTCCTTGGGTGCTTTGTTGTTTGTCTGTGGTCTGACGTCAGCTGGGTTCACTTTTAGAGCACCTGTAATTGTCAATTATACTAGAAGTTATCCGATGATTTATCCCACCAGAAAAAAAAGCTAAGTATATTCATATCATAATCAGCCTTTCAATGTTCACACTGCTGGACTCAGGCCTCCTCTCTAGGAGAAGGAATGGGTCGTATTCCACCACGCGGGACCAGTGTTGGTTTTTGAATGTCCATACATGTCTTTGAATTTTTGGTTCTAGGACATGCCGGTTTCCTCACAATTTTTTCCTTCACCGTTTTGAGAGCAGTGGTGATGAAATAAATTACACAAGTAAGCTGGGTTTAAACCCGCGAAGTTTTTCGACAAAAAATTTGTGACATTTAGAAAACTATGTGAATAATGTTTAATATTTTATTATTTATTCTAGCACACAACAATAAGAACTGCTGTAACACTAAAAAGCACACTAATAAATACTTTAAACTTTCCTACTACTGACTGGCCTGTTGGTCTAGTGGTTAGTGACCCTGACTGCTATGCCGGAGGTCATTGGTTCGATTCCCACCCAGGACAAATGTTTGTGTAATGAGCATAATCATTTGTTCTGTGTCTGGGTGTAATTTATCTATAATATGTATGTATTTAGAAATATATACTTAAGTATGTTTATCAGTTGTCTAGTACCCATAACACAAGCTCTGCTTAGCTTGGGACTAGACGGCGTTGTGTGATAGTTGTGGAATATTATATTATTATTATTATATTATTATTACTACTGAACCACTCCATTCCTTCCATCGTTCCCGGCTCTGCGCCACTTCTTGCCAATTTCTATGTCTATCACAACTAACAAATAGGAATACTCTCTCGAGATCGCTTAAAATCGAAAATCTTACCTTCAGCTTCCGCCAGAGCCCTCTCGAAGACCAGAGCGACTAGCTGCCGAACAGTAGCGGCGGCTGCATGGCTGGTGCTGACGTCACGACTCTCCGAAGGCGACACCATGCGCATACACATCACCATTGTCTGATGAAGAGGAAAAAATAAAAGATTATAGATACCGACTCTATAATAAAACAATGCTTGGGGGAGGCCTATGACCAACAGTGGACGTCTTTCGGCTGATATGATGATGAGGATGATATTAAAACAATAGATATTTCTACAAATCTTTTTTTCTGTCCGTTCAACCGATTTAGACTTTTATTGCATTGGACAAATGGCGGCTGCAGTAAATAGTTGGTATTATAACCACTTTTTTTGCTTTTAATGCCATCTTTGTGCCTACGAAATAGAAGTCAAAATCGGTTGAACGGACAGTAAAAGGGTTTGTTCAAATGTGTGGTCTTATTTTGAATGTTGTATAGTTGTTGTTGCACATTTATTTTATTATTTTTTAATAGGCAGTTAAATCCCTATTTTTTATTGAGGTAGTAAATCATCCAATGATTTCTCTTTTTACCGACTTCACAAAAAGGAGGAGGTACTACGTTCGGCTGTTTGTATGTTTTTTTTTTTTTTTTTGTATGTTTATTCGTCGAATACTCCGCCAAATGTAGACGGATTTTCAAAATTCTTTTTTTGTTCGAAAGTAGATAGTTCTGAGGTGGTCCCATTATCACCAAATTAGGATCTGATGATGGGATCTTGGAGAAATCGAGGGCAACCTTCAAATTTTATAGGCTCACTTATTGATTTTCGCATATTTTATGAAGTATCTTGTGTGTTTGCGTATGGTCGTCACCATCTCAGGTAGGTGGGCTGATGATGGAAGGTACAACTCCTTAACAGTAAGAAGTTACTCGAACAGGCAAGGACTGTTTTAGTAAATTGTTTTGATGTTTGATAGGGCATTTGCCACATTTGGTCTCATGATCATCAAGTCATGACCTGATGCTGCAGTCAGGATAGTCTGCAGAGTACCTAAGTCCTCGACAACAAACAGCAGATATATCGAGTTTAGGCTCATTGAAAACGGCTCGATGTGTGGATAAACGTACTGCTAATAAAGAACACCGAAGTACATAGAGACCTGATGCTGAAGCCAGGAGCATCAGAAAAAGTACAAACCTTGAAATTACAGCACCGTAGTCGTGTTTGGGCTCATTTTAAACAGGACTAAATTTTAAGTTCATTGCAATGTTGACATAAATCTGGCCTGATGCTACAGCCGGGATTATCAGCATCTAGTCTAATGACTGATTGAAAGATTTACCTTTCGGCTTCATCATCAGATCAGTTCGATATATCCTTTCCCTCTCCAGCATCTAGTCCAATGACTGTTTGAAAGAAGAGGGGGAGAGGATATATCGAACTGATCTGATGATGAAGCCGAAAGGTAAATTAATGTAATCTAACCGTGTTTGGGATTATTAGAACCGTTATGAGATGCGCTCTGACTATAAGGTATTTAAGTTTGACTGAGGGGTACTTTTTAGTGGTGGTACCATAACTAAAAAGTGTAAAATAAAATAAACGTTTTACAAAAAAAATATAACCGACTTCAATGATAAAAAACACTGAAAAGTATCAAATAACTTTAATTTTGGAAGTCGGTGTTAAATAACGAAGAGACTAAACTATTATAGAAACACCGACTTCCAAAATTAAAGTTATTTGATACTTTTCAGTGTTTTTTATCATTGAAGTCGGTTATATTTTTTTTGTAAAAAGTTTTTTAGATGTTCTGTTTAGATCTGCTGAAAAACTGGAACAATTAGCCTGCTGCAGTCTTCCCGTCCTATTATAATTTAGGCATCTTCAAGCCTAGAGTAAATACGCTTTTATTGAACTAGTGCGCCTCATCAACGATTGCCTCACTGCTTACCATGTAGTGGGATCGCAATCAAGAAGTAGGATATAACATTTAATAAAAAACTTCAAGGGATGGGAATACGTACATCATATAATTAACTCCTTTGATCGTTTTACTTAGTGTTTAGATAGACTACGACTTCCAAAATTAAAGTTATTTGATACTTTTCAGTGTTTTTTATCATTGAAGTTGGTTATATTTTTTTTGTAAAAAGTTTTTTTCCTTTATGGCGTTCACCTTCCGGTTCTATCACCGTCATCAGCCTTTTTAATATTCCCACTGCTGGGACTCAGGCCTCCTCTCTAAGAGAGGGAATGGGCCGTAATCCGCCACGCGGGCCCAGTGCGGGTTGCTTTATGTCATAATAAATTTGCGTTGTCATCTGATTTCCACATGCATGCAAAATTTCAGATCAATCGGTAACCGGGAAGTGGATGAAATTTAATTTGCAAGATTTGAATACAGACAAACAAATGATGAAATTTAATTTGCAAGATTTAAATACAAACAAACAAACGGTAATACCCCTATTGGCATAAACTTTTAAGGCATAATATAGTTTGGCATAACGTTTTCGCATAACTTTTATTAGTATAATAATATTGCTGCATAATAATACTTTGGCATAGGTAATGCAAAGGTTAGGTTAGGTTTATAACGGCTTTACATGCTTTGCGAAGCATGGAGAGTCAGTAATGTCCTAGATAAACTAAGAAGAACGAGATTGAGAAGTGCGATGTAGCAGTATTCATGGCAACAAGCATTATGGCAAAACATTTATGCCCAATAATATTATGCGTAATGATCATTACGCTAAATTTCGTTATGCTAATGTAAATTATGACAAAATATTTTATGCTTATCATTAGTAAACCCAAACAAATATCAAGAAAGGTGAAAGTTAATAAAAGCTTGTGATAACATTACCCCAAGTAGCCTTTCCCTCTCAGTCTTAATCATTTTCGAGCCCTCACGCCCGTGGGTACTCACAGGAGTACTCATTTTCAAAAACACCACTTTTACATCAACTTTCACTCTAGAAGTTTACTTCATACTAATTGTTTAACTGTGTTAATGAAATCTATTGTGATCTAATCTTATCAATAATTATGTGAAGCTGGTTGTGCACTCCAAAATGTTGTTAATTTGACTGATATAGTTTATGTTGTGTTTTGTTATCTGAAGTGTCGTATTTCCGGTTAAGATTGACATACTATAAAATATGTTGTATGCCAAAAATGGTGACCAGAGCCCTATTTTATCAAACGACATTTTTTATAACTCGCAAGGAATCTAAAATAAAATGGATGCATATAGTCTGTCTAGCACATTTCAACTCAGTATTTTTCTATACCTACCAAAGCGCATCAAGCACCTCCGCCACCAGATCCCGCTATCCTACATATTGCACTACCGCTTACTTCGCATAGACTTTGTAATAGTTAGAATATTCAATTTAAATATTTTTATTTTTGTATGATGTGAACTAAAATATGATAAATGTTTTAAAAGTCATAGAACTAAAGTTTATGATGTTAGTGACATAGTCCTGAGAGGTTGCCAGTGTTTTACAAATAACCCTGTATAGTAACAACTATCAAACCAAACAACCATAACTATGGTTTTTTAATCTTTACTTGTTCGTCATGTAATGGATTCATAGTATTCGTTTGTGCGTCGATGTCAGACACATTGTGTATATCAATCACAACTTTATACTAGTACTAGCTGCACCCAGCGGCTTCACCCGCGTGATAGCAGAAAATTATCCCAAGGGAACATACTTCCGGGATAAAAAGTATCCTATGTCCTATTCCAGGACATGGGCTATCCGTGTACCAAGTTTCATCAAAATCGGTTTTGCCATTTAAGCGTGAAGACGTAACAAACAAACTCACTTTCGCTTTTATAATGATACTAGCTTTGCCCGCGCGCCTTCGCTCCCGCTCTTCCCTACTCCACCCTACTATACCCAACTCTACCCTACTCTACCCAACTCTACCCTACTCTACCCTACTCTACCCTACCCTACCCTACTCTACCCTAATTTTTTTTTCCATAAGAACCTTCTCCTCACAATAACAATCACAACAAAAAAAAAAACAGCCAAATCGGTCAAGCCGTTTTCATGCCAAGTCGTGACAACGGAAAACGGGGGTCATTTTTATATATATAGATAGATAATGGTAAGGATAAACCAGCTTTTAATGAAAATCGTTTTTTCATAGAAAGCTTTTATAGCTCGGTATACCTATATAATTAATACTCGTCAAAACAAATCAAACGAGCCCAAACTCGATGAGGTTGTGTCGTTCAAATACGAAGTTCCTATAGCCCCCTTCCGGTTCCATCATCAGATCAGCTCCTTGTTATAATAATTTTGCATTATCATCTGATTTACACATGCATGCAAAATTTCAGCTTAATCGGTAAGCGGGAAGTGGGTCAAATTTAATTTGCAAGATTTGAAGACAAACATCGGGACAGGTGAAACTAAATAAAAGCTTGTAGAAAAAGGTTGAAATTTCGTGCATCTATTACACGAAATTGCCATAATTATCCTTCGATATACATATTATAAAACAAAGGCCGCGTCTTGGTAGGGCAGAGGCCCTAACAAGAGCTCTTAAGGCGATCAGCGAGCAGAACAGAGGTTTTGCTTTAACAGCTGAACAGTGGTTCTGCTCAGTAGGTTCACTGAACTCCATGATGAACGTGTTGCGAGACTGGAGAGCTTGCTGTGCAAGGTTAGATGGTGTGTCTAGTTTCTTTTATTACTTTTTAATTATTAACATTAGTTAGTCATTAAAAAGTAATAATAAACAACCAAATTTAATTATTACAAATACTTAAAGGGCTTATTAGATATGTTCTTGTTATTATTTAAATAAAGACACAATGCTTACTATACTAATATTATAAAAGCGAAAGTGAGTTTGTTTGTTTATTACGTCTTCACGCCTAAATGGCAAAATCGATTTTGATGAATTTTGGTACAGAAACAATTGGGACCCTGGAGATGAACATAGGCTAATTAAAAAAAAATATTATTATTAAATTAAAGTATATTAATAAAAGCTAGTAAATAATATTTTTCGAGTCTTTGTTTATATCCCAAAATGACAATCAATTTATGGAAATATTGTGTACAGGAAATTGATAATGAATGAATGAATGGCGATAAAAAAGGGAAAAAACAGTGCGCGTTTTATTTTCTATTAGCAATTTTTATGAACACTTGATTCAATTATGAATAATTATGACAAATTATTAACCGACTTCTAAAAAGGAGGAGGTTCTCAATTCGGATGTTTGTATTTTTTTAATGTTGGATGTTTGTATTCGCGCGTAACTTAGTCGCTTACCAACCGATTAACCGAAAAAGAATTTATTAAATTCTTTTTTTGTTGGAAAAAATATACTTCCCGAATGGTCCCATGTCACCAAGTTGGGATCTGATGATGGAATCTTGGTGAAATTGAGGGAACTCCTCAAATTCAATTCACATTTTTAGTGAAGTAAATTTTTTTTTTATTTAAGTTTTTTTGTAATTTTTGTGCTAAATTTTGGGATTTCATTTTTTTTTTTTACTTTTTACTACACAATAATATGATCAGGAACGGATCCACATTTTTTTGTAATAATTAGAAAATATTGGTGTATAATAATCATTGCCTATGGACTTTTTGTCTGAAATAAATGTATATTTTTTATAGCTGTCTTTAAAATCCGTTACTCACCCTAGCCAGCGTATCTCCATGCACCAAATCAGAGGTGGTCATCAACAGGGCAGCGGTCTGTAGCAGCTTCAGCTCCAGCACTCCTCCCTGCCCCAAGTTGTAGAGACAGTCCACCACGTGCCTGGCGCCTTTAGCGTCAATCCCTTGCTGGGCGATCAGACGCTGGATGGTTCCGAGGCAGAACTGGAAATAAAATTTGTTGGTTGATGTCCTGTTAAATATCTATTTATAATTTAGACTGGGATGTTGGTCTAGTGGTCGTAGGTTCGATTCCCACCCAGGACAAATGTCTGTGTGATGAGCAAGGTCATTTGTTCTGTGTCTGGGTGTGATTTATCTATATTACTAGCTTTCCGCCCGCGTGGACTAGTTTATATCGCGCGGGCAGAGACACGTACTTAGCAGTGGAATTATAGGTAGTCTATGTGTTATTCCAGTGTCTCTTCTACCTACCTACCAAATTTGATCTAAATCCGTTCAGTAGTTTTTGCGTGAAAGCGTAACAGACAGACAGAGTTACTTTCGAATTTATAATATTAGTAGGAAGTAGGGATGTATGTATTTAGAAATATATTAGTATGTTTATCAGTTGTCTAGTACCCATAACACAAGCTCTGTTTAGTTTGGGACTAAATAACGTTATGTGATAGTTGTGGAATATTATTATTATTAATATGAATGATTTTTATAAATGTTCTCATTAACAAAAACAGTTATAAAGCTACAAAGCTGCTAAAAACAAAGAGAAGTTCGACATGGTCAAAGGCCATGACATCCGTACGGCCGCCATAGACTACGGCGTCTGCAACGCTGCGTCTTCTGGTTCGCGGAACAACTTATTAACATCATTTTTAGTCAAAAAAGAAACAACCACTCAAATCTGTGTGGCTCAAAAGACCAGCTCAGACACTAACCTGCATGGTTCAGTCGCTAGACCTTTCCTGGTTGACCTTGATTGCATCATTTATCCTCAGGAACTTGAATATACACAATCACTTACTTGCAGAAAATAAATACAAAAGCATACAAACGTTTTCACAACCAATACTAACAATTACCACCTATAAAACCTTCACCTAAATATATTTATCAAGCCTCAGATTACAAAAGATGTAATAATATTTAAATGTAATGTATTATATTGCTATTTACTATTACTACTAACCTTTATTGATCTGTTAGAGTGTGGAGACCTAGTGACCTAAAATACAGGCTGTAAAAGTCTAGCTTACGCACCTGTCTTCTTCAATAGATTATACTCGTATAGCCTAAAAACTATAATTGTATGCATGTCTAAAATTTCTGTAGTGTTTATTACGGAAAGAAATTAATTTTAATTACTTTGGGAGTCATCTCCAGCTGCTGTTTAGCAGTGAATAATTATTTATTTAGCCTATACTTTCACATTACTGGGCAAAAGCCTCCTCAAACTTCATCCAGGGATTCTTTTCATGAGCTACTTAAAAGCAGCCTCTGCAGTAGGTGCCTAGATTTTCTCGCCACCTCTTGCCATGTCGACCTTAGCGGCGTCATCCATCCTCAGGCACCCACTTACTAGAGGCTCTTGCCCAGCGGCCAATGTGCATGCAGCTGATGTGACATTTTAGCCTAGCAGCCTTTTTTCTTTGTCTATGATCCATGTTTTTAAGCGTAACGTGGTGTATATGTCTTTTATTTACCTTTATAATCTTCAGATCCTTAGATTCACAGCCTTGGACGAGGGGATATAGTATCTGGTTCACAACTCCATATAAAGAAGCCTGAGGGTTGTTGGCGGCCAGAGACAGTTTCTCTATAGCTTCATCACAAGCCTGAAAATATACATGGAGAATTTTAAAATGTTTTCAAGCGCAAGCGTTTTATTGTTTACGACAATAACTCAACCTTTTGAATACTGTAATTAGACACACAATAGAAAGACTATGAGAGAGTGAACCGCTTGGGGTTTAATGAATTTTTTTTTTCTTACAACTATCACAAAACGCTGTCTAGTCCCAAGCTAAGCAGAACTTGTACTATGGGTACTAGATAACTGATAAACATATTTATATATTTCTAAATACATACAAATCTATATATATTAAAATGACCCCCGTTTTCCCTTGTCACGACTTGGCATGAAAACGGCTTGACCGATTTGGCTGATTTTTTTTTTGTTGTGATTGTTATTGTGAGGAGAAGGTTCTTATGGAAAAAAAATTTAGGGTAGTTTAGGATAGAGTAGGGTAGTTTAGGGTAGAGTAGGGTAGAGTAGGGTAGAGTAGGGTAGGGTAGGGTAGGGTAGGGTAGGGTAGGGTAGAGTAGGGTAGAGTAGTAGGGTAGAGTAGGGTAGAGTAGGGTAGAGTAGGGTAGAGTTGGATATAGTAGGGTGGAGTAGGGAGCGAAGCCGCGCGGGCAAAGCTAGTTATAGATAAATTACACCCAGACACAGAACAAATGATCATGCTCATCATACAAACATTTGTCCTGGATGTGAATCGAACCCACAACCTCTGGCATAGCAGTCAGGGTCACTAACCACTAGACCAACAGGCCAGTCAAATTAATCTTGGCCAGAGATAGTTTTTCTTTAGCTCCATCACATGCCTGGAAATATACATGGAGAACTATAGAATGTCAAGGCAGTGAATGCCTAAGGCATTAAGTCCGCCTATGTACTTTGTGTTGCTTGAAGATTAAATAAATAAATAAAATGTTTTATTGTTTTTCAAGAAATACTTAATAATCCATTAAACCTCAAGCAAACGGCCAGCATTCACTCTCCCATTGTCTTTCCATTGTGTATCTAATTACGGCATACGAAAGTTAAATTTATTTCTATTTGATGTACTATCAATAAATAGTGACAAAACAGATTTTGTATAGAGTTTACTAGAATTTATGCTAGATAATAAAATTGACAATAAACTGTTCCAATGACATTTGTCCTTGTTTTATATGACTTTTTATGATGGTCTTATGTCAATCTCTTCTTAGAAATGATTGTTCATAATAAACACTTATGTCAGGGGGGCACTTTCTTTACTTTAAAGGAGTGTTTTCCTTTAATTCTCCTTGAATAAATATTTTTCCTTCTTTCTATCCTGATAAGTCTCAGTCTCCTACAAGGTGGACCGATGACCTGATGAAGGTTGAAGGAATCTGTTGTTAGGGTTTCGAGATAAAGCTCAGCCCCGGTGTGAACGCACGAAGGAACAGGGTGGGTTTTTTGTCAGTAAAACTTTGACACTATCTCGGGGTTGTAATTGGATGATTTTCCCACCATAAAAAAAACAAAAATGATGAAGTCTCAGATGATCTCAGAAAGGTGCCTTTAAACCCTGACTTCTAGTCTGATGGCTAATAGGCGATAAGGAACACAAAAATTCAATTTAAGTAAGTATTAGCAGGCCGGTTGCTAACTACACAGTATTCATAAAAAAAACTTGAGAATTGCATCAGTCAAATTTCTTTCACAATGATATGAAAGTGTTTCTTTAATTCATGAATCCCCAAACGACCACCGGTGGCCGCGCATCTATTGTCTTACTATTGTATCTCTAATTGACGGTATCTGAAGGGTTAAATAGTTATTGTAGGTACTATAAATATTATCCTCATTATTTGAAAATTAATATTCAGTCCTACAAACACACCTAGAAAAAAAAAGTGGATTTTAAGAAGTTATGAAATGCAGGAAAAGAGAGTAAATATTAGTGTGGTGGTGGGTAGGGCAGAATGGATGAAAAAAACCCTGAGTAACACCCATATTACTAGGGGTTTTCTTGGGGACTACTAGTACTTTACAAACAGTGAGTTGATAATACATTGTAAATTAAATTTCTTATTCATGATATGAGAATTCAAATCATATTTTTTGGTGACATAATAAATAATGACTAAAATCATAAACAATAGAGTTTTGTTTTATAAACCACTGTTTCTAAAATAGTAATTACATTAATAACTCCACCCATTAATATGGTCATAAAAATGCTTTATTAGATTGAAATGGTATCTATCAGGTTTTAATTCATGAATCCCCAAGCGACCACCGGTGGCCGCGCATCTATTGTCTTACTATTGTGTCTCTAATTGACGGTATCTGAAGGGTTAATCTGAATCGGTGGAATTGTAGATAGTGAGTACAAGCGCCGGCTTTTATACACCGGTAAGATTAAAAAAATAATTTGAAGACAATTTTATTGAATTACATGAGTAAAAAATTTGATATTTTTTTCAATGTATTTACATACTACTATTGGACTGTTATTGGTTCAAATGATTGTTGCGTGCATGCTATTGAGTCCCAATTAGGTTTTGCAATTATAAATAACAGTAAAATGATAAAAACCTCTCTTATCTGAGGATATTTCTTCTTAGTCTCCAAACTCAATGTCTTGAAATCATTTTGAAGGACGTCCATGAACTTCTTCGTGCAGTCATCGCCGGTTACAGCGCTTACGAACGCCATTATTTAATTTATTGCTGCTTATTCACTTATTCACATTATTCACGTAAAAAATATAGAAATTGAATTTATGCCATGTATACAATCGACATCACAATTTTCAGTTCGGAAACCTAATCAAATTAAACAATGTTTAAAATGGATAAGTATTTCACAAATATTTCGAAGTAAAAGTAAGTCTCTAAAAATATTTAACGTTATAAATAATTACGGGCAGTACCAACAAAAGGTCAAATACACGTTTTTTTTTTTAATGAGTCTTCAATAACTACAAAAATATAATTAAAAAGGAAATGAGGTTTTCTAAACGAAATATTTGCCTCCATTCCTTTATGCAGACGCAGTGGCTTTGATGTTTGCTGCGCACTTTTATTTTTATGAAGCGCTTTTGTGACTAAAAATATAAGTCTGATGTAAAATGCTAAAATAATAGTCTAGTGATGGAATTTAGAATTAAAAAATATAATCATGCTCAGTTTGTTAAAAGGGTTAGTCATGATTTTTTGCATGTAACGGAATTTATTTGTCTATCAGTGTGGCCAAAAGAAATAATAAATTACCACTTTCAGTAATTTTCCTGATTTTCCCCACTGTGAATAACCGCACTTGAAGTTAATTAGATTATCTTAGACATAGTGATTTCGTGGAATAAAACAAAGCTTTAATTAGGTTTAACTCATTGAATGAATTATTTTCATTAACTGGACATGTGGATTTGATTCTATTACCTTGTTTCTTGTTAAGTTTACATAATATAGAAGAATAAGGCTTGTTCAATTGTTCATGGACATAATACATAACAGAACATTAGGAATACCGCATAAACAGCAATATCGGCATGAAAACAGCTTCTTGAAGTGAAAGTGAAAGAAGAAATGCAAGTGATCGATGATGACCCACTTTTGACGGTAATATTTTTTTCTAGTATAGCAACATCGATTACTGATTGTGCAGAAGAAAAAACAATGGTGTGATTCCAGATTTTTATTTGTAAGTATTTATAGAATCCAATATCAATTTAGCTAAAGTAACGTTTCAGTGTCGTTAAAAACGTCCCCCCGCCCGAAGATGCCGATAGCGAGGTACAAAACGCATAAAATCGACTAGAAATTGGTTTTGTGAGCTTGACGTGCTGTCATTTCAGTTTTTTATTCTATTTATTCAGCTTGATTCAGCTATGCGCCATTTACTGCATTAGAACGGCCGCTGTCTGTGGATTTTAGTGCTACTGGTAATAAAACTCGTCGCGACACAGGTGTGGAATGTATGTATAATAGAGTGCGGAATGTGTAGTCTCCGTGTGCTAGTCGTGTTCTATCGTGTATAGTTTTTCATACCGGCACCAAGTTTTCGTTATTCTAGTGTCGTTTGCATAGTTTTTTTGTCGTCAAGTGCGTCATGAAGTTGAGTGGTGGGTTTAAGCCGGGAGTGTATACCTACCATTGCCGGTAGTCCGTGTTTTTGGAATGTCGTAAAGATCATTTGATCGTGCAATCGTTGTGCTGTAAACAATGCAGCATGTTCGTGCCTAGTTTAGTAAATAACATAATCAGTGCTACCTGTCATATTTACACGCTAATTTTGTCTCCAAGTGAAAGTCTTGGTAGTCAAATAGATAATTGAATCCAATAAGAAGTGTGTAAAGTCAGTATGTAGTTATTGTAAAGTATATGTGTAGTGATATTGATATGTTTGATTGACATTGATACTATGAAATGTTTGTGGCTTCCTTATTGTGTGTTTGTTCATCTAATCATTGTTCTAGAGCATATAATTTGTTATCCGTTGATGTCTTGACCTGTTAATCTTGGCTCGTTTTGCTTCTCTGTAATAACGAGATTACTATTCGTTGTAGAATTGGTGTTACGATTTGTATGTCAAAGTTCGTTATGGGTTAATTCCCGTGATAAAATGGATTGTTTCTTTATTCTCAATGAATTATGGAGTATTGATTTGATAAGTATAGTTTTTCACATTATGATGTAACTGTGTTTTTGTAATTCACCTCTCCTGAGCTCTGACACTGGAAAGTCACAAAGGCTAAGTTGAAACTTTAGAATTAGTAACATTCTATTTTAGATAGACTTGAATAGAATTAGTAAAATTCTATTTTGGATATCATGACTAAAATAGTTTTTATTTGGAGGTCCCCAAAACTAAAACAACATTTAATTTTGAATAATTCTATGTTTGTTGTTTTCATTGACATCATCATCAGCCTTTTTAATTTTCCCACTGCTGGGACTCAGGCCTTCTCTCTAGGAGAGGGAATGGGCCATAATCCACCATGCAGGCCCAATTGATTGGTGAGTATCACATTTTCGAATTTTTGGTTCTAGGACATTTTAGTTGTTTTAATATCCCATAAAACTGATATAATTCATGAATCCCCAAGCGACCACCGGTGGCCGCGCATCTATTGTCTTACTATTGTGTCTCTAATTGACGGTATCTGAAGGGTTAAAAATCGCTATATAAATTACTTTTATTGTCAGCTTATCTTTGAATTTGTTTACTCTATAACTTCAGGCCTTTTTCTATTGTAGGGTAATCAGAATCAAAGGACTTAATTGAACCCTGCGTTCAAAAATAACCAGAGTCATTAAGAGGGCGAGAGTCAAGTTGAGATGCAACCCTGGGTCGTTCTTTTATAACTCGAGTAGCTACCCTAGAGTTAATCCAACTAACTCTATCTCTGAGCAGGGTACAGGTAGTAAACAGCCAATGTTTGACATTGACAGTTGAACTAACGTTTGCGTTTGCGACTGTATTACCTGATGAAATCATTAGAGTTCATTCTAAATTCAAATTTGAATGCAGCCCTGGACTGAAAAACCGTAATTTAAGATTGAATCTACACTTACAGATGAGATTCTTGTGATTTGCTTTTATGCCAAACCTCATATTGCTATCATTTCACAACTTGTTGGCAGTTTGCATCATTTGAATATCATTAATCATCAATAATCCACTTAATTCTTACATTTCCTACTAGATGGCGTTAGCAGCCATATTACCAACATATTAGTCATAAATTATGCGATCAGATATAAAATATGCTCTAGGCTAGATCATCTTACATCAAGCTAAACCAATGAACTAGAATATTGGTATTACTATGAATCATTGTATTTTCCATGTATTATGAAAACTTGAAAAAAAAGTTCTTTGAAAACTGATGATAAAGAGATTAATACCTTGAACTATGGCCAAGAACGCGCATACCCTAATTCTAGTATACATACTCCTAATTCTGAACTATTTTGTTTGGTATCATAATACAAACATATTTTAATTATTTTCTGATCATTAATATTATCTAATCTCAAATTCTTAGATGTTTATAGAAATCATCTTTAATTCATTCCCTGAAAACTCAATTCCTCCATTACCATCTTCCTACCCTTGTCCCGTATTATTTTAGGTTGGCACCACACGTTTTTTTCTTCCATTCGAATTGTCCTGTCACTCGTCAAGTTATCACTAACTCCCTTTTCTTTCATATCACTTCTCACACAATGCATCCATCTTTTCTTTGGCATCCCTCTCCCTCTCCATCCATCCACATGTAAACTCATAACTCTTTCCTGTAACTTTCCCCCAATACATATAAATTCTAATAAGGTATAAAAATATTAATGAAATATTGAGTGATCTGTGAATATGTATTACAAATTTAATGTAAATCTAACTACAAATCTATAATCTTAAGACACAAAGAGAGATTTGAAATTCACAATCTAAGACATTCCTTAGATAAGACATACAATAGAAAACTAATCAGTAAATAAAGTAGTTGTCAATGATTTGATTATAATACTGGTCTTACACATTTGTGAAAGTTTTCATATTATTTTTTAGAGTGATTTATTAATTCTATAACATATTTAAAGGTAAAATCTAGAAATCTTGGTGTTGGGCCTTTTTTTTTCGGTGGGTAAAAATCATCCAGATGACATCCCCCGCCCTTGGGCGGAGCGAGAGACAGTGTCAGACTTTTACTGACTAAAAAACTCACTCCGTTTTTACGTCCTCCCTTTCGGAATTAGACCCTTGGCCCCAATAGGCTTCGACCCTGTTGGGCGCCTGCGGTTGCTGACAACTACTTGAGGCGCGCTCGAACAGTGCGCGCCGTCGATGACTTAGGCTCGGTCCAAACGATCGGACAGCGAGCTACCCATTGCTCGCCGTTCGCAAGCCCCCGCCTACGGTGGCAAAATAAAATTTGTAAAATTTTCAGATCTGATCAACCAGAGTGTGTCAAAACCAATCAAGTAACACCACTCTTTGCTAATTAGTAATTACGCACGCATGTTTACGAGTAAACAAAACAGTATGTACTCGAATGTTATGTTGACTATCTTGTACTACACAGATTTACTGATAACACGTGTGAAGAACTGATAAAGGACGCGTGACGTCATTAATTTGTATGCATGTGTGAAACTGAAAGTAACACGTCACGTTTGTGTGTCATTTGTAGGGTAGATGGAAAATTTTTGAGTGGACTTTCATTAGCTGGATGGTTCAAAAGAGTCGTTAATTAATGACTATGTTATTTATTTACTTTTAAGATATTTTGGTTACTTAGTATGTGATCGTCTATCTATCTTCTATAATATAAAAATTAATCGCAAAATGTGTTGGTGAGCGCATAACTCAACAACGCCTGGACCGATTTCTCTAATTCTTTTTTTGTTGTGTTTGTTATAGTGAGGAGAAGGTTGTTATGAAAATTAGGGTTGTGTAGGGTAGAGTAGGGTAGGGTAGAGTAGGGTAGCGAGAGCGAAGCTGCGGGGGTACAGCTAGTAATATAATATACTAGCTTCTGCCATTCTCTTTCGTGGGTTCCATGGGTTCTTGGCACAAACTTTTGTCAAAGTGTAAAGTAAAGACTGCCATTAGGTATAAGTATTTTAAACTACCCTCAAACAAAATACGGTATAAGTGTTGTTCAAATTAAATGAAAACATTCTCGCAAACGAAATCGCGGGCAAAATGCTAGTACTGGAATAAGATTTTAAACTTCTAATCTGATCAAAGTTTTAACAGCTTGTATTATATTATGTATTCTAACATATTCCTCTCTTGTTTCAGATAACATCTAAAAAATCCGGCAAGAAAACTTTCCAAAATCTTCCTGAAGACTGTTAATTTTTTTTATTAGATATTTAATTATTTTTCACTTAGTATAATAAAGACAGTTCGGAGCGGTGACTAGCGGAAGATGCCAACCAAGCGAGAGAGAAACAAAAGACGGAATTAGCTATTTATTTATATTAATTAACTAGTGTAATCCATTGTAACTGTTATTATTTTCAAGTTATTACTATATACTCTCATTAACGCAAGTAACGATATGAATTTACATTAAAACGCTATCTCTGAAGCTTAAATCACTATTTATTCAATTATTTAATCAATTCAATTATTTAATTAATCACAAGAAGTATGATAACTATAATAATAAGGGATTGATAAGGTCGCTTTGAGCACCATAATGGACAATATGGCGTCTAATGTGAGCTTAAGAAGCAATAAGCAGAGGAAAGATAACCTGATAACGCGGAAGCAGGATAAGTCTCCTGAGAAGACAATCAGGGGGACGAGGGGGGCGTACAGAGGCATCCCGTCTACTTCGAAAAGACCGACCGAAGAGGATGAGACGGGCTCGACGGAAAGACTGGATAGACCAAAGAAATTCATATCACAGAATAAGAGCAACTATGGGCTTGGGAAGAGGCCTGACTTCTCTCTCAAGAATAGGAACGTGCATTTAGCTTCGTCTCGCTATGGACAGGTGAGTGTTTTACATTATCTTTATTAATCTTAACACACGCTTGTAATTGGTACGATCGGACCACGCATTTGGTGATGCCTAAAGCGCGGTGACTTCGCACCCACGTGGGACAAAGCTGCCGCATTGCGTTGAATTCGTGTAAACCGTATCACGTAGCCGCAATCAGGTTGAATCGCTCACGCAGGACGCCGTGTTAACCTGGGATCTTACCACGATGTTCTAAAATATGACTTAATTTTTTTAAATATATATGTATTAAGTATAGAACAGTCGGGCGATCTTGTCACGGCTATAAATAGATTTAGGGACAATACAAAGTAGTATCGTCAGCGTCACAATGAATTTATTATGATTAATTAATTTTTCTCGGACATCCTTTCTTTACGCCTGTCTATTCACAATAACTTAAAAACTACTGAACGGATTGTTTTCTTTACACAGACAGAGTGATTTTTAGGGAAGATTTAGGTGTACTAATACATGCATATTATAGTTCAGAAAAGTCGAGAATAATTTTAGAGATTTCTCATCATCATCATCAGCCTTTTAATGTTCCCACTGCTGGGACTCAGGCCTCCTTTTTTAGAGATTTCTATTTAAAAAAATTAAATAAGTATATTTAGATACTTTTTTTCTCTTGTACTATTTTGGCATTAAGCTTAGTCAATTACGTTTTTATTTCAGTGTCAAACTAGTCACAATCTAAGTCTAGAAATAACAAATTGGTCTGTCACCTCCAATTTGTGAGAGTCAATTGAAGAAAATCCGTTCCGCTTTGTAATAGGTTAACTACTTACTCCTTGAGAACTATTTGTGGACTAGATTTAACATATGGGATAGCTCCCGTATAAGAGTATGTGCTGTTGGGGCCGCATGTAGTTTATTGAAAGAATTGAAACAGATTTTTCACTATTTGTTACTGCCCTTATAATATTCTTAAGTTCAGTTCTTCAGTTTTGTGAAAACATTGAAACTAATTTTCCATAATTTCGCGTCGCCACAACGATCAATTCTGTGCGTTTTGCATCCTCCGCAATCCTCACCAGGTCTTCTGTCCACCTTGTGGGACGCCTTCCAACGCTGCGTTTTCTGGCCGCCATCTAGAACCTTTCGGCCCCATCGACCTTCCGTTCTATGAGCAATGTGCTATTGCATATAGGATATTTATTTTCCCTCTTTCCATTTTTTTACCCTACATGGTTTATCCGTGTCACACGAGTCGACCTGAACTTTTCGACACGGGCCGTGTGCCAAATTGAAGGAGAACCTAACAAACTTTCGCTATAATATAAGTGCGACGAAAGCAACACTCCCAAACCCGACCTTTCAGCATCGAGCAAATTGCACTAAGTGCGAAAATCTCCTCGGCATTTTAAATAGAATTACAGCCACTCATAAAAACAATAAAACTGCAGTGCAGCGGCAGGTTAGCGACCTATCGCATGACAACCCAGCACAATAATAACTTTATCCTTCACTCGATTTCATAACTTTTTTAACGGACAAATTTTTTAAAACATTTTTTTATTGGCTTAAAAATAATTTCTCTGTGAACTAATTTCCCGTTGAACTTTTGTTTTTGCAACTTGGCATGACCAAACTGCAGGAGAAGCTAGAATTTTACCCGCAGTTTGTGTTCGTGAGCCTATGGCTTAACTTGTCTTGTGTTCTTCATCAGGGGCCTTACCGTATCTTATTGAAATATCAGTCGTGAGAGCCAGAAATAGTGATGGAGTTGAGTTGTACACTCTATTTAACTCCATAACCCTTTAACAGTTCTGTTTTGCTCGTGGTAAGGCCTCCTCAGCATATATTCGAGAACCAAGGAGACTGAAGGTAGAACTACACTGCTAACACATGTGCCACACACGCCGATCTGGGACGCGTCCGGTTGATCCACGCCACGCGACGTCGTTCTACGTACAAATCAGGCGTGTTACACGTGTGCGTCGGTCCAAAGTAGTTCTAGCTTTACTAAGATGTGTTAAAATGTCAAGCGTGTGAACCAGAAAAAGAGAGGGGGCTGTACACTTTATAAATGTCCATCTCTTTAACAGTTAAGTTTAGCTCGTCAAGGGGATCGCGTTAAGGGCGGGCTATATTTCACTGAGACAACATGGCGGCGCGACCAGTTGCCGTTACAATACACGTTATATGATGAGATTTACTCACCTGATATCCGTTTGGTTGCGCAACCAATTTGGTGGCGCGACCAGCTTAGACATGTGGCGAATCTAGTGTCTGTTTGTCAGCTTAGGGTTATATAGGGGTTAAATAAAGCCCTAAGAGGTAGAGGTAGGGCCTCAGCATATCTTCGAGAGCCAAGAAGACTTATTGACGCAATTTCTCTCAAGATTCCACATCTGAATTGAGTGAATTGTCCCCTTTTAGACACTGGATACTCCTCTAAAGATTGGTTCCACGGTCAGTACCAATTGAGCTAGCCAGTGACCTTCACTAGGTCATTGAACGTCTAGGCATAACCTTCACAAGGTCGTACAAGACTTTGAAATTGATTCGGTACTTTGAGGTGACTTTATTCGGGTTATTTATTACATAAGGTAAATAAATGCTTCTTAGTAGCCCGTTAAACTCTAAATTTTCGTACGTTTTTTGTATTTTGCAGTTTATCGAATAGTAAGATAAAGAAAAATGAATTTGTGCGCCCTGCGTGCGTATTCAACGCATTACAATTAATTCTTGTATGAAAAGGACATTTGTGGGTATTACGCGTGCGGAGCAATCCCGCATGCGTGATCAAAACCGCGCCATATATTAAAAACACCCTGAGATTGATTTTATTTTGGTACTAATACTGTAAGACAAGCAGTAAAACCTTTTTTCCTATTATATGAAAATATTTTTTTCATAGCAAGCTTTTATATCACGGTATAATACTTATATTATAATTAATACTCGTCAAGAAGAATCATACGAGCCCAAACTCGATGGGGTTGTGTTGTTTAACTACCGAATTCCTATTGCCACCTTCCGGTTCCATCATCAGATTAACTCCTTGTCATAATAATTTTGCATTGTCATCTGATTTACACATGCCTGCCATATTTCAGCTCAATCGGTAACCAGGAAGTGGGTCAAATTTAATTTGCAAGATTTGATGACAGACAAACATCGGGACAGGTGAAACTAAATAAAAGCTTGTAATAAAATACAAAATAAATTTAATTTGGAAGTCGATGTTTATTTGCAAATACATGTGTTACGTGATGGTTACGTGTTAGCATGATGCTCAATATATTTAACCATGACTGGTGTACAAATCAGTTAGAAAGACTAATAAAGATTTAAAAAAATAAAAATTGAAAATAATTAGAGGCACAACAGAGAGACAAGGAGAGAGTGAGAGCGTTCTCTTGGGGTTTAATGAATTAATTTTGCATCTGCCAAAATTCCTCAACCGAAGCCTTGTACATTTCAAAATCGCAGCTCAACCAAGACAATGCATTACCAATTAGACACAAACAAAAGAGCGTAGGTGGACCTTAGCTGGGTCAATTGAGCACCGCAGGGTCACGCAGTCAACACGGTAACTTTGATCAGTTTGGATTGAGACAGTAGGATCTAACGGCTCCGATTTGTTTTAAGAAATCTGTGTCAGCTTTGTAAAGTGTTCTTTGGACTTCAACAATCAAATTAACTGAAAGACGTGACGTGAATGTGGCTCGGAGGCTTGAGATACATGGTCACAAATAGACTTATATCCTTTTCAAGTGTTTCATTGAGGTCTTAAAATAGTGTGTGTTATGTGGTGTTTCTCTAGAAGGGATTGTGATGTTTTTTTTTTTTTTTATTCTTGTATAAATTTAGGGACTTTTGGTCACAGAAAGACCACGCCAGCCCCATCGTAACCTAATACAAGTAAAGCTACATTGACTCTTATTTACTACTAGGGCTCTAAAACCTTACTGACTAATTTATAAACAGCGATAGCTGCGTTAGAGAGGGGTTCGGACAATATACACTGAATATAACCAATATTAATTAAATTAATTTTGAAAGTATTCATCAGCACCTCTCTAGCAGCTCGTGTCCTGACGCATTCCACCAACAAGTGATGGACATCCTCCACCGTGCCGCATTCTGCACAATTTGGGCTATCACTTATTCTCATTAGATGCCGAAACTTGTTGAGTGGGACGTGTCCAGACCGCAGTCTATGCGCTATTATTATAAACTTTCTCTTAAGCTTAATGTTGGAAAACCAAGGAATACGAGAGATTGTGATGTTCAGGACCCGATCTAAAGGGGGGCGAGCCGGGCATTTGCCCAGAGCGGCAAAAAATTAAGGGGGCGGCAAAATGACTTATTCTTTTCTCCTATCTTCCAACCTAGTCATTAACCATCCACATCCAAGTTGGCAGGTTGAGAATTTTATATACCACCTTCCAACCTACTTCAGGTTGGAAAGTGGAAATATTTAAGGACTTATACAGTTTTTTGGCTAGGTTGAAAAATAGGAATAAGTCAATTTTGCCGCCCTTAAATTTTTGCCGCGGGGCCATGCCTTGGCCCCCCTTAGATCGGGCCCTGGATGGATTGTTTAATAGTGTAGTGATCAGAGTGGTGAAAAGAGCGGCGTGGAGGTGGCGTGGGGTTTAGAAATTTCTACAGAGTAGGGAACCCTATACAGATCAGCGGTGGGTGAAAAAAATCGGGAAGGACTTGGGTGAGGCCTTTGTTCAGCAGTGGGACATTAAAAGCTAGATAAAAGGAATAGGGATTCCTTTTATCTAGCTTCAAGAATCATCAAGAATTTACAATCCAAAATATATAATATGTAAAGTTTCCTAGACGTCAGTTTGTGTTATGATATGGGAAAAGTCTTCACAACCCTTGGTGATTTTTGTCGGGTAAATATGATAAACCTTTATCTCATGTGTTAAATGTTTAATAGTTTGTTAGGTAATCCATATTTTTAGCTAAGGTGTGCCATAAATTCTCTAATTTAGAGTTTGGCCTGTTGTAAATAGGAACCAATATACAGCACTATATTAAAATGTATGTATCTTCTTGGGCGAGGACAGATGTGTGTGGATAAGGTGAGGGAGGCCTTCGCCCAGCAGTGGGTCATAATGGGCTAACTAACCTACTTGGCAAAAAAAAAAAATGTTTATTACAAGCTTTTATTTAGTTTCACCTGTCCATGTTTGTCTGTAATCAAATCTTGCAAATTAAATTTGAGCCACTTCCCGGTTACCGATTGAGCTGAAATTTTGCATGCACGTGTAAATCAGATGACAATGCAAAATTATTATGACATGGAGCTGATCAGATGATGGAACCGGAAGGTGGCTCGTATGATACGTCTTCACGAGTATTAATTATACAGGTATATCGAGCTACAAAAGCTTGCTATGAAAAAATGATTTTGATTAAAAGCTTGTTTTTTAATTTGTTTTGACTGAAAATCTATAGGAAAAATTAGGAAGATTTTATCCAATCGAAAACTTATTCTGTATCCTGTTGAATCATCATTGGCACTGTTCACTCATCATCATTTTAGCCCAAAGTGTTAGATACAATATTTCGATCATAAAACCTACCCATCTATAGCCTTACAGCGTGTTAACTGACCTGTAAACTTCAGCTAAACTAGGTTGAAAGAGGACGTGTCATGTCACCTTTTTCTAAAAACGGTTTATTAGGTCGATTTCCAGTCGAATGAATTTGGAAACAGGTGATTAAGGAATACTCTTACCTGTATACTAAGTTCAGCCAGCTGTTTTGCCCGCTTGTGAATTGAAAATTATTTCGAAGGAATAAAAACAGGTATAATATTACTGTCATCTCCTCATCATCATCAACATCATTTCAGTCGAAATACGTCCACTGTTGTACTTAGGCCTCTTCAAAGTGTCGCCATTACGCCCTCTGTCCTGTAACGCATCCATCGGATTCCCGTAAACCTCACCAGGTCATAAGTCCACCTTGTGGGAGGCCTGCTAACCCTACGTGTTCCTTTCATCTCTATCGACCTTCTGTTCGGCGATCTATGTGCCTTGCCTACTGACACGTGGGGTTTAGCGATGGTTCAGGATGTGGTAGCAACCTTGGTTCTCCTGCGGATATCTTCATTTCTGATGCGATCATGCTAGGAAACGCCGAGCATAGCACATTTCAGCCGTTTGGGTGATTTTCCTTCTGATGAGGCCCGTCGTCTTCTAAACAACACAAAATTGATTCTTAAATTGTAAGCAAACATTTTATAAATCCAATAAAACTTGAATATATCATCGTATTGTCATGTGACAATGTTCGCGACAAACAGAACGGGTGTCGATAGTCAATAGATTTAAAACGTCTCAAATTAATAGATCAATAATAGACGATTTTTTGCTGGGCTTTGTGTCCAAAATACTAGTGATCTCAACGGATTTTTTGGAAAATAATACGTTTAGTAATGTTCGAAATGCCACATAAGCTTTCAATATTGAGAAGCAAATTAAGTACATTTTTTATTATTTGTATCATCATCATCATCATCATCATATCAGCCGAAAGACGTCCACTGTTGGACATAGGCCTCCTCCAAGCGTCGCCACAACGACCGGTCCTATGCGTCACGCATTCATCGGATTCCCGCGACCCTGACCAGGTCATTAGTCCACCTTGTTGGTGACCTTCCAACGCTGCGTCTTCCGGTACGTGGGTGCCACTCCAGAACCTTTCGTCCCCATCGACCATCTGTTCTGCGTGCAATGTGCCCTGCCCATTGTCACTTCAGTTTGACGATTCTTCGAGTTTATTTGTACGAATCTGATCATAAATAGAATGTTTCAAAATCCGTTCAAAATTAAGTAAGTTACAAACCTTTTAATTCTGATGGAAAGGGAAACTCAATAACAGTCTGAAGTGTCGTTTTGCACGTTCACTCAGCTTTGTTGGCACCTAATGTCCGCTATGACCTGCCATGACCTGTGATATACTTAGTGTTGGAGTTTTTTTAAATATTTTTGAGAAAAAATATAGCATGGTGTAAAAAGTATAGGAATCCATTCTGTTTTTATATTCAAGTTTCACATAACCTGAAAAGAATATCAAGTATTTGGCAGTAATCAGGCCGGATATTCGGTGATATTCTTTCATTATTACAGTTCCAATTTCAAATTCAGATTCAATTCTAGCAATGAAGCCGGATATACACAGTATTTGGCGTGTTTTTAGACGTAGCGCGTAGCTCTATACAAACACCATCCTGACTACACGACCTAGTACAAATTGATATACGTTTGTACAAACATTGACTGTGTCTGTCAACTGGTATGTTACGTGAAATTCTTCCATATTTACATGAGAAGGTGTGTAATAGATACTATTTACATGTTTTTTGGCCAAATACTCAAAAACAAGTTTACTTATTCTGTCTCAGTCGCTTTGTTATTGTTAGTCTTTATTTTTTAAAGAATCTACAAATAGCTTTGTACATGCCCAATGACATTAATTAACGTAGGATTGTGAAAACATAAACGATAATAACTTTACATAATGGTGGCATTGTATAGAATTTTAGTATATAATTAAATTTTGATTAACCCTTCAGATACCGTCAATTAGAGACACAATAGTAAGACAATAGATGCGCGGCCACCGGTGGTCGCTTGGGGATTCATGAATTAATTGCTATAACACATAATTGTAAAAAGAATTAAATGATCGTTGGCAGTTATATTTTGAGCCGTTTGGGGTTGAAACTCTTGGGCCGTGGGGTCCGAGTGCTCATATGCTTTTTAAAGATTTATCCTAATGCTTAGTTGACTCTTCGCATGACCCAAGGGCTGGCTTCTAACTCGGTCAGAGATTAAGCATTCATTGCCTTACAACGTGGCAATACCGCCAGCCTTTTGGGCACACTTCCAGTCGAATCGAGTTTTATGACGTCATATTTAGCTATGCCTTTAGTGTATATATTATTTTTAATTATTTAAGTTTATATTATAATTTAATTTGTTTAATTATTGTCCTAAAATAAATATACCGTATTTACAAAATAAATATCATTTATAAGTAGGAAGTAGGATTGTAGGGACAGATATACTTTAAAGAATGTCAAGTTAATTGATGTTTGAGTATTCAGTTTTTTCCATTATTTGCACAATATTTGATATTAAGTTTAGATCTGATGGTCAAGGGGCGATACAATGTTATTTTGGTACTTATAGAATCACTCATTTGAAATTGTTGTGAAGGAAAAGAGTCTTATAAAATCATTACCCGTTCAAGGTGTTATTTGTTTTTAGTAACTTTAGGTCATGCAAATATTATTGAAATCTCGATATGGTCAATGCGTCAAAAATCATGAGATTCATTGATGGTGTGCATTTTATATGTACACTATACAATTATGTGCTATATCCTTACATTTTCTAAAACAAGGTCCCTCATCAAGTCTGTCTGTCTGTGTGTTCGCGAAAAAACAATACACAGAGTAAAAAATAAGCTTTTCTGTGTAATCGTCGATTTATTAAGTAATTAATTTACTATCTGAAAGTTATAACTATATTTAGCATAACTATGTGTAAATATTTTATGAATAACTAGCTTTTGCCCGCGTGGCTTCGCTCCCGCTCTTCCCTACTATACCAAACTCTACCCTATCCTATTCTACCCTACTCTACACTACTCTACCCTACTCTACCCTACTCTACCCTACTCTACCCTACTTTACCCTACTCTAGCTACTCTACCTTACTCTAGCCTACGCTACCCTACTCTAGCCTACTCTACCCTACTCTATCCTACTCTACCCTACTATACCCTACTCTACCCTATTTTTTTTTCCATAAGAACCTTGTCCTCACAATAACAATCACAACAAAAAAAGAATTAGCGAAATCGGTCCAGGCGTTGTTGAGTTATGCGCTTACCAACACATTTTGCGATTCATTTTTATATTATAGACAATAGCGAAATATTATTTCAAAGCCTTGGCAGTTTTACTGTCATAACATCAGTTTCAGTTATGGTCTCATGAGACCGAAACTGGAAGATGTGCCGAATATTTAATTACGGTTTCGGCTCATAATCATGTGATTTCAGCCATATATTATTTAGTAGTACAAATTATCAAGGAATTTTCTTCCTATTAGGATAAATATTTATATAGTCTACTATTACTATAAAACCGAAGGCTAAATAACTTTCAAATAGGAACCTGAAACAACTGATCTTTAAATTCATGTATGTAAATGTTTAATGAAATCATGTTTATTATTTTTAATGAGTCTAGTGTACCATATTGGTAAAGCTTCTTACATAAGGAAGATAATAATCTTAATTATATATTTTTGTCATAATAAAAGTATTTATTTACTTTTAATGTGTATTGACCTAATCGAGATATCTAATGACGATTGTATGAGTCAGTATATAACTATTTTGTTCATGCATTTCTCATAAAATACTGTGAAATGTCACTGTAACTAATGTTTTTATTGTAAATAATGCGAAAAGAAACATTCATTTATTTCCTTTTTTAGTAAGAATTATAGTTATTTGACAGTGGTCTAATAGCTGGATTTTTTTATTTGAATCTCATACAGTAGGAAAAACATATTAGGGGAAGTTTGAAAGTAGCGCCAGGGATTGAAAAGTTGAAAGGGAATCGTTTGCCTTGGTATTGATGGGTATGGTCATGTGAAGAGGAGGGATGATACGCATGTCGCTGAGAGTGAGAGAGAGTGGAGAGAGAGAGAGAGAGAGGCCAAAGAAAAGATGGATGGATTTTGTGAGAAGTGATATAAAATAAAAGGAAGTTTGATAGCCTGTCGAGTGACAGGACAGAATGGGAAAAAAAAACGGCAAGAAGATTGACATTAGGATAAATCGTGACTACTTTAGAATTTTACTATTCCTCTATACTATCCTGTAATATTCTAACTAAAATCTATCATTTATTTATGACTACATCAATTCATATTATAAAATAAAGGCCTCCGCCGCGTCTGTCTGTCTGTTCGCGATAAACTCAAAAACTAATGCACCGATTTTCAAGCGGTTTGCACCACTCGATAGCGTGATTCTCGAGAAAGGTTTTAGTATATAATTTGTTAAGTTTTTGTATTTATTTCTGTGTACATTAACGATATTTGTTGAAAATATCGATAAAAAATAAGCCAAAACGGGAACCGTGTTACCCCGAATTTAACGCGAGCGAAGCCGTGGGCAAAAGCTAGTTATACGTTAGGCCAAAGTATGTTTGTTTGTTGGTTGCGTCTTTACGCGCGAACGGCTGAACGAATTTCGTTGAAACTACGTACACGAGTAAACCATGTCCTGGAATACAATATAGGATACTTTTTATTCCAGGAGTGAGCTCTCTTGAGACAATTTTCTATTTTCACGCGAGCGAAGTCACTGGCGGTAACTAGTACAAGCTCTTACAAAAATGTCTGGCATAGGAACAGACTTGCCTTAGGCTATAAAGTTCAGGGCCATAAGTTAAAACACCCGTTATACCCGTGGGGGTTGTGCTAGGTGGCTAGGTAATATCTAGGCCAGTTTTTGTGACGTCAGAACTTGGCTGCGGTCAACAGCCTGGCTTACATGACGCAGATGTTACTGCGGTGGACTGCAGGATTGTCTGAAAGAGTAATGCTAGAACTACATTATACCGACGCATACGTGGGTCACGCCTGATTTGTATGTAGAACGATGTCGCGTGGCGTTAATCTGTCGCTGTGTCACGTGGCGTGGGTCAAGTGTAGCTCTACAAGTCTAGTTTCCATATAACATGTATGGAGACCGACGCGCCCAGATCAGTGTGTGTGTGACGCATACGTGCAACACGCTTGATTTGTACGTAGAACAACGTCGCGTGGCGTGGATCAAGTGTAGCTCTACAAGTCTAGTTTCCATATAAAATGTATGGAGACCGACGCGCCTAGATCACAATGTGTGGCACATGCATGTGTGCGCAGTGTAGATTTTCTACCTTAAAGTAAGAATTACTATAGGCCGACCACACGTGTAACACGCCAGATTTGTACGTAGAGTCGCGTCGCGTGGCATCGCCTGGCGAGGATCTTATGTAGCTCTACAAGCCTAGGTTCCATATAAAATCAAAGTCAAAGTCAAAATATTTTATTTTCACATAGGCCTACATGGGCACTTATAAAACGTCAGAAGCTAGTGCACGGTTCCAAATTGGTCGTTTCCTATGGAGAAGAACCGGCAAGAAACTCCATGGTTACTCTTTTAAAAAATGTGTTTATTACAATATTCATTGATTTATGTAAGAACAGTGTAGACCAGTCAACACTGTACACAAAAGCACAAAATTAATCATAATAAAATAAAAAAAGTAAGTCGTAATAGAAAGTTATCTAAGTGTTTTTGGATTATACAGTGTTCTCACATTTACATTCCAAAAAGAGGCTACATAAAGAAGCAGGAAAAATTTAAATAATTACAACTGTTAACAAAATAAATTACTAACAAATTTAATGCAGTTGAAGTCTAAATAATAAAAAATAAAAAAAATATTGCAAAAGCAATGCGTTAAAAAAAGGAAAAATAAATATATATAAACTAGCTTTGCCCGCGCGGCTTCGCTCCCGCTCTTCCCTACTCCACCCTACTATACCCAACTCTACCCTACTCTACCCTACTCTACCCTACTCTACCCTACTCTACCCTACTCTACCCTACTCTGCCCTACTCTGCCCTACTCTACCCTACTCTACCCTACTCTACCCTACTCTACCCTACTCTACCCTACTCTACCCTACTCTACCCTACTCTACCCTACTCTACCCTACTCTACCCTACTCTACCCTACTCTACCCTACTCTACCCTACTCTACCCTACTCTACCCTACTCTACCCTACTCTACCCTACTCTACCCTACTCTACCCTACTACTCTACCCTACTCTACCCTACTCTACCCTACTCTACCCTACTCTACCCTACTCTACCCTACACTACCCTACACTACCCTAATTTTTTTTTTCCATAAGAACCTTCTCCTCACAATAACAATCACAACAAAAAAAAAAGACAGCCAAATCGGTCAAGCCGTTTTTATGCCAAGTCGTGACAACGGAAAACGGGGGTCATTTTTATATATATAGATTAAAACAAAGGTGGAGCAGTCAATAGACACAATATTAATGATTTACCAGGGGGCCACATGTGCAGAGGCAGTCATTGCCAAACAAGCGTGTCTTCGACATAGTCTTTAACCTTGTAATATGCTTTTTTGGTTAGGACACGCTTAATATGAGTTTTGAACTTTCCCTCACTAAGTTCAGTTACCACCTTTGGCAGCTTGTTGTAAAAGCGTATGCTGTTTACTAGGAATGACTTGCTGGTCTTAGCTAATCTCCATTTGGGTAATACAATTTCGTGTTTACTACGCGTATTTTTGTTGTGAATATCGCTTCTAATTTTAAAGAGTCCAAGTTTTTACGAACATACAAAATGCATTCTAAGACATAAAGAGAAGGCAAAGTCAGGAATCAGAGTCAAAATGTATGGAGATCGACGCATCCAGATCCGTGACACACGTGTGCCTAATCTTTACCGTGGCTCTGAAGGCACCTGAAGTAACACAAATGTTTTGTAGTCAGTAAAAGTCTGACAATGTTACTGTGATATTCTTATAGGTAGGTCTAGACAAAACAAATGATAGGCTATATTCAGTAGTGGATGTTTTGCAGCTGAAATTATGAATGACTAACTTTTACCTGCAGCTTTGCCCGTGTACATAAAATAAGGCCTATGACACTCAGGAATAAAGCTAGAACTACACGTGTAACACATCTGATGTGTAAGAAAAACGACGTTGCGTGGCGTGTTACTAGTTTAGCTCTAAAAGTCTAGTTTCCATATAAAATTTATGGAGATCGACGCGCCCAGATCGGCGTGGCTTGACACACGTGTTAGCAGTGTAGTTCTACCTTAAAGCAGCTATCTATCAGTGAAAATAATTTAGCAATCTGACCAGCTCTTTCGGAAAAACTTAAAAAAACAAGCTCTACCTCTTCATAATATTAGTGTAGATGATGAAGTCGTCTTGACAGCTGTGTTCTGGGATACAATATTAATGTTTTCGTTTTTTTTTTCTCTATAAAAAGGAAAAGTAGAATAATTATATCTTTAGATGGAATTAGTGCATTGTTCGTAGATACTGAAGATGTCGATAATATTTTGCGATTAACGAGACGTTTACAAACAATTTCGGTGCTGTTTTTTTTTTTTGTATTTTTTTATAGTTACCAGTATTTGCACCGATATACATGATAATAGCGCTCAGCTATCGCCTTATTTGACCTTCTTGAAGCCATTTTCAATTATGTAAAGCATACCAAATCGCAAAAAATACGTAAGCCAGACTAGTTTTTGGTACATCTATAAGTACCCTCAACAAAAGAGTTAAGTTTACAGGCCAATATCAAACTTGTTTGCACAGAAAATCTGTCACTGATATTGTGTGCATTACAAGTTTTTGTGCTACGGACTCTGTCAACCATGCGATCAGAAAATTATCAAATATTTGAAAACAGATTCAAATATTTATGTCGCTCGCGCCATCCATAAAATTGGCACGTTTTCATATTTTTTTCTTGATATTGAAGGAGTACAGTTTTTTGTAGTTAACATCATCTATGAAAGGGCAAAGACATCCTCGTCATCATCCCTAGCTTTTTCTCAACTAGCTTGGGTCTGAATACCTGTGTCTTTCATGGAGTGACTGTCTATCACACCTCCACAACCCAGTTACTGGGGAAAGTGTAATAAAAAAACACAATAGTCTTTGGATAGACCAGTGGTCAGAGTTTCTGGTGTCTGAATACCTTTAAGGGTGTTACCACACCAGTCGATCGATGGTAGAATGGATTTTCTACCAGACCAATCGATCGATTGTCGATTGATGGTAGAATGCGTCCTCTTTTGAATACATTTCGAAAGAAAATATATCGGCTGAGTTGTATAAATCAAAATCTATTTACACATAAGCAAATTCACATTTTTATGTATATGTAGGTGTGTTAGTAATATTATGTAACCCCAAAATATCCCCTTTCTAAAAGCCTAGAATTGCCGTTTCTCGACAAAGGCTTTTATGAAACAATATAAGGGCAATATTTTTCTCAAAATACTTTTCTTAAACCAACCTTCGTGGTTTGCGTCAAATATCCTAATATTTAACCTAGAACTACATTAGACGGACGCACACGTGTAACACGTCTGATCTGTACGTAGAACGACTGCAAATCGAGTTTCCATATAAAATGTATGGAGACCGACACGCCCAGATCGGCGTGTGTGGCATACGTGTGCGCAGTGTAGTTCTACGTTTATTATCAGTGACCAATTGCACTTCCTCTTAGATCACAAACTGCACCAATTTCACATAATCCTTTTCTAAGAAGAAAAGAAAATTGTAAACAAATATTCATAATTCTTTCCGTGTCGGTATAATTGTGACGTCGCATTATGACGCACGCTGTTGACGATCACTGTACTTGACTGCGTGCAGATCTAATACCTGTCAATGCGCTGTGCGTATTGGGTTCTCAGGAAATACAATGCGTCAGTTACATTACCTATACCTGGATCCTTTCAAAGTTATAGGCAAATATGCCGGGTGTCTTTGACATCGACGCACAAAACGAATATCATGGATCCAGTACCTAGGTACCAACATAATTCTGGAGCCCTCAGTGGTGGAATTTATTTTTCGTCGGTTTTAACCTATCATTTTGTTGTTTTTTTTTAATTTAAACTGTATAAAATCGTTATTCTAATCAACCCAGATGATATTTTTATTAAAAACCGAAAAATTAAAAAAAGAACATTTTTTTTTTCTAAAATTTGGAAAAGCCGACGAAAAATTCCACCACTGCGGGGTCCAGAATCATGTACTGGATCCCTATTATTCGTTTGTGCGTCGATGTCAAAGACACCCCGTATACTAGTAGAAATCTCCACCGCTCTGGCTCGAACAAGAGGGCGTCTCAAACTTTTGCTGACTAAAACTCAACTTTGTTCCTTCAGTTGCCTTTTGAAATCCAGGGCAACAGTAACACTTAACCCTTCAGATACCGTCAATTAGAGACACAATAGTAAGACAATAGATGCGCGGCCACCGGTGGTCGCTTGGGGATTCATGAATTAATTCATTTCCCCAGCCCTAAATTACTAGTAGACTCGCCTACGGCTCATGCGAACTCCACATCGGTCGCAATGACAAACTGTCTGCACTTGTATCAAAATTTCTGTGACGATAGTCACCTGGTACCTGATCCTGGTCAAAATAAATATAAAACAAGCTTTTAATGAAAATCATTTTTTCATAACAAGCTTTTACACCTCGGTATACCTATATAATTAATACTGACAGCCCTAAATCTTTCTCCTTTCTTTCAGTCCATCCAAAGGTTGTCTGTAAGAGATCGCCCTGTGCGATAAGACCGCCCATTGTACACTTATTTTGAATAATGTTTGTCCTGTATTTTTCTTTTTTTTTATGTGGTGTACAATAAAGAATATAATAAATAAATAATACTCGTCAAGACGAATCATACGAGCAAGTTCCTATAGCCACCTTCCGGTTCCATCATCAGGTGAGCTTCTTGTCATAATAATTTTGCATTGTCATCTGATTTACACATGCATGCAAAATTCTAGCTCAATCGGTAACCGGGAGATGGGTCAAATTTAATTTACAAGATTTGATGACAGACAAACATCGGGACAAGTGAAACTAAATAAAAGCTTGTAAATTAAGCAAACTGTCACCCAGGCAGAAAGCTTTACCCATGGGACCAAGGGTCTGCTTCTGAAAGGAAGAGTGAAATGCAACGAAGGAAAGGGGTGGGTTTTTTAGTCAGTAAAAGTCTGCGACTATCACCCGCTTCGCCCAAGGGCGGGAAATGTTATCTGGATGATTTTTACCCACCGAAAAAAACGCTGACGGCTTCATGGGAAAACTAGATCATTTTGGGTATTGAACCTATAACCCTAAGCAGTCGTGCGCAAGACCATTTGCTTATCGAGGTAGGCCATGCGTCATTTCATACGAAACAATACTCATAAATTATTATGCTATTTAATTTAATTTATTATATTAAATTATTAACCAAACGCTATGCTTTGTTAAGATAGTATATCTACAGGTTCTAAGTTCAACCGGTAAAAACAAACTTTGTGCGTATTAGGGCTTTTACCGGATTAATCATCAGGGAAGGACACTAGCGGCTAACATAGTAATTTCTGAGGTAAATGGATTTTTTTTCTAGACGTTTATTGAACTGTTTCCGTTCCATCGAATCGAATGTCTGTTCTGCGAACCATGTGCCCTGCCCACTGCCACTTAAGGCGATTCTTCGGGCTATTTCGGCAACCTTGGTTCTCCTGCGGATATCTTCATTCCTGATGCGATTACGCAAGGAAACTCCGAGCATAGCCCTATCCATCGCCCTTTGGGTGACTTTGAGTCTTCTTATAAGGCCCATTGTAAGCGACCACGTTTCGGAGCCATAAGTCATCACTGGCAACACGCACTGGTCATAGACTTTCGTCTTGAGACACTGTGGTATATTAGACGAGAAGACACCGCGCAACTTCCAAACGCTGCCCAGCCGAATCGGATTCGACGATTGACCTCTTTCTCGAAGTTAGACCTACCCAACTGGACCGTCTGTCCCAGGTAAACGTAATCGTCAACAACTTTGAGTATAGAGTCTCCGATCTTGATATTTATTATGAAATCTTTAAACACGAGGTGGTTTTAGAAGAAGACCATAACACAAAATAGATAGGTACAGAAGACAATCTCATGTATGTCACTTCTTATACCTATGCTCGGTGGACGCAAACAAATGAGTGTTTGAACGGGAACTGTTCGACGAGCGGGCCGAGGCGCTCCGAGATATCGTGTCTGTTTGCGTTGCTCGAGCGCGCTTTGTATGTAGATTAACTTCTGTTCCTATATATTTTGTGACCATAATGAGTTGGATCGTTTAAAGGACACTGCTTATCTTCATCTTGATAAGATAATGACGCGTTCTGTTTACGTCTAGATTTTTATTAAAATGTCATACTTTTATAAATACAGGATGAGACTTTATCTCCTACGACAAACGGCTTATAATAAATCAAGTGGTTTTTGCACAAAGCAAGACAAACCGACACCTGCCTATGGGTGCATGTTAGAAGAAAACGATAATGCAACATGTCGCGAAACGACTCACTCGTTTCGCGACATGTTGCATTATCGTTTTCTTTCGCCGGTACATTATGACCACCAGTCGCCACTGCTAAACGCGACCACCAGTGGTTCAGTCAGATCCCTACACCCCGCCACAGGTGGCTGGATGCGGTTTTCAGTGGCTTTTTTTTTTCGATGGGTATAATCATCTTATGACAAAACCCGCTCTTGTGTGGAGCGGGAGATAGTGTGCTAAAAACCCCGCGCCGTTCCTTCTAGCCTTCATACCGGGGCACGAGCTCCCTTTCAGACAACCCTGTCCCCAGTAGGCTTCGACCCAGCTGGGTCCTTCCTGCTGCTGACAACTCCTTGAGGCGCGCGGGAACAGTGCGCGCCGTCGGCGTCTTGGACTCGGTCCATTACTGGACGATCGGACAGCGAGCTGGCATGGCTCGCCGTCCGCGAGCCCGCGTCTACGGTGGCCGGAAATCGGGATCGGAATCCCGGCGAGGGCGCCGTTGCCTGATGCGGTCGGCTTCCTCCTTTGCAAGCATTACTGCTTCGCAGAAGGAGGCGACCGCCTGCCATTCCTCCTCGCTCCGGACCATGGCCTCGACCAGGGCCCGGCGCGAGAGGTCTCCGCCGCTGATCGCCCCCACGAGGGCACGGCGATGCTCCGCCCAGGCACCCACACCTCGACGGTGTGCTCCACCGTGTCCTCCGGGCGTTGCGCACAGTGGCGACACCCGGGCGTCTCTTCCGCTTGAATCCGATGCAGGAACCTCCCGAACTTGCCATGTCCGGTGAGGACCTGCGTCATGCGGTAGTTAAGGACGCCGTGAGGTCTTTCCAGCCACGGCTTTCAGTGGCTGCCACTTGCGGCAGTTGTTCTAGTGGTACTCGACAGAGGCGAACTGTGTTTGTCAAAAATTGACGCACTCTTGATTTCGTTATTGTTGCTTATTATACTTAAACGTTATGAGAAGCCGACGACTGTGGCCGTGTGAGTGCGCGAGACGAATGACCAAATGCGGGCACAATAAGCGAGCGCAGTCGACTCCCGCAGCTTGTGGCTTGGACGCGGCCACTAACGCTCGGTATGCGCCGATGGTATACAAAATGTATGGAGAAACACGTCTGCAACTTGTGGCGGCCACTAGTCGTTCTAATGTGGTCGCCACTAGTAGCTCAATGTGCGGACACTCATATTCACGCATAAATTGATATCTTAATTGAGATGCATATTGTCTCAATTAAGATTAAAAAATACAATTTATGCGCTCAGTTATTGCTCAATTTATCATAAAACAGCACAATACCATTAGGTCAATATTTCAAGACGTATTGTTTTTTTTCGCGGTCTCTTAATTTTCTAAAATAAAAGTAACATTTTTAGCGATAAGACCGCCCGCGCCCATTGTGACACCCAATTTTAAGTTTCTCATATATTTTTTATTTTTTACCGACTTCCCAAAAAGGAGGAGGTACTACGTTCGGCTGTTTGTATGTTTTTTTTTTTTTTTTTTTTTTTTGTATGTTTGTTCGTCGAATACTCCGCCAAATGTGGACGGATTTTCAAAATTCTTTTTTTGTTCGAAAGTAGATAGTTCTGAGGTGGTCCCATTATCACCAAATTAGGATCTGATGATGGGATCTTGGAGAAATCGAGGGCAACCTTCAAATTTTATAGGCTCACTTATTGATTTTCGCATATTTTATGAAGTATCTTGTGTGTTTGCGTATGGTCGTCACCATCTCAGGTAGCTGGGCTGATGATGGAAGGTACAACTCCTTAACAGTAAGAAGTTACTCGAACAGGCAAGGACTGTTTTAGTAAATTGTTTTGATGTTTGATAGGGCATTTGCCACATTTGGTCTCATGATCATCAAGTTATGACCTGATGCTGCAGTCAGGATAGTCTGCAGAGTACCTAAGTTCTCGACAACAAACAGCAGATATATCGAGTTTAGGCTCATTGAAAACGGCTCGATGTGTGGATAAACGTACTGCTAATAAAGAACACCGAAGTACATAGAGACCTGATGCTGAAGCCAGGAGCATCAGAAAAAGTACAAACCTTGAAATTACAGCACCGTAGTCGTGTTTGGGCTCATTTTAAACAGGACTAAATTTTAAGTTCATTGCAATGTTGACATAAATCTGGCCTGATGCTACAGCCGGGATTATCAGCATCTAGTCTAATGACTGATTGAAAGATTTACCTTTCGGCTTCATCATCAGATCAGTTCGATATATCCTTTCCCTCTCCAGCATCTAGTCTAATGACAGTTTGAAAGAAGAGGGGGAGAGGATATATCGAACTGATCTGATGATGAAGCCGAAAGGTAAATTAATGTAATCTAACCGTGTTTGGGATTATTAGAACCGTTATGAGATGCGCTCTGACTATAAGGTATTTAAGTTTGACTGAGGGGTACTTTTTAGTGGTGGTACCATAACTAAAAAGTGTAAAATAAAAAAAACTTTTTACAAAAAAAATATAACCGACTTCAATGATAAAAAACACTGAAAAGTATCAAATAACTTTAATTTTGGAAGTCGGTGTTAAATAACGAAGAGACTAAACTATTATAGAAACACCGACTTCCTAAATTAAAGTTATTTGATACTTTTCAGTGTTTTTTATCATTGAAGTCGGTTATATTTTTTTTGTAAAAAGTTTTTTTTTGGTGTACAATAAACAATATCTATCTATCTAAGTCTGCTTATAACATCAGCTATCTATCAGCAAAATTGATCCAGCCATTTCGGAGGGAGTTGGGTGGAACAACAAGACAGACAGACGGCCCGATATTTGTTATTATCATCAGTCATAATAATTATGCATTGGGTAAAAAAAATATATTTTGATATTACGAACTTTTCTTTATTGACAGTCAATGACAGTCAGGACTAACAGCTTAACATACCGAGACGTACAGTGCGTTTCACTTAAGACGTTCCTTTGCCGTAATGTTGGCAATACGGAAAAACAGTGTTGCAATATTTTTAGTAATTAAATTACATAATATTAGGGAGATTAACTTCTATTTCGTTACTTTTAACAATTGCGTTTTTTTTTTGTTTTTCTTTTTACTATTTTTGAATAAAGTATAGGGCGCTGGGCTCCATTCCGATTGTCTTGCAATTCTTTCAAATACCGAAAACGCCATGCCACAATATCGTATCTTTCTATAACAACGTCCTTTTAGACCTGCTTTTTTAAAATAAAGTCCCATCCCCCTCATAATTCTCCAAAAAGTGCTGCAACTACCGTTAACCCTTCAGATACCGTCAATTAGAGACACAATAGTAAGACAATAGATGCGCGGCCACCGTTGGTCGCTTGGGGATTCATGAATTAAAATCGATTTCGTTTCGCATTTCGGGGAACAATTTTGGTAGAGTAGGCAACTCTTTTCTTTTTCCCTTCTTTTTTATGTAGACAGACAGGGGAGCCAACATTACGCCAAAGGAACGTCTTAAGTGAAACGCACTGTAGGTGTCTCGGACATGTCAAAATGGTCACCCATCCACCACCCGACCTAGGCAAGCATTGCTTAACCTAGGAAACAAAAAAAAAATACAATGATTTAAAATTATCATGAGATTTGATACCATATTAAGAATTTATGCACAATATCAGAAAGAAAAATTAATATTCCATCACACTTCAAATGATTGTCGATTAAAAAAAAAACTTGTCTATGCATATTTACATAGTTCTTATAAAAAGCCGTATAAGATCGTATCGACTTTTATCAGAGCTTAGAAATCATTTGACCGTAGCTAAAGTCGGTTGTACTAGAAAATAAAAATATTACGTGCAATTAGTTTATTATCTAATTATTGTAAACATTATTAAGTTGTTAATGTGGCCTTTTATGTCAGTTTTGTTATGATAGATAGTTACTAAACAGTGGAATTGTCGCGGATCTTGGTGCATGTAAGAATATGCGCATTAATTCATTGAACCCTAAGCGAACGCCGGCGTTCTCTATCTCATTGTCTTTCTATCGTGTCTCTGATTACGGTATTCGAAAGTTTTACAATATTGGTGTTCAAACCGAACCGAAGTGAAGTGTCGTTTTGAGGGTTGTGTAAATTGTTACCTGGATCCTGAAAACATCTGGTGAGGCTTTCTTGGAAAATTAAAATTGTGATTTTGAATTGAGTGTGATGGGTCGTGTGAGAAGTGATATGAAAGAAAAGTGAGTTAGTGATAGCGTGACGGGTGACAGGACAGAATGGAAGAAAAAAACGTGTTGCCCTGACCCCAAATAAAACGGGACAAGGGCAGGAAGATGATGATGAATTGAGTGTGATTTTCAACCGTAAATATCGTGGTGGATTTAACTAATGGCGAGTCGGTTTTTTTTCTCATATAGTATGCATGTCTCTTCTCAGTCGTACACTCTTGACAGAGTGGTCGCGGTCATGTCTCGGTCGAGTCCCGCACCACCGCCTCTCTCGCGATACGATGCCATGCAGCTCTGTGTTTGGTGGCTTGGGAGCCTTCATTTACGCTGTAGTGTTTCACAGTTTTGATGAGGTCCGTCCACCATGTTGGAAAGCGTCCACGAGATCTTTTGCCCTCGACTTTCCCATGCACCACCAAACGTTTCATCGAGTATGCATGTATTATACACCTAAACCTTCTGTAAATCACTGTCGTACCGGATTTTTATGTAGCTGAAAACTACATGAAAATCCGTTCAGTAATTTTTGAGTATTTTACGTTATTTTTTTATATGTATGGATATATTTAAAATTGTCCAACATATTTGTAGAGACGTGTAAAAAATACACACTAAACTTTTAGGAACATTCACTTTGCGTACAGCTAAGGATTGGTTTTCCCTGCCGGAGTCTGTGTTTCCTGATAGCTACAATCCAGGGGTCTTAGGCAAGTGTGATCCATCGACGACCACATCGTCGCTTTTTATTAGGTGAGCCTATCAATACTTTAAAAATATCCTGTACTTTTTAGGATTAGCTTGAGATGGATGTGTAGTATGACGGGAATGGATAAGGTAAGAAATAAGTATATTCCAGGAAGTTTGAAAGTGGCGCCAGTGACTGAAAGAAAAGTTGAAAGGCAATCGTTTGTCTTGGTATGGACATGTGAAGAGGAGGGATGAAACGAATATTATTAAAAAACTTCCGAGTATACATTTAAAGGGAGGGTAAGAATAGATGGTTGGATTGTGTGAGGAGTGATATGAAAGAAAAGGGAGTTAGTTATAGTGTGAAGGATGACAGGACAGAATGGAAGAAAAAAACGTGTTGCGCCGACCCCAAGTAATATGGGACAAGGGTAGGAAGATGAAGACTTTTCAGGATTAGATTTGCTCAACTGCTTCAATAAACATAGCATAGCATAGTCGGCCTTATAATGTTGCCACTGTTGAGACTCGGGCCTCCTCTCTAGGAGAGGGAATGGGCCGTAATCCGCGAGGGCCCAGTGCGGGCTTGTGAATGTCTCATGTCTTCGAATTTTTGGTTCTAGGACATGCCGGTTTCCTCACGATGTTTTCCTTCATCGTTTGAGAGCAGTGGTGATGAAATAAATTATACAAAGTAATGCGCCTGATTAGATTCGAACCCGCGACCTACAGCTCGTAAATCGGGGCCATTACCACTCGGCCACCATTGCTTAATTCAATAAACATAATCTTTGAAAACTTCTCTAGACGGCTTCCGGTTCTCATCTAATACTGATAAAAATTAAATTTGTAGTTTCCTATAGTTTTAACGTGATAAGTATTTGACATTCGCGTCGGCGTGAGCGCGCACGCGTGCTCGGATGCAAAGTGCGTGCAGGCAAACATGTACGAGTGCGTGTGCGTGGGTGTACGGCGTATCTGTTAGTTTGTTTTGTTTGGCAGGTTCACGAGGATATTTTAATGATATATTTTTTTGTTAATTGCTTCTATTAATTATAAAGACGCAATGTTAGGACTGGCTTACAAATTATAATAATATCCACAACGTCATCTAGTCCCAAACTAAGTAGAGTATACAACTGATAATCATACTATAAAACATACTTATGTAATATATATGTGTATTTCTAAAATACATACACAAATACATATACAAACGTTTATCCTGGAAGGGATCGAACCCACGACTTCCGGCTTAGCAGTCAGGGCCATTAAACACTAGACCAACAGGCCAGTCATGTCATTATAATATCATTATAAAACATTCTAGGAGATAAATATACGCCAGACCACTATCTCACCTGATAGAAAGCAATAATGTGGTTAGCACTCTAGATTAGAAGTAACCTATCCACTCTTAACTTAAAAGATCCTCAGGTGGTAGCTATCAAGAAACACACTCCTGCAGGGAATTCCACTCCTTAGCTATGTTCATTATTTTTTAAGTTATTTTTGTAAGTGATTTGAGGCCCTACCACTAGCTCTTAAGGGTATGCAAGTCGACATACATTTTCACTGTTTTTCATACAACCGCTCTTACGCGATTATGACGTTATTACTTATACATTTTTCATTCGATATTTTGGAAATACAGTAAGTATCTTGAGGATATCACGTAGCCTTCTATTGAAATCAAATTAAACATTTGTGTTGAACTAATCCAGTAAAGACTTCTGAAAATCTGCTATTTTGCATGAACTTTGACACTTAATAATTTACTCAAAAATTTAAAAGTCAAATAAGTATTACAATAGAAGCCTTGCAAATTTTATCAAAATTCTAAATGCCATCAATATTTTTCAAAAAAATTAAGGACTAAAAAAACACAAGTTTTGTTAAATATTCGAGTAAATCACGGAATTACTGAATGAAGAGTTCAGGTATTATCACTCTTTTTCGCGTTGCTATTTCGTCAAACGTCACGTTGGATTGCGTTAGATGAAGTAAAAAGCTTTTAAACCATGCTCGATGTTTACGATAGGCGAGTGGAAAAGCAGCCTCTTAAACGCTGTCCATTTGACGAACTAAACTGAAAAGATGGAGCTATTTAGGGTGCATAGCTCCATCCCTCTTTCTCGCTTGCACGCTTCACATTTTTACACGTCATGGCAAGACCCGAAAACCGCCAAACTCCTTTGTTTATAGTTTTACAGCAGAGCATTTTACATGGTTATGGAATGTCGTTACATCACTCTATGCACACGATAAGTGATGACGTTTATCAGTCGCCCATTCAGTACAGATTAAAATATCGTCACAGTATTAACCAGTAGTTTACTAGGCGAACGTGTATAAGGCGTCAATGATATATTTATTACTCATTCATTCATTGTTATTTGTTTTGAAACGTATACCGAACGAATTGCGCGCGCTTTTAGCAATTCTTTTTTTAAATTTGTTATTTGTTTGTGCAAGGAAGTGTGGACCAATGAGTTTTCTGTGTGGTTTTTAAGTGACAGTGTTAATTTATTGTTTTATAGAAATTGGTATGTAATTTATTTTATAAATTTATGCAATAGCTGCTACCAGTGGCTTCGCCGTGATAGTAAAAAATTACCCCAAAGGAACATTATTTCGAGATACAAAGTATCCTATGTGTTATTTCAGGATATTTATGGTCTAATCCTCTACTAAGTTTCATTGAAATCCATTCAGTAATTTTTGCGTGAAAGAGTAACAAACATCCATACATACAGACTTTCGCGTTTATTATTTAATTGTTGTACGCCACATTAAAAAAAGGACAAACATTATCTACAATAATAAGGAGGAAAGTTTTTTTTTTATAAGAGGTAATCTCTGAAAGTACTCAGATTGCTAAAATTTTTTCATCGATAGATAGCTGCTTTATTCCTGAGTGTCACTCACAATAACAGATATTTCACAGACCTCATCATTCAATCATTCGTTTTTTTTGCGGCGTATTTTTGCTGTGAAATTATAATATTACTTAATTGGTTTTTAATGACTCATAACTACCATTTAATTATATTAATAATAATTAATGTTATGTTATATTAATTATAGTAAACTAACTTTAACTTTTCGAATAATGTACAATGCGTTCCGAATGAGAATAGGATCGAATGCCATATTGTGACGTCACGATTTACTGTCAAATCGAGGAAAGAAAATTTTTAAAGATTTTTATACGACAAAGGAGAAGGGGACTTCTGGGCCCAGTAGTAAACTAGTTGAAATTTATACTAAAAAAACCGTTATATTTTTCTTATGGAAATCACAAAATATGGTACCATGTTTCTACCCAGGAAGCGAGAAAACTTAAATTAAGTTAATGAAACTAAATAATCGATTAATAATACCTGAATTACTAGTAATCGATTATTAATAAATCGGAAATATGTATGAAAATCGAGTGACAAGTGCATATTATCAAGCTTTCGTGAAATCGATTGAATCGATACATAGTGATTTTTTTTCGTCTGGTAGCACTTATGTCTGACATCTATCAATCACTGACTGACAGATGCACTCGTTCGTTTTTTTCGTTCTGAGTGCGCTCATATTTTCTGATATTTTCCTTATTTAATTGTTTAACCTCGGCTTTGCATATTTTAATGGACTATTTGACGGATCTTGCTACTCTATATTACCTGGCTCTCTATTTTGGACAACTGTTTACGCCTATCGATCGGATATTGATGACATGGATCACTGTGTAAATTGTACGATTGCGACTGGTCCTCACCTTCCGCATTGCGCAGGTTCTCCTCAGACACGGAAACTGAGACCTTTAACTCGTAAGTCGGGGCTGTTATTACTCGGCCAACACTGTTTCAATATTAAGTATTTCGTAAATAGCATTAAAAAAAACTACAATTTTATAATATAACCTCACTTTTACTATAATTCATGGAACTTGGTTCCTGGATAGCAAAATTTCACAAAATTTTTAGTGAGGCCTAGTTATTATATCCTCTTACAAATAAGGCTAATTTGATTCAGTTAACACCTGGGCCCAGGAATCTATGGAGTCATTCCCTTCTCCTTTAATTTATTTACGAACTGTGAACGAAAACAGTTTATTCAGAATACAGTTCTTAAATTTTACTCATCTCTTAGTTCTTCAATTTTGCCAAAATTTCTTCGATTTGACAGTGCGACGTGACGTCACAACATGGCCATCGATCCTATTCTCATTTGGAACGCATAGTAATTAGAGACATAATGAGAGGAGAACGCTTTCGTTTGGGGTTTGGACGATTATTAAAGTTATTTAGTAAAAGTTTAAAAACAAATTATAACAGTTCAGGGCATTAACATAACTACTTCTGGGAAGCTATTTCTGTACATTGTATCTTATTGAACCGATAAGAGCTTCTAATGGTCCTATTGTTTGTTTGACATGGATCTGTTTACGAAGACAGAATTAAGGAAAACTATTGTAACTTTAATTTAAGTGTTTAGTGATAAATAGGTACCTAATTCTGTCAATTAAACATCGATTCTGGATTAAGCGAACTTTACCTTTTATGTTTTAAAACATAATAAGTAGCTGACTTTATTTTATGTTCAAAATGGTTCTAATTATGATATGAAAATGATGTAATTCTCAGTGTTTTTTAATTAATGTTGAAATCATCATCATCATTTCAGTCGAAAGACATACACTGTTGGACATAGGCCTCCTCTAAGCGTCGCCACAACGACCGATCCTGTTGGTTTCGCATTTTTGAAATATTTGGATATAATCCTACTAATATTATAAACGCGAAAGTTTGTATATATCGATGTTTGTTACCTACTCTTTTACGCAAAAAAATACCAAACGGATTTCGATGAAATTTGGTACACAGTCTATATATAGATCATGTCCTTGAGTAGCACATAGGATACTTTTTATCCTGGGATTATATTCCCTTAGATTTTTTTTTTCTATAACGCGAGTGAAGCCGCTGGCAGTAGCTAGTATGAACATACTCGTAAATGCAAAATATCTGATTTATTTAGGCGCACCGTTGCCACAGATTCAACAAGAATTCACAGTGCCCAAACAATATGTTTTAAGACTTACGAATGCCATACTTTTGTGTTCTATAAGGAACCTAAACCACAAATGGTGCCAAAATAAGCGACATCATTCTTCATAAGTAAGAATGGAATCGCTTTATGGTAATGCGATTGCTTTTGGAAAAGATTATGAGTGACTGGGTACTAGAGGATTCTGATTATAATACTTATTATCGGCCTCACTGATTTTCTAAGGAATATTAAAATTTGCTGATTGGAAAATCTGTGACCTGATTCTTTTTGCATTACGGTTGAGTTGCCCTTTTATGTCAGTTAGGAATGAAAAGTCTCTATTCTACCTTGCTGCTTCATAATAATTAATTTTTAGCCCTCAACTAGGGTTGTTAGCCCTCTGCCAAGGAAGGGCCCTCGTCGACAGACAGAGGCGTAACAATAAAGATTTTTGGAGGTATGCGGAACAGAGAGTATAGTCCCGCAAACCTCCGTTGAAAAGGGAGGATCCTCCGATCAGACAGGTGTTATAGTCTGGTGGGCGACTGCCCGATAGTTGATGTCGGGCTGTCGTATATGTTCAAATCGCGCGGAGAACTTTGATTGCGCGATGCAGGATTTCGTATTTTCTTCGTAGTTCTTATGTGGCTCAGATTTAACATGCAATTAGTCACTAGTCTTCGTAATCATAGACTTGATTAGGTAGTAAAAATCTGAATCAGATAAGATTCATTTACATAGATATTGATTTATCACATGTATACTATCTGATTAGCCTGCATTGTCCCACTATAAAGACCTTCATATTCTTTTTATTCATCTGGGGGATTACCGGCTGGGTTATCCCCATTAGTAAATTCTTTTATGGACAACGGTTCTTGGTACCATGTAGCACTCTCCTTGCTAATTGATGCATTTTGGAGAGTGTGCGCAGGAATTACATGACTTGTTTCCACCATCTTATTTCTACCATCAGACAAGCCGACGAACGGCGAGTATCCAACCGTGTTGTTGAAACCTCTACGGTCCGGACGAAGCGTTTCGCTTCGTGGTTTATACAGCGTACATTGAGGGACTGGAACAATTTTCCTGCTGCGGTATTCCTGTCCGTTTATAATTTAGGTGTCTTCAATGCAAGAGTGAATAGGCTCTTAATAAACTAGTGCGCCTCACCATCAACGATTGCATTACTGCTTACCATCAGGTGGGATCGGAGTCAAGTACTACTTTATATCAAATAAAAAAAAAATACATTAATTTGGCACACAATCAAGTATTAAAAATTTAAATTAGGTGTAAAAATAAATAAAAACAACAATAATGTGTCTGATGGCTGCGTCAAACAGGTCCAGTTCAGCATAATGCCAGACAACTACGTAGCAGATGCGTGATGGTATTTTTTTACGGTGGGCAAAAATCATCTTATGACAACCCCTGCTTTTGGGTGGAGCGGGAGATAGTGTCAGACTCTTATTGACTAAAAACCCACCCTGTTCCTCCAACCCTTATACCGGGGCTCGAGTTTCCTTTCGGATAACCCTGGCCCCAGTAGGCCTTGACTCAGCTGGGCCCAAATGCGTGATGGTCATTTTCATTGAAATTTTTGAGTGTAGGTACGGATGAAAATTAGTTTTATTTAACTAAAACTTACCCTGTGCATTCCAGAGCGTGATGACCCTTCCCAATTACTGTATGAACTATAAATACATAAAAAATAAATGAAAAATGGTACTATATTATAAAAAACCGGTCAAGTGCGAGTCGGACTCGCGCACGAATGGTTCCGTACTGTCCGAAGCAAAAAACGGCCTCACTTAAATAGTTATTTTATTCAGTTTTTGGTATTTGTTTTTATAGAGGCAACAAAAATACAATAAATCATCTGTGAAACTTACAACTGTCTTACTAACACAGTTCAAGAGATACAGCCTGGTGACAGACGGACAGACAAACGGACGGATAACAGAGTCTTAGAAACAGGTTACTGTTTTGCCCTTTGACTACGGAAACTTAAAAACCATCTTTAAATTTAGTACGCAGCGTTCACAAAGATATTTGTACTAATATGACCTTCCTCCACCCTCAGATGACATCAGGGCTGCACAGCCACGGGCACCAGATCTCGCAGCCGCCGGGCCACCATCTGGAATCAGCCAACGTTCTCTCTTCCAAGGAGAAGACCGTGCACGGGAAAGAGAAGACTTTTAAAGTAAGAATATGGAGTTTTTTTTAGATGTTCTGTTTAGATCTGCTGAAAAACTGGAACAATTAGCCTGCTGCAGTCTTCCCGTCCTATTATAATTTAGGCATCTTCAAGCCTAGAGTAAATACGCTTTTATTGAACTAGTGCGCCTCACCATCAACAATTGCCTCATCGGTCCACTTTGTGGGAGGCAAACAAAATTAGTGATTAAATGAAGGAACAGTTGGTATGAGGAAGAGTGGGAGCGTGTTGGGAACATCTCGCTATCTCTTTTGTACGCGTGTAATCTACGTGACGTCACATTTCAGTTGATGCACTATTTTTCTGCTAATTGACAATTTCCTCTACCATCAGATTACCAAGCTTTCCAACGAACGGTTCGGATTCGGTTCGGATTTTGAACGGTTTTGTAAAATTTCGCCTTTAAGCTTTTCGCCTCGTTGTTACCGCGTATAACGAAGTACTAGAACAATTTGCCTACTGCGGTCTTCCCGTCCGATTATAATTTGGGTGTCTTCAAGGCTAGACTGAATAGGCTCTTGAACTCTTCATAAAACAGTGCGCCTGACCATTAACGATTGCATCAGTGCTTACCATCAGGTGGGATCGCAGTCAAGCACTGGTATATCATCATCGTCTTCCAGCCCTTATCCCATTTTATTTGGGGTCGGCGCAACACGTCAAGCACTAGTAATGTCAATTAAAATAAAAAAATCTGTTTTCGATCAATGACAAACAAACTTATTATTTTAAACAAATAATAAGAAAAATTACTCGAATACCCACTTCCAGATATTTTATTATCCTTATTTGCCTATTTACTCTGGCTAAATACAAAGTCTACTTATATTGTTCGTACGTAAGTTGATACAACTAAACATAGCTATTCATGGAAACAATGTTACTTGTAAGAAGGGTCAACATTTTTTTGACGTCACAAATCTACTATTCAAATGTATTTATCCTCTGTCGGGTTGTTAATTTTGTGGTCAGTTACGGAAAAGGATAGAAAAGGTCAAAATAAATATTTATTAGTTGGTCATCCTGGTTTAAATATGATAGAAATATTTCATTTTGTGTCAGTACTGATATGGACGAGGGAAAAGGTGTACGTAAGGATTGCAGTGATACGTTTTGCAGGTTCTGGTTTATGAAATACCCTCCGTGGGAGCAAGGCGTGAGTAATGTGTGATGATATGGGCCCCACAGTTTATAGCAGCTGCAGCTATTTCTGGTGACCCGACTATAGGGTGCTTTTTTTCCGGTGGGCATATCATCCAATGACATCCCCCACTCTTCACGACTTTTATTGACTAAAAACCCACTCCAGTTCCTTCGTTGACTTTCGTACCGGGGACTGAGCTGCCACACCTGGGCCCCTGCCGTTGCTGACCAACTCCTTGAGGAGCACGGGAACAGTGCACGCCGTCGAAGACTTGAGTCGGTCCGGACAGTTACCGGACCATCGGTCAGCGAGCTATCGTGATAGGGATCAGACTTCCAAGAGATTGTAATAATATTCTTATGAGTTAAGAATCCGTTAATGATATTAGAAGCACAGGACTGGTCACCAAGGTTGGGATAGGTTCTTGTTCAGCAATAATGATGATGACAAGGGTTTAAATAAATGTAGCTCGCCGTCCGGCCCTCCGGTAGTTGTCAAGCTTATTTTAACCCTTTAACCGCCCGCGTTGGATTAGTCCGGTGAGTGTTTTCGCGTCCTATTTGCTAAGGCAGTGTGTTTGCGACTGGGTATTCTATCTCGGTTAGCTGTTTAATCCCCATAGATGACAGAAAAGCTGAAGAGATGGAGTATTTGGTCGTGAATATGCGACCATAGTGGAATAAATGCTAGAATGTTTGTCGGATATATCCGACGTAGGCGGTTAATAGGTTAATTTAATACAAAATAATATGTACACATTTAATTTAATTCAATTTAATATGATTCAATATGAGTGTTCTATACAACAGGTATTTTGAGGAATACATTATAGATTCTATATTAGGTATTATTATTATTATGAGCCCGTTGTGTCCCGCTGCAGGGCAAAGGCCTCACTTCCGTTATTCCATTATTTGTCCTTAGCCAATCCTAAGGTAAGAGTCCAAATCTTCACGCCATCTCCTTCCATATTAGGTATGCCTTCCAACTTTACCATAATGTTTTTCATTTTGATATAAATATAACACTCACTGGACATCAGAAAGAGGTCGACGCGCTGTCGAGGTCGACTGCGGCGAAGGTGATGTGACGATCTGATCATGTTCGCGGGGCAAACTTGGCTATAGATCGCCTTAGACAGAGAAGTTTGGAAGGAGAAAGAGGAGCTAATAAAAAAAAAACGTAACACTACGCTGATTGATATTATCTTTGAAGAATAAGATCGAAGACCGAATTTCTCCACTTATATTTTCAATGTTTAACTTCCTCGCTTGTTCCCAGGTGGTCGTCGGCAGCGAAGTGGGAGTGATGAAGGCGCCTCTGGTGGGTCCTCGTCCGTACAACGCGCTGGCCATCATACACACGCAGCAAAGCAGCACCTTCGATATGCTCAACTCTCTCACCACCAGCGTCGTAAGTACAGTTCTTCGATATAGAAAATTAGCTTCTGTCAGCGGCTTCGCTCGCCTGAAATTTCGTATAAAAGTTTATATGGTTTCTTCAAACAAACTTTGGACCACCGTTTTACCCCCTTAGGGGTGGAGTGTCGTAAAATCCGTTCTTAGCGGATGTCTAAATCCTATAAGGAACCTACCTGCCAAATTTTAAGTTTGTAGGTGTTATAGTTTGTGAGATTTCGTGATTAATCAGCGAGTGGTATTTCGCTTTTATGTATACAGGGTTATTTTTAAAACACTAGCAACCTCTCAGGACTATGTTACTAACATCATAAACAACAACTTTGGTTCTCGGACTTTTAAAAATTTATCAAATTTTAGTTCATCAGATTTTCATACAAAAATAAAAATAGTTGAATTAATGTTCTAAATATTACAAACTCTATGCGAAGCAAGCGATAGTACAATAGTGTAAAGGAGGGGGTTGCTGGCGGGGGTGCTTGCTGCGCTAGCGTTGCGTCAAAAGCGTCCGCCGAATAGAGCAAGTAAATATTGAATGAAGGATTGTTTTTGGTAAACGTATTTTGTTTTGTAAAAAGTCATTGAACAAAAGTTGTTGTTTATGATGTTAGTAATACAGTCCTGCAAGGATTTTAGTGTTTTACAAATAACCCTGTATAAATAGATTTTATATACATATTACATAAAAGCGGAAGAATATTATTCTGCGGAATATACATACAAATGTAATGGTGCGTCCCGACCGAGCCGTTTGCAACAAGCAGCTCGCGAGCGGCACATTCGCCAAGTCTAGACATACCATTTCATTCGGTATATTCTCACTAATCCGCAGTTCATATATCTAGAAATGGGAAGGGCTTATTATTCTAATCTTTACCGATAACTATGTGTTAGTTATCGAAGGGATTTCAAGCGAAATATTTTCATTGTTACCGTAAACTCTTCTCAGAATCAAAGGGAACCAAAAAACGTGCATCAATATTCAATAGTTTATTTTAACGGGGTGTGATTGTCGGAGTAGTGTGAAGATAAGTTTATGGTGCGAGTGCGCCTCAAACTTTACAACACACATTGTAGTGATCTCTTAACTTTTATGTTATTTCTACAAGTGGCTTTAAGTTGTAAACTTTCCTAGTAAATAGTAGTTGTATGGGGAAGTTACTACCACGGTTTATCGATTTAAATCGGCACTCAAGTATGTGAGAAATGACATCAATGACGACACAGAAAAGATGAAAGAGGTTAGAAAGGAAATACTTTCCGATGTGTACTACAACGAGTGTCGCCACTTGTCTTACACCCTTTAACTCCATTATACGAAAGCGCATTACGCAACTCACAGACCACGCACACTTAGATCGCAAGTTTGCTATTGGTAGTTGAACTATGAGCATTGCCCTACTTTGTGATACACCTGCCCCGCCCACAAGGCCGTTCTAATCGCTTTCATTTGTTCTGTGAGTGACGATTAACCGAAAAGAATGGAAGAAGGAAGGAAAGGTGTTGCGCTGACTCTAAGCAGCCAAACTCGTTATGAGATTGGACAGGGGCAAGAAGATGATGCTCATCATATCTCTGCCCTTGTCTCAGGATATGGCGCGTAGGTTTACCCCGAAGTGGAACAGAAAAGGCTAGAAAAAAAAAAATATAAGTGCGATCCCGCCTGATGCAATCGTTAATGGTGAGGCGCACTAGTAGTAGAATACTCGCCGTACGTCGGGTTGTCCGATGGTAGAAAGATGGCGGAGTCAAGTCGTGCAATTCCGGCGCACACTCTCCAAAATGCAAACTGTAACACACCAATTCCACTTCACAGTCTTAGGGCTGCAGCTGACTGACTGTGCTGAGCGATTGCATCTAGCCTTCACATTCTGTTTATTGGGTAACATGATTCCTCTTGGTAATTGGTATCTAATTCTCCAAGAAGAATCGTATTTGGAATATTGCAGCAGTATATGGCAGCTTAAGTGTGGAATTTCCTCCTCTTGCGAGAGCTGCGGCATTGTTCAAAAGACTTACCGTGACCTTGAAACGCAAAGGACAACTGAAGGAATAGAGTAAAACTCTGACACTCCCTCTTGCTACATCCAGTATCGATAGTGTGGAATAAGCAGTTGATAAATGGCCCCTTTTTCTCACACTAGTCAAGCATGACTATTTTGTGAACTTCGTCATCATCTTCCTGCCCTTGTTCAGCGTTACTTGTAGTCGGCGCAACAAGTTTTTTCTTCCATTCCGTCCTGTATCCTTCATGCCATCACTACAGTGTAGTGATGGAAGAAAAGGGAGCTTTTTCTTTCATTTTTTGTGAGCTCAGTTGAGACTGGTCATCTCTTAACTGCCAGTAGCTTAATTCAGTTTTTATCTTTTAATATATTTTTTATTTTAATTTTATTATCTACATTGTGCTCACATAATAGATGCAACATGATATAATGAAAACAAACATTATATGTAACACATAATATGATTTAAAAGAGTGTCCATGGAGTTTCTTGCACGTTCTTCTCCATAGAGATCTACGCTTTGGAACGTGCAATTTAGCTTCACTTTTCTTGGACTGACCGACATTTGACTATTCAAAAGTGCCTACATTTGGTCTATTTGAAATAAATGATTTTTAATTTGAATTTGACTCAAATTCTTAAAATTACGTTGGACCATTTGTTAAATGGACGTTACGTTGGCATTTAGCTTCTGTGTGAACTCGCTACTCGTTATTTTTCACGATACGCATAATAAAGTTCAAGCACCTCGTTGTCATAGACCTTGATATCGATATCGAGTGATACCCATCTCTACGTTATCGAGATCAGACATCTTTAAAATATATGTCAATATGTTGAAATTAATCGCTATGAAAAGAGCTTTGTACGATAGTTATTGTTTTGCTTGTGACAGAGTTGTGATAGTGGCCATTTTCTTTTTTAACCGACTTCAAAAAGGAGGAGGTTCTATGTTCGGCTGAATGTACGTTTTTTTTTGTATGTATGTTCACCGTTATCTCGGTCAATTGTTTACCGATTTTGAAAATATTTTTTTTGATTAAAAGGTTATGCTTCCAAGTTAGTCCCATAGAAATATTGTTATGATCTGATCATGAACTTCAAAGATATGGAACAGAACTCCTCATAGGTTCACAGCAGAACTGTCGTAACAAGTAATATCGCTTTGTTTATACGTGTAGTCGATGACTGACTGAAAGAAAAGGGGGAAGGACATCCCCTCCCCCTTTTCTTTTCATCGAACTGATCTGAATTTCTTCTACGGATCTTAGATCAAAATTATAAAACAATTCCAAATTCATTGGGAGTTAAACAAGTTTTTGACTAATTTGGTTATTGATAATACAGTTAGTCACAATAAAGATGTGTAACAGCCGGTGCATCAAAATGCCTACGTTTTGACGCACCCCTATTACAAATAAGATAAGGCATATCTATGCATTTCTAATGTAAACAAGATTGATAAATGTCTCATTTATTTATTCGTCACCAAATTGGGTACATTCCAGTGGTGGGCTATTTAATTAAGCAGCAATTAGTATTTCAAATATTGATTTGAGAGAGAGTGACGGCGTGATGGGGATATCTTGCTATCTCTTTTGTAACCTAATGGTGGTGATGTCACATGTTAGTTTGTACATTCTATTGAATTTATTTTACTTGTTTAATGTTGAACAGATTTGAAAAATTCTTTCTATTTCCGATTTTAGATAGAGTTAATTTTTGATACAAATATGTAAATTACACAAATGAGTCAAGGTCTATTATTCATGGCCAAACATGGGTGATTTTTAAAATTATGTCGTTTTGAGCACGTATGCGAGATTGCTCCGCACGCGTAACCCCCGAAAATGTCTATTTTATACAAGTATTTATTGTAAGCAGGCGAGACGCATTTTTTGGCAGTTGAAATTATTTGCATGCGGGGCAAACTCGCATCATCATCATCTTGCTGCCCTTGTCTCGTTTTATTTGGGGTTGGCGCAACACGTTTTTTTCTTCCATTCTGTCCTTTCACTCATCACGTTATCACTAACTGCCTTTTCTTTCATATCACTTTTCACACAATCTATCCATCTTTTCTTTCTTCTTTGCGGGGCAAACCCGCGTGATGAAATTTACACGATATTAAAAATACCCTACAGACAAATTTTCCGTCGGTTCTTAGAAGCTCTCTATTTTATCTGTACTGCTCTATCGTTAAACGTTGAATATCGCATGGTAGCAATATATTTGTGACACCTCCGTAATCCATGCTCACACTTGAAAGTGTCGCTACCGATAGTTAATACATGAGTATATTACACTTCATGCTTCAAACTGTCAACTCGGATAATAGGAATCAACTGTTGCATGGAAATGTCTAATGTTAAAAAAAATGTGTTTGGTGTTGCCCTGAGACAGCGATATGGGGTTGCGGCAGTCCGCAAAGTAGATAGGGAGTCGAACTTTCACCAGAACTGGAAGTAGACAACGCGGGCTGGCGAAAATGGAAGGCGTGGAGAGAGGCCTTTGCTCAGGAGTAGTGGGGCAGCAATGGCTAGAAAAAATATAATTATTGGTACATAAGCACGAGCAATCGCCACTTTACCAGGCTCGCTGGCGATTCCAAGGTTATGTTGAAAGTTCGGATTCACTTAAGTATTTTCCTACACTATTATAATGCGACCAAATTAAACTAATAAAATAGCCATGTTGCTTGCCTTGTTAAACTTTCCATAGGCTCATAAACTCACTTCGTGTGCAATAGGTTAATTAATACGTAGTTTTTATTTATATGTATTATTTTTAAGATTATTCTATGTAGTGTATATGGGCCATAGTAGCCTGATATAAAGAATTATTATTATAAACATACTCAAACCGATGATAGTCTATTTGCATGCTGGGGGCCTGAGTAGGCCTCCTCTGCCTAAATCTCAGCAGCGGGAACATCATAGAACAAGCAATGGATCATAATGTTTTTAATTATATCTTCTTCTCTTCTTCTTCCTTGCCTTATCCCATTATTTGGGGTCCATTATAGTTTTTAATTATATCTATTGATATATATATGTACACACTAACCCCAAACGAATAGACGACAGGAAAGTTTGATGAGACATGTGTAGGACACAAATTTATGGTTCTAGGTCATACCTACTAGTTTCTCATAGCCTCATTTTTAATGACTATATTTTGTTTGTTCCTTTGCAGGCTAGTCAACCCGTAGTAGGCGTAGCCGTTGGCGTAGGTGGCTTCCATCGACGGAGCTCCGGCCAGGGCGCGCTCTGCGACCCCGAGCTGGACGACAGCGGCAACAAGCTGGTCGCCAGGCTGGAAGACGATGCCTTCATCTCTGAACAGGATCTGGTACGTTATCATTACCATTATTTGAGACGAAAGACGTCCACTCTTGGACATACACCTCGCCACAACGAACGGTCCTGTGCCTCTCACAACCATTAGATTACCGAGACCCTCATCAAGTCATCGGTCCTCTACAAAAAATGGAAGCTCCTCAAAAGGTAGAATTTAAGATCTTCAAATAGTCATCTATTGAAGATAGCGGGCATCTATTGGATGCAAAGCAGAAGAAGGATCGGCCGTTTCAGCGATGCTCGTGGGGGCATGATTATATCCAGCTGTAAACGTCTTGGGGCTCAAATGGTGATTTCAGTTCAAAAAAATTGCAACCTGCCTCAGTTTCGTACGGGTGTTAGAAATCTTTGAAATTCTTAACTGTTCTCTATTATAATTTGCATGTATTATATATACATTTAAATCTAAATTTTAATTCCATGAAACAGTTTGTCTATTGGTAAAAACTGCATGAAAATCATTCTTTCAGTAGTTTTTGCGTGAAAGAGTAACAAACATCCATACATACAAATTTGGATATTTGAGGATGTAAATTATTTGTAGAGTTGTTAATTGAAACCACTGGTATTTTTAGGGGAAAACAGGCAGGTTATTTTATTATAATTAAATGATGATAATCATGAATTTTATGTCTCTTACAGGAGGAAAACATCGAAATAGCCACAGCGACGGAGAAGCGAATATCGAAAACAGATCCGTCCGGCGAAGATCAACCGCAGGAACCACAAAATGGTAATGGCATCTTTATTCGCTACGCCTACATAAGTATAAAATACTGTCATATCACATACATAGTAAAATTTTACTAAAATTAGCAATTCTTTGCCATTATTCCATATTATTTGGCGACTTGCAACGGAGTTTGTCAGTAAAGGGCCACTATGCGTTATTCAGACTCGTTTTGTCTACGGTTCGACGTATCGCGTACTATAAAAGGGATTAGACTCTCTTTCTATGAATGAAAAATAGTACGAGTCTGAATATCGCACGCGTTATTCAGCGCAGTGTAATAGGCCCTTTACATTCATTTCATCTATTACTACTCTTTATATTCTTTTCTAGAGTTTGTCTCTAAAAGAGTAACAGCCGCTCGTATCTATCTCCAAGGTTAAGCAATGCTTGCCGAAGTCGTTTTGTAGATGGGTGACCATATTGACTGCCTTGGATAACACAATAAACTCTATTAATACATCTAATAATCAAAAATCTACAAATGACAGTTATTAAGGGTAGAAGGCGAAAACAGATTTTCTGACTACCCACCACGAAACCAGTCTTGCCAAGGCTATCAAGTTATTCAATTATTGGGTTGTGGAGGTCAGATAGGCAGACACTCCATGTATACTCGTACTCTGCTGCATCTAGTACAGTACCCGACGGATCTTGACGAGTTCGAACATATGCTCTGCGCATCTCTCTCTCTCTTTCTCTCCCTCTCTCACGTCGTTTGCCATAAACGAGAGAGAAGAGAGAGAGGCTCGCCAAGATCCGTCGGTCGTACTGTAAAATTCGGTTAGACTGAAATCCAATCTCAACATGTTGGGAAAATCAAAGGCAAATTGATTCGTTTTTCCTTAAAAAACATTATAATTATGTCACTGTTTCAGGCTTAGTGTACGGTCCCATTTACGAGCTAGAGAAGTTGGAAGAGAAAGACAAACACAGAGACGACAAAGAAGATGAGGAAGAACCAATTGGAGTCTCACCTTGTGGCAGGTACGTTGAGTTTCATACTTTTGAGAAGGCGGGGGATCTCATTCGTCCTTCCCTGGTCCCATTATTTAATGGCGGGTCTCCTCACTTTCCTACGCTAAGTGGCAGTGGTAGCAGAAAAAACATATTTTTTTTTTATAACTGACAGGCCTGCGTTTGACTACTATCTCACCTGATAAGTGATGATAGATAAGTACTCCCGAGTGGAACGAGGGGGAGTTTCAAACTATAACCGACTTTCACGGTTCCTGTTTCATGTCTAGGCATTAATTCATGAATCCCCAAGCGACCACCGGTGGCCGCGCATCTATTGTCTTACTATTGTGTCTCTTAATTGACGGTATCAGAAGGGTTAAAATGCATAGTTGATTCTTTGCTTCTGATAGTGGTTTCAAGTACCTGGCCCTGTTATTTTTCCCTTTTATAAATCCTGGTGTGGGGCAACACGCAGCCCACACTGCGCCAATTTTGCTGTCAAGTCAGAAACTTTTGTTACAGCAGGTTTTTACGAATAATGCATATATTTTGTTTGCAGGTTCTTCAAGTACGACAAGGAGGTGGGTCGAGGCTCTTTCAAGACAGTGTACCACGGTCTCGACACGCAGACTGGAGTCGCCGTCGCTTGGTGCGAACTGTTGGTTAGTATGCACTTATAATAACAAAAAAAAAAATGCTAACACCATTGCACATTATACTTGAAAAAATGTATATTGATTTACTCTTATGTTAGCAATAATTCTAAGTGAAGTTGTAGGCGCAAGTGGATCTTAGTAAGCGACAAGAACTTAATGTGACTAAATCAACAACATCAAAACGTCCACAGCTGGTAACAGGCCTCCCCCAAATGTCGACATAACGTTCTGTGCGTCTCGCATCCATCAGATCCCCGCTACCCTCATTAGATTATCGATCCACCTTGATGAACACATGCCTAATGAATTCTTTTCACATTCCAGGAGAAAAAGCTAAACAAAACGGAGCGTCTCCGCTTCCGCGAGGAGGCCGACATGCTGAAGAAGCTCCAGCACCCCAACATTGTCCGCTTCTACAACTACTGGGAGGGCACCGTGGCCAAGAAGAAGAACATCGTGCTCATCACCGAGCTCATGCTCAGTGGCACGCTTAAGGCGTAAGTAGAGTCCTATGCGTTGAGATATACAGCAAGCATTGTTGCTATCATGGTTAGAAGCAAGATGAGCTAAGCGCAAGAATGTGGGGATGTGCGAATCGGGTTGTGAATGGTGATGATGACACCACCATTAGCATAAATCCATTATGAATTACTAGCTTCTGCTAAAAACCGCGTGAAAATATAAAGAAACGGAGGAACAGTGGAGAGTAGTAATAAGGTCCAATTGCCACCCTAAAAAGTATTCGATTTGCTATTGTTAGTGCTAGAACTCATCTAAATCCACTCAGCCGTTTGAGCGTGTTGGAGTAACAAATTAAGATGCAGATTTCTTTTATCATATTTGTGTATAGCATAGCATGGTCGGTCTTATAATGTTCCCACTGTTGGGACTCAGGCCTCCTCTCTAACAGAGAAAATGGGCCGTAATCTACCATGCAAGCTCAGTGCGGGTTGGTAGATGTCACATGTCTTCGAATTTTTGGGTTCTAGGACGTGCTGGTTTCCTCACGTTCATGTTTGTGTAATTTTGGGAAAAACCTATAATTAAAAAACTATGCTAGGCATAGTGGGAATACGAAAGCGCACTGGAAGACAGTCAATATTTTAATTGTAATACTGTTTGCAGGTATCTACGAAGGTTCAAACGCATCAACCCGAAAGTGCTAAAGTCGTGGTGTCGCCAGATTCTCAAGGGATTGAACTTTCTACATTCGAGAACACCACCTATTATACACAGGTGCGTGCGTATCTTATTCATAGACTATGTGTCATTGCCTCTCAATGATCAAGCAAGCTAAGCAAGTACTTTAACGGTCCGGAGCGAGAGGGCAGGTGGTCGTCAACGAAGTAGTAAGCGAAAGGAACGGAGGTGAGGCTCGCCTCAGCAGTCGTGATCGTATCCCTGATTATGTTACCAGCCACGGTAGGTGCGAGTTTACGAACGACGAGTAATAGGTAACCCGAGCAGGCGCAAGATTTTCTGGAAAGAAAACCTGTGGTTCCAGAACAACTGAAGAACATAGGTTTTGTTTTAGCAATATAACGTGTGGTTTTGGTCAGCAAATCTGACACGTCCTCTCGCCAGTTCCGTCCTGCATCACGTGCCCAGTTACCTGTTTACGTAGAGGCTTAATGACAGCATTAGTGGACAGCATTGCCGTGGCTGAATTCTGAGCCAGGCAAAGAATTTAACTAATTTTGCCATCGATACGCTAAGAAGAAGACGCTCCATCCTAGAGAAGGAGAAGCCATGGGATGATTTTCCACTTAAAACACACAAAAAGCTAGTATTTTTGGTAAGCCAGGAACATGAAATTATTGGTTCGTATGTTCATTCTAAAAGTGATAATGTTATGTATACTTGCAGAGATCTGAAGTGCGACAACATCTTCATCACCGGCACGACGGGCAGCGTCAAGATCGGGGACCTGGGACTTGCCACACTCAAGAACAGGAGCTTCGCCAAGTCCGTTATAGGTTAGTTCAACTTCATCATCATCATTTCAGCCTGCACACGTCGACTGTTGGATAGCGGCCTCCCTGTGCATCTCGCGACCTTCACCACATCATCGGACTACACTTGTGGGAGGCTTTTTAACACTGCGCTTTCGGGTATGAGGTCGTTTTTGCAGAACGATTCGTCCCCATCGACCGTCTGTTCTGCAGGCATTATGCCCTGTCTACTGCCACTTAAGTTTGTCGATTATTCAGGTTATATCGGTGACCTTGGTTTTCATGCGGCTATCCTGATCCCTGATGCGATCACGCAAGGAAATTCCAATTAAATAAAACGGTTCCACTTGTTCAGAAGTCAATCTACATAAAAAGTGCGCTCGATCGACGCACACCGACACGAACCTAACACAGAAAGACTTAGGTAAGTAGGTAAGCGCCTCGGGCCCGCGCAGAGAAAGCTATCATCACTGTGGCCATGTAATATTTTACAATTTATATTAGGTATATTGTAGTATAATTTGTGTAAGCGGACACGCGTGAATCTCGCGACAGGATGGCAACCCTAGCACGACCGCCGAGTTTAGGTATAAAAAGTGAAGTACATAGATAAACTTTTGTGACTATCTATTTTGTGTAGGGTTCTTCGACACAATAGAATGCTCAAAACTTTTTTTATTTTCTTATCTATTTTCTTTGTTCTGCCATCAGGTACCCCAGAATTCATGGCCCCAGAGATGTACGAGGAGCACTACGACGAGTCAGTAGATGTGTACGCGTTCGGCATGTGCATGCTGGAGATGGCCACCGGCGAGTATCCCTACAGCGAGTGCAGCGGGCCCGCGCAGATCTACAAGAAAGTTGTGTCGGTGAGGATGACTCCTTATTACTTTAGCTGTAGAGTTCAATCTCGTATGACACTAGTTCTAGGTGATACCTGATTGCCAGTGAAATAGGTCCTTAATATTACCGCTGTAAGGTTTAATTTGTCCGACTAAATCTGACGTATTCTAAGATCAAGATACTAAAGTCACCCTCACGTTTAAAACCACTTACAGCCAGAGTACCTACATCACATGACTGTTCCAATAAGACCAAACATACGGAAAGAACAGAAAAAAGTGCCCGAGTATAGACAAACCTAGGAAACGTAGGTAGACGGTGGCGGTGGTGGATTGTTACTATTCATATTATCGTCTTGACTCATATCTATTTATTTATTTTCAAGTATATGAACTACATTATGGAGGAGAAGTCCAAGACATAGTATTGAGGAAACTTACAAACTAAAAATATACATTTAATAAATACGTACACTAAAGGCCAAAGAAAAGATGGATGGATTGTGTGAGAAGTGATATGAATGAAAAGGGAGTTAGTAATAGCGTGACGAGCGACAGGACAGAATGGAAGACAAAAACGTGTTGCCCGACCCCAAATAAAAAGGGATAAGGGCAGGAAGATGATGATAGTAAATACGTACACTAACAGACCCATACATATTGAAAAGATAAGTCTAAAGGGCGAAGTATAGCGCTTTACTTAAACGCTGTAGTTAGAGACATGAACAGTTACAATTACGTACCTTGTAAACATTATTTCCCTACCACTGGTCCCTTATACTAAAATGTATTGTTTTCCCCCAGGGTGTGAAACCACAGAGCTTGGAGAAGGTGACCATACCGGAGGTCCGAGATATCATCGAGTCCTGTATCAAGCCTAACAAAACTGACAGGTACGATCATCAAACAATATTTTAGACCTTTATTATGATTATTTATTTTTGTACAGCGTTATTAATACCAATATTTTATTTTGTTCATAATAAACGAATATTTAATGCAAAAGAGACATTATTATAAATCATTATTGTACTTCTCAAGCGCAATTTAATAATTAAACCTTTTGCAGATTGAATTTTTCTAATAGTGTATTCAAACTTTTGATCAGTGAGTAAACTAGTAACTCGCTCATCTTAGCCGATAAACAGACAGACGTTGGAAGTAGTGATGTTTTGTAATATTTAGGAAGAATATAATACTAGTTTGTATGACTCATATATTTACGTAAAAAAAATTTGGCGATCACACACATTAAATCAAAAATATGTAATATATTTCAAATAAACCATTTATTGCACTTTTGAATTGTCAAAATGTCAGCCAATCAAAAAAAGTGATGCTATATTGCATGTTCCAAAGCGTAGATCTCTATGGAGGAGAACATACATGAAATCCCATGGTCACTCTTTTAAATTATATTATGAGTTACAAAAATCTTGTTCACACAAGAACAAAAATTCCAATCTGTACAAGGAGATAAGTTATTCATTAAACTAAAGACAAGCTTGAGAAATTCGATATTAAACTTTAAAATAAGAGGAATAAAGCTCAATTTCAATACTTATCATCTCCCTATAGTGCCACATGGGCTAGGCTGAGGTAAAGTGATTAATTTGAATTACCGTTCAATCTATTTATTGCTTTTACTTGTCAAAATTGGCTAAATTTCACCAGAAATTCTGTTTACTGGAGTATTAGAACCTTCTAAATGTACGCTTAGCTTTTGTGAGTAAAAGATAATAAAATATATATACCGTAAAGTGGGGTTATCTTGGCCCTAAGGTATAACTTTGACCCGAACTCATTAACCAATAGAAACACAGTAAACACAGTTTCTCATGTTTTTATTGGTTAAGAGAGTCCCGATATTTTGGATATACAGATATCTTGTGGATATTATCTAGGCTTCTATGGAAATCAAAATATAGATTTGTGTAAAACCAATCCAGTAAAGACCTCTGAAAATCTACTATTTTATGTGAACTTTGGCCCTTCATAATATACTCATATATGTATTAAAAATATAAAATAGTATATCCATATAAGCCTTACATATTTAATCGAGATTCTTAATGACGACAATTTTTAAAGATTTTAAAAACAACCACGTGTTTCCTGGAAAAAGATTTGTGAAACATCCAAGTAAATCATGGAATTATCGAATACCAACATAGTTTTCAGGCGTTATGTCTCTTTTTTTGCAATGCCTCTTCATCAAACATTGCGTTTGATAAAGCAACAAGTTTATAAACCATCCCCCCTAGCCAAGTTACAACCGTTTCGCTTGCGTCGAACGTTTTGACTTGACCTTGGCACCAATTCTTTTGTTCCGACCACGTGACTGAGCGTTGAGACAACGTCGTTCCCGTACATTTGAAGCTTTCTACAAGCGTTAACTATTGCAGATTTGCAACTTGGCTAGGGGTACATGCTCGATGCTGTCGATAGGCGAGTGGAAAAGGAGCCTCTTAATTACCTTTTGCCCCAGGGTCAAAGTTACCCCACTTTAATCGGTATACATGTTGTGTAGAAAAATATAGTAATGTTTCAAGGTGTTGATCATGTTGTGAAAACGAATTTTGATGTTTTTTGTTCTCATGTGAAATTGCTTTCGTGTACTCTTCCTTTCTTTTACTGTTATTTATAGTAGCTTTATGTGTAAAATTACCACTTTGAGGGTTAGTCTTAATGTTATAATATAGCTAAGTTTAAAGGGAAACGCGTATTGGAAGGTCTGCTATGGGTGAAGCGAGATGTAACAGATTTTTACCACAAAATAGGTACAGAAGTCAATCTAATGTATCTACTTCACTTATCATGCCTACGCTCGACGGTCGCGCTAGGGTCGGCGCCGGTCCGTCCGAGCGCGCTCGGGTGCGGTGATAGATACCTAATATAAATTGTAATAATATTACATGGCCGCAAAGTCTTGTTCGCTTTCTTGGTGCAAGGCTAGTAGCCACTGAGGTACTTACCTAACCAACGGGTCTGTGTTATCTTAAAACAAATCAAAATACAAGCAAATACCTACTTACATCTCTGACACAATTGGTAGATTAAAAAACGATATTTTACCAATTATCCTTTTGAATATCATGATTAAGGACACAATACAAAGACAATGAGAGAGCGAATGCCGTCGTTCGCTTGGGGTTTAATGAATTAATGTTGAACTTAAGTGTGTGCGTTGCTCGAGCGCACTTTGTATGTAGATTGACTTCCTGTACCTATCTAATCTGTACTTTTACTGAATGAGATCTACCCGTGTTTTAGACAGTAAAGGTGAAACTATCTCTCATATTTTTCTAATACTCTTGCAGCCCTACTAGCCCAATATGCGTTTCCCTCAAAAATATTTATTAATAATAATTTAATTGAGACAAGCCATAGAGCGCTAAAGTAGCCTATAGTGCTTTTAAGGAAAAACAAATGAAAAATAGCTTTTAGATTATATTCGGCCTCTACTTAAACGTTTTCAAAATTTAAGCTAGATATATAGTAATATTTTGTACTGTAATCAAATAACAGTTAGGTATTTGTAGTAGACAAAATTGTAGTATGGTCTCGGCCTTCTGTCCACGGACGCGTAGCTTCATAGACGCGTATTCGTCATTATACGCTTGGTGTAGCTGCAACACGACGGCACGACGTTGCCGCTTCGCCGACAGAGATTCATAGTTTTACACGAAGGCGTATAATGACGAATGTGTGTCTATGAAGCTATGGGTCCATGGACAGTAGGTTTGAAGGTTTTCGATTTTAGTTCGCTCTATAGTTTGTCATAGCTCGCATACTCGAGCAGTGTTGTGCGACTAGACCCCAACACCCAATTTCTGAAAGCCCACCAGTACTAGCTAAATAGTGGAATTACCTACCGGAGTCTATGTGTACTTAGCAAAACCTAAACAGTATTGTAGTTGTTGTGCATACAGCAAAGAATCTGTGTTTTCTGATAGCTACAACTTAGGGGTTTTTAAGTCAAATAATAGGTTACTTCTAGACAAGCTTGCCCCATAATCGATCACAACATCTCTTACCATCAGTTGAGATAGTGGTCAAACACGAATCTATCAATATTAATAACAAAAAAAACCAGATAACTTCACACAATTTTTGCTAGTAGAATAATAAACTAAAACTTATTTTCTACAACCCCGAGTCTAGTTTCTAATCAGCAAATCTGTTGTGTAATTTAATGTATCTGTTGGGGTCAACGCTGCATTAGGCGTGTGTCGTGTGCTGCGGCCCCGTAGCGGAAACCGAAGAGCCGCGACGAAGCCCTTTTGTATGGGACCGCGCGAGTGCCCGCTTAATGTAGTGTCTGCCCTTAGGATTTTGTTCTCGTAGGAAGTTTAAATTTCGAAAAATTCCCTAGTACTTATACCTTAAGATCGCAAAGAATATCTACAGAAAAAATTGAAAGATTTTAGGAATAGTCTATTCACGTATTCAGAAACAAGATAAAACTTCTATTCTCCCGTTCAAACATTTCAATATCTTCTTTCTCCATAAACACAGGCCAAAAGTAAAAGATCTGTTGAACCACGAGTTCTTCGGCGAGGACATCGGCCTCCGGCTGGAGATCGTGAGCCGCGACCTCGTCACCTCCTCCGACATCACCAAGATACAGTTCCGCTTGAAGATCATCGATCCTAAGAAACGGTAAGCTAAATATACAGCCTATAGCATACCCTGTTCGAGTTAACATTAGAAATTTAAAGAAACCTTTTTAACTGTCTGTCCAACCGATTTTAACTTCTATTTCGTAGGCATGTATGGCATTCACAGCAAAAAAGTGGTTACAATACCAACTATTTACTGCAACCGCCATTTGTCATGCTACCAACGTAATAACGGACGGGACGGAAGGGACAGTAATAAAAGGTTTTCATAAATTTCTAATGTAATTTTGAACAGAGTATAATATTATGAAAGCGAATGTTTGCATGTATATATATATGTTTGGCGCTTTTTTACTTATTCACGCTAAAACGGCTGAACAGGATTCGGATTGAATTTGGCACAAGGATAAACCATGTCCTGGAATAGAATATAGGATATTTTTTTGTCCCGGGAGTATCATGTTCCCTTGGGATAATTTAATACTTTCACTCGTGCGAAGCCGCTGACTGAAACTGGAGGTACATATGATTTTGCCACATCGTCAACTTTGCCCTTTGCTCTGGTGTGTTTCCTTCCCAGTAGCGTAAAGCTTATGTTCATCTTTACCTAAGATTTCCAATCCCACTCTTTTCAGTCACTTTCGTCAAATTTCCATCATTCCCTTCGTATCCAAATTGCTTGAGACTTGTGTCCATAAACAAGTCTCTAACTTCATATGCCGTGACTCCTTTATCATCCCATTTCAATCTGGTTTCAGGCCCGGGCACAGTACCGTGATACCTTGAAAGTGCCTGACGATATTAGGTGGGCAATGGAAGACACTAAAGTCACTACTGTGTTTGGGTTTCGACTTCTACAACGCTTTTGATACCGTCAGTCACGATGTCCTCTTATCTATCCTGTCCTATCTTATGGCCTCTCCGGAGGTATTGGAGTGGTTTTTCTCTTCTCTTCGGGGTCATCAGCAGTCAGTTCGTGCTGGAGATTCTTCATCAAAGTGGTGTGACCTTACAGTTGGCGTCCCTCAAGGCGGTATTTTATCGCCTCTTTTGTTTTGTTTTTATTAATTTTATAACCACTGAGCTTCAGTGTGCGTATCATTTTTACGCCGACGATTTGCAGCTCTACTGTCAGTAAGGTGTTGATAACATATCGGATGCGAGGGAGCTAAATCAGGATTTAAGAACAATATGAAGTTGTTCTGATCGTTTTGGGGCGGCCGATAACACAACCCATTAATTGGGAAACATTGTCCTTTCCACCAGCCCACACTAAAAACCAGCGCTGTGGACTTGTCGCATTTTTTGTCTGTGGACACGACGGCATTATGCTGAGCGTTCGACTGTTTTGCACAGACGTGGCGCTTGTGTTTTTTTTTTTGTTTATTAGTCTATTCTATGTTAGTCTTAAGTTTGCGCCTTTTCCGCCAAATATAGTGTTTTTTTTTTCTTTCTTTTTTTTAACTGGTGTCTGATTTATTGGCTTCTGACTGTCTGTAACTTCTATCAAAGACCTAGAAATGACAGCCGGGATCAATTAAGCATGCTTTTCGAAGAGATCGAACCATATAGCTGTTATAGCTTAAAACCACAAGATCCTAGCTCCTCCCAATATCAAATTAAATAACAAAAATCATTTCTTCCCCACCAGTTCCTACACCCATAAAGAAAACGAAGCAATCCAATTCGAGTTCGACATGGAGAACGACGATTGCGAGGAAGTCGCCAACGACATGGCGAAGGCTGGCCTCATCATGGAAGAAGACGCAAGGATCGTCTTCAAACTGCTCAAGTCACAGCTCATCAGTCTTAACAGGTCAGTCTCTTCTTTACAGCAGACTTTGAACGGAGACGCGGAGAACTTTAAATGCGCGATGCAGTTGTCGCTACATGAGTCCATTCCGGAGATAGGAGGTCGATGATTCTTGATGTGTCATGATGAGTGCCTGGCCAGTGGTAGGTTGGTTCTAGTGGGTCGGAACCGAACGCCACATAGTTCTCGGTGAGTTGGAACTGTCTGCGGTGATGTCCCAGCGAATCGGGGCGTTGCTATCCCAGTGATAGAGTTGATGCTCCAGTGAGTCGAGGTGATGATGTCCGAGTGAGTCGGTATGGTGCCCCAGTGAGTCGGGGTTATGATATCTCAGTGAGTCGGGATGATGCCCCAGTGAGTCGGGGTGATGATGTCTTCTTAGTGAATCAGGATGATGTTGCTAAATTGTGCCACCTGCCTATAGAAAGCTGCTTTATTCCTGAGTGACATAGGCTATATTTTTTTTAACGGCGTTGTGTGATAGTTGTGAATATTATTATTATTATTATTATTTTATATACGTGGGCAAAGACGCGGGCAAAAGCTAGTATGTAATAAAATTAAAGTACCCATTTAAACCTCAGATACTATGAACAACAGTCAGACAGTTAGCCATTCAGTCAGTCAATCAATTAGTCAGTCAGATAGTTAGCTGGTCAGTCAGTAAGTCAATTAGTCTGTCAGTCAGATTTTCAATTAGTCAGTCAATCTGTTAATCAGTCAGATTTTCAATTAGTCAGTCAATCTTTAATCAGTCAGATAGTCAGTTAGCTGGTCAGTCAGTCAGTTAGTCATTCAGTCAGTCAATTAGTCAGTCAATCTGTTAATTAGTCAGATAGTCAGTTAGTTGGTCAGTCAGTCAATTAGTCGGTCAATCAGTCAGTCAATAAGTCAGTTAGTCAGTCAATCATTAAAATGAGCTTGTCTTAATTTGCAGTCAAGACGTATACGATCCGGGTGTGAAAAATAGCGACGTCAGCTTTGCACAAGACAACAGGGCCACACAATCTGCGCAATTTGGGCTAGTTTATGCACTTTTTAAAAGTAATATTGTATTTTTATAGTAGCCGTATCCCATTTTTTCATACAAAAATGAACCTTATTTTGATATCATGTTATAGTTCGATTTCGTATTGGCAAAAATTGAGATATTGAGTAGTTCAGTAATTCTTTGATAGACTTAGTTCTCGTGTATTTGAAGTCGGTTTTTATTAATAACCGTGTAGTACATCATTATATGTATTTTACTAATAGTTTATTGTAGGTAATAGTATATTTAACCTCTCAGGCACAAGTGTACCGAATTCGGTACACCTATTGTACGAGTAGTATAAGATGAATATACTCAATACTCAATACTTTATTGCATTCCATATGTGTTTATGATGGTATAAAAAAAAGAATCAATATGGACCCTGTCGGGCACAGCAAAGCTAGGAGAGAGGACGCATATAAGCAGTGGCCTTCTGGCTAAACCAAAATGCGATTACCAATTCGTTTGATTACTGTAATATTCCTTTAACTTCTTAAATGTAGCATAACATCGCATGATTCATACGTAATAAGAGATATAAGACTTTTAAAACGTCATCATCAGTCCAACATCGTAACTTCATAAGCAGTAGGTTCAAATACCTTGACACTTGAGGGGTTTTGGGATTTTCCCCCTTTTCAAGCTATGGACGTCTGCTAAGAAGATGTAAATAAAATTGACGTATACACTGTTACCTATCAGTAAATATACGTCTATTATTTAGCACAAATACATAATAGATAATAATAGTTTTACGACTGTTTGTGAGATAAATGAGCCATGACTCTGTCATTGATAAGGTTAACGTAGTTGTACGTGACATAAGAATTATGGAAGTTACAGAATGCCAACAGACCGTTAAGGCACAAAATAGATAGGTACAGAAGACAATCTCATGTATGTACTTTACTTTTTATACCTACGCTCGGTGGACGCACACTAATGAGCGTTTCAGCCGGAACTGTTCGACTAGTGGGCCGAGACGCTCTGAGATATCGTGTCCGTGAGCGGTGTCTATGTGTGCGTTGTGAGAGCGCGCTTTGTATGTAGATTGACTTCTGTACCTAAATATTTTGTGGTTAAGGCGTTGTCTTTTATCACGTTCCCTCTTTAATTCATTGAGCCCCAAGCGAACGTCCGGCGTTCGCTCTCTCATTGTGTCTCTAATTACGGTATATGAAAGGTTAAGAAACATTGCGCTGAATGATCGTAGAAAATTATCCCAAAGGAACATAACTGTAATAAAAGTATCCTATGTGCCTATACACCATGCAGCCAAATTACAAGTTGCAGACATAATGATCCTTGTACTGTTGCCACTGCTGGGACTCAGGCCTCCTCTCTAGAAGAACCATGAATTTATCCCAAACTATAATATTTTTTCTAGTTCAGTGCGCTCATACAATAGCCATTAGTTAATGGATCCTATTGTTATTGTATCGATCAGATTGTAGACGTGATAACTAACATCTTAATCTTGATCACTTACCTTGCTTTGTAATTACATACTCATGAGAGAATAAATGCTTATGATCTAACAATGAAGAGACAGACAGTAATACTAATGACTAATAGTAGAATATGTTACTGGGGGACACAACAGTAGCTTAAAGTCGTGGACGGCATGTTGAATTCCAAACGAAACGTAGGTGGCAAAGTTGTTATCCCGAACGCAGTGAGAATTGCTAAGTTGTAATCCCGAGAGCAGTGAGGGATTTATCTTATTAACTCTAGTGCTAGAGTTAATATAGGAATCTGAGTGAAGTGGGGAATCATCAAATAAGACGTTGTATTAATGGCTGAACTATTTCAGATGTAACTTGCCACACGACTAGACCATGTTAATATAGGACACTGTCCACAGGGGTATATACCTTAGAGCGGTAGAAGTGATTGATGATTTCCCACCTCAATCAAAAAAGTATCTAAGCCAAAATAATAAATATTCTTGTCAGTGAAGGAATCAGGATGTTCGCACGTTATTATTATGTAAATAGTGAGCGCCCTACATTCCGCTCGAAGGCTCGCGTATAGAAACCTCGTTAAGGACGTTGTGTGCAGTTCGACACGCAACGTGTGAGATTCCATCACGCTTCGTCTCCCCCGCGCTGGTATGCGCCCAATAAACAATACTTTTGGCCGATAGTTCTCTGATTTCGTTTAAGTTTTCGTACTATATATCTACGCAATGGCCTAATATCAAAATAAAAATATTTAAGCCTGACATATTGAAATCTGGAAAAGGTTACTGGAGTCCTTTTCATTCGCCACAAATCTACACTTTTACACTTACTGCCGCACTCAGAGACGTCATTTTACTTTAAAATCAATTAAAGCAAAACCTAAGGTACTTAACATCATAAAGATATATACTATTATTCAATGACAAAATTAGTAAATCAGAGATTATCGTTAATGGGCGTCTCTGAGTGCGGCAGTTAATATAATAATGAGATAAAGTTTGTCTTTAGTTTGTAGGAGGTAATCTTTTGGTCCGATTGCAAAATTTTTTCCACCGATAGAAAGCTGCTTTATTCCTGACTGACAGACTATATTATACAAACGCGTGCGAAGCTGCGTGTAAAATCTGGTAAGTCATAAATGCATTTAATGTGTCCAATTGTGGAGGGTTATTGGTTTTCAACCCCCACCCCCTATTTTTAGGAATACAAGATCATAGATTATTGTTCTCTTTTAAAAATACTTGTCTAAATGTCGACTTTTCGTTTACTGTGAACATTTAAAATAATAAAATGTGATATTTTTGGGCAATTCGCTAAATCCAGAATTTTACAAAACAGTTTGTCATAGCTTGCATAAAACAAAAATTAGACTAGAATAAACTTTACTGTACACCAGAAAAGTTACACAACTTATAAATAAACTTAAATAGTATGGGTATAATGGCCGTCTTATCGCTGACAGCGATATCTACCAGACTACCTTAGAATAGATCGTAAGAATTACAATCGCATCCGTCTGTATTATTTCATCACACCAACAGACAGAATTATTAGTCTTGAAGTTTAACACCTCATCATCATTTCAGCCGATATACGTCCACTGTTGGACATAGGCCTCCCCTAAGTGTCGCCACAACTAACGATCCTGTGCGTCTCGCATCCATCGGTTTCCCGCAACCTTCACCAGGTCAACGGCCCACCTTGTAGGAGGCCTTCCGACGCTGCGTCTTCGGGTACGCGGTCGCTGCTCCAGAACCTTTCGGCCCCAGCGGTCATGTTCTGCGAGCATTGCCACTTAATTTTGGCAATGCTTCTTCAATTTTTGATTCCATCAAGCAAGGAAACCCCGAGCATAGCCGTTTCCAATGCCCTTTGGATGACTGTAAGCCTTCTGATGAGGCCTATTCTGAGTGACCACGTTTCGCCTTGACTCTCGTAATGAGACACTGTTTTTTTTTTTTAAATTGATATAGACTAGTGCTTGACTGTTATCCCACCTGATGGTAAGCAGTGATGCAATCGTTGATGGTGAGGCGCGCTAGTTTATTAAGAGCCTATTCACTCCTTGAAGACACCTAAATTATAATCGGACGGGAAGACCGCAGCCAGCAAACTGTTCCAGTCCCTCGATGCACCTGGTACACTGTGTACACCCCGGTATTTCAAAATAACATCCAAGGAGTGGAATTCCTTGCCGAAGTCTGTGTTTCCTGATAGCTACAACCCGGGAATCTTTAAGTCGAGAGTGAATAGGTTTCTTCTAGGTAAGCGCGTTCCATCGTCGACCGCATCGTCGCTTTCCATCAGGTGAGATGGCGCTCAAGCGCAAACCTAAAAACAATTTAAAAAAATGAACTGGCAAACATCATAGACCAATCGATATAAAACAAAAGTATTTTACCAACGAATAATTCTTTGCCGACGTCAAACGGCATTGAACGCAACCGATTATTTCGGAGACATCGGCTCGAAGACGAACGAATGCCCGTCACGCGATCTCAAGAATCCAGCTGGTTGTTACCTTTTCGATTTAGATTTACATAGAAAATGAAAAAGTTGTTTTTTTTTTTACTTCTAAAGAAGAAAGATAAGCATATTGCGTTCAGCATTCATTTTATATACTGGCTTCTAACTGCGACTTCGCTCGCATGATATCCCTGTACAACTCTCAAAAAATTTGAATGTCGAAAAATCTGTTCACCTTCTTTTAAAAAAATCATTGCCCCACATTATTAGGAATATTATAAAGAGGTAAAGTTTGTTTTTTGTTTGTAGGAGGTAATCTCTGGAAATGCTGGTCCGATTGCTAAAATTTTTTCATCGGTAGAAAGCTGCTTTATTCCTGAGTGACATAGGCTATATTTTATGTACGCGGGCGACGCCGCGGGCAAAAGCTAGTTAGGAATATTAGAAAGAGGTCGTTTTTTTTTTGTTTGTAGGAGGTAATCTCTGGAAGTACTGGTCCGATTACTAACATTTTTTCATCGGTAGAACACTGCTTTATTCCTGAGTGATATAGGCTATATTTTATGTACGCAGGCGAAGCTGCGGGCATAAGCTAGTGAGTGATATAAATAAGATCCAACTCAACCATTCTTGTCAAATAAAACAAAGTTTAAATTGACGCTTCGTCTATTTCGCCCCATGACACCTCGTGGAGTAAATTGAACCTTATTGGATAAATAGAAAGATATCCGCAGGATAACTAAGGTTACTGACATATCTCAAAGAATGGCCAAACTTAAGTGGCAAGGGTCAGAGTACATTGCACGCAGAACGGATGGTGGATGGGGACGAAAGGATCTGGAGTAGCCACCGCTTACCGGAACCTTCCACAAGGTGGACCTATGACCTGGTGAGGGTAGCGAGAATCAGATGGATGCGAGACGCACAGGGCCGGTTGTTGTGGCGACGCTTAGGGGAGGCTTGTGTTCAGTAGTTTTTCAGCTGAAATGATGATGATGATGATTGTGGATAAACAGGCAGACACAGAAAGCGAATTTCCTTTACATGTAAAGAAGGTAAAGATGACTTTCACTCAAATGCGCATAACAAAACGCAATTGATGAACAAATCATATTTCCCAGAAGGCCGTATCGCAGATTTTTAAATTAACCTTCTCTAGCGGTAATAAAAAACATGTAACTATCATAAATTACAGTTGTATTCAAACGATATCTAGAATGCGCAATTTTTTTATACTTCAAAGATGACTGAAGCTTGGGCTGCAATATTGTTGGAAGAAGTAACCTTTGTCCTGGAAAGCAATGCCCAAAAACCTTTTTATAAAGAAATAATAATCGACTTCACTTCTTCTTCTTTTCGTGTCGATTTGACTCAGACTTCACTAATAAGTTAAATTGAATTTGAGGAGTTCCCTCGATTTCGCCAAGATTCCATCATCAGATTGCTAGTTTTATTTTCACCGATAGAAAGCTGATTTATTCCTGAGTGACAAAGGCTATATTTTATGTACGCGGCGAAACTGCAAAAGATAGTAAATCATATTATAATGAATTGTCAAAAAGTCGAAAAGTCAAAAAAGTAAGCTAAATTGCGCAATCCAAAGCATAGATCTCTATCGAGAAGAACATCTAAGCCATAGTATGAGTTAAAGATTAAATTAGCAAAAAACAACAAATACTTAACGGCCTTTACACAATAATGTTGCATTATTGCATCACAGTAATTACAAGGCGCGTTCGGGCGTACATTTAATCGTTTATACATATGCGTCGGCGAAACAATCATATGTACTAAAGTATTTCAACGAACAACTGCTTAGCCTCATTTCTACCATGCCACTGAACATTGATTAAGAATTCGGCGCGCCTCAAGGAGTTGTTAGCAACCGTAGGGGCCCAACAGGGTCGAAGCCTACTGGGGCCAAGGGTCTGTTTCCGAAAAGGAGGCAACGAAGGAACGTCGTCTTCATCATCATCATCCACTCAAAATAAATTCAAATGTTTCTATTTCACATAGGCCTTTTAAAGGCACGTAGAACCAAATTAGTCGTTTCCTATGGAGAATAACCGGCAAGAAACTACATGGTTGCTCTCTCTCCCATGGTTCCTCTATGGTTCCTCCATGGTTGGTCACTGCCCGGTTGTACATTGCGGCTGTTTATAGGTTTCTTTTTGCTCATGTCAATCCTTATGCTCCGCGCTTTTTGGCCAGCCCCATTATGGTTTGGGCCGAGATGTCTGTTGGGAGATTGGCTGCGCGCTGCTGGTTTGATTCCCGCATGGGGAAAATATTTTTATGGTCTACAGATTGTTGTTTCGGGTCTGGATGTCTTCTGTATGTGAGATCGTATTTGTGAACGTACCCATGACACAGGAATAATTACTAGAGTGGGGCATACAATTGTTAAGCTGCTTATAAAATTAGTGGTGAGACGAAAGACTATTGTTTATCACTAAAAGATATTAAGTGAAAATGTCAAACAGCATACCATCACATGGACGCGGTTTTTTTTCCGACTTCCAATAGATATGTGATTATGTCTCATAATCGCTTTAATTTGATAAGAATGAAATTATCAAATTATATAGTGATCATAAACACTGATAAAAAAGAATTATATCGGAAAATCTGCGTACTTAGGTAAACTTTTAACAAGGCTATGTAATAGATATGTATATAATGTTGATAAGAATAGAAACATTGCTACAACGGAAAAATACGTATAGTCTCATCATCTTCCCGTCCGATTATATTATTATTAATTTAGGTGTCTTTAAAGCTAGAGTGAATCCCTACTAGTCCCTACTAATATTATAAATGCGAAAGTAACTCTTGTCTGTCTGTCTGTCTGTTACGCTTTCACGCAAAAACTACTGAACTTATTTAGATCAATAAGGTAGGTAGGTAGAAGAGACACTGGAATAACACATAGGCTACCTATAATTCCACTGCTGAGCACGGGTCTCTGCCCGCGCGATATAAACTGTAGTCCACGCGGGCGAAGCCGCGGGCGGAAATCTAGTAGTAAATATACAAGGTGTAAGGGACAGCCCTCCGCAAACTAAGGGCTTGCTCAGTAGACGAAACTGAACAACCTTCCATAAGATTTTTTTTTTCAGATAAAGAAAAAAAAAATCAGCCTTACCATACAAAATTATAAACTTGATTGGACAATTTGTTTAGCGAGGCCGAATTTTCATTTCGTTTCCTGAAAAAAAAAAAAAGTGGGAGGTTGTTCAGTTTCGTTTACTGAGCAAGCACTTAAAGTTTGCGGAGGGCTGTCTCTTACACCTTGTATGTATATTGTGTAAATAGTAAATAGGCTCTTGATAAACTAGTACCAGGAGATGCAGCGTTGGAAGGCCTCCCACAAGGTGGACCGATGACATAGTGAGGGAATACGATGGATGCGAGACGCACAGGACCGGTCGTTATGGCGACTTGGGTAGGCCTATGTCCAACAGTGGACGTCATTCAGCTGAAGTGATGATGATGAACTAGTGCGCTTCACCATAAACGATTGCATCACTGCTTACCATAAGGTGGGATTGGAGTCGAGCACTAGTTTATCAACATCTTCCTGCCCTTGTCCCGTGTTATTTGGGGTCGGCGCAACACGTTTTTTTCTTCCATTCTATCCTGTCACTCGTCATGCTATCACTAACTTCCTTTTCTTTCATGTCACTCTTCATACAATCCATCCATCTTTTCTTTGGCCTCCCTCTCCCTCTCCACCCATCCACGTGGAGTGCTATTTATATGGTGAGTGGAGTTAATATCATTAAAAAAAAATTAAACAATTTTTTTTCTTGGCTTACTGCAGTTTCAATAAAAACTAGTTTACGCTAAGAGTTATCTCTCAAACCAAGCTGTAGCCGAGGTCTTTGCCACGAGGGTCAACGTATCCTAATCTCTATTTATTCAATATTTAAAAGACAAATGTGATCGCTAAATTGAAATAGTAAATGATAATTATTTATTTTGCAAATGGGTGCCCTTTCAATCGTGTTAAACGTTCGCTTGAGGTTTATTTCATTAAGGGGACTACAGGAAGTCTTAAATTGATAAAAGTAATTTTTAGAGGCATCTTCGGGACATCTACCGGGATTTCGTGATATTTAATAGGTTTCTTCTAGGTAAACGCGTTCCATCGTCGACCGCATCGTCGCTTTCCATCAGGTGAGATAGCGGTCAAGCGCAAACCTATCAATAAAAAATATTTCTAGGAATTTCATGAAATCCCTGATATCCTCATTTCCCTGCGACTTATACAAGCCATACATAATGTATAGAGTAGTTTTGTGACTCGATATTCCATTTACATAGATTGTCTACGTCACTTACTACGTCTTGAATTAATCATCGCAAAATCAAAGCAAAAAAAAAATTGAAGCTATTTATCGAAGATATACGCAAATGTGTAATGTCACATCTGCTTAGTTTTTGTAAGATATGTGTGAGATCATCCAAAACAACCTTTTAGAGAAAATAATTTTTTCATAGCAAGCTTTTGTAGCTCGGTATACCTATATAATTAATACTCGTCAAGACGAATCATACGAACCCAAACTCGATAGGGTTGTGTCGTTTAACTACCAAGTTCCTATAGCCACCTTCCGGTTTCATCATCGGATCAGCTCCATGTCATAATAATTTTGCATTGTCATCTGATTCACACACGTATGCAAAATTTCAGCTCAATCGGTAACCGGGAAGTGGGTCAAATTAAATTTACAAGATGACAGACAAACATCGGGACAGGTGAAACTAAATAAAAGCTTGTAATAAAAAGTTTTTATATTGTCTAAAAGGACCAGTGCTTCTGCCCAATTTAGTGGATCGGCCGTTGTCTCCACTGAGACTGTATCTACCCATGACTGTATTACTTTGAAGTTCTAAATTATGGTGGTGCGTCATGACTCACATTTTCACTGTTTTTCATACAACCGCTCATAACCGATTATGACGTTATTACACATTTTTCATTCGATATTTTGGAAACACAGTATCTTGTGGATATTATCTAGGCTTCTATAGAAATCAACTTCTTAATTAAATCTCCTGTTTTGTATGAACTTTGACACTTCATAATTTGACTAAAAATTTGAGAATTCAAAAGAGAAAAACTATAGAAGCCTTGCAAATTTTATTAAGGTTCTAAATGACGACAACTTTTTTCAAAAGCTTTTAAGGGTTTAAAAAAAAACAGCTATTTCCTGGAGCAATTTTTGTGAAATATTCGAGTAAATCTCGGAATTACCGAATACTAACAGAGTTTTCAAGCGTTATCTCTCCGTTTCATCAAACATCGCGTAGGATTGCATAAAATGAAGTAACAAGCTTTTAAACCAGTTTCGATGTTTACGATAGACGAATGGAAAAGACTCTTAATAACGAACATTCCAAACTTATAAATAGTCCCCAAGCACCCTTCGGTGAATGACTGACACATGTATAATTAATTCATGAATCCCCAAGCGACCACCGGTGGCCACGCATCTATTGTCTTACTATTGTGTCTCTAATTGACGGTATCTGAAGGGTTAAGGGTCTGCTCCTTGTCAGCCGCGAGTGCTCACGAGCGAATGTTGACGCCAAAGAAAGCCAATGCACTGTAGTACAATCGAAACCGGTAATACGTGTTTTATAACGCAGTCAATATTTTTTTACGATTTGCCAAAAGTGGTTGCTCTTATTCAAACGTACGTTTTAGTAACTCACTTATCGGAACAAGCTTTTGGACCGGCTTAATTCATTAAACAACAAGCGAACGCCGGCTTTCGCTCTCTCATTGTTTTCCTATTGTGTCTTTAATTACGGTATTCGAACGTTTTTGCGGAAGTATTTTTATTATTAATATAAAAAAGGCCAGAGCGAGTTCCCTGATTCTTTCAACAAAGAATTTTACCTCATTATAATATTGGTTAATGGTTTAGACCTAACACTTTTCACGTGTGAAATTTAGGTTTCAATCATACTAATAATTTTGGACCCCCGTTTTAACCCTTTATGGGGTCAATTTTAGAAAACCATCTCTTAGTGCTCGTCTACGTCATAAAACCTTGAGCAAAATTTCACGCTCCTAGTCCTAGTAGTTTTGATTGTGCGTTGATATGTCAGTCAGTCAGTTTCTCCTTTTATAGATTACTAGCTGCTCCCAGCGGTTTCGCCCGCATGATAGCAGAAAATTATCCCAAGAAAACATACTTCCGAGATAAAAAGTATCCTATGTCCTATTCCAGGACATGGTCTATCCGTGTACCAAGTTTCATCAAAATCTGTGTTGCTATTTAGGCGTGAAGACGTAACAAACAAACTAACTCACTTTCGCTTTTATAATATTATTGAATATAAGTATTCAAGTCATTCGGAATATTTTAGGAATTTACAGGCTTTTTTTTATCGGCAATAAATCGTTTCCGTGCCGTTATCAAAGCCCTAATACCCGTTCCGGTGAACCGGATGTGTACCTTACACTACTCGTCTCGCCCGCACCTCTTATCATTTCGGTGAATGGATACCGACACATACAAACTTCATATTTGTTTATACTAATCTCATTATTTGTTTAGCTATGGTCGTCGAGAGCGCAGTACGCCGACGTAGCGCGCGCGGTGTGGGCGCATCGCGTTTTACTGTTTTGCCAATACTATCAACGATAAGATTGTAGTTTAAATAATTGTCATTTAGAATTTCGGTGCTTGTAAACTGGTAGATAGTTTGTTCTGTGATAAAAACCGGTGTGTCTTGAAGTTATAGTGAAAGTTTATATCAGTGTTTTGGTGTCTCTGATCTCTGGTCATGTTTATATTGTGAAAGTGATTACCGATTAACCTACAAAAGGATTAAAGTGAGTTTTTTTATCATTTGTAACGCTACGTTTTATAGAACGATCTGGAACTTGCATCTTCTGATATTAAACACCAAAGATTTAAATGCTACATCATGTTGTTTATTTAGATTTACGGCTTTTGAAATGTCAGTTCATTGATCTTGAAACAAGATATGCCATTTAATAAAAATGTCTTACGAAAATATACATTAATGGGGCATTGTCTTCAGTGACTGATTAAGCAAGCGTAGGGGCTCACCAATTTTTTTGTAAAATGAAAAAGATTTAAAAATCTTTTAAATTATTATTCTTTCGGGATATGAGATATCGAAGGCTCTAAAGGCAGTAGCTTACATTGTCTTTATCAATATCTAGCAATTTGCCAGCGATTTCGTTCGCGAGAATATTTTCATAACACTTCTTAGATCCTACTTTGAAGGTAGTTTTGAAAAACTAATAATGACACTCTTTGTTATAGTCGGTCTAAAAAGTCACACGACTAGGTAATTTTGTATAATATTTAATTATTTAAAAAATACTTATATTCGATACTTTTTATAAGGTTCTTCTATTAGTAAACAATGATCAAGATCTCTTAATCAACCTTGAATATTGAACTAGTGTTGACTACATCAGATTTCATTTTCTCTAAATACCTAATTACCCAAATCAGTTGCCTTATTAGACAGACTTTAAACAGTTCATTAAAATAAGTATCCGCCTCACAATCTTTAAAACCTTGGAGGTTTTCCACTGATTGCTGAAAACAAATAATGGCAGCTTATATTATTTACTTTGGCTACTATTTATGCTAACTTTCAAGTATTATATTAGCCCAAGAAGTTAAATTTTGCATACATGACATACGAATTTCCTTCTTTTCACCTTCTTGAAAGTTGAAAAATAAACCGCTTCCTAGTGTTCGCTTTCATCGTAAAATTTCACGTTCCTAGGCCCAGTATTTTCGGCTGTATGTAGATATATCAGTCAGTCAGTCAGCTTCTCCTTTAATATGCGTAGATTCACAATTACGATTAGATTTCGTATGATCTAAACCCACCCCGTTCGTTCTGGCCTCTTCGTACCGGGGCTCGAGCTCTTTTTGAGATAACCCTGGCCCCAGTAGCTATGTATCCTGAGTTCCTTTTGTAATATCAATATCTCTATAATTAAGCATAAACTTAATCAGCCTTATAATGTTCCCACTGCTGGGACTCGGGCCTCCTCTCTAGGAGAGGGCTTTGCTAGTCGTGCTATGAGGGTAATCCGGCACTGAATGTCTTAGACTTATTTTTTGAGCTCGCTGTCGATGTCTATCTCACTTTGATGGTAAGCGTATAGACATAGTCCTATATAGACTAGACAATAGACTTTTAAATAGACTCTATTTACATACAAAAACCTTACGTCTAGCCTCAACAAATCCTGTGTTTTATCTGAAATATCATCGCTATGTAAAAATTGTTAGCCCGGTAACCATGGCGACGTAAACCCAAGTTAAAATGTTTTGTGACCTCGCGTGTGCCTATTTCAGTTGTAATACCGCGGCGTTCAGTTTAATTAGATCGGTTTCCTTAGCCGAAGGTTGTATATTTAAATTTATAACTGTTTATATTTAGTTTTGATTATTTTATGTGATGTGAATTATCGATATTTTGTTTTGGGAAGTGCGAGGGATTTAAAGGTATTTTATTGGTAATAATATTTAAAATTATTTTATGAAAAATCGTACAGTATTAAGTGGCAGAGTTTGGTTGTTATTTTTAGTGTACAGTGCTGTGTTCAATTTAAAGGATAATCGAAAACTAAGCAGATTGGAAGACGTTAGGCTCGTGAGAATTCCGCCTCGGTCGCAATGACAAACTTTCTGCACTTGTATCAAAATGTACTTATTTACTCAGTGTTAATGCCCTATAAAATTCGAAAAAATGTGACATCCACCAATCCGCACTGGGCCCGCGTGGTGGGTTACAGCCCTCTCCTAGAGAGGTGGCCTTAGTTCCAACTGTGGGAACATTATAAGGCCGACTATACTATGCTAATGCCCTATAACCACGTGTGCTGTTTAAAAACGATAAAGATTTTTTACAATAATACTGAAATTTTTTATTGCAATAAATGATCGCGTTTCGCTCGTGCAAGTCGAATAAGCGGTATTGTTTTACGATCATTAATATCTGTTTCGTTAATTAGAGAATTACTCGTAATTTCAGTAAAAGTTCTACAGGTTGAAAAATTAGTCTATTTGTCATTCTTGCTAGAATGGACTTCAATTTTCTCTTTTTTTTTCAGTGCAATAGTTTCTTTTTATTGATGCTAGGCTTGCGTTTAACCACAATATCAACTGATGGTACGCGACGATGTGGTCGACGATGGAGCACGCTTGCCTAGAAGTAACTTATTCGATTTTGACTTTTTTTTTAAGGTGGACAAAAATCATCTTATGACTACCCCCGCTCTTGGGTGGAGCGGGAGATAGTTTCAGACTCTTACTGACTAAAAACCCACCCCGTTCCTTCTAGCCTCTTCATACCGGGGCTCGAGTTTCCTTTCGGATAACCTTGGCCCCAGTAGGCTTCGACCCAGCTGGGCCCCTCCTTTTTCGATTTTGACTTTAAAAGGTTGTAGCTATCAGGAAACATGGACTCCGGCAGGAGGTACATAAAACTTTTAAAAGAATTAAAATGATGACAGCTGATGTACACAGGCGAGCTTAGTCTACAATTGGTTTTTTTTCTCTTCTGTGGACAATTATAAAGCAACAGCAAAATCAAAACAGCGTTCTTGCTGTTGTGCGTACTGCTAAGGAGTGGAATTCTCTGCCGGAGTCTGTGTTTCCTCATAATTATAACATAAGTCTTTAATTCAAGAGTGAATAGGTTCCTGTTACGCAAGCGTGCTCCATCGTTGACCATATCATCGCTGACCATTACGTGAGATAGTGGTCAAGCGCGAGCTTATCAATACCTACCAAAAATAACTGTCATGAATTAAGTCCTACTTAGACTCAAGTTAATTTAAGTTTCCAAATTCATGTCTTTATCAAGTCTAGAACTCAATGAATACATCCTTGTCTCATGTTTTTTCATAAAACGTCGTACTTTAAAACTTAATAATCTCACAGAGCTTCCAATGATTTAAAAATTCCATTATCATTTCGACCGACCGTAAACACTTGTACAAACACAGCGTTGTCTTTCCGAACACGTGCGCCATCGAACACTATTGATCGCCTGTCTTATAAACGCGACAACTGTCGTGAAAATCAAGACACGATATTTTTACGATTTCCGCAATTGTTACGAGGTGCCTTTGCTTTAAGCTAGCGTATAGGGTAGGCGTTTACGCCGCGAAAACGCTACTATTACGCCTTCCACTTTTGATGAAATCGTGGCATTGAGACGATATCCCGACGTACGGCGAGTACCCTTACGTTGTTGAATCTTTGGCGGTCCGAGCTAAGCGTTTCTCTTCATCGTTTACATGGAAGGCCTGGAACAATATACCTGCTGCGGTCTTCCCAACCAATTATAATTACGGTGTCTTCAAGGCTAGAGTGAATGGGCTTTTAAAAAACTAGTGCACCTCACCATCAACGATTGCATTTGATTGATTACAATAATGAAAAAAAAAAAATAAAAAAATGTTTGAGCACAATATTTACACTGCGTCTGAGCTGACGTAATAAAAAACGCCCAATACGTAGACTTTTTGGCACTAATTCAATAAAAATGTGTCTAACGAAAATATGCATTAGATACATGATCACCTATGTATGTCTGTTTGTTCAGTCATGATGAGGGTATGAACAGCTGATGTCAATCAAAGTGTATCAAACGTCAAATCTTAATAGAAAATTGGGGGAGGGGCATTATCTAGAAAACGAGCCAAAAAAGTGCGTACTATCCTAACATCGCATCGGTAACTATAAAACAACGTTCCACACTGCGTTTGTCTTGTCTGTATGAAAGCGATGAGCTCAAAAACTCCTGAACGAATTTGCATGCAGCTTTCACCAAAGGACAGGGTGATTCATGAGGAAGTTTTATGTTTTATAATACATGCATGTTATAGTAGAGAAAAGTTTTTTTTTTTTTTTTTTTTCTCTCGACGGGTAAAATCATCATTGACGAAACCCGCTCTTGGGTGGAGCGGGAGACAGTGTCAACTCCTTGAGGCGCGCGGGAACAGTGCGCGCCGTCGACGCCTTGGCAGTAGAGAAAAGTTGAGAATTTCAAAGGTTTCTTACACTCGTTCAAAGCTGGGGCGAGGGTTCAACAAATCTGTAGAAGTTTTTATTGTGCACGTATCACGTAAAATGTACAAAATCGATGTACGGAACTTTTATGCATTAATTCATGAATCCCCAAGCGACCACCGGTGGCCGCGCATCTATTGTCTTACTATTGTGTCTCTAATTGACGGTATCTGAAGGGTAGGCTTTGTTTTATCGTAAGTTCGCCGAGTCAGCTAGTTTGTAAATAACAATAAAATGTTATAAATTATTGTTGTTGTTAACAATCAGTTTTTTATTGTACGTGTGATAGTTTTTTGTTGCAAATTCTTAGAATTTGAACAGGACTCATGGGTAATCAATAAAATTTAAAGGTTCGAAAGGGATGATACGTTAGAGAGAGATAGATAGATGTCCGTTGATTAATAACAATAGAGCAGGTAGAGAAGCTGCTGTTCTCGGCGACAGCAAGTCAATGCGCTCTGTTTCTTTGTTTACTAAACATCGTTTTGTGTTTATTTGATGTGGTTCTCGTACTAGCAACTTACGGCATGGTTATTTGGACTGGATTAAGTGATCTTCAAGCTGGACTAACCTGGAATTGTTATGGACTGTGTTAGTGTGTTTTGTGAATTGAATTCTTGACGTATTGCCCAACCGATGATATAAGGATATGTAGATATACCTGATATCTATACCGTTACCAATTTTTTTGTTTAAGTTTTTTTTTTATTATGGCTCACGTTTGACCAATATCTCACCTGATGGCAAGCGATGATGTGGCCGACGATGGAACACGCTTATACTATTCAAACAAAGTAATAAACAACTTAAATAGATTTATAGACTGAAAGAAAAGTGTGTATCTTTGACGTATTTTGGACTATTTAGCGCTTATCATACCGCTACCATACACACCGTTGGAATACGCTAATATTCACCTCATTTATCCCCCAAAACGTCGAGTGTCAACGTATTTTGAACCTACTACTTATGAACAAAAGAAAGAAAAAAAGAATAAAATAAATAAATAACATACGATGTTCAGCTGACGATTCGTGCGTTTTCTCTAGGAACTATGCGGTATTATGTGACATTTGACAAGTTACGAAGAATACTGCCGCAATTCTAACACTGCTAGCAGATTAAATGGTACCCAAATGCTCAAAAAATCAGGATTATCGACTGTTTATTTATGTGCACTGCGTTTTCGGACAGTCGTTACCATTTGACAGGCCCAAACTACTAAACTATTTATTAGTTTAGTAGTTTATTTATTTATTTAAACTTCATGTACAGTAGTGGTACATAGGCGGACTTAATGCATCAAGGCATTCTCTACCAGTCAACCTTTGGGTTAAAAAAAAACAACACTATGGTAGGTTTGCACAATAAACAAATAACAGATACTACAAACGGAAAAATATAAAATAAGTTATTTGTAATAATAAAATACATAAATATGATAAAATAATAAACTAATAAATACTATGAAAAATATCAAATCATTAAGATAACTCAATAATAACAATCCTGACGAAGACCGAACTAAGTAAGTAGTATGTAGTTATGTTAGAACAAGAGGAAATATTTGTATTATTTTTTTCTACCATGTTATAAACCACTGATTCAATGCGATCACACCTGATAGTAAGCAGTATGATATTTTTGTTTGAAATTAATAAACAAAAACTACTGAACCGGTTTTAAACAGTAGAATACTCATACTACATAGGTACTTTATCACTAAGTGACATAGGCATATATTTTTTATTTCCACGTGGGCGAAGTCGCCGGCAGAAGCTTGTTGTAGTGACTTATAAGTATGAATCATCGATCATGACTTAATAACGTATTCTAGTCTTCACATAGTACATTGTAAAAATAATCTATACAAACACGTATAAAATATAAAAACTAGTGCGCCCCACCATCAACGATTGCATCACTGCTTACCAACAGGTGGGATCGCAGTCGAGCACTAGTTTATACTAATTAAAAAAATTGGCATCAAAAATATTCATTTACATCGTTGTCAATGGGAAAAGTACTAAGAACGCTGCCACTTTTAGCATTACCACCTTGAATAGTAATGCGATAGTAAAACCTTTTTATAAAATACCGACTTCACTAAAATATTGAATTGAGTTTGAGGAGTTTCCTCGATTTCGCCAAGATTCCATCATCAGATCCCAACTTGGTGACTATGGGACCATTTAGGAAGTATACCCTTTTGTATGCACGAACAAACATAAACAAAAAATAATAACATCCGAATTGAAAACCTCTCCTTTTTTAGAAATCGATTAAAAACAGCTATTGTCCAAAATTATTTTACTTCATTTCCCAGACAGCCAAAGTCCATTACCTTAAAAGATCCAAGATCTATTAACGTCACAATAACAAACAAATCTACTACACTTTTTCAGCTTCACCAGTAGGATGAAGACTGTATACTCATGTCATCTCTTTCGTTTTCAGGGAGAGGAGCGAGAAAAAAGCTCAGATGCTGTTCAACCAGGAGGTAATCATCGAACAGAACCGACAACAGCTTTACGAACAGCAATTGAGGCAGGTCAGTGACCATTGAGATAGGGCTATGGGTTATGGTTGATGGCCGTATAGTTCATGAGTTAGGATTGGATGTTTAATTGAGATAAGTAAATTAAAGATGATGAAGAGAGTAAACAGCCAGTTTCTTTAAAAAATCAAAAATGTCAAAATTCCTCTCTTTCATCGAATTCCCTCGACCCTCACCAGGTCATCGGTCCACCTTGTGGGAGGCCTTCGTATGCACAAGACCGGCCGTTATTGTGACGCTTGTGGGAGACCTATGTCCAGTTTTTTAGCTGACATGATGATATGACATAGGCTTAAATGGGCACTTAAAAAACGGCGGTTCCAATTGGTCGTTTTCTATTGCGAAGAACCGCCAAGAAGATACATGTAATTATTATTTTTTGTGATTTTACGTCACCAAATTTTTAAATTAAAACAAGTTTCAATACAAAATTATCTTTGGAACAATTTGTCATAAAAAAAAAAATATAAAACGGATGACATTATTTTTTGCTATCGGTTCGGAACCATACAAGAACTTCCAGAGGCTGCCTTTTACACAACTATATACTTTATTTTGACACAGATGAAGATGATACAAAACCAGCAGCAAGCAGGACCTGTGGACCAGGTGACGGCGGGGCTCCTCAACGGCGTTGGACCGCAGCCTTTGTCAGGCGTACAGTGAGTTGACTTTTTAGTTCATTAGATGTGGCCAACAACACACTAGATGTTCCGACACTTAGGGGAGGCCTATGTCTAACAGTGAACGTCTTTTGGTTGAAAAGATAATGATGGTGATGTTGCCAGCGGTAATATAGAAAGTTGTCTCAAGAAAAAGTAATCATGGGATAAAAACTATCCTATGTGCTGATTCACGATATGGTCTACCCGTGTGCCAAATTTTATTCGATCCTGTTTAGTCGTTTGAGCGTGAAGAAGTAACAAATCTATGATTTTAAAATTTTTTATTACTGAGGCTAACAAATAACTTACTAATACCTCCTTTCCGCACTGGGCCCGCGGGGTGGATTACGGCCCATTCCCTCTCTTGGAGAGGAGGTCCAGTAGTGCTGCAGTCCCAGTATGCTATGCTTAACTCCTTTCTCACTTGCAGGCTCGACCCTCAATCGCAGCTCCTCCAATGTCAGCAGCACCTACTGCAGCAGCAGTTCCAACAGCTCAACAACGAGGACGCCGCCATGAAGCTGCTGCAGCAGAACTTCATGCAGAACAGGATCTCGCCCTCCATGGCCACTGATCAGCAGATCTTGCAGAATAATATGTTTTTGGAGCAGAATTTGAAACAACAGGTATGTGAGATATGAATATATGAGTGAGAAATGAGTATATTAGAGGAAGTTTGAAAGTGGCGCCAGTGACACGACCCAGCCAAACCCCGACCTTAGCTACCAGCCAAATTAGACGCGGGCTTAGGGATGATGGGCATTGGTTAGCTCGCCGTCCGGCCGTCCGGTAATCGACCGAGTCTAACTCCTCGACAATTATGACTTTAATCTTTGGATGATTAAAAAAAACTCATTTTTTTATTGCTTGATAGCTATATAAAATGGTTAAAATCTGGTTAATAATAATTTCTTTATTTTTTTAATCTTTAATCCAATTTATTTTACTATTCAGTTAATTCAATTTGTCAAATATTTTTCTCCAGGTAATGATGGAGCAGAATCTCATTAACCAGCAAATGCTGGAGCAATCAGTCCAAGGCCAGGTTCTAATGGAACAACAAGTCCAACAGAACCTCTTAGAGCAGGCTCCTTCGCAGACGCAGCTGCAACCAAACCTCCTCAATCAGCAGTTAACCGCTGAAATCAACAACCAGAACCAGGTCTTACAACAGCAGATAATACAGCAACAGCAGACCATAATAGCTCAGCAGGCTGCAGCCATACAGCAGAAACAGTTCGAAGAACAACTAACAGCTCAAGAAAACATCATGACAGGCCCACAGAATCTCGTCTCTAATCAAATGTTAGACCCATCTCTTCAAAACCTACAGAATATTCTCTCTCAAATCATACAAAGGCCTGACACTCTACAATCAAGAAAGGAGTCGGAATCTGAAAACCAACAACAGCCGCAACAACAACAACAGCAACAAATGACACAACAAATGCAAGAAAACGTCGAAATGCAACAGAATCAGGAACAAGAAGCGTTGCAGCAACAGATGCAGAATTTGATTTCGACTCAGATGCAACAACAAAACGTGAACTACCATCAAAGCCAACAGTTTCAGCATCCGACGTTACAACAACTAGGTGTTGATCCAAACTTCCTCGCCCAACAACAACAGGTATCTCAAGCTCAACAACAGGTAGCCCAAGCGCAACAGCAACTGGACATGCAGAAGCAAGTGTTAGCGCAACAGCAGCTAGTATTACAACAACAGATTCTAAGCCAACAACAATTACAAATGCCTGGGCAGACTCTCTCTCCTCATCATTTCAGGCATTTCCAACAGCAACAACAGTATTTAGCTCAACAAGAATTACAGTTACAAACCCAACAGAACATAATAACACAGAATTGGGCGATGTTACTTCAGAAACAGCAATTGATGGATCAACAACAGCAGAAAGTAGAAGAAATACTCCGGTCTCAGCGGCCCATGTATCAAAGGCAGGGTTCAGAACAAAGTCAGATGAGTTCTGCTGACGCCCATGACCAGCAGCAAGTCATGATGCCTGACCAATACGGTCAGAAACCACAGCTGCAGCAGCAAATGTCAGTCGACACGATGCATTACACGAAACAGAGGTCTGATGACCATTATCACCAAGTACCGACCATGCAAGGCCAGTCTTTGCCACATAACATGCAAATGCAACAGAACTTCAGCGTGGTACAGCAAAACGAAAGGCAGATATCTAGTCATGAAGGCACACCAGTGCAGAATTACTCTGCCAATCCTTTGCAGATGTACCAGCAGGCTCAGAGTCAGCCTGTTCAGATGATGCAGAATGTGTATCAATCGAACCAGATGGAGCAGTCAATACCGTCGTCTGTGGCTGCATCCATGCCTCAACAGATCGCACAATCAGTCCAGGATGCGATGCCGCAGCAGATGACTGTTCCTCAGTCTATACCGCAGTCCATGACGTCAGTTCCGCAGTCGATACCTCAGTCAGTCGTCCACTCGGTGCCACAGCAGCCTATGCATTCGGTTAACCAAACTGTTCAGTCGGTGCCACAGCCCATACAGTCAGTTCCTCAAGGATCTACACTACCACATCCCATACAATCGATACAACAACCAGTACAGTCTTTACAGCAACCACAAATGCAATCGATGCAGCAACAAATTCAAACGATGCCGTCTTCTCAAGTTCAGATGCCACAGCCTGTCCAAAGTATTCCTCAGTCGTTACCCATGCAGCAGCATCAAGTCCAGCACCAGGTGCCTATAACTCAGGAGCTGGTTCAGCCCCAGCAGTTGAACTTGCCTGCGGATCAGGTGGAGAATGGGTACGTGAGTAATGGTGGGCAGAAGGAACAGTTCCATACGCCGTTGACTGAGTTTCCTAATAACCATGCTGAGGCTATAAAGCCACCTGAACTGAGTTCTGTTGAGGAGAAGCAGGCGGAGACCCAGCAACAAGAAGGTTAGTTGAAAACTGTTTATTTATTTTTGTTTCTAAAAAAGTGAACTCAAAAACTACTGAACGGATTCTCATGCGATTTTCATCAAATCTCATCAATCCAAAGATAGAACTAGACAAAAACGTTTGGAAGAATAAAGGGGAGGCCTTTACCCAGCAGGCAGGGGGGACACAAAATAGGATAATAATAATAAAAATAAACTTGTGATGTTTCCAGCGGGTACAGCAATATCTTCTCCGATAACCAGCGAAAAGAAGTCCCGGGGCTCCAAGAAACGTTCCCGGGAGAAAGACAAGCTGCCCAAGCTGACGGTACTGGACGTGAACGAGGCTGCCACCGTGGTGGAGTGCCAGCTCGAGTCCAAGTCTAAAACTGTCACCTTCAAGTTCGACGTCACCGATGTCAACCCTGAGGAGATCGCAAGTAACTTGGTGAGTAAATAGCCTTAGGGACAGAATGTATTAATGTAGTATGGGCATTCCCTAGGGAGAAGTCTGATTTGAATTTGGAATGTCAAAAAGAAAATTATGTGCATCAAACAACTTTATTTAAAAACGTCAAACAGGCCAAGAAAAAATAATAAAATGTGGTTACTGGTTTTGTCTCTAAATATCTGTCAGAGTGGTAAATAGTAGGTTTGAATTCCTCACTCGGGTGTCCTCATTAACTCCCGAGCACAATAAAAATCCCTTACTGCATTTGGGATTAAAACTTAGAAAACTTCGTTTCGTTCGGGATTCAACATCAACTTATCCTCTAGTTACATAATCTACTATTAATGATACTGTAGAACTAGCACATTAGATTCAGCATAAATAAAATCCAGGGGGGATTTTATATCTCCACCCTAGCCAGCTCCACCCTCTTGACGTTTTAAAATTGTTCGTTTCAGGTGTCAAACAACCTGCTCCCGGAATGGCAGAGCGCCACATTCATGGAGCTCATCAAGGACATCGTGAACCAGCTGATCAGCAACCCTGGAGTCACGCCTGTGCTCAACCCGGCACACCACTCGGCGCTGAGGCTCAACATCGATAAGGTATTATAAGTCGTTAGGGTTAACTGCAGGAGTAGCTGATGGCTATCAAATATCAGCCAAGTCCCCATGGCAGGCTACAGGATTGTTTGAAAGAGTCACCGTAACTCTGAAAAGCAAAGGTCACGGGTCGATGTTAGTTTGTAAAAGTCTGGCATTCCTTCGAGAAAGTAAATACTTTTCGTATTTGTACTACAACAATATACCAAGATTTGAAAGACTTATTTGCTTTGAGTCTAGTCAGAGATATGTTAAAAATAAGTAAATTTTGCATAAAATTTTAGAAATTATGTATATAGTGTTACGCTTTAGTGCATAAAATGTCTATTTCGACTCATGAATTTGATATGGCACTCATTTGAAAAATTTTAAAATATGTAGGCAGTGCTGTAAATTTTAGTCATTTTATTTCAATTTGTAATAAACAAATGTGTTTGTTGTCATTTGCAGACTGACTACGACTCAGAAACAACGGAGCGCGAGGAGAACCTGACGGACTCGAACCAGGACAACTCGGAGTGCACGACGCCCACCGCGTCGCACGACAACATCGCCGCCGAGCTCGCCTACGACCTGCCCGAGCCCGGCGACGCCGCGCCCGCTCCCCCACCTGTCGCCGCGCCCGCCGCCGCGCCGCCGCTGCACGACGCCGTGCTCAAGGCCGCGCACGTGGATACCGTGCCCAGGAAGATCAGCACCGCATCCTCTATAGGTATAAATATATTCTCGATCTACTCCCTGCATACTCAGACTGACAACGTTTCCAGTACTGGGACTCGAGTCGGGGTTTAGGAAATGTCACAGATTATTCGAGAATTGTAAAGAACGCTGATATTGATACAGGCTAAATAAAACACCACCGTCACGAGCGATAGAAACACCGCGCTCTCGTAGAGTTATTTTCACGAGACAATGATTCTAAGACTTGTCAATCGTCATGTTTCCTAAAAGACGAGAATACTCGCCGATTGATCTAATAGCAACTCACTTTGGGTGTGATATATAACGCTCAAATATTACTGTAATAAATAGTATCTGCTAACCCTACTCACTGAAAATTTGTTTCTCACCTGACATAATTTCTTTTGCTTAGGTTCCAATCAATCGGATGGCGGCTCAATGGCGCCCGAGCGCTCCGGCAGCACAGAATCACAGAACGGCGAGAAAAAACAATCGAAACCTACCCGAAAGATATCCAGATTTCTAGTCAGCCCCGTGGTAGACCGCGGTGAGAATGTTCCCGAAGAAAAACCCATTCCCGAGCCCGCGGAAACTAAAGAACCGGCTAAGGAGGTCCAAGTCAATGGCCTGCCAGAAAAGGAAATCCCTCCTTCGCTCCCGCCACAAGAATATGTCCCCCCTCAACAGTATTCAGTACCTACACAGATTCCAGCCCCTGTAGAAATAAGACCCGAGATCCAGCCTGTCGAAAGACCTGTAGAAGTACCCAAAGAAGTTCCTGTAACTGTCACTATGGCACCAGCACCTGTACCTATAGTGTCAAATATTCAAACGGTACAGACTGTACCTCAAGTACCTGTACAGAATCAAAATCAGGTAATACAGAATCCGATGATCAATACTTCGAATCTACAACCTAACTTGACAACGCCGTTACAAATAGCCACGGATACCCACACGCCCTTGTTAGGGTTGAGTCAAGTGGGGACCCCCATGGGGGTCGGGGGCGAGATGGGGCTGAACATGGGACTGCAGGGGGTCGCGCTGGGGATGACGACGCAGCAGAACTTGACGCCTACGCCGGGGGTCAATGAAGCCTTGTCTGCGATGCCTAACGCGGAGAATATACAGAGGATGTTGTTGAAGCAGAATATTATGAAGTAAGTGAATCGTTTTTTATTAACAATAGATTATTCTTGACTACTGTCTAATATTGAGCTTTTTCATAAGTAAAGTATTTTTTCTCGTACAATCACAAATGGACCTTTATTTTGAGTAATCCGTGAACACGTACTCTCCAAGGCCTCCCACACGGTAGACCGATGACTTGGTGAGGGTCGCAGGTATCTGATGGACGCTTGAGGCAGGCCTATGTCCAGCGATGCACGTTTTTTGGCTGAAATGATGATGAAGCTCACACAAAACAGACCTCAAAAGGCTTCTGGAAAATGTATCAAATTCTAATTTATATTATTTAGGTAATTATCAAGAAGACTGTCTGGAAGTACCTGACCTTTGCCCAACAGCCAGATAGTAATTAGTCACTACAGAAAAAAAATACGTTCTTCATAATTATTGCCATAATATCCTATTGAAAACCATTCTTTTTTATTACCATTTACAGAATAAAACTTCATAGAAGAATTATCAATTTCGTCAGTTAGTAGTACATCATTTGTTTTTTATTTTTTCTGTACAGTCAGCAACAAAACCTATCAGGGCCGAACCTCCTCGGGTTGCTCAACCAACAGTCGTACCCGCAACCAGACCTCGGTCTACATAACACCATACTCAATAACGCGCAGCCTGGTGAGTTTATAGATGATATTTTTTTATTTAGAATGTTTTCTTTTACTAGTAATTGTTTTTTTTTTTTTATATATAATTTAGAGATTTTTCTGGTGTTTGCATAAAGAGGTAAACCGTTGGCCATATTTTTTTTCAATTCTCAATTCATTATTCAAAACAGCAAAGAAAATGATTTTTTAAATTTGTTTAATATAACTGTCAATTAACAGAATAAAAATGAATATACCGAAATTTGACGTCACTGTCATTAGGATATGTACAAAAGAGAGCGAAATATTTCCATCACGCTACCACTATACTCGGAATTTTAATTCGATTCCAGATTTGACAATTTCAGTGTTGCAACGTTATGACAAGTACTAAATAGTGACGTTGCGAAATTATTCGATATGTAAATGGAATATTTCCGGATCGATTCTTCTCGTTTATAATTTTACTCTCGTAAACTAAGTATATCAGGAAATTAAATATTTCTGAACCGGTAATTTAGTTTTGACGATTAATTAACGATCTGAGACTTTTCTTTTATAATTGTGTGTGAAATAAATAAAATAATGTGATCATGAAGGAACATGACAAATAAAACAGATAGATGTATATGTAATAATTTATTTTATATATTGTCGCCGTCATCGCTATCGCTATCGCTGTCACTTTCTGTAACATTTTTACACACTGATTGTTTATCGATTTTTGTGTTCATCACTACACTATTATATATGGTATCATTATTTCACAAAATGACAGTAGCTAATGTCAAATCTGGAATCGAATTAAAATTCTGACTATAGTGTTAAATTTTATGGATTCTTTCAGAAAAAGATTTCTGTTTAGTGTCACTTTTTGTTTACTATAAAAAAAAAATACAAAAAATAAACACAGGGTGAATAATGGATAACTCGACTGGCCTGTTGGTCTAGTGGTTAGTGACCCTGACTGCTATATCAGAGGTCGTGGGTTCGATTCCCACCCAGGACAAATGTTTGTGTGATGAGCATAATCATTTGTTCTGTGTCTGGGCGTAATTTATCTATAATATGTATGTATTTAGAAATATATAAGTATGTTTATCAGTTGTCTAGTACCCATAACACAAGCTCTGCTTAGCTTGGGACTAGACGGCGTTGTGTGATAGTTGTGGAATATTATATTATATTATATATCATAATACCCAATTTTATGTATGTGCAAATGGTGTTTTTTTTATTATTATTATTGATAGGCTTGCGTATGACCACCATCTCACCTGATGGTAAGCGACGATGTGGTCGACGATGGAACACGCTTGCCTAGAAGTAACATATTCACTCTTGACTTAATTCATGAATCCCCAAGCGACCACCGGTGGCCGCGCATCTATTGTCTTACTATTGTGTCTCTAATTGACGGTATCTGAAGGGTTAAAGACCCCTAAGTTGTAGCTATCAGGAAACACAGACTCCGGCAGGGAATTCCACTCCTTGGCTGTACGCAAATGTCTTGCAAATGATTGTGGTACTAGGGTTCGGAGTCAAATACTCTCCTCTTTGTGCAAACACCTCCTAGTTTACGTGTTTCTAGTTCACCTGTGTTGTTTCGTACTTGAGCAAATAAAACTAGTAACACTTTATTTCTTTGTGTTCTCATTGGATGATGTCTTTTAGTAAAGAGATTCAATTTCAATATAGCAATAAGATACTTCTCTGAACGTTAAATGCACGGTCTATCAATATCTATCACTACACAGCCGGTCCTCGCAAAAGTATGGTCACACTGGACTATTTATATAAGCTCAGTCTCCTTCTGAGCAAATAATGTAGAAGATTTAATCTATCCGATAAAAACTCTCGCGTTTATTCCGCCAGAAACGCGCAACCACGACCAAATACTCCATCTCGTCAGCTCTTCTGTCACCTATGGGTATTGAAAACGCTAAACGAAATGAAGTACCCAGTCGCAAATACACGACCCTGATGAATAGGACACGAAAACACTCGTCGGACTAATCCGACTCGAGCGGTTAAAGGTTTAACGTGAATGCTAAGGTCCTTAGCGTGGCACTCAGCCACGCCAAGGACCTTAGCTTTCACGTTTTTACCCACTAGATGGCGCTAAACTAATTTTTTTAGTTTATTTTGTTTTTAGTGTATGGGAGCATTATTAAGAGGGTCCTTCTCCACTCGCTTATCGTAAACATCGAAAATGGTTTAAAAGCTTGTTACTTCATTTAATGCATTCCAACGCGATGTTTGACGAAAAGGCAACGCAAAAAAAGAGAGATAACGCCTGGAACCTCGGTTAGTATTCGGTAATTCCGAGATTTACTCGAGAATTTCACAAAACTTGCTCCAGGATATAGCTGTTTTTTTTTAAACCCTTAAAAGTTTTTGGAAAAAGTTGTCGTCATTTAGAATCTTAATAAAATTTGCAAGGTCTCTAGAGAATTACTTTTTTGACTTTTTTAATTTTTAGGCAAGTTATGAAGTGTCAAAGTTCATACAAAATAGGACATTTTCAGAGGTTTTTACTGGATTAGTTTTACATAAATCTAGAAATTGGCTTCTTTAGAAACCTAGATAATATCCACAAGATACAGTGTTTCCAAAATAGCTAATGAAAAATTTGCAATAACGTCATAATCAGTTATGAGTGGTTGTATGAAAAACAGTGAAAATGTGAGTCATGATGCACCACCTTAAGAAAAAGAATTAGTATTTGCTAAAATCAGACATTCCACTCTAAGGAACTTAGTCAAATGATTACTTCAAAATCAACGTAATTCTGACTGTTTATGTCTCTTTACTCCATATATAACTATGTCTATCAGTTGCCTAGTACCCATCCATAGCATAAGCTTCGCTTAGTTTGGGATTAGACGGCGTTGTGAGAAAGTTGTAGGATATTATTATTACTCGCCCTGTCTGTTTAATCGATTTTGACTTTTATTGCGTTAGTAACATGACAAATGGCGGCTGCAGTAAATAGTTGGTATTGTAACCACATTATTGCTTTTTTTCACATTTAATGCCATCCTTATGCCTATGCAATAGAAGTCAAAATTGGTTAAACAGACAGTAAAAAAGGTTTTTTTGAATGTCTTATCTCATTGTGAATGGAGTATAAATATATAGTGAGATAAACTTAAAACAAAATTGACTTTAGCGCCATTTAGCTAGAAGATGGCGACTAGTTATAACTTTGAACTAAATTATTTGAAAAACAAAAGCGACGACCAGCTGTGTAAAATAGTTTGTGTGTGTTGTGCGTGTTGTAGGCTACATAAGTCGCTAACCAGAATTCATGTAGCAAAAGACTGCGATCACTTTCGGTAAACTTATTAATGGTAAAAATAACAGTACTAGTACAATTACAAACCAAATCTTATATAAATTACTGTATATGTTTTGTCATTGAAATGCTGTCGTCGTTATCTAAGTCACTATATGATTTATATCCCAGAATTTTATTGTCATGTTTATGACTCCGGGATTTTAGAGGAGGTAATATCAACTCTATGTTACTTAGTTATTACTGTACATGACACTACAGTCTTTTTTAACTAAAAGGTTGACTAGTAGAGAATGTCTTGTTGCATTCAGGGAATGTTGTGTTCTATGTTCCACTATGAACATGAAGTATAAATAAACTATACCTATTCCTACCTCATAAACATCGTGAGGAAACATGTCCCAGACCCAAAATTTTCAAGACATGTAACATCCACCAACCCACAATGGGCCCGCGTGGTGGATTTGCAGCCCATTTCCTCTCCTAGAGAGGAGGCCTGAGTCCCAGCAGCGGGAACATTAAAAGGCCGGCTATGCTAGTCTATTTCTACCTCTCACTGGACATCACAGCACAGTGACAACCTTTCCAAACGAGATTTTACGCAGTCTTTTGTGTTGGCAAGCGACTCATGTCCCCTCTTACCCCGCACGTAACCCGCACCGCGTGACTAACCCGTGTTGTGACGTCAGCGCCCATGATGGCCGCGCGCCTGCCGCCGCAGTACACGCCGCAGAAGTACTACCAGCCGATGCTAGCCAACGACTTCATTGGTAAATGTCTTGTTTTTACACTCTTTTGCTTTGTGGTGTGTTGTGTGTTTAGATTGAGAAGGGAAAGCGATACTATGATTGTTATGTATCACCTGACTGCCAATTCTTTTGGCTTGCTTTTTATTATTTATAAGACTCATTTTCGGAGTGTATAGAGCTGCCAGGGCTGTGGAATCGGCGTGTATTCACCACGCGCGCTTCAAGGAGTTGTCAGCAAACTGTAGGGACCCAGCAGGGTCGAAGCCTTCTGGGGCAAAGGGTTTGCTTCTGAAAAGAAGATTAGGCCCCGGTACGAAAGGCAACGAAGGAACAGGAGTGGGTTTTTAGTCAGTAAAAGTCTGACACTATCTCCCGCTCCGCCCAAGGGCGCGGAAATGCCACAAATTTTCTACCTACAAAAACAAGGGCTGCGAAATTGTTTGATATGATATGTATGTGGGACTTGAATAAATAATAAAACCCGCTCTGTATTGAGTGAGAGGGACTTTTAGTGACTCAAACCCTCCTGTGGTAACTCTTTCAAAGCCCTGGCAGGCATTGGCCTCGTCATTCTGCTGATATTCACGTGGTTCACAACCACGTGAATATCAGCAGAATGCACGAAACAACGCTCAACCTGGGCATGCTCCTTACTGGACGACGAGCTACCCATTGCTGGCCTTTAGCAAACCCGCGCCTATGATAGCTGCTAATCGCGGAACGTCTTCAGCGGGAGTCGAGGCGTTTGGCTTGTCTTTGCCTCACGCTTTCATTTATGGCTCGATCGAAAAAATATCTTATCTATAAACATTTCTATTCTTATCCTACTCTTGATAGTATCGCCTTCTTTCTCAATCATTGTAAATAATATTTAAGTTACAAATCTTAAATGTCACCGCACTACTTTTTACGTTGGCTTCATTTCTTTATCTGTTTCACAGCACATAGTATTTTAGTTATTTCTTAGGCGTTTAGCTAAATATGCCATACCATGATGCAGTACAAGGCTGTAGAATTTGTAGTAGTTTTTTTTTTGCATTGAATTATTATTGCCCCGAAAGCTTTGGTTGTTTTTTTTTAATATCTTCTTAGAAGCTATTAATATTGGTTTTCAATTTCAGGCTAAATAAATTGTAGCCGTCTTTGACATCAGAGAACTATAAAAACATCTTTAAAAATAAGTTTCTAAAAGTATTCTTCAAGTATTGATTTATTGATCACAAATACAACATATCAGATTTCTTCTAAGATCGGAATTGGTTCGGATAACGATCTAGGATGCGGTCCTTCGGTTTCTAAATGATGGTTCGTGAAGTCTAGTGGCAGTTTGAATGGTTCGAGACCAGACACTCCGGATGACTTGTACGCCAAGGTATCAAAAGTGCTGAAACAGATACAGGGCCAACATGACCGCTAGACACAAATAATAACACTTATTTTCTCGCCAACACAGGATTCAATCCCCTCTTTCCGTCATCAGCTCAACAGCAGGCTCTGCAGTCGTCAGTGAATCAGCTGGCGAGCCAGCAGATGAGTCAGCTCGGCATGATGGGGTTGGCAGCCCCACTGCCCCCCCAAGCGCTGGCCTTCCAGCATCAGAATATTGCGCAGATGGGCCTCAACCAGAATCTTATGGGACAGAATCTTGGACAGAACTTGGGTAACTATCCAGGTACATGCTTTGCTTGCTTTATTTTGTAGTAGTTAATTAAATTGTGCACATAGCTCCCAGAACAGATGGTCGTTGTTGGAGCCGGAAGGTTCTGGAGTGGCGACCTATATCGGAAGACGCAGCATTGGCGCGGTATCCCATAAGTCGGATTGAGAACCTGGTGAGGGTCGTCGGAATCCGATGGATGTGAGACGCAAAGGACCTTTCGTTGTGGCGACATTTGGAGGAGGCTTATGTCCAACTGGAAATCTTTCGGCTGAAATGATGATGAATGAAACTTTAAGGAAAACGTCGAAGAACTCGTGGCAAAAGTTATAACAGCCGCGCGTATTGACCTCCAAGGTTAAGCAAAGCTGGCCGAGGTTGGTCTATGGATGGGTGACAATTTTAACATACCGAGATTCCTCCGTGCCTCGGAAAGCACGTTAAGCCGTTGTCTCGGCTGTCATTTGTAGATATTTGACAGTCGTTATGGATAGCCAGAAGTCAGGACATCAGACACCACTACACCAGACTTGACAAGGGATGACGTCATCACGAGCGTAAGGCGTTGCTGCTTATTGTTCAATTTTTAGTTCGACTGCTTTCACCCAGCTGATGCTCACGACTGCCACCTGTTCACTTAGCTTGAGTGTGCTCAGCGCTATGCTGTTGATTAGTAATTTATCTGGGTTTTAAATAAAATAGTTGTAATACACATATGGTGGCAAGACGAACTAGATGCCTATCGCAGGGACTGGTTCGAGGTGGCTCAAGAGAAGAATACCTAGAAGAAATTGGAGGAGGCCTTTGCCCAGCAGTGGGTCAGTATAGGCTTTAAAAAAATACACGTCTCAAACATCGTAATTCCCAAAAAAAAATACTTGTACCACGTATTTTATTCATCTACTTTTGAAAAAAATCGTCAAGCTAAATTTTACTTTAGAATAATCAGTCTAATCAGCCCCATAATATTCCTACTATTGAGAAGTAGGCGTTCTCTATGAGAAAGAATAAACCATAATCCACCACACGGGTCCAGTACCGGTTGGTGGATGTCCCATGTTTTCGAATTTTTATTTCAAGGACATGTTTCCTTACGAAGTTTTTTGAGCGCAGTAGTAGTGAAATAAATTATATAAAGAACAGCGCCTGACCTGGGTATGAACCCGCGACGTACATTACTACTAGGCCACTACTGCTCTAAACTTGACCAGACACCTGAAACTGGTACCATTTTAAGCTAACGAAGATACCCATAATTTTTTAATCAGCATTACTGTGTACATCTCATCTCCTCATAACAATCCAATTGTTCCAGGTCTAGCAGGTCAGAACTTAGGATTAGGCGGACAGAATCTCATAGGCGGGCAGAACCTGGCCCTGGGCGGTCAGAACTTGGCTCTTGGAGGGCAGAATCTAGGAATAATTAACCAGAACTTGGGGCAGCTGGTGGCGCATCGAGCGGTGCACCACGCGTTAGCCAGGAGGGCTGTTGACATGGATATGGCAGGTAAATTATTGTCGTAGATTTTTCTAAGAATAATTTAGTTAATTAATACTCAATACTCAATACTTTATTGCATTCCATATGTGTGTATGATGGTATAAAAATAAAATAAAAAGAATCAATATGGACCCTGTCGGGCACAGCAAACCTAGGAGAGAGGACGAAGGCGAACTTGTTATTACGTAAAGTACTTCCTCCAAAATGAGAAGTTAATCGCCAGGATCGGGCTCGCGGACGGCGAGCCATGGGTAGCTCGCTGTCCGATCGTCCGGTAATGGACCGAGTCCAAGACGTCGACGGCGCGCACTGTTCCCGCGCGCCTCAAGGAGTTGTCAGCAGCAGGAAGGGCCCAGCTGGGTCGAAGCCTACTGGGGACAGGGTTGTCCGAAAGGGAGCTCGTGCCCCGGTATGAAGGCTAGAAGGAACGGCGCGGGGTTTTTAGTCAGTAAGAGTCTGACACTGTCTCCCGCTCCACCCAAGAGCGGGTTTCGTCAAAGATAATTTTCCCCGTCGACAAAAAAAAAAAAAAATCGCCAGGAGGTATTATCAACCTATTTTATCAAGTTATGTATGTGCTATAATTTAATAATAATAATTTATTTTTATTGTGCCAAAAAATATACATGTTGCTATTCCCACGAACTTTTTGTAAATATACTCTATCTAATCCAACCGCTGTTCATCATATACCACATTTTCATGCTGAAATCGAAGTCATTTCAAATTTTCTGAACCACAACAAGTTGTGGTTCATCGACGCGCGCAGTTCGCAAGCGGTGAGCGAACTGCTCGCGAACGGCGCATTCGCCAGATCTGGACGTACTTTTCGACACACATTCAATACTGGTTTATATTTTTTCCAGCCATGACGAACGTGAACTCGACGGGCTCGTCTCAGCCCAGCACGCCGAACAAGGGGCACTCTTACAACGAGTACATGCTCACGCTGCAACACAAGCTGGCCTCCATATCTAATAGCGTGAGTATATTTAACCTTTATTTCTTTTTGGTTTTAGGGTTCCGTAATAGGCTAGTTGCCGTAAAAAATTTAATAAGTCCGTCTTTACTCCGTGCACCATATTTCAATAGGCTAACCACCCGACTCGAAGTCGAGACACGAGGTGCAGACTCGGCAGCACACTAGATCCACAATAGCTTTTCCGACCAGAGCTTATTGCTTCAACACCAGGTATAGGCTTAGAACAGCCCTACTCCTGACTACTGTCTTACTGTGTAGAAACGGACCGATGACCTGGTGAAGGTATCCGAGGAATCAGATGGATGCGGGACGCGCAGGATAGATCGTTGTGGCGACACTTAGGAGAGGTCTATGTCCAGCAGTGGACGTCTGTCGGCTGAAATGATGATGATGAAGGGACTTGACGTGTCACGTCACCCCGTGCGAAAAAATCCAGCGTGACGTTACACGTAACTTTAATGGGCACTTGTCATTTGTCATTTTTGGTTTAATTTACAAAAAAAAAGTGTCTAATATTTTTTTATAAAAGAAAAAAAAAAAAAAACGAAAGACCTATTTAAAAGATAAAAATAGAGGTTGAGTATTAGAAAATTCTTAACATTCAGCGTTCAAGGCGTTTTGTCATAAGCAAATGACTGCTAACATAAGCCAGTCACGACATGATTAGACTCGTGGACACGGCAAAATGTGTTTGTTGCTTAATCGCTTGGAAGGAGTTTAAAGCGCTGAACATGATCGATCATAGCGCGAGAAGTCCCGCATGCAGTTTCAGTTTCATCGTAGTTTCGGCTGGTTCGCCACTGAAACCAAAACTCGTTTTTTTTTTTTTTGCCAAAACTCGACCCATACTGAAACCAAACATTCGGTCGGACCATAGATATCGTTTCACCTGTCCCGATGTTTGTCTGTCATCAAATCTTGCATATTAAATTTGACCCACTTTCCGATTACCGATTGAGCTGAAATTTTGCATGCATGTGTAAATCAGATGACAATGCAAAATTGTTATGACATGGAGCTGATCTAATGATGGAACTGAAAGATGGCTATAGGAACTTGGTAGTTAAACGACACAACCTCGTCGAGTTTGGGCTCGTATAATTAAAACGCGCGTTAGCTTACTATGAAAAAAAAAATGATTTTCATTAATTCATGAATCCCCAAGCGACCACCGGTGGCCGCGCATCTATTGTCTTACTATTGTGTCTCTAATTGACGGTATCTGAAGGGTTAAAAGCTAGTTATTTATAGAGCGATTGTTTTTCCATACTGAAGTTAATAACTTTGTTTGCAGGGTCCGGTGTCGCCGCAGTCTCCACTGGAGTACAGTCCCGCGCTGTCGCCGACGCACCGACCGCCTCTGCATAACATGCCCAAGGTTTGTTGCAGTTTTTTTTACTTACCTATTAAATGTATAACAGTCCAATGTTACTGGTTGGAATTTTCATTGTTATGTTTTGACAAATAATAAAAAGAAAAAATAATTATGTCAACTTTTGAGATTTAATAATAATAGTAAATTATGTAACTTGAGAAAACTGAAGTCCGAACGAAACGATGATTGCTAAGTTTAAATCTATAACGCAGTGAAGGATTTATATAATTAACTCTGTCTGAATGTAAATTCATATAAAAAAGGCACCCAAACCATACAAATATCTGTTTTATGCGAAAATTGGACCCGCGACGACATGCAGCGCAGCAGTTATTCAATCAACCACTGCGCCATACTTATTCAGTGTGGGAATTGAACCTGCCACACGCAGTGCAGCAGTCTCAAGCTCAAAAATTGCGCCACTCGTGCTGTCAAATATAGTAAAGAGTATTGTTAAATTGCAGGCGGAGGGCACGGAGGCGTCGGACGGCGGGACTCCCGTCGTGCACAAGACGCGCCACGCCGCGCAGCTCGCCGAGCTCGACCACGAGCTCAGCAAGATCAGCCTGCACTACAAACATCCGCCACCCAAGGTATGCCACACTACCAGGAGACAGCCATCTTGGATTTTAGCATGAGAGGAACCTAGATGAGCAGTGTCGACCTACTTTTGACTTCCCAGGTCTACAAGTTGTAATTCGTGGACAGATAGACGCTTTTTGAGGGTTCTGTACTTCAAAAAGAAAAAAACGGAACTCTTATTGGATCATTTTGTTGTCCGTCTGTCCATCCGTGTGTCTGTCTGTCAAAGACCCTTTATCTCGAGAACGCGTGGAGGTATCGACTTGAAATTTAAAAAAAAAAGTTTATTTGGGTGAATCATGAGTAAAATCACGTGTATTATGGTCGGTCACTAATTCCTAGTCCACCTACATAGCTTCATCTCTTTAACAGATCAGTTTAGGTCGTCAAATGAATCGCAATAAGAGCTCATGGTAGGGCTTTTAAAAACTAAAAATCTGGTTTGCTTGTTGCAGGATGTGTTCATAGAACACAACGCGGAAGAGCATGAAATGCTCGCGGCGACCATCAACGACAGTGCTGTTAATAATTACGAAGGTCAGTTACATTTTCACTATCAATATTGCGCTTTGCCCACAGTTCTGCTCCTAATACAACGTGTAACAATAAATACGCAAAACCTTAGACATTCCAAATGATTTTTAATTCAATTGACCTAATTCTGTAAGAAAAAAAGTTTTAGTTTGTTTAAAATTCGTATCTGCATCGAAATAAGAACTTTTATCATCCCGCTTACGAGAAAATTTTATTGGACTACAACCATTTGAGTTTGTTTACCTATTTGGGTAGGTTTTCGCACGTGATTGCTTGAACTGTTAATAAATAGACAGGGCAACATTTTTTATGAAAACTTTTTAGAAAAATGTAACCCATACTAAAAAGTGGTTAAAATGATTCTGCTCGTTATTCTGATCAAACTATTTTCAGAGTTTTGCGCATTTAACGTTACACCTTGTATTTAACCAACAAACATGGTATTTATCTATAAGTTAATAGCTGTGCTCACGGATCTGCTTGCTTAAAAACTAAAACCTAACCAAATATCATTGTAATCTTGTTAATGGGTCTCATTCTAATTTTAACGTTTTGATTGTCACGTCAAAAAACAAAAGCGTAGTCCCGGCGCCACGCTACGATTTCATCTTTTAATCTGTCAAATCAAATCAAATCATCTTTATTGTGGATCATAGATAATTGTACATTATGGTGTTAGTGTACAGATGGTGTTAATGAAACTTTTACGAACAGCTATGTCCTACCCTGAGGGCGTACAATACAATATTTATAGGTACCTAAATTAATATAGGTTTAGGTACCTATAATAAATCTGTCAGGTAGTCGTGAACGTGGCGCGCTAGACATATTGGATATCCTGAGCATTTTCCTCCTGCACCACATTTCCAAAGCATCGAATTTTTTTGGTATCTGTCCGATGTAGAGTCCATGGCTCAGCGGCCTATAAAAATATGGGAAACGCTAATGTTTTAACGAGCCTATTATTTATGGTTTTTGTTATGCCCGCCATGCACGCTAGGGTAGACATGTCTGACAGGTTTGCCTGTACCGATGAGTTGTGCAGGTAAAGCGGAGCGTGTATGTTGCACAACTGTGCAAGTTTCCATACTAGCTTACCTGACAGGTATTACTGTGCAGGCAAACCTCTCAGGTATACTGTAGCGTGTATGGCTACCTTTATTTTTCTGTTTCTCCATATTTTCTTGGAACCGTATCGGAAGACGCAGCTTGGAAAGGCTTCCAAAAAGGAGGTGCATTGATGACCTAGTAAGGGTTGCAGGAATCTGATAGATTCGAGAAGCACAGGACCGTTCATTGTGGTGACATTTGGGGGAAGCTTATGTCCGACAGTGGACGTCTTTCAGTTGAAATGATGATGATATTTTCTTGAGTTTATCCATTGCCGCTCTGGACTAGCTAGCCATTAACTTAATACATGCGTATCTATGTATATATAAATCAATGCCGCTTTTCGTTGTTATTTTATAACTCACAAGAACGGGCTCACCTATCCAAACCAAATTTTTTGGCTTTGTTCGGACTATTTAGTAGATGGTTCATGTGAAGTTTGGTAGGGTATAGTAGTGTAGAGTAGAGTAGGGAAGAGCGGGAGCGAAGTCGTGCGGGCAAAAGCTAGTTTATAGTAAAGAAAAGCCAAGAATTTCAAACACTTATCTCGTACGAGACGAAGCTGGCGCGGATCACTAGTTGTTAGAAAAATCGGCTTTGTATCCTGTTATCTCTGTGAATTATAACTATACGAGTTTCTGTAAATTCTACAAGCTTGGCGTGACTTATAAATGGTGCTGTTAGTAGCTCATCTCATCTAACACCTAACCCATTCTTTTTAACCCTTCAATTAACATTAATTTACATAGTAATCAAACAAATTAACCAAAAAACTTAACCTTTGCTGTCGGGTAAATAACCTATTTATATCGACGAGTGCCGTGACCAAAAACGGACGTACTACGCGTACTTTTTGTTATCACCAGAAATTAGAATAGGTAGAGTATATTTTTTTTTACCTAAAGTCCGAGGAAGTAAGTAACATAGAGTTGATAATACCTCCTCTAAAATCCCAAAATCATAAACATGACGATTATTCCTATTTGGGAAAAAAATTCGGTCGTTGTGGCGACGCTTGGGAGGCCTATGCCCAACAGTGGAACAGTCTTTCGGCTGAAATAATGCTATGATATGAAATGTTATGATATTCCACAACTATCACACAACGCCGTCTAGTCCCAAGCTAAGCAGAGCTTGTGTTATGAGTACTAGACAACTGATAAACATACTTACATATTTCTAAATACATACATATTATAGATAAGTTGATCCAGACACAAAACAAATGATCATGCTCATCTAACAAATATTTGTCCTGGGTGGGAATCGATTCCACGACCTTATTACGATATTACCAACAGGCCAGTGCATAATGAGCAAAATTATTATATTGTCCAAAATTACACCTAACACAAGAATTTTCTTTCTGAAAAGGTGATCTCCAAATCATGTTTATAAAAGTAATATTTAATTGATTTTTTATTAATATTTTACTGAAGAAACTCAGTTTTTGAGTTGCGTACTGAAACTGTTAGATTAAAACAAAGCAGTTTATCAGTTTTATAATTGAACTTTAATATTGTAATTTAGTTCAAATGCATCCAAATCGCAATAAATAATTTGCAATTTCTTAAATACCGAGTTTTAGTCATCATGCTTATGATTGGGCTTTCAGAGAAGGTATTATCAACTCTATGCAATATACTTCCTCGAACTTAGAGTAAATATACTCTACATATTTCGACCTCTGGTTATCACACATGACTAAATTACAGATCAACCACGAATTACATCAACAGCGCAGTCTAAACTATCCGATACCGTAGTTGTGCATGAACTCCTCGCCTTTCTTCAGAATAAGATAGACACGATGGACGAACACTCTCTTGAGTTAATATGCACAGCATTCTACACGGAACAAGAAATACTACAAGCGAAGACCGTAACTGGGAAAACCAACATACAGATTGATACAAGAACGCAAGATGGACAACGCAAGAATTACCTTCAAGATATAATTAAAGAATTTAAAGAAACAAATCGAGATGACATACCAACATACGTAGCAAGGGACCTATCGAAAATACCTTCAATAGACCATATAGATGTTACAAGACTTGTGAACGAGATGACATCATTGAAAAATGAAGTTAAATTGATTAATAAAAAGCTTGAGGCTTCAGAAAAGACGGTGGAAGAGTTAAGACAAGAAGTTTTGTTACTACACGATGGAATACTTCCAACGCTGAGTAATGGAGAAAAAACTAAGAAAATTGAGTCGAAAATACAGGGTATAGATCGCAATGGGAAAGTAATTAATTCTATAAAATTACAGCCTAAAAATATAAGCGAAGTTTCGCAGCATTCCGGTCAAAACTTAGAACAAATATCACTTCCAAAGAACAGTGACGCGAGAGCAAGCGATGCGAAGATATTACAATCTAAAAATATGACTCCTACAGGGCAGTTGAATTCTAAACCAGCACAAACTTCACAGCTCCTCAAGAATGGCAACATCGTGAGAGCAGATGATACTACGACATTAAAATGTCAAGACATAACTACCCTAAGCCCGGAACAGTCGGGTAAACAACTAGGACGAACAGCACAGCTCCCCAAGAAAAGATACGCGAAGAAGATTTCACGTTACCGCCCTTTTCATCGACCACCATCTACATCGGAAACTGATCCACAGTTACCTATGATACTGTCTCCTCAAACCAGCAAAATTAACAAAGCCAGTTTTTGTCCAGATGAAGAAAAGTACACTCAAATAAAAAGAAAACCTATTAGCGAAGATTTTAAGGTTACAATACCAGATATTTTCTTTGTGTCGTATTTAGATTTAGATTCAACATCAATGGTTGTTGAGACAAAGCGACAGAAAGCGCGCCATCCTCAAACTTCACTTCGGTTAAAAGCAAGACGGTTAAGTCACGACATAGCTACCACAATAACAGTGCCGCTCTTGCAAGCAAGAATGGTCGACCAATATCGCCAATCGTACTTCTGTGCTTCACCCTCTTGGGCGTACAGACACCGAGAAAGATACTCCAGAAAATCATCAAGTCCTTGAGGAAACTGGCTTGTTCTAGTATCAGAAAATTGAAGATATGTGTGCCACCGGGCCCGCGTGGTGGATTACGGCCCATTCCCTTTCCTAGAGAGGAGGCCTGAATCCCAGAAGGCTTCTATTCATCAATCTCTCCAAGTAGAATCCGTGCCGATGAACAGATATCACGGAAACTATCTTGGAATGAGAAGTTTGATGAGTGTAACGTTTGACAATACAAATTAACATGTACAATAAATTGTAGTGCCTATAATATTGTATCTCTTGTTTATAATGAAAGTTGTGATTTGTAGAAAATAAGCAAGAAAGTCTTCAAAGTAATATAGATATTAACCTTTTAACCGCCTAAGTCGGATATATCCGACAAACACTCGCGTTTATTTCGCCAGGGTTCCACACAGGATCAAATACTTCATCTCGTCAGGTCTTCTGTCACCTATGGGGATTGAAGACTAAACGAGATGTGAGCATCCAGTCGCGAACAGACGACCCTGGCGAATAGGACGTGAAAACACTCGTCGGACTAATCCTGTCCCCTGCCTACTAATGCCTGTTTAGCTATAGAGCTTTTTAAGGTCAATTTATAGCAAAATTAGAATTTTTAAGTATAAGTTAGGTTACTTTCATTCCATGGATATGTAAGTTAGTAATTAAGGTTTATATTTATAAGAGTCTTTGATACCTGAATATATGAATAATTAAATGTAATATTTCCTAAAATAAATAAAATAAAGAACATATTTTTTCTTGTGCGTGTTTTATTTATGAGAAAAATAACTAAGGGAAAGTAATTACTTCCAAAAAGAAGATAACAGTGTCGGTATACAAAACAATTTAAATAAGCAACCAAAGGTAAATTCGATATCAACAAAATATACGAGACAACACTGTTTTCTTCATTTTGAAGGTACTTTTTCATGGTTCTGTAGGTAATATAAATATAGAACATCGTATTCTTGGCATGTTTGTGAGACACTGCTATGTTTTAGACAGAAAATATTCAACATTCTGTCATCTTATGCTAACAAATGCACATAACAGTAGATTCTAACATCGACCATATTATTCGCACCATCTGGTTAGATAGTGGTCCAACACTTATGAATAATAATAAAAAATACATATTTCATGAGTATTTATGATATTGATAAGTAAGCAGTCACCCTGTAGATAAATTCATATTTAGTTATACAAAAAAAATACTTATAGATCTTAATAAAGATGTAGAAGTAATCCCTCTAGCTTTCTGTCAGGTAATAATTTAATATTCAACTGATGTGATTACGAAAATTTAAAGAAATATGTAGGTTGAGGTTTATATGGGTCTATGCCACCCGAAGTAAAGTTATTATTATTAATGCCAAGTATATTAGTACGTGCGCGTTCTTTGACCGTGTTCGCAGCGTAGACGGCGCGTAAATGCGACGCTGGCTAATACGCTGTGCAAATATACGGTACTAGGTCATACGCCACTTCCACAATTTTTTCTAAGCGCCTAGTGCCAGGCATACAAGTTCCAGTTTACCGTCGTAGTGCGCTTAAAGTGGCGTCCGGTAAACTTGATGCCATACACAATCAAGTGTGGCTGGCATAACGAAGCGCGTATGTACGCAGCGTATACGTGGTGTTAACGCCTACGCCAAACAAGAAATAGGCGCTTGTTGTAAGAAAATCTAGAATTTGTGGGACCTAATTATGGGTTGTAGGTTTTTATAGTTTTCTATGGCTATTGAAATTTAAAAAAATACTATAATAATTCATATTTATTTTGAATACTGCATTCTAATAGCAAGATTCACAGACTCATTCACACATCACTACACATTCACTTCTTCATTTTGCTTTGTAAAATAAGCTATTCTTGGGATTATGAACCTTTTTTTTTTTTTTTTTTTTTCTCGACGGGGAAAATCATCTTTGACGAAACCCGCTCTTGGGTGGAGCGGGAGACAGTGTCAGACTCTTACTGACTAAAAACCCCGCGCCGTTCCTTCTAGCCTTCATACCGGGGCACGAGCTCCCTTTCGGACAACCCTGTCCCCAGTAGGCTTCGACCCAGCTGGGCCCCTCCTGCTGCTGACAACTCCTTGAGGCGCGCGGGAACAGTGCGCGCCGTCGACGTCTTAGACTCGGTCCATTACCGGACCATCGGACAGCGAGCTACCCATAGCTCGGCGTCCGCGAGCCTGCGTCTACGGTGGCCGGAAATCGGGATCGGAATCCCGGCGACGGCGGCGAGGGCGCCGTTGCCTGATGCGGTCGGCCTCCTCCTTTGCAAGCATTACTGCTTCGCAGAAGGAGGCGACCGCCTGCCATTCCTCCTCGCTCCGGACCATGGCCTCAACCAGGGCCCGGCGTGAGAGGTCTCCGCCGCCGATCGCCCCCACGAGGGCACGGCGATGCTCCGCCCAGGCAGGGCACACCTCGACGGTGTGCTCCACCGTGTCCTCCGGGCGTTGCGCACAGTGGCGACACCCGGGCGTCTCTTCCGCCTGAATCCGATGCAGGAACCTCCCGAACTTGCCATGTCCGGTGAGGACCTGCGTCATGCGGAAGGTAAGGACGCCGTGAGGTCTTTCCAGCCACGCCTCAAAGAGGGGACTTACCGCCATAATCGTGGCGTGCCCAGCACTGGGTTGCGATAGCCGTTGACGCCATTTCACCATGAGATCCCGCCGGAGGGGATTATGAACCTTATGATAATGCTTTTTTATATTCGTATAGGCAGATGTGAGCAAGCATTTCAAAAACAAACAAACAAACTCACTTTCGCTTTTAGAATATTAGTAAGGATTGCACGCACTTTGATAAGTTATATGAATTATGAAGTAAATGTTTGTTACGTCTTCACGCCTAAATGGCAAAACCGATTATGATGAAACTTGGTACACGGATAGACCATGTCCTGGAATAGGACATATGGTACTTTTTATCCCGGAAGTATTTTCCCTTGGGATAATTTTCTGCTATTACGCGGGCGAAGCCGCTGGGAGCAGCTAGTACAATTATAAATCGCTATTCGGCGTATAAGCTTTGATTACTTTGTCTTGCACCAATAAAACATGGTTTGTCTCCCTACAGAGCTGGGTGGCGAGTGGGAGTCCCGCTCGGCGCGCTTCCGCGTGTCCCGCGCCGCGCCCTGCCGCGGCTACGAGCTGTGCCGCCTGCTGCCGGCCGAACATGGTACGAATACTATAACCCACTGATTTTTATTAACCCCAAGAACATCTGCTACTCCGACGTGATTTGCAATGACCTTTATGGTAAGTGATCAATTGACTACGCACGCAAGCGGGCCGTTGCAAACATCATCATCTTCCTTCCCTTGTCCCGAGATATTTGGAGTCGGCGCAACACATTTTTTTTCTTCCATTGTATCCTGTCACTCGTCACGCTATCACTAACTTCCTTTTCTTTCATATCACTCTCCACCCATCCACATGTATACTCATAACACACGTTTCATCCCTTCTTTTTACATGACCATACCAAGACAAATGATTCCCCTTCAACTTTTTAGTTATTGGCACCACTTTCAAACTTTTTCTGATATACTCAACAAGTGGGCCGTTGCACACACAACCTGGCAAAGTGGGGGATTATAGTAGACCCATCCAACACCCAGTGCGAGTGCGGTGCTCCTGACCAGACGATGGCCCACTTATTGGAGTGCCCAGTGTCTCTGCACCTGCACTTTGAAGGACCTACAATACGCCACCAACGCCACTATAAACGTGGCTACCTACTGGGCGCAAAAACTATGAAGGAAAGGAAAACCATCGATTCAAGAGAAGTAAAAGTGTTTTTTATAAACTATTGCGCCTCACCATCACTTCTTGCCATCACGTGGGATCGCAGTCAAGCACTGATTTATATCATTAAAAAAAAATGTGTCTCGCGACCCTTAAGTGGGCCACAAAGTCTTGCTTCGGGGGTGGGGATCGCGATCGCGAGTCAGGTAAAAGTGAGTGGTAGGCCTACTGTCTCCACACTTTTTTATATTAAAGATTGACGCATTTAGTCCTTATTTTATTCTAGCTTTTGCTTTCGAGCACATAAATAGCCTAAAATAAAGCACTTTTCTATAGTTGAAAAATTTTTAGCAGCTCCCAGAGATTACTTTATACAAACAAAACATAAAAAAAAACTCTATCTCTTTATAATATTATACTATACTATAATATCTGGGAATCTTTAAGTCGGGAGTGAATAGGTTTCTTCTAGGTAAGCGCGTTCCATCGTTTTCCGCATCGTCGCTTTCCATCAGGTGAGATAGCGGTCAAGCGCAAACCTATCAATAATAAAAAAAAAATAAAAAAAAATATCCTTTACTAAATCTAGAATTTTCTCCGCAGGCAAAGAAAAGCTAGACCTTTTACAAGCCCATCCTTACACAGAGGGTGGTTTAGACGAAGTGTCCTGCGCCGACAACAACTCCTCATACGAAGAGGCCGCAGCCGGAGAGACGTACGTGATCACAGACACCAGGGCGCACACGTACCTGGTGCACGACGCGCTCGCTGATGCTGTGGCCACTATCATAGACCCTGGCCGCAATGTGCACGAGGTAAGCCTTGGATAAACTTTTACAGCATATTACAGCTCGGTGCCCCTGAGACTTAAAAGTAAAGTATTGTTGCAAGCGTGAGCCCATCTCAATGTAACACCACCTCGGAGAGATGCGATCTCTGGCGGGAGATGTTTAAACCTCTTGAAGATTTTATCGAGCCATCGGAGAACTTCTCTCCTGAACACGAGATGCCATGGTCAATCTGGAAAACTCTAAACAGACTTTGCAACCAGGTTGGGTGCAGCAAAGACAATCTTCACAGATGGGGGTTCCTGGACGGTTCCGACCTTCAGTGTTAGTGCAGTATCTCTGCGCAGACCATGACCCACCTTCCATCCTGCATGACGTTCTCTGTTACAAGTTCATGTAGGGATCTAATGACAGCATCAGGCAAGGAATTTAACATATTATGCATAGAATTTTTAAGTTTTTCAATTCACGGTCGGAGGATCCTCCCTTTTCAATGGAGGTTTGTAGGACTTTACTCTCTGTTTCGCCTACCTCCAAACCACAAAAGCTTGTACTTACGTAAGAATGGTTAAATTGAGGAAAGACCATAATGTCCTAACATTTATTTTCTGATTTTGTCCGTAGAGTTCCCCAGTCCTGGGCTCCCCCTCGGAGCGGCGCGAAGGCAGCTCGGAGTGGCCTGCTTCGTACCTGGTGGTGGACCCGTGGCGGCAGCTCACGTGCGCCGTCATCGACCGCGCGCTGCGCCTGGGCGCCGAGCCCGGCTTCACGCCCTTCCACGAGGCCAAGTACGCCGCGCCCACCGACAATAACAACGAGGTATGTCTAGCAATGGGCCTCTTTTGGCTGAAATGTTGAAAAACTTAACGTTTATAGGAACTTTTGAATTTTCAAGAAACTAGTTTGTCCTACGGATAAGCTTGTCTCAATCTGTGTGCCTTGTGGTTGTGAATTTCGTTATTGTTGCAGCAGACGGGCTCAGTGTCGGCACGCGCGGAGCTGTCGCGCTGGCAGCTGGTGCAGCTGACGAGCGGCGCCACGGACTGCGTGCTGAGCGCGCCCGGCCAGCCGGCGCTCTCCGCCAGCCTCGTCACGCACGAGACGCTCACCGACAGAGGTATACAACTATACGTAGCCTCCCTAGTAGACGGGCTCACAGCTGGTGCAGCTGACGAGCGGCGCCACGGACTGCGTGCTGAGCGCGCCCGGCCAGCCGGCGCTCTCCGCCAGCCTCGTCACGCACGAGACGCTCACCGACAGAGGTATACAACTATACGTAGCCTCCCTAGTAGACGGGCTCACAGCTGGTGCAGCTGACGAGCGGCGCCACGGACTGCGTGCTGAGCGCGCCCGGCCAGCCGGCGCTCTCCGCCAGCCTCGTCACGCACGAGACGCTCACCGACAGAGGTATACAACTATACGTAGCCTCCCTAGTAGACGGGCTCACAGCTGGTGCAGCTGACGAGCGGCGCCACGGACTGCGTGCTGAGCGCGCCCGGCCAGCCGGCGCTCTCCGCCAGCCTCGTCACGCACGAGACGCTCACCGACAGAGGTATACAACTATACGTAGCCTCCCTAGTAGACGGGCTCACAGCTGGTGCAGCTGACGAGCGGCGCCACGGACTGCGTGCTGAGCGCGCCCGGCCAGCCGGCGCTCTCCGCCAGCCTCGTCACGCACGAGACGCTCACCGACAGAGGTATACAACTATACGTAGCCTCCCTAGTAGACGGGCTCACAGCTGGTGCAGCTGACGAGCGGCGCCACGGACTGCGTGCTGAGCGCGCCCGGCCAGCCGGCGCTCTCCGCCAGCCTCGTCACGCACGAGACGCTCACCGACAGAGGTATACAACTATACGTAGCCTCCCTAGTAGACGGGCTCACAGCTGGTGCAGCTGACGAGCGGCGCCACGGACTGCGTGCTGAGCGCGCCCGGCCAGCCGGCGCTCTCCGCCAGCCTCGTCACGCACGAGACGCTCACCGACAGAGGTATACAACTATACGTAGCCTCCCTAGTAGACGGGCTCACAGCTGGTGCAGCTGACGAGCGGCGCCACGGACTGCGTGCTGAGCGCGCCCGGCCAGCCGGCGCTCTCCGCCAGCCTCGTCACGCACGAGACGCTCACCGACAGAGGTATACAACTATACGTAGCCTCCCTAGTAGACGGGCTCACAGCTGGTGCAGCTGACGAGCGGCGCCACGGACTGCGTGCTGAGCGCGCCCGGCCAGCCGGCGCTCTCCGCCAGCCTCGTCACGCACGAGACGCTCACCGACAGAGGTATACAACTATACGTAGCCTCCCTAGTAGACGGGCTCACAGCTGGTGCAGCTGACGAGCGGCGCCACGGACTGCGTGCTGAGCGCGCCCGGCCAGCCGGCGCTCTCCGCCAGCCTCGTCACGCACGAGACGCTCACCGACAGAGGTATACAACTATACGTAGCCTCCCTAGTAGACGGGCTCACAGCTGGTGCAGCTGACGAGCGGCGCCACGGACTGCGTGCTGAGCGCGCCCGGCCAGCCGGCGCTCTCCGCCAGCCTCGTCACGCACGAGACGCTCACCGACAGAGGTATACAACTATACGTAGCCTCCCTAGTAGACGGGCTCACAGCTGGTGCAGCTGACGAGCGGCGCCACGGACTGCGTGCTGAGCGCGCCCGGCCAGCCGGCGCTCTCCGCCAGCCTCGTCACGCACGAGACGCTCACCGACAGAGGTATACAACTATACGTAGCCTCCCTAGTAGACGGGCTCACAGCTGGTGCAGCTGACGAGCGGCGCCACGGACTGCGTGCTGAGCGCGCCCGGCCAGCCGGCGCTCTCCGCCAGCCTCGTCACGCACGAGACGCTCACCGACAGAGGTATACAACTATACGTAGCCTCCCTAGTAGACGGGCTCACAGCTGGTGCAGCTGACGAGCGGCGCCACGGACTGCGTGCTGAGCGCGCCCGGCCAGCCGGCGCTCTCCGCCAGCCTCGTCACGCACGAGACGCTCACCGACAGAGGTATACAACTATACGTAGCCTCCCTAGTAGACGGGCTCACAGCTGGTGCAGCTGACGAGCGGCGCCACGGACTGCGTGCTGAGCGCGCCCGGCCAGCCGGCGCTCTCCGCCAGCCTCGTCACGCACGAGACGCTCACCGACAGAGGTATACAACTATACGTAGCCTCCCTAGTAGACGGGCTCACAGCTGGTGCAGCTGACGAGCGGCGCCACGGACTGCGTGCTGAGCGCGCCCGGCCAGCCGGCGCTCTCCGCCAGCCTCGTCACGCACGAGACGCTCACCGACAGAGGTATACAACTATACGTAGCCTCCCTAGTAGACGGGCTCACAGCTGGTGCAGCTGACGAGCGGCGCCACGGACTGCGTGCTGAGCGCGCCCGGCCAGCCGGCGCTCTCCGCCAGCCTCGTCACGCACGAGACGCTCACCGACAGAGGTATACAACTATACGTAGCCTCCCTAGTAGACGGGCTCACAGCTGGTGCAGCTGACGAGCGGCGCCACGGACTGCGTGCTGAGCGCGCCCGGCCATTAATTACCGTCTCTTTCTATTTTGTCTCTTGAAGAGTTAAATCGTCTAATAAAATGTTGTATTTGTTCCAGCGGTGTGCCGCCAGGTGGTGCTAGTGTCGGTGCAACCGGCGCAGTTATGACGAGAGTAGCGATCACCTTGTACCTTATATTTATTGTAACATGTAATATATCTATATCACTATTCGTAAATAAAATATTCATATGTGATATCTAAATATAACTCTTTTATTTTCATCCTGTAATAGCGATCCTTATTCGTATATTGTAAACGATACCACTGTGGCCCAAAATATACAACGTCTAACGTTAAATGCGCAAAATCTCAGACACCCCAGGTTTTTAATTCAATTGACCTAATTATTTGAGAAAAAATAAAACATTTAAAAAAATTAAAGGTTTTATGAGCAGTTTTAGTTTGTATAAAATTCATATTTGCATTGAAATAAAAAAAAATATCCCATGTGAGAAAATTTGATTGGATTACAACTATTTGTGTTCGTTTACCTATTTCAGCGGGTAAGCGCACGTGATGGCTTGACCTATTCATAAATAGACAGGTCGAAGTTTTTAATGAAGATTTTTTTGAAAAATGTAGCCTATATTAAAAATTGGTTTAATTGATTCTGCTCGTTATTCTGATAAAACTTATTTCAGGTTTTGCGCATTTAACGTTACACCTTGTATAGGTACAGAAGTCAATCAACATACTTTGCGCGCTCTCACAACGCACACGCCTCGGCCCGCTCGTCGAACAGTTCCGGCTCAAACGCTCATTAGTGTGCGTCCACCGAGCGTTGGTATAAAAAGTGAAGAACATACATAAGATTGTCTTCTGTACCTATCTATTTTGTGACTGGTGTGTTTTTTTACTGGCTTTGCGAAATCATTAGCCAATCAAAGAGGGAAACAAATAATAAATAACTTTCAGTCTCATCGTAGGCGCTGTGCCGTGATAGTGTGCGTTTGACCATTTTTTCCAGTGTCTCTCAAACACTTAGCGAATCTTCCTTCGCCGTAATGTTGGCAACATGAAAAAACAGTGTTGTTTATTTTTGCAATGAAATTACTTAATATTAGGAATATTAACCCTTCAGATACCGTCAATTAGAGACACAATAGTAAGACAATAGATGCGCGGCGACCGGTGGTCGCTTGGGGATTCATGAATTAACTGATATTTCGTTACTTTATAATACACCGCCCCCCCCCCCTTTTAATTGTTTTATTTTATAATTTTCTTTGGAAACTAAAAACAATTTTTAAAAACAAAGTATAGGCCGCTGGGCTTCATTTCGATTGTCCTGCAATTCTTTCAAATACCGAAAACGCCACGCTTCAATATTCTTCCTTTTAGACCTGCTTTTTTTTTAAATAAAATCCCATTCCCCTCAAAATTCTCTAAAAAGTCTTGCAACTACCGTTAAAATCGGTTTCGTTTCACAATTTGGCTAGAGTAGGCAACTCTTCGTTTTTTTTTTCAGTAGACAGGGAGCCATGTACCAGTTTTTTTCTTCTACCCCCTCAAAACATAATTATTGTTGGTGCATTCTGTCTTCGAATTCGTCAAGTAATTTACTAAAACAATTATTACCAAACGATAAACCCTATAACGGTGATATTAGTCTTATTGTTAAAGTTAAAAAAGCTTAATATATATTATCTGAACGTACGAGGATTGTGCTCTAAAATAAACGCGTTATACCGTAATATTTCTATGAAATCCTACGAAGTTGTTATATTTACGGAAACATGGTTAGTGGACTATAGATATTAGTAATAGTGAGTTGTTTGACGGACGATATCTTGTTTGGTGGCGGGACCGGGATTATTGTCGAACATCACAAACCCGGGGAGGTGAAGTGTTGATCGTGGTGAGGAATCCGACTGTGGTGGAAAGATGTGGCTGGCGTACTTCTGCTGAGGATATATGGGTGTCCATCGTTCTGAAGCGGTCTACACCAGCGGTGAGTTACAATATTAATATTAGCGGCCTGTATTTGTGCAAAGAAAATGTTGGTAATTCATACATAGCTCAGTTACAAAACTTTCACCACAAACTTAAACATTTAGTAACCCGCCCGTTAGATACATTTATCGTCACCGGTGATTTTAACTTCGGTGGCGACGTGATATGGCAACATTCAGTCGATAGCTCTGGACTAAATCCTGAGAAAATACATGTCCGATGTATTTTGGATTTCTTCACGCGATAAATGCGTGTAACTTGACCCATTTTAATTCATGAATCCCCAAGCGAACGCCGGCGTTTGCGCATCTATTGTGCCTCTAATTGACGGTATCTGAAGAGTGGTGAGCGCAATGTCGACGGTAGGATGTTGGACCTTGGTTTTTTCAAATAGCGCTGTATAGTGAGTGAGTATGGCGATCCATTGGCGTTACCTGTTGATGTACATCATAAACCGTTTATTCACAACGTTTACCGTCGCTAGACTACAGAGGAATGGTACGCACAGTGTTTCGGCGCGGGTGAGGTCGCAAGCGGTCTCAAAAATGAGTTACAGATACCGGCACGGATCTTGAGCGCTGGCTTTAAGTTGCGCAGAAGTCAAATATTGGGCCTATTTAGTGGTATTAAGTGAGACGCGGGAGCGTGGAGCATCAGTGATTGGCTCGCCGCGCCATCGCGTCATAGACGTCACTCGTGATTCATTCTCTGCGCTTGCTGCATGTATCTAACAATGACGACGATTAGCTTGCCAATGTATGGAATGCGCAAAGCGATCCTCTAACGCCGAGCGCTCAGAATCCAAGCCGATACCTGTACCTCAAACCAAAAATGGGTTACCTCAAATCAACAACAAAATAAAAAACGCCTTATCAAATATTTACATTTTATTTAATTAAATATAAAGTTACAAAAGCTAACTCACAATTTAAGCTTGAACTAACGATGACCAAAGAATATCACAGAACAAATTGCTAGGGATTTTACGTTATACAATATTTTTCTGTTCAAATTATTTAAATATGGAAAGAAAAAAAATTTTTCAATTTCAATAAATGCAGTTTTTAATTCTGCGCAACGTTCTCCGTGAACGCACTCTTGTCTGAACAGAACGCGCCGAAAGAATCGAATGAAAAGAATTTTAGAATTTCTTATATGAAATCCAATGAAATCCCGCTTACATAACCGCATCGAGTTGTCCGAATCTGGAAGGTTTCCGGCCTACAGAAAAATTCTTTCAATTCATTCGGGGCATATGGTTCGGATTAGGGTTTGTTTACTGTAAAATCTACCTATACAGAGTAATTTGTAAAACGTTAACAACCTTCCAGGACTGTATTACTAACATCATAACAACTTTTGTTCTATGACTTTTTACAAAACATAATTCATTTACCAAAAACAAACCTTTAAGAGTTCGTTGTTCTATCAACTCTGTATTTTACTATATCTACCTACGTCATATGACACGACGCAAGCGTATCAAACACTCCCGCCGCCCGATTTCCGCTCCACTCCGCTATTGTAATATCGCTTGCTTCGCATAGACTTCGTAATATTTAGAACGTTCAATTTAAATGTCTGAACAAAAAGTAAAAAAAAATTGATGAACAAAATATGATAAATTTTTAAAAGTCATGGAACAAAAGTTGTTGTTTATGAAGTCAGCAACATAGTCCTGAAAACCTCGCAGTGTTTTACGAATAACCCAGTATACGGGTCATAGAAATCCATTTTTGTTCTGAGCTGGAATCGAACCCAGTACTGTTTCCATCAAAGCGGCTTGGAAACTAGAAGAGTTATGCAACGAAAAATGTCCATCACTGCATTTGTAATTGAAAAAAAAAAACAGTTTTTACTATTGATAGGCTAGCATTTGACCACCTGATAGTAAACGATGGTGAGGTCGACGATGGAGCACGCTTGCCTAGAAGTAACTTATTCACTAATCATCTCAAATAGGTGGTTTATTCCAAAAAACCTCACCGACAAATGTCCAGGAATCACCCACTACATAAAATCGGTTTAGTGGGGATTTTTGGAAAAATAAGTAGCAATCCCTTCAAGACATAGTGGTTTAATATTAATCCATTAGTATTCGGTTACTTAGATAAGTAAGTAATTATACGTCATTATTATAATCAACTTTAATACATATTACAAAGCAAAGTCCCCCGCCGCGTCTGTCGGTCTGTCTGTTCGCAATAAACTCAAAAACTACTGCTCCGATCAAACGGTTGTCACCACTCGATAGCGTGATTCTCTAGGAAGGTTTTAGTATATAATTTGTTAAGTTCTTTTATTTATTTATGTGTAAGATGTCGGGGAAAAAATAAGCCGAAAGGGGAACCGTGTTACCCCGAATTTAACGCGAGCGAAGCCGCGAGCAAAAGCTATAAATTATTTGCACTGAAATGACCATCAAAATATTTACAACAATTGACTAGATTCAAACAAACATATTTAAATATAAGATCACAGTGTAGGGATTGTTACTTATTTTCCTGGAAAAAAAAATGTCCTACTGGTGGAGATTTTTGAAATAAATCAAATAATCCATTAACTGGTAACATCTAAATGCTGAGCATTATATATAGGAGGGGGGCGAGCAGCGTGGCGAACCCTATCTTGGTGGTGAGCGAGCCGGTGCTGCCGGGGTTAGGGCCGGGGGGGTTGGTCGTGTTAGTGCCGGGGGGGTTGGTCGTGTTGGTGCCGTTAGTAGCCATGAATTGGCCTTGGTTATTGATCTGAAAAAAAATTAGAGGTTAACAGTGTGTAGTCACATCATTTCATCAGCCTTTTTTAATGTTACTGCTGGGACTCAGGCCTCCTCTCTAGGAGAGGTGCGGGTTGGTGAATGTCACATGTCTTCATGATTGTAGGACATGCCGGTTTCCTCACGATGTTTTCCTTCACCGTTCTGAGAGCAGTGGTAATGAAATAAATTTCACAAAGTAATGCGCCTGGCTGAGATCGAACCCGCGACTTACAACTCTTAAGTCCGGGCCGTTACCACTCAGCTACCACTGCTCTAGCAACAGTGTGGAGTATTATGTCGCAACACCGTTTATAATATTTTGAATGACATAAACGTTTCCGCCTCTGTGGAAAAGACGGATGAAAAAAGACTGCATGTAGCGGAGATGAGAATGTTGAGATGGATGTGTGGTGTGACGAGAAAAGATAAAGTATGAAATGAGTATATCAGAGGAAGTCTGAAAGTGGCGCCAGTGACTGAAAAGTTGAAGGGGAATCGTTTGTCTTAGTATGGTCATTTAAAGAGGAGGGATGAAACGCATGCTACTAAAAGAGTTATGAGTATACACGTGGATGGGTGGAGAAGGAGGCCAAAGAAAAGATGGATGGATTGTGTGAAGAGCGGTATGAAAGAAAAGGAAGTTAGTGATAGCATGACGGGTGACAGGATAGAATGGAAGAAAAAAACGTGTTGCGCCAACCCCAAATAACACGGGACAGGGGCAGGAAAATGATGATAAATTCCCATTCCCACGACCTTCACTAGATCATTGGTTCACCTTGTGGGAGGCCTTCCAACGCTCCATCTTCCGGTACGTGGTCACTACTACAGAACCTTTCGTCCCCATCAACTATCTGTTCTGCGAGTAATGTGCCCTGCCCACTGCCACTTAAGCTCCATAAACTCTTGCTTACCGTATTATTGAGCCAGTTGGTATAACTGGACACCCTAGCGGAGACTCCCGGCCAGCTGGGCTGAGCGCAGCCGGCGCCCCACGAGGTGATGCCCACGATGATTCCATTGTAGACCAGCGGCCCCCCGGAGTCTCCTTGACACGCGTCCTTGCCTGAAACATCAACGAGACGATTTTTTTTTAACTATCACACAACGCCGTCTAGTCCCAAGCTAAGCAGAGCTTGTGTTATGGGTGCTAGACAACTGATAAACATATTTATATATTTCTAAATACGTACATAATATAGATAAATTACACCCAGACACAGAACAAATGATCATGCTCATCACATAAACATTTGTCCTGGGTGGGAATCGAACCCACGACCTCCGGCATAGCATTTAGGGCCACTAACCACTAGACCAACAGGCCAGTCTGAATTGGGTATTTGCCTGTACTTATGTTAGTACGATACTTTATTCTGAACAACAAATAACACTTTGTCCCCGCACACGGACCACAAAAAAGCCCCTTTAAGCTTCTTTTTGTGGCGGCCTTTTTTTGTGGCTAGTGTGCGGCGGTGCCGCTACAAAAAAACGCTTGAAGCCGCTTTTAGCTTTTTTTTGTGGCGGAGTTTTTTATAATATTGACGCCGCTGCATGCCATTCGCGTATTTAATCCTTCTTCGTCAGAGTCCATTATGATACTGCACGCATGGCCACAAGCTGGCGCGCGCTTCAGCTATTTTTTGTGGCCGCTTCAAACTTTTTTTTTGTGACGGCTTTTTTTGAGGCCCGTATGCGGTGACAAAATGTAACCTTTGGATGTAGTTGAAATTAATACCTGACTTAAGAGGGTCCTTCTCCACTCGCTTATCGTAAACGTCGAAAATGGTTTAAAAGCTTGTTACTTCATTTAATGCAACCCAACGCGATGTTTGACGAAAAGGCAACGCAAAAAAAGAGTGATAACGCTTGGAAACTCTGTTAGTATTCGGTAATTCCGAGATTTATTCGAAAATTTCACAAAACTTGCTCCAGGATATAGCTGTTTTTTTTAAACCCTTAAAAGTTTTTGGAAAAAGTTGTCATCATTTAGAATCTTAATAAAATTTGCAAGGTCTCTAGAGGATTACTTTTTTGACTTGTTTAATTTTTAGGCAAATTATGAAGTGTCAAAGTTCATACAAAATAGGACATTTTTAGAGGTTTTACTTGGTTAGTTTTACACAAATTTAGAAATTGGTTTCTTTAGAAACCTAGATAATATCTACAAGATACTGTGTTTCCAAAATATCTAATGAAAAATGTGTAATAACGTCATAATCAGCTATGAGCGGTTGTATGAAAAACAGTGAAAATTTGAGTCATGATGCACCACCTTAAGTCATACTCGTATGACTCAAGTCTGCGGTCCCTTGAAGCTGTGAAAAAATCAAACTTCTAAGCTAACGGAAAAAAAGGTCGTTTATGACGTAATAAACGTACATTTTGGCATTCTCAAGGAAATCAAAATTATTAGGGCACTTCCCGTTGACCTAGAATTCAGAAAGGCATGAAGCAAGGTCTTATAGCACAAGTATAGGAAAAATCTGAAAACTATCTTGTAAATGAAAAACCTCCATGACTCAAAAGATCCTAGGTCCTTTAAGCTTGAAGTTATTTAGGTTTCACTTTATTAATTCATGAATCCCCAAGCGACCACCGGTGGCCGCGCATCTATTGTCTTACTATTGTGTCTCTAATTGACGGTATCTGAAGGGTTAAATTCGCTGACTGCTTCTGGGGGTGCGACTACTTTTACTTTGTAGGTAGGTATAGGTATCGGCACGAATCTTGAGCGCTCGGCGTCAGAGTTGGGATCGCTTTGCGCATTCCAAACATTGGCAAGCCTTGTCGTCGTTGCTAGATACATGCAGCAAGCGCAGGGAACGAATCATGAGTGACGTCTATGGCACAATGGCGCGGCGAGCCAATCACTGACACTCCCCGCCCCCGTGTCTCACTTCATACCACTAAATAGGCCTGATATTTGACTTCTGCGCAAGTGAAGGTCAGCGCTCAAGATTCGTTCCGGTACCTATAGGTTTGGTCTGCTTGGTAACAGTTTAATTAGGTATTTTAATAAGACATGATTAACGTTTTTAGTCTGAGTAATAAACGCACTTGAAATACAAGCAATTTCGTTATCTCAACAGTCGTCACTACAAGGAAATAATATTATGACAAACTTATAAAAATTCCTACGTGAAATGCCTAATCAGTATAATCGATAAGTAAGTTCCTACTTGTAATTTATCTATACAACATAAGTTTTAGTATATGCGAAACCCAAAACACGTGCCTAGTATTCTTATGTAAAGAATCTATGTACATTTCATAACTGTATCATAAAAAATCACAAAATTATAAGCTTGTTATGTTATCCGGTTTTCCCCACAAATATATGGTCACTGGGTCATCCAAGCAACTGAGGGGTTGTTTTACACTCGCACCGAGCTGTTCCCTGGCACCTAATACCCGCTATGACCTGTTGTAACCTCTGTTGCAACTTGTGACCATTTTTAAATATTTTTGGGAAAAATTTATCGTGGTGCAAAATTTATTAGAATTGATTCAGTTACTGTTTTTTGTTTTCGTCAGTCTAAACTATATGAAGCCAGTGTTTCCTAGCTCCCTGAGAAGAAACACCAAAACAAACTCAAAGGTCAAAGTCTCTTAAGACTATACAGTAAATATGTAATGGTCAAATCACGTGAGAACCATGCAGATTAGTCTGAGATGGTCTTTAGAAGAAGCATCATCATCTTCCTGCCCTGGTCCCGTTTTATTTGGGTTCGGCGCAACACGTTTTTATCTTCCATTCTGTCCTGTCCCTCGTCACGCTATCACTAACTCCTTTTTCTTTCATATCAGTTCTTACACAATCCATCCATCTTTTCTTTAGCCTCCCTCTCCCTCTCCATCCATCTACATGTAGACTCATAACTCTTTTAGCAACATGCGTCTCATCCTTCCTTTTTACATGACCATACCAGTCGTGCAAGCATTTGTAACGCTCAACTCAGGAATACTAAGGAGCTCAACGACTTGACGAACAATACCAAGGAATAAGAAGCTTTATAATTTCGTTGTTGATGAAGATAAATTGAATTGAAAATATATTATATATTTTTATGCAAATAAAAAAATGGCACGCATGTATTAATATATATGACGTAAGGGCTATTATTGAGGTGCACTTAAAGGCTTATATGTCAGTTTTTATCATTTGATATTGCTATTTAATGAAGATTGGGAAGCAGTGAATTACCTAATGGTTATATTGGGAAACATATCATTACGTAGATTATAATTATTATCAGTCATGTAGACGCTATTGATACCGATGAGTCAATAATATTCAAGATCTGTGTGACTTTGCAATTTTTATAAAAGCGAAAGCGAGTGTTTCTGTGGTTATTACTTTTTCACACTCAGGTTTTGATGAAACTTTGTACACGGGTTTATGAAGCAGCACATAGGATATTTTTTATACCGGCAGTATGTTCCTGTAATTTGTACGCTAAGATTTTATATAGGTGACCTACGGATTAACGAGGTGGTAAAATTAATCGTCATGAGGCATTACTGTACGTGTACAGTCTAACGCATAAATATATGCGAAGAATAATATGATTGCTTTTGCGTAGGATATGGCGGTTTGACAGTTTTTGTACAGATGTCGAACTGCCACATTTATTTAGATAACAGATAATTGTTTACATGAAAGTCAGCCGTTACCGTAAATTTTATTAGCAAAAAATCTTGGAGAAACTGACCAGAAATTCGACCTGTGTAATATCAAATACCTGTGTAGATTTTTTTTTTCTCGACGGGGAAAATCATCTTTGACGAAACCCGCTCTTGGGTGGAGCGGGAGACAGTGTCAGACTCTTACTGACTAAAAACCCCGCGCCGTTCCTTCTAGCCTTCATACCGAGGCACGAGCTCCCTTTCGGACAACCCTGTCCCCAGTAGGCTTCGACCCAGCTGGGCCCCTCCTGCTGCTGACAACTCCTTGAGGCGCGCGGGAACAGTGCGCGCCGTCGACGTCTTAGACTCGGTCCATTACCGGACCATCCGACAGCGAGCTACCCATAGCTCGCCGTCCGCGAGCCTGCGTCTACATACCTGTGTAGATCAAAAGCGAACGGAAATACTTTCTATAAAGAAATTCCTACCGTGCTTGGTTTTAACTTCTTTTTAGGACTATTTATTTATTTTAGGTATTCTTTATTTACCACCACATAAACCAAAAAAAAGAACAAATATTATTAAAAATCAGTGTACAATGGGGGGTCTTATCGCTCAGAGCCATTTCATACAGACCACTTTTAGAAGGGCTGACAAAAAGGAGATAGATTATTTGATATTTCTTGGGCCTTAACACTCAAGATCAGCAACATGAACTGTTGGATTGTTATTGGCAGTAGTCTGAAAACCCTACCTTTAGCCCTTTTCCCTAGTTAGTTTTTTATGCGGAAATATTTTCACGATGAAAAAGGTCCATATAGATACTCGTATCGTATACGCCTGTCAGATTATAGTTTTTTTGTAATCCGAATAGAATACCTTCAAAATAACAAAAAAATCAATCGCGTCCGAGTATTTCGTGGTTACGATTTTTTTACATTTTTGAAAATTCTTACACGCTTTTCTCGCCATTATAATGGAAACTTGTCATAGACTTTTTCGTTTTAGACCCCTTTTTTTTTCGGTGGGAAAAATCATCTAATGACAAAACCCGCTCTTGGGTGGAGCGGGAGATAGTGTCAGACTCTTACTGACACTATCTAAAAACCCACCCCGTTCCTTCTAGCCTTCATACCGGGGCTCGAGCTTTCTTTCGGATAACCCTGGCCCCAGTAGGCTTCGACCCAGCTGGGACCCTCCTGTTGCTGACAACTCCTTGAAGCGCCCGGAAACAGTGCCCGCCGTCGACGTCTTGGGCTCGGTCCGGACAGTTACCGGACGATCGGACAGCGAGCTACCCATGGCTCGCCGTCCGCGAGCCCTTCGTTTTAGACCCTAAATTGCACATCCCCATGGCGCTTTAGTAACTGCAAATATAACATCCGTTCCTTCATAACAAGATCATTCTGAAATACTGACCTCCAACATCGAGTAGGCCCGCGCATAACATAGTGGTGGTGACAGGGTACGGGTCACCGGTCATCGTCTGCAGAATGAGGTAGCGATTTCGACAGACGTCGTTGTTGATCTTGCGCACCGTCACCTCGTTCAGCACCGTCGATGGTACTGTGTTCCCCACCTGTCAAAGGAGAAAGGTTTTTTTTTCAAAGCTATTATTGCATTGTATACATGGAGACACCGCAGCCACCAACAGATAAAAGAAGTTAGAATGGCATTGTGGGGCGCTATTCTATTCTATTTAATGCTCATAGTTCAGCTCATAGTACAAGCAGGCGTACACCAAGCGTATACTGACAATACGCGTCTATGAAGCTACGCGGCCTTGGATAGTAGATAAAACATGAAACATGACTGGCCTGTTGGTCTAGTGGTTAGTGACCCTGACTGCTATGCCAGAGGTCGTGGGTTCGATTCCCACCCAGGACAAATGTTTATGTGATGAGCATGATCATTTGTTCTGTGTCTGGGTGTAATTTATCTATAATATGTATGTTTTTAGAAATATATAAGTATGTTTATCAGTTGTCTAGTACCCATAACACAAACTCTGCTTAGCTTGGGACTAAACGGCGTTGTGTAATAGTTGTGGAATATTAAGTCATGAATCCCCAAGCGACCACCGGTGGCCGCGCATCTATTGTCTTACTATTGTGTTTCTAATTGACGGTATCTGAAGGTTTAAAAAAAAAATCTACAACTATCACACAATGCCGTCTAGTCCCTAGTACTAGACAACTGATAAACATACTTGTATATTTCTAAATATATACATATAATAGATAAATTACACCCAAACACAGAACAAATGAGCATGCTCATCACACAAACATTTGTCCTGGGTAGAAATCGGACCTTCGGCACAGCAGTCAGGGCCACTAACTACTAGACCAAGAGACCAGTCAAAATGACAAACATGGACACAGCGCAGTCACCAAAGAACAGATGAAAGAATTAGTTGTGTACATTTACAAATGGAGTAGCTTTGTTACACCGAGGCGTTGTTATGGTGCTCAGTGCTGCAGGGACAGATTTCCACGTGTATCAAACGACGTTTTTCAATATACTTGCGAAAAAATGGGGGTTTGAGCGCGACTTGTGGGAGTCGATTAGCGCTCATTCTAATATGATAAATTTAATAAAATTGTAGCAAGGTTGAGCAGGCGCACTTTTCTGCACTAGTACGAAAACCAGCAAATTGTGTGCTTAAAAGCGGTAGCGGTAGGAGCAGGTTTTCGATTAAGTGTGATGAAAAACATGCTTGTTCCAATCGCAAGGGACAAGAGCTCGAAGAAATGAAGTCAAGGGTTACTTACATCAGTTAAGCCCCACCCAACAGCAGTAACGGGTGCGTCATCAGGTACCACCTCACCCTGTAGAGGAATGAAGCCCAGGCGAGCCGCGGTGGTGGTCACGTCCACCGGGTTAGTCAGCGTGACCACCGCTATGTCGTGGTCGCGGATCGGATTGTTGTACTGTTCGTGGACTCTGATGCCTGAGACCAGGTGTAGAGAACCCCCTACGGATAAATACATTTTATTTAGTCCGTATTTTAGATTACTTATAAAAAAATATTGGACACGTATTTTTTCTTTTTTCGATTAAACAAAAAATAACAAAGATATAGCCCATTAAAGTTACGTGTGAAGTCACCCCGTGCGAAAAAATGCAGCACGGCGTGACGTTACACGTAACTGTAAGGCCGGACGCACAAATTCGGTTTCCGGATTAGGTTTTCGGATCAGGAATTCAGATTCGGGATTCCGTGAGAGACGCACGGAGAAAATTTCGAAACGAATGTCAGGTTTTTTCCGTTCGGAAAAAGTAAGAACGTGTGATAAGAGCATTTAGGTTTCCGAATCTGAATTTCTGATCGGGAAACCTAATCCGAAAACCGAATGTGTGCGTCCGCCCTAATGGTCATAGAACAACAGTTGTTGTTTATGATGTTAGTAATACAGTCCTGCAAGGTTGTTAGTGTTTTACAAAAAACCCTATAGGTACATAATAATCTCGATTTCTTCAGACGCGAACACAATACGTCATGTTATAATATTACCTACATCAGTAGATTTAGAAAGAAACTAAAAAAATATATTTCACGTGGTACTCACCTGAATTCAAAATAGTAGTGCCCGCACGTATGGTATAGCGGCTCGGGCTCATTACGACGTTATTCCTGTAAAAATTGATTTGTCAAAACAATGGCGTCGACTTTAGTGGGCATTTTATCGCTAGATGGCGCTGAAACCAACATTTTTAGGTCATTTTGCTTGTGAATTGTAATTGGATCATTATAATAACGGACATTCCACTTCAAGCGGTCCTAATCTCTAACAGAACAGCTTTGAACGCAGCGCTAACCGCAGCGACGACTTGAGAGTACACACAGTACATCGGAATTACAATCCAATGTCCATGTGTCCATTGGATTGTTAATCCTATGTACTTATTCAATTGTCGTTGCTGCGGCCAGCGCTGCGCTTAAGGCTGTTTCTTAGTGTCCCCGCACACGAGCCACAAAAAAGCTAGAATCGGCCACAAAATAAAAGCTGAAGAGTGCGACAGGTTGTGGCCATGCGTGCAGTATCATAATGGACTCTGACGAAGAAGGATTAAATGCGCGAATGTCATGGCATTTTGGCCACCACAAAAAAAAAGCTAGAAGCGGCTTCAAGCTTTTTTTTGTGGCAGCATCGTCGCATACGAGCCAAAGTCAAAAAGAAGCTTGAAGTGGTTTTTTTGGCTATATTTTATGTACTTACACGGGTGAAGCCGTGAGAAAAAGCTAGTTTAGTATAAAATATTGCTTGACTAGCGACCCGCACCGGCTTCGCTTGGGTAACAGTATTTATCCACAATTTAATGGATGTTATTATACATATAAACCTTCCTCTTGAATCACTCTATCTATTTAAGAAAACCGCATCAAAATCCGTTGCGTAGTTTTAAAGATTTAAGCGTACATTGGGATATAGGGACAGAAAAAGCGTCTTTGTTTTATACTGTTATGTAGTGAAGGTTACAAAGATAGGATGAGTTTTGAACTTTCATGTCAGTAAAGTGAGAAATAAATAAGTAAAGTGTTACTTACTCATTAACGAAGCAGTGAGCTGCTGAAAGGACATGAGTAGTCGTCACCAGAGAGCCCCCGCAAAAGAACTGTGATGTGTAAAGTACCTGCACACACAGGCTCAAGTAAATACCACGGTGGTTAATAGTGTAAAGGCTAGTTTCCTACTTTCACGCTGGGCGAAGCTAATATTCTATTCATCATCATTTAATAATATAAAATAAGGGAGCCGTGGTGGCCGAGTGGTAATGGTAAATACTTACGAGTTGTAAGTCGCGGGTTCGAACCCAGCCAGGCGCATTACCTTGTGTAATTTATTTCATCACCACTGCTCTCAAAACGGTGAAGGAAAACATCGTGAGGAAACCGGCATGTCTTAGAAATAAAAATTCGAAGATATGTGTAACGTCAACCCGCCCTGGGCCCACGTGGTGGATTACGGCCCATTCCCTCTCCTAGAGAGGAGGCCTGAGTTCCAGCAGTGATGATGATGATCATTTAATATTCAGAAGGTACAATAATAAAAACTATTGTCTTTATAACTGTATCTTCTGAATATAAATTGAAAGAGACTGGACCCCACAACACAGGGAATCCTAGAGTGGGGTTCAGGGCTTCATCTACGTTTGTAAACTGAATGAGACAATAAATCATTTCTATTTTCTTTTATTTAATTTCAGCCGAAAGACGTCCGTTGCTCCCCCAAGTGTCGCAACAATTTTATTCACAATAGTGTGTTATAGTGCCCTATTCATCATCAACATTCTTATTAATGTTCCCACTGCTGGGACTCAGGCCTCCTCTCTAGGAGAGAGAATGGGCCGTAATGTGAATTACGGCCACGCGGGCCCAGTTGGTGAATGTCACATGTCTTCGAGTTCTTAGTACTAGGACATGCCGGTTTCCTCACGATGTTTTCCTTCACCGTTTTGAGAGCAGTGGTGATGAAATAAATTACACAAAGTAATGCGTCTGGGTTACAATTACACTCGTAAGTCGGGGCCACTACCATTCGGCTACCACTGCTCTCACCAGTGCCCTATTGAGATCGAATTGTATCAAGCCCAGCGTAGGCCTAATCCGCAACTATCCGTTGAAGTAATGATGACGGATAGAGCTGATCTGTCTTTTCTTCAAGTGGTGTTTTACCTGCACGGTGTATGGGTACCGCTGTATGCTGGTGGTGGACCCGCCGATGATGCGGTTCTCTGACGTCACCGGCAGGTCAGCCGTCTGTAGGTGGAACTGTTCCGCATTGCCTGGAAATAACACCAGCTTGTAAATTCCTAATTTAACATTTTTCTTAAAATAATAACGATGGCATAAGTATGGGAATAGACTACATAACATCCAATAATGCAATGCACTCAGGGTACTGTTGGGGCTACGGTGGCGTTGCAGTGCGACAGGGATGTTTGCTGAGGCGCATCTCTACCTGATTATGGCTTTGCCGCCTTAATCAGGTAGAGATGCGCCTCCCCCACACGCGTTCGTGGCAGGCAGCACCAACATTTGAGTGTTTTTGCAGATAGGTAGGAGTCCTACATGCTGCAAAGATGGGGGCAGTTTTTTTTTTGTGATGGGGATAATCATCCAATGACAACCCCCGCTCTTGGGCAGAGCGGGAGATAGTGTCAGACTCTTACTGACTAAAAACCCACCCCGTAGGAAGTCTTCCAATGCTTCGTCTTCCAGTACGCTTTCGCCATTCCAGAACCTTTCGGCCCCAATTGTCATCTGTTCTGCGAGCAATGTGCCTTGCCCATTGCAGCTTAAGTTTGGTAATTATTTGTGCGATGTCGGCTACTTTAGTTCTCCTGCGGATATCTTCATTTTTGATTCGATCACGCAAGGAAACCCTGCTCACTAAATAAGCTTCTCCAAAGTTACTAACAACATATGAACCTCGTATGTATCGTAATATTCAAACCATGTTATGTACGGATATCAAGACTTTGGTTTGTGAGGTGAAAATCGTTGGTTTTGTAGTTCTTGCAGTAAGCAAGAAATACAAAAAATATCTTAAAATGACTCTCCTGTAAAATTTGCCAAAACTGCAATTGTGCCCTTGTACTACCAAAGGTGCGAAATGATGGCCGAACTATAAATTTAAATTATGCTAACGTTCTTTGTTTCTTTTTTTTTGTTTCTTTGGGTCGAATGTTACCTAAGTCGCAATAATGTATTTATTTCTCAAACGTGAATCATAGATATCTTGAGACTTCATACTTAGTTATAAGAATCTTCTATGATTCATAATGCAAATGTTGAGATTCAATATTGGATAGATTTACAAAAACTCCAATTACTGTTATCTATGTAGGTATATTATATTATTCTGCATAAAAACAAACTTATCTTATCTAGACAAATTAAGAACTTTTCATTTAGGGCAATCAGTTATCTGGGGATTGTATATTTCCGGCTGTTTTTCCATTTATTTTAGTATTTCAATTAATTAGATGAAGTAAATCGATTTGTTTTTAAGTTTTATGACACAAGTAATTAAGGTGGTGCATCATGACTCACATTTTCACTGTTTTTCATACAACCGCTCATAACTGATTATGACGTTATTACACATTTTTCATTAGATATTTTGGAAACACAGTATCTTGTGGATATTATCTAGGTTTCTAAAGAAACCAATTTCTAAATTTGTGTAAAACTAATCCAGTAAAAACCTCTGAAAATGTCCTATTTTGTATGAACTTTGATACTTCATAATTTGCCTAAATATTAAAAAGTCAAAAAAGTAATCCTCTAGAGACCTTGCAAATTTTATTAAGATTCTAAATGACGACAACTTTTTTCAAAAACTTTGAAGGGTTTAAAAAAAACAGCTATTTCCTGGAGCAAGTTTTATGAAATTTTCGAGTAAATCTCGGAATTACCGAATACTAACAGAGTTTCCAGGCGTTATCTCTCTTTTTTTGCGTTGCCTTTTCGTCAAACATCGCGTTAGATTGCATTACATGAAGTAACAAGCTTTTAAACCATTTTCGATGTTTACGATAAGCGAGTGGAGAAGGACCCTCTTAATAATTAAATATGAATCTTTACTATAATATTATAAATATTATAAGATAAAGAGTTTGTCTGTTTGAAAGCGCTATTCTCAGGAACTACTAGATCAAATTGGAAAATATAGTGTTGGACAGTCCATTTATCGATAAGGGAACCGCATGGGGCAAGCTAGGATAATATTAGGTTTATAATTATGTAAATAAAACTCTAGTTTGGTATTTGAAACTCTAAAAATAAAACACTTAATAATTTTAGTTGGTTCTATTCACCACATTCTTTCAAGATCGTTTTTCGGGTGACTAGGTAAACACTTTTTACACCAAGGTAAACACTATTTATTTGACTATTATGTACTACTCCTATCACTCACTCACTCACTCCCTTTATCACTTTTTATTTTTACTGTATATTTTTTAACATTTTCTTTGTTCTTGTTTCTAACAACTTTTATGAACTATTTTGTCTGAATTAATTGATTTATTTTTATTCAATTTAACTTATATCTACACCATCTATTAAATAAAAAAAACCACTTACAGGTAGCAACTGCGATAAATAGTAGTGCAACAGCCCACATATCTGTCTGTTTGTTCTACACAGTATGACTGGTGTATGCCCTATATGTCGATACATACCTTATCAATATTGATAAAACATATTTTATCGAAACGTTCCTACGTGAAATCTTAGGACACTGATAGACGATCGACACTTGCTGACGGAAAATATTGTCATTTAGACAATAATTTAGGCCCACAAGCAACTTGTTGTGTTTGCCGCCTTTTATTTATACTTTTAATTTCATGTGGGAAACGTTGCGCATACAAAAGTAGCCAGTCTCATCTCTTATAAAACGTTTACTGAACTTTGATCTTAATTTTTTTTAAACCTAGTTTAAATCATTTGTCATTTACTCACCTGAAACTGGGACGAAAGGCAAAGAAAGAACATAGGAGGTAAGGGTAACAGTGGGTTTAAGTCCGTAAAAGTCTGAAGAGTCCCTCCCGTTCCCCCCTAGAGCGGAAAAGTCAATGGACGATATCCCACTTAAAAAAAAAATCACCTGATACTATCCCCCGATTTCTGATTTAAGCGTTTGGAGTTGAGTATTTCTGCAATTCTACTTTAGCCTGAAAATCTGTCAAAATTTGTCTTTAAAGTAGAGATCACACTAGCGGTTTGCGAGCGGTTGCGGGGCGGAAGCGGGTACGCATTAAATACGTTACGGGCGCGTAACGAAATTCGGTAACAAGATACGGGTCTCCGGCATCTTCGAAGTAGCAAAACCAACAGCAGTGTCTCCTCGTCGGAATCCATTTTCGTACTGTATTGAACGTCGTTAACTTGCTACGAGTTGAAAACGTTGCGAATTTCCACGCATCCGCGACGTCTTCGCTGTGCAGCCGCGGCGTGTTCGCGATGCATTCGCTGCGAGCCCGTCCCTCAACCGCTCGCAAACTGCTTGTGTGATATCGTCCTAAATCAAAAGTACTCAATTCAGAAACCTACTAAATCAACCGCTGACAAAAGTTAAATAGGGACATGTACATAATCCGAAGTATTGCCACCGTCGCTGATCGTCACTGGAATAAACGCGTCGTAGGTACGTCTGCAAGCGCCTTTTGTCATTTGGCACTTCGTTGATGATTTTGTTTCATATGTATCTACAATATATTTATTAGAATCACTCAAAGACTTCCTTCACCTATTTAATTAGGTATTGTCTGAAATTGTGACGGTATCGTAGGGAAGTCACTTCAGGCAGCATGTAGCCGCCAATGTAGCGTCAGCAGCCATGGTCTATGCCCGTGAGTTTGCATCGGAATTGCACAATTTAAAGCTAGAATTACACTGCGCACAAATCAGGCGTGTTACACGTGTGCGTCGGTCTAATGTAGTTCTAGCTTCATTCTGCCAAGCACGTTCCATTATTAGGCCACCAGACGTACGAGTGTTGCGACACCGGTATATGGTGGACCTCCCTTTCGTACGCACAAAACATTTTGGGAACACATTCTTTGTGCGTAGTTGTAGGAGTGAAATTCCCTGGCAGTGTCTATGTTTTCTGATAGCTACAACCTGAGGCTAGTGAATAGGTTATTTCTAGGTAAGCAAAAAACATTTGCTAGCACTTGCTTCCTTGCTTTTCTTGCACTTGTTGACATAATCAACACTTTTCCCGCTCGTGCAACGGGAATCTTGTCACTACAGAACTCGGCTCCATGATACCCTCACCTGTAGATCGAGTGTATTCCGCCTCGATCGCAATGACCAATGTTCTCTACTTATATAAAAAAATAGGTACTATTAATACTGAAATAGATAGGTACATGTATGTATTTCACTTTTTATACCTACGCTCGGTGGACGCACACTAATGAGCGTTTGAGCCGGAACTGATCGACGTGCGGGCCGAGGCGCTCCGAGATATCGTGTCCGTGAGCGGTGTATATGTGTGCGTTGCTCGAGCGCGCTTTGTATGTAGATTGACTTCTGTACCCATATATTTTGTGCTGAAAGGCTGTGGAATGGCACGACCGCCTACCGGAAGACGTAACGTTGGCAGGCCTTCTGAAAGGTGGACCGATGACATGGTAAGGGTTGCGGGAATGTGATGGATGCGAGACGCACAGGATCGTTCATTGTGGCGACACTTGGGGGAGGCCTATATGAATAAAAACATGGAATGCGTTAGAAGGCTTATCTCCGCCATCTCTATTTATTTGTAGGTAGATCAAGATATGGGATATTCACCAATTACTATTTGTGCAATTTTATTGACTGTTATCTTAAGTGGTATCTCTCCATGTTGATAGCGGCCAGTAAATGGAACTTCGATATGACTCATAAGCGACTATGTATGGGTCGGTATGTGAACTCCATCTATGGTGCTGAGGCACGAGGTGAGCAAGATCTTTGAAAGAATGATTGCAGACCACCTCGTTGCTCGTTGACGATGAGGGAGGCGGTGTCCCGGGATAGGGCCGTCTTGGCGGTGTCCCGGGATAGGGCCGCCTTGCCGGTGTTTTTAGTCATCTCCAACGCCTTAAATACTTTGCCCTGGAGTTGTATTTGCCAAAATTGTTGCGCCCGCGCGTTACGTGTGCGGCGGTCCTCGTAGCGAAAACCAGTTTATTACCTGCGCAGTGTTACTAGTTCAACTTTAATGGTGTGCATGTAGTCGTGTCGACGTAGAACTATACTGTACTATTACGTAGCGATAATATGGGCGGGGGTTTTCGAATAGCACACGGGATACTTTTTATCCCGGGATTATGTTCCCATGGGATAATTATCTACTTTCACTCGGGCGAACCTGCTGGCAGCATCTAGGCAGCTAGGGAGGTAGAAAGAGTCATAATCAGTCTTTTAATGTTCCCACTGCTAGGAATCAAGCCTCCTCTCTAGGAGAGGGCATGGGCCGTAATACCACTCGGCCCAGTGCGCATGTCTTTGAATTTTTGGTTCTAGGACATGCCGGTTTCCTCACGATGTTTTCCTTTACCGTTTTAAGAGCAGTGGTGAAGAAATATATTACACAAAGTAACTGGCCTGGCTGGGTTTAGGTAACCCACGACCATAAAACTCGTAAGTCGGGGCCGTTACCACTCGGCCACCGCTATTCCTCCACACTCTGGCCACCTCAGCAAGAGATGGTGATGAGCACAATAACGGGCGATAGTTAATAAAACAACAAGAAACTTTGTGCCGTAACTTTATTCTTCATAAAAACAACAAACATGTTATTGCGGGCATCACAACGGACCGAGTCGACGCAAGTCCTTACATATACTACATTAGTACAATGTAAACATCACTACTAGAATTTTCTTCCTTGAAAAACAAATAAGACACAACGCGAGCGCAAAACAGAAGTTTTTTTGAATACTAATAAATATTACGTCATGATTTTTACTGAATAATATCTCTAATTAACCTTTTAACCGTCGGATATATCCGACAAACACTCTCGCATTTATTCCGCCAGGGTCGCACATCCACGACCAAATACTCCATCTCGTCAGCTCTTCTGTCACCTACGGGGATTGAAGAGCTAAACGAGATGGAGTACCCAGTCGCAAACACACGACCTTGGCGAATAGGACACGAAAACACTCGTCGGAATAATCCGACGCAACGGATAAAGGGTTAATAATAATTAAAAAAAAACTGTGTTGTGAAAATAACTGTTTCAAAATTAAAACAATAATAAACTTCTGTTTTCCGTCAGCATATTGAAAGATTCAAAAATACAGATCTAAATACAATGGAATATAGTATATGTAATAAATAATATAAAAAATACACAGGGAATGTATTATGTGCAATAAATACAGTATATAAAACATTTTGTTAATAGATGATTTAAAAATATAGATCTCTAGAGAGAAATCGAGCTAGCTAGATAAAGTTGGTCGAGAGTTTTAATGTTTGTGTTAAATCCGACAGTGAAATAGGAATACGTGTATTATCACGATTTGTTAGCTGCCGTCGTTATTAATAAGGGTTCAACTAACATTTTTTTTCTTTCATGATTGATTTCATCGACACCCGCTTCGAACAAGGCAGTATCTCGGAATACAGTCCAATTTTAGTTACCACCATAGGCGTGATGTTTGTTGCTACACGATAGTAATACGATGTATTTCTAGCATTGATGCACAGATTTATTTTTCAGTAAATATTATATTTTTCTTGTAAACAAAATTCTAATACGACACTATCACTTTTTGATTGATTCTGAAAAATGACTGAATTACAACCTTGTTCAGGAATCAGGTTTTTTTTCCTGATTTCAAATATGTTTTTGACTCAATTTCGAAAAATAAAATCAGTTGTGCCCTTTTTAATAACGTCGGTAGTACGGTAGTCAGAGATTTGAGAGTTTTCTAATTCACGATGAATGCGAAAATTCTACTTATTTTTTATTTTAAATATTTACTGGACAATATTTTTAATTATTTACCTATTATTTTGTGTAATGTTTTTAATGGAATTAATGCTAATATTTGATTATATTTAACAGTACTTTTAAATTTTTTTTTCTACGTTTTATATTCAAAATGTATGTTTTGTAAACCTCATCACTGCGGCCAAGAAAATTAAAACAGAAAGAAAATTAAAGCGCTCATAAAGAAATAAGGAATGTTAGTTTAAAAGAATGTTAAAGTCTGCAACAGATAAAATTTTAAGTACAAAACTATAGAAATAACAAAAATATGAAATATAAGAACCGCTTGCAAATTAGGCGATTTTTAAGCAGTGTGGATTAAAATCGAAATATTAAGATGATCCCAAAAATCTCGTAATTGTACAAAAGATTTTTCTAAATATTTGGTATAGAATATGTCTACATAGTATACCTCATCTATTATTATTTGTCATCTGACTACGGACCTTATGGCACGGCGCGTATTGTATAAAAAGTCAAGTTAAAATAAAAATATTTGCGTTGTTCTTAAAAAGCAATCGAATTTGTATCAACAAAATTTTAAACATACTCTTAGTATAATATAATAATAGGTAGACATGATTTACTAATATTAATAAAAAAAAAAATAATGGATGAATATTTTTTTCATATATAATTTGTAAATCTTCCAGTATATTCTTAATTTTTATTTCATTCATAATAAAATATTTTAAATAAAATTTTAACTAAGTTTACTATATTTCTCGAGATGCTAAAACAGTTTAAACTTAACAATACATACACCAATAACATAAGTTATCTTCACATAATTTTAGATTTAAGTAATTTAACTTAGATATAGATTTTCCAAAAGGACTAATATAAGAAATTCGAACATTTTTTTTTAATACATGTAAGTTTTATGGAATTCAGAAGATTTTTAGTACTTTTCGGCAAAATGTTACGTGAAGGTATTTCATTTTAGCGTGAAACAGGGACGAGTCAAAATCTTTCAGTATTTTAGAAATTAATAGTTTTTTGAAACCTTATCAATTGATATTCTTTTAACCGCTTGTGTCGGAATAATCCGACGAGTATTTTCACGTCCTATTCGTCAGGGTCGTGTTTTTGCGACTGGGTACTTCATCTCGTTTAGCTCTTCAATCCCCATAGGTGACAGAAGAGCTCACGAGATGGAGTATTTGGTCGTGCGACCCTGGCGGAATAAACGCGAGAGTGTTTGTCGGGTATATCCGACATAGGCGGCTTAAAGGATATTCATAGTTTTTTTTTTTTTACAAACCACTGTTTCGTGCAGTTTTCTATACTGAGATTTTATTTTATTTAGATTATTAGAAAACCGCATCACTTGTCATTTATATCAAACAACCTTCGTTTTCACGTCAGATTATATATTTAATAATATATTACAATATAATTGCGAGAGACTTAATACTGATGCACGTTTATTTTGGCATATTGATTGAGCATTTATTTTCTAGTATTTTATATTATTATCGCTGCAAATTTTGTTTTTAAACGAAATTAACTATATTTCTCATCAAAATTAGTACACAAATCTACTTTTCGAAAAAAAAAAAAGAAAATGGCAGTGAAGTATTTACCTATTTCTTTTAGAACAGAATAAAAAAAAATTACCATTTCTGAAAGTAAAATATATAAGCTCAGTATTAAGCCTCACTTTCTAGACAAAATCTAGACTATCGAAGACTTAAACCTAGGTATAATGTAACAAACGCTATCACCTTCAAACTAACAAAAGACAAACGATACATTCTCACCCACACATCGACACTAAATAGATTAGACATATCTTTATTCAGATCTTTTTCAAGATTCTTTTACATGAAGTCTTTGGAGCAAATTATTATGATATTATGAAATTAATTAACAACCTTATATCCGTACTCGTCGGAGTATTCCGACGAGTATTTTCGTGTCCTATTCGCCAGGGTCGTGTCTTTGCGACTGGGTACTCCCATCTCGTTTAGCTCTTCAATCCCCAAGTTGACAGAAGAGCTGACGAGATGGAGTATTTGGTCGTGGATGTGGGACCCTGGCGGAATAAAGGCGAGAGTGTTTGTCAGATATATCCCACACTTCCGTCGGTTAAACAATAAAATAGCAGTGCACTTTAGTTTGATTGTATTTAGCCACCGTTGCCTATGAATCAATATACCCATATCATGTTAACGGCTTGCCATTTGAACCAAAGTATATTTTCCTATTTTCCTCTAAAGACTTCATATATTCTTTACAAATAAAATTTGATAACTAACTACTGTATAGGTAACTTGTTTGAGCTATATTGCATGTTCAAACTTCTAAATTGGGGGGAGAAATAAAATATTAAAACTTAAAAAGTACAGATATAGAATAGAGTATAGATAGAATTATTGATTCTCGCTACTTCAATTACTTTCAGTAATTCAGATTGAGAATAGAAAATTATAATTATTATATAAACAGCATTTATACTCCATGAATAGAAAATTGATTGCACAGAGATAAAAAAACGTTGATAGTTTTAGAAATATCCAACGCTTAAATAAATAACATTGGTAGAATATATATATCTAGATATAATAACAGTAAAAACATAATGAATTATAGACACATGGAAAAGGCAACTCTTTCTATTGCTCAACAACGACGTTTTTCAACAAAAAAAGGCTTGAAAATAATCTCCCCCTTTAAAATCTAGTCTAGTCTATCTACGAACAAAACTATATTTGTTCAAATTATTTTTTTTGAAATATAATAATTTTGTATATTGAAGACAAATCTCGATTTCATTGAGAATAAGGCGTCGTCCGTATAAAGTCATGGTGGCAAAATTTGATTAAAAAAAACACTTTTACAAGATGAAGTAGATTGAGCTAGTGAAATATTATTGATATCATCTCGGTGAATTTTCTCAAGTGTTAGTTCGAACTAGTGTAAAACTTTTTACATATCGTCATAAGGTTGATTCGATAACCTTTATATAATTTTTCTGACCATTACTTTATATCATGAACTCAGAAAGGATAGGTCGACGTCGATTTAATATTATTTAGGGTCAATATTATAATATTAAAAATCTACATAACAGTATTAATTTACCCGACGTTACACTGATTACACTATTGCATTTACTATGCATTTTAAATCATTGTAGTTTCATTGATTTTTCGTTTTAATTTCAAGTTTTTCATCGAATAGCGCAAATTCCCATTTTTTTTAAATATTTTAACCGTGTAGGTCGGATATATCCGACAAACACTTTCGCATTTATTCCGCCAGGGTCGCACATTCCCGACCAAATGGTTTATTTCGTCAGCTCTTCTGTCACCTATGGGGACTAAAGAGCTAAACGAGATGAAGTGCTCAGTCGGAAACACACGACCCTGGCGAATAAAACGCGAAAACACTCGTCAGGTAAATCCGGCACGGAGGATTTTTTTGATTGTTTTCGTAACAGTGCAACCGGGCGTCGAATCCGCTAGCCTACTAGACCTACTCAAATATCATAACAAGATATGTTTTATCTACTTCTATACATTCTAGTCACACTTTTAGCATTCAGCCTGTACCATACATAAACAAATAACACTTCGCTTAGAAGAAAAAAACCAGGCTTTTCTTACGCTTTGTTAAAGCATAAGAAAAGCCCTGGCTTTTTTTGAACCGTTTAATTTTGAACGAGATATGTTTAAACTGTCAAAATTGTACCTGATTGGTTGACAATCAGCCCTAAATCTAGAGTTATTGAGCGATTTTGAACGCGTTCAGAATGTTAATTTTGGTTCCGGGTGAAAGTGTTATTTATTTAGTTAAGTCTGTACTTTTTATAATATGTAAACTAAATTACGTATTTGCATTGAAATAGGCTTTGAGTGCAGGAATATGCGTTTGTTGAGCTATCGAGATACATCAAAATAAAGATTGATTTTTTATTCTGTTATTTTTGTATTCTGTTCTGTTACTCATTTTTGGACTTAGGGTCGCAAAATAAAAATCAAGCATTTCGAGAATATTTTTAAAACAAAGTCATGTTGAGTCAGGATAATATATTTATATTGTATCACAGAGTTGAAATACGACAGCTCTAAAACAAATCACATATTAGTGCACTTAAAATTCAACATACTAATTTACTTCGATAAAATCGACGTCAGTGTGTGTCAGAGGAAATCTTATGTTTTAATATTAATTTGTTATACTCAATAACTTTTTTATATTTGATATATATTGTGTTTATGATATATATATATATATATATATATATATATATATATATTGTGCGGTACTGAGGTGTACATGTCTTAGGTTTAAACACAGTTGTTTTGGTTATTATTTAACCATTTAGTCATATAAAAATATATTAACTATTTCATCATGTATTTATGTATGACGCAATTTTAAAACTGAGTTTTTTATATGTAAATATTTCGATAATTTGATGTAAAAAATAAAATTTCTGGCTAACATTGATAAACTTTGAATGAAACAATATTTTTGAAGTATTTACTTACCTACAAATTTTATAAGAGCTTACCAAACTGTGCCTGATTTTTCAATACCTAAATAAATATAGCGGTCTGACACATTTTCTTTACTAAAACTGTCAAACCGCTATTTTTATTCCCGGGTTGGGTATTGAAAAATTATCCCTACGCACGTATCTTTAAGGTAGATTTTTGGCTGAGTTTGATATATGATTTGAAGTAACTAAAAATAAACTATAAATTAAAACAGGCCGGTCAATAATTATCCTAAAACAACTATTAAGTGTAATCACAATCTGATCGGCCTGGTTACAGGTAGATCTATCTGTCACGTACATACATAAACACATGATTACTTGCGGACTGCGTGACGTGACGGCATGTTGCTCACGGTGGCAAGTTCATTTGCAAATTCTGCAAGTACGCCGAGGTTGAGTTTAATAAGCCGATGCGTTGTTTTTGCTTCCGTTGTTCTGTCATCTGGGGACAAAAACATCTCTTTAGTTATTGAAATTAATGGGTTGACCACACGGGTGCAAACTACTGCTCCAACCAAGGTGACCTTGGTTTGTGTTGCGGCTACATGGATGTAATCCGCGCGCCAACACGTTCGGTAGTTGGGTAAATGCGTCTACCAACCAAGGGCGATGAAGGTCATGGAATACAACTGCTGTCTGCACGGATTGCAACTAGCAAGGTCACCTTGGTTGGGACGTTGGATTAAAACCATGTGGTCACTCCTTTAGTTATCATCTTCCACCTTTTATCCAATTTTAATTGAACACTTTTGACTTGTCATGAAGTCGGTCAGTCAGAAAATAGTAGCACACTTCAATGCCTACTTACAGAATCAAAGGATTTATCTACATTTTTTTTTTGTTTGTAGGAGGTGGTACTGGAGCAGGTCGGTGAGGGTGTGCACGGCGAGCTGCGCCCTGTCTAGTTGCGCCTGTAGAGTGCGCATCTCCAGCTCATGACTCACCTGGTCCCTGAGCTCGGTGAGCAGGTCGGTGAGGGTGTGCACGGCGAGCTGCGCCCTGTCTAGTTGCGCCTGTAGAGTGCGCATCTCCAGCTCATGACTCACCTGGTCCCTGAGCTCGGTGAGCAGGTCGGTGAGGGTGTGCACGGCGAGCTGCGCCCTGTCTAGTTGCGCCTGTAGAGTGCGCATCTCCAGCTCATGACTCACCTGGTCCCTGAGCTCGGTGAGCAGGTCGGTGAGGGTGTGCACGGCGAGCTGCGCCCTGTCTAGTTGCGCCTGTAGAGTGCGCATCTCCAGCTCATGACTCACCTGGTCCCTGAGCTCGGTGAGCAGGTCGGTGAGGGTGTGCACGGCGAGCTGCGCCCTGTCTAGTTGCGCCTGTAGAGTGCGCATCTCCAGCTCATGACTCACCTGGTCCCTGAGCTCGGTGAGCAGGTCGGTGAGGGTGTGCACGGCGAGCTGCGCCCTGTCTAGTTGCGCCTGTAGAGTGCGCATCTCCAGCTCATGACTCACCTGGTCCCTGAGCTCGGTGAGCAGGTCGGTGAGGGTGTGCACGGCGAGCTGCGCCCTGTCTAGTTGCGCCTGTAGAGTGCGCATCTCCAGCTCATGACTCACCTGGTCCCTGAGCTCGGTGAGCAGGTCGGTGAGGGTGTGCACGGCGAGCTGCGCCCTGTCTAGTTGCGCCTGTAGAGTGCGCATCTCCAGCTCATGACTCACCTGGTCCCTGAGCTCGGTGAGCAGGTCGGTGAGGGTGTGCACGGCGAGCTGCGCCCTGTCTAGTTGCGCCTGTAGAGTGCGCATCTCCAGCTCATGACTCACCTGGTCCCTGAGCTCGGTGAGCAGGTCGGTGAGGGTGTGCACGGCGAGCTGCGCCCTGTCTAGTTGCGCCTGTAGAGTGCGCATCTCCAGCTCATGACTCACCTGGTCCCTGAGCTCGGTGAGCAGGTCGGTGAGGGTGTGCACGGCGAGCTGCGCCCTGTCTAGTTGCGCCTGTAGAGTGCGCATCTCCAGCTCATGACTCACCTGGTCCCTGAGCTCGGTGAGCAGGTCGGTGAGGGTGTGCACGGCGAGCTGCGCCCTGTCTAGTTGCGCCTGTAGAGTGCGCATCTCCAGCTCATGACTCACCTGGTCCCTGAGCTCGGTGAGCAGGTCGGTGAGGGTGTGCACGGCGAGCTGCGCCCTGTCTAGTTGCGCCTGTAGAGTGCGCATCTCCAGCTCATGACTCACCTGGTCCCTGAGCTCGGTGAGCAGGTCGGTGAGGGTGTGCACGGCGAGCTGCGGGCTGTGTAGTAGCGCCTGTAGAGTGCGCATCTCCAGCTCATGACTCACCTGGTCCCTGAGCTCGGTGAGCAGGTCGGTGAGGGTGTGCACGGCGAGCTGCGCCCTGTCTAGTTGCGCCTGTAGAGTGCGCATCTCCAGCTCATGACTCACCTGGTCCCTGAGCTCGGTGAGCAGGTCGGTGAGGGTGTGCACGGCGAGCTGCGCCCTGTCTAGTTGCGCCTGTAGAGTGCGCATCTCCAGCTCATGACTCTCCTGGTCCCTGAGCTCGGTGAGCAGGTCGGTGAGGGTGTGCACGGCGAGCTGCGCCCTGTCTAGTTGCGCCTGTAGAGTGCGCATCTCCAGCTCATGACTCACCTGGTCCCTGAGCTCGGTGAGCAGGTCGGTGAGGGTGTGCACGGCGAGCTGCGCCCTGTCTAGTTGCGCCTGTAGAGTGCGCATCTCCAGCTCATGACTCACCTGGTCCCTGAGCTCGGTGAGCAGGTCGGTGAGGGTGTGCACGGCGAGCTGCGCCCTGTCTAGTTGCGCCTGTAGAGTGCGCATCTCCAGCTCATGACTCACCTGGTCCCTGAGCTCGGTGAGCAGGTCGGTGAGGGTGTGCACGGCGAGCTGCGCCCTGTCTAGTTGCGCCTGTAGAGTGCGCATCTCCAGCTCATGACTCACCTGGTCCCTGAGCTCGGTGAGCAGGTCGGTGAGGGTGTGCACGGCGAGCTGCGCCCTGTCTAGTTGCGCCTGTAGAGTGCGCATCTCCAGCTCATGACTCACCTGGTCCCTGAGCTCGGTGAGCAGGTCGGTGAGGGTGTGCACGGCGAGCTGCGCCCTGTCTAGTTGCGCCTGTAGAGTGCGCATCTCCAGCTCATGACTCACCTGGTCCCTGAGCTCGGTGAGCAGGTCGGTGAGGGTGTGCACGGCGAGCTGCGCCCTGTCTAGTTGCGCCTGTAGAGTGCGCATCTCCAGCTCATGACTCACCTGGTCCCTGAGCTCGGTGAGCAGGTCGGTGAGGGTGTGCACGGCGAGCTGCGCCCTGTCTAGTTGCGCCTGTAGAGTGCGCATCTCCAGCTCATGACTCACCTGGTCCCTGAGCTCGGTGAGCAGGTCGGTGAGGGTGTGCACGGCGAGCTGCGGGCTGTGTAGTAGCGCCTGTAGAGTGCGCATCTCCAGCTCATGACTCACCTGGTCCCTGAGCTCGGTGAGCAGGTCGGTGAGGGTGTGCACGGCGAGCTGCGCCCTGTCTAGTTGCGCCTGTAGAGTGCGCATCTCCAGCTCATGACTCACCTGGTCCCTGAGCTCGGTGAGCAGGTCGGTGAGGGTGTGCACGGCGAGCTGCGCCCTGTCTAGTTGCGCCTGTAGAGTGCGCATCTCCAGCTCATGACTCTCCTGGTCCCTGAGCTCGGTGAGCAGGTCGGTGAGGGTGTGCACGGCGAGCTGCGCCCTGTCTAGTTGCGCCTGTAGAGTGCGCATCTCCAGCTCATGACTCACCTGGTCCCTGAGCTCGGTGAGCAGGTCGGTGAGGGTGTGCACGGCGAGCTGCGCCCTGTCTAGTTGCGCCTGTAGAGTGCGCATCTCCAGCTCATGACTCACCTGGTCCCTGAGCTCGGTGAGCAGGTCGGTGAGGGTGTGCACGGCGAGCTGCGCCCTGTCTAGTTGCGCCTGTAGAGTGCGCATCTCCAGCTCATGACTCACCTGGTCCCTGAGCTCGGTGAGCAGGTCGGTGAGGGTGTGCACGGCGAGCTGCGCCCTGTCTAGTTGCGCCTGTAGAGTGCGCATCTCCAGCTCATGACTCACCTGGTCCCTGAGCTCGGTGAGCAGGTCGGTGAGGGTGTGCACGGCGAGCTGCGCCCTGTCTAGTTGCGCCTGTAGAGTGCGCATCTCCAGCTCATGACTCACCTGGTCCCTGAGCTCGGTGAGCAGGTCGGTGAGGGTGTGCACGGCGAGCTGCGCCCTGTCTAGTTGCGCCTGTAGAGTGCGCATCTCCAGCTCATGACTCACCTGGTCCCTGAGCTCGGTGAGCAGGTCGGTGAGGGTGTGCACGGCGAGCTGCGCCCTGTCTAGTTGCGCCTGTAGAGTGCGCATCTCCAGCTCATGACTCACCTGGTCCCTGAGCTCGGTGAGCAGGTCGGTGAGGGTGTGCACGGCGAGCTGCGCCCTGTCTAGTTGCGCCTGTAGAGTGCGCATCTCCAGCTCATGACTCACCTGGTCCCTGAGCTCGGTGAGCAGGTCGGTGAGGGTGTGCACGGCGAGCTGCGCCCTGTCTAGTTGCGCCTGTAGAGTGCGCATCTCCAGCTCATGACTCACCTGGTCCCTGAGCTCGGTGAGCAGGTCGGTGAGGGTGTGCACGGCGAGCTGCGCCCTGTCTAGTTGCGCCTGTAGAGTGCGCATCTCCAGCTCATGACTCACCTGGTCCCTGAGCTCGGTGAGCAGGTCGGTGAGGGTGTGCACGGCGAGCTGCGCCCTGTCTAGTTGCGCCTGTAGAGTGCGCATCTCCAGCTCATGACTCACCTGGTCCCTGAGCTCGGTGAGCAGGTCGGTGAGGGTGTGCACGGCGAGCTGCGCCCTGTCTAGTTGCGCCTGTAGAGTGCGCATCTCCAGCTCATGACTCACCTGGTCCCTGAGCTCGGTGAGCAGGTCGGTGAGGGTGTGCACGGCGAGCTGCGCCCTGTCTAGTTGCGCCTGTAGAGTGCGCATCTCCAGCTCATGACTCACCTGGTCCCTGAGCTCGGTGAGCAGGTCGGTGAGGGTGTGCACGGCGAGCTGCGCCCTGTCTAGTTGCGCCTGTAGAGTGCGCATCTCCAGCTCATGACTCACCTGGTCCCTGAGCTCGGTGAGCAGGTCGGTGAGGGTGTGCACGGCGAGCTGCGCCCTGTCTAGTTGCGCCTGTAGAGTGCGCATCTCCAGCTCATGACTCACCTGGTCCCTGAGCTCGGTGAGCAGGTCGGTGAGGGTGTGCACGGCGAGCTGCGCCCTGTCTAGTTGCGCCTGTAGAGTGCGCATCTCCAGCTCATGACTCACCTGGTCCCTGAGCTCGGTGAGCAGGTCGGTGAGGGTGTGCACGGCGAGCTGCGCCCTGTCTAGTTGCGCCTGTAGAGTGCGCATCTCCAGCTCATAACTCACCTGGTCCCTGAGCTCGGTGAGCAGGTCGGTGAGGGTGTGCACGGCGAGCTGCGCCCTGTCTAGTTGCGCCTGTAGAGTGCGCATCTCCAGCTCATGACTCACCTGGTCCCTGAGCTCGGTGAGCAGGTCGGTGAGGGTGTGCACGGCGAGCTGCGCCCTGTCTAGTTGCGCCTGTAGAGTGCGCATCTCCAGCTCATGACTCACCTGGTCCCTGAGCTCGGTGAGCAGGTCGGTGAGGGTGTGCACGGCGAGCTGCGCCCTGTCTAGTTGCGCCTGTAGAGTGCGCATCTCCAGCTCATGACTCACCTGGTCCCTGAGCTCGGTGAGCAGGTCGGTGAGGGTGTGCACGGCGAGCTGCGCCCTGTCTAGTTGCGCCTGTAGAGTGCGCATCTCCAGCTCATGACTCACCTGGTCCCTGAGCTCGGTGAGCAGGTCGGTGAGGGTGTGCACGGCGAGCTGCGCCCTGTCTAGTTGCGCCTGTAGAGTGCGCATCTCCAGCTCATGACTCACCTGGTCCCTGAGCTCGGTGAGCAGGTCGGTGAGGGTGTGCACGGCGAGCTGCGCCCTGTCTAGTTGCGCCTGTAGAGTGCGCATCTCCAGCTCATGACTCACCTGGTCCCTGAGCTCGGTGAGCAGGTCGGTGAGGGTGTGCACGGCGAGCTGCGCCCTGTCTAGTTGCGCCTGTAGAGTGCGCATCTCCAGCTCATGACTCACCTGGTCCCTGAGCTCGGTGAGCAGGTCGGTGAGGGTGTGCACGGCGAGCTGCGCCCTGTCTAGTTGCGCCTGTAGAGTGCGCATCTCCAGCTCATGACTCACCTGGTCCCTGAGCTCGGTGAGCAGGTCGGTGAGGGTGTGCACGGCGAGCTGCGCCCTGTCTAGTTGCGCCTGTAGAGTGCGCATCTCCAGCTCATGACTCACCTGGTCCCTGAGCTCGGTGAGCAGGTCGGTGAGGGTGTGCACGGCGAGCTGCGCCCTGTCTAGTTGCGCCTGTAGAGTGCGCATCTCCAGCTCATGACTCACCTGGTCCCTGAGCTCGGTGAGCAGGTCGGTGAGGGTGTGCACGGCGAGCTGCGCCCTGTCTAGTTGCGCCTGTAGAGTGCGCATCTCCAGCTCATGACTCACCTGGTCCCTGAGCTCGGTGAGCAGGTCGGTGAGGGTGTGCACGGCGAGCTGCGCCCTGTCTAGTTGCGCCTGTAGAGTGCGCATCTCCAGCTCATGACTCACCTGGTCCCTGAGCTCGGTGAGCAGGTCGGTGAGGGTGTGCACGGCGAGCTGCGGGCTGTGTAGTAGCGCCTGTAGAGTGCGCATCTCCAGCTCATGACTCACCTGGTCCCTGAGCTCGGTGAGCAGGTCGGTGAGGGTGTGCACGGCGAGCTGCGCCCTGTCTAGTTGCGCCTGTAGAGTGCGCATCTCCAGCTCATGACTCACCTGGTCCCTGAGCTCGGTGAGCAGGTCGGTGAGGGTGTGCACGGCGAGCTGCGCCCTGTCTAGTTGCGCCTGTAGAGTGCGCATCTCCAGCTCATGACTCTCCTGGTCCCTGAGCTCGGTGAGCAGGTCGGTGAGGGTGTGCACGGCGAGCTGCGCCCTGTCTAGTTGCGCCTGTAGAGTGCGCATCTCCAGCTCATGACTCACCTGGTCCCTGAGCTCGGTGAGCAGGTCGGTGAGGGTGTGCACGGCGAGCTGCGCCCTGTCTAGTTGCGCCTGTAGAGTGCGCATCTCCAGCTCATGACTCACCTGGTCCCTGAGCTCGGTGAGCAGGTCGGTGAGGGTGTGCACGGCGAGCTGCGCCCTGTCTAGTTGCGCCTGTAGAGTGCGCATCTCCAGCTCATGACTCACCTGGTCCCTGAGCTCGGTGAGCAGGTCGGTGAGGGTGTGCACGGCGAGCTGCGCCCTGTCTAGTTGCGCCTGTAGAGTGCGCATCTCCAGCTCATGACTCACCTGGTCCCTGAGCTCGGTGAGCAGGTCGGTGAGGGTGTGCACGGCGAGCTGCGCCCTGTCTAGTTGCGCCTGTAGAGTGCGCATCTCCAGCTCATGACTCACCTGGTCCCTGAGCTCGGTGAGCAGGTCGGTGAGGGTGTGCACGGCGAGCTGCGCCCTGTCTAGTTGCGCCTGTAGAGTGCGCATCTCCAGCTCATGACTCACCTGGTCCCTGAGCTCGGTGAGCAGGTCGGTGAGGGTGTGCACGGCGAGCTGCGCCCTGTCTAGTTGCGCCTGTAGAGTGCGCATCTCCAGCTCATGACTCACCTGGTCCCTGAGCTCGGTGAGCAGGTCGGTGAGGGTGTGCACGGCGAGCTGCGCCCTGTCTAGTTGCGCCTGTAGAGTGCGCATCTCCAGCTCATGACTCACCTGGTCCCTGAGCTCGGTGAGCAGGTCGGTGAGGGTGTGCACGGCGAGCTGCGCCCTGTCTAGTTGCGCCTGTAGAGTGCGCATCTCCAGCTCATGACTCACCTGGTCCCTGAGCTCGGTGAGCAGGTCGGTGAGGGTGTGCACGGCGAGCTGCGCCCTGTCTAGTTGCGCCTGTAGAGTGCGCATCTCCAGCTCATGACTCACCTGGTCCCTGAGCTCGGTGAGCAGGTCGGTGAGGGTGTGCACGGCGAGCTGCGCCCTGTCTAGTTGCGCCTGTAGAGTGCGCATCTCCAGCTCATGACTCACCTGGTCCCTGAGCTCGGTGAGCAGGTCGGTGAGGGTGTGCACGGCGAGCTGCGCCCTGTCTAGTTGCGCCTGTAGAGTGCGCATCTCCAGCTCATGACTCACCTGGTCCCTGAGCTCGGTGAGCAGGTCGGTGAGGGTGTGCACGGCGAGCTGCGCCCTGTCTAGTTGCGCCTGTAGAGTGCGCATCTCCAGCTCATGACTCACCTGGTCCCTGAGCTCGGTGAGCAGGTCGGTGAGGGTGTGCACGGCGAGCTGCGCCCTGTCTAGTTGCGCCTGTAGAGTGCGCATCTCCAGCTCATGACTCACCTGGTCCCTGAGCTCGGTGAGCAGGTCGGTGAGGGTGTGCACGGCGAGCTGCGCCCTGTCTAGTTGCGCCTGTAGAGTGCGCATCTCCAGCTCATGACTCACCTGGTCCCTGAGCTCGGTGAGCAGGTCGGTGAGGGTGTGCACGGCGAGCTGCGCCCTGTCTAGTTGCGCCTGTAGAGTGCGCATCTCCAGCTCATGACTCACCTGGTCCCTGAGCTCGGTGAGCAGGTCGGTGAGGGTGTGCACGGCGAGCTGCGCCCTGTCTAGTTGCGCCTGTAGAGTGCGCATCTCCAGCTCGCCTCCTTCTCCTTCACCGCCGCCCATGAGGGATAGAGCTCGTAGGCGAGGGAACCAGTCTAAGTTACTCGACTGGAACAGACAGGTTTAAGGTACAAAACAATAAAAAAATAAAAAACTCGGATGATGTCAGCAAAATCAACGGGGCCCACTGGGGCCGATGCCTGCTAGGGCTACGGTATTGTTCAAAACAGTAACAGTAACAGTTACTGTTTGCTGGTCTTATTTACTGTGAAGGAGCATAGCGATGACGAAGTACCAATAACTCCTCTCCTAATTGACGAAGTAAATATTTCTGTCCCAAAAACGTTAGCGAAGTACCTAATACTATAAATTGAAACGTAGGTATAGTTAGGAGGTGTTTCTACAATTTATTTTGACGCAGTTGCAGCTTTTATATCTGGGTATACCTATATACTAATACTCGTCAAGACTAATCATACGGGCTCAAACTCAATGGGGTTGTGTCATTTAACTACCAAGTTCCTATAACCACCTTCCAGTTCCATCATCAGATCAGCTCCTTGTCACAATAATTCTGCATTGTCATCTGATTTACAAGTGCACAATTTCAGCTCAAGCGGTAACCGGGAAGTAGATTAAAATTAAATTTGCAAGATTTGATTACAGACAAAAATTCGGGACAGGTGAAACTAAAACGCTTGTAACATTATGAATAGAAAAGTACCTCTGTCTATCTGTTAAGCTTTCACGGTTATACTACTAAAGATATGTTGATAAATTTATTATGGAGTAAAAAAGGACATATAGATCATTTTCATCATAGAGAGGAGCCCTGAGTCCCAGCAGTGGGAATATAAAAAATGCTGATTATGTTATGTTAGCTTTGACTTTGATTTCGTGTCTGTAATAACACATTAACGTGGGCAAACTCGCTGGCAGAAGCTAGTATTTCTTACATGGATGTAGGTATACTAGGCCGTAAGCCCCTTGGGGTCCATGTTTGACCCCCGCCTGCTCATGGAATTGAGGTGTCATGCCTAATCCTAAACTGCACTTAGCTTTTTAGGTCGTTAACCCCATGGGGTTCATGGTTGAGCCCCATTAGTAAATCAGCCTTATTAAAGTAAATTACCTGCGCAGTGTCGTTAGTTCAACTTTAAGGGTGTGCATGTAGTCGTGTCGATAAAAAAAATAAAGCATAGGTGTTGTGCTAGCCTCTTACCTTAATCATGGAATGCACATAGCTCTCTGGGCCGGTGAACTCCGTGGGGTCTTTGACCCGCACCAGCACCATGAAGTAGAGGTAGTGCCACATATTATGTTCGCTTTTTATGTGCTCCTCGAAGGAAACTGTCTTGTTGTCAAAGGCTGACCTGTTCAATCCTGGAAACAATTTAAAAAAAATGATTTTAATACGAACATAAATGACGGAATTAAAATAATAAAAAATAACATAACAAAAATCAGCAGTCACTAGAAAACTTGCTTATTTATAAACCAGACTTTAAAAAAAAAAACTTTTATGTAGTTAACGTTTTTGTAATGTATAGTCTGTCTAAAAAGTCAAATGGCTTGGTAATTATTAGGGTAAAATAAAATCTGATGTTCAATAATCTAGGTTGATTAAGAGATCTTGATCATTGTTTACTAACACAAGAACCTTATACAAAGTATCGAATATACTATTTTTTTAAATGATTTAATATTTTTAACAATAAAAAATTGAAAAATATTTTCGTGCAGATTATACCTATTTCAGTCTAATGATATTATTATTACAAAAGTAGGACACATTTCGCACCTCTGCTCAAATAGTGTCACAACTCAAAAAAATATTTTTTGCTAACTATGCTATTCATTTCAGAATTTATCAAGCTTTAAGGGCAGATAGTGTCATATTTGTATTTTAATTATTTGCCCACAGTATCAACCATTTTTTATTTATTTATTTGTTGCGTCATATCCTTGAATTATTGGAATTTATCCGTAAAGGCCTTTTTCTCAATAATTCATTTAATTTTTGAATTGTGACACTATTTGAGCGGAGATGCGATTTGCAAAGATATTATAGTGCCATAAGTAAGTTTAATGTAATAACATAAATCTGGAATCGTAAGAGAAATCTGATTCTAAATATTTTCTAATCATATTACGATCAACATCTGTTGTAGAACTATAATCATCTCAAGTTGTTTCTCAAGATGATTATAAAATTCACGTTGCCAATATCAGATTTTTTATTTCCATCAAAAATTCCCAAGTCGTTTGACTTTTTAGACAGAGTGACTATAATATAGTGTTTTTTTTTAATGCAGATTTTTTGGATTTGTTTCATTTAAATGTGAAGTTTTTTTTTGTATCATATGACACATGAAATTGGCACAAGAAAAGTCTACGCTGTATAAATTCTTTGGACTCACCACAAATAAAACAGGTGTTCTTAAGGATTAGTTCTTTCTGCTGCTTCTCGCTCCTAAGGTCGGCGAAAGTGTCGATGATCACACCGAAGATGAGGTTGAGCACGATGATGATCACCACAAAGAAGAACAGTAGATCGTAGACCACGCGAGCCACAAACAACGGCTCCTGAGGACGAAAATATAGTTTGTCAGTACACTTGCTTAAAAACCCGCTTCTACCACTACTGCTTTTAGCTAAAAATACTTTTTCTTAAAAATACTTCTTACTTTTTCTTAAAAATACGCTAGCTCGCCACAATTACAATTTATTGTATTTATCACATCCCCCACAAGTCACCGGACAGCCACCGTTTGTTTATATCTTCGTTTTTTGAAAAACGTGGTTAGATACATGCGGTTTACCACCTCAATTCCATATCACCCTCGCATGAGGCTCGGGAGAATTTCGCCTCGATAGCAATGATAAAGTTTCTCCACTTGTATCAGTATTCTCCAAAAACATCAGATCCAGGTGTCTGTCATTTTACTCAATTACGCGAAGGCTGTTTTGAGAAAAAAATAAAATAAAATTGAAGTTTTTGTGATTATGATTATACAGGTTCTTTCAAGTGTTACTCCACGAAATATAGGCTAGATGGCGTCAAAGATTTTAAAAGCACCAACTACATTGCCTAAGCGTGCGCCACGTACGCCGATCAGGGCGCGTCGGTCTCCATACATTTTATATGGCAACTAGACTTGAAGAGCTACATTAGACCCACTCTACGCGACGCTACTCCACTTAAAAATCAGGTTTGCGTCGGTCTAATGTAGTTCACGCTTTAGGCTAGAACTGCATTAAACTGACGCACACGTGTAACATGTCCGATTTGTACGGACGACGTCACGTAACGTGGATAAAGTGTAGCTGTTCAAGTCTAGTTGCCATATAAAATGTATGGAGACCGACGCGCCCAGCTCGGCGTGTGTGGCACACGTGTGCGCAGTGTAGTTCTAGGTTTATACTCACGAAACTAGCCGGGGCCCTGAGTATGTCCCCAATGCCGCCGCCGTTCCGCAGTCCCTGGTTCAGCGTGGTCACAATGCACATGATGAGCGAGTCGCAGCTGCGCTCCCTAAGCTCGCCGCCGACGGACACGAAGCGCGACGCGCGGCGGCACTGCTCGGCATCCTTCAGATACTTGGAAGAGCCGTCGTCCGCGCACCCATCGGGCTCGTAGCGGGGATCGTCGTCATCTGGGGGGTGTACAATGGTTACTATTTATATGAGATCTTAATAATAAATAAAGTTCCTAAAAATCTACCTTTGTATATTTTTATTTGTAGAGAAACCTTTACCATGACTTAAATACAAGGTCGATGAGCATAAAATTACAGATTGAGAAAACCCTGACTCCCAAACTAGGAGATCCAGAACCTGTGATGTGTTCTTGTCCCACAGCACGACAAAAGCCTTTTCTTCAACAAAAAAAGGGGGAGGGCTAACCATTCTTGAGCATATAATCAAAGATGGCTACCAATATCAATATTGGCATAGCATAATCAGCCTATTAATGTCCCCACTGCTGAAACTCAGGCGTCCTCTCTAACGCGGGCTCGCGGACGGCGAGCCATGGGTAGCTTGCTGTCCGATCGTCCGGTAATGGACCGAGCCCAAGACGTCGACGGCGCGCACTGTTCCCGCGCGCCTCAAGGAGTTGTCAGCAGCAGGAGGGGCCCAGCTGGGTCGAAGCCTACTGGGGACAGGGTTGTCCAAAAGGGAGCTCGTGCCCCGGTATGAAGGCAAGAAGGAACGGGATGGGGTTTTTAGTCAGTAAAAGTCTGACACTATCTCCCGCTCCACCCAAGAGCGGGTTTTGTCATAAGATGATTTTCCCCATCGAAAAAAAAGGCCTCCTCTCTAGAAGAGGGAACGGGCTGTAATCCACCACGTGGGCCCAGTGCGGGTTGGTGGGTGTCACAAGTCTTTGAATTTATGGTACTAGGACATGCCGGTTTCCTCACGATATTTTCCTTTACCGTTTTGAGAGCAGTGGTGATGAAATAAAGTAATACGCCGCTGGGTTTGGACCCGCGACCTACAACTCTTAACTCGAGGGTTCCGTTACTACTCAGCCACCACTGCCGTCCAATATCAATAATATTAACATTTTAAAATAGGAAATAATAGTTGGTAATACTCACCGTCAAGTCGATCGACATTGACGAGGAAGTGGTCTCGGAAGAACATGTAGCCTACGATGGAAAACATATAGACCAGAACAAGCGCCAGCACGGCCGTCAATAAGATGGACCGCCCGTTGCGAGTCACTGAGCGCATTACGTTCAGGAGAGTCTCTTCGCGGTACACAATATCTAGTAACTGAAATTACATAATAATATAACAGTTGGAGAATAATATATTTATGTACATTATTGTAACTTGGCTAGGGGGGCATCTGATGAACTTGTTGAAATAGTTTATACTTCTTAAATATAATTACTTACCAAAACAGAAAAGAAGAATGGATGCCAACATATTCCACAGAAGCAGAAGACGAGATACACGCTGTGGTACAACAGTTCAGGGTCGGTGAGCACTTTACCAGGTGATTTGGAGAGTGTGCCTTGGTTGCCCATTATGCTCACCAAGTGGATACCTTTCACCACTATCTGAGGGGAAAAAAGTGGGCAATTTATGTTAATGAATTTCTTAGGCGTTAGTCTGTCTAAAAAGTCAAACTACTTGGGTAGTTCGAATATCCTTTCTAATATTATAACAGCGAAAGTGAGTTTGTTTGTTTGTTACGTCTTCACGCCTAAATGGCAAAACCGATTTTGATGAATCTTGGTAGGTACACGGATAGACCATGTCCTGGAATAGGACATAGGATACTTTTTATCCTGGAAGTATGTTCACTTGGGATAATGTTCTGCTATCACGCGGGCGAAGCTGCTGGGAGCAGCTAGTAGTTAATAATTATAACACATTTACAAAGATTTTTTTCCAGACGTTTATTTAGCATTTATAAAGACATTTGGAATTCTGATTCTGAAAATAACAATCGTTTTCATCTATCAGCTTTAGTTTTTGAGATATGGCGTATGTTTAATTTTGTAGAAAATACAAAAAAAAATATTATTTTGGGAAACAGTTAAAAATTATCTTTTTAATGTTTTTTTTCCTGAGGTGCTTATGGTAGATCTTGTTTTAAACTCCAGCAATAATACTCTGCCATCATATGCGCATTCCATCTGCCCTCATATCGTTTCTCCATGGTGCGAATTTCTCGATGGAGTCTTTCTCCATGTTCATCACTAAAATGGCCAAGATTTTCAGGAAAAGGGCTGAACCCTTTTCCTGAAAATACTCCATGAGAGTAGAAATAATAAAAGATTACGGTCATGTTGCAACCAAGATCACTTAGACATAACAACATAATGTGGGCTAAGTTTTGGTAGTTTGATGCTTTAGTATTACCAAAAAGTTTTTCATTACTGATACAAATAATTTCCATGCGTTGGAATCGTTTTCATTTTTTTTTTTAAATTACATCATTAACTCATCATCATCATCATCATATCAGCCGAAAGACGTCCACTGCTGGACATAGGCCTCCCCCAAGCGTCGCCACAACGACCGGTCCTGTGCGTCACGCATCCATCGGATTCCCGCGACCCTGACCAGGTCGTCGGTCCACATCATTAACTAGCAGACATTAAAAACTGGAAAATTTGATGGAACACCAATAGTGTTCCATCAAATATTCCAGTTTTTAACTTTTCTGTGGTTATCATCATCTATTATGTTGTCTTATTCCATTTGGCTAGAAGCTGCTGCAGATATCGAAGGTAAAACTGCTGGTATAGGCTGTTGATCTAGAATTCGTAACAAAGTTGGTCGTTTAGCAGGTGGGTAAAGCAAGATAAATCCATTTACTGCTATTATTTGAATTTACTTTAATTTGAGTTTACATTAACGACGCAAAAATAACAATAAAAAAGGTGATTTTTTTGTTCTCGCCAGATTATGGGCACGGGAACTTCAGGGAACGTCTTTTTCCACTAGTCCATTGTCACAAACTAACAAAACAATTTTAACGAACAGTTTTAGGCACCCATAGCTTGTACAAATTACATACTTGTGTACTTTAAAATGGTCGGTAAAGGTACGTAGTTTTTACGAAATCTGTTCCGATTTTCTATATTAAAAAAATATATATTAGCTACAAATAAAGCATAAACACTCCGGATCGTTTCAACAACGACTCCTTGATGTAGAAACCGCGATAATTTTACCTTAACTGATATCAACACTGTGTTTAATTCGTAAATGTGCGCCTACCCTTACATAAAAAAAAAACAAGAAGCTGTATATGGAAAATAAAAGATGATAGATAGAAACGGTTAGTACATTTAAACTTACTGTATCAAAAGATAATGGAAAAGTAAAAAAACTTTCCGGAAAATTTTAAAAAGTATAATTTTGTAGGTATGTGTAATCTTTCGCTTAATCAGATTTGTTTACCATAAACAGAATGAGCAAGACAATATGGTAGTTTCCAGGGTCGAAATAACTGCATTTTATTTAGCCCGTGTTTTAGATTACCTATACAAAAATATTGGACACGTATTTTTTCTTTTTTCGATTAAACAAAAAATAACAGAGATAATAAGCTCATTATAGTTACGTGTGACGTCACTCCGTGCGAAAAAATTCAACACAGCGTGACGTAGTTACATTTTTTACGGCAACTAGCCTATTGACGTCATTTATCGCTCAGCAATGTTAACCCTTCAGATACCGTCAATTAGAGACACAATAGTAAGACAATAGATGCGCGGCCACCGGGTGTCGCTTGAGGATTCATGAATTAATAAAAGTAAAGTACGTCCTACTAAAATTATAAAAACTATTAAAATTCCTAAGTCGTTTGACTTATTAGACAAACTCTACAGGGTACTTCAATTGGCTTATATGATCGAAACTAATCAAAAAAAATATACGAGTAAATACAGGGTGTAAGGGACAGGTTGAAGACAGGACAAGTGCAACTTTAAGGCCTAGCTCAGTAGACGAAACTGAAGAACCTTCCAAAAGATTATTTTCAGGAAACAAAAAAATAAATCGGCCTCTCCATACAAACTATCCAATCAAGTTTGTAATTTTGTATGGAGAGGCCGTATTTACTTTTTGTTTAAACCCCAAGCGAACGCTGACGTTCGCTCTCTCATTGTCTTTCTACAATAGAAAGACAATCTTTCGTCGTCGGCGTCTTTAATATCAATCTTTGAAAGGATAATCTTATTAAACCTTGAGAAAGCCCTTTAAGTTTGCGGAGACCTGTCTCTTACACCCTGTATATGCCACATACTTAATTAATTATAAGATATTTATCAAATTTTGACAACAAACCTTGTGTCATAGATAAAAAGGTTAGAATCCGAAATATTGCAAATATGGCACCAAAGTTTATATATATAAAAAAAAAATAACTTAATCACTATTCTTTATGGATAAAGTCAGTTAATAAGTTATTACTTTTGATTTCATTATTAGGACTACGTTACAGGAGTAAATGATATAAAAATATAGTTACAGTGAGCATGGCGAGCGCCCATAGCGTAGGCTCGGGTCCTGCGGAGTACATGAAGCGCACCGCAGCACTGGCCAGCAGCGCCCTCGCGCCGCCGCCACGTGGCAGCCACGTAACCAGCGCGCCAGCCACGGCCGACACGCACCATACCACCAGCGACAAGTGCTCGCCCAGCTCTGCACATGTGAACACCGTATGACCGACATATAGAACCAGTACAACATACAACTCTCGACGACACGTGGCAGCCGCGTACCTAGCGTGTACGTTAGCCATGTCAAACTCAAGGTCACTAGTGGACCAAAAGCACCAAGACCGTAGATTAGGTGGGCCGCAAAACCTAATCCTAAGGAAAGCAAAAACAAATCTTAAGGTGGTGCATCACGGCTCACTTTTTCACTGTTTTTCATACAACCGCTCATAACTGATTATGACGTTATTACACATTTGTCATTAGATATTTTGGAAACACAGTATCTTGTGGTTTCTAAAGAAACCAATTTCTAAATTTGTGTAAAACTAATCCAGTAAAAACCTCTGAAAATGTCCTATTTTGTATGAACTTTGACAGTTCATAATTTGCCTAAAAATTAAAAAAGTCAAAAAAGTAATCCTCTAGGGACCTTGCAAATTTTATTAAGATTCTAAATGACGACAACTTTTTCCAAAAACTTTTAAGGGTTTAAAAAAAACAGCTATTTCCTGGAGCAAGTTTTGTGGAATTTTCGAGTAAATCTCCGAATTACCGAATACTAACAGAGGTTCCAGGCGTTATATCTCTTTTTTTGCGTTGCCTTTTCGTCAAACATCGCGTTGGATTGCATTAAATGAAGTAACAAGCTTTTAAACCATTTTCGATGTTTATGATAAGCGAGTGGAGAAGGACCCTCTTAGCGAACAAAACAGTAAAAACTAAAACCCGCCTACGATAAAAAGAAACGACGCTGAAAAAGTATGAAACCAGATGTTCAGAATGCTGGAATAAACAAGGTGACTAGAAAAACAAGAAGAGAACAAAAAGAAAAGCCGTACAGTGCGTTTCACTTAAGACGTTCCTTTGCCGTAATGCTGGCAATACGGAAAAACAGGGTTGCAATATTTTTAGCAATTAAATTAGAGATTAACTTATATTCCGTTACTTTTAACAATTGCGTTTTTTTTTGTTTTTTTTTTTTTACTATTTTTGAATAAAGTATAGGACGCTGGGCTCCATTCCGATTGTCTTGCAATTCTTTCAAATACTGAAAACGCCACGCCACAATATCGTATCTCTCTATAACAACGTCCTTTTAGACCTGCTTTTTTTAAATAAAGTCCCATTCCTCTCATAATTCTCCAAAAAGTGCTGCAACTACCGTTAAAATCGATTTCGTTTCGCATTTCGAGGAACAATTTTAGTAGAGTAGGCAACTTTTTCCTTTTTCCCTTCTTTTTTGTGTAGACAGACAGGGGAGCCAACATTACGCCAAAGGAACGTCTTAAGTAAAGCACTGTACATAGTCACACGTTATTAAAGTTGGTACCTATAACGTGTGACTGCGGCGTTGTTTTCATCTCCTTGAGGCGACCGCAGCTAGATGCTTTCTGGACGGCCAGACGGCGGGCTACCCATAGCTCGCCACCAAAACCCACGAAACTCACTCTCTCACTAAAAATCTGACGCACTCTCTCGTTGTACCCAGGGCGGGAGAATATGATGTTTTTTTTTTATATAAACAGTTTACCAATACATATAAAAAAAAAAATAGAATACCGACTGTGAAAACAATATTAAAATTGGTAGAATAACTAATATGCACAATAAAAATATCTCTTTCTCCAAGATGCCATTTTCTATGGCGGCCGTACGGGCGTGATGTACTTTGACGTCAAGGTTCATATCGGACGTCTCTTTCTAATTAGCAGTTTTGAAGCTTTATAACTTCTACTATCTACGAAAATATTTTAAAAATTCTTTCATATTTATTTCCCTAAGCTAAAAATGATCCCAATTTTCAATTAAAAATATTGCATGCATATTCCTAAGTTGGAAAATGGCTAGCCTATATGATGATGAATTCGTAAACTAAGCTCTAAAATGGCAATGGGAAAGTTAATGAATACATGCCAAGTTCTGGTTAGATTAAATTTTTATAACATGACTAATTGAACCTTTTTACCAATCGACAATTGATAAATTGGTGGGCCTGGTACGTGTTTTTTTTAGGCAACTTGTTATAGAAACGTATGCTGTCAATAAGTTACTCTTTGCGTTCCAAGACCATGGTAAATATTTTGAATATGCTTGCCCGCAGACCAAGCAAGTATCCGCCCCCGTAAAGGGAGGAGGGGTGGGTTGGCACTAAGGCTGATACCTCCCAGGGTCTGTTTTACCAACATACCTCTGAGGCACGCGGAAAACGCTACGTCTCGTTGACTCGGACGGCGACCTACCTATAGTTCGCGTCCGCAAACCCGTGATTGCGTTGGCCGGGATTTAGTTTGGACAGCCCTGAGTTAGATGGCAAGCAAGAAAAACATGCCATGCAATAACATTAGTTTAGACACTTACGTGGATTCTCGTCTTGGAAGGGATAGAAGAAGGCTACTATTACGTTGATTAGAACAGCGAAATTGAATAAAATGTTGCTCCACAGAGACATGTAGGACGATACCCAGAACAGGAACCGCTGGCCTGGAACAAAATATTTTTGTAAATGTTTGACCTGTGCACAAAATCACAAATTAGTGGGCATCCATTCCCTCTCCTCAGGCGTCCGGCTACCTCCTTTCCTAGCATTACTGCTAAGCAGAAAGAGGCGACCGCCTTTCATTCTTCCTCGCTCCGGATTATGGCCTGTACACTGGATCATGTCCTGCCCGGCGCGAGAAATCACTGCCACCACGAGGATATGGCGGTGATCTGCCCAGGCGGGGCACACCTTCATCGTATGCTTCACTGTATCCTTCGGGCGGTCCACACAATTATGACACTCGGGCGTTCCTTCCGCACGAATCAGGTGCAGGAACCTTCCGAATTTACCATGTCCGGTGAGGACCTGCGTCATGCGAAAGGTAAGGCCATGACGTCTCTTCAACTAGTCCTCAAAGAGGGACTTACCATCACGATTATTGCGTGCCCAGTACTGGGTTGCGACAGTCGCTGTTACCATATTGCCATGCGATCAACCCGGAACTTTGTCCGCCATACTGCGACTTGTACACTTGTGGAGTAGACTCACCTCTCAGCTTCTTCTGCCACTTCATTTCATGAAACAAGTTGTCGAGTCTCCCAAAGAAGTCCGTCACCTTACTGCCCTGGTCGTCTCGCTCAGCACTCTGCAATACACGGTGCTTACTATCCGCAGGTAGATACTCGCAGATCTCAGGTATGGGGAACACGATTTGTTCCATACTACGATCCGTTCGTACTATCTGTGGACGAGAACAGTATGGTTAGTGTTTTGAAGCAATTTCACTTGTCAAAAATACTCAAAAATATAAAGAATAATCCGCCTTACAATGTTCCCATTAGTGGGATACAGGTACATGTAGATGTTGTGCCCACGTGTGACACACAACAACTTACCTCTATCTGCGCAGTGTGAGTACGGTAGTATCGCAAGGCGTCAGCGTTGGCGCCATGCGGCGAGGCGCGCACTAGCGCGGCCAGCTCCTTGTTGTGAGCCGCCAGCTGGTGACACAGGATGTAGATGTTGTGCCCCACCTGACACAAAATTATAGTCAACTCAAAACATTATATACAATCTTTTTTGGCAATGACCTCCCCTTCCTCCTTTCAAACCTCGTTGTCTAGGGCGACTTTTGGTCAAGTTTACCACGCGAATATGATCATATCGTCACACCACCTTTGCCGCGGTCGACCTCGACGGCGTCGACAACCCTCAGGCACCCAGTGAGCAAAAACCTTCGTTCACCTATCAAAGTGCATTCATTTGACGTGGCCAGCCCACTCCCACTTCAGCCCGCTGTTTTTTTCCCCAAAATCTGCTATTTGAATTATGGAGCGCATCATGGTATTTCTTACGCGATCTATTGGCTTAAGAGGGTTCTTTTCCACTCGCCTATCGTATCGTTTACATCGAGCACAGTTTAAAAGCTTGCTACAAAGTACTTCTAAAAGTACTTATTTCGTAGTCTTATCATCTATATAGAAAGGTATGATTGTTAATACTTTTGCATGGTGACAGGGAAGAGAAGTGTCACAAAATATTTAGGTACAGAATTCAATCTACATACAAAGCGCGCTCGAGCAACGCACACATAGACACTGCTCACGGACACGATGTCTCGGTAACGTCTCGGTCCGCTCGTCAAACAGTTCCGACTCAAACGCTCATTAGTGTGCGTCCACCGAGCGTAGGTATAAAAAGTGAAGTACATACATGAGATCGTCTTCTGTACCTATCTATTTTGTGGAGAGATTAATGGGGTGCAGGTAAAATTGTGCGACGATCGTCAGCGTTAGTTAATTTCAACTCTACGTCGCACAAGCTCATATTTTGTTAACTACCTGTTGCCGCGTATCTTGCTCTTGTGTTGTGCTGTGCCTTTATGTGTGCGGATTATTGCTGAATATTTTAATCCTGAATACGCTGAATCCATCAGTTTGGAAAGTTTTCATCAACTGTCAACTTTAAGGGAAGGTTCATATCTGACGTAAAATACGCCGAGCGAATCATCAGTCGCGTCTATTCGGTCGAATATGTCAGTTTATATCAAACGGAAAATGCGTCATGCCACATGTCAGTTTCTGCGTTTAGCATCTATAGAGCGGTTGTGTTGTGTGATACGGCCTGTACACAAACGATCTCTGCTGATGTTACGCCTAGACTGAATGGATCAATCAAAAATTCAAAATACAAGTAGCGCGTGGCGCGCGCGACGTTGCCGCTCTTACGGCCGTTCACGACTTCGGTCTTAGCGGCGCGCGGCGCGGCAGGCGACGCGGCGGCGGCAAGCGGTGCGTTTTACACGCCACGTACCCTCAGTAGCGGCGAGCGGCAGCGGCCGAGGTGGACGTATTTAGGTAGTCGGGACGTGCTCAAAATTAAGGCGTTATCAAAATTATCCCTTCTGTGTACAGACAATATAATTATGGTAGCTGATACTACGTTATTATGTTATCAATTTAAATTAAACTTACCATCATAATCTGGAAAACATTGTTTTATTTCTTCCCACAACCTTTTTATAACGTTTTTATATTTATGTTGGGGATGTTTTAACATCCATATAGGGGGTTGATTTAAAATTTCAGTAATAAGCGCCTCGGTATCTATTATCGCCACAAAATCGTCAAAATTTTTTTGTATATGAGTTCGCCGCCGAGTCCGTCACACTTGCACCACTATCCGCGCCGCTCTGTTTCGTGGCGTCGCGCTCATTCGCTTGTACTTTTGATCTCACCGCTCCCCGCACCGCGCGCCGCTGCAGTTATTCGCTCTGACAAAACCGCGCGAATTTTCGCTATGAGCGGCGACTCGTGGCGTGCTTCAAACATTTTCATACATTTATTCTTAACGCTCGCCGCGCCGCACGCCGCTGCCGCTCGCCGCGCTAATGTCGTGAATGGGCCGTAACGTCGACCGACGATGCGTTGACGGAAACGGAATAGACGCTATACGCTCGACGCACTAACGTATCATCGGTTGAGTGTGAACGGTCAAGTGTTTTTCTATACATTTGTCTGTTGTGGCGTTACGCGACCGATAATACGCGACGCATGTTCCGACAGATATGAACCTTCCCTAACTCTTAATTCATGAATCCCCAAGCGACCACCGGTGGCCGCGCATCTATTGTCTTACTATTGTGTTTCTAATTGACGGTATCTAAAGGGTTAATTAATGGCCTTTGTGGAAGAGACACCACAATTTTGCCAATAACACGTGCGAACTGTTAATAAAGCATCAAACATTGGAGTTTCATTAATTGTCGAATTGAGATTCGGAAGTGGGTTAGACATCTGTCATGTTGATAAATCATGTTTGCTCTTCTTACATCCAGTGCATCCATGAGCAGTGCTATTTAGTACATAATACCCACCCAAATTTTAAGCGGATCCCTACACTAGGACGCGGTTGTAACTTAAACAAGTTTGATAGGGTTTCCTTCTGACTTTGGTGTACAGTATTGCAAATTGTAGTCAAAATTTGACTCATAGATCTACAAAAAGTTTTCGCCTTCGGCGTCGTCGCTTATTATCTCTTCTAATAACTGCACTGTGGTATGGATGTCAGTCTGACAAGAAAACTACAAACCAGACGTCTTTGGTTGTTTGGGTGGTGTGTGTGTGGTGTAGGTACTCACTGGGTAATGATGAAGAAATAAAAGTCCTTGCTGAATCTGCAGGTATATTCCTCACACACATCATCATCTTCCTTTGTCCCGTGTTATTTAGAATCGGCAGAATACGTTTTTTTCTTATTCTTCACACACAACACTATAGAATAGAAGGCGCAAAATATAAGCTAAGCACAAGCTGATATATTGTAGGAACAACTACTAATAGTTCTTACAAGCACAGTGGTAGGTAACCGCGGGTAGATTGATCACAATTGTTTAACGGCGCGAGCGCACTTCCATCTAGTAGGCAGCGTAGATCGTGACTGCTGAGAAACGAAATGTAATTTGTATGCTACTATTTGGCGGTAGAAGAAAATAAGTCGCGCGAGCGTCATCAACGGTGCGCGTGTCCAATGCGTCACGTCAATGTGTAAGTCGTGTTTAGTGTTAGTGAATATGTGTGTTATGAACTTGGAAATATATAAATATATGTGAATGTATAAATAGACAAAATAGATGTAGGTGAGTTTATCGAGCCTTTTTAGGAAGAACATCGTAAGCGACAGTGAGCGTTTTTGCAGTACTAGTAGATTTTCTCTTCCATAATTAAAAAGTGTTAATTCATGATAATAAATAAAATAAAATAAAATATAACTTCATATAACTACCGATCCAATAGAATTGTTGCTACTACATATTTTCGTAAATACTTTAAAATTATGGAAGAGAAAACCTACTAGTACTGCAAAAACGCTCACTGTCGCTTACGATGTTCTTCCTAAAAAGGCTCGATATATATATTTATTGTGTACGTGTATAGTGTATACTGTATAAATAATATGTGAGTCACCCTCGCCGCCACCGCCGGGATTCCAATCCAGATTTCCAGCCACTGGCGCGGGCTTGCGGACGGCGAGCAATGGGTAGCTCGCTTCCGACCATCCGGTGACTGTCCGGACCGAGCCCAAGTCGTCGACGGCGCGCACTGTGGCTAAACTGTACAATACTGGACTGCGAGTTTAAGGCTCATAATTTTTGTTGAAGAGGTTTGTGTCTAAAAAGTAATTATGCAAAGTCTCAATGTAAGGAACCACATAGATTTTGAGATTTTTAAATTAAAATCGAAAATTTTTCGTATACAGTGCGTTTCACTTAAGAAGTTCCTTTGTCGTCATGTTGGCAAAACAGTGTTGCAATATTTTTTGCAATTAAATTACTTAATATTAGGGAAGTTAACTGATACTTCGTTACTTTTAACAATTGCCTTTTTTGTTTTTTTTTAACTATCAATACATAGTATAAAACAAAGTCGCTTTTTCTGTCCCTATATCCCTATGTACGCTTAATCTTTAAAACTACGCAACGGATTTTGATGCGGTTTTTTTTTAATTCATGAATCCCCAAGCGACACCCGGTGGCCGCGCATCTATTGTCTTACTATTGTGTCTCTAATTGACGGTATCTGAAGGGTTAATAGACAGAGTAATTCAAGAGAAAGGCTTATATGTATTATAACATCCATTAAATAGTGGAGAAACACGCGAGCGAAGCCGGGACGTGTCGCTAGTACTAAATATAGGGCTCCCCGACTCAGATAGATTTAGATTAGGTTATGGTTATTTTTTTAAACCACACAGAAACTACATTTCATTAAACTAAATATAGGGCACCCCGACTCGGATAGATTTAGATTAGGTTATGTTTTTTTTTTTAAACCACTAAATCCACTGTGGGGGGCTGGTCGAAGGAGTTGAGGGTGACCCCCCTAAAAACCTTAAGACCTTACAAAACTCTCAAATTTGCCCCAAAAATGCATACGATTTTTTGGTTCCTAACAACAAAATTTCAATTCCATTGCCTAGATTTGTCACCCCAAAAAACCCATTATTTCGCTGTCCAGTATTGTACAGTTACCGACCAGACGTTTTTCTTTCTTTCAGACTTCCCACTGCGGCATACCAAGCTCAAGCAGAGTTGACATTCCCTCCGCACCTCAGCAGCGTTACCGACCGTAAACAGTACCAAAATTATGTCAGAGTATCCTACACATTAGAATAAGTAGCGATAGGCAGCATTAATGAAGGCACAGTACATCACAACAGCAAGAAACGCGACAACAGCTAGTAGTAACAAAACATGAGCTTGCGCGACCTAGAGTTGAAATTAACTAACGCCGATGACCGTTTCGCAATCTTACCTGCTCCCCATGGGGCCACGCTAGAAGGAACGGGGTGGGTTTTTAGTCAGTAAGAGTCTGACACTATATCCCGCTCCACCTAAGGGCGGGGGTTGTCATAAGATGATTTTTGCCCACCGTAAAAAAAAAAACCTGCTCCCCATAAAACTTTTCTCTTGCCTGTCTTCCATGCAAAAGTATTGATAGTCACCTTTCTAAATAGCCGATAAGACAAGGATGACCTAGAGGACCTGGTAATTTGTACAACTGGCGCACACTGGGACTCGCCCATACAACGTAATGCTCAAAACTTTGCACATTAAAAAAAAAATTGATTCAGTACATAAAAAAACCATGTCATCACTTATAATTAGTCATTAATCCAAAAGTACTGATTGTTAAGGTTCATAAAAAACAATATTAGAATAACCATACCTTGTTCAGTTGCAGCCATGATGCACTTCAATTAAATATGACGATTACTTGCAGAAATAAATGTTTTAATATGCGCTACAAACTCACGAACGTTATCGGATAATTAATAATGTGGGTCTAGAGTAAACTTTGAGCTGATGCACTGGACAGCAGATAGCAGTTACTGATTTAGTATTTGTAGATATGATGTAATATATTCTTAATTCATGAATCCCCAAGCGACCACCGGTGGCCGCGCATCTATTGTCTTACTATTGTGTCTCTAATTGACGGTATCTGAAGGGTTAAATCTAGTTTTTTTTTAAATACCCTCATTTTGAAAATCGAATTTTAACCCTTCAGATACCGTCAATTAGAGACACAATAGTAAGACAATAGATGCGCGGCCACCGGTGGTCGCTTGGGGATTCATGAATTAAGCATTATGTTGTATGGACGGGCATATTGCTAAAACATGTGGATGTGTGGTGTGGGTGTGTGTGGTGTGTGGTGAAACATGTGGATGGATGGAGAGGGAGAGGGAGGCCAAAGAAAAGATGGATGGATTGTGTGAGAAGTGATATGAATGAAAAGGGAGTTAGTGATAGCGTGACGAGCGACAGGACAGAATGGAAGGAAAAAACGTGTTGCGCCGACCCCAAATAAAACGGGATAAGGGCAGGAAGATGATGATGATGACGTTGTATGGACGGGTCCCGATGTGCGGCGTAGTATTATGCGTTCCAAATCAGAATAGCATCGATTGCGGTGTTTTGACGCGACGTCGTATTGTCAAATCGAAGATATTTTGCAAAATTGAAGGACTCAGAGATGAGTAAAATTTAAGAACTGTATTCTGATTAAACTCTTTTCGTTCACAGTTCGTAAATAAATAAAATTTTTCGTAAATTAATTAAAGTTTAAAAATTTCTTTCCTCAATTTGACAGTAAATCGTGACGTCACAACATGGCCGTCGATCCTATTCTCATTTGGAACGCATTGTATATATTGTTTTTAAACTAGACAACATTTCTTATAAAGTAAATGCAAAAGTTACAATAAAATCAATTGTTTGATTTGTGATATTTGCCATTTTTTTGTAATTTTTGGACTTTTAATTACTAAGAAAGATCTGCTATGGCTTCAATTATGATAATATCTTACATTTCAGTAAAGTCACGCCGTAAATAGTTTTTAAATTGGCTTCAAATGATTTAATCTGGGATTTTGCTATTTATTGATAAAACATCTAAAAATCTTACTATCTCAAAAACTACTTAATATCGGTGGCTTAATTTGTTGCATTTTAGTCCTACCATAATGTCCAGCAAGGAATACGTCGAATTACTAGAAACCCTGTATAACGAACAATACACGAGTTGTGTCCGGGGCAATTTACTTTAAATGGCGCAGGTTTTAAATCAACTTTTTAAAATTTATACGTTTTCGGGTTTTTTTTTCTTTTATTTTCACAGACTCAAAATCTGACGCGCATTGAAAATATTCTTATCGATCGTATATTGATCGATTTATGTGTAATCGACTATCTCAGTGCTTTTTTTCCAATTGTGTTTTGTTGTTTTTATGTTTATATCTCTTTACGTATAATAGTTTACTGTTATTTATGTTTTGTTTATTTATTAATTCATGAATCCCCAAGCGACCACCGGTGGCCGCGCATCTATTGTCTTACTATTGTGTCTCTAATTGACGGTAACTGAAGGGTTAATTATAATAAACTTTAAGTTAATCTGTAATCCTTGCTGGCCGGCTGGCGTCTCATCGTCGAAAACGGCTGATGCTGAAAATCAGCGCTGTGGCTCTGTCCTGCACGAGCCCCAGCATTATGCTGAGCACTGGCCGTTTTGCGCTGATGTGACGCATATCCTACCTAGCTGATAGTTTTAAGTACGATATTGTTAATTGTTACAATTATTTATTTTCAGGATATGCGTCATGTTGGACGCAAATAAACTCTTTTTCTTTCTTTCTTTCTATTGAAATACGTGATTTTTTGTAGATAATGTTTTTAACTATATGAATTAGCTAAAAAATTCCTTGTTTGGAACTCTCTGGATGGAACGTGAGGGAGTGTCAGACTTTTCTGACTGTGTCCTTCAGTTCGCTTCAGCCGCTCCAGAACCTTTCGGCTCCAACGGCCATCTGTTCTGCGAGCAATGTGCCCTGCCCATTAAGTTTGGCAATGACCTCAATACAACTTTAAGTGTTTCTACTCAAACCGAATTAACAACCAAATAAATAGTTCTATCTAAAAATACGTTACTTACCGAGACAAATTTTTTGAATCAATTTTTCGTTGCACATTTATATGTCCAATTCATCTTATTGCGATTAAATACAAAATGGCTGCATTTATGTCTTAGATGTCGTGCTTAGGGTAGTTAAAATAAAAAAATAATTGCCAAATAGGCAAAATAGTAACAAAAACATCGTTACTATACGGACTTGTCCTGTAATCTTAATTATATGTGATCTTACTATTTTACTATGATAACTACTGTTAATAATAATTTTATTAGTTATATTCAAAACTAGCTTTTGACCGCGCGGCTTCGCTCCCGCTCTTCCCTACTCCACCCTACTATACCCAACTCTACACTACTCTACCCTACTCCTCCCTACTCTACACTACTCTACCCTACTCTACACTACTCTACCCTACTCTACCTTACTCTACCCTACTCTACCCTACTCCTCCCTACTCTACACTACTCTACCCTACTCTACCTTGCTCTACCCTACTCTACCCTACTCCTCCCTACTCTACACTACTCTACCCTACTCTACCCTACTCCTCCCTACTCTACACTACTCTACCCTACTCTACCCTGCTCTACCCTACTCTACCCTGCTCTACCCTGCTCTACCCTGCTCTACCCTACTCTACCCTACTCTACAGTATACTACGTCCGTCACCTGGCTCTAAGCTACCTACCCACCAATTTTCAGCCATATCGGTACAGCCATTCTCGAGTTATAAATAGTGTAAGACTTTCTTTTATATATATAGATATGTTCAACTATCATGTATTTATTTTCGCGACTAGGTACTCCATCTCGTTTAGCTCTTCAATCCCCATAGGTGACAGAAGAGCTAACTAGATCTAGTATATGGTCGTGGATGTGCGACCCTGGCGGAATAAACGCGTGAGTGTTTGTCGCATATATACGACATAGGCGGTTAATAGGTAAAAAAAAAGTACTGTTAGTAAATAACTGACCTCCTTGGGCGACACGCCCTGTACGATGGCATCGTCTTCCGAATCGGAGTCGTTGTCCATGGCGTGCTCTTGATGGAAGGCGGAACAGGCAACATCAACCTGTTGACAACAACCATTCAACTGAATAACCGACTTTATAATAAATATTTATACACGGTATGTACGTATACATCATTTATAATCTCATTTTGTTTCGATTTTGAGATAGATTCATGATAGCACAAGTTTAAACCTTAGTAGTGTTTAGTTGGTATTTAAGTTAGTCAACCCTGTATTATTTTCTTTATGTGATAAATAAAAAATATAAAAAAATGTATTTTTTTAGCATTTTTTCTTTCAAAGTTTTGGTAAAACTTTCTCGAATGAAATTTATTTATTTATTTATTTATTACATTTTGGAGGACTTACAGCTTAAATAAGCAAAAAATAGAAACTAACATAGACAGTGTCCTCAAGTCCTCACGTATAGTGTCAGAATTACAATTGAGAAGTGACCATAGCACCCTTTGGATTCATCCTAATGGATATTGCGAGGTAAAATTAGTGTACTTGTACTTTGTAAGTCAAGTCGTTATTTATTTATTTATTAGGAGAACCAACAGCTACAACAAAAATATATGTTTAGTACTCGCAACCATATATGAAATCATTGAAACAGGCGTTGAACCAGTTTGGCTCCGTCTTTTCTCGTCAAATGGATCGCGTTAAGAGATCATGCCAGAGGCTCAAGACGAGTAGCCAACTAGAACAGCATGGTAGCACTTGTCTCAAGAAAATAAGGTACGGCTAAGGGCCAACGTTGCGTTACTCGAGCGCCCGCGCGGTCCCATACAAAAGCGCTCCACAGCGGCTCACCGCGCGGGCAGTCGCACCCCGCGCCCGTGCCATGACTACATGCACACCGATAAAGTTGAACCAGCGACACTGCGCAGGTAATAATCCGGTTTCCGCGACGGGGACTCGAGCACAACACACGCGCATAGTCTTGCGACGTGTGCCCGCGCGTGCGCCCGCTTATGGCAACGTTGGCCACGTACATCGAAGGAATGGAACAATTTGCCTGCTGTGGTCTTCTCGTCCGATTATAATTTGGGTATCTTCAAGGCTAGAGTGAATAGGCTTTTAATAAACGAATGCACCTCACCATCAGAGATTGCGTCACTGCTTACCATCAGGTGGGATCGCAGTCAAGCACTAGTTTATAAGAATAAAAAAAAAGGGATAAATACGCTATAGCTCACCAATTGCTTAGGGTTCATATTATACAAGATCCTCTCAGCGTTGTTTTCAGAGTCGTTGCGCGACTCCATGATGGCAAGTAGAAGCTTCGAGGCGTTATTCTTCAGTTCTAGAACGAGGTCCATGCGCGTCTTGCCGAGCGGGTTGATGTCGTTCAGAATCAGCGCAGTTATTATGTCCAGGCCGTTGCTCTCATGGGTTGCTATGCAGTTCTGGTTTTCGTGGCAGGGGCCTGGGGAAGAAGGTTTGTGTTGTGGTGGTTAAAAGTAATTGTGACCGGTAAAGTGGATGAGAAAAGGCCTCGCGAGTTGATAAAATAAATTACACAAAGTAAATTTACCTTGGCAGTACTCAGTTAGCGTCTCTAAAGTTTGATTAATGAGCGCCACGTTGCCCTCGTTGATGTAGAGGCCCAGCAGTCCCAGGCCTCCCGTAGTGGACCCGCAGATACAGTCCAGGAACATCAGGGTCTCTGATACTAGGTTGTAGTTGGATTTGTTGTTTTGATTGCGAAGTAGGTTCTGTGGACAAACGGATTATAAAATCTTTATTAGTTAAAGGTTTTACCATCTTCACACATTATGAAACCCGAGGCCCTGGAACGTGAAACCCGGGGCCTTCGGACGTAAAACCCGCCGCGCTGCTCTGTCCGAGGGTGCTCGGGCGCGGCGTAAAATACCTGATACAAATTGTAAAAATATTATATACTAGCTTTTGCCCGCGGTTTCACCAGCGTACATAAAACATAGCCTATGTCACTCAAGAATAAAGCTGCTATCTTTTTTTGTTACAAAGAGTATACTTCCCAAATGGTCCCATAGTCACCAAGTTAGGTTATCTAACGATGAAATCTTGGCGATGGAACTCCTTAAATACAATTCAATTTGTTAGTGAAGTCAGTTATTTTTTTTTTATAAAAAGATTTTTTCTTATTTAGTGTTCTGTCACCAAAGTAATTGGTGGGTACATTGTATCTACCAGCAGCCATAGATCAAGTGTTATGGTTGTTGTATACATGAGTTAAGCTATGCTATGCTCTTGGGTACTGTGGTGGTTAACTCAAAAAAGATATTTATGTTTTAAAGTTATCGGTAGAATTTTGCATATTTTAGTTTTTTTTAGTAACAAGTAATTGTATTAAAAAATAAAATGATATTGCAATGGTTACCTGCAGGTCAGGGTTGTGGTTCTCGCACAACAACTGCAAGAACCGCAGGATGGGCCGCATGATGGCGACCTTGGGAGGCAACACGTCCGAGTTGCCGGCCTCTTTCTTTTCTGCCATTATTTCTTCCAGAGCTGTTGTACCTGCACAGTGGAAATACATATTGTATTAAGCATTAACCCTTAAACCACTTAAGTAAAAAAATCTGACAAATATTTGCGTGTCCATTGCATCAGGATGGCTCTTGTGTCACCTATGGGAATTACCGAGTTAAATTGATTTGGGTGATTACATGTGTACTCTCACTCCTTCCGGAGCGGTTAATTTTAACTATCATTTTTGATATTTGAAACAAACAAAATTCAGTACTATAAGATTCTTTTTTTTTTCTTTTTGTTACTGGCCAGTTCGATTTTTAATTAAACTTGTTTGATGTACTGCTTAATTCAATTAATGCGTTTGTTTTTTTTTTTTCAAAATAATGGTTTTTGACGTTCCAAATTCAAATCTCATTATTCCCTAGGGATCGCTCATATTGCATTATCTCCCTAGGGATATAATGAATTGCTTTAAGTGATGGTTGGATGACATATGAAAGTGCATTATCGAGCAGGTGGTGTAAAAAGTGCATTATCGAGCAGGTGGTGTAAAAAGTGCATTATCGAGCAGGTGGTGTAAAAAAGTGCATTATCGAACAGGTGGTGTAAAGACGTAGTTACCATGAGACATGGTGTGTATGTCGGAGTAGGCGTGCACAGCGGAGCCGCAGGCGCTGCTGACCTCGTCGTCCATCTCCTCGCCGACCACTAACACGACCGGAACTGCCTTGTTAGCTGTCAAGTAGCAAAAGGATACACCTTGAAAAGAATACCATGGATCCAGTACATAATTCCCCCCGGTGGGAAAAGTTTTTATTGTCTTTTTCTTAACAAAAAAAAAATCTGTACTTTTTAAACTTAAACTGTATAAAATCGTTATTCTAACCAACACCGATGATATTTTTTAGTAAAAAAAAGATCTTTTTAATTAAAAATAAATTAAATTCGGTTTGATAAAATCGTTAATCTAATCAACCCCTTTAAAAAAAAAGTAATTAATTTTTTCACCAAAAATGTTAGAATACAGTTTAAATTAAAAAAACGTGAATATTAAAAAAAAATTAGAAAAAACCGACGAAAAATAACACCAATGGAGGTCTAGAATCATGTACTGGTAATCCTGTAATGATTGATAGCTGTATATATGTCTAATTAATAAATAAAGATAAAAAAATAAAAATATATTTGAATTAGTAATGAGCCAAGATCAGAATGGGTAGAGTATATTTACCTAAAGTTCATCGAAATAAATAACATAGAGTTGAAAATATTTATAATAATTTATCAGTTGTCTAGTTATCTAGTAACTAGACCGGCCCTAACAGAATACCAGCGCTGCGTTATTTTTATGTATAAGCTGTGTTACTTTTTGGTGTACAATAAAGTTTATTCTATTCTATTCTATTCTATTCTCTATAGATATCGCAGCACATGCTGAGTTAGGTGCCTTTTTGATCTTAAACAAATTTTAAAGTTATCTATTGTTTTCATACTAAATTGTGTGGTATTTTCTGTATTGTATTTAATTTAAATATATATGTTAGGTTCGAATAAACGTTTTTCTTCTGTCTTTTAGTACTCATAGCACAAGCTCTGCTTAGTTTGCGACTAGATGGCGTTGTGTGATAGTTGTGGAATATTATTATTATTATGTTGGTAGAAGCCTTACAGTCGGTGGAGGCGGTCTTCTGTTTCTCAGAGTAGCTGGAGCGTTGCTTGTCGCTACTCGCAGCGGATGTACTGCTGGCAGCCAGCGACCTGATCTCTTGCTGTGCCTCGCGCATTTTGTCGTAGAATACCTGAAGTAGAAACAGCACATTCATTACACTGATAACACTAACATTATAAAGGCGATTGTGAGTGTATGTCTGTTACTTCTGCACGATCGATTGAAAGACTTTAGATGAAACTTGGTACACTGGTAGACAATGGTGCCCACAAAATGAGCATTTAAAACCAAACAAGACGCCAATAAATAAAGTCAAGGATTTACGGTTTAGGCGATAAATGTCAGATTGTCTTCTGAACAAACGCTGTTGTTTATGATGTTGGTAATACAGTCCTGCAAGGTTGTTAATGTTTTATAAATAACCCTGTATACACGTGCAGGAAATTATTATATTGGAATTGTAACAAAAATGTGACATTTATAGAATCTGGCATTTGTAGAATCTGGCGTTTATAGAATCTGACATTTGTAGAATCTGGCATTTTTAGAATCTGACATTTATAGTATCTGACATTTGCAATGATTAAAGAAGGTAGCTACCCTTTCTTTAATCATTGGACATTTGTAGAATCTGACATTTATCGTCTAAATCAGATTTACCTTCAAAAATGCTTGTGATATTTCTCCATTTTGTAGTTTTGTAAATATGCTGTGTTGAATTATTGGGTTGCCACCCTCGAGGAGTGCAATACCTGTAAAATAAATAAATAGTAGTTCATTTTTTTTTTTTATAATTTGTAAACACTACCAAGTTTAAAAGTGGCGCCAGTGACTGAAAAGTTGAAGGGGAATCCTTTGTCTTGGTATGGTGATGTTAAGAGGAGAGATGAAAGGCGTGTAACTAAAATAGTTATGAATACATGTGGATAGGTGGAGAGAGAGAGGGAGAGGGAGGCCAAAGAATAGATGGATGGATTGTGTGAAGAGTGATATGAAAGAAAAGGGAGTTAGTGTAACATGACGAGTAACAGGACCGAATGGAAGAAAAAACGTGTTGCGCCGACCACAAGTAACACTGGACAAGCGCAGGACGATGATAATGATGATTTAAACACTACCTAATTATTGATATTATGAATAAACTATGATAATTTGAATAAACTGCCGCAAAACAGGGCAAATTAGGACTGCACTGAAAGCGATTAAACATAATTGTTTAGAGTAGGAATCAAACCGTACTTTTCAAATATAAACCTTCAATTGAAATATAGATATAATTCACCATCATCATTATTTCAGCCAAAAGACGTCCACTGTTAGACATAGGCCTACCTTAAGTTCCGCCACGATGAAAGGTCCTGTGTGTAGGTACATATATTTAAGAATAAGGTATTAATTTATGGATATCCCTTTATAGGAAATCATTGCCTTTTATATGCTTACAGAAAACATACCCACAATGCAATTCAAATAAGAATAGGAATGTCAATGACATCATTCTGTCAAAATGTTATTTGAAATTTACGGTTTGCAAAGAAAACTAACTTACGGTTTTTTTTTACTTTGTTTAACCGACTCTTAGCTAAATCTAAAGAAAAAACGTTATGGTATAATTTAAATGAGCAAAATATTAATTCAATCATGAATAGTTAAAAAAAGAGATTTTCTTTTTCAGTTGGCAACAATTCGCTTTCTACTTCTATTCGCCACTACACAGATACTTCACACAGTGATGAGCGGAATTGAAAAACTAAATTCTTAAGATTTTTCGTTCATAAATTTAAAACCTAACTGATTCATTCTGACAGCTATGACGTCACAATATCGAGCCCTTACCACCGACTTATCGTAAGCGACATCCTTTTAAAAATGCATTTTAGATCTTATCGAGCCTTTTTAGGAAGAACATCGTAAGCGACAGTGAGCGTTTTAGCAGTATTAGTAGATTTTCTCTTATCTATAGGCTCGTTATGGTCTAAAATTTAAGATACTAAATAGCTCATGGAAAGTCGCGCTGTAAGGGCCGTTCAACATCGCAACTCGACTGCCTGTTACCACTGTAATTTATGGAATAAGTAAACAAATATCGAATGTAGGGTATGATTGATTAGTTCATAAGTTTGCATTTTCAAAATAATGTCGCTTACGATAAGTCGGCGGTAATGGCTCGATATGGCGCTAAGTCGATCCTATTGTTATTAAAATCGCATAGTAAACAGCACGTTTAACTTATTTAAACTTACCAAGCTGTATAGCCTCCAAGAAGATAGCCTGTCGATTGGTGCTCTTGATGACCAGGTCTACCACCAAGTCGGACGCCCCCTCTTTGTCCAGATGGGCTTGTACCTGAGCGAGAGTCTGGCCCGTGCGGAGCAGGACTTTCGCTGTGTGAGCGTATATACAGTTAGTTTGGTGACGAACGAAGTCGGGAAGCTAGCAAACGTGTTAGAAAGCTTTTGGGATGCTAAATAAATATAAAAAGGGATTTGTTGCAGGCAATTGTGGGGTAGAGTATCTTAAAGTGCAAAAGAGGGTTTTAAAATTGTATAGTACGCAATAATAATTTTACGAATAGGACTAAATTCAATAAAGTGGGATGTACGAATTTAAAAATACAATTTGTTTTGCATAATAATGTTCACATATATTAAAAATACAATAAATAAAAAATGTTTAGTTCAGCGCCATCTATTGACAACATGGCCATACTCGAGGCTGAGGGTTATTCCTTCTACTTTCTTAACCCCAGCAGTTATCCACCATTACTAATACTGCATGGATTAATTAACCATTAAACGGGGGAGGGGGTAACAGGTATCAGTTTGACATGGAGTTATAATTGTTTGTATTTCTATATTTAATTGTTATTTATTAGCATTATGTTATATTAGGAGCTATTCATAAATTACGGTACACAAATTTTGGATGTTTTTCGAGTAATACTTGTACTCTATTCGTAATAAAATGAGACATTTAAACAAACCTTATTTACTGTCCGTCAAACCGATTTTGACTTTTATTTCGTAGGCATAAGGATGGCATTAAAAGCAAAAAATTGGTTACAATACGAACTATTTGCTGTGGTTGCCATTTGCTGTCAAAAGTCAAAATGGGTTAAACGGATAGTAAATAAGCTTTAAAATATCGTTATCTTATTTTGAATGTAGTATACATTTTGAAATGTGACATAACGATACTTATGACGTCTCCAACCTTTTGTTACATAACGTCACACTTTGTCGACCCGCTCCTCCCACGTGACGTAATTTATGGATGACTCCTCAGTGTTATTAAAATAAAGTTATACATGTCATTAATTTGTATAATACAGTTCTAGATTAAATAAAAGAAATGGGTATAGCGATAAAGCATTTGATAAGGTGGGCGAGAAGTACGTAAAGGGTGATTTGCTTGCTTTATACATTTAATAACAATAAAAGTTTATGTATAAGAACTTAGGTAAGCTGCTCGTAGTCCCAGATTATGTTACTTAAGTTCAAATACATCTCTGATTTGTGAGCACTCAGTGTTATGAAAAAGATTTTCCAAATCGGTTCATATATGAAGGAGTTTTGAAGAAACAAACATAAAAGAATAAAACCGAATTGAGAACCTCCTCTTTTTTTGCAGTCGGATAAATAATTTTATACACTGTGTCTGAGACATCGACGTACAAATATGTACCATGAATCCTGTACATGAATCTGGACCCCACAGTAGTGGAAATTTTTCTTTTTTTTTTAAACTGTATAAACTCGTTCTGCTAAACAACCTCAATAAAATTTATAATTAAAAAGTAAATCATTATAAAACAGTCAAGTAAAAAAAGCGATTTAATCACTTTTTAATTTAAAATGTCATTTAAGTTAATTAGTATAACGATTTTTACACTTTGAAATAAAAAAGTACAGATATATACAGGGTTATTTGTACCACTAGCAACCTCTTAGGTGCTAATTAAGAACATCATAAACGAGAATTTTTGTTCTATGACTTTCTTTTTTCCAGAATCATGTTCTGGCTCCATTGGACACATATATGTTTCGATGTCTAAGATACGATGTATATTTGTTTTATATTGCTTGGCATATTTAGTGGTAATGAAAACCGTGTTTGCTCGGAGTGGAAACCACGTGAAACAAGAAAATTACCCATTTTCTTGCTTCTTCATAGATTGAAGACCTCTTGTACTATTTTTTCATCTGAAGCCGTGAAGCAAACTTTCACTTTTATATTATTAGAGTGATAATGTCGGCCTCATGCTGTCTCAAGTTCTTTGAACATTGATGTTCTATACTTCACTTCTAGTGTTGGTTCCTTAATCAAAGTTGATCATATTCAGCTAGAAACATACTGAGCCCACGTATGCAACGTAGATTCAATTTACTTGAAAATGACACGTAGATTCAATTTACTTGAAAATCGATTACTTAGAACCTTACTCGGCTTACGCAGCGGTGTCACCGTGTAATAGATGAGTTACTTGAGTGTCACTCAAGTAACTCATCTATTTTAAGCTATTACATGGCTTCTATCGCGGGCCTTGAGCGTGGAGACCAAATCCAGAAATTCCGTAACGAAAAAAACCTAACACTCCCCACTAAATGGTTGTCACGGCAACTTGTCAACTTCAATCACAATTTAATTGCATAAGTTGATAAAAAAATGCTATGCAATAGCTTTACCGCGGCAGTCTCCGAGTGCCATACTTCTTTTTGTCTAAGTTACTTGAGTGTCACTCAAGTAACTCATCTATTTTCGAGCAAATTCAAGAGTCTGACGTCATAACGCTTAGCATACGTGCGCTCAGATTACTTTTAGCTTTATAAATCACTTTGTCACCACGTATAAATATGCCAATCAATACACCAAACACTAGTGCAACACAAAACACTAGTGTATAAAATGGTACGTTCGTACCGCCTAGTGGCATGGACCCACCTGTCTTCATCTTCAGCGGATGGCTTTCTGCGTCGCATGCGGTGAGAAATAAAGAAAGATTTGCTACACTAAACTATTAAGTGTTATGGGTACAAGATGCCTTTGTAATGTTACAGAGAATTATGTTTTAACATAAGAGAGGTAACGATAATCGCTTTGTTTCAAAGTTTTGGATTGCGAAATCGTGCGCAAGTATGGTTTAACTCATACTGACATAGAGTCGAAGCATCGCAAACTTTTCGTCTGTAGCATATTCATCTCTATTTTCCAGACATTAAGGTACAAATTTGTGTCATGCACATACTGAATCGCACGTCGCCGCGCAACGAAGCGCACTTTAGCGCGTCGAAATTAATGTCGGGCGGTTTCGAACGTCGCCGTGCGAAGTGGTGTAATTATATCATCTAATTAAATATTGACAGAAAATCATAACAAAGGCATCTTTATTTCACTAAATATAGGCTCTAAAACCTATCACCATTACTAAGTATGAACAAGTTTAGTGTCATTTTAAATGATATTTCAATACATTTTCAAAGGGAAAGAGAACCAATACTTTTTTAATTTTTATAGACTGACCAGGTGTTTCACTGTCGAAAAACAATTTATTGAAGGATTTTGATATATTTCATATTTATTCAGAGCTAATACTATTAGTGTAGATTTAACATTGAACTTTTATTAACATACATATATACATCTTAATTATTAAATATTATAAACTAATAGGTATATAATACTTAGGTGTCTTTAATTTTTATAGACAACCATTAGTTGTCAGCACCCTCGTATATCCTAAATATCGTATTTACTCTTGTAAATATGATATGTGTGTGCTTTTAGATTTTTCAATTTTTTTTTTTTGAGATTATTAGTGAAATATATACTATTATTCAAGATTTCAAATTAGATAATAATATTTCACTTAAATTTTTAATTTGGGAGACAAAATGGACGAAATACAGGCGTATTTCACCCTCCGATAGATAAGAAGAACGCCCCTAATAAGTTATTTTTTCTCTTGTTTTGATGTGCTAAATCAAATGTTTTTTTCTGTTGGTAATTAGTATCCAAATCTATATTTCCCTTTGAAAATATCATAAAAACTGTTCTTTAAAGTATCAAGTTGTAGTATCAAGTTGTATGTTAATTAAAATATGATTTGCGACCGTAATACGTATTTATTTACCGAATTATAATAATTAAACTCATCGATGCAATTCTATCAGTTCGTTTTAATCCTATTAAATGGCTATATCATGAAAAAGTCATTCAATTGGGATAGCTGAAGTAAGAAGGTCGTATTTGATGATTTTAATTATTAACCCTTCAGATACCGTCAATTAGAGAGACAATAGATGCGCGGCCACCGGTGGTCGCTTGGGGATTCATGAATTAAAACTCAATAAAACCATATTTGCTATGGTCGCAAATCCTATTTGAATGAACACTGAACCTAACACTGACCTGCAAAATGCAAAAAACTAAAGCCGTGTACGCACGCACTAACTTTATTGCGTCGCATGATACGCAACAACTTGGTTCGCGCACGTGTACCACTAACGAACATCGAACACTCTGTTTGTCAAACATATTTGCGGCGAACCTATTAGTATTCTGTATGGACAGTGTTCTTCATAAATCAATGCGAACAACAAATAACTTTTCGCTACTTCATAATCGACCACTTCCAATGACGCCACCATGGCTATTAAGAGATTTCACGATTGTTGTGCGCGAACTCGATTCGAACTATGTTCGTGTTTGAATATGCCTTCCATATAAAAAAACCAAATGTTCATGTTTGATATTTGTACTCGCTATGTTCGTGTTCATACGTGCGTAAACGGCTCTACTTGAACATTTAATTTGTTCGTATTGACGACATATTCGAACATGAAAGCAAACATGGTTCGAATCGAGTACGTTTACAATAGACCGCGTAAACTCTATCTAAATAGCCATGGCGGCGTCTTTGTGTCGTGTGAACACGGTTTAAGAAAATTTGAATATCACGGGTTACTCTGGTGTTTTCCGTTAAATTCTCTAAGTTTACAAGTCATGAACAGTGCTGACATCTACCGCTAACTGTGCACACTAGTCTGACACTATCCTTGGAAACTGTTAACAAGTTGGTTAATTAGTCAGCTCACTAGAAGAGTTAAGACTGGTTCACCATTCCGTATTATATATGACTTGAAAAATACGACTACTGCCCCATAAAATCTTTGACCCCTTAACCGCTGCCGGATGAGAGTTTTCGCGTCCTATTCGCCAGCGTCGTGTGTTTGCGACTGGGTACTCTATCTCGTTTAGCTCTTCAATCCCCATAGGTGACAGAAGAGCTGACGAGATGGTGTATATGGTCGTGGATGTGCGACACTGGCGGAATAAACGCGAGAGTTTGTCGGGTATATCCGACATAGGTGTAAGATATGAGATGCTGATTCGAGATTTGATACTGGATATCCAAAACAGCCCAGATTCAAAATAATCCAAAAATCGCTTTTGTTTTAAAAAGATCAGAGAAATGGTGAAACCAGTCTTTTCTTAATAACTACCTCACACCTCAAATTAGGGCGAAGTTCGGGTTATGCTGATATTTAATTGAACAAGAAAACCCAATGAAATTGATGTTGGTGACAGTTTAATACTGGGTCAAAGGCTTTTCCTATGTTGCATTACAGTCCATCATGCGCCTGAACCCATCATGCTCATATGCATATTCTTGGTGGGTAATTGGATCACATCTGTGGTTTTGACTAATCCTCTAGTTTACTTTCAACCTTTAAAATCAATTTCCATAGACTTAAGAAACTTTCTTTTCTTTTAATAAAGAGTATCTATCTATCGTATTCTAATTCTATGAACAAAAAAATCTCTCAATTATTAGACATTGATCGTCACCGAGATGGGATCACAACACAATTCTCTAAACTATTTTTTTAAATATGAGAGCTATGGCCTTACCACGAGCGCTCAAAACAATCCATTTGACGACCTAAACTGAATTGTAAGAGGAATGGAGCTATAGAAGGCGTGTGAGAAAGAGGGAAGGAGCTATAGCTCAATCCCTCTTTCTCGCATGCCACACGTGACGTCGCTTCTGGTACTCCAAATTTTGACTGCACTAACCCAGCATAATCAGAACTTCACCAAAACATACACACCCTTGAACCACACACAACTTACCGCCAGGGCCATGTGTAACAGCCACGGAACTTGGTGGCGGCGAGATCTTGGGCTCCGACTTCCGGTTTATGAAGTATTGGGACAATAGCTTCGAACGGAGCTGGTTGCCCTGGTGACCAAATTTGAAGTATTTTTTAGATGTACTGTTCTGTGGATGGCGTAAGATTATGTTTTAACTAACGACGATACAACCACTAGACACCTAATAACAGGCGACGTATATCTGTCAACACATATGACTTATAGATCTGATGTAGGTCGTAACAGAATAATTTCCAAACCTCAACCAATCAGAACGCGGTACCCCGCTCCCCCGTACCTCAGCTAATTGACAGAACTGTTTTGGTGCGCTAGTTCAAGCATGAGGCGTCTAGTGGCTGGAAGGTCGTTGGTTTTAATGACTTATAAATATTGAATATGGAAATTCTCCCTCTTTACAACATGTAACTGTAATAATGCTTATCCTTATACACTCTAACTAGAAAATTAAATTGCAATCATTATCCACAACAGTATCCTGAACACCATAGCTGAGGATGTGCATGCTCCTGTGTTGAGACATTTCGTTCGTCTGATTAATTAGGGAGGGTCTCTCTCTGTTAGTTACCGGGACGGGGCGGGGTGTCTCAGCGCAGGGCCATTTATGAATCTCAGAGGCTTTTTTTTTACTGTTTCCTGACTCTGAGGAGATTGATTTAGAAATAGTTTTAGTCATTGTGTGTATTCATTTTTATTATTACTAACAATAGTTTTTTTAAGTCTTATGTATACTAACCATTGTATCATGATGTCCGAAAAATAAAAATTTGAATTATTCAAGTGCTGTGCATTGAGTGCGAGTTTTTTTTGCGTTAACGTGATCGACACGTTTATGACGTTCGGTGCTCCGATTGGCCAGTTCCAAGCTCTTAACCAATCAGTGGACCAAACGTGGTAAACGTTTCAATCGCGTTAACGTAATATAAACTCGCACCAGGCACTCTAAAAAGTTTTACTTAAATGTACTTGTAGTGGTTTTTTTTAATAGTTTTACCAATTGTAGGCAAGTAACATGGTAATCAACGCACTACATCGGTAGCGTATTGATATTGGTATCTATTAACGCACACAGAAATACACTAGTGACGAAAAATAAATGGGTAATTTTTTTTTTAATCTAAAATAATTCTTAATCAAGAATTATAATAATAATCATTTGAGGGTACAATAATACATACTTTAAAAATAGCTGAAATCGATTTACTTCTTTTTAGGATGTGCATTTATTATGTTACATGTTGTATAGGATGCGTAACTCTAAAACCGTACCCTAGGGCACAAAATATACGCATTGTTTGACCGCACAATATACTTCACCTTTTAGGAACGTCATCGGTACTTATTGGAAAAGAAAATGTAATATTATGACGGTACGTGGTGCAGGTAAATTATCAAGACATTTTAGATTTCATTTAGTTTGTTTATAACAACAAAAACTATTTGCAATTACAGATATATTTCTAGTAGCTAGAGTATATTTAGCTAAAGTTCGACTAAGTAAGTAAAAATACCTCCTTTATAACCCCGAAACCACGGGATTTGAAGAACTAAATTATTATATTATCATGTTTTAGAGTTGTGTACTAAGACTGTTATAAGAAAACCAAACTCCAAAATTTTACAGGTTCGAGGTAATTCGAGAAAACAATACCTGGATGAGGTTCGGAAGGCTTTTGCCCAGCAGTGGGAAAGAATAGGTCAATTAAAAAAAGGACAGAACTCTAAAAACATAAGATTCATCAATATAATAATTTGTTTCAAAAGTATTGAAAGCGAAATAAGTAATTTGCAATTTCACAAATCCAGGGATTTGATCTTCTTGTTTATGATTCCGGGATTTTAGAGGAGATATTATCAACTCAATGTTACATTCTCGAACATTAGTTAAAAATATTTACCTAAATATTCTTATCTCTATACTCTATTCGCAAATAAGGGATGAAGATCAACCAATTTTATCATTCATTCTGTAGATATTAGGTTGGTACTAAAAGCAAAACAAAACTGGTAACAATACCAACAATTCGCTGCAGCCGATATTTATAATGCCACCAACGAAATAAAATTCAAAATCGGTTGAACGAACAGCAAAAAAATTTGTTTAAATGTCCAATCAAACTGTGAATAAAGTATAGCGATAATCATCATCATTTCAGCCGAAAGACGTCCACTGTTGGACATAGGCCTCCCCAAGTGTCGCCACAATGAACTGTGCGTCTCGGGTCCATCGGATTCCCGCAACCCTTACCAGGTCATCAGTCCACCTTGTAGATGGCCTTCGAACGCTATGTCTTCCGGTACGAGGTCGCGATTCCAGAACCCACAGAACAGGTGAAAAGGTCAGAACGGAAATATTTATGATTTGTACTAAAACGAGTGTCGCCGCTTGTCTCCCAACCTTTAACTCCACTACAGGCAATAAACCAATACGAACGCGCATTACGCTACTAACAGATCACGCACACTTAGATCGCAAGTTTGCTATTGGTAATTGAACTATGGGCATTGCCCTACTGTGTGGCCCGCCTGCTCCGGCAACAAGGCCATTCTAACCTCTTTCATCTGTTCTGTACCAGAACCTTTCGGCCCCAACAGCCATCCGTTCTGCGAGCAATGTGCCTTATCCAAAGTAATAATAGATCCTTATAATTAAAGCTATTTTCAATACACTTGCTCATAAAGTGACTCTTATTGCAATGAACTTAGGTATGAACTTGTTACCAAACTGTGACATTTTGATTACCATTACGCACTAGTGCTATAATGTGGTTAAAACCTTATTGTTCAACCTCTCTCCCGCCATCATTTTATTACATTATCGTATCAGGATGCGTGCAGGTCGTCCACCACGAGGAAAAGAAAAAAAAAACAAAATGGGCGCGCATATGAAAACAGATTTTTACCGCCGCAAAAGATTACTAGTTTTACGGTTATTTTCTTCACAAGTGTATTGAAAAATGTCGTATGATACACGTGAGTAATTAATGAATACCGTTCTCAGCTCTCTTAAGACCCTCGCCATGGCTCGGGGATAAATACCGCCTCAACGGTAAGCACTTACATTACACACTTATATCATAATGTACTATTAGACAACATACCTTCTCCCCATACTCTGGATCCACAGCCATCATTTCCCTTAGAGTGCGTAGAACTTTGACGCATAGTTTTTCTTCTTTCTCTTCTAGTAGTTTCTCCGTGTGACGGATCAGTCTGAAAATAATATTCTTTAAGTCTTCTTGCGCCCTGTGAGTGTGAAATATGAGGATGAGTTATTTTTTGTTCGATATTAATAACTAAGGTAGCCGCCAAATAAATCTGGAATAAAGGTCATTGACCCCCCTACATTTATTGACATTCTTAATTTAAAAAACGGAATTAAAGACATAAAGCTGTCTTGAATCGACATCTATCGTGATCCTTTACCTTTTCTGAAAACAGTTCATTGATGGTTTTTCAGGTACCTTCGATATATTGAAGATATTAGGAAAAGGTCAATGTACTTTATTTTAAGTTTATCTGGCGCCTTGTAGAGGAAAAATAATAGATTATGAGTAGAGGTTGGAATTCGGTAGAATTATTTATGTACTTGCATCGAAATGTTGATATTAATATGGATCTTCCCGAGATTTCTGATGAAAAATCCTGTGTGTCCAACAATATTACAAATAAATTATAATAAAATCCTTAGAGATAGATAGGGTAAATAGAAAACATAATTTGACTAACACATTTCTATGAATATTTTTCATTGAAAAAGATCTCTACGTCAACTGAGGTGAGTTTAACAAATTTCACACTTCCTCGTTATTAACGTAGGAAGATTTTTTTTCTGCTATATTTCTGAGTCATAATAAAATGTGCACTTTAAAATTTATCTCGGGATTTGAGGCATATCCACTTTATTCTTTCGCTGTATGAAATCAGCGAAAGTACATGAATAAAGCTACCTAATTCCAATCTCTGATTATGAGACTAGGGGATAAAGCAGTCTTTAAATCGCGGGCGGCATGTTGAATTCCGAACGAAACGAAGATTGCTAAGTTTCAATCCCGATCGCCAGTGAGGGATTTGTATAATTGACTCCCGAGCACTGCAAGGGAGTTAAACAGAAACCTGAGTGAAGTGATGAATTTAAGCAGATTTTAGCCCACCGAAAAAAAGCCGCCCAAAACAAAGACAGCTTTATCCCCGTGTTGGATACTCTACTTTTACATCTTCTGTGAGAGAGATAATTTATGTACACACAATAATACAAGAAAAGAAGAAGGAAACAGAAGAATAGTACAAAGCTGATGCTTATTTCTAAAGAAGTAAAAAAGATAATATACATATTGCTTTTAGTAATACTTGTATGATATATAAAAGGACATTATCAAGCAGGTGGTGTAAAAAAAAAAAATAATATGGTATGAACAGAGACATAGTTATCAGGAGATGGCGATGGGATCAATCTAATGCTAATAAACGGTTAGATGAGCACTTAGCATTTTATCTTCATTTTCTTTACCAGTATTGAAATACGACACCTCTCCGGGACCGGTAAACAGCAGGAGAGGCAAGCAGGATGTTCACGAAGAGAGACTGTCCAGCTACAGGGGACTGTTTTACACACAGGAGACTGTTCTGCTTACAGAGTACTGTTACAAGACTCGTTGAGTGACCAGGCCTGAGCACCGTAGGTTAAGATGAGCAGAATATACAAATATCGATGAGATTTCGTTTCAGGGAGGTTGATATCTCCTTTCATCAGCGTGTCAGACTTTTACTGACTAAAACCTACTCCTATTCTTCTTTGCCTTGCGTTCCAGGACCCCAGACTTTCCTTTCAGAAGCAAACTCATGGCCCCAGTAGGCTTCGACCCTGCTGAGCCCCTCTGGTTTTGCCTACATCTTAAGACGCCGTCGACGACATGGGCTCGATCCGGATGGTTACCGGACGGCCAGACGATGAGCTACCTATTGCTCGCCGTCCGCAAACCCACGCATACGGTGACCCTCCACCTTCATATACAACATTATTTTTAGTTCATGCGAAAACTGAATATAGTTTGTTCAGAATCAGTAACAGAATCGATTCCAATAATTTTTACACCATGTTATATTTTTTTTCAAAAATATTTGAAAAAGTTGACAAGTTGGACACCACCGACACTAAGTACAACACAGATCACGGCATCTCATAGCGGGCATAACGTGCCAGCGCACAGCTGGGTGCGGGTGCAAAACCACCCCTCGGTCACCTGAATGGCCCGGTGACCATATATTTGTGCGGACAACCAGGTAACATAACAAGCTTAAAACTTTGTGATTTTTCAAGATAAAGTGATGCAATTTTGTACATAGATTCTTTACATAAAAATACAAGACACGTGTTTTGGGTTTCGCATATACTAAAACGAATGTTGTATTTTGGTTTGAACTGATTCAAATATTTACCTGGATATAAAGATGCCACTAGTATCAGATTGCGTCACTTCCCCAGGACTGGTAAACAGCAGGTGTGGCTTGTACAGGATGTCCACGAGGAGAGATTGCTCCGCTTGCAGGAGTGGACGCAGCTGTTCCTCTAGAAGGGCCACGATTTCTTGGAGGCCTTCCATCACTGAACGATCATTTTGGAGATTTGCCTGAGGAGAACAAGATAAGTTTTTATTTCAGGGGCCTTACTACATGATAAGCCTCGATCTACCGCGATATCGCTTTGCGTTTAAAGGCCAATAAGTGGCTTTTTTAGCCCGCAGCTCATCTGACATGCAGCAGACATATCCGGCCCAATCCCACTATAGAGTAGCAGTTTTCAGGTAATATCTTTTATCTTATTTTTGGCGTGCAGCATTGTGTTTCTTACGCGATCGGAAATTCGAACCCCCAGGATACTAAGCTCCATATCTCGCTGACAAACCTCGAACCTGGACCTCAGCTGAAGTGTCAAAGACCAGGTTTGTGCTCCGCACGTAAGTATAGGGAGAATGAACATGTCTATAATTTTCTGTTTCAGTAGATGTAGTAGTCCATTTCAGTCCGTTTCAGTAAAAGTAGGTTTGAAAAAACATACTAAGCAAATACTTTGAAAGAAGTAGTGTACATAAATCCTTACTAATATTATAAAAGCGAAAGTGAGTTTGTTTGTTACGTCTTCACGCCTAAATAGCAAAACCGATTTTGATGAAACTTGGTACACGGCTAGACCATGTCCTGGAATAGGACATAGGATACTTTTTATCCCGGAAGTATGTTCCCTTGGGATAATTTTTAGCTATCATGCGGGCGAAGCCGCTGGGAACAGCTAGTAGTTAAATAAATACATAATAATTAAGTTTTCTCACCTGTGAAGCCATCTTCTCGAGCTTGGACGTCTTGGAAGCAAGCAGCCATTTGCTGGTCTGCCGGGAAAGTGCGGCTGCCTTCTCGAACACCGTCTGGATCTTGGCTTCAAGTTCCAATGGTATGGCTATGCTACGAGATTTGGCTGAGAACAGAAATAATAATAAATCAGAAGTTTGATAGTCAGTACTGGCTTGAGCAGATTCTGTCATTCATTAATCGATATACGAAAATGCTACGGGCCCGTATAAGGCTGTGTTCTTACAAAATGGTGCTGAACCTAACATTTTTAGTTGATTTTTTTAATGTATGGAAGTGTGCGTCACGCATCCATTGGATTCCCGCGACCCTGACCAGGTCATCGGTCCACCTTGTTGGAGGCCTTCCAACGCTGCGTCTTCCGGTACGTGCTCGCCACAGGACGCCACCAAGAAACTAAATACTGAAGCACTAATTTCGGTTAATTTCGGGTATTCACAAATAACTGCTCGAAATTAACCTGTAGCGCTTTGGAAGTGTAGGTGGTTTAGGTTTTGAATATCTTAATAAGAGACACAAGAGAAAGACAATGAGAGAGCCAACGCTTCTGGTTTAATAAATTAATCCTCGGGTAGTAGTCCGGACATAGCATCTGTCTGGTGGGACGATCCTTTTTTTTCAATGGAGTTACAGATACCAGCAAGGATCTTGAGCGCTGGCTTCAAGTTGCGCAGAAGTCAAATATCGAGCCCATTTAGTGGTATGAAGTGAGACGCGGGGGCGGGGAGTCTCAGTGATTGGCTCACCGCGCCATCGTGTCATAGATGTCACTCGTGATTCGTTCCCTGCGCTTGCTGAATGTATCTAACAACGACGAAGATTCGCTCGCCTATGTATAGAATGCGCAAAGCGATGCCCACTCTGACACCGAGCGCTTAATATCCATGCCGATACCTATATGTGGGACGTTACACTCTGTTCCCCGCATATATTTAAAGTAGGACACCGCTCCCCCGTAATAATCAGAACACAGTACCCGACTACCCCGTACCAATCAAAACGTAGTACCCCGCTCCCCCGTAGCAATCAGATCGCAGTTCCCCGCTCCCCCGTACCTCAGTTAGTTGACAGAATGGTTTTGGTGAGCTAGTTCAAGCATGAGGCGTCTAGTGGCTGGAAGGTTGTTGAAATAAACATACAATACTGACCAACTTCACTGAGGGTTCGGATGCACTTCTCCACGTTTAGTTTCTGCGGCGGCGTGAGCCATGGACATTGGTAGATGCTGAACGTCGTCTGGAGTAGTTTCACGAATATCGACTGCCGAGTCTGTGGGAAACCATAGGATAACATTAGTAGAAGAATTATAAGGTAATAAGTATAGTATTTAGGTTTGTTTTTTCATCAAGGCGTAGTTTTTAGGATACCGCACCTCAAAAAGAAAAAAACGGCACCCTAATAGGACCACCTTTTTATTTTTATTTTATTAAGGTGGGCAAAAATCATCCAATGACAACTTCCGCTTTTAGTTGGAGCAGGAGATAGTGTCAGACTCTTACTGACTGAAAACTCACTCCGTTCCCTCTAGCCTCTTCATACCGGGGCTCGAGCTTTTTAACCGACTTCTAAAAAAGGAGGAGGAGGTTCTCAATTCGGATGTTTGTATGTTTTTTATGTTTGTTCGCGCATAACTTCACCGCTTGCCAACCGATTTGAAAAAATATTTTTTTGTTCGAAAGGGTATACTTCCCAAATGGTCCCATAGTCACCAAGTTGGGATCTGATGATGGAATCAAGGGAACTCCTCAAATTCACTTCAATTTTTTAGTGAAGTCGGTTATTTTTTTTTTATAAAAATGTTTTTTGTTTGTGTATGACTTTGTTGATACTTACATGAAATAGAAATGTAGGAATATTCCAAGCAGCAATAAAATAGAATAGTAATTAATATACAGGAAAAACATTTCGATAACAGATTCTATACATGTTTGCATTGTGCAAGCTATAAACACATTTTGACCACTTTTTGACCTACAAACGGAGTGAATGGAAAGAAGGGGAAAAAAGGAGCAACAGCTTGAAGGGGATTTTCGCATTATAAAAAAAACATCAGTATTTAAGTGCCCCTATTGATTCATGAGCCGTAGCAGCTGAGTGGTAAAGGCTTCGACTTGCGAGTTGTAAGTCGCGGGTTCTAACCCAGCCAGGCGTACCAACCCCCACTGGGCCCGTGTGGTAGATTACGGCCCATCCCCTCTCCTAGAGAGGAGTCCCAGCAGTAGGACATTAATAGGTTGATTATGTTATGTCTTCATTAACTGTAATAAAAACTGATGTTTTAATAGAAATCAATAATAAGAATAATATACCAAAGTGAAAAAGTTTTGTTCCTATTTACCCCTTTTTTTTGGTGGGCAAACATCATCCAATGACAACCCCCACTCTTGGGTGGAGCGGGAGATAGTGTCAGACTCTTACTGACCAAAAACCCATCCCGTTCCTTCTAGCCTTCATACCGGGGCTCGAGCTCCCTTTCGGATAACCCTGGCCTCAGTAGGCTCCAACCCAGCTGGGCCCCTCCTGTTGCTGACAAATTCTTGAGGCGCGCGGGAACAATGCGCGCCGTCAACGTCTTGTGCTCGATCCGGACAGTTACCGGACGGTCGGACAGCGAGCTAGTTCCTATTTACCCCTGCGTTCCCATTCACCCTGTTTGACGGTACGTACCTGCACAGTGGTACTCTGGTCACTGAAAGGAGAGTTGAAGAAGGTGCAGATGGTGTGCATGAGCACGTCGGTGACGTAGTTGACCCACGCCTTCTGCGTGCCCACCACGGGCAGCCGGCGGGACGTGGACGGGGACTCTGTCGAAGGGCCTGTGGACATGACGGAACCGTTATTAGAAAAATAAGTGAGAATTAGGTAAATAGCAAGGTATAAGAAACCGTCTCGAAGAATGATAATTTAGCTCATAAAACAATCAATAGATAGATAGAGATACATGACATGTATAAATAATATTGAAGATTATTAAGTATTTAAAATTAAGACTTTTCTGATGGACCGATGACCTAGTAAGGGTCGCGGGAATCCGATGGATGCGTGACGCACAGGACCGGTCGTTGTGACGACGGTTGGGAGAGGCCTTCAGCTGATATGATGATGATGAAGACATTTTAAATTGCTGGGAAGAACAGTATGTTCGAAAATCGCTTTTAGCGATATGACGGCCCATTGTTACACAATATCGAAGTAAGTAAGTAATTATTTATTGCACAACAAATTTTAAACTCATACGATAATTTTTATAGTGTACAACTTTATTCCAACTTAAGCTTACATTTTTGATACCTCTACAGTCCGGACTAAGCGTTGCGCTTGAATGTCTTTAAGGCTAGAGTGAATAGGCTCTTAATAAACTAGTGCGCCTCACGAACAACGATTGCATCTCTGCTTAACGTCAAGTGGAGTCGCAGCCAAGCACTAGTTTATATCAAATAATAAAAAAAAAAAAACAATGATTGCATTACTGCTTACCATCAGGTGATACCACCTGTCAAGCACTTTATACAAATTATATCAATTTAAAAAAAGCGAAAGCGTTTCGGCCGGGGTGGTAACAATGATGACAATTCAGTACCTGGAATCAGACTTGGGTCGCTGTGCAGGATAGCCTGCATGTCCTGCAGGAAGGACCGCTCGAACAGGTCCCACATGTAGTTGCTGGAGTAGATCTCCTTCATCTCAACTTCCGTGTCGATGTAGCAGTGGTTTAGGAAGCCCACGTAAGCTTCTTTTACCTGCAAAAGGTTAGGGCACAAAATATATAGGTACAGAAGTCAATCTACATACTGTGCGCGTTCTCACAACGCAAACTTCGACACCGCTCACGGACACTATATCTCGGAGCGCGTCGGCCAGTTCGTCGAACAGTTCCGGCTCAAACGCTCATTAGTGTGCGTCCACCGAGCGTAGGTATAAAAAGTGAAGTACATACATGAGATTGTCTTCTGTACCTATCTATTTTGTGGTTAGGGTGTGTTATGGCCCGTTCACGACCTTGCCGCGGTGAGCGGTGGCTAAGTGCGGCGCGGCGAGCGGTAAGAACAGAAGTAAGAAAATGTTTGAAACACAACACGAGACGCCGTTCAAAACGCCCCGCGCTCGCATACCGATGCTGCCCCGCTCGCCGCGCCACTCGCTACTAAAACTGAAGTCGTGAACAGGCCTTTAGGTGTTAATAGTCTACGGGCCTGAACTTCGCTATTTTTTGGCTAAAAGGCTTTGAACTTGATATTTTATTAAATCAATTTAAATTATATAAATATTTTTTAACCCTTCGCGCAAATACGCGTACTATTATTAATTACGTAATTTAGCGTTTAGAACTAAAATCCCCCCGGCAATAAAGAGAAAAAAATCATTTTGGGTAGACCTCAAAAAAAACGAAGATATAAGAAACCAAAATATCCACCGGGAGCCTGCTCCCGGTGGTTAGGACTCCAGAGACAGGAACCTCCTCACAATGCGAGCCGTATTAAGGCATACTGCCTTCTGTATCAGGCCCTTGATTCTCTACTCGATTATAATTCTTAAAATTAAAACTTAAAAAAAAACATTATAATTACAAATATTGTGTACCTCAGGAATACAATCTGCATGAGTGATCATAGACACGATGTCGTCTAGCGGCAGTAGGGAGTGGCACTTGATCTCCGTGTACACATTCTTGCCCATGGTGCAGCATGTGAGCAGCTTTACTAGCTGGATGTGGTACCTGGGTGGGGTGGAAAGTATTAGACATGTCATCGTATACTCTTAAATCACTCTATCTAGGTACTAAAAAAAACCGCATCAAAATCCGTTGCGTAGTTTTAAAGATTTAAGCGTACATAGGGATATAGGGACAAAAAAAGCGACTTTGTTTTATACTATGTAGTGATTATTAGTATATTTCATTATTATTTTGTACTATTACTTCATAATTTTCAAAAAAATATTGTGTCCTTAACTAATGTAATTAGGCTTTTGGCCGTGTTATGTTAAAGTAAAATAAATTAATTATTATGACGCACGCGTCATGCTCGTGAACGGGAGCCGTCACTTAAGACTGGTCATGTAGCCATTTTATGGCTTATTTATTTATACAAGGAAACGAAAAAAAAAATCGGTCTCTCCATACAGTTTGTACGGAGAGGCCGATTTTTAATTTTCGTTTCCTGATAAAAAATCTTGTGGATCGTTGTTCAGTTTCGTCTACTGTGCTAGGCCGCGGAGGCTGCGGAGGGCTGTCTCTTACACCTTGTATTTATAGATTACTTTTTTTAATTATGGCGCGATGACCCAGTAGTTAAGGCACCCTTTCTCATGCCTGAAGTTGCAGATGTCAATTTCATATAAAGTTTATGTACAGCGTCTAACTGTCTATGCTCCAACTCCTCAATCTGAATTACCTGAGTGCTTCCGCCATTTCGTTGCTGATCCGGAACTGTCTCATCATCTGTATGAAGTTGTTGAACGATACTTTGTCGTTGTAAAATACTAGCACGTCTTCTCCGGCGTTTACCATCTGCAAAAAAACAAATATTTGAAATTGATTACTATTGGTTAGCTGTGCTTTAAGGCCAGGTTCTAATAATTTTGAACTTCTCGAAATCCACTTTTTTTTAAAGTATGGACGCTGGGCTCCGTTCCGTTTGTCCTGCAATTCTTTCAAATACCGAAAACGCCAGGCCTCAATATCGTACCTCTCTATAACAACGTCCTTTTAGACCTGCTTTTTTAAATAAAACTCCATACCTCTCATAATTCTCCAAAAACTGCTGCGATTACCGTTAAAATCGATTTCGTTTCGCATTTCGGGGAACAATTTTGGTAGAGTAGGCAACTCTTTCCTTTTTTCCTTCTTTTTTGTGTAGACAGACAGAGGAGTCAACATTACGCCGAAGGAACTTTTGAAATGAAACGCACTGTACTCATCTATTCGTGGAGAACACAATATCCACTTGTTGACCACGTGACGTTTACTGGTTAACAACGCGGCGTCAGTGGACCACCTGATGTTCCCTGGTTGACACGCGGCATTTAATCGTAGTCTGCAGGAAGTGAAGGTACCCCTGTCTCCGGTCACTAGACCCGATACCTACTCCCTGCATGACCAGGTCTTGACTTCTGCGGATGTAGGTGGTGTCTGCGTGCACGATAGTCTGCAGGAAGTGAAGGTACTCCTATCTCCGGTCACTAGACTCGATACCTACCTCCTGCATGACCAGGTCTTGACTTCTGCGGATGTAGGTGGTGTCTGCGTGCACGATAGTCTGCAGGAAGTGAAGGTACTCCTATCTCCGGTCACTAGACTCGATACCTACCTCCTGCATGACCAGGTCTTGACTTCTGCGGATGTAGGTGGTGTCTGCGTGCACGATAGTCTGCAGGAAGTGAAGGTACTCCTGTCTCCGGTCACTAGACCCGATACCTACCTCCTGCATGACCAGGTCTTGACTTCTGCGGATGTAGGTGGTGTCTGCGTGCACGATAGTCTGCAGGAAGTGAAGGTACTCCTGTCTCCGGTCACTAGACCCGATACCTACCTCCTGCATGACCAGGTCTTGACTTCTGCGGATGTAGGTGGTGTCTGCGTGCACGATAGTCTGCAGGAAGTGAAGGTACTCCTGTCTCCGGTCACTAGACCCGATACCTACCTCCTGCATGACCAGGTCTTGACTTCTGCGGATGTAGGTGGTGTCTGCGTGCACGATAGTCTGCAGGAAGTGAAGGTACTCCTATCTCCGGTCACTAGACTCGATACCTACCTCCTGCATGACCAGGTCTTGACTTCTGCGGATGTAGGTGGTGTCTGCGTGCACGATAGTCTGCAGGAAGTGAAGGTACTCCGGCCTCCGCCCCCTTGACTCGATACAGTGCACGAAGTGGCCCACCACCTTCTCGTTGCCCTCATGGCTGCATAGCGTTGTATTGTCTTTGAAGATTGAGCACACGGTTTGAGCTTCGCGGATCTGGGGATAACATAATAAATGTTATGTTATTATTTTCTATACTTTTCAATTGGATTCACCGTAAAATTAATTACCTTATTGCACAAACGTCTCTCAAAGAAACAGATCTGAGTAAATTTGGTAAACATCAGTAGTAGTAGTTATTTAACAATTTATGTGTGTCTGTATAAAACACAGACACACATAAATTGCCTTCAAATCGACTTCATTGTGACTATCCGTCCATGTTGTAAAGCTATAGTGCTTTTTTTTAGGTGGGAAATCATGAAATGACTTCTCTAGGGCGGAGAGGAAGGGCATTACTGATTAAAACCACACTTGTATTTAGAATCTCGAGTATCCTCCAGCAGGTATCGGTCTGCTCAGCGCTGTCGATGACTCGGGCTCGGTCCTTATACGACGAGCGGACGGCAAGCTAACCATTTCTCCTCGTCCGCAAACCGCGATTACGTGGATACTACAGAGATCGCTTTGATCGTCATTCATTTCTTGATGGCCGGATTGGAGAGGATGTACGTTTCCTCACTCTAGCGGCTGACTCCTTTGCTAGCATTACTCTTTCGTAGATGGATGCGACCGCATCTCGTTGGAGGCTTGAATCAGGGCTCGCCGCGAGAGGTCGCCGCCGTCCATTAAGTTACAGTAGTGGGAGGTAAATTTTGAGTTCAGGGCCATCCACCAAGAACATGGCTACGCTCAATTCCATAGGCTTCTCGTGTACAAATACTGTCTGGGTAAAATCTGATCATTATACTTACTCCAGCATTTAGGAACAGGTCCAGATGTTTATGAAGAATAGCCTGGTTCTGCTGGTTGCCGTGACAGAAGTGTTGTAGAAACTCGTGTGCTAAGGCCAGGAGTTCGTCCATGGCTTGATCATCTTCGTCGTGAGGGACCTGGGTAGAAAGTATACATAAGATTTTATATATTTTATTTAGATGGTACTTATAGAAAATTGTGTGAGGAGTGTCTTTTGTAAGTGCGGGCTTATTTAGGTTTCCAGGGATATTATTTGCACATCTAAACTAATATTATAAAGAGGGAAGATTTGATTTTTCGTTTGTTTGTATGTTACGACTTGACTCAAAACTTACTTGACCGTGCTTCAAAATTTTTTAACCAACAGATAGCTACTTTTTCATCATAGGCCTATATTTTCATGAAACCGCTGGCAAAAGCTAGTTATCTGTATTTTGAAAATAAAGAATCAAGTCCTGCTTGATTATTTCCATCTCAACAATGATGGTAAAAATTGTGAAGAGTAAGTTATATTTTAATACAGGATATTTTTTTAGTATTCTGCCCAACTCACACCGGAAAGATAGAAGATACGTGTTTACAAACGATGATTTAAGAGGGCCCTTCCTGAGCTGTCTATCGCTAACCTAAAACTTTGGTTTCCTAGGAAAGCGGTGCCGTCATATAGCGGCCGTTTTAACACATCGTCAGTCATTTTTTCAAAACACATTTCACAAACGTTACACGTAAAGTATCCAAGATAGAAAATGGACGACCTTGATTTAGCTTTAGTAATTTACTTGAATGATGAACTATCATCAGAAGAGGAAAATAGTCGTTGTTCCGGAAAACGGCCGCTATATGACGGCACCGCTATCCTAGGAAACAAAAGCTTAAGCATGGTTCAAAAGCTTGTTGATTTATCCAACGCAAAGTTTGATAAAGAGGCAACTCGAAAACAGAGAAATAACACTTGAAAGCTTTGTTGGTATTCGGTAACTCCGTCATTCACTCGAACATATGTACTTGATGGATTCATACGTAAAAAAAGGTTTAAAGGTTTTGCCAATGTGGGTTTTCTTCGGTGCACATTCCTTTCTTGCAGCATGCACGCATTCAGAAAGTTAAAGCACTCACTCTTGGCTGCCAGGGCGATGTCTGGACAGTGAGAGGCATATGAGACGACAATTCATTTATTACAATATAGCATAAGAATAATCAGCCTTGCAATGTTCCTACTGCTGGGACTCGGGCCGCCTTTCTAAGAGACAGAATGGGCCTTATTGTACCGCGCGTGCCCAATGTGTGTTGGTGGATAACACAGTCTAAGAGCTATTGGTTTCAGGACTTATCAGTTTTTTATTGCGAGTGATTACATTATTAGTATAATAGTAATTTAAAATATGAGGATTCTCGAGATTAGAATTGCAAAGTAATCCTATTCAGTTCAACGTGACGCGGCGGCTGTCTTCCGTGCGCATAAAATCACCATTTATTTATAACAAGTCAACGCATCGCAAAAATATCAAATCAACTATTAGCAACCGCTTCGCTTTGCTTATCGATGCACCGCACCCACGTGCTATTGGCCTATGTCCACTGCAATACAAGGTGGAAGGGACAGGTCTCAGAAACGACGAAACTGAATAAACTTCCACCAGATATTTATTTTTTGTTTCCTGAAAAAAAATCTTGTAGATGGTTATTTTTTTTTTTATTATTGATAGGCTCGCGTTTGACCACTATCTCACCTGATGGTAAGCGATGATGTGGTCGACGATGGAACACGCTTGTCTAGAAGTAACCTATTCATCTTGACTTAAAAACCCCCAAATTGTAGCTATCAGGAAACACAGACTACGTTTGTTTAGTTACGTCTACTGAGTAAGCCCTTAAAGTTTTCTTGGACCTGTCCCTTTCATCCGGTATAGTATCAATCATTTGTTCCTTTCACGCCTCGTCGCTTCCCGATCATTTAGAATTTGTCTAAACGGTGTCCTACCGTGTAAATGTCATTAATATTTTCGGGACAGGATATTACCCAACAGGACTTGCTAAGTCTTGTAGAATCCCAGGAAGACTTATAAAGGGAATGCTAGTCAAGCACTTTATACCCTTATGCCGTTAATAATAAATACAAACCTGTAGCAAGTCCAGCACGATGTTGTGCACGCCTATGTTCCGCAGCAGGCGCTGCTCGTGCCGGCGCGGCCGCCCGCTCTCGCCGGAGCCGCTGTTGCCGTGCGTGCAGTACTTTATCATGCGTTGCAGTATCTGTGGAAAGGCAAGCAAGTTATTTTAGACACATTACATAATCATTAATTTTACTAATATTTTATAGACCAAAGTTTGGATGTGTGTGTATGCACGCTTAAACAGCTCAACGGATTTGGAGCACGGGTAGACCATATCTTGCCATAGGCAAAAAGTTTATGATGTTAGTAACATAGTCCTGAGAGGTTGCCAGGTACCCGGTAAAAATTTATCATATTTTAGCTCGATTTTCATACAAATAAAAAATATTTAATTTGAACGTTATAAATATACGAAGTCTATGCGAAGTAAGTGATAATGCAATTTTTTTTTCCACAACCTTCACACAACGACGTCTAGTCCCAAGCTATGCAGAGCTTGTGTTATGAGTACTAGACAGCTGATAAACATATTTATATATTTCTAAATACATACATATTATAGATAAATTACACCCAGACACAGAACAAATGACCATGCTCATCACATAAACATTTTTCCTGAGTGGGAATCGAACCTACAACCTCCAGTATAACAGTCAGGGCCACTAACCACTAAACCAACAGGTCAGTCAAAACAATAGCGAAAGGGGAGCGAGGATATGGATGGATTGAGTGAGGAGTGATATGAAAGAACAGTTACAAAATCAAAGTCTCTTAATTTCGTAAGTACAAGAAATAAAAAAAAAAAAAATGGTAGCTTACCTCTTTAATTTTCTTATATTCGTTGTGGTCGTGCTTGGCCGTTCTAGACGTGTCCAGTACGTTGTCTAGAGACGCATTACGTTCTAGAATTGCGCCGCCTGGACCCACTGTGCCTGTTAGACCTGGAGGAAACAGATTGTTTTAGTTTTATAGGGTTCCGTACCTCCAAAGGAAAAAACGGAACCCTTATAGGATCACTTTGTTGTTCGTCTGTCTGTCTGTATGTCTGTCAAGACCCTTTATCACCGGAATGCGAATCAATCGAGTTGAAATTAAAACCATTCAATCGAGTTGAAATTAAAACCATATACTCAGGTCTGCAATCCCTTGAAGCTGTAAAAAATTAAACCTTGAAGTAAACGAAAAAAAAGATATGGCCGTTTATATCAAAAATATCTCGATATTCTCAAGGGAACCTAACTTCATAGGGTACTTCCCGTTGACCAAGATTCCTGAAATTTAGCATGAGGCAAGGTCTCAACACAAGTATAGGAAAAAAAACTGTAAAAAAACTTTTTGGATTCGGAAAAATTATCTCCATTAAAAGTATACTCCATTCGGGAATTAAACTATTTACATAGATAAGTTTGTACGGAACCCTCAGAGCGAGTCCGTCCCACCCTTGCCCAGTTTTAAAAAAATTAAGAATATCTATAAACGTACGAGGGTCAATGACCGTTATTTCATACCGTAGTCAAGTGTACACATAAAAAGAGAAAACAAAACTCACTAATATGCTCATCAATGAGCACAGCACGTCCTTTGTTGAAGACCCAGAGTTCGGATTTCTCGACGCTTTGTCGCAACAGATCCAGGTCTGCCTTGATCTGCTTGTAGGATTCCACGTCTGCGTCCGAGACTAGTAGTTGGACCTGGTGGGGGAGAGGTCGGATTAGAAAGTATATTTTATGAAATATTTTTGTGTCTTTAATAAATCCCTCAAGATTTATTTAAGAAAAAAAAGGACTACGAATGTCATCGACACAAAATTTTCTTATTTAAAAAATAGCAGTTGGTTTAAAGTTTTGTTGATACTTTTTTTACCATTCACGACGTTTGTTTTTAAACATTTTTACCACCAGCGATGTTTGGTTGATATACTCGTAAATTACGCCGGAAAATGTAGAACTTCAAGACTCAAGACTACAAGTCAGGATACAAATCTCTCACATGTTCTGTTTCTACATCACGTTATCCTTCAGTAACTACTCTGATCAGTGAGAGCAGTGGTGGCCGAGTGGTAATGGCACCAACATACGAGTTGTAGGTCGCGGGTTCAAATGCTGTCAGGCTCATTACTTTGTGTAATTTATTTCATTACCAATGCTCTCAAAACGGTGAAGGAAAACATCGTGAGAAAACCGGCATAACCTAGAACCAAAAATTCGAAGATATGTGCCATTAATCAACCCGCACTGGGCCCGCGTGGTGGATTACGGCCTGTTCCCACTCCTAGAGAGGACGAAGTCCCAGCAGTAGGAACATTAAGAAGGCTGATGATGATGATGAACTACTCGCATCAGACTTAAAATTTCTTGATCCATCCAGTTGAGGGCCGCTCCACCGCACATGCCGAACCATAATTGCCACTTCACTAATTTTCGGACAGCCAATTACAATCCTGCTTTACAAAAACTGTCAAGGAAAATAAAAGTAAGAAAACCAACAAACCTGCTTAAAAGCAGCTAGCACCTCCTGCCTCTGACTAAAATGCCTGAACAGAAGCGCCAGCGCGCCCGACACGAGCGCCGCCGACGCTCCCTGTGAGCACAACTGGAGGAGGACACGCAGGACCATACGCCCTCCACATTCATCTAGGTCCAGTCCGTCCCTGCGCAGGTGGAACTTTTATAGAATGGCAATAATGGCTGGATTTTGAAGGTTGGTAAAACACGATCACAAAACACGAACAACTTTATACAGAGGGCTTTATGATGTCGTTTAAAAATGACAGGTTTCCAAGCGGGAAAGAGGGATTGAGCTATGCACTCTATACAGGGTGTATGGGACAAGCCTCCGCAAAGTTTAAAGGCTTGCTCAGTAGACGAAACTGAACTTGATTGGAACTTGGTTGGTTTTTGAATGGAGAGGACGATTTTTTTTCGTAACTCTCGCTCACGCATATACTATCTCGCTTGTTCTTCGTATCTGTGAGCGAGATAGCAATATCACAATAGGAGCGGGATATAATGATATAGGTCAGTGTATGAAGGTTTTCGTGTTTAGTGAACGTGATCCAAAGTACGATGAGCTATAAGCAAAACTTGACTGACACCGCTGTTGGGACATAAATAAACGTAGAAATAGAAGATATACGTAATTAAAAATTATGTAAAAGAATAAATAAATTCAAGGGAGTAGTGGAAGATTTGTTTCATACGGAATTTAATTTGTTTCAAACATTTTAAATATTAGAATGAATAAATTATAATATCGAGAGATAAACTAACTTATATAAAAAATAAGTTTCATAAAAAAATCTAGATCATAAACATAAATAATCGAAATATTATATTAGTAAAATCAAATAACCCAAAACCTGAAATTAATAACTTTAGTAACTGGTAACAAAAATAAATAAATATCATCCAAAAACCAAAACCGTCACATGTTCAACTCCGGCGCAAAAGCCTTGGTTCTGACCAAAAGCATGGCATTAGAAAATCCTTTTGACCCACAAGCAATATTGTTAGCAGCAACTCACACATGCACCTTTCAAGTCAAGGAGCACAATTCATTCCTAAAACTAAACATTTATTAGAATAATGCAGGACTATAGTGAAAAGGGGTGAATAGGACCGCAGGGGTAAATAGAAACCAGACTTTGATTAGAATTTTCACTATGGTATAATATCTATATTTTTTATCAATTTATGTCATCGTTTTTTTATAACAATTCATGAATAAATAGGAGTACTTAAAAGTTGGGAAAAACGGTTCCAAAAAAGTCCTCTTCAAATTTTTGTTTCTATTCACCCCTGCCTATTCATCTCATTGGCGGTAGGAATACTATTTTTAACATTGCAACATTCGAAAGATATTATTACACTAATGTTTAAGAACCCTAAGAAACACGATTAATTCATTAAACCCTAAGCGAACGCCGGCGCTCGCGTACCCATTGTCTTTCTATTCTGTCTCTAATTATCACGATTGAACCTTGTATATATTAAAAGGTTCACTTGTGTAGTGCACATTAAGCTTGTTATCATCCGTTTCTACCGATTTTAACTTCTATTCGGCATAAGGATGGCAATAAAAGCAAAACAGTGGTTACCAATCATCATCATTTCAGCCGATAGATGACCACTGTTGAATATTACCCTCCTCCAAGCGTCGCCACAATACACGATCCTGTGCGTCTCGCATCCATCGGATTCCCGCAACCTTCACTAGGTCATCGACCCACCTTGGTTACCAATACCAACTATTTACTGCAGCCACAGTTCGTCATGCCACGAACGCAATAAAAGTCAAAATCGGTTGAACGGACGGTAATAAAAAGTTTGTTTAAATGTCTAATCATGTTGCAAATGATGTATAGAACTAAATTATGTATTGATTAATACGAAATAATGTGTATTAGCACGCAAAAAGTGCTTTTTTTATTATTCTCTCGCGTTTTGCGTTTTCGTTAATAACGACCAGTACAACATTTCTGAAGTTTTAAAGAATATCCATGTTAGCTACATTTTCTATTCCCAACAAAATCACGACTAATTCTAAGGTTCACAATACTTCTAAAACAGAGAGTTAAAGGTTATAATGTTGGTTTATTGGTTATTATTTCATTCTGTTAGTAATTCTCGCAAGATCAGCATAACTTGCAAGGTTATTTGGAGTTTCTTGCACAACTTGATATTTTGGTCCTTTGAATAAAAATATATCTGAATTTCATATTCCAGTAAAATAATTTATCATCTAATGTCATAGGGGTATGATATTAGATGATTAATTTTCAAGACGGGGGTTTTGGGTGGAGCGGGAGATATTGTTAGAATTTTACTGACTTAAAACCCACTCTTGTTCATTCTTTGCCATTTTCCCAGGGCTCCAGGGATCTCTTTCGCATCACCCATAGCCCCAGTAGGTTTCAGCCTTGCAGGGCCTAATCGTTAGCCTTTGGAAAATTCCATTATTTTACATAAACATACAATATGAATACACGCACATACTGAAAGTAACATGTTCAGAAACAGCTGCTGAATCATCAGCTATTATTGAAATGGATAATTTTTATCTTAAAAAGTAAAGAATATTTTATATTTCCTATCTATTTTGATGCCTAGGCCACGTGGTAGATCACCAATAAGATGGATAGACCAGATCAAGGCCGCAACTAAGTGCTCGGTTTATGAATGTACCCGGAAAGCTGCAGTCCGCGATGAAAGGCGCCGCTTTACAAAGATGATCACTCATCGTGACTCACATTGATGACCACGACCACTCTGGCAAGAGTGTACCGACTCAGAAGAAGAAGAATTTCGCCTATAACTAGACTAGCTAATTTCTAAAAACAAAACAACATTTAACTACTGGCCTATTGGTCTAGTGGTTAGTGGCCCTGACTGCTATGCCAGAGGTCGTGGGTTCGATTCCCACTCGGACAAAAGTTTATGTGATGAGCATGGTCATTTGTTCTGTGTCTGGGTGTAATTTATCTATATTATGTATGTATTTAGAAATATATAAGTATGTTTACCAGTTGTCTAGTACCCATAACACAAGCTCTGCTTACCTTGGGACTATGTGTGATTGTTATGGAATATCACTATCACTATCATATCACTAACATTATAATTGGGTGTGCATTACTCCAGTAATTTATTGTATGTTTAATAACACATTCAAAGGACCAAAAATTCAAGTTACAAAGCCAATTAGTAGATCCCCAACCGCATGCCAAGTTAGTCATTCCATGCATATACGAGTACTATGTCATACTAACAAATCTACATTTTTTGGAAGACAGCTGTCAGGCACAGTCTGTATCGCTCTGAAAAACATTTCACATTAGTACCATTACATGTCATTATCCCAGACCTGCTTCGAGAATAGTTTATTGACAATCTACATATTAGAGTTTGGTCATCACATATAGGTGTGTAGTGTGATTACAGGGTTATTTGTAAAACACTAACAACTTTGCAGGACTGTATTACTAACATCATAAACAACAACTTTTGTTCTATGACTTTTTACAAAACATAATTTATGTACCATAAACAAACCATCAAGATTTAATTGTTCTATCCAACACATTTCAACTCTGAATTTTGCTATACCTACTTACGTCTTGACGCGACGAAAGTACATCAAGCACCTCCACCACTCGATCCCCGCTTCCCTCTACTATTGTACTATCGCTTGCTTCGCATAGAATTCGTACTATTTAGAACGTTGAATTGAATTATTTTCATGTTTGTATGAAAATCTGAAGAACTACAATGTAATAAATTTTTAAAAGTCATAGAACAAAAGTTGTTGTTTATGATGTTAGTAACATAGTTCTGAAAAGTTGCCAGTGTTTTACAAATAACCCTGTATAAGTGAGAGAAATTAGAAAGTGGTGTGGTGCGTGTGTGTTATTTAACGAATGATATCATCGAAAATAATGGAAGGAATGGAGGGAGGCCTTTGCCCAGCAGTGGGACAGTATAGGCTAGATATAATAATAATTATATAATCATGAATTGTATAAAGTCTATGATTTCTTATTAAAAAAATCTTTATGTACTAATGAAACATTACAAAAACCGACTTAATGCCATAGGCATTATCTACCAGTCGACCTTATGGTGGTGCAGAGACATAATATGGCCGACATATATGAACATTTTTATTCATTTTTACATGTCTTTGTATAAAAGACAGATAAAAGGACCTTCGCTTGTTACTTTTCTGGCATTTTTTGCATCGGATTACCACAAAAATCTTGCATGAAGTTAGTTTTTTATTTCTTTTAACTTAATTCATGAATCCCCAAGCGACCACCGGTGGCCGCGCATCTATTGTCTTACTATTGTGTCTCTTAACTGTTAAGTAAAAAGTAATTAACTGTTAAGTAAAAATGTATCTTCGAAAATACTTGTTACACAATCACCTTCAAACGGTTCAACGAATTTGAATAAAAAGCACAAGGCTAGACGATGTTTTGGTATAGGATACTTTTCTATTCCGGTAGTTTGTTACTTTGGAAACATTATCAGCTTTCAAATGCAATTTTTGACTGTAAACTTGTTGAAAGAAGGCATTCTCGATAGAAATGACGAGTTAACGGAAATTAAAAGAATATATTTTGACTGGCCTGTTAATCTAGTGGTTAGCTCTGACTGCTATGCCGGAGGTCGTGAGTACGATTCCCACCCAGGACAAATGTTTGTGTGATATGCATGATCATTTGTTCTGAGTCTGGGTGTAATTTATATTTAATATTTATGGATTTAGAAATATATAAGTATGTTTATCAGTTGTCTAGTTCCCATAACACAAGCTTTGCTTAGCTTGAGACTAGACGACGTTGTGTGATAGTTGTGGAATATTATTATATACCTATATACCACCTATATAGTAATTTATTATGTTTTGTCTGTATGTTTAAGTCTATATGTAATGACCACAGTAGTTTAAGGCCCCGTCACCATTCAACATGCGTTAGTCACTGATAATGATTACCAGTCATAGATATCATAGAGATACTTCTACAGATGACATAAATTAGATTTGAAGATTGAAACATTTGAAGTTGTCTAGATTCAATGAATCGAGACTATTTTACAAGCTTTTATTTAGTTTCACCTGTCCCGATGTTTGTCTGTATAATCTTGCAAATTAAATTTAATCCACTTCACGGTTACCGAATAGTGAAATTTTGCATGCATGTGTAAATCAGATGACAATGCAAAATTATTATGATATGGAGCCGATCTGATGATGGAACCGGAAGGTAGCTAAAGGAGCTAGGTAGGTAAACGACACTACCCCATCAAGTTTTGGCTCGTAAGATTCGTCTTGACGAGTGTATCGAGTTCTAAAAGCTTGCTATAAAAAAATGATTCTCATTAAAAGCTTGTTTAAGGTGATAAAACATCTAATGACTTTTCTCGCTCTAGGGCGGAACACAAGGGCGAGTCAGACTTTTACTGGTTAAACCACATCCATGCTCCTTCAGTTACTCTTTGCATTCTAGGGTATCATTTTTGTACTTTTTAAAATGGCTCCATCAGGCATCAGCCCTAGTGAGGCCTCTACTGAACTGTAGTGGTATTACCACTTCACTACGCCCTGTAACACAGTGGAAGCAAGATGAAAGGAGAGGCGTAAATAGTCTAGATTCATTGAAACTCAATCAATTATCAACATTTAACATAGATGAAGTCGCTAAAGATTACAATAATGATTTGAGAAGATGTATTTGATAGTTTGTACAATTTCTACAGCAAAATAATAATAGTTTATATAACAAACATTCAACATTTACATTACTAGAGACTTTGAAATAAGTTTAAAGTGTGAAATGGAAATGTAAGAAAAAATTGTATTAAAATTATTTTTATCGTTATTTAAGAAATCTAAAAATTCTTTAAGTAAACATTTACCAATTGTTAAGTACATTAGAAAAAATATTGAGTAGTCAATTATGATACTACATATGAAGTAGTACCTACATAAGAAAGAAAGAAATAAATAAATCAATATTCGATTGATAAATCAAACAAAATACATTAAAGTTAAAGCTATAAGGCCAAGCGTGTCTAGATGGCGCTGAACTTTTGGAGGTATGCGAAATAGAGAGTAAGGTCCCGTAAACCTCCATTGAAAAGGGAGGATCCTCCGACCAGACAGGTGTTATAGTCTGGTGGGCGACTGCCCGATAGTTGATTTTGGGCTGTCGTTTAAATTCAAATCGCGCGGAGAACTTTGATTGCGCGATGCAGGATTTTGTATTTTCTTCGTAGTTATGTGGCGTCATAGATGTCGCTACAAACTCGATATTTTTAGTTTATCAAAAACCTTCATCTTTCTGCCCTTGTCCCGAGATCTTTTAGGTCGAATCAACTCGTTTTTTCTTTCGTCTACACAGAAGGAAGAAAAAATACTCACACACGAGTTCCACACACTTTTCTCGCTTTTCTTTCATATCTCTCCTATCACAATTTATCCATCTTTTCTTTTGCCTCTCTCTCCCTCTGTATCCTTTTTAGTTTTACAAATAATTACCTCAAAAGCCACCTAATTCTAACTGTTCAGAAGTGGTACGGCTCATTCCATTTATTAGAAAGGACGCCCGAGTTCCATCAGTGGGAACATTATAAGGCTGATTATGCATTATGGCTTTTTTTTTTAAAGCCTAGACTTTTCAAAAGATTCAATATCAAAGTTGAATAAGTCCATTATACTTTTTTATACATACTTTCTGTTTCATGTTATTTTTAAAACTTGCTTGAACAATACCACAAATACGGCCTAACTAGCTTTTTTTACTGTGTGCGTTTAGTAGACAAACAATCATGATTTACAAAGATTATTTTGTTTGATTTATCAATATTCGAATCTACAAATTCTCCCCACAATTGAGACCCTCCCCAACTCACCGACAGCTGAAGATCCCCTCAGCCTGAAGTCCGATAGCTTCGACGTCAGCTCTGCCGATGGTGTCCGCGGAGCGTTCCCCGGCTTGCTCGAACTCCTTCTTGAAGATTGAGAGGAGACAGCTGATACGGTAGTCCAGTCGCACGTCTAAGATGAACTGGAAACAAAATGTTGATAATCATGTGAAATTCGTAGAGCAAAACCTTGCAAAAATTTGTACGGTAATAAGCACTTAAGCTTTCGCTTATATTATAGGAACAAAAAAATAAAATTGTTGCCGTACGAAAATAGTTACATTAGTTAGCAATTTTATTTTTATTGTTGATAGGTTCGCGCTTGACCGCCATCTCACGACGATTTGGTCGACGATGGAACGCGCTTACTTAGAAGAAACCTATTCACTCTCTGTAACTGCTTATAAACTAGTGCGCATCGCCATAGAAAGAGGTAAAATTTGTTGTTTTGTTGGAAGGAGGTAATCCCTGAAATGACTGATCCGATTGCTGAAATCTTTTCATCGATAGAAAGCTGCTTCATTCCGGAGTGACATAGGCTATATTTAATAATAATAACAATATTCTTTATTTATATACTAGCTTTTGCCAGCGGCTTCGCCCGCGTACATAAAATATGTCACTCAGGAATAAAGCAGCTTTCTATCGGTGAAAAATTTTTAGCAATCGGACCAGTACTTCCAGAGATTACCCCCCTACATAAAAACTTAAAAATTTTACCTCTTTATAATATTAGTATAGATAAAACAGATTGCAATACTTTTACAATTTTTCACAAAGTGGGTAGTATTACATTTCTGACAATCAAGTGGGTGACGTACTGCCCTCCTTAATGTGGGGCGAAGCTACGGGCAAAAGCTAGTAATTTATATTTCCGTTGTTTGAGGGTCTCCGGTCCTTACCTGCAGTATTTCAATGATCTTGAGCTTGGTGTCCATGACGAGAGGATGTTCTCTCGCCAGCAGTAAAGCGGACGGACTGCGCTGTAAGCCTGTGCCCGGGCTGGCTGCGCCTGCGCTGGAAGTGCTTCCTCCTGCCTGAAGAAATACAGTAAATTAAATTCCATCATGATATGGGGTTACCAAGAACTGTATTCAGGCCACGAAAGCTGTAATTGAAATTCAAGAAAACAGATTTTGTAGGAAAAGTACTGTTCGGGTGCCGTCGGCTACCTTCGTCACTCGTCGACGGCGCGCGAGACAGCGTGCGGGGCTCGGTCCCAGCAGATGATTTCGGGCTATTCTATATATTCAAATCGCGCGGAGAACTTTAATAGCGCGATGCAGGATTAGTTCTTCAGTGACGCCATAGATGTCCCTACATATCAAAGTTTCAAACTTGACCAAAGATCGCCCTAGGCGGAGAGGTTTGGATGGAGAAAGGGGAGGCCTTTGCCCAGCAGTGAGTCACAAAATAGGTTATTGAAAAAAAGTGTTCCGACTTACATTTCTAGCAACAGAGCCCAGCGTGATGGATGTCATCACAGCTCCCATATCACCGATACTGCGTAAGACACCTCCTTCAGCTGTAACAGATAACACTTGGTTTTTAGGGCGCCGTACCTATAGGGTAGATCTTCATCAAATCGGTGATGCACTGCAGAGTTGCATGGCGTCGTATCGCGAGAGAGGCGGTGGTGCAGGGCTCTACCGAGACATGACCACAGTCAAGAGTGACGGTAAGACCTATAGGTTAAAAAAAAGGGGACCCTATTACTAAGATTCCACTGTCCGTCTCAGTCACCAGGCAGTATCTGATGAATTGTAGCAGCTAGATTTTTTATGTATGTTATTGTTTTTGGCTTGGATACTAAGTCTTTTATGCTCTGTCTTCATATAAAAACTACCATTTTACGAATGAATAAAAGCAATGTGCGTTTTGTTTTTACTTAAAACATTTTTTTAGTTGTTTACAAAACGGACGGGCCTGAAAAATCATATCACTACATAGTATAAAACAAAGTCGCTTTTTCTGTACCTATATCCCTATGTACGCTTAAATCTTTAAAACTACGCAACGGGTTTTGATGCGGTTTTTAATAGATAGAGTGATTCAAGAGGAAGGTTTATATGTATAACTAGCTTCTGCCAGCGACTTCGTACGCGGATCCTGTTGCTTATGCCAGCAACATTCAGTGCTATAAACGTAAGAGTAGACAATAATAAACAGAAAGCTCAGAACTGCTAAACTATCGGGAGTTACACGTGTTATTGTGAGTCAACCATAAAAGATAGACGTATGCTGTTGTGGGATATTTTTTATATAATTTTGAGGAGAACATTTCCGTTATACATGATTTCTGTGTAGCTTTAACCATTAAGGCTGCAAACGCGACGGAAGCTTAAAAAATGGAGTAATTTCTCCCGTTTCCCCAACATTTCCCTTCACTGCTCTGCTCTTATTGATCGTAGCGTGATGAAAAGTATACTATAACCTGCCCAGGAGTATGAAGAATGATTGTACCAAGTTTCGTTAAAATCCATCGAGTAGTTTTTGTTTCTATAAAGAACATACAGACAGACAGACAGACAGACAAAAATTTTACTGTTTGCATTTTTAGCATCATTATCGATCACTAATCACCCCCTGATAGTTATTTTGGAAAAATATTTCATGTACAGAATTAACCTCTCTACAGATTTATTATAAGTATAGATAGATAACATCCATTAAATAGAGAAACACCCGACCGAAGCCGGGGCAGGTCGCTAGTTAATAATAAATAAGCTTTCTATGATTGGTGATTCACATTGGTGTTAAAGTTTCTTCACATTAAAATACCACTTTTAATTTCTCTTTTGTTTATGAAAACAACTTACAATATACTGCTAAGTAAATAACACTGAAATGACTGAAGTAAAATTGTATTGGTGCAATTCGCGTACGGCTAGCTCGTAGTCGGCCCGTGCACCGCGCGCGCTTCGTACGAATATGAAATGTGCGCGCGCAGTTCTCAAGAGGCTCGCGAACAGCTCCCGAGCGGCGAATTCGCTAGATCTGAACGCACCATCAAATGCTATGTATTACGCTACATAACCCTATAAGATTACGGATAACTTCTTTCAAATGTATTACTTACGTTTCTCTCTTTTCGTCTGCTCCTGTTCCTGAGCTGCTTGCGAAATAAAATCCAAAATATGAATTTTGCGAACAATTTGTTACAAGTAACCATCATCATCATTTCACCCGAAGGAAGTCGACTGTTGGACATAAGCCTCTCCCGAGCAAGAGTCGCCACAACAAGTGGTCCTGTGCGTTCCCGCGACCGTCATCAAGTCATCAGTCCACCTTCTGGTTAGCCACGCCGGCGCTGCGTCTTCCGGTGCAAGGTCGCCACTCTAGAACCTTTCGTCCCAATAGACCATCCTTCTTACGATCAGTGCCTTGACACTGCCACTTAAGTTTGGTGAATCTTCGAGCTATGTCGACGACCTTGGTTCTTTTTTTATTATTGACAGGCGCGTTTGACCACCATCTCACCTGATGGTAAGCGATGATGTGATCGACGATGGAGCACGCTTGCCTAGAAGTAACCTATTCACGCAAGGAAACTCTAAGCATAGCCCTTTCCATTGTCCTTTGTGTGACTATATGCCTTCTGATGAGGCTCATTGTAAGCGATCGTTTCAGTGCGATATGTTATCACTGTTACAAGTAATACAGACTTTCACCTGATAACTAAATGGGGGGCGTCTCCACAAGTTCTGCGAACGACTGGGATGGCGCTCTGCTTCTCTGCTGGTGAATATGCCTGTCCAGTATGGAGTCGCTCCGCCCACTCCAACTTAGTGGATACAGCACTTAACGAGACATTGCTACTGGTTGCCTTAAACCGACTCCGGTACGAATGCTGTATCCACTAATCGGTATTGCGCCCCCAGAAGTTCGCAGGGCTGTGGCTAACCGCATAGAAAGGGCTAAACAACAAAGTGACCCTCGCCATCCAATGCACAATTACTGCTCGGTGCCTCGAAGACTTAAAAGTCGTAGAAGCTTTGTTGCAAGCGTGAGCCCATCTCAAAGTAACGCGACGTCGAAGAGATGCGACCTCTGGCGGGATAAGTTTAGACCTCCTGAAGATTATATCGAGCCATCGGAGAGCCTCTCTCCTGGACACGAGTTGCCATGGTCAACCTGGAAAACCCTAAACAGACTCCGCACCCAGGTTGGGCGCAGCAAAGACAATCTCCACAGGTGGGGGTTCTCGGATGGTTCCGATCTTCAGTGTCTGTGCGGCGTCACTCCGCAGACGATGTCTCACCTTCCGTCCTGCACCACGTGAACGGTCACTTGCTTACTTAAGGACCTAATGACAGCATCAGCGGACGGCATTGCAGTGGCCGATTTCTGGGCTGGGCAAGGAATTTGACTGATTTTGCCATCGATACGCTAAGAAGAAGACCTGATAACTTAGTTTTATACTCACATTCGACCTCTCCGGAAAGCGCATTGGTTTCGTTTAGAAGGTCCATTGCGGTGACGCAGTCTAGAATGCTCAATAATGTCTTCGTTAACCGGAGTAGATCGCTGAAGCTGGGGATGAGAATAATTATAATAATCAACAATTATTACACAACGCCATCTAGTCCCTAACTAAGGGCCAAACTACACGATGCAGTGCGGCGCCGCACCGGCAATATTTCGATCATTGACATATATATTACTGATTTCGATGTATCGACATGCCGTACGACTTACGAGCGGGGTGGCGTCACTCGTGTGCCCGCAGATTCGTCGAAATTCTTGCGGTGCGGCGTCGCACCGCATTGTGTAGTTTGGCTCTAAGCTAAGCTATGAGCGTTAGAGAACTGATAAACATCATACTCAGCCTTTTTAATGTTCCCACTGTTGGGACTCAGGCCTCCACTCTTGGAGAGGGAATGGGCCGAAATTCACCACGCGGGCCTAGTGCGGGTTGGTGAATGTTACATGTCTTCGAATTTTTGGTTTTAGGACATGCCGGTTTTCTCACGATGTTTTCCTTCACCGTTTTTAGAGCAGTGGTAATTAAATAAATTACACAAAGTAATGCGACATGAGCAGTGGTGGCCGTGTGGTAACGGGGCTGTTACCACTCGGCCACACACTTACGAGCTGTAGGTGGTAGATTCGAACTCAGCCAGGCGCATTATTGATAAACATGCTCATATATTTCTAAATAAATGATATATATGTATTATAGATAAATCACACCCAGATAGAACAAATGATCGTGTTCATCACACAAACATTTGTCTAGAGTGGGATTCGAGCCCACGACCTCCGGCATAGTAGTCAGGACCACTAACCACTGTAGCAGACATGTTGCTGTTCTATAGTGATGTATTTCTACAAGTGTATGATCTGTTTATGGTTGATGTATAGGTGGCTTTTTTTTCGGTGGAAAAAATCATCCAGATGACAACTCCCGCCCTTAGGGCGGAGCGGGAGATAGTGTCGGACTCTTATTGACTAAAAAACCCACCCCGTTCCTTCATTGCTTTTCATACTGGAGCCGAACCTCACTTTCGGAAAAAGACCCTTGGCCCCAGTAGGCTTCGACTCTGCTAGGTCCCTACGGTAATGTATGGGTGGTAAGGTTGTCTGTATTTTTTTATTCTATATTTCTTTATACAACCCGTCTATCTGTGTGTGTATGAAGGGTTATTTAACTTACCTGTAAAACCCAAAGTAAATAAGCTCCCTGGCCAGTTTGACGACTTCAAAGGTGAGTTTGTTCTGGTCATGGTCGCTGAAGTACCAGGTCTTGGTGACGACATTGCACAGGTAATTCTCCACGAAGCGGATTGTCGACGCGAATTGTTCTTTGACCTTCTCGCGGTTCGCGTCCGGTCCACCTTTTACGCATTGGTAACTAGAGAACAGAAGAATTATGAGTTCCACTAAATGATAATAATTATTTGTTATACAAAAGTGCAAGGTTGCTTTTTAACCGCATCAATTTTGATAACTGAGCGCTAGCGAGAGAATCAAAAGAGCACGAGGTGATAAAATGCACTCGAGTGTAACACGTAACTTTTCATCCCGCCTCAGCGAGGAAATTTCTGAATGCAAAAAACAAAAAAGTACACCAAGAAGGTTCCGACTCCGAGTCAAAAAGTTCTATGATAAATTTAGCACCATGGAGGTAGAAGTAAATACTTCCCTTCAGATACTGACGGTATCTGAAGGGTTAAACCTATTTACTTCTACCTATTAGAGACACAATAGTAAGACAATAGATGCGCGGCCACCGGTGGTCGCTTGGGGATTCATGAATTAACCCTTCAGATACCGTCAATTAGAGACACAATAGTAAGACAATAGATGCGCGGCCACCGGTGGTCGCTTGGGGATTCATGAATTAATGATGTTTTGTATTCACAAACTTAGTGCAAACGATGTTCTAAATTCAATTTACTTTATCCTCTAGCGGATAAAAACGATTTTGCACTCGGATATCGAAGAGCAAAACTAGGTACTCTTTCCGAAACGGGGGATGAAATATTTATTTATTTTGCAAATAGGGCTTTAAAAACACGTCACTTTGCACTCACACAAATTACATGTAAAATTTTCGTCAGTGAATCATTCATGAATCCCCAAGCGACCACCGGTGGCCGCGCATCTATTGTCTTACTATTGTGTCTCTAATTGACGGTATCTGAAGGGTACTAGATGAGGACAGTCCATTCGTAATAAGAATAGACTTTTAAACAAACATTTTTTACAGTCCGTTCGACCGATTTTGACTTTTATTGCGTTAGTGGCATGATATATGGTGGTTGCAAATAAATAGTTGATGTTGTACCCACGTTTTTGCTTATAATGCCATCTTTACGGCTATGAAGAAGTCAATATTGGTTGAACGGACTGCTATGCCGTCCGTTCAATTTTTTTTACTAACAAAGTTTTTTTTTAATATTAACTTTTGTTTAAATGCGAATTTAAAATATAATTTACTGAACTAAATAATACATCCGGATTCGATCAATTTACAATGACGATTCGATAGACTGAAAGTCTATTTGAAAAACCTTATATCAAAGTAAAGAGAGTCATCTGCTAATTTTGCGATTTTTGAACGAAGTTCCTTATCGCGTTGTGAAAGGGGGCTAGGCGGAAAAAATTCTCAAGAAAAGTTGTAACGACACTTTTTTCTATGTCAACATTCCTACAGGTGGAAATTGTTTCTTTTTATTTGTATTATTTTTTTATAGTTTAATAAAATTGTATTACAATTCCTTCACTAATTAATCGAAAGGAACTTCGTTCCATCCGGGTGTCCCTTGACATCTCTCAAGTTTTTTTTTTATTGTTGCAACTTACTGAAAATTCATATTCTAAGACATGGTAAATCTTCCTTTAGGTGCCAAAAATGCCGAATAAACATTTTTTTTCTATAATATATAGTGTTATTTGTAAAACACGAACAACCTTGCAGGCCTTGTATTACAAAAATTATAAACAACAACTTTAGCTCTATGACTTTTAACAAAACTATACATTTACCAAAAAACAAACCTTCAAGATTTCGTTGTTCTATCTAACACATTTCGACTCCGTATTTTGCTATAACTAACTACATTTATATGATGCGCCCCCCCCCGCATCAAGCACCCTCGCAACCCGATCCCTACTCTTTTTCGCTATTGTACTATCGCTTTCTTCGCATTCGACTTTGTAATATTTATAACGTTTAATTTAAATAGTTTTATTTTTGTATGAAAACTCTGATGAAATAAAATTATGATACATTCTTAAAAGTCCTAGAAAAGTTGTTGATTATGATGTTAGTACCATAGTCCTGAGAAGTTGCCAGTGTTTTACAAACAACTCTGTATATACTATTTATTCATTTATCATTACTATTAGAAAATCGCAGATAACTTAACACCCGTCGATAAGGTACTTACTCGTGTATATGTATCCTGTCGCAAACTTCGGTCCAAAGCCGGGCATACTTTACGGGCGTCACAGGTTCTTGAGGGTCCCTGTCGGCGTGCAGGTGCAGCATCAGCCGGCAGAACGACGCGCGGACCTCGTAGGAAAGGGAGGCGTTGGACATGCATCTGTGGAGGAGGAAATTAAGATATGTCAGAAGTTAGTTATTTATTCATCTGAGGACCCTTTTTTTGTGGGGAAATCATCCAAATGACATCCCCCGCTCAAGGGCGAAGTTCCTTTCGTTGCCGTTCCTTCTTGCCTTTCATACCGGAGCGGAGCTACCTTTCGGAGCTAACCCTGGCCCCAATAGGCTTCGACCCAGCTGGGCTGCTGCAAACTCCTTGAGGCGCGCGATTTACTAATCTGAGGACACTGGGGTCCTTTTTCTTTTAGGTGGGGAGATGTCATTGGATGACTTTCTCGTGCCATTTGTTGCCCTTGGTCGAGACGGGAGAGCGTGTCAGACTTTTACTGACTAACACCACTCCTAGTTCATTCCAGGGCTGAGTTTTCAATCAGGTTTCGACATTAATGCCCAGCGCTCTGGGCTCTTGTGGTATAACGTGGTTTGTACCTAAATGACTCTTTCTCAGTTAGAGAGAAGGCGTGTGTCCCAGCAGTGAGAACCTTAACATAATAGTCCAGGATACCCATAAATGAGTTACTTACTTCAATATAAGATGTATGTGCAGCTGAGGCGACAATGTATTGAGCGCCAGGTATTGTCTGTTGAGGCACATGTTAGAGAACAGGTCTAATTGGTGTCGATAGTAATCCAAGATGGCGGCCGACTGGCAGTTCGGGTCCACTCGGGCTTCTGCCGCCAGTTCGGAGAGGAGGCGTGAACACTGCGGAAAGAAAGAAAGCTTTAGTAAACTGCTGAACTCCTTGGACTCGTAAAATACATTTTTCAATACCTACACTTACTCGGAAACCCGCTCTTAGCACGAAATTTACTGTTTTCGCACTAGTGCGGAAAAGTGCGTGTAGCAAGTACGCGTTCACTGCTTCAGTTTGTATCAGACTGGGGAAGTGAGGACTAAGCGACCCTTTCGAGTCGCGTGACATACGTCAACCCTCGTTTTTTATTTCTTCGTAATTGTATTGAAAAAGGTCGTTTGATACACGTAGAAATTTGACACTGCAGTACTCAGATCCATAACACCCTCGACTCGCCTACGGCTTGTGTGATTGCACCTCCTCGGTCGCTCGCCATGAAAACTTTCTCTACTTGTATCAAATGTACGTACATTATAATTTAACCCTTCAGATACCGTCAATTAGAGACACAATAGTAAGACAATAGATGCGCGGCCACCGGTGGTCGCTTGGGGATTCATGAATTAATGGTATATTATTTCTAATATTGATATAGTGATATAGTACATTATGATATAAGTGTGTAATGTTAGTGATTACCGTTGAGGCGGTATTTAGACCCGAGCCATGGCGAGGTTCTTAAGAGAGCCGAAAACGGTAATCATTAATTACTCACGTGTATCATACGACGTTTTTCAATACACTTGTGAATAAAATAATTGTAAAACTAGTAAACTTTTGTGGCGGTAAAAATCTGTTTTCATATGCGCTCCCATTTTTATTCCTTTTCCTCGTGGGGTACGACCTGCACCCATCCTGGTACTATAATGTAGTAAAATTATGACGTGGAGAGATTGAACAATAAGGTTTTAACCACATTATAGCACTAGTGCGTAATGGTAATCAAAATGTCAAAGTTTAGTAACAAGTACCATTATATACCTAATGCAGTGCAATAAGAGTCACTTTATAATAATAATAATAACTACTATAACTAAAATAATCGACAAAAAAAAAGTCTCGCATTCATCGGATTCCCGCGACCCTCACCATGTCATTGGTCCACCTTGTTGGTTTTTTTTTGTCGACGGGGAAAATCATCTTTGACAAAACCCGCTCTTGGGTGGAGCGGGAGATAGTGTCAGACTACTACTGACTAAAAACCCCGCGCCGTTCCTTCTAGCCTTCATACCGAGGCACGAGCTCCCTTGGACAACCCTGTCCCCAGTAGGCTTCGACCCAGCTGGGCCCCTCCTGCTGCTGACAACTCCTTGAGGCGCGCGGGAACAGTGCGCGCCGTCGACGTCTTGGACTCGGTCCATTACCGGACGATCGGACAGCGAGCTACCCATGGCTCGCCGTCCGCGACCTTGTTGGAGGTGAAGACGCAACGTTGTAGCTACAATGAAACTATGGATTTTACCTTTTTATTGTTCCATAACAGCATAACCTCCTCTTCTACGGTGTATTTACTATCTTCCGGGTCTAAAGCCTTGCTGTTTTCGTATTTCGTTGAAACCAATCTGCGAACAAAATATTACAATCGTTAGTTCTAATATAAATCGACTTGTTACGGAGCGTGGTATTCAACCCGCGCTTCAAAGAGGTGTCAGCTAACCGTAGAGGCCCAGCAGGGTCGAAGCCTTCTGAGGCCATGGGTTGTGCGAAAGTGGACCCAGGGGCCCTGGAACGAAGGCAAAGAAAGAACAAGAGTGAGTTTTAGTCAGTAAGTCTGACATGTCCTCACGCTCCGCCCAAAAGCGAGAGACGTAATTACATGATTCCCTACCTAACAAAGTGACTAATTTCATATTAGATCTTATTATTATATACGTTTCTGAATAATGTCGGTTTTTATGGGTAGGCAGCCCTATTTGACTAACTAATGTGGGTATTCATTCATCATCCTCATTTCAGCCAAAAGATGTCCACAGTTGGACATAGGCCTCCCCCAAGCGACGTCGCAGCGACCGATCCTGTATCCTGTGCGTCTCGCATCCAGCGCAATTGTACGACTAGGTCATTGCTCCACCTTGTGGGAGGCCTTCCAACAGTGCGTCTTCAGGTACGCGTTTGCCACTCTATTTCATCTCATAGGGATTACCCAGCGACGAAACTGGTGTTATCATATTTGCAGCCTGCCTACATTGAATAGGCGTGGGGGGCTAACCGAAGCAAGTTTCCGCTCTATTGCGAAATATACTTCGTTGTATACCTAAAAGCAGTGACAGTCATAGTACAAAAGCCGTAAGAATAAGAATAACGTTTATTGTTCATTGTTACAATAAATAAAGAATACCTTAAAACTATTACATAATCCTTAACTGTCTGTAACTGGTTAGGAATTATACTTATATTTGGATGGTGGTCCCCAAACTAGGTATAACCTATATCTTTTGGACCTGTTGTTTATGATATTAGTAACATAGTCCTGAGAGGTTGCCAGTGTTGTCAAATAACCCTGTAGAAGGGGGGAGGATATAAAATAAACTGGGCAAGTGCGAATTGGACTCGCACACTAAAGGTTCCGTGCAGACTGAACCCTTCGAATACCGTAATTAGAGACACAATAAAAAGACAGTGAGAGAGCGAACGGCGTTCGCTTGAGGTTTAATTAATTTAATGATCCTACTAATATCCTACTAATATTATAAATGCGAAAGTTTGTATGTATGGATGGATGTATGGATGTTTGTTACTCTTTCACGCAAAATATACTGAACGGATCTCGATAAAACTTGGTACACGAGTAGACCATATCCCAGAATAACACATAGGATACTTTTTATCCTGGGATTATGTACGCGGGTGAAGCCGCGGGCAAAAGCTAGTATTATTATATATCTGTGCTATATGACCTTGCTTTATGCCTTTCCAGATTCTGGTAAGGGAAGGATAAAAGTGTGTTTGTAGTTAATAAAAGTCTAACACCCCTTTTTTTTTCGGTGGGCAAAAATCATCTTATGACAACCCCCGCTCTTGGGTGGAGCGGGAGATAGTGTCAGACTCTTACTGATTAAAAACCCACCCCGTTCCTTCTAGCCTTCTAGCTTCTTTTCAGATAACCTTGACCCCAGTAGGCGTCTAAAAAAAAAAATGGTTGAAAAAAAAAAGACGTGTGGCACGGGAGACTGCCGCGGTAAAGCTATTGCATAGCATTTTTTATCAACTTCTGCAATTATCATAGAAAAATATTATTTGTGATTGAAGTTGACAAGTTGCCATGACAACCATTTAGTGGGAGGTGTTAGGTTTTTTTCGTTACGGAATTTCTGGATTCGGTCTCCACGCTCAAGGCCCGCGATAGAAGCTATGCAATAGCTTAAAAAAATCTAACATATTTCATTTGTCAACAGACATATTTAAGTCAAGAGTCACATCGTCACAGGTGAGATAGTGGTCAAGCGTGAGCCTATCAATAATAAAAAAGACCGATCTATGTGTGCGTAAAAACAATAGAAAACAGACTTCAATAAAATAGTGGATGTACACCTGTCGTATAGAACAAAGCGAGCATGATTCGACGGACTTTGTACCGAGATAGTGAGTAAGCACATTCCAACATTGTCAAACTGTTAATTACTCATACTAATGATCATTTAAGTTTGAATATAATTATTAACGGTAAGTAGCAAAAGCGATGGTCATTTTTTTTTTTTTTTTTTTTTTTATATGATATAAACTAGTACTTGACTGCGATCCCACCTGATGGTAAGCAGTGATGCAATCGTTGGTGGTAACACACATAGTTATTTCTTTTTTATATATACAGGTTGTAAGAGACAGGTTTCTGCAAACATTATGGTCTTGCTCAGTAGACGAAAAAAATTGGATCTCCATACAAAACAAACTTGACTGGCCAGTTTGTATGAAGAAGCCGATTTTTTTTTCGTTTCCGGAAAAAACAAATCTTGTGGAAGGTTGTTCAGTTTCGACTACTGAGCAAGCCCTTAAAGGAGACCTGTCCCTTACACCCTGCATAATAACGCCCCATAAAAGTAGGAGGAAATACCATACAAAAATCATATTCAGTTGAAAGGTATTTCCACATTGTAATCCGTATTGAGATATGGGGTATTTACTGGGGAAACGCCACCGATAAGAATGACGAGTTCATTGTACAAAAAATGTACGTGCAATATGCCTTACTATAGTCTGTCTAAAAAGGCAAACTACTTTGATAATTATTAGGGTAAAATGAAATCTGATGTAGTCAAAGAAATTAAATAGATACAATAGAGCGGCCATCAGAAGAAATGTCTGAAAACTGTCATCCTATGCTTCAGTGAAGACGAAAAATATTTACGAAAATAAACTGGAGTTAGGCCCAGTCATTTTGCCATAATACTATTTATAATGGTGCAATGAGCAACTCCTCCAAAAAATACTTTCTTTTGGTGCGTATAGCAGACACAAATGCGACTTGACAGTCAGGTGACAGCGACTTGTTACTACTTTAGTAACAAGTCTCGGATTACAATTTTGTTCGCTATGTCCCGTCTATTGGTAGTATATGTTTATTGTCTTTGGATGTAGTCAACGCTTGTTCAATAATCAAGGTTGATTAAGACATCTTGATCATTGTTTACCAATAGAAGAACCTTATAAAAAGTATCAAATACTCATATGTATTTTTTAAATGATTTAATATTCAAAAATATCCAAGTCGTTTGACTTTTTAGACAGACTATAGACAAGCTGTTGCTCTATACAAACAATCAATGTATTGATTTCTATTTATCATAGTTAGTATTTAATAGTTTATTAATATATCCTACTATCTTACTAATATTATAAATGCGAAAGTTTGTATGTATGGATGGATGTATGGATGTTTGTTACTCTTTCACGCAAAAACTACTAAACGGATCTCGATGAAACTTGGTACACAAGTAGACCATATCCCAGAATAACACATAGGACACTTTTTATCCTGGGATTATCTATGCGAGTAAAGCCGCGGGCAAAAGCTAGTTTTTATATAAAAATGGCAATGGGTATTTTTGACCTGAATAAAAATGATTACAAAATATTATTATTAACAAGTTAGCAAATATACAAAATTAATTTTAGTATATGCGAAACCCGAAACACGTGTCTAGTATTTTTATGTCAAGAGTATGTACAAACATAACTGTGTCATGAAAAATCACAAAGTTATAAGCTTGTTATGTCAGCAAAAATACATAGTCACCGGGCCATCCAGGCGATTGAGGGGCTTTTTTGCACGTGCACCCAGCTGTTTGCTGGCGCCAAATGCCTGCTATGACCTGCCGGGATCTGTGTTGTACTTAGTGTCGGTGGTAACCTTTTTAACCCTTCAGATACCGTCAATTAGAGACACAATAGTAAGACAATAGATGCGCGGCCACCGGTGGTCGCTTGGGGATTCATGAATTAAATATAGTTGGGAATAAATATAACAAGGGGTAAAAACTATTGGAATCTATTCAGATAGTGATTCTGAACAAACTATATTAAGGTCTCGCATTTACTAAACATCATGTTTTTTTTTACGGTCTCTGTGTTGCGATTTTATTTCCTATCTTCGGGACTACATTCGGAGAATCTCCCGTATATATCAAAATTGGTATTCCCACGTAGTTCAAAAGTAGATATAAACTTCCGGTTTCGTGTAGGTACGGATGTGCCTAAATACTATAAAAATAGCTGATAAACCGTACATATATATTGGACCAAAACACATTATAAAAAAGTATTTTCTGTAAGAGCAATCAAAGTTGTACGCATGTCATACAGATTTAAATATGTTGTCTAAAACTTTATTCGTTCTTGTGGTGTACTTTTTATCGGATTTCTCATGTGAGTATTTATTTATTAAATCAATTTTTTTTTTCTCAAATTCTCTAAAACTTTTTCTTTTTTCTGACTTACTGTATGTGATTCTAACAAATTACTAAATGAAGGAGGGTTGTTTTTTTGGTGGGTAAAAATCATCCAGATTACATCCACGGGGGATGGCATCTTTGGGCGGAGCGGGAGTTAGTATCTGACTTTTACTGACTGAAAAACCGACCCCTTTCCTTCCTTGCCTTTCAAATCGGGGCTGAGCCTTCCTTTCCGAAGCAGACCCTTGGTCTCAGCAGGCTTTGACCCTGCTGGGCCCCTACGGTAAAAGAGGAGGGACGATAAGTGCACTTAAAAAATAAAGTTTTTGTCTGCGACTATTTTTCAATGTATTTGTATAGTTTTTTTTTAATTTAGTGACATTTACGCAGCGCATCTATACTATGCGGAAAAATACACTTGAAAGTTTATAATAAGTAATATCATTGAAACTCAAAATTATTTCGTTCATGGAGCGCTTGTTTCAGAAAAATAACTTAAAAGTTGAAAACAAGCGAAACACTTTCTTTTTGAGCAATAATGCTTTGATTTTTACTATTATAATTAACTATATTTTATTACTAGCGGCCCGTCCCGACGTCGCACGGGCAATAAATATAGCCTATGTTACTCAGGGTGAATGTAGCTTTCCAATGGTGAAAATTTTGTTTGAAATCGGCACAGAATTTTTTGAGTTAATTCATTACACACATACAAAAATACAAATTTTCCTTCTTTATAATATTAGCGTAGATTTATATTATAAACCACCAGCCTCAGCGACTTGTAACGCTAGGCAAAGAAGGAACATAGGTGTAGTTTTTAGTCAGTAAAAGTCTGACACACCCTTTCACTCCGCTTTAGAGCGGAGGAAGTCATTGGATGATATCTCACCTTAAAAAAGCCCAATAACTTTTAGCTGTAATAAATAGATGTAGGTACTTATAATCTTTTTTCTTTTCCGTAGTTGCACAAAAGAATGGAACGTCTATAAGGAATGACTATGAGCAAGTAGAAGGACTTCAAGGTTCTTACAAGTTCCACAAACCAAAGAATTGGTATGATGCCAAGAAAGCGTGTGCTGATGAAGACGCCAGTTTGTTCTACCCAAAAAACAGCCAAGAGGCTAACGCGACAATATCGTTTTGGAAACTGCACCAAAATAGCGCCAATCCTGCCTCTATTTGGCTGTTTGTGGGCATTTCAGACATAATTACTGAAAATGTATTCGAAACCATTGACGGTATGTCTAATTTTAATATTTTGTTAATAATGATGCCGAATAAATTGTTTTAAAGGCAGCAGGATGACAATCATCATCGTCATTTTCCTGCCTTTGTCCCGTCTTATTGTAGTCGCCAAATATCTCGTGGTGGAACTGTTGGTACATCCATTTAGGTTATACAGCATATACCTATATATTTTTTAATTTAGTGCGGTATATTTCCAGAAATTCTGAAAATTGTATGAGGGATTTCTTAAGGACTCTCCTCTTAAGCGTGAAGAAGTAACAAACATACCCACACACATTCGCCTAAATAATTATATTTTTAGTAGGTAGTATAGCCATTGTTCCATTATATAGCATATGTACCTTTGAATGTTCCCACTACTGGGAATCAGGCTTATACTCTTTAGGGGAGGGAATGGGCTATAATCCACCCTGCGGGCGCAGTGCGCGTTAGTGAATGTCACGTGTCTTCGAATTTTTGGTTGTAGGACATGTCGGTTTCCTCACGATGTTTTCCTTCACCGTTTAGAGAAAATAAATGTTTAATAGAATCATCCCTACTAATATTATAAATGCGAAAGTAACTCTGTCTGTCTGTCTGTTACGCTTTCACGCAAAAACTACTGAACGGATTTAGATCAAATTTGGTAGGTAGGTAGAAGAGACACTGGAATAACACATAGGCTACCTATAATTCCACTGCTGAGCACGGGTCTCTGCCCGCGCAATATAAACTGTAGTCCACGCGGGCGAAGCCGTGGGCGGAAAGCTAGTAATTAATATATTCGAAGATATATCTGCCGCAAAATACCCAGTTGGCTTATATATGTGCATAACTTGTTCTAGGTAAATCCATTTCTGAGGTGTACAACAACTGGAAACCACATAATCCAGACAACATGGGAAATGAAGACTGTTTGCACTTAAACCAACTCGGTTATTTAAATGATATCAAGTGTGAGAATTCGTATGCGTTTATTTGCGAGAAGAAACTATCAGAGGAGCGCAACAATAGCTGCACCACACAGCAGCCCACTTTAGGTAAGTTTCATAACTGAAAGGACGCCTTCTAATGCCATGCGAACCTGGGCTGCAGGCTGCGGATGCAGGCCTCGAATACAGGTAGCACACGCATGACACGAAGCCGCTACCTGCGTTTGCAGCCAGGAGTGATTCCGAGGCTAGCTGCACGTGCTGCCAGTCGTAGATCTACGAATCAATCCATATGAACGCTATCGGCGCAGAGTAGCGATTATTTCGGGACTTGTCTAAACAAGTGTGTAACCTACGTGCGCATCGACTTCCAGCCGACTTACTGACGCCGAGGATCGAATGGCACCTTAACCTTGCTCTATTGCAGTTTTCTAATTGAACTTCAGAGCTAAATAGCAGTGTCCATTTATATGAAATGGCCTAGTCTATCCAGTCGTGTGAAATAGTACATTTCAATATAAGTAGAGAAAGTTTGCCATTATGACCGAGGCTGCATTCACCCGAGCCTTGGCCTTGGGTGTTATGGAGCCGAGGGCTGCAATGACAAATTGCCACGTGTTTCAATAAACTTACGAAGACATCAATAAACGGGAGTTTATACGAGACTCGAGGTGGTTGATGTGCGGCTCGTGGGGGTCAACGCACGCCTGGTCTAATACGATAAATAAAATAAAATTATGACGAGCACGAAAACACTCTTTCCACACTAGCGTGAAAAATAGTCAATTGCGTGCCTAAAAGCTGTGGGATAAGAGAGAGTTTTCCTGTGAGTTTATTAAAAAGGTCACTATCATTGTTTAAAATACAAATGTCATCTATGCAACACATTGTTTATAGGCATGGGTATGCACACTTCCATAAGCTTGCCTTACTACTCATCTAAAATTAAATATTTGCTTATTCCTTTAGATTAGTCGTAACACGATTTTGAAGTTTTTAATACGTGTATTTTTGTATTTCATAGATGAACGAAAAACTAATAAGTTTTTCCGGAAAGACTACAGCTACATTGAAGCAGTAGAAAGTTTCTACAAGATCCATAAGATAAGACATCCTTGGGCTGAAGCCAAGCGAGTCTGTGGTCTGGAAGGAGCCACTCTCTGGCATCCAGACAACGAAAAAGAGGCTCACGCTGTGATATCGTTTTGGAATGCAACCCAGCCTCATATCGAGTGGGTGTACGTTGGACTGTCTGACATGATGGCGAAGAGACTGTTTGTAACTATTGACGGTATGTAAATAAGATAAGTTCATTCCCTAAGTATAATTAAAGTCATTCCTGACTGATCACTTAAAAACGTTTTCGCTTGTATCCAGCGGTGCGGCGGCAAACGCTTGCTTTGAAGTTTTCGTTTCGAGTGCAAGCAATAATGAAATTAGCGGTGGTTGGGTGGAAGTGTCTTTGATGGTACGGGTATTGGCATGGATCTTGAGCGCTCGGCGTCAGAGTGCGGATCGCTTTGCGCATTCCATACATTGGCGAGCCAATCGTCGTCTTTATATACATGCAGCAAGCGCAGGGAACGAATCACGAGTGACGTCTATGACGCGATAGCGTGGCGACCCAATCAATGACACTCCCCGCCCCCGCGTCTGAATGACTCCTTACACATTCCATTCATCTTTTCTTTGGCCTTCCTTTCCCTGTTAATCTATCTACATGTATGCACATATCTCTGTAACATGCGTTTCATTCCTCCTCTTCACATTGCCATACCAAGATTCCCTTCCAACTTTTCAGTCACAAACAGCAAGAGCAATGTTATGATAAAAAGAAGTAATGGTATTGTTTTTTGATTTTTTTAGGAAAATCAGTCTCAGAAGTTTACAATAACTGGCTGCCAAATCAGCCAGATAACCAGAACGGCAAGCAACGCTGTGTTTATATGAACAACAACGGCTCCCTGGATGATTACGGATGTACTTACGACTATTCTTTCATTTGCAAGAAGACTCTTCAATCGCTAGAATGGAACAGTCAGTGCAACATGTCTAACTTAGGTAAGTTTCCAAATCTGTGTGATTTTTTCATTATTTACCTACATTGTGCTTACATAATAGAAGCGACAGGAAATGTTACCAAGATTTATATAAGTAACTCATAATATGATTAAAAAAAGAGTGTCCATGCAGTTTCTTGCACGTGCTTCTCCATAGAGATCAACGCTTTCGACGGTGAAATTTCGATTTTGATCATTCAGAAGTGCCAGCAATTGGTCTATTTGAAATTAATGTTTCCGACTTTTATTTATTTATTTATTTTATATTATGTAAATAACACCATTACAGTTATTAATGCCAATGCTTGCTTATATTTGTGAGCAATATAAAATTCATCATGTTGCATCAATTGTCTGTGATTATGAACATTTAATAACTTTGATGTTAATGTCTTCGTGGCTAGAATAATAACAGCCATTTGAGTCGCTCACCAAGGTTAAAGAATGTTGCCGGAGTCAGTCTTCGGATGGCTGACCATTCTAATATACCAAGATTTCAGAGTGTCTCGGAGAGCACGATATGTCGTTGGTTCCGGTAGTAATTCGTAGATCATTTATAGTCATTATGGATGGTCAGAGGCCAGCCAGGAAATGTAGGGCTTGCGTACGGTAAGCAATGGGTAGCTCGCAGTCCGACCGTCCGGTAACCATCCGAACCGAGCTTAAGTCTTCAAGCTCCACGCGCGTCAAGAAACCGTAGGGGCTCAAAAGGGTCGAAGCCTACTGGGACCATGGGCAGTATGAAAGTGAGACGAAAACCTGACACGATGGCAAATAAGGAACTGGAGTAGGTTTTTAGTAAGTAAAAGTTTGCCCAAGAGCGGGTGATGTCCTGATATGATGGATGATATTTCCACGCAAAAAAAAAAGCCAGGAATTATGACACCAATATTACCCAGATATTGGAGGTTAAATAGGTAGTCGCTCCATGTAGTAAAACTGGGGCTTCTGATTGGGCAGGAAGCTGAACCTAGCATAGTTGGGAAGAGGCCAGTCGATAGTATTTGTAACACAAGTCGACTTCAAACTAACAGTCCTGAGCGGAAGCCCTTTTAAGGCTTCGTACTTCAAAGGAAACAACGGAAAACTTATAGCATCAATTCGGTGTCGCAAAAAAACGTATATTTCGACACTCAAATTAATAAACGCTTCCGAGGACTCAAAATTTTGAAATTTGGCATAAAACAAGGTATGGGTATAATTTCCATGCTTCGACGTTCGCCGCCTCAGCTAGCTAAGTAAAGCGTTGCAAAGCTTGGTCTGGACCAAGGTCGCAGATGTAGATTCAAGGGGTTACGGTCGGTGGAGCACACCGTCGAGGTGTGCCCTGCCTGGGCGGAGCATCGCCGTGCCCTCGTGGGGGCGATCGGCGGCAGAGACCTCTCGCGCCGGGCCCTGGTCGAGGCCATGGTCCGGAGCGAGGAGGAATGGCAGGCAGTCGCCTCCTTCTGCGAAGCAGTAATGCTTGCAAAGGAGGAGGCCGACCGCATCAGGCAACGGCGCCCTCGCCGCCGTCGCCGGGATTCCGATCCCGATTTCCGGCCACCGTAGACGCGGGCTCGTGGACGGCGAGCCATGGGTAGCTCGCTGTCCGATCGTCCGGTAATGGACCGAGCCCAAGACGTCGACGGCGCGCACTGTTCCCGCGCGCCTCAAGGAGTTGTCAGCAGCAGGAGGGGCCCAGCTGGGTCGAAGCCTACTGGGGACAGGGTTGTCCGAAAGGGAGCTCGTGCCCCGGTATGAAGGCTAGAAGGAACGGCGCGGGGTTTTTAGTCAGTAAGAGTCTGACACTGTCTCCCGCTCCACCCAAGAGCGGGTTTCGTCAAAGATGATTTTCCCCGTCGAGAAAAAAAAAAAAAAAAAAAAAAAAAAGGGGTTACGGTTAAAAAACTGCCAGTTTCATGTTTAATATTACCCAATACACTGTCTTTACAGGTTTTATAAGGCATGTTTTACAGAAAGCATGTAGCAATTTATATGGTTTACATCTGAGTAAACACGTTCAATTAATTGATTTCAGATTACACTTTCGACGAGGATATCGGCAAGTGCTACAAGCTGCACACGACTCCATTGAACTGGACCGAAGCATATGCCGTGTGCCGACGTGAACAGTCCCACCTGGCGGTGATCAGCAACCAGCTGGAAGCGAAGTACCTCGCGAACTTAACGCAGTCCACACCGAACCCAAGAGTCAAAGAGAACTACCAAAGAGGAATGTATCACGTGGGCTTCCATAACCAGTTCAACGAGGGTTGGCAGACTGTGAGAGGTACGTGGAATTGACTCTAGTGATAATGCTAAACATGAATCTACATCAAAATGAATATTGTAAATATTATTCCTTTGTGAACTTCTAAGAGAAGAGAAATGGGTAGTTTCCAGGGTTAAAATAACTACATTTTATTTAGTCCGTATTTAAGATTAAAAAAAAATATTGGATACGTATTTTTTCTTTTTGCGATTAAAAAAAAAATAACAAAGATATAGCCGATTAAAGTTACGTGTGACTTCACCCCGTGCGAAAAAATGCAGCACGGCGTGACGTCACACGTAACTTTAATGAGCTATATCTTTGTCATTTTTGGTTTAATTTACAAATAAAAAAATACGTGTCCCTTATTTTTGAATAATCTAAAAGACGGACTAATTCATTTTTTTACGGCAACTAGCCTAATATGAAATATTTTTATGCAATTTCAACAATTCAATTTCAGATAAGTTTGAAGGGATTTCTGTATTATTATATATTTTCTGTTTCCTTCTTTTATTTTACTATAATATGAGTGTATACGAATTGTTAAATAAATAATTAATATAAAATTTGTTACTGAGGGTACCTAGCAGAGCATATAAATGTACGGCAGACCACTCCTATAATGAAAAAAAAAATGCCAGTAGTAGTTGGCCTGCGCTAGACTAGTTCTACGACAAACTGGCGTGTGGCCTGCAACTGTATTGAGAAGACTGTTTTAATTGATAATTCCGTTTCCAGGAACAGCGCTGGATGTGGCTGAGGATGTGTGGTGGGACAGCTACAAGCCGGCGGACGACCGTGCCCAGTGCGGCTCCATGTTCTACACCGGCCGGCTGGTCAACACAGACTGTAGCGCGAAGAGCTTCTTCATTTGTGAGCACGACATTAAGAGCTTATAAAGAAAATGCTCCTAAAATAGAGAATAAAATAAAAACAAAAATTGTTATAAGTTTTTTTTATCGTCTTGTGCTTTCTAGTTTTTTCCGCCCAGATTTACATTCCTTGCACCCCTAGTTATAGACAGCCCTGTTTGGTTCCACTCGCCTATCGTCAACATCGAAAAATGGTTTAAAAGCTTGTTACTTCATCTAACGCAATCCAACGCGATGTTTGACGAAAAGGCAACGCAAAAAAGAGAGATAACGCCTGAAAACTCTGTTAGTATTCAGTAATTCCGAGATTTACTCGAATATTTCACAAAACTTGCTCCTGGAAATAGCCGTTTTTTATAAACCCTTAAAAGTTTTTGAGAGAAATTGCCGTCATTTAGAATCTTAATAAAATTTGCAAGGCTTCTTTCTATAGTTAGACTTTTTATATTTTTAGGCAAATGATTAAGTGTCAAAGTTCATACAAAATAGGAGACTTTCAGAGGTCTTTACTGGATTAGTTTTACACAAATTTAGAAATTGATTTCAATAGAAGCCTAGATAATATTTACAAGATACTGTGTTTTCATAATATCTAATGAAACATGTGTAATAACTTCATATCGGTTATGAGCGGTTGTATGAAAAACAGTGAAAATGTGCGCCGGTTTTAGTCACTGAGTATTTTGTATGAACTCCACCCAGGCACAAATAGATGTAAGGTAGCCCAGGACTATTTCAATTTCGCGGCCCTGTAACAGCGGTTTTATTTATAGACATATATATATAAAAAAAAAATTTATAGACATATATAAAAAAAATTAACTTAGTATTCAAGATTTTTATTTTTGCGAGGCCCTTTTAAAAAGCAAGCTTAATTTTTTTTTGCTTTCAATTCCGTGACGTATTCTCGTAGACATACACGTTTAAAATCGTAAATTACGCTCAGATTCGCGATCGCAAGTGATTTATATCATGTTTTGATTTTTGCCCGGCAGTTGGTCATAGTCAATTTTGATAAAAAAAATTTTCATGGTGTTCTCTTTTATATTTATGGATTTCCAGAGGTTTAAAAAGTTCGAAATGAGCAAAACTTGGCCATAACCATGTACTAATAAATTACTGGCACATGCAGTAAGCGTTCACAATCTACGTAGATAAAAAATTATTGAAGCAGGACACTTATTGACAAATCACTGTCAGGAAAAAAGTAAAAATAAATTATGGTATTTCTAATATCCATTATATCCTCTTGCTACGAGACTGACTAGGACTTTTTTAAATATTTCTATAAATACTGATGTTAAGTTAAAAAGTCCGCCTAAAGCCCCATTAAGTCCGCCTTTGTACTTTTATGTTTCATGAAGTTTTAATAAATAATTTTTTTTTTTTTTGTGGAGGGCAAAATCATCCAATGACAACCCCCACTCTTGGGTGGAACGGGAGATAGTGTCAGATTCTTACTGACTAAAAACCCACCCCGTTCCTTCTAGCCTTAACCGGGGCTCGAGCTCCCTTTCGGATAACCCTGGCCTCAGTAGGCTTCGACCCAGCTGGGCCCCTGCTGTTGCTGACAACTGGCCGGGGCGCTGTGAGCGCCGCCGTTGCCTGATGCGGTCGGTCTCCTCTTCTGCTAACATTACTGCTTCACAGAAGGAGGCGACCGCTTGCCACTCCTCCTCGCTCCGGACCAAGGCCCAACGCGAAAGATCACACTTCTTCCTCGTGGTTCTCCACACGTTGTAAATCTAGGTGATAACATATTCGTTACCTTTACTTTAGGTAAAATTTCTTTAGAACTGTAATTTGCTTACAAACAGTGACTTTCTGAAGCCTGCTCCTCGGTAATGGCTAGAATAATAGGTTTGAAAACATGTCAACATTATCGAGCTTAAAACGAAGGACTTCCTGGATACCACTCCGGTCAGAATCTTGGGGCACCCACCTTACAGTCCTGATCTGGCACCGAGCGACTTTTGTTTATTTCTTAAAATAAAAAATCTGCTGAAAGGGATACAGTTTTCATCGCCAGAAAACGTGCTAGCAGCGTTCGAGAAAGCCGTGGGAGAGGTGTCTGCGGCGGACTGGAAAAATGTTTCAAAAATTGATTCAGACGCATGAAACTTTGTATAGAGGCTGGTGGAGAGTTCTTTGAAAAGATTTAATAAAAATATATTTTCCATAGAAGTTAGTTTTTTAGTGTCTCAAAACTTTGAGTGTACCATGTATATGAAAAGAAGAATGACAACATCAGAAGTTGAGAAGGATTGGGTTGGATTTTTAGGTTGAGGTTTTGGCATGCGAAGAACATAGATATTAAAAGTGTGATTTAAGATTGCAATAGATTTTTGTTTACCTAAATTACCAATAACTTCAGAAAATAGTTCGTATATTGCCTTATAAACATTGTTATTTTCCGAAAACCACTTTGAAGTAATGCAAAATAAAAAAGATTATATTAAAGCCAATAGAGACTATTTTGAATATGATTCATATATATTATTAAAGTTATTTTATTAATGTGTGGGTAAACTAAAACACAGTTTTATACCATACAAAAAAAGATTTATCCATAGAATACAATACATTATTTATGGAAATTACAGATCTACATTACGTTAGCATCATAGATAGCTCAATATAGCACTTGTTATATTTGCAAGCAAATAGGTGCCTGAAGTTCTAATTTCAGAATGTGGTCACCATTATCCTTTGTTTTCAAAAATAGATAATCACTCTGTATTGTTCAAAACCCAAAGGTAGGTAGGGTACCTAAAAAAATATCCTTATTTTTGTAGCGATATGTCTAAATAGAGTAAAAATTGCTGATCTAATGTATATACAGTACGTATATATAGTGGACAGACTCGCATATAAAGTATTCGTTGTAAGAGTACGTTGTACGTATGTCGTACAGAATCAACCATGTTGTCTAAAACTTTGTCAGTTCTTCTTCTGGTGTACTTTACATCGAATTTCTCATGTGAGTATTATAATTTCGACAATGTTAGTCTAATACCTACTACCAGTCTAAACAGCTATTTAAAAAATGTCGGCATTGGAGTCCCGGCGAGAGCTAAAGGCACAGGACTGGAGAGACAGCTGAAATTGCAGAAGGAATACTTGATTCCATTTTAGTTCTACTCAATTGTGGGCTAATACTCTCCAGTGTGGGTCACCAATCTGCTATCGACCCCTTGGCCACTCTCTGCAACCAGCACGATATCATTGGTAAACAGCACACACCAGGGAGCCTCTTCCTGGATGTCCGACGTAAGAGTGTAAATTATATTAAGGAAGAGCACTAAGGACTAAGGCAAAAAATCGAATTGGTTCTGGAAAATTTTACTCTCTTCACTCATTGTATATGCCATTGACTTTATTTCTATATGATTGTTGCACTCAAGCACATCAACTATATTTTTAAAGATTGGCACTAAAGAACTGTTGCATCAACTTCTTTTGTTCATAATAACTTATTTAAGAAAAAAGCTAACCACGTCACCATCAATCCACCCGCAATAACTTCCACACTTTAAATGGTGTTTCACCAGTATCAATTGCGTTACCATTCCTCATTCCATACTCATTCCATTTACAGCTATTCTGACTTCATTTATAGGTACTAATAATTCTCACTAACCACGCATTTTTTCACATCGAAAATAACTGGAATAGAGCTTTAGAGAATAAATCAGTGTTTATTCTACATAGCCCTATTCCAGTTATTTTCCTCATTCATTAGTCTTTCAAAGTAGTCCCTCTATCTCCCTTTGATTTTTTTTATCATCTGATAGAATCATTTTCATTCAGCCCTCGCCTTTCTCTCTTTTGTTCTTGGCTTTTAAGCTGGCGTTTTTCTATTTTACACGCTGCCATTCCTTAAACTTACTTTTTTTCTTTCAACACATTCTCTCTCTCAATGAAATTCGTTCAGTCGTTGGAGCGCAAAGAAATCTTTCTAATATTAGGTCTTTACCTGTGATTTTTTTTAAAACGAGTTGCTTTGAAATTTTATAACCTTTGATTGGCTTGGAATTATAAGATCAAATAAACTTTAAATTAAAGTTACGTTATCCCTTTTTCGAAATAAGGTATTTGTTTGTTTTTTTTTTTTTGTGTTTTTATTAAGTACATATATCAGAAAATACAAACACAAAGAAACCAATAAATACTGAATTTCGAACAAAAAATAGCATTTCGGTTCAGGTAAGTTTCATCAGTGTTTACCTATATAACGTAAAAACACTTTCTTTTACGACATAACGTTTGGCTTTGTTGATGAGTTCAATAAGTATGTGGGAATGTCGCAGTCCTTAAACTTTTGCCACACGCCCGTCGGGGTAGCTAGTAATAAATAAACATACAATTATTTTCTTTTCCGTAGTTGCTACTCGAAAGGAATACGAGCATGTAAACGGACTTCCAGGCGTTTACAAGTTATACACGACTAAAAAGAATTGGCATGATGCCAAGCGAGCGTGTGCTGCAGAAGGTGCTAGTTTGTTCTACCCTAAAGACAAAAATGAGGCTACCGCTGCAATATCTTTCTGGAAACTGCACGAAACCTCTATCAATCCTTCCAACATTTGGATGTATGTGGGCATTTCTGACATAAAGACCGAAGGAGCATTCGAGACCATTGACGGTATGTTCAAACTTTAATATTTTGTTAATATCGACCCTAAGTAAATTCTTGTAAGGGCAACTGGGTATACAGAATCACAAAAATTGAAAAGTAATTTATTCGAGTTAGATTGTGACGTACAGTTTTAACTTCGAATTTTACGAAAAAGCAATCCCCAGAAACTTCAGGCGACTTACAACAGCTACGTATAAATTATATTACATATTGTTCATGCATTACGTTTTAGGTAAGCCAATTTCTGAAGTGTACCGCGGCTGGTACTATCCCCAGCCGGACAACAGTGGGAATGAAGACTGTGTGCACATGAACCAAGATGGATCCTTAAATGATATCAGATGTGAAGATATGTATAGCTTTATGTGTGAGAAGAAACCATCCGGTTCAGGTAAGTTTCATCACAGATTGGGCGCATACTTTTGTGGTTCAATTTTTTTATATTTATTTATTTATATAACGTACATTAACAGTAGCAAATACATAGCAATTAGGAGGACACAATAATATAACATTAGTGTTTTTATGTTACGTATGCCTGGAAGGGGCGATCCATTTATTACGTAACACAATTCAAGGGGGACGGATGGCAGCCATGTTTTATTTTTCTTACAAGGGGTCTCCCACCTCTTGTGACTTGTCTTGATAGTTCTCACGTAAAATCAGAAAAATAAGCAGTCTGTGCAACTCTCTCCCACACTCCCTGTGTGACAGCCCTTCTTTAGATGTCTTCAAGAGGAAAGTTAAAGAGCATTTCCTTTCACAATGACATAGTATATACATATATATTTATATTATAGGTATAAAGTATGTTTGTATTTATGTATGTAGGTATATTTATTTATGTATTATTATTTTATTCACAATATTTGTATTTTTTTTAAATGTACTCTGGATCCTACCCTCTATTGTCATCTCTCTCTATCGCTCAAAGGTTTGCTGGAAGAAAACTCAACTTTGAGTTAAGCTTGCCTATGTACATGAACTTTGTTATCTAAATAGTTTATTAAGTCGTTATAGTGTACAATAAAGAATTAAAAGTTAAGATTTGCATTAGCGTGGGTAGCCGCACGAGTGACGATTTGCGCCCGGATGCGTATAGGTAACTAGCTCTATGTAAGTTGCAAAAAAATTAATTAAAAAAATAAACATCAAGACCAATCAAACATACATAATTATAATCCTTTAGATTCTTACGTAATAAATATTAAATAGGTGGAAGCGGTCAGCTTATTGTTATTTAGGGGGAAGAGTGGGATGTAGCCTTTTGTTATTTAATCCACACTGAGCCGTGAGACAGTCCCTAGACTAATTGTTGTCCACGCAGCTGCTAACAGGAAGAAGAGATAAGGTTCGAACTTTTATCAGCTCGGACCGCGCGAACTCAAATCTAGACTCTGTGAAAATGGTGTGCCGTCACCACCGTGTTAGACTCGTTCTCAAGCTTCCGTACTATTGACTTCAACGAATTATACCTACAAAAAACCATGCTCCACTGCAAATTCTATAGAAGTTTAGAGCAATTGGTAAAATAAGTAAATTGATTTTTCAGTTGATTTAGCGCTTTCTTTTTACGACATAATGGTTGGCTTTGTTAGTGAGTTCAATAAGTATGTGGGAACGTCGCAATCCTTAAACTTTTGACAGAACGCCCGTCGGGGTAGCTAGTAATAAATAAACATACAATTATTTTCTTTTCCGTAGTTACTACTCGAAAGGAATACGAGCATGTAAACGGACTTCCAGGCGTTTACAAGTTATACACGACTAAAAAGAATTGGCATGATGCCAAGCGAGCGTGTGCTGCAGAAGGTGCTAGTTTGTTCTACCCTAAAGACAAAAATGAGGCTACCGCTGCAATATCTTTCTGGAAACTGCACGAAACCTCTATCAACCCTTCTAACATTTGGATGTATGTGGGCATTTCTGACATAAAGACCGAAGGAGCATTCGAGACCATTGACGGTATGTTCAAACTTTAATATTTTGTTAATATCCACCCTAAGTAAATTCTTGTAAGGCCAACTACGTATACAGAATCACAAAAATTTAAAAGTAATTTATTCGAGTTAGGTTGACGTACTGTTTTAACTGTGAATTTGACGAAAAAGCAAACCAAAGAAACTTCAGGTGACTTACAACAGCCACGTATAAATTACATTACATATTGTACATACATTACGTTTTAGGTAAGCCAATTTCTGAAGTGTACCACGGCTGGTACTATCCCCAGCCGGACAACAGTGGGAATGAAGACTGTGTGCATATGAACCAAGACGGATCCTTAAATGATATCAGATGTGAAGATATGTATAGCTTTATGTGTGAGAAAAAACAGTCTGGTTCAGGTAAGTTTCATCAGAGAATGGACGCATACTTTTGTAATTCAAATTTTTTATATATATTTATTCAAGGTACATTAACAGTAGTAAATACATAGCAATTAGGAGGACACAATAATATAATTTAAGTTCTTTTATGTTACGTATGTCTGTAAGGGGCCATCCATTTATTACGTAACACAATTGAAGGGGGACGGATGTCTGCCATGTTTTATTTTTCTTACAAGAGGTCTCCCACCTCTTGTGACTTGTCTTGATAGTTCTCACGTAAAATCAGAAAAATAAGCAAAGTTAAGATTTGCATAAGAGCGGGTAGCCGCACAAGTGACGTGTGCGCCTGGATGCATATAGGTAACTAATTCTATGAACGTTGCAAAAATTATAAGTTAAAAAAATAAACATCAAGACCAACCAAACATACATAATTATAATCCTTTAGATTCTTACGTAATAAATATTAAATAGGGGGGAGCGGTCAGCCTATTCTTATTTAGGAGGGGAGAGGGATGTAGCCTTTTGGTAATTAATTCACACCGAGCCATGAGACAGTCCCTAGACTAGTTGTTGTCCACGCGGCTGCTAACAGGGAGAACAGATACGGTTCGAACTCTTATCAGCTCGGACCGCGCGAACTCAAATCTAGATTCTGTGAAAATGGTGTGCCGTCACCACCGCAATACACTGGTTCTCAAGCTTTCGTACTATTGACTTTTACGAATTATAACTACAAAAACTTTGCTCCACTGCAAATTCTATAGACGCTTAGAGCAATTAATAAAATACATACATTGATTTTTCCGTTGATTTAGTGCTTTCGTTTTTCGGCATAACGTTTGCCTTTGTTAATGAGTTCAATAAGTATGTGGGAACGTCGCATTTCTAAAACTTTTGACACAACGCCCGTCGGGTTAGCTAGTAATAAATAAACATACAATTATTTTCTTTTCCGTAGTTGCTACTATAAAGGAATACGAGCATGTAAACGGACTTCCAGGCGTTTACAAGTTATACACGACTAAAAAGAATTGGCATGATGCCAAACAAGCGTGTGCTGCAGAAGGTGCTAGTTTGTTCTACCCTAAAGACAAAAATGAGGCTACCGCTGCAATATCTTTCTGGAAACTGCACGAAACCTCTATCAACCCTTCTAACATTTGGATGTATGTGGGCATTTCTGACATAAAGACCGAAGGAGCATTCGAGACCATTGACGGTATGTTCAAACTTTAATATTTTGTTAATATCCACCCTAAGTAAATTCTTGTAAGGCCAACTGGGTATTCAGAATCACAAAAATTTAAAAGTAATTTATTCGAGTTAGGTTGACGCACTGTTTTAACTTCGAATTTTACGAAAAAGCAATTCCCAGAAACATCAGGTGACTTACAACAGCCACTTATAAATTATATTACATATTGTTCATGCATTACGTTTTAGGTAAGCCAATTTCTGAAGTGTACCACGGCTGGTACTATCCCCAGCCGGACAACAGCGGGAATGAAGACTGTGTGCACATGAACCAAGACGGATCCTTAAATGATATCAGATGTGAAGATACGTATAGCTTTATGTGTGAGAAGAAACCATCCGGTTCAGGTAAGTTTAATCAGAGAATGGACGCATACTTTTGTAATTCAAATTTTTTATATTTATTTATTCAAGGTACATTAACAGTAGTAAATACATAACAATTAGGAGGACACAATAATATAACTTAAGTTTTTTTATGTTACGTATGCCTGTAAGGGGCCATCAATTTATTACGTAACACAATTGAAGGGGGACGGATGTCTGCCATGTTTTATTTTTCGTACAAGGGGTCTCCCACCTCTTGTGACTTGTCTTGATAGTTCTCACGTAAATTCAGAAAAATAAACAAAGTTCAGATTTGCATTAGCGCGGGTAGGGCATGAGTAACAATGTGCGCCCGGATGCGTATAGGTAACTAATTCTATGTACGTTGCTAGTAATTTAAAAAAATAAACATCAAGACCAACCAAACATACATAATTATAATCCTTTAGATTCTTCGTAATAAATATTAAATAGGGGGAGCGGTCAGCCTATTCTTATTTAGGGGGAGGAGAGGGTTGTAGCCTTTTGATAATTAAGTCACACCGAGCCGTGAGACAGTCCCTAGACTAATTGTTGTCCACTCGGCTGCTAACAGGGATAAGAGATAAGGTTCGAACTTTATCAGCTCGGACCGCGCGAACTCAAATCTAGATTCTGTGAAAATAGTGTGCCGTCATCACCGTGTTAGACTCGTTCTCAAGCTTCGGTACTATTGACTTCAACGAATTATATCTACAAAAAACCATGCTCCACTGCAAATTCTATAGAAGTTTAGAGCAATTAGTAAAATATGTACATTGATTTTTCGGTTGATTTAGCGCTTTCTTTTTACGACATAACGGTTGGCTTTGTTAATGAAATCAATAAGTATGTGGGAACGTCGCAGTCCTTAAACTTTTGACACAACGCCCGTCGGGTTAGCTAGTAATAAATAAACATACAATTATTTTCTTTTCCGTAGTTGCTACTCGAAAGGAATACGAGCATGTAAACGGACTTCCAGGCGTTTACAAGTTATACACGACTAAAAAGAATTGGCACGATGCCAAGCAAGCGTGTGCTGCAGAAGGTGCTAGTTTGTTCTACCCTAAAGACAAAAATGAGGCTACCGCTGCAATATCTTTCTGGAAACTGCACGAAACCTCTATCAACCCTTCTAACATTTGGATGTATGTGGGCATTTCTGACATAAAGACCGAAGGAGCATTCGAGACCATTGACGGTATGTTCAAACTTTAATATTTTGTTAATATCCACCCTAAGTAAATTCTTGTAAGGCCAACTGGGTATTCAGAATCACAAAAATTTAAAAGTAATTTATTCGAGTTAGGTTGACGCACTGTTTTAACTTCGAATTTTACGAAAAAGCAATTCCCAGAAACTTCAGGTGACTTACAACAGCCACTTATAAATTATATTACATATTGTTCATGCATTACGTTTTAGGTAAGCCAATTTCTGAAGTGTACCACGGCTGGTACTATCCCCAGCCGGACAACAGCGGGAATGAAGACTGTGTGCACATGAACCAAGACGGATCCTTAAATGATATCAGATGTGAAGATACGTATAGCTTTATGTGTGAGAAGAAACCATCCGGTTCAGGTAAGTTTAATCAGAGAATGGACGCATACTTTTGTAATTCAAATTTTTTATATTTATTTATTCAAGGTACATTAACAGTAGTAAATACATAACAATTAGGAGGACACAATAATATAACTTAAGTTTTTTTATGTTACGTATGCCTGTAAGGGGCCATCAATTTATTACGTAACACAATTGAAGGGGGACGGATGTCTGCCATGTTTTATTTTTCGTACAAGGGGTCTCCCACCTCTTGTGACTTGTCTTGATAGTTCTCACGTAAATTCAGAAAAATAAGCAAAGTTCAGATTTGCATTAGCGCGGGTAGGGCATGAGTAACAATGTGCGCCCGGATGCGTATAGGTAACTAATTCTATGTACGTTGCTAGTAATTTAAAAAAATAAACATCAAGACCAACCAAACATACATAATTATAATCCTTTAGATTCTTCGTAATAAATATTAAATAGGGGGAGCGGTCAGCCTATTCTTATTTAGGGGGAGGAGAGGGTTGTAGCCTTTTGGTATTTAATTCACACCGAGCCGTGAGACAGTCCCTAGACTAATTGTTGTCCACTCGGCTGCTAACAGGGATAAGAGATAAGGTTCGAACTTTATCAGCACGGACCGCGCGAACTCAAATCTAGATTCTGTGAAAATAGTGTGCCGTCATCACCGTGTTAGACTCGTTCTCAAGCTTCGGTACTATTGACTTCAACGAATTATATCTACAAAAAACCATGCTCCACTGCAAATTCTATAGAAGTTTAGAGCAATTAGTAAAATATGTACATTGATTTTTCGGTTGATTTAGCGCTTTCTTTTTACGACATAACGGTTGGCTTTGTTAATGAAATCAATAAGTATGTGGGAACGTCGCAGTCCTTAAACTTTTGACACAACGCCCGTCGGGTTAGCTAGTAATAAATAAACATACAATTATTTTCTTTTCCGTAGTTGCTACTCGAAAGGAATACGAGCATGTAAACGGACTTCCAGGCGTTTACAAGTTATACACGACTAAAAAGAATTGGCATGATGCCAAGCAAGCGTGTGCTGCAGAAGGTGCTAGTTTGTTCTACCCTAAAGACAAAAATGAGGCTACCGCTGCAATATCTTTCTGGAAACTGCACGAAACCTCTATCAACCCTTCTAACATTTGGATGTATGTGGGTATTTCTGACATAAAGGCTGAAGGAGCATTCGAGACCATTGACGGTAATTATCAAACTTTTTAATATTTTGTTAATATCGACCCTAAGTAAATTCTTATAAAGGCAACTGGGTATACAGAATCACAAAACTGGAAAAGTTATTTATTTGTATTAGGTTGGCGTACTGTTTTAACTTCGAATTTTACGAAAAAGCAATCCCCAGAAACTTCAGGCGACATACAACAGCCACGAATAAGTTATATTACATATTGTTCATGCATTACGTTTTAGGTAAGCCAATTTCTGAAGTGTACCACGGCTGGTACTATCCCCAGCCGGACAACAGTGGGAATGAAGACTGTGTGCACATGAACCAAGATGGATCCTTAAATGATATCAGATGTGAAGATATGTATAGCTTTATGTGTGAGAAGAAACAATCCGGTTCAGGTAAGTTTCATCACAGAATGGGCGCATACTTTTGTAATTTAATTTTTTTATATTTATTTATTCAAGATACATTAACAGTAGTAAATACATAGCAATTAGGAGGACACAATAATATAACTTAAGTTCTTTTATGTTACGTATGCCTGTAAGGGGCCATCAATTTATGACGTAACACAATTGAAGGGGGACCGATGTCTGAAATGTTTTATTTTTCTTACAAGGGGTCTCCCACCTCTTGTGACTTGTCTTGATAGTTCTCACGTAAACTCAGAAAAATAAGCAAAGTTCAGATTTGCATAAGCGCGGGTAGGGCATGAGTAACAATGTGCGCCCGGATGCGTATAGGTAACTAATTCTATGTACGTTTCTAGTAATTTAAAAAAATAAACATCAAGACCAACCAAACATACATAATTATAATCCTTTAGATTCTTCGTAATAAATATTAAATAGGGGGAGCGGTCAGCCTATTCTTATTTAGGGGGAGGAGAGGGTTGTAGCCTTTTGGTATTTAATTCACACCGAGCCGTGAGACAGTCCCTAGACTAATTGTTGTCCACTCGGCTGCTAACAGGGAGAAGAGATACGGTTCGAACTTTTATCAGCTCGGACCGGGCGAACTCAAATCTAGATTCTGTGAAAATGGTGTGCCGTCATCACCGTGTTAGACTCGTTCTCAAGCTTCCGTACTATTGACTTCAACGAATTATACCTACAAAAAACCATGCTCCACTGCAAATTCTATAGAAGTTTAGAGCAATTGGTAAAATCAGTAAATTGATTTTTCAGTTGATTTAGCGCTTTCTTTTTACGACATAACGGTTGGCTTTGTTAGTGAGTTCAATAAGTATGTGGAAACGTCGCAGTCCTTAAACTTTTGACACAACGCCCGTCGGGGTAGCTAGTAATAAATAAACATACAATTATTTTCTTTTCCGTAGTTGCTACTCGAAAGGAATACGAGCATGTAAACGGACTTCCAGGCGTTTACAAGTTATACACGACTAAAAAGAATTGGCATGATGCCAAGCGAGCGTGTGCTGCAGAAGGTGCTAGTTTGTTCTACCCTAAAGACAAAAATGAGGCTACCGCTGCAATATCTTTCTGGAAACTGCACGAAACCTCTATCAACCCTTCTAACATTTGGATGTATGTGGGTATTTCTGACATAAAGACTGAAGGAGCATTCGAGACCATTGACGGTAATTATCAAACTTTACTATTTTGTTAATATCGACCCTAAGTGAATTCTTATAAAGGCAACTGGGTATACAGAATCACAAAAATTTAAAAGTAATTTATTCGTATTAGGTTGGCGTACTGTTTTAACTTCGAATTTTACGAAAAAGCAAACCACAGAAACTTCAGGTGACTTACAACAGCCACGTATAAATTATATTACATATTGTTCATGCATTACGTTTTAGGTAAGCCAATTTCTGAAGTGTACCACGGCTGGTACTATCCCCAGCCGGACAACAGCGGGAATGAAGACTGTGTGCACATGAACCAAGGCGGATCCTTAAATGATATCAGATGTGAAGATATGTATAGCTTTATGTGTGAGAAGAAACAATCCGGTTCAGGTAAGTTTAATCAGAGAATGGACGCATACTTTTGTAATTCAAATTTTTTATATTTATTTATTCAAGGTACATTAACAGTAGTAAATACATAGCAATTAGGAGGACACAATAATATAACTTAAGTTCTTTTATGTTACGTATGCCTGTAAGGGGCCATCAATTTATTACGTAACACAATTGAAGGGGGACGGATGTCTGCCATGTTTTATTTTTCTTACAAGGGGTCTCCCACCTCTTGTGACTTGTCTTGATAGTTCTCACGTAATCTCAGAAAAATAAGCAAAGTTCAGATTTGCATTAGCGCGGGTAGGGCATGAGTAACAATGTGCGCCCGGATGCGTATAGGTAACTAATTCTATGTACGTTGCTAGTAATTTAAAAAAATAAACATCAAGACCAACCAAACATACATAATTATAATCCTTTAGATTCTTCGTAATAAATATTAATTCATGAATCCCCAAGCGACCACCGGTGGCCGCGCATCTATTGTCTTCGGTATCTGAAGGGTTAAATAGGGGGAGCGGTCAGCCTATTCTTATTTAGGGGGAGGAGAGGGTTGTAGCCTTTTGATAATTAAGTCACACCGAGCCGTGAGACAGTCCCTAGACTAATTGTTGTCCACTCGGCTGCTAACAGGGATAAGAGATAAGGTTCGAACTTTATCAGCTCGGACCGCGCGAACTCAAATCTAGATTCTGTGAAAATAGTGTGCCGTCATCACCGTGTTAGACTCGTTCTCAAGCTTCCGTACTATTGACTTCAACGAATTATACCTACAAAAAACCATGCTCCACTGCAAATTCTATAGACGCTTAGAGCAATTAATAAAATACATACATTGATTTTTCCGTTGATTTAGTGCTTTCGTTTTACGGCATAACGTTTGCCTTTGTTAATGAGTTCAATAAGTATGTGGGAACGTCGCATTTCTAAAACTTTTGACACAACGCCCGTCGGGTTAGCTAGTAATAAATAAACATACAATTATTTTCTTTTCCGTAGTTGCTACTCGAAAGGAATACGAGCTTGTAAACGGACTTCCAGGCGTTTACAAGTTATACACGACTAAAAAGAATTGGCATGATGCCAAGCGAGCGTGTGCTGCAGAAGGTGCTAGTTTGTTCTACCCTAAAGACAAAAATGAGGCTACCGCTGCAATATCTTTCTGGAAACTGCACGAAACCTCTATCAACCCTTCTAACATTTGGATGTATGTGGGCATTTCTGATATAAAGACCGAAGGAGCATTCGAGACCATTGACGGTATGTTCAAACTTTAATATTTTGTTAATATCCACCCTAAGTAAATTCTTGTAAGGGCAACTGGGTATTCAGAATCACAAAAAATTAAAAGTAATTTATTCGAGTTAGGTTGACGCACTGTTTTAACTTCGAATTTTACGAAAAAGCAATTCCCAGAAACTTCAGGTGATTTACAACAGCCACTTATAAATTCTATCACATATTGTTCATGCATTACGTTTTAGGTAAGCCAATTTCTGAAGTGTACCACGGCTGGTACTATCCCCAGCCGGACAACAGCGGGAATGAAGACTGTGTGCACATGAACCAAGACGGATCCTTAAATGATATCAGATGTGAAGATATGTATAGCTTTATGTGTGAGAAGAAACCATCCGGTTCAGGTAAGTTTCATCAGAGAATAAACGCACATTTTTATTGACCGACAATGGTTGTACATTTATTTATTTACATATGTAACATAATAAACGCATATCCTGAAAGTAGTATGTTCAGGATTGACAAATTATTTCAGCTATTTAAAAAAGTAAGTAGGTATTGTATTTTAGGATAAAATATTGCCCATTTTGATAAATCTTAATTACGTCACTTAAAGTGACTAGAGTGTATGTACTGTGTGCACGCGTAGATACCCAATAGCGATACGCAACCAGAATAGTGCGTAAACAAACACGCTTTTTGGTATTTCAGCATTATATTTTTTTACTGTTGTTTTTTAATCTATTAATGCAGTTGAGAATATCTTAAAAAGTTATGGATAGTCTCCTAGGATGGTTTTCCTGGAACCATAATGATTATGATAACTGCCCTAACTAACCCGATTGAAAAATCCATTCTGTATATATGTCATGGCCAAATCTTAGAAGTTGATCACTTCATGATATAGCCAAGTAAAACTGGCCAGATCGTTTTAAACATTAAAGTTTGATGATATGTCAATCCTCGTTTTGCCTTCTTTCTTTAAACCTTTTATTATCATAGAAACCCAAACGAGAATTGACATATTAACAAATGTTAACGTTTAAACGATCTGGCCAGTGTTAGTTGGCCACATCTGAAAGTAATCAATCCTAAGATCTGACCACGGCATATCCTTTGCAATCTGCAAAAAAGCAAGGTTTTTCTATTTAAAGGAGACAAGTTGCAGTCTTTCCAATCATGTGACAATGTATTATCGATATATCTATGCATCACATCCTACTTATATTATAAATGCGAAAGTTTGTATGTATGGATGGATGTATGGATGGATGTATGGATGAATGTATGGATGGATGTATGGATGGATGTATGGATGGATGGATGTATGGATTCATGTATGGATGTTTGTTACTCTTTCACGCAAAAAATACTGAACGGATCTCGATGAAACTTGGTACACGAGTAGACCATATCCCAAAATAACATATAGGATACTTTTTATCTTGGGATTATGTACGCGGGTGAAGCCGCGGACAAAAGCTAGTTACCTAATAATAGGCACGGGTACGCCTACGCTTTGATAGACTCGCCTTACTACTGAACTTCTCATTCTTCTTTTCGTGTCGATGCTCTCAAACTATACTTTTTCTGACCAATATTTGGCAACCTGTACAGCTCTATTGTTGGCCTATTACTGCTGAGCTAAGACAAAAATCAGTCTATCTCTTTAGGTGATATGGGCGTAATGCTAAGAAGTATTAAGTATTATTTTTATTTCATAGATAAAGAAAAAGGTAAAGATGAACAGACAACTAAATATGAACAGAAAACTGAATATGAACAGACGACTGATAAGTTTTTCCAGGACGACTACAGTTACATTGAAGAAGAAGATAGTTTCTACAAGATCCATACGGTAGGACTTCCTTGGGCTGAAGCCAAGCGAGTCTGTGCTCTGGAAGGAGCCACTATCTGGCACCCAGAAAACGACGATGAGGTATATGCTGTGATATCGTTTTGGAACGCCACCCAGCCTCATATCGAGTGGGTATATGTTGGGCTGTCAGAGATGACAGGGATGACACTGTTTGAACCTATCGACGGTACGTAGATTATAAAAGTTTGTTCACTAATTACCAGAAATACACTTCTAAAGTCCCAATTTGCTAAACAACTGGTACCTCCACCAAAATTTTAGGATGGCAAAATTGAGAACCATCAAATGGTACGATTTTTTTTGCAAACCTGTCATCAAGACCCACACAAAGTGTTGTGGTCTTTGTGTATTCTTTTATCTTATTCATTACTTATTCATTATTCCTCTAATATACAATTTAGTTATTTATTAATAAGGCAAACCAACAATTTGTGTAGACCTTGTCTTAGAGCACATAGGTTACTTTTTACATGGGATCATTTCCAACTTTAAGCGGGCTAACGGCAGGCCAATGACAGTATAAATTAAATATATATGTTGAAATCTGTATGATTTTAAATTAAAAACTGGACGAATTTGGAAGTAATTTAGAACACGGGTACATCATGGCCCTAGAGTAGGTTATCTAAAGATAATTCTTCTCATGTGATATTTTTTGGACTTTCATGTAGACAATGCCGCTGGTATTTTTGATAAAAAAAAAAATAACGGTATATTTCGTCATTCTAGGGCAATCAGTCTCAGAAGATCAAAATAATAACTGGCTGGCATACGAGTCTGACAACCAGGACGAAACCGAAAACTGTGCTAAGATGAACAATAACGGCGATCTGGATAATTCCGGATGTATTAATAATTACTCTTTCATTTGTAAGAAGCCTCTTCAAACACTAGGTAGTTTTTACTAACTAGAGAGCAACTGTCTGTTGTAGATGAATTTGTTTAAAAATAAAGTCTATTTCAAACTTAGAGGGTGTTTGACAATTAAAAATATGAAAAATATGTCTTCAGTTGTTAACTAAACTTACCACGATTATAATGATTTTATTTTATCAATACATTTTTTTTTGTGTGCTTTCAACTTTTAAGTATGTTCTAGTATGGTGGTTATATATAATTGAAATAAAGCTTGAAATAAAAAGTGTTTTAGTAATATAATCCCGGATCCCATAGACATAATACCTCAATAGGTCATGGGCTCCTCCGATGATGAAGAAAGATGATAATGCTACCCAACTAATACCTAATAATAAAAATAATAACATTAATAAGCCGATTACATGTTTGCCGACAGTTTACAAGGTTCTTACATCCATTTTGAGAGAAAAAATTAACCAATATGTTGATAACAACACTATCATGTCTGCCTCTCAAAATGGATGTAGGAATGGGTCCCGCGGTACTAAGGAGCTACTCCTCATCGATATGGCCATTAACCAACAGGTTCGGCGTTCCCGAAAGGATCTGTCGACATGTTGGATAGACTATAAGAAGGCCTATGACTCAGTTCCTCATACATGGCTCATGAGGGTGCTGGAGTTGTATAAAGTTGATGCAACTCTTCGCACCTTCCTGATGTCATGTATGAGGCAATGGAGGACGGTCCTTCGCTATCCAGGATGTCGAAATATCCAGAGGAACGGCGAACCGGTAAGGATTGAGCGAGGTATATTCCACGGTGATAGTTTGAGTCCACTTTGGTTCTGCCTAGCCTTGAATCCTCTGACCACATTGCTGGAGAATTCAGGCCTAGGCTATCGGTTGAAGAGAGGTGGTCAAGTTATATCTCACCTCCTTTATATGGATGATTTGAAGCTTTTTGCCCCCAACAATCTGCAACTGATGGAGCTACTGAAGGTTACTGAAACCTTCAGTAGTGCCATCAGGCTGGAGTTTGGTGTGGACAAATGGCGATAATGCATATAAAGCGAGGGGAGATTGTGGAATCCGTGGGTACCCAACTCCCTCCCGGTTGAGGTCCCTCTCTCCAACCGAAACCTATAAGTATTTGGGTATGTCGTAAGCGTTAGACATCAATGTCACTGACATGAAGCAATCGTTGAGGGAGCTCTTCCTTGGCCGCCTGAAGAAGGTACTTAAGAATCTTCTGTCAGGTGGAAACAAGGTGCGTGCTTTCAACGGTTGGGTCATGCCGGTATTGATGTACGCTTTCGGTGTACTCAAATGGACTCAAACGGAACTTGACGCCCTGGATAGGAGGGTTCGTACACTGTTGATTGCATACCGAATGCATCACCCTCGGTCGTCGGTAATGAGACTATATCCCGCGGAAGTGTGGGGGTCGAGGCTTTTTAAATGCTAAGACCCTACACAATCGCGAGGTATGCAGTCTCAGGGAATACTTCCTAGCCGCCGACGTGGGTATGCATTGTGATGTAGTGGCAGTGGACAAGGGACTCACCCCGCTCTCCTTGGCTAACGAGAACTGGCGCAAACCTGTAGTGCTTGACACTAACGTACGCAAGGAAGTATGGCAGAGTAAGGAACTTCACGGACGCTTTTTTCGGGCCCTTCATGGGCCCGATGTAGACCAACTAGCGTCCGTAGCCTGGCTGCGCGTCGGTGACCTCTTTGGGGAAACCGAAGGTTTTGTCTGTGCAATTATGGACGAAGTTATCATGACGAATAACTACCGGAGATTTATTGTGAAGGACGGCACGGTTGACATCTGTCGGGCATGTCACCGACCGGGTGAATCAATCCGCCACATTATCTCTGGTTGTTCTCGTCTAGCTAACGGGGACTACTTGCATAGACATAACCTTGTAGCCAGGATTATACATCAGCAACTTGCTCTGAAGTACTCTCTTATGGAATCGGAGGTGCCATACTACAAGTATGTGCCCGACCCAGTTCTCGATAATGGCGATATCACGTTGTACTGGGATCGGTAAATCATCACTGACAGGACTATTATAGCCAATAAGCCTGATATAGTGGTGGTGGACCGATGCGAGAGGCGTGCAATGATTGTTGACATATCAGTTCCGCATGACGAGAAATTCGTGAAAGCCGAGAAAGATAAAAAAACAAGTATATTGACTTGGCTCGCGAGGTTGTCGACATGTGGGAAGTGGATTAAGCGATTATTGTACCGATAGTCGTTTCAGCAGAAAAAAACATGTTGCGCCGACCCCAAATAAAACGGGATAAGGGCAGGAAGATGATGATGATGATGATGAGTCGTTTTAGCCAATGGCTTAATAGCCAAGAGCCTCGACCAACACCTTAGGAGGCTCTCGTTAGGCAGCTGGACCAAGGGCTTGATTCAGAAAGCGGTACTCCTGGACACGGCTCGTATAGTCAGGAGGTTCCTTTCTCTGGAGCCCTGACCGCCGGTAGTTTGGACCCTGTTCCCGATACCGGTAGGACACTATTTTTTATATTTTTAAATGTTTTTTATTTTTTTGTTAAATATTTAAAAATATGACGGCACAGGCTCAGACATATTATAAAATAAAACGATTTCTTTAAAGTTGAAATTAAGTTTATTTTAACTTCTATAATTTAATGATTTTAATCAGCTTCGGTATAAAAGTAATTTATTCAATAGTTAATTTAACACTATAAAATATCAAACAGGACACCCAGTAACACAGTCATACAAAAGAGCAACAATATAAAAAAAGCAGAGCAAATATAAAAATAAGGAACTATACAACCTGTGCACCCGGCCACGCTTGAAGTCAGAATGCCTTCTTGCCGCTGTGCGGCCTCTTTTATACGCTAACATCGGAGGTGGGGCAACGACTAACGACGTAGTGTGCTACGATGTAGCACGCTACGCCGTAGCACATCTCTGCTCCACCCACAGCGCAATGGTGGGGAAATGTCGTAGCGCAATGGTGGGGAAATGTCGTAGCGCACTAGCTAGCTACCGCGTAGCCTGATGCACAAGTTGTTTACAATGCGACGCCGACAAATATAATTTATATGTTTATGGAGAAATAAAGAAAATAATAATAAATCGTTATGATTTTAGGCACATAAGTAAGTTACCTAATTACTGTTTGTTTGCTTGCTTAAGGTGTGCATCATGACTCACATTTTCACTGTTATCTAGGTTTCTAAAAAAACAATTTCTAAATTTATGTAGAACTATCCAGTAAAAACCTCTGAAAATGTTCTATTTTGTATGAACTTTGACACTTCATAATTTGCCTAAAAATTAAAAAAGTCAAAAAGTAATCCTCTCGAGACCTTGCAAATTTTATTAAGATTCTAAATGACGACACAACTTTTTCCAAAAACTTTTAAGGGTTTAAAAAAACAGCTATTTCCTGGAGCAAGTTTTGTGAAATTTTCGAGTAAATCTCGGAATTACCGAATACTAACAGAGTTTTCAGGCGTTATCTCTCTTTTTTTTGCGTTGCCTTTTCGTCATACATCGCGTTGGATTGCATTAAATGAAGTAACAAAATATTAACCATTTTCGATGTTTACGATAGGCGAGTGGAAAAGGACCCTCTTAATGCAAAATAGTAAAAGAATGAGTCCTTGCTTCTTTTTAAAAAAAATAAAAATATTTATTTTGTTTTAGTATTTCTTTTGCGCAAGTTTATTGTTTCTTTCAATACAAATTATATAATATTACTTCTTATAAACCATTAAATAATTATATTTGTAGTAAATTACGCTGTAAACTGGTAATATGCCTAAAAGAGGGGCGGCATTGCCACGCTGTATGGCAATGCTTATCCTCTGTCCGAAGTACAAGCCAGCCTGGTCACGAGAACTGTCAACTAGACGTTTCGACAGATCTTTAAATAACTTGTGAGCACTCGGACCCCACGATTCGAGTTTCAACCCCAAACGGTTCGAAAATATAACTTTATTTTGTGTTTTTTGTTTGACATCGCAGAGCCACCATAGGCGCGGGTTGGCGGAGGACGAAAATTGCTCAGTTTATCGTGCGATCGCCCTATAAGTGCTAATCATGTAAGTACTTATTACAGAAATGGCTTCCGACCGCTACCAAAGCACAGGAAACTTGAATATTTATTTCAAAGACACTCAAGGATCACAAAATTGGCAATGAAAAAATAAAAACGCGAACGAGAGAATCTATATTTATGTAGATTACGTTAGAATCATAAATAGCTTATCATGTTCTCGTTATATTTTCAACCGGCATTGAGCTTGCGCTTCAAACGTTATCTTTGGCCGGGATAATCCTGACATTGTTTTCTTGACTTTATTATACTGTATTTCAAAAATAAATTAATATTTCCCGTGTTGGTCAAACAACTAAAATATCCTTATGTAATAATAGCAGACTAAACGTATATAAAGGTAGGTATATAGTGCAGCGGCCCACATTATAAAGAATATTCTGTAAGAGTAATCAATGTAACGCCTGCCGCGTAGAGACAGCCATGTTGTCAAAATCTTTGTCAATACTAATTTTGGTGACCTTTTTATCAGATTTCTCAAGTAAGTATTACATTTTTTTGTACGCTTCGTGACGTGGTCGCTTACAGCCTCATCAGAAGACCTAGAGCTATTATTTCACCGGGACACAATGGTAGCGCGACCAGTTGCGCCGCCATGGTGTCCCGGTGAAATATAGCCTTAAGCTACCAAATTAAAAACCTCCGAGCTGGTCGCGCAAAAAAAGGAAGGTTAAAGTGATGAAGCAGGGAGGTCACGACCCTCAGCATTGAGGAATACGACGCAAGGAGGAGGAGGTAGTCGCGCAACCGATCTGGTGGCGCGACCAACTCGGATGGATGCGAGACGTACAGGACCGGTCGTTATGGCGACACTTGGGGAGGCCTATGTCCAACAGTGGACGTATATTGGCTGAAATGATGATGATGAGAACATTCTCTATCTCACTTTTCACCATTATTTTTTGTTGTTGTTTCTTTGTGTTTGTTTTTATTTTTATTTAATTAAAACTAGTTGTAAAATCTGAATAATAAGCAAAGGTGCTCATGAAAATTTTCTTTTCCGTAGTTGCACAGAGCAATGAAACGTCTTTTCGAAAGGACTACGAGCTTGCAAAAGGACTTCAAGGTTATTACAAGGTTCACGCGACACCAAAGAACTGGCATGATGCTAAGCAAGCGTGTGCTGACGAAGGTGCCAATTTGTTCTACCCAAAGAACAGGCAAGAGGTGAACGCTGCAATATTGTTCTGGGAACTGTACTACGACGCGCCTCCCACTACTTGGATATTTGTGGGCATGTCAGACATAACAACTGAAGGAGTATACGAGACCATTGACGGTATGTTTGATTTTAATATTTTCTTTATGCTGATCCCAAATAAATTTTTGTAAAGTTACAGTAAAACCATAAAGAAACACTTAAAACGTAGTTTTTCAACTAAAGAAAGTGAATCCACAAGTGGATTCTTACAAGCCAACTCAGCGTTAAGACACTGAATCACTTACAACATTTTTTTGGTTATTGTATTGCATACCATATTTTAGGTAAGCCAATTTCTGAGGTGTTCAGCGATTGGTCCCCACATCAGCCGGACAATTGGGGGAATAAAGACTGTGTGCAATTAAGTTTCATGGGTGTTATAAATGATATCAAATGTGACGCACTGTTTGGTTTTATTTGCGAGAAGAAACTACCAGAAGAACGAAACAATAGCTACAACATCCAGCAGTCCAGTTTTGGTAAGTTTCATCACTGAAAGGAGAGCCTCTCCGTCATTGCGCCTGTGGTTGTTTTCCGATTGAGGTTTAAAATTAATTATCAAGTCTTTCCACTCATTTGAACATACAACATACCTATGTCGATGTTATCATTAAAATACTCACAACTGAGTATTAGCACAAAAAAAGATAGGATTATCCTATGTGTTATATAATACCTGTGTTATATAAAGCCAATATGGCTTTACTCGCGCGAAATTAGGTTAACCATGACAAACTGAAATGGCCCTTGGTGGCTGAATTTTAGAGAATCTTATCTTAATGCCTCCGAACGTCATAAAAGGAAACATTCAGCAACATTGCACACTCTTAGCACAAAATAGATAGGTACAAAAGACAATCTCATGTATGTACTTCACTTTTTATACCTACGCTTGATGGACGCACACGAATAAGCTTTTGAGCCGGAACTGTTCGACGAGCAGGCCGAGGCGCTCCGAGACATCGTGTCCGTGAGCGGTGTGTATGTGTGCGTTGTGAGAGCGTGCACAGTATGTAGATTGCCTTCTGTACCTATATATTTTGTGCTCTTAGTCCCAGTCGTTTCAGCCGTGCGTTGGTACATCTGTCAGTCACTTTTTTATTTTATAATTCTAATTCATTTATGACTTGTTACAGGTGTGTGGTCTGTCCTTATAATATTTTTTTATTATATGTCGCTGTAACATACCCATGGGGTGGACAATACTATGTCAAAAACTTCAGTTTATATAAAATAAAAATGCATTCCTGGTCACAATTACACCGGTTACAATATTACCATGTCATTTTCAATTAATAAAAAACACTTAGATATTCGGTTACTATATTATTGATATATATGTCAAAATAAAGTTTAGCACTGGTCACTTTATAACCTACTTCAAAAAGTAGGGTCTATTTTCGGTTGAATGTATTTTTAGTTCAATATAGGCTAATTCGTTTTCGATTCATAACCGTAATTCATATAATAATAGTCAAAATATCATACAATAATAGCATTAGTCTTTTGAATACCATTAATCTTTAGAAACACAATAGAAAGATAAGAGAGCGAACGCTGAACGTAGACTTGGGGTTTAATGAATTCTTCTTCTTCTTCTTTCCGTGTCGATGCTCTCAAACTATACTTTTTTTGACCAATATTTTTAATGAATTGAACATCCAATATAGTTGTTTTACAATTACATTATATTACACATATTTAATCAATAGGTCAGTAATTCAGAAATTCAATTATTTGAATAGTTTGCTTTACTTAAAATAAACTCTTTAAACCTTTAATTATTTAAGAACTTGCTATATTTTTAATACAATTGGGAATTAAGAATTTTTTTTTTCTAAATTCCCATCCCAAAGATATTTGATTTATACTATACAATTCTATATACAAGGTTATTTTTAAAACACTAGCAACCTCTCAAGACTATGTTACTAACATCATGAACAACAACTTTTGTTCTATGAAATTTTAGAAAACATACCAATCAAAAACAAACCTTCATGGTTTCGTTGTTATTTGTGTTGTTTCGTTGTTGTTGGAAGAGTGGTGGCGTAATCGAAATATCTCGCCATCTCTTTTTCACATAGGTAACCAGTTTTCTTTCTATTCGTGATCTATACTTATAATAAATCTGTAGAGAGGCCAATTCTGTACATGAAATATATTTCCAAAATAACTATCAGGGGGTGATTAGTGATCGATACTGATGCTAAAAATGCAAACAGTAAAATTTTTGTCTGTCTGTCTGTCTGTCTGTATGTTCTTTATAGAAACAAAAACTACTCGATTGATTTTAACGAAACTTGGTACAATCATTATTCATACTCCTGGGCAGGTTATAGTATCCTTTTCATCACGCTACGATCAATAGGAGCAGAGCAGTGAAGGGAAATGTTGGGGAAACGGGAGAAATTACTCCATTTTTTAAGCTTCCGTCGCGTTTGCAGCCTTAATGGTTAAAGCTACACAGAAATCATGTATTACGGAAATGTTCTCCTCAAAATTATATAAAAAATGTCCCACGACAGCGTACGTCTATCTTTTATGGTTAACTCACAATAACACGTGTAACTCCCGATAGCTTAGCAGTTCTGAGCTTTCTGTTTTTTGTCTACTCTTACGTTTATAACACTGAATGTCGCTGGCATAAGCAACAGGATCCGCGTACGAAGTCGCTGGCAGAAGCTAGTTTTAAATAAAATTACTTTTTGATACAAATAATATCAAATATGAGCCGACTACTCACTTATCATGTATAGAACATAGACAAATATTCCTTCAGGTAATATACATGTGCGTTTATACTATGTCGTAATAGGTATTATTTCTCAATTCATAGATAAACAGAAAACCAACAAGTTTTTCCGGAAAGACTACAGTTACATTGAAGCAGTAGAAAGTTTCTACAAGATCCATACGGTAGGACTTCCTTGGGCTGAAGCCAAGCGAGTCTGTGCTCTAGAAGGAGCCACTTTCTGGCACCCAGACAACGAATACGAGGCTCACGCTGTGATATCGTTTTGGAACGCCACCCAGCCTCGTATCGGGTGGGTGTATGTTGGACTGTCGGACGTGATGGCGAGGACACTGTTTGAAACTACTGACGGTATGTAAATTATAAAAGTTCATACATTAATAACCACAAAATATACTTCTTTAATTCGTTCTGTGCTCTTCCCATAAACAAATGATACCTTTAAATTATAGGATACTCGTTGAAAGCTTAAGCTTACTCAACAGTTTTCCTTCTTGATACCTTCATCCCACGGTTTACTAATGATAAGCGTAAAATATACAGGTATATTGTCACACTGACTGGTGAAATCCAGCATAATGGTCACTACGCATAATAACTAGGTACAAATAATTTGCTATAATGTTTATTGCCAAAAATAATCTTGTCATAATAAAGCTTAAAGTATTCTCCTCTGTTTGTGTTTGTATTTTTAATGTGTTGTATTATTTGTTAACAAAATATTCAAAAATATAATTTGTAATGTAAATAATGAACTGAACTTACTGCGGACTCAGGTTGGCCGCTGCAAAGATAATCTGGCAAAATGGGGTTTCCTTGACCCATTGCAAATACAGTGCCAGTGTGGAGCTCCTTCATAGGATATGTGCCATCTCATTTCCTGCCCAGCATGCACAACTATCTGCTCCCTAAATGATTTAAACAACAGCCAACGACAGAGCTGTCCAGGTGGCGAAATATTGGTCGGACAAAATTTGAGTCGAATCTGAAGTCAAAATGAAGTCGATAGTTTTGAATACCGTCATTCGAGGTCACAGTAGAAAGACAATGAGGGGCATTGTCTTGACTTCGACCTGTGACCTCGAATGACTACGAACGCTGCTGGGGTTTAATGAATTAGACCAAATGATAATTATTCACATTTTTTCCAATATATTATTATGCTAATAAAAGTTATTTATTGAAGTTTGTTGAAAGTCTAATGATATATTTCATTTTTCTAGGAAAATTAGTGTCGGAAGTATACAGTAACTGGATGCCCAATCAGACAGATAACCAAAACGGCAAGCAACGCTGTGTTTACATGAACAACAACGGCTCCCTGGATGAACACGGATGTACTTACGACTATCCTTTTATTTGCAAGAAGACTCGTCAGTCGCTAGAGTGGAACAGTCAGTGCAACATGTCTAGCTTAGGTAGGTTTTGAAAAGTAAACTATGTGTAAGTAAATGTTGTAACAATCGTCATGTTGCGTCAGTTTGTCTGTGTCTTGACAGGCTAACTTTAATTAATAACAATTTCTTTTGTTCTATTGATATATTATAAGGGAAGATACGTCAGGCGCTAACTTGCAATCAGAAAAATCTGGACTCGAAACTCAGACATTTATGAGCAGTGTCATCAGTTTCAAATCTACAATCACTGACAGGGACGTGCGAGTAATAGTAGTCATAAAGCCAGGCTTGCTAATAACCAAAAATAAAATAAACAATAATAAAAAATTATAATTTATACCTCACATCTAAATCATAGAACACAAAAAATCAATTAAATATAACAAAAATCACTTTAAACTTAAAGTTGCCACTTCTTGTTCAATCCGAAATTCTAATTCATTCATAAGTTATGATACCTATGACATGCATTACGCAATGTTGCCGCTCTGAGCACAATCTCTTCGACCTCACACTAACACTTAACAAAAGAAAGAGATTGACACTAATGTGTTTGGTCTTTTTTTGCCTCAAAGGGTTTTATGAGGCTTAGTAAAACGTAAAATAGTAGATTTTCAGAGGTCTTTATTAGATTGGTTTTATACAAATTTATGTTTCAATTTCTATATTATCATGCTTGACATGACAAAGAATCTAGGAATTTATTCGGTTTACATAATAGTAAACACATTCAATTCATCTTTTTCAGGTTACACTTTCGACCAGGATATCGGCAAGTGCTACAAGCTGCACACGACTCCATTGAACTGGAACGAAGCATATGCCGTGTGCCGACGTGAACAGTCCCACCTGGCGGTGATCAGCAACCAGCTGGAAGCGGATTACCTCGCGAACTTAACGCAGTCCACACCGAACCCAAGAGTCAAAGAGAACTACCAAAGAGGAATGTATCACGTGGGCTTCCATAACCAGTTCAACAAGGGTTGGCAGACTGTGAGAGGTACGTGGGGTTGAATCTAGTGATAGCGCTAAACATGAATCTCCTTCAACACTAACACAAACTAAGAGACAGCAAAAATAATAGAAATATAATTCACACCTTCACATAACATTTGATCGATATTCATAATACAATTTGAACAATGAAAATAGTAGGTAATGGTAGTGTTACTGACGATAGGGCAACTGAAGGAGCACAGGTGGATTTTGGGCAGTAAGTCTGCCACTCCCACATGCTCCACCACGAGCAGAAGAAGTTATTTGATGATTTCAACTCAAAAGAAAAACCGCTCGTCAGTTCCAGGACATTATGTTACAATGGACGTATGGTTTGCTACTGTGTGCAGGAGACTGTTTTGATCGATTAACTCTCTTTCCAGGATCGGCGTTAGATATGGCTCAGGAAGTGTGGTGGGACAGCTACAAGCCGGCGGACGACCGTGCCCAATGCGGCTCCATGTTCTACACCGGCCGGGTGGTCAACACGGACTGTGGCATGAAGAGCTTCTTCATTTGTGAGCACGACATTAACAGCTCATAAACAAAATACTTCAAAAATAACACCCGCCTATTCCGTCGGGGGTTAATAAGAAATAAAATAAATTAAAAATAAATAAACTTATATAACGGAGGATCGATATCAGTGGGTCGCGACATCGGAAATAACACTCACAAAAACCTTTGATAACACCCAGTGGCGTGCCAGGTGCCTTTAGAGGGGGCAAGCCAAGGAATCTTAACTCATCTACCTACCCACACCACACCTAATATCCCGAAAAAATTGGCGGTATAATGCTGATTTTAATAGGTACATTTTTTTTACTGATAGATATTATTAAAATATATATTGGTACTTAAAAAAACGAAAAAGAGCCACCTATTGATATTGTTGGCAACTAGCTCATAACATTCTAGTTGACTTCAGAAAAATCCACTAGATGGCGCACAAAAGATTGTATTCCGTCCGTAGTATTTAATAAAATTTATCATTAAATAAAATTGTTTACGAAATGTAATATTATTGGAAAATACTCACAATTTAAACAGCTAGCTTTTAGTTCTTCTTTATCACACACATAACACTTAACTTTCGAAAAAGAGAATCAAGTTTCTATTTTCGGTTTACCAAAACAGAATAAATGAAATAGCATTCAACAGCTATTGAGAATTCTGATGCATTTTCATGGCACCAGCGAAGTTATTTGAGTCATACCTGATGTATTCCAAGCATTGTTATCGTTTGAGAAAAAATAACTGCCTATTATGTGATTTACTTTTCAGAGAAATATTCTAATTAGTAAAGTTACAAGATTATATTTATCTCTAAAACTCAAACTTTACCTAAACAATATCGATTCCGCACATAATACGCTACACACAACAAAGTTAAATGACAGAAAACAAAAAAATAACTATCAAAACAATTACGTGTTGTTAACCGATCACAGCAAATTTAAACTAATTTGTATTTTGTAGTTCGTAGTTCGTACTTTAAGCGTCATAGAGGGCGCCTCCATGCGTAAAAATGGAGGTCTCTCGTAATATTCATTCATAACTTTTCCAAAGCCCAGCTTTATTTTAATACAAAAATGTTCGATGAATCTCTCATATTTTACCCACACAGACACAAAATTTGATGTTTTTATAGCAAAAAGAGAGACAGAAAAGCAAGCCTCATATGAAGCATTTGTGGTAGAAAGAGACAGGAATACATTAGTCTTCATCTCTTTCTTTTGTTAAGTGTTAGAGTGAGATCGGAGAGATTGCGGTCAGATTGGCAACCTCGCTTATAGTATCGTATCTTATTAATGAATTTTTGAATTTCGCACTAAGTGGCAACTGAGCGTAACCGCGTAGGCGCGCGAAGTTTAAAGTTTAGATTTTTGTTTTATTTAATTGATTAGCCGTGATCTATGATTTAGTTGTGTGGTAGTGGTAGGCAAGCCGGGCTTTTTGGCTTGTATTGCTCGCACGTCCCTGATAACACCTTTAATTACTCGTAACACACACTCAGTACAAAATAATCAAGGATGCCTGAGATATGGCTTGATTAAGAATTTAGGAACGCGGGAAGTTTAGCGTGGAGTAACCAACGTCTGCTCGGACCGACGGAACGATTCAAAGTGGCCTCCAAATCAACCGTCACCCGACACGTGGACCTACCCCCATTCCGGTTAGCCAATTTACCTGTCAACGTCAGTACCTGTCAATGTCGAATAATCGATTATACCTCCGGATCGACATTTGACTCGACTATTCGCTCAGTGTTGCTATTACTCCACGCTAACCATCCCCAAGTTAATACTTGACGTTCCCAAACGTAAGTTGTTCAATCTAACTACATAGTTCCTCCAGTGAAAGATAGGTGGCGCTGATGCAGACCGACTGATATGCGTCAACGCTTCGACACAGCCGTCCTGATGATCACACGTCCTCGTGTGGAGTACCTGGAATGAAAGAAAATCCTCGAACAGTACTCATTCTAGTCGTTCGGCCAATCCTGGCCCAAGAGAGTGGGGCATAAAAGGTATTCTGATCAAAATCATCAATCACGTCCAGAAGAAAATCACAACAATCTCAATCTCTCAAAGCCGACATGTTGAACAACACTCAAACTCATTCAAATAATAGGAAACTCATTAAAATATTGCAGTGCTCATACTCTGACCTCCATCCGGTCTTCATCATCACACTTATAACCTCCATCCGGCTATAAGCATCAAACTAATCGACCTCCATCCGGTCTTCATCATCACACATTATAGCCTTCATCCGGCCATAAGCGTCAAACCAATCGACCTCCATCCGGTCTTCATCATCACACATTATAGCCTTCATCCGGCCATAAGCGTCAAACCAATCGACCTCCATCCGGTCACTAACACAACAGGCAACCTCTATCCGGTCACCTCCACATGTAACCTCCATCCGGTTACAAACAACACCATCAAGATAATCATTTCGAGCCTTTAATCAAAATAATCCTTAAAGTAGGTTTGTTCAACATGTTGCTTTATTTTTCCTATAACGTTACAGATTATAAGAAAACTCTTACTATGCTAGGTACTCTAAATGTTAAGTTGACTACTTAGTATTCAACTAGTCTTGTCAGCGTTATCATTTTCGTCATAGCTAGTCTCGTCATCATCGCCTACGTGCATGTCAACGTCAGTTATTTTTCGCAGGCGGTTATGTGCGTACTTCGAAACATAACGGTCATGGTGGCCGTTAACAAGAACCTCAATCACTCCTGCGCATCCCTCCAGGATCGCCAAGTCTCTCAAGACTTAATGGTTTCCCACAGTACGTCCCAGGTTTGATCAACATTTGAATTGAATACCGCGTACTTACGGACTACTGTGACCGCTAGATACCGGTTTCTATTAAGCTACGACTACAAATCAAATCTCCTATAATCAGTTCATCCTGTAAACTTCATCGTCATCATCAGCCTCTTTTTTTTTTTTTATTTCCCACTGAAACGCCTGCGTTTAATTTTCTTTCTATTGCGGTGTCACTGTCTTTCTATTGCGCCTCTAATTGACACGATTGAAAAATTTGAAACGTCAAAGGTTAACCGACTCTTTCATAAAAAATTAAATTAATTCTTATTCAGTTTTCGTGGCGCCGCTGTCAAAAAAAGAAACTTTACCGCACGTTAAATCTTTAGAAGAACGGCCCCGTACACGAGAATATTTAGGTACAAACCACCCGAAATAAACTACTAGACCTATTAACTGTCCCAACTGAGCTATGATAAACAGCATCGAAAGTAGGGTAGAGAGCAGAATCGAATGTACGCGATCTGCTTTCTGAAGTTCTATATCTCCTAACTTCAGCACTTGACTTTATTTCATATCCTAAACAACTCGATTTGCATTATGAAAAACAACCACTCTTTCAAATCTAATGAATATCCGGCTTTAATCAACGTTTGTAATACTACATTAAGTCTCTCGAAGTTCTTAATAGATTCCAAAATAATCAAAATATTGACAACTCAAACTATGACGTAGGTATTTACCGATTTATCAAAAACCCCGTTTAAAAACAGAGATCACGTTTCGATACCGAGTGGCATAGTCAAATGTTTATACTGACCGCTGAAACACTACTGAAATCATCATCATCATCATCACCATCATCACCATCACCACCATCATCACCATCATCACCATCATCACCATCATCATCATCATCACCACCATCATCATCACCATCATCATCACCATCATCATATTTTTTTTTGCCATTCTGTTCTGTCCCTCGTCACGCTATCACTACACCTACACAACCAACACAAACACACACAACACCCTAACCTAACCCTAGCCTATATACAATCTAATTTTTGTAAAATAAAACGCACTATGTAAACGAGTTATTTGGTCCGAGATACGTGGCAACGAATACCAGTAAGGCACGTTATTGTTTAGTTTACAGTAGTCTTTGCACATTATTTCTGACCGGTCGAGTTTTTAAGCCGAAAGAGCTAAATTAACAGACACCGTATTACTCGGTAAAATAATATTTGCACGCAACAATTCATCTACCCGCTCACGCATTATTATTATTATTTTTTCGCGCTAGGCCGCTATGGTCGTCTTTTGCTAAGATGAGTCAATTAAACGAATAAGTTCACTTTTTGTAACACGCGTTTATAGCATACTATACTGTCATAGGTACACGTCAATGTCAATAACGTAAAAACTATCTATGGAGGAGTTATCACTGTCAAACAAAAATCGAAACGGTATCTACCGGATATACCGAGGGTAGATGTAATTACAATTGTTTATGTCGTGAACTTTAGCAATTTAACAAAAGAAGTGTGTCACGCACGATCATACTATTTAAACTGAATCCTTGCAACAATATTTCACGGCCAAAATATCACTTCGCAAATAGATGTTGTGAATAAAACCTCAATCAAACTACGCAAGTAATCTGAACACGCTAAACTGACCCTTCAATGTAACAAAACTGTGTTTACGTTTGCCGTGAAATAGTGATGACAGACTTTAAAGTGAAAGGGATATAACACTCAGCATCAGAATTAAAATAGAATGTGAATACCTGACCTTGTTCCTGGTTCCTTTGACAGCACATACGTCATCCAGTAACTCGCTACGCGATGCCTTGGCACCACCATCGCCTTCACGTCGCTTGCTTCGTCCAATTATTCCACAATGTAACATTTGACAGGTAGCGTTTGAAACGACTTCAAGCGTTTTGTGTGAAACGTTTTCTGATCTGGTATCGCACTCGACACACTGCACCTCAGGCACGCACACACACACACACGCGAAGCACGTATCGGAAAGTAGTACATCGTAAACGAGCACTTGCACCCATCGCTCTTTTCCCGGTCACTAGCTGGGTGGTACGTTGTAATTTGCTCTCTGGGGATACAGCGGTACCATGGTCCAACATTTGTTGCTCAGGATTAGGGAACAACCCCAGAAAAAAACCTAATCAGACCATTTAAGACAGCTCTTCAATCCGGTTCTTACTTTCTTAAAGCGACCATAAGCAGGGCGCCATGTTGGTCTTGGTCCGTCAAGCACATTTCTGCAGTCGTCAACCAAGCACGTGCATCTACATCTTGTTTCTCAGGATCGAAATCCGGTAAACGAAGGCCATGTGACGACGTAGTAGGTGTTTTCATGGCTTGAATCAGCGTCAGAAAATTGCGGTTCTGTTGTTCCAACAAACGCATCCATTTTTCGTCGCTAGCGTTTTCATTTTTTAAACACGTGGGTCGTCGTGGTCCAATCCCAATTCTGATAACGGAGGATCGATATCAGTGGGTCGCGACATCGGAAATAACACTCACAAAAACCTTTGATAACACCTTTAATTACTCGTAACACACACTCAGTACAAAATAATCAAGGATGCCTGAGATATGGCTTGATTAAGAATTTAGGAACGCGGGAAGTTTAGCGTGGAGTAACCAACGTCTGCTCGGACCGACGGAACGATTCAAAGTGGCCTCCAAATCAACCGTCACCCGACACGTGGACCTACCCCCATTCCGGTTAGCCAATTTACCTGTCAACGTCAGTACCTGTCAATGTCGAATAATCGATTATACCTCCGGATCGACATTTGACTCGACTATTCGCTCAGTGTTGCTATTACTCCACGCTAACCATCCCCAAGTTAATACTTGACGTTCCCAAACGTAAGTTGTTCAATCTAACTACATAGTTCCTCCAGTGAAAGATAGGTGGCGCTGATGCAGACCGACTGATATGCGTCAACGCTTCGACATATATAATAATAAACTTGATAGTAACAGACGATGGCGTAAGTACAACTTTTTAATCAAATTCGTACACCCATGTTATGTTTGGTTAATTTACTATAAAATATGTTATCAGTATCATGTATAACCAACATTTTATTTTTATTTTCGCTATTTTGTTTTGTTATTTTATACCTACACGTACATCTGTGCGTTCTAATATTAATCTTAGTTTAAGGTATTGTTTCTCAGTAAGTGAATTATGTATACAATTCTTAATAAGAACTAAAGTTGTTTTTAAACCTCAATAAAAACAAAAATAAAAAGTGTTAAAAGTATTTTTTTTTTTGTCTTGCGCTATACAGTTTTCTGCGCATAGATTTGCACCCTTTGTTAAAGACTTAGTTTGGTGTTAAATTCTTAATCATGTACAAAACTCAAGAATGGCTTTCAAACATTGTCGATTTTTAAAGTATTTCAATGCTTGTTTCAGCTCTGTTTTGGTATTTGTCGCTGTCGCTAATGTCCATTGCCGTGTCTACAAGTTCGCCTATGATTTCCAATTCAGTTTAGCAGTTAGGTAGCATTGGTAGTCGCTGTGGTGGTTTTTTTCATGGCTTCTTGTACGCTCTACATCATTTTTCTGTTATTTTCTAGTCTCCATTTTTGTTCTTCGTGTTTCATTGAATTATAGGTTGCACGCAGCCTTTGATATCGATCGGTAAAGTGAAAACGCCGCGTTTTTTGTTTTGCCGCATTTCTCTTTTTGATAATGTTTTGAATTTCCTCCAAAAGGCTGTTTTTCACGTCCAATAGTTTTTGCGGAGCGAATGAGTTCAGTGTTTCGGTGACAGCTCGTTCAATTTGATTTATGTAGGTTTCACAGTCTGTATCAGTTGCTATTTCCTTAGTGGGATCGATTTTAGAAGCTATCATGCGTTCGAATTTTTCCCTTTTTTTTACTGGACTTTAAAATACTCACAATTGGGTATTATCTTCTCTTTTTTATAATATGTTACACTATACTAGCATCTGCTAGTGACTTTAATCGCGTGAAAGCAGGTTTCTGATTACAAACTTTAGACCTCCGTTTTATCCCCTTAGGAGCCGCATCGCCTAAAGTCATAAAGGAAAGCTTGAGCGAAATTGCACACTATTAGTCCCAGTAGTTTCGGCTGTGCGCTGATATGTCAGTCAGTCAGTTTTCCTTTTATAAATCCAATTCATTTATTGCTTGTTACAGGTGTGTGGTCTGTTCTTATAATTATTTATTATACAAGGTGTAAGGGACAGCCCTCCGCAAACTTTAAGGGCTTGTTCAGTAGACAAAACTGAACAACTTTCCACAATTATTTTTTTTTCAGGAAAGGAAAAAATATCGGCCTCGCCATACAAATTGTCCGATCAAGTTTATAATTTTGTATGGTGAGGCTGATTCTTTTTCTTTTTCTAAAAAAAACTTGTGGAAGGTTGTTCAGTTTCGTCTACTGAGCAAGCCCTTAAAGTTTTCGGAGGCCTGTCCCTTACACCTTGTATATTACCCATGGGGTGTACAATATTTATATGTCAGCAACTTCAGTTTAAATAAAATAAAATATATTACTGGTCACAATTACACTAGCCACAATGTTTATATGACTTTTTAATTAATATAAAATACATAACTGGTTATTAATTCCAATTAAAATCGCCGACTCCACGTCTGCCGACTCTGTTCTACTTTATATTTGTGCTACATTTACTTTGGTTTTAATTGTATCTTGTAAACGGACAATCACAGCTTTTGTTAAAGTACCGTTCTTGTTTTATAAATAGTCTAACTAATACGACTTTGTTTTATTTTTAAAAGATATACAGGCTGTGATATTGGAATGATAAATATGTTATGTTATTCAAGGACATGGCGTACCTGTGTGCCAAGTTTCATTGAAATCCGTTCAGTAGTTTTTGCGTGAAAAGGTAACAAACATACATCCATACATAAAAAATTTCGCGTTTATGATATTAGTAGGATGCAAAAATGTTTATGATTTTGCGTAACCACTGAGCTGGCCCGTTCTTTACTAAAGAGTCAGCATTGCCATTTCACGTGGCAATGCTGCCATCCTCTTGGGCACATTTCCGGAAGACAGAGAGATGTGGAGGAATATTTTTTATATAGCTAAGCCTATGTCCAACAGTGGACGTTTATCGACTGAGATTATGATAGCTAGGTTTAGTATAAATACGTTTATTGATTTTTTGTTTTTTAATCATTGGCTGGACGGACTCGGAATTATTTAGAACAGGGGTACTATGGCCTGGCGTGGGCTATCGGCGAATACTCATTCCCGTGGGATATTTTTGAACATTCACGGGGGCAATGCCGCTGGAAAAAGCTAGTATTGTGATAAAAATAATTATAAAATATTTGATTTTTCTAGGGAAGTAAGTATCAGAAGTACTTATACAAACCTGGGCAAGTGCGAGTCGGACTCACGCCCTGAGGGTTCCGTACAAACTTACCTATATAATGACTTCAATTCCCGATTGGAATCTCGTAAATTAAAAGTAATTTTTGTTTGTACAATACGTTTTAAATAAGAATAGGATCGATTTTCCGCCATATTGTGACGTCATAGTTGTCAATTTTTAAATTATATAAACTGGAACAGTTAATATGAAATTCGGCACTGAGGGTGCCTAGCAGAACGTGTGAGTGTACGAAAGACCACACATAAATGAAAATAAACCAGTAATAGTTGGCCTTTCATTCCATTGAAATTCTGGTAGGTACTATGCACACGCTGGCTCAAGAACAAAATGTTACTACAGACGTGTGACCTGCTACTGTATTCAGGAGACTGTTTTTAATGATGAATTTCCTTTCCAGGATCGGCGCTGTATGTGGCTGAGGATGTGTGGTGGGACAGGTACAAGCCGGCGGACGACCGTGGCTAGTACGGCTCTATGTTCTACACCGGCCGGGTGGTCTGCATCACATACGTACACGACATGTGTGACGACACAGGCGTGGGATGGACACACGACGCCGTCATTATCCGCTTTTACATTTTACTTTTGTAAAATGTTAATAGCAGTAACATGGACAGCGTCAATTAAGTCTGAAAGGCGAATAAATTTAAAGTAAATTTTAAAATAACTAGATGGATAATGTCACTAAATTTTGAATTCAAAAGTACTCTAATACAATACACGTCTTAATAAATTTAAAATTCAGAGTTTACGTCTTATACTTTTTAATAAAAATCGTATTAAAATAAAAATAAATAGTTCTTTTTTTCATAAAACAATAAAAAGCCAATGAAAAAAAATCCACAGGGCATGAGAAGTGTTTAGGGGTCTGAAAGGGTGGTAGACGACGCCTCCGGTCGACCATTTCAATTTGGCACACGACGCACCAAACATCCTGTATATCACCTACGTATATATGGTGGACCGACTCATAGTATAAAGTAATCGTAGCAAGAGTACGTTGTACGTATGTCGCACAAAGTCAACCATGTTGTCCAAGTCTTTGCCAGTCCTCCTTGTGCTGTACTTTGTATCTGATTTCTCACGTGAGTATTACATTTTCTTCAATGTTGATCTAGGTACTATTACTACTAAGTAGTCCAACATGGTAGTTTCAAAAATGTTATCGTTCTTATTTATCCTACTGATCAGTTAAATTATAGTTACTTAATGAAGTCATGCAACAAAATTTTGAAGTTAGCTTTATTACTTTTTTAGCTGATCTATCTAAATTCATTTACTTAACGAGTACATTATAATGCAGCAATCAACTTATAATACTTACTTATATTATAAAAGCGAAAGTGAGTTTATTTGTTACGTCTTCACGCCTAAATGGCAAAACCGATTTTGATGAAACTTGGTACACGGATGGACCATGTCTTAGAATAGGACACAGGATACTTTTGATCTCGGAAGTATGTTCCCTTGGGATAATTTTCTACTATCACGCGGGCGAAGTCGCTGGGAGCAGCTAGTAATAAATAAATTCATTTATTTCAGGCTAGAAAACCCATAGTAAAATACAGTTTACAGTTTAAAAAGTTAAAGTTAAAAAAAATTAAATAGTAATATTATATATTTTATAAATTCAGATTTAATACAATGACAGTTTTATAATAACAATGTCAGATTCATTTCGATAACTTATAAAATGTCAAATTTAGGTAAATTAATACAATGTCAGGTTTAAAGCAATATTTTAATAATAAAATGTCAGATTCGGTTCATTAATAAAATTGTCAAATAAATAAATAACAGATTTCAGTTTACAATAATAAATATTCAGAAGTAATGTACACTGTTTTGAAAATCAACAAATAATGAACAACTATAAACAATTACTATAACATCAATAATAAAATAACACTACTTCACGCTAGGGACCGAGTTTGAGGACCCATTTATTGAGTGTACAAGTCACCAAGGCAGGGGCCATAGTCTCTACATGATTCTGGGTAACCAATCTCGTTTCTTACTAACCGGAGGTTGCCATTGAGTGCATTTGTATAGCGCATACAGGGATAATTGTCGATGGGTAGGTACTACATTTCATGAAAAGTGTCTAAGGGGCCTTCTGCCTATGCAAAGCTACCTGCTTTGATTTTTACGCCTTCCAAATCCAGGAACCCAGAGTCCTGAGATAATTAAATACATGAAAAAATAATTATGACAAAAATTCTAAAAATCTTATGGGACCGGGCGCAGTCCAATAACTTTTGGCAGAATAACGCCTGTCGGATCAGGTTGTAACAAAAAGACGTATACTTATGATTATTTTCTTTTCCGTAGTTGCACGAAGAAATGAAAGGTCTTTTGAAACCTACTACAAGCTTGTGAAAGGACTTCCAACTTTTTACAAGTTCCACACGACACAAAAGAATTGGAATGACGCTAAGCAAACGTGTGAAAAGGAAGGTGCCAGATTGTTCTACCCAAGGAACAAAACTGAGGCTGACGCAGCAATATTGTTCTGGGGACAGTACGACACTAGTACCACTTGGTTGTATCTGGGCATATCAGATATAGAAGAAGAAGGACAATTCAAAACCATTGACGGTACTCATATCAATATTGTGTTAATATCGACCCCAAATGAATTCTTGTATCATGCGTTTCAAATAAGAATAGGATTAACTGAGCACAAAGTTGTGAATTCATAGAATCAAATCAATTAAATTGAGTAGAATGAGCAACATAAGCTATTTTTTTAATAACATTTATTTAAGAATCATGAACGACGCGTTTTCAATCAGAAATCATTTATTCAATTCCGCTCAAGTCTGCAGTACCAACTGTATGTGTGGTCATCGTCATCGCCATCACCATTACCATCATCACTGCTTTCCACAGAAAAAGAGCATGGATTAATATAGGTTTTTAATATTTATTCCACTAACTGTTGTTTTAAATGAAAATAGATATTGTTATCTGCATTTTTGAAAAATACAACCAGCATCTATCTCTTCAATACCGCTCCTCTCGGCATCACTTCCAACCACTTAGATTTAACTAGAAACGGGTTTTATCTCATATCAAGATTTGTTTGATGCCGATCCCAAATAAATGCTTTTAAAGCATTGATATACAAAAAACCCTTTTAAAGGCAACAGAATGACCATAAATAATCAAAAGTAATTTATTCGAATTATTTTGACAAACATTTTCAACATCTACATAGAAGCAATGCACCAAATTACTTACACATTATAATTATTTATTGTTTATGCAAAACATGTTCTAGGTAAACCTCTAGCTGAGGTGTACCACAACTGGGCGAGTAACCAGCCGGACAACTTTAGAAACGAAGACTGTGTGCACATAAACCGAAAGGGTGAAATGAACGATATCGATTGTGCTGTGGCGTACAACTTTATATGCGAGAAAAAACTACCCGATTTAGGTAAGTTTCATCACTATACTATTGATCTAAGATACAAAGAAGAAATCTCATCCCACATATGTTATTTGATTATGATAAATATCAGTGGCGAAGCGTGAAATATTGAGAGAGGTAAGCCGGAGCAAAAAAAATGCTTGCCTACTCCGAGCGCGGGCACGCAGTCTTGAGTCCTTACCGAAAATCTGTGATTGGCATCCTGGCTTTAGTCTTGTATTGGCAGATGTATCTTCAGTCCACTTTTACTATACGTGTAAGCACTGAGATATTGAAACAGTGTCTTGCAAGTAGGGTTGTCAGGTCCTGGAACTGAAAAGCCGGAAAATCTATCCTATTTAGCCGGATGTTTGGTCAAAAAGGCCGACATTTTTTTTTAGGCTAATAAAATTCATGAAATCTTTTTAAATTCTAATGAAAATACCATAAGATTAAGTGATATTATTGCTACACTATTCCATATCCACTCTGCTTGTAGCACAAGCAGCGATACAAGGTAAGGCAAAACTCTAATGACAATTCTAAACAAAATGGTCTTTAAAAAGCCTAACAAAAGCCAAAAATGCTCAAATTTGGCCCGACACGCCACTTAAAAGCCTGACTATGTCCGGCTTTATCCGGACGCCTGGCAACGCTACTTACAAGCATAATAGAAGTGGCTTTGATAAAAGCCATTTGTGGTGAAATGATGATATGATGTAAATTAAACAAAACTTAATCGACTAAGTACTAATAATACTACTTATACTCTAAAGCTATTCGTCTATTCTTTCTTACAAAGTGCGCTAAGACATTATCATTAAAGCCGGGAAGATTCTTAATTTTTAGTAAAGAAGGTTTTTCTATAGAAAGAATGGCTAGATCAGATAATCGTTCTTGTTTTTGAGCATTGCGCATGTTGATATTTATTGTAAAGGCATATATTAAAATGTTTAAAAAAACCAGCTCTGAGAAGAACTTTTGCGTAGGTGTAGTTTTATGAACGAAATCTAAAAAAAATCGCACGAAAATTATTAGACTTCGCGCACGACCTTTCTCATAGATAAACTCCTCCCGCACGCGCACTCCCGGGCCCCGCCTTGGTGACGCTTGGGTCGTGCAGCATAAATCGTAATATTTTAATTTCGCCATAACTTCAAAACCAAACGTCCAATTTTAATCATTCAAATACCAAATATTATCTACATAAACTGTACTTAGTGATGAAATAATTTATTTTGATAAGGGTTAATAGCATGAGTAAAATAAATGCGTTTAAATGTAGTCCAAAAAAAAATCAAGATTATTAGATAAAAAAATGGTTGTTGTGCCTCACTCGACATAGATAGGTATACTGTTACGCGGACTTTTTTGTAGATATTTATAAGATCTACAATTAATTAGAACATTTTACGGTTCTATCTTTAAGAGTTTAGGCAGCGTACGCAAAATAAGTAACGTTTCTTGTTGATTTTTTACACCTTGTGTCCGAAAAACCCAAATATGTTACGGAACCCTATTTTTTTCCAAAATAAAATTTAGCCTATGTTACTCGTGGATAATGTAGCTTTCGAGTGGTGAAAGAATTTTTAAAAACAGTCTAGTAGTTTTTAAGCCTATTCAATAAAACTCTATCAAATAACTCGAAAAAAAACCGGCTTGCCGGAGCGCTATAATCGCGGGCAGGTTATGTGACGTCATGACGTATTCTTGTATAGAAATTTAAACGCTAAAAAGCCGATTGCGCCTGCGGCTTACCTTATAGTGCTACATGTTGTGCGTGTGTTGATTTAATGTCCATAGTGTACTTAGTGTAGGCGTTTTGTAATGTTAGCTTTGTAGTTTTATAATTACTGATTGAGCCATTTCTCAATTACGGTAGAGAGTGGTTGTGTTCTAAACTTCTGAAGGAAAGCCGGTGGGAATCGAGTTATATGGAACCTTCGTCACTGATAAATATTATATGCTAGATAATGCGTTCATTAAAACATTGCGCATAGGTTGCGTAACTGAATCTGGTGCCAATGATGTTAAACAATTAAATTTGTTGTTACATTCTTGACATCAACTACACTCATTTGTTATTTAAAAAAGTCCAGCATCAGTTGAAAGAATGTGCCACAAGAAAATAAAAAAACATAGGTTGCCTCCCTTTTTTTGGTTCGAATCAGAGTAGGGTTGCCTCGTGTAAATGACCATAATTTACCCTCATCTGTTTTTTAATCAAATTATCTACTTATACTTATAATAAATCTGTAGAAGTGAACATTTTGTTCATTGAAAATATCAAAAAAAAAAATGGCAAGGGGTGTTACTAGACCGACACCGAACCCAAAAATGTGATTAAATAAATTTTTGTTGTCTGTCTGTATGTTTGTTCAGGCATCACGCAAAAACTACCGGTCCGATTACGATGAAACTTGGTATAATTATTCTTTAATATCTTGGGCACACTGAGCTCTTTTTATATATCGGAAAAGTATATAAAAAAAAAATTGCGGTTCGATCTCCAGACCCGATTATTGTACCAACCGTAAATAATAAGTTTGTCGTAGGTAACGTCACCCGCAGTGGAGTTGGGAAGAGTAGGGGAAAGAGGAACAGTGTTACCCCGAATATAACGCGAGCGAGGCCGCGGGCAAAAGCTAATGAAAGGTAATTTAATAATAATAGAAAAAAATAATTATATGTCTTATTGTTTAAAATCATTGGCACATGATTTTGCTGGGCAACCTTTGTGCGATTTAATAATGTCGCAGGGAAATGAGGATATCACGGATTTCACGAAATCTCGGTAGAATGTCAAATATTAAATGATGTAATTTGTAATTTTGTTATATTACTTTACTCATCAACAGTATTCTTAATCAGATTTAGTTAGAATAGATATACTTAAATATTGCTAAAAAAGATATGAGTATATATGTGGATGGATGGAGGGAGTTCAAAGAAAAGAATCCGTCTTTTCTTTGGATTGTGTGAGAAGTGTTATGAATAAAAAGGGAAATAATGATAGCGTGACGAGTGACAGTATGGAATGGTAGAAGAAAAAGTGTTGCGCAGACCCCGAATAAAACGAGACAAGGGCAGGAAGAAGAAGTGTTAGAAAAGATATAAATGACATATCTGTGACTTTATATAAATATTTTGTCATATCACTAGATACTTTAGTAAGAAGACGTAATAAACAAGAATATTCGACACCTAACGAGATTTTGTGATATATTTAGGGATTTTGTGAAATCCCTGGTATCATCATTGATTAATTGATTTATTCAAGAAACAATAAACATTGTATGCGAATATTAAATACTTAAAAACTAGTAAATAATAATAATGTTGAAAAGAGTTGAGTTGCACCATTAATTAATTCATGAATCCCCAAGCGACCACCGGTGGCCGCGACTATTGTGTCTCTAATTGACAGTATCTGAAGGGTTAAACCACAATCATAAACAATAAAGAAAAATAAAAGTAAACAATGTCAAAAATATTACAATAACCACTAATAATGTTAATATTAAGTACCTACCAAATAAAAATGTCAAAAATATTACAATTACAATAATACTTAATTACCATTAAATATGTAATTACCATTACATTTCCCTGCGACATATACATTATCTAGCATATATTCTTTATCGTCATTTAATAACCGATGAGGGTTTATTTTCTTATACTGGATCTTAGAATAATAGACACACCTTACTACTGAACTAAAAAACAAAGACCAGTCTACCTCTTCAGGTGATATGAACGTAATGCTATGTAATATTAAGTAATATTTTTATTTCATAGATGAACTGCAAAGGAATAATTTTTTCCGGAACGACTACTATTATATTGAAGAATCAGAAAGTTTCTACAAGATCCATACAGTAGGACTCCCTTGGGCTGAAGCCAAAGAAATCTGTGCCCTGGAAGGAGCCATTTTGTGGCACCCAGACAACGACGACGAGGCTCACGCTGTGATATCTTTTTGGAACTCAACCCAGCCTCATATCGGGTGGGTGTATGTTGGGCTGTCAGACATGATGGGAAAGAGACTGTTTGAAACTACTGACGGTATGTAAATTATAAAAATTCGTACACTTATAAGTGTCACAATAGTTATTTCTAATACAAGAGTGCAAAGTTGCTTTTTACCAACGTGCCCAATTTTGATGACCGAGCAAGCGTAGGATTCTTCAAAAATTAGAATGCTTAGTGAGAGAATCAAAAGAGCACGCGGTGAAAGATCTTTGCACTCGAGTGCAACACGTAACTTTTCATCCCACCTCAGCGAGGACATGACTAAATGCAAAAAAAAAAACATAAAGGAGGTTTTTTTGGTACGTAAAAATCATCCAAATGACCATGATTGTGTATTCAAGGCAAGTGTGAAAAGGCTCATAAACTAGTGCGCTTCACCATCAGAGATTGGATTACTGCAACTTTTATGACAGATTTTGACAAAGCGTCTGACAGAAGTTGTGGTCCATGGAAAGTGTCCGACACTTATGATACTACTTTAGAATAATATTCTATAAACCATTTATAAAAATCAGCCATCAAAATTTAAGCAACTTTTATTTTTACTTCCTACCTACCAGGTAACCAGGTACCTATCAGGCAAGATTCCCCAAAGGGGAACTCCACAAGCATACAGGTGTTCAAAGCACATGAAACAATAGTGAGAACCTAAGGTTTTGTCCATGTGAAAATAAGTTATGTCAGACAGCTCTGGGATCTTAGTATAGTAATTATAATTGCTCAATGCAGGATTTCATTGTTTAGTTCCTATGTGACGCCCCAGATGTCGCTACATATGAATAAAAATGAAGCATTTTATAAAGCTCAATGTTATAAACGCGAAATGATAATTCATTAGGGCTTAATGTTGTAATGTAGACTTACAGAATTGTTTGTACTATTTGATTTATGCTATTATAAATTATGGCTTTGAAATGCCAGTATCTAGAATTTTCCGAGTTCCCGACTGGAAGTGAGTCAGTTTGTTTTTGACTACGAAACAAGTGCGATAGCTAAGTGTGTGAAGTGATCTTACCTAACGACCTACGCAGTATAGACCAGTGCTGAAGCCGTTGTTAATGGTAAAAAGTGAACTAAAATCATAGTAGGATGAAACCTATTGGAAAAGGAAGAGAATACAACAAAAACGAAAGGAAAAATAAATTACGGGCGATCTGAGGTCGGGAAAAGGATGGGTGTGCGTTTTTAAGGGTAAAAACAGTTTATCTCGATTTCCGACAAAACTACAAGTCCTATGAAAAAAAATAAAAGTGCCAAGTTGTAGATAACAAAAAGATCTACAACTTTTGTATTCACACTTTTTTCACATAACCTCAAAATCTATGTGAAAAATTCAAATAACTAAGTTTTTGGTTTTTTATTTTTAGGTAATGATTATGAAAAAGAATTATTGGATTCGAATTTTTGGCTTTTTCTGAGAAGTTTTACCATTATAATGATACTTTTTTTTACACTATCAGAAACTAGACATTTTAACGAACAAAAAACCTAGCGAAATTATTAAAAAAGGAGATATTTTGACGTGAGAATTTTTGACTGAAAATTAGGGTTCTTTTTCGATATTAAGTCAAAATGAAGGTGAAAAAACAAACATTTTAAATCAAACAAATTACAGTGTGTCTGGGACATAAAAAGCTAAATTCCCATTTCGTGGAAAAAGAATAATTTTTGTAAAAGATAAAAATAAAAAACCAAAAACTTAGTTATTTGAATTTTTCACATACATTTTGAGGTTATGTGAAAAAAGTGTGAATACAAAAGTTGTAGATCTTTTTGTTGTCTACAACTTTGCACTTTAACTTTTTTAACATAGAACTTGTAGTTTTGTCGGAAATCGAGATAAACTGTTTTTACCCTTAAAAACGCACACCCATCCTTTTCCCGACCTCAGATCGCCCGTAATTTATTTTTCCTTTCATTTTTGTTACATTCTCTTTCGTTTCCAGTGGGTTTCATACTACTATGATTTTATTTCGTTTCAAAAATTATTGACCCTGGTCTAATACTAAAACGGAACTGCAAAGTTCATTGTGATATGGATTATTATTGATTGGACAATTTTTTTTATTGTTTGAGCTGAATAAAGATCTCAGCTAGTAAACCGGCATTGAATTACTCACCTTCGTAACAGTATATTTCATTTTTAACCGACTTCTAAAAAAGGAGGAAGTTTTCAATTCGGATGTTTGTATGGTTTTTTTTTATGTTTGTTCGCGCATAACTTCGCCGCTTGCCAACCGAATTGAAAAAAAAAAAATTTTTGTTGGAAAGGGTAGACTTCCCAAATGGTCCCATAGTCACCAAGTTGGGATCTGATGATGGAATTTTGGCGAAATCGAGGGAACTCCTCAAATTCAATTCAATTTTTTTGTGAAGTCGGTTATTTTTTTTTTATAAAAAGTTTTTTATGTTTTTCTAGGGAAACTAATATCAGAAGTGTACAGAAAATGGCTGCCAAATCAGCCAGATAATCAAAACGGCAAGCTACACTCTGTTTACACGGACAAGAACATCAGCCTGGAGAATCATGGATGCCTTAACGCTTTTTCTTTCATTTGCAATACTCTTCAATCACCACAGTGGAACCAGTGCATCAAGCCTAACTTAGGTAGGTTTTAAATAGTATATTATGTGTAAGAAAATGTTGTATGTTTCTTTTATAAGTATTTATAAATGGTTTTTATTCTTTTTTTATGAAATATTTAAAAATATTATTTATATGCAAATAAAAATGAATCATAAATTTTATTTATTTATTTATTTATTGCCAATTTACACTAACAGTAAAGTAACCACACATATAAATTATAGACACATAATAATAATTAAAATTAAATCACATAAAATTAATAATAATGATAATTAAAATGAAAAACATGTCACAAAAAAAAAAAACGAAAAAAAGTAAAAATAATTATGTCATAAATAATAATCATAAAAAAGTCAAAATGAACGATGTAAATAATAACAATTATTATTTTATCGATAATTATAATTATGAAATATGGAAAAATTTCATTTTGCTATTGAGCTGGGAGTGGCTATGGACTCCAGGTAACGAGTTAGAGAAATTATTTATAAAAGCACAATGTTATAAACGCATAATGATAATTTATTATGGCTGAATTATGTAATGTACAAAAATTCTTTACTAAAAAGTTACGTCAAAATAAATTTGACCCAATGACAGTTTACATTATGTCAGTTTGGATGATATCTACGAGTATCGTCACTGTACCGGCTGAGAAGTCGCGATTTTATAGAATACCTAGGCAAATTATGAAATAAATAATATTTCATCCATTACCTAATACCTACACGTCTAAGGTATTTTATACATGTAACGGTAACTTGAATATGAAAATTTTCATGATTTTAAATCAACGACTGGACGGATTTGGAAGTAATTTTGAACACCGGTATACCATGTCCAGGAGGAGGTCCGGGGTACGAGTAGAGTACCCTACGGCGAGTAACGTATATTAAGTCGAAATTACTTTCAGTGGGATAATTTTCGACTCTATATAAGTTCAATAAAAAAATAATGGTATATTTCATTTTTCTAGGGTCAAATCAGAAAACAGTAGCAGAAGTATACAATAACTGTGTACCTAATCAGTCAGATAACCAATATGGCAAGCAACGCTGTGTTTACATGAACAACAACGGCTCCCTGGATGAACACGGATGTACTTACGATTATCCTTTTATTTGCAAGAAGACTCGTCAGTCGCTAGAGTGGAACAGTCAGTGCAACATGGCTAGCTTAGGTAGGTTTTGAAAAGTATATAATAATAATAATTTAAACACTACGCATCTTCCTAATGTCGTGTACGAGGCAATGGAGTACAGTCCTCCACTATCCAGGATGTTGAAATATCCAGAGGAATAGCGAACCTGTAAGGATCGAGCGAGGTATATTCCAGGGTGATAGTTTGAGTCCGCTTTGATTTTGTATAGCCTTGAATCCTCTAAGCACACTGCTGGAGAATTCAGGTCTAGGCTATCGGTTGAAGAGAGGAGGTCAGGTTATATCTCACCTCCTTTACATGGATGACTTGAAACTGTTTGCCCCCAACAATCTACAACTAATGGAGCTGAAAGTAACTGAAGGTAACTGAAACCTTCAGTAGTGCCATCAGGATGGGGTTTGTTTTGTTTAAAGTGAGGGGAGGTTGTGGAATCCACAGGCACTTAACTCACGGATTCCATAAACCTGAGATCCCTCTCTCCAACCCATAAGTATCTGGGTATGTCGGAAGCTCTAGGCATCAGTATCACTGACATGAAGCAATTGTTGAAGGAGAGTTTCTTTGGACTCCTGAAAAAGGTATTCCCTTAGGGCTTAGGTAGGGCCTTCTTTCAGGCGGAAACAAGGCGTGTGCCTTCAGCGGTTGGGTCATTATATTGGCCGGTATTGATGTACTCTTTCGGCTTAGGTACTCAAATGGACTCAAACGGAACTTGATGCCCTGGGTAAGCGGGTCCGTACACTGCTGACTGCATACCGAATGCATCACCCACGATTGTCAGTGATGAGACTTTATATCCCGCGGAAATGTGGGGGTCCAGATTTTTTAAATGCTAAGACCCTACACAACCACGAGGTAAGCAGTTTCAGGCAATATTTCCTAGTTACCGACGTAAGTATGCATCGAGATGTAGTAGCAGTGGACAAGGGACTCACCCCGCTCACCCTGGCTAATGAGAACTGGCGCAAACCGATAGTGCTTGACACTAACGATCGTAGGGAAGTATGGCAGAGCAAGGAGCTTTACAGACGCTTTCACCAGGCCTTTTTTTATTATTGATAGGGTTGCCTTTCATGGGCCCGATATAGACCAATTGGCGTCCGAAGCCTGGCTGCGTTTTGGTGACCTCTTTGTGGAAACCGAAGGTTTTGTCTGTGCAATTATGGACGAAGATATCATGATGAATAACTACCGGAAATTTATTGTAGTTGTGTCGTCCGGGAGAATCAATTCGTCACATTATCTCTGGTTATTCTCGTCTAGCCAACGGAGAGTACTTGCATAGGCACAACCTTGTAGCCAGGATTATCCATCTGCAACTTGCTCTAAAATACTCTCTTGTGGAATCGGAAGTTCCATACTATAGGTATGAGCCCGACCCAGTTCTTGATAATGGTCATATCACTTTAAACTGGGATCGGCCCATCATCGCTGACAGGCCAATAAGCCTGATGTAGTAGTGGTGGACCGATGTGAGAGGCGTGCAATGATTGTTGACATATCCGTTCCGCATGACGAGAACCTCGTGAAAGCCGAGAAAGATAAACAAATCAAGTATATTGAATTGACTCGCGAGGTTGTCGACATGTGGGACAAGCGGATTCAGCGATCATTGTACCGATAATTGTTTCAGCAAATGGCTTAATAGCGAAGAGCCTCGACCATAGATATCCAGAGATATAGCCTTCATTGCGGAATAGTAAGAAAACCTAGTGAGGACGCTTATCCTCCCCCAAAATAATTATTCATAAAATTGTTGTCATAGAGTAAAAAAAGTTTACTCGACATCGCGACACTACTCGGACTGGGCAGTAGCTAGGTGTCGTGTAGACAGCAAAGGCGAGCCGAGCTACTGGCGTACGAGTAGACAAACCGAGTAGCTGTCTACTGGCCAGGCAGCAGCTCGCCCTGTGTAAACCAGCCTTAACCGAAAAACATCAGATTTAAATGGTTTTAATTTAATTAATATTGAAGATTTGTAAAAACCTCTTTTTGCGATATTGGCTAAAGTTGCTTTCAGATACAGGTAATAAAACAAGCCTTTTATGAAAATCATTTTTTCATAACTAACTTTTTTAGCTCGGTATACCTACATAATTAATAGTCGTCAAGACGAATCATACGGGCCCAAATTCGATGGGGTTGTGTCGTTTAACTACCAAGTTCCTATAGCCACCTTGCGGCTCCATCATCAGATCAGCTCCTTGTCATAATAATTTTCCATTGTCATCTAATTTACACATGCATGCAAAATTTCAGCTCAATCGGTAACTGGGAAGTGGGTCAAATTTAATTTACAAGATTTGATGACAGACAAACATCGGGACAGGTGAAACTAAAAAAAAACCTTGTAAAATAAGTTAACAACTCAATAGTATGTCAGCTCACTTGGCCAGATTTTGTAAATTCGAGGTCGGAACAGCCGGTTTATAGCTAATATTACCCGCTGCGCTATCTTCACAGGTTTTACAAGGCATGATGTGCTTTGTCATGTTCTAGTATGACAAAGCATCTAGGAGTTTATTCGGTTTACATGATCTGAGTAAACATATTCAATTCATCTATTTCAGATTACACTTTCAACAAGAATATCGGCAAGTGCTACAAGCTGCACACGACTCCATTGAACTGGACCGAAGCATATGTCATGTGCCGACGTGAACAGTCCCACCTGGCGGTGATCAGCAACCAGCTGGAAGCGAAGTACCTCGCGAACTTAACGCAGTCCACACCGAACCCAAGAGTCAAAGAGAACTACCAAAGAGGAATGTATCACGTGGGCTTCCATAACCAGTTCAACAAGGGTTGGCAGACTGTGAGAGGTACGTGGGGTTGAATCTAGTGATAGCGCTAAACATGAATCTCCTTCAACACTAAAGACTACCTTTGGGAACTTCGAAGAGAGATATGAAAGAGACAGCAAAAATAATAGAAATATAATTCACACCTTCACATAACATTTAATCCGCATTCGTAATTACAACTTGAACAATGAAAAAACCTTTTTTCACTAAAAAAAAAATTGAATTTGAGGAGTTCCCTCGATTTAGGCAAGATTCCATCATCAGTTCTAAACTTGGTGACTATGGGACCGTTTGAAAAGTATACCCTTTCCAAAAAAAAAAGAAAAAATCAAATCGGTTGGCAAGCGACGAAGTTATGCGTGGAACAACAAAAAAAAAATTACGAACATCCAATTTAGAACCTCCTCCTTTTTTTTAAGAAGTCGGTAAAAAAATAGTAGGTAATGGTAGTGCTACTGATGGTAGGGAAATTGAAGGACATCCCACATGCTCCACCACGAGCGGGAGAAGTTATTTGATTTGATGATTTCCGAACTCAAAAGATGAACCGCTCGTCAGTTGTAGAACGTAATGTTACAAGCGACGTAAGGCTTGCTAAGGTGTTCAGAAGACTGTTTTGATTGATGAATTCCGTTTCCAGGATCTGCGCTGGATATAGCTGAGGATGTGTGGTGGGACAGCTACAAGCCAGCGAACGATGGTGCCCAGTGCGGCTCCATGTTCTACACCGGCCGGGTGGTCAACACTGACTGTGGCATGAAGAGCTTCTTCATTTGTGAGCACGACATTGACAGTTCACGAACGAAATACTTCAAAAATAGCACCTCTTCATTTCGTCGGGGGTTAGTAGGGAATAAAATCAACAAAAATTAATAAAATTATATAATAATAAACATGCTAGTAACAGACAATGCCATCAGTACAATTTTTTAATCAAATTCGTACATCCATGTTATGTTTGGTTAACTGACTATTGAGTATGTATATAAGTATCAAGCACATTTCAGTTTTATTTTTTTCCTCGCTATTTTGTTTTGTTATTTTATACCTACACGTACATCTGTGCGCTCTAATATTAATCTTAGTTTAAGATATAGTTTCTCAGTAAGTGAATTATGTATACAATTCTTTATAAGAAAGTAAGTATAAGGAAGTAGTACTAAAGTTGTTCTTAAACCTCAATAAAAACAAAAATAAAAAGTGTAAAAAGTTATTTTTTTGTCTTGCACTTTCTAGTTTTCTCCGCTCAGATTTGCACCCCTTGCATCCCCAGTTAAAGACAGGCCTGTTTGGTGTTAAATTCTAATAATAAAAAATACTAATATTATTGAAGCAGGAGACTTCGTATTTGTTTAAATAGGACAAATCCTATAATAGGAGATCCCTTTCTACGAGGGACTGACCGACACTTAAAGTGATGCATCTTGACTCACATTTTCACTGTTTTTCATACAACCGCTCATAATCGATTATGACGTTATTACACATTTTTCATTAGATATTTTGGAAACACAGTATGTTGTGGATATTATCTAGGCTTCTATTGAAATCAATTTCTAAATTTGTGTAAAACTAATCCACTAAAGACCTCTGAAAATCTCCTATTTTGTATGAGCTTTGACACTGCATAATTTGCCTAAAAATTAAAAATATCAAAAAAATAAAACTTTATTAAGATTCCAAATGACGACCACTTTTACCAAAAAAATTTAAGGGTTTAACCCTTCAGATACCGTCAATTAGAGACACAATAGTAAGACAATAGATGCGTGGCCACCGGTGGTCGCTTGGGGATTCATGAATTAAAAAAAAACAGCTATTTCCTACTAGCAGAGTTTTCAGGCGTTATCTTTCTTTTTTTGCGTTGCTTTTTCGTCAAACATCGCGTTGGATTGCGTTAGATGAAGTAACAAGCTTTTAAACCATTTTAGATGTTGACGATATATGCGAGTGGAAAAAAAGGTCACTTTTAAGGACGTATTTACTTCTTTTGACAAATAAATCGGTCTTTCAGGTACCATTGTGATGCACTAGGAATCATAAAAATAAGGATGTCACGGTATTAAATAAAAGACAATATATTCATCTCCAGGATGGCATAAAAACAATATTATGGTCTCATACAAAAATTTTCATATATGTAAATTCTATTTTACCAACGCACTAATCGAAGAAAATTACAAAAAATCTATTCGGAATTCATACACGTAAGCGAAATCGAGTGCACATTTTTAGCTTGAAAATCATAAAATAATACAGCATATAACAACGTATAACATTAAATGCGCAAAACCTCAGACACCCCAATTTTTAATTTGATTGACGTAAGAAAAAAAAATTAAAGGTTTCATGGGCAGTTTTAGTTCGTTAAAAATTCGTATTTGCATTGAAATAAGAACTTTTATTATCCCTCTTATAAGAGAATTTGATTGGACTACAACCATTTTTGATTGTTTACCTATTTGGGCGGATTGGCCCACGTGCTGGCTTGGCCTATTAATAAATAGACAGCAACATTTTTAATGAAGATTTTTTTGAAAAGTACTTATAACCTATATTAAAAAGTGGTTCAATTGCCCGTTATTCTGATCAAACTATTTTCAGGTTTTGCGCATTTAACGTTACACGTTGTATAGTCTTCTAGGCCTGTAGCTAATTATTTTGAACCTACATAAATAACTTTATGATTTACTAGCACTATGCCCGCGACTTCGTCCGCGCGGCCCCGCACGTTTGGCCTTGTGATTTCTTTATTGTCATTGTAAAGCAAACTTTCAAAGGAAATTGTAGTCTTTTGAATTCGAAAGGAAGATCCTTCGGAATTGATAGAATACGCGGTATGAACTCGGTTTCTCCTTGGACAGACCCGGTTAAAATAACAACCTTAACAATATTGCGGTGCCACTGTGAGATACTTTTATTTGCATCCTGGTACAGTAACGTAACTTCGAAGGCTTCAAGTTCTAAAGCAAGATCACGGACGTACCCACACGCAGTGAGAATTGGGGATCTTAGCAAAGGTGAGACCTTACTTCACGCCGGAACAGCTGTTCAATCTTTATCAAGCGCAAATTTGATCGTGTATGGAGCACTGTTCCCATCTTTGGGATGGGTCTGCCAAATACCAGCTTGATGCGCTGGAGTCGATTAAAAGGCAAGCCAAAAGAATCATCAGTAATGATGCACTTGTTGAGTCCAAGCTCTAAAGCCTTGGGCACCGCCGTCGAGTTGCTAACCTGTCAGTTTTGTATCATTTACATTTTGGGGAGTGTGAAAATCTAACTCTGCCAAGTCCGTTTCATCATCGGACCACTAGACGTACGGCGTTGCGCCACCGGTACATGCATACGCACAAAGCGTTTTGAGAACACATTTATTGTACGTACAGCCAAGGCGTGGAATTCTCTGCCGAAGTCTGTGTTTCCTGGTAACTTGCAAATAAGCTAGGGGTCTTTAAGTCAAAGGTGAATAGGTTACTTCTAGGCAAGCGTACTCCATTGTCGACCACCATCATCGCTTACCGTCAGGTGATATGGTGGTCAAACACGAGCCTATCAATATTAAATAAATAAAAAAAACCGTTTATATATGAATGTCCGGCTGGATTAATAGTGTAGCGACATCTATGGCGCCATAAAAGTACTAACTACCATAAAAATACGAAATCATGCATCGCGCAATCAAAGTTCTCCGAGTGATTTGAAATAGCAACTATCGGGCATTTGGCCATCAGACATAACACCCGTCTGGCCAAAGGATCCTCCCTTTTCAATGGTGGTATGTGGGATTTCACTCTCTGTTCCGCATACCTCCAATATAGTATTCAGAGACTCAACCGGATAGTGGACTGCTTCGTCTGTTTTTACCACAAAGTCTATTGAATTACACACTATTTTTTCAGCTTCAAATTATGTCAGCAAAATATCGCTGATAACAGCTGCTTGGTCGTTCTTAGGCGTCAATATAGCTCTCTCTCTTATCCATACTAATGGTTAGTCCTTTATTTGAGCCACACCTGAATAATTTCTTTCTATCCTCTTTGATTGTACTTACTACTGTGCACAATTTTTCTGGTATGACTATATCCCCATCAAATTTTTGGTACTTGCCTTTTCCGGAGTAAAAGGTCTAAAAATTCATCCGCAGAGCCGTCCCTGGTGAGAAATACTGGTTAATTTAAGGATTTTAGTACATTCTCTTTCAATGCACGCTTTAATTTCATTCACTCGTATTCCTTTTGGTACAACTAGGTAACGTTTGGCAAAAATCTCCTGCCAGCAATACAGTCAAACCACCCATTAAGTTGTCGTTGCTTCTTATGTCCTGTAGAGTGCTTAAAATGCTTCAATAGCTCTTTTGTGTACCATTATGTTTTCGTCCCAGACTATTATTTTTGCTTTTCGTAGCAATTGGGCAAGGTTACTTTGCTTGAAAATGTTGGACATTGGCGTCTAATCATCGGCACAAAATCGAGTCCATAATTTTTTCTAGTTTATTTACCTGGCTCTTCAAGTGTCATTTAATATCTTCTGAAAGGTATTGTTTGAATTCATCTCACAGGCTGAATGGATCTGCTAGAGTGACAAAAATTTAACATTATTGTGAAAAGCTCTCTTAACATGAATGGGGATTGCCACATGGCTGCCTCTTCTAGGGCTGTGCGCCAATGCTGATCATCTTCAATTAACCCTAAAACCTTACACGCCGACTTGAAAGTCGGATGTTTAACACCATTTACAGTTATTAATGCAATAAATGATTCTTTACCTCGAAATTCATAAAGAAGCAGAGGAAGGTGGTAACACTCTTTATTTCTCTTAAATTCGTTCAAATTCATAGTTTTTAAATTCTGCAGGCAGTTTATTGAATAAATGTACCGACTGTACTCTTGAGGCGTGTTTAACGATATCAAACTTACGTTGTATGAAATTAGGTAAATCATTTCTTCTCATTTTGATTCTGATATGTCTCTGTCCTTCTGTTTCAAATTTATGAATGTTTTTAACAATATGACTAAATTACTATTAAACAAATGAAATTATAAATGTATGAAAATGCAGCGTTCTCAGTCATTATTCTTCAATTTTAATTAAGCATTGCATACCAAACAGTACAAATATTCCTCAAGTGGTTTACAAATACATGTTCATATGTTCAGCTGTTTGAGTACTACGATAATATCGACATTTCTATATATCGATATTTTATCAACAGCCCTAGTGCCCCGTGTCGCAAACAAAACAGTTTTGTCTGAGACGTCTAAAACTGGTCTAAGACGTCTCAGACAGTTCTGTCTAAAGCACCGGCCACACAGAACAGACGCAAGGCACGGACCCGTCGCAGTCGCGGCGCCCGTTTAATCTACTTGCATATAAAATGTATACAGCCGTCGCGACGTAAAACATACAGAAAAGACGGGACGCCGTCTTTTCTGTATTGTTCGCGACGGGTCCGTGCCTTGCGTCTGTTCTGTGTGGCCGGTGCTTAGGACGTCTTGTCTCATATGTGCGCAGGTCCTTATGCGCTCATTTATAAAGAAACAGGTTTGTACTGGTCGGTACCGACAGCCGGACTGAGTAATACGGGCTTTGAATGTACCGATATATCGGGATCGAAAAACCTGTATCTTTATGTTTGCATCCCTAGTTTCCGGAAGCCTGTAACGACCGTGCTAGGACCTTTCCACCGCATCCCTGCGAGCTTCTGAGAGCCGCATAGGGCCTTTTCAGTTAGCTGTTGCGAGGACTTCGCCGACTCCACGTCTGCTGACTCATTTCTTACGTTATATTTGTGTTACATTTAGTTTTTCAATTGTATCGCGTAAACGGACAAACTCTTCCAAACACAGCTTTTGTTAAAGTAGTCGCTCATGTTTTATAAATAGTGTAACTAATACGACTTTGTTTTATTTTTAAAAGATATACAGGTTGTGGCATCGGAATGATCCGGGATTTCGCATTTCTTCTGTGTTGTCAATCTCGGAATGTTTGACCGAATGATGGAATGATTTGAACCAATGTATTTGACAGTTGCTGTCATTTAACAGAGGGTTAGAAAATTATACCAAGGAAACATAATTCCAGGTAAAAATCATAACCTGCATGCCAAGTTTCTTTGAATCCTTTTCATTAGTTTTTGCTTGAAAGAGTAACAAACATCAATCCATACATACAAACTTACGCGATTATAATACATAATAGTAGGATGCATAAATGTTAATGCGTAACCACTGAGCAGGCTCGTTCTTTACCAAAGAATCAGCATTGCCATTCAACGTGGCAATGCTACCAGTCTCTTGAGCACATTTCCAGGTGACAGCGATAAGGACGAATAATTTCGACGAACGGATTCGATTCGATTTTGTTTTTTTTTTTATATAGCTAGGTTTAGTATAAATACAATTATTGATATTTTGTTTTTTAATTAACGGCTGGACGGATTGGGAAGTCATTTAGAACACGGGATACTATCTATGGTCTGGAGTATGCTGTTCGCGAATACTCATTGTAGTGGGATAATTTTAAACATTCACAGAGGCAACGCTGCGGAGATAAAGCTAATTTAAAATAAAAGTAAATTAAAAAAAAAAAAAAACTAGGTCACTAATTTTGAATTCAAAAGTACTCTACCTTATACATTTTTAATAAAAAAATATTAAAAAATATATACAGGGTTTTTTGTAAAACACTAGCAACCTCTTAGGACTATGTTAAGAACATCATAAACAACAACTTTTGTTCTATGACTTTTAAAAATTTCATATTTTCATTCATCAGATTTTCACACAAAAATAAAAATATTTAAATTGCACGTTTTGAATTTTACGAAGTCTATGCTGGCGTATCAATTTTCCAGTGTGATGAACACACGAAAATGGTGCGAATGCTTGCTAGATAGGTGTGATGAAAATTTTTCGGAAGCCTGCTTCCTATTATTACGAAAAAAGTGCATGGAAGCCGTAAGTAGATACCACAAAATACAGAGTTGAAATATGTTAGATAGAACAACGAAATCTTGAAGGTTAGTTATTGGTAAATGTATTGTTTTTTAAAAAGTCGTAGAACAAAACTGGTTGTTTATGATGTAAGTAACATAGTCTTGAGAGGTTGCTACTGTTTTACAAATATCCCTGTATATTATTGTTATTTTTTTTTATTCAAAAAATTGTTTTTTCATAAAACAATAAAAAGCTGATGAAAAAAATATCACAGGGCATGAGAAATGTATAGATAGGAGTCTGAAAGAATAGCGGACGAGCCCTCCAGTCGACCATTTCAATTTGCCGCACGATGCACCAAACATCCTGTATATTACCTACGTATATATGGTGGACCGACTCATAGTATAAAGTATTCGTAACAAGAGTACGTTGTACGTATGTCGCACAAAGTCAGCCATGTTGTCCAAGTCTTTGCCAGTCCTTCTTGTGCTGCACTTTGTATCTGATTTCTTATGTGAGTATTACAATTTTTTCAATGTTGATCTAGCTACTAAGTAGTCTAACTTGGTAGTTTTAAAAATTTTGTCGTTCTTATTTGTCCTACTAATCAGTAAAGAACAATGTTCAAAACTTCCCCACCCTTGTAGCACTTTACAACCTATGTTAATCGAAGGGCCACAGCCATTTGATAATTTTATTGTGTGACAGCAAAACTGAAATGACTGTCAGAAAACAGTTATATCGATATGAGAAAACCAGAATCAATAAGTATTATCTTGATGATTTTTTAATTCATTCCTTTTGGTCTCCTAGAATATCTATTCTGTTATTGTCTTCTTTCTTCTGCAAGGGTCCTAAAAGAGCCTTGCCTGATTTTCAGGCAGAATCCCTAACTCTGCCTGAAAATCAGGTCATACTTGACGCAGTTTTGCTGTCATACAATAAAATTATGAAATGGCTGTGGCCCTTCGATTGACATAGGTTTTAAAGTGCTACAAGGACAGTGTTTATACATGTTTGTGCATTGTTCTTTATAGTTACTTAATGAAGTCATGCAACAAAATTCTGTAGTCGGCTTTATTACTCTTTAGCTGATCCATCTAAATGCATTTACTTAACGAGTACATTATAATGCTGCATCAACTTATAATGAACAACTAAAAACAATTACTATAACATCAATAATAAATTAACACTACTAAAAAAATTAATTAAAACTAGCGACAGTGAAAAAAAAAATTTTGACCTTATTGTACACTCAATAAATGGGTTCTCAAACATTTATTGAGTGTACAATAAGGTCAAAATTTTTATCTTTAATTTTTTTAATAAGCTCAGCCATAAAAGGGTGCCAAAACATTATTTATAGTGACCAAAAGACATTCACGTTTTGCACCCTTTGAATGCGCCGGTCTGTAGGAGCTAGTAGACGAGGACCGTATACCGTGTCTGCATAATTCAGCTTAGACAGAACCAGACTTTCAACGAGCTGCTCCCTAAGTTTTTTCGATAGGTAAGGTCACACATAATAAAGTACTTTTAGTCGATAAAAGCAGTTTCTAACAGAGTCGGCGATATATTTTTCGTAACGAATGTCTTTGTCCATAACAAGACCAAGGTTTCTCGCTTCATAGACTCTGTCTATCGGCTTGGCCAAAAGTTCGAGTGTAAGCGTTGAAGGTAGCTTAGCTATCTGTTGTTTAGAGCCAAGTACCATGAATTTGGTTTTGTTTAGATTTAGCGACAGAAAAATGCTTGCATATACGGTTAAATTACAGACTTAGTTAAAAAATTATTTTGTACAACTTTTCAAAAACTGTTCAGTTCAATTCATCAAGTTCAAAATAATTTTCCTAGAAATTCTTCACAATCCTACTTTTTTAAGATTTTTCATATTTTCTAAACTTATGATTCAAAAGTCAGAGGGGTGCTTCCCTTAACTTTTGGACATTTTTTTTTACTTTTGGTGCGATTATTTCCGAAAATATTAACATTATCTAAAAATGATTTTAGTAAACCCCAATTCATTTTGAAATACCTATCCAACAATACAGGGTGTCGCGTAATGGATAACTATGAAACTCTCGATTGGCCAAATTATCATCTATCATTTACCCCACTTATATCACCATATGTCCATGGATATCCCAATTATTGATATTTTAAATAAAAATCGTACTTCAATAAATCAGCTGCCATTTCTTCAATTGGTGACTTTCTCTCGTTGTTTTTTTATGTCACTCCTGAATGTTTGTAATTATCAGATCAGTATCAAGTTTTTTTTATTACAATCTAAGATTATTATATTATTATTATAATTATCCCATAGTGTCCCACTGCTGGGCAAAGGCCTCCCTCCATTCCTTCCAACGAACACGGTTCCTCGCCTTCTCATTCCAATTCTTAACCCTTCAGATACCGTCAATTAGAGACACAATAGTAAGACAATAGATGCGCGGCCACCGGGTGTCGCTTGGGGATTCATGAATTAAGGAAGCCATTCAGGTCGTCCCGCCATCTCCTTCGTGGTCTGCCTGGGCCCCGCGTTGCTGTGTCCGGGCACCAATCCTGCGATTTACGCGCCCACAGCTCGTTGGACATGCGGCAGATATGTCCTGACCAGTCCCATTTAAGTTGGGCAGCCTTTTGAGCCACATCAACGATTTGCGTTTTGGAGCACAGTGTTGTGTTTCGAACATGATCTGTTAATTTAACACATAAAATGCTGCGCTCCATTGCACGCTGGCAAACCTTGAGTTTGGACTTTTGGATGTTAGTCAAAGACCAAGTCTGTGCACTATAGGTCAGAATGGGGAGAATACACATGGCCATCAGCTTACGCTTCAGTGACAAGGGCAAAGTGCCCTTTAATAGTTCCTTCATGGACCAGTAGCTCTTCCAGGCATTTTCTGTTCGTACTGGTAGCTTCCCAATCAATTTTTGCCATGCCAATTTTATACTTCTACACAAAAAAGGTAATAAGTCCGATGTAAATAATTATAGACCAATTAGCCTAATTTCTCACATTTCTAAAACATTTATTAAAGTTATTGAAAAACGCATAGCTACACAATTAGATAAAAAGCAACCCCCAGAACAAGCAGGCTTCCGTAGAGGGCTATCTACTACTGACCATTTACACACCATCAACCAAATAGTGGAAAAATTTCAAGAATATAAAATTCCTCTATATGTTGCTTTTGTAGATTATTGTAAAGCTTTTGACACACTCTGCAATATTCGATTCCCTTACAAAGCAACAAATAGACTCCACGTATATTCAGCTTCTGCAAAATATATACACCCACAGCACAGCTGCCATCAAATTAGAGAGAGTAGGTCCTATGTTTGAAATTCTTAGGGGAGTCAAACAGGGCGACCCGCTGTCCCCAAAGTTGTTCACCAGTACCCTGGAAAAAGTTTTTCAGACATTGGCAGTCAAATGGGAAGAGAAAGGCATTGTCATCGGTGAAGCGAGGTTAACTAACTTATGTTTCGCTGATGATATTGTCCTTTTCTCTCCCACAGCCACAGGTCTAGAACAAATGCTGCAAGATCTGAGCGATGCGAGCCTTGAGGTTGGATTGAAGCTGAACATGTCGAATACTAAAGTTATGACCAACAGCTCTAAAAGGAACATACTACATACAAAAATTCTCAATATTTCGCTCTTATTAAGTGTTTAGAACTTTGATGTATTTGTGACTTCTAAAATAAGAAAATGAAACATAATTAGAACTAGCCATGAATGCATTTCAAAGGTGATAATGTTGCGCTAATTTTCCATTTCTAAGATTTGTAAATTCATTATATTATTGCCATTAACGAAGCTCACAAACATAAGTCGAAATGATGTTGGCACGAAAAAGCTATGTTTAACGCTTGATTTACCAAACATAATACACCCAAATTGACTTAAAAAAATAACTGGCTACTACTCATACTATGGTTAAATATGTGCTATAATAATATTTCAAGTTGTTTCATTATTTTGGTCAAAAAAAGCATACAAAGATGCGCTAATAATTTGCCGCGGGTGAATTTTTAAAAGACTGCAGCCTTAAGGGCCCACCACAGAACCTCACGAGGTACCCGGTCGTATGCCTTTTCGAGGTCAATGAATACCATGTGCAAATTTTTATGCGCACCTCTGTATTTTTCGCACAGCTCGCGTATAGTAAAAATGGCATCCGTTGTACCCCAACCGCATAAAACCGAATTGGTTCTGTGAAATTTCACTCTCTTCTCTCAGTCCTCTTTCGATAACTTTCTAAAATATTAAAATTAAAGTCTCCGCAGATAATTACTAGTTTATTACCAGTTAAAAGTTTTACCATAATCTCTTCCATGACTGACTCAAAAATAGAGTACTTTTGATAGTTAGGGGGCCTGTAAACGCACACTATGACATGCCTATCCAGCTCAACACAAGACACTTCAATGCTATGTTCAACGGACAGTGCAACAATATCTTTATGAGTTTTAAATTTAATACAATTTTTAATTAAGATTAATGAACCTCCACGTAACATGGATTCTCGGTTAAAACAACTGCCCACTGTATAATTCTCATAGTTAATTAGCATTTCAAAATCTTTTAACTAATGCTCAGTGATACAAATAACGTCAAACATTTTTTTTTTCTAAAAATAAGTCTATTTCCAATTGTTTTGAAGAAAAACCTTGAATATTCTGAGGGAATAAATTAAACGATTTTTGTTTAGCCTTTTTTGAATGAACGCTAAAAGATACTTTGTTAAGTTGACCTAAATTGCCAACAGTACCATCTGTTGTCTTATTATCTAGTTTAAAGTAACGGAGCTAGCAACCATAACATTAGTACTATTACTAATGGTGGGACTATTAATTGGGTACGACGACATACTATGTCTGAGTGAATATTAACCCTTCAGATACCGTCAATTAGAGACACAATAGTAAGACAATAGATGCGCGGCCACCGGTGGTCGCTTGGGGATTCATGAATTAAAAGCTAATAGCTTTGCTATTTGACGTCTAAAAATAATAGGTAGGTACACAGTATACCTAGTCGACAAAAGTTTATCAACAAAATTGTTGATGTCAAAAAATAAAAACTTGTCACTATAGTGACTAAGAAATGCATATGCATATTTAGCATATGTATGTACTTATTTGGCCTATATAATAAATTCTCAAAGTATGGAAAAGCACACAAAAAAAATTCTTGCAATTAATTTTCAATAATTCTGTGACATTATTAGTTATATCATCTTTCTTCACCATTTAAGCTATTACCCACAAATATAGTTATAATAGCATTGGGATCATATACTTGTCCATTAACTAATGACATTATATGATGGTAGGAAGCTTGAGGTGTACAATGATTTTAAGAAGAAAAAGGGAGGTTCTTACTAACTAATTGCCCTAAACCTCTTCCTATACTGTCTGAAAACATAAATGATTGATAATCACCGTTGCTAAGAGAAGAAAAACTACAATTTACTGAATCTAACCCTTGAGTAAATTCTTGTTGAATGTGAGTTATCTGGCTTGGAATACAGTCCTCCTGAGCACTGATGGCCTGGGATGCGTCCTCTGTTTCCACATGTTGGAGGCCAGCCAGGTTAGATTCACTCTGACAAGTACATTTATTGTTTCTAAGAGCGAGTCTACTTTGTCCACTAAATCGTTTGTAGCAAGAATATGTTCCTTTATTTGGTCATTGAACATGCATATTTATAGTGTGCATATTTATTTGTAGCATGCGTCTGGAACCCACATGAGAAAAAATATGCTTTAATATTAGAGAAAGTGCAAAAAGCTTACCTTAGATATCTCTATAAGCGTATCTATGGATACTATCCCTTTATGTACCCTACTAAGTTTCTTTTAGGTTGTGTAGGGTATAACTCACTTGAGGTCAGAAGAAAATATGACCAAATATTAACTATGTGCAAAATCCTTCATGGGAAAACTGTTACTCCAGAGCTGCATGCTGAGCTGTCTCAACTTTGTGCCCCAGATAAGTACAGCCGCATCAGGAGACATAGCTTGTTTGCTGTGCTTGCGAGTCACACTGTTGCGCGAGCTCAGTCTCCTGTCCCTCGAACTCTTTCTGCGCTCAATACTCTTTTGGACACGTACCCTGACTGTGACGTGTTCGCGGACGAATGGAAGATGATCATGTCAGTATGTCTGGAGTTTTGTGAGATGAGTGTGTGAATTGTTATTATTATTATTATTATTGTATATTAGTCTTTAATTAATGTAATTGGCGGATAGCCTTTTTTGTTAAAGTAAAACCATAAATAAATAAATAAATAAATAGTAAATTGACTTTAGAGAATCATCGAGAGTCGGTATTTCAGACTGTAAGCGCTGAGTGTCTATTTCATATATATTTATACTATCTTCTAACTTTATCTGATAGTTATTTAATTGATTAAGAATGTTAACACGTTCTTTCCGCAGTTAAATATTTTTGGAAAAGTGTTTCTGTTGCTTCTTGTGATTTTTACAATTTTTAATGATTTTATTCAATCTTGCAAATTTTTTAATTTTATTTTGACTAAGTTTATAATTATTATTGAGTTTTATTAGAGAATCTATAATCAGTCGTAAAATCAATTGTTACTAAAGAATGAGGTTTACAATTAGAATTCATTAATTCATCATATAAACGGTTAGTTTTCTCAGTTTGAATACCTTCCCTTTCCCTCTGCAACCTAAGAATATGGCTATTAGCATGAACTAACTCATCTTCCAGATCCCTAACTTTACATTCAGGAGTGACATAAAAAAAAACAGAATGAGAGAGTCACCAATTGAAGAAATGGCAGCTGATTTTGTGTAAGTACGATTTTTATTGAAAATATCAAAAATATCAATAATTTGGACATCTATAGGCATACTAGGCATGCCTTTTAAATTTGGTCGTTTGAAGAAAAAAACACAACTAGAACCTTTAAGTATTATTTACTAGCTGCTCCCAGCGGCTTCGCCCGCGTGATAGCAGAAAATAATACCAAAGGAACATACTTCCGGGATAAAAAGTATCCTATGTCCTATTCCAGGACATGGTCTATCTGTGTACCAAGTTTCATCAAAATCAGTAGTGCCATTTAGGCGTGAAGACGTAACAAACAAACCCACTTTCGCTTTTATAGTATAATATTAGTAACGATTGTTTGACAAATTATTGACCTCGAAGTTTTATACATTCGCTCGAACCAGTTATTAAAACACTTATTCCACTCCAAAATCAGTATGTCCAAAATGGCCGATTTGAAAACGTCGACTGCTTCTACTCTGGACGTTTGCCCACGAAGTTTTCTTAATTTTAGGAAATGTAAAGAAATCGGTAGGGCTTTTTTTACGGTGGGCAAAAATCATCTTATGACAATTCCCGCCCTTGGGTGGAGCGGGTGAATCGTTATGGCTTAGGTCAGGACTGTATGGGGTATGGTCAAGAATTTCTACGTTTTCCTGCTTTAAATAATCAATTGTTTTCCCAGCGGTATGTGAGCATGCGTTGTCATGGTGTAGGATCATGGTGAGTTGAATGATCATGAAGTCGGGTAAATGTTAGGTGATAATCTGGCCAATCAACGGTTTCAGGGTTATCCATTATTTACGCCACATCCTGTATATCGCACGGTAGGGTTGAAATGAAAAAAATCACTCTTCACTTTACGTGTAGAGGGTGGTCCCCCTACACTGAGTGAATGATTGAGTGAACTGGTGAATGATTTTTTTCCCCTAATAAAACATTTTTTCCACTTTTCAGTGTGATTGATATCCTTATTGCTACCTAATTTCAGCTTTCTAATGCTAACGGTCACAGAGATTACCCGCGGACGGATAGACAGACATGGCGAAACTATAAGGGTTCCTAGTTGACTACGAAACCCTAAAAAATATTTAATATAAAAATGAATCGCTGAATGTGTTGCTAAGCGCAAATCTCGAGAACAGCTGAAACGATTTCACTGACTCTTTTTTTTTGTTATGTTTGTTAATGTTAGGAGAAAGGTTCGTATCGAAAAAAAAAAAAAATAGGGTAGAGTAGGGTAAAGTGAGGTAGATAAGGGTTGAGTAAGGGATAGCAGGGTGGAGTACGGTAGAGCGAGAGCGAAACCGCGGGCAAAAGCTAGTAATTTATAAATACTCATCGTTTCGCGCCGTTTTATCACTGTAACTGTACGAAAACTGCAATTTTTCTCCATACATAAGTGACCTACCCTACAAATCACCCCCTAGCTCTTTTATTAATGACGTTGCATAGTCTCTACATCATTCTTGGTAACCAATCCACTCCTCCCAAAACCATAGCTTTTTCTTTATTTTCCATACGTCCCAATCGTTTCTTACTAACCGGAGGTTGCCATTGAGTGGATATGTATAGCGCATACAGCGATAATCGTCGATGGGTACTATGTTTCATGAAAAGTGTCTCTGCCATTGCAAAGCCAACTGCTTTGACCTTTCGTACGTCTTCCAAATCCATGAAGCCAGAGTCCCGAGGTAATTAAATACATGAAAAAATAATTATCATAAAAATACTAATAAAGAGCATTGCGTGAAAGTGTCCCCACCCACCAACAGACTTGAGACAGGTGTCATTTGAAGCGTCTAGTTAAATAGAGTATTTTTCAGTAGGGCGACACATCTCTAAAGTATGGGGTTTAGGTTTTATAAAACATTATATTTTGACCTAACCCTCGACGCTTCGAATGACACCTGTCTCATATCTGTTGGAAGGTGGGGACGGTGCCCATACAAAATTTTCCTTTATGGACCGGTGCAGTCCAATAACTGTTGACAAAATTATGCCTGTCGGGTCGGGATGTAACCATTGGACGTATACTTATGATTGTTTTCTTTTTCCTAGCTGCACAAGGAAACGAAGAGTCTATTACAAATGCCTACATTCGTGTAGAAGGACTTCCAGGTCTTTACAAGCTCCACGCGGAAGGAGTGACATGGTTTACTGCTAAGAGCACGTGTGAATCTGAAGATGCCAGATTGTTCTACGCAAGGAACAAAAATGAGGCTCTCATATTAACAAGTATAATGAACAACTACACCATTGATTGGATATATGTGGGCATATCTGATTTAGAAACTGAGGGAGTATTCGTAACCATTGACGGTATTTGACTCATATCAATATTGTGTTAATATCGACCCCAAATTAATTTTTGTATCATGCGTTGTGAAGTTGTGAATTCATTAAATCAAATTAATAAAATTGAGCAGAATGAGCAACACAAGCTATTTTTTAAATAACATTTATTTACGAATCATGAACGACGAGTTAATCAGAAATCATTTATTCAATTCCGCTCAAGTCTGCAGTACCTACTGTATGTGTGGTCATCGTCATCGCCATCACCATTATCATCATCACTGCTTTCTACAGAAAAAGAGCATGGATTAATATAGTTTTTTTTAATATTTATTCCACCTACTGCTGTTTAAAATGAAAATAGATATTGTTACCTGCATTTTTGATAAAATACAATCAGAATCTAGCTCTTCAATACCGCTCCTCTAGGCATCACTTCCCTAGAGGAGCGGTATTGAAGAGCACACTTTGATTTAACTAGAGACCATTGACGGTATTTATCTCATATCAAGATTTTTTTGATACCGATCCCAAATAAATACTTGTTAAGGCAACAGAATGACCATAAATAATCAAAAGTAATTTATTCGAATTATTTTGACAAACATTTTCAACATCTACATAGAAGCAATGCACCAAATTACTTACACATTATAATTATTTATTGTTTATGCAAAACATGTTCTAGGTAAACCTCTAGCTGAGGTGTACCACCACTGGGCGATTAACCAGCCGGACAACCACGGGGATGAAGACTGTGTGCACATGCACAAAAACGGTTTATTTAACGATATCGACTGTATACATCCTTTCCCCTTTCTGTGCGAGAAGATATCAGAGCAAGAAAACAATAGCATCTACCTTGACCATTCCGATGGTAACTTTTTATTTTCATCACGATACTATTAATAATGCATATTTATCTGTTGTGTTGAGTTGCGAGCCTTGTGAAGTGTACTAGACGTGTTTTGAAAAAATATTTTTTTGTTCTCGAACTAAAAGAACTCACATAATATTGACCTTTATTTAAGTAAATACTAGGTCCAGTGCATATTCAAATAAGAAAGTTAGCGCTCCGCGATCACGAGGTACACCCCGCTCCACGTCGAGTAAACGAGACGAAAGAAAGAAAACTTTTGTAATAAAAATCTTCATTTTTTTATTTTTCAGATTTTTTATTTATTTATTATATTTTTATTTCTATATAATAGAATGATTTCAAAATATCGGTAGATGTATTTTTGTGACAAACAATTATTAAAAATACATATATGTATAATTAAAATTCATTCTTATTATTTTAGGTACATAAAATAATTGTATTTTAATGTTTTATACACAAATATTTCTAATAATTTACTTAGATTCACTTGTATCATCAGTTTCAGCTAATAGTTTACCACGTCTTCTTTTGAGAGCTTTCTTTGCTGAAATACCTACTAAGCATAGTATTATTTTCCTCTTGCTAGGTCTAAATTGATGGACTATAAAAAAATTAAATCTTGTGATAATATCACTTGTTCTTTTTTAGCAAGTTCTATTGTAAAATGATGCCTCTGGTAATTATTCCGAATATTTTATATAAGAGGTAACTGAGTATACAACTACGTATCTAGGTTTTTCAAATAGTGCCGTCGTTTTCCGAGGCATCCTAACTTTCAGATAACATTAGCAGCAGTGAATTGTACAAAACCATTATAAGCTGATATGTGCACAGTATTGCTAATTATTATTTATACTATTTGAGGCCAACTCTTTGCAAGCGTAACAGTATACAGTTTTTTCTAGTGCATACACGCCCCTTTGCAAATTGTGTCTAAAATTGTCACAGGAATTTTATCTACGCTGTTATTTATTTCTAAACTATGATGCAATGTGCTAAGAAGATATACTGACTTATTTTTAGGGGACTTAGGACACAGGCATAGTATCTTTGAAAATAGCAAAATATAATGGATATTACGGTGTTCCCTTCGTGACTACTACTTCTATTGGTGATTTTCTACTGGAATTCTCCTGACATATCGTCTAACTAAAGAATCATCGGCAATGATGCACTTGTAGAGTCGAAGCTCCAAAGTCTTGAGCATCGTCGTCGAGTTGCTGCCTTGTCGGTTTTCTATCGTCTGCATTTCGGGGAGTGTGCACTGGAATTGCACAATCTAATTCCACCATCGGACCACAAGACGAACGGCGTTGCGCCACCGGTACATGGTAGACATTCCACCCATACGCACAAAGCGTTTTGGGAACACATTTATTGTGCGTACAGCCAAGGAGTGGAATTCCCTGCCGGAGTCTGTGTTTCCTGATAGATACAACTTAGGGGTCTTTAAGTCAAGAGTGAATAGGTTACTTTTAGGCAAGCGTGTTCCATCGTCGACCACATCGTCGACGATGGAACGTGCTTGCGTTACCATCAGGTGAGATGGTGGTCAAACGCAAGCCTATCAATAATAATTTAAAAAAAACTTTTCATCTGATTCAAAGAGTTACAAAATATATAAATAATTAGGACAATAACTGGGGCCGTGTGTGATTTTTAATAGTTAGGGTCAAATCTGACCCGAAGACCGTTAGAGTAAAAAAGTTAATATCTCTAAAAATAAAATCATTTTTAACAAATTTCATTCAATAATACGCACATTAAAGCGATTCATTAAAAGTCATAAAATACCACACTCGTAATACTAAGTGTATTACGAGTGTGATATTTTATATAGATGATATATTGACGATGTATTATAGATGATACCGGAGTACAAACACACAATTTTGATTTAAGTAAAAATAAAAATGGTTTAATGTTATTAACATTTTTCACTAAAAAAAAGAACCCGATTTCCGACAAATATTGAAAAAAAAATCAACAAAGTTAGAAGTAATGCCACTTTAAAAAAAATAGCGCGATCTCACAGTGTTGTGACATATCAAATATAATAATAATGACACTACTAGCAATACCAAATAAAAAACCATATATAAATATATTAGTTTGCTTAAAAAATATGTTACAATCAGAAATTACATGTCTATGAGTACTGTCCGTAATAATTTGGCCACTTATGGTAAGTACTATTTTTATTTCATAGATGAAAACACAACTGAATATGAACAGACAACTGAAGTTGAACAGACAACTAAATATGAACAGACAACTGAAGTTGAACAGACAACTAAATATAAACAGACAACTGAATATAAACAGACAACTAAATTTGAACAGACAACTGAATATAAACAGACAACTAAATTTGAACAGACAACTGAATATGAACAGACAACTGAATATGAACAGACAACTGAATATGAACAGACAACTGAATATGAACAGACAACTGAATATGAACAGACAACTGAATATGAACTGACAACTGAAGATGAACAGCAAACTGATGAGTTTTTCCGGAAAGACTACAATTATATTAAAACAGTAGAAAGTTTCTACAAGATCCATACGATAGGACTTCCTTGGCCTGAAGCCAAGCGAGTCTGTGCTCTAGAAGGAGCCATTTTGTGGCACCCAGACAACGATGATGAGGTAAACGCTGTGATATCGTTTTGGAACGCCACCCAGCCTCATATCGAAAGAGTGTATGTTGGACTGTCAGACATGATGGCGAAGAGACTATTTGAAACTACTGACGGTACGTAAATAATAGAAATTCGTATGCTTATAAATGTCACAAATAAGTATTTCTTATTAAGATTAGTTCTGTTCTTGTCCCTATTTACCAAACAATTGATACCTCCCAACATATAGGACAGAAAGGTCGGAAGCATCAAAAGCTTTGACATTAATAACTAAAACGTAGTTACTACTGATAAACATAAAATATTTATATTGTCAAAACTTATACTGGCTTAACGAAATCCAGCATAATGATCACTACGCATAATATTATTAGGTAAATATGTTTTGCTGTAATGTTTATAGCCATTAATGATACTCTTGGCATAAATAATAAATGAAGCATTAAGAATTTTCCTCTATTTATGTTAGCTTTTTATATTTTGGAATGTTTTTTTTTTTTAATTAATTTTTAATGGAATATAAAAATATAATTCATAATAATATACGTATACGTATGTATACAATCGAGAGCAAAAAAAATGCACATCATAACTCTTTTTGTTAAGGTAGTTTTTGTCATAAATCTGAATAGATATTGAAAACATTTCTAACACTAATTGAAAACCCATTTAATTACCTTTCTAATGATACGAAATACAGTGTAAAAAATATCTTTATTTATTATTTGAAAGGTTTTAGAACACAAAATCCAACATATGGGTAAAATTACCTAATTTCACATGAGAGTCAAACTTAGAATTCTTGATCATCCTATTTGTTAATAAAGTGTATTTCCCCCTTAGCCTCATTTACAGCTGTCACTCGTTCTTTCATCGACCGTATTAATTTTACCATGAAATCTTACGGTATAACGTCCCACTCCTCGTCAATGACAAATTGAAGCTCTTGGCGGAGTGCAGAGCCAGGCTTTTTGCACTAAGCCTTCTTTCAAGGTCATTCCAGATATGCTCAATTGGATTAAGATCAGAACTACGAGCTGGCCTCTCTATTGCAATGAATCCAATGTCTTACATTGTAATCGCAAACTGTTCTAGCGAGATGCGATCTGGTGTTGTTCTACATTAAGGAAAAAAATTCTACCATAAGCCAGACAAGCGGCTTCACATATTTTTTTAACACTTTTTTGATGTATCACAAAGCCAACCCTCTCGATTATCAGTATTGGCTTAGTGATGAATACAATGTCAGTTTTAGTGTCCAATATTATGCCACTCTAAAACGCTTCCTAAGCCACCAGTTCGCATATGCGGCATTGTTAAATTGCACTGATGACCTTCTGTAGACTCTAAAGCGCCCATTATGGCCATATACGTTATTCTGCACTTATCAGAAAACACATCTGCCTGCCATTAGGTATATATCCAATTTTAGTGTTCCTTGGCAATTATAGCCAGGCTTGTCGGTGAGCTGTGGTCAATTAGGTACCATATGCTGAGTGATGTGCAGTCAGGTCTCCTTCACCCAGTCTTTTCCTAATACTCCGTTCCTTTCTTTTTACTGACTTATACTGACATTGCAAACTTCTTGAAGCTTTTGTGTCAGTTCAATTGCGTTCAGTTGCCGATTTCTCAAAGTACTTGGAAAGCGATAATCATGCCCCGATGTTATGTGCCACCGACCAAATCCTGGGCGTCGAATACACCCACGGGTCTTTTGAAACCTCTGGTATACTAGACAAATAGGAAAGCGGCTATAATTTAGCTGTCGAGTGACTTCATTTTGATTTTGGCCTGCTTTGGGCAAGGCAATAACTTGAACGGCTTCTGCGTGATATCCATATTTTTATTAAAAACTCCAAAACAGCACCCTTATTGTACCTACGGATAAAGGTGCAAGTAGCGAAATGCAAATGGGTGAATTTGGAGATTGGGGAGTACCGCTGGTTTTTGTAAGTTACGTGAAGGTCAATGATCTTAATTTTGTGTTTTTATAAAGCTAATGTTTTATGCTTTAATTTTGCCTAATATTTGTACTCAATATCTTTAGATTAAAAAAAAAAAACAGTATTAAACGAATTACAAGCCATGTTCGATTTTTTTGCTCTCAAGTGTATAGAGAAACCTTCATCGAAAACGGGGCATCCTTCGACCAGACATATGGCTGGTTGATCGAGAGATGATCGGGCGTTTTATACCGACAATTTGTATAATTCAGGTATTCTATACAACACCTAGGCAATGTAAATAATACCTGCGGCGTGCAGGCAATGTGTGAAGAAATATTATGATTAGACAGCCGTTGTGTCCATCGTGTGCCAAATTGAAATAGCCGACTGGAGGGGTCATCTGCTATCCTTTGAGACCCCTAAACACTTCTCATGGCCTGTGGATTTTTTTCATCATGTTTTATGAAAAAGAGACCACACAGAATAAAGATCTCAGCTAGTAAATCGGCATTGAATTATTCTCGTTCGTAACAGTATATTTCATTTTTCTAGGGAAACTAATATCAGAAGTATACCAAAAATGGCTACCAAATCAGCCAGATAACCAAAACGGCAAGCTACACTCTGTTTACACGGACAAGAACATCAGCCTGGAGAATCATGGATGCCTTAACGCTTTTTCTCTCATTTGCAAGACCCTTCAAACACTACAATGGGACCAGTACACCAAGCCTAACTTAGGTAGGTTTTAATAAGTATATCTCATGTTGTATGTTTCTTTTGTATTTATGAAACTTTTTTATTCTTTTTTTATGAAATATTTAAAAATATAATTTATATTCAAATAAAAATGAAGCATACATTTATAAAAACGCATAATGGTAATTTATTATGGCTGAATGACGTGATATACAAATATTCTTTAATAAAACGTTACGCCAAAACAAATTTGACCAAAAGATATTTATGCTAACGTTTACATTATGTCACCCTGGATGATACCTACCGTCACTTTACTACCACTTTTCATTTGGATTCATAAATGCTGTCTTAGATAGTTGATTTCATTACCAGCCTACCAGCTCCTATCGTAGAACCGTTCCACTTTATTATCCTATCCAAGCCAAGTTCAAGCCTGTGGGCTATGACGACATCAATAGTTATCAATTTGCCAAAGAAATGTCGCAAAATAATACAAGCCAGATTAACGTGGATTAAAGTACATTGACTTTTCCTATTATCTCTGCGTAGGTGTTCGAAAAACATGTAATTAACTGTTTTTCGTTACTAGAAAGGGTAAAGAATCGCGATAAATGTTGATTAAAGACAGCTTTGTCTTTATTTCCGTTTTTGAAATAAAGAATGTCGACAAATGTAGGAGGGTCAGTGACCGTTTATCCAAGATTATCTGGCGCCTAACTTCAAAAATAAGGCCATGTCATGGCTTTAATTTACTCATAAGTACCTACGAGCTACGCCATAATGACGTAAGAAATTGGAATCAACTAATGTCAAAACAATTTAAGTAAAGTAAAAAAGTAATCGAATCACAAACTTATTTTTACACAACACAACGAGTATGTCAATAATTTTGAATAACATCCACCATTGTTTTTAGGTACTCCTACCGGTAAGTGGTTTTGCACATTTTTATTTAAATTTATTGACCACTTGTGGTTTTTACTTTTACTTTCATTTTTGAATTAATTCGAAGTTTCAAGTCCACGATAGTTTGAGTCTCAGGAGTCATTTCATCTTGCCCCCAAAGATAAAAGTCATCACAAGGTCGAGGTCATGAGTTCGAGTGACCGTAGTTGCAAAGGAACAGGACCTCCACGAACTTAACTACGCGTCATTTCACAATCCTGCAATTTGAGTACATGGTATCGATATCGGCCGGTGTCGAGATGGCTCGCGGGCGCAAAGTGGCCCACGGGATCGCGGGAACACGCAAGTCCGTCCTATGCATCGGCGTATCATAAACTAAAGAGCGAATCAGATTCAGGCGCGAGTCCGGCGCGTGCTGTGTGCTGTCTTAGGAAGACTCTTCTTGAAAATCGCAGCTTGTTTATGTCGACGTTTGCAAGTAACTATTACCAATATACAACAATGTTATTACGTTTTACTTGGTCTCTATGAATATGTATCACTGGTAAAAGTGTTTCATACATTTTCACAGAATTTTATTATACCCGAAGTCTGAAAGGTGTTCTCATACTAACTTATTGCCACTGTCACTTTAACGTGTTATTGTAGATCATTGTTGTGTTGATGTCCGATCATTGCTATTCAAAATGATTAGGCATTTTTTTTTAAATCTTATTTATAGGGTCTCTCGCCTGTTCTCTGATCATAAAACTTAAATTACTGGAAAGCTGTACCTTTAAGCTTTAATACGATGTACTGTTTGTTTGTGTACATGAATATTTTTAGCTTGGGCACAGCTCCCTACTGATTCCAGCCATGTCATTTGAAATTACGAGAAGTCTATAATTTTTTTTGGAAATTTTAACTAAGTTTTTTATTTAAAAATGTAATGTTTGAATGAAGCCTAATTCTCAACAAAAAAAATTGGGAGGTTATAAAAATTACTTGCTGTATAAGTTCAATAAAAAATAATGGTATATTTCATTTTTCTAGGGTCAAATCAGAAATCAGTAGCAGAAGTATACAATAAGTGTATGCCAAATCAGTCAGATAACCAAAACGGCAAGCAACGCTGCGTTTACATGTACAACAACGGCTACTTGGATGAAGACGAATGTACTTACGATTACCCTTTTATTTGCAAGAAGACTCTTCAAACGCTAGAGTGGAACAGTCACTGCAACATGTCTAACTTAGGTTGGTTTTGAAAAGTATATGTGTAAGTAAATGTTGTAACATGCATCATGTTGCGTCAGTTGGTCCGTGTCTGGACAGGCTAGCTTTAAATAATAATAATCGTTTAATTTCTTTATCTTCTGAGTGGGCGCACATTTTCTAGATTGAAGATATTTAGCGTTGCATGAACAATTTACAAACCGTCATTAGACTATAACAGCCGCTTAATTGTTGTATATGTCGAAGCGTTGGCGCATATCAGTCGGTCTGCATCAGCGCCACCTATCTTTCACTGGAGGAACTATGTAGTTAGATTGAACAGCTTACGTTTGGGAACGTCAAGTATTAACTTGGGGATGGTTAGCGTGGAGTAATAGCAACACCGAGCGAATAGTCGAGTCAAATGTCGATCCGGAGGTATAATCGATTATTCGACATTGACAGGTACTGACGTTGACAGGTAAATTGGCTAACCGGAATGGGGGTAGGTTCACGTGTCGGGTGACGGTTGATTTGGAGGGCACTTTGAATCGTTCCGTCGGTCCGAGCAGACGTTGGTTACTCCACGCTAAACTTCCCGCGTTCCTAAATTCTTAATCAAGCCTTTCCTATCTCAGGCATCCTTGATTATTTTGTACTGAGTGTGTTTTACGAGTAATTAAAGGTTTTATCAAAGGTTTTTGTGAGTGTTATTTCCGATGTCGCGACCCACTGATATCGATCCTCCGTTATCAGAATTGGGATTGGACGACCCACGTGTTCAAAAATGAAAACGCTAGCGACGAAAAATGGATGCGTTTGTTGGAACAACAGAACCGCAATTTTCTGACGCTGATTCAAGCCTTGAAAACACCTACTACGTCGTCACATGGCCTTCGATTACCGGATTTTGATCCTGAGAAACAAGATGTAGATGCACGTGCTTGGTTGACGACTGCAGAAATGTGCTTGATGGACCAAGACCAACATGGCGCCCTGCTTATGGTCGCTTTAAGAAAGTAAGAACCGGATTGAAGAGCTGACTTAAATGGTCTGATTAGGTTTTTTTCTGGGGTTGTTCCCTAATCCTGAGCAACAAATGTTGGACCATGGTACCGCTGTATCCCCAGAGAGCAAATTACAACGTACCACCCAGCTAGTGACCGGGAAAAGAGCGATGGGTGCAAGTGCTCGTTTACGATGTACTACTTTCCAATACGTGCTTCGCGTGTGTGTGTGTGTGCGTGCCTGAGGTGTAGTGTGTCGAGTGCGATACCAGATCAGAAAACGTTTCACACAAAACGCTTGAAGTCGTTTCAAACGCTACCTGTCAAACGTTACATTGTGGAATAATTGGACGAAGCAAGCGACGTGAAGGCGATGGTGGTGCCAAGGCATCACGTAGCGAGTGACTGGATGACGTATGTGCTGTCAAAGGAACCAGGAACAAGGTCAGGTATTCACATTCCATTTTAATTCTGATGCTGAGTGTTATATCTCTTTCACTTTAAAGTCTGTCATCACTATTTCACGGCAAACGTAAACACAGTTTTGTTACATTGAAGGGTCAGTTTAGCGTGTTCAGATTACTTGCGTAGTTTGATTGAGGTTTTATTCACAACATCTATTTGCGAAGTGATATTTTGGCCGTGAAATATTGTTGCAAGGATTCAGTTTAAATAGTATGATCGTGCGTGACACACTTCTTTTGTTAAATTGCTAAAGTTCACGACATAAACAATTGTAATTACATCTACCCTCGGTATATCCGGTAGATACCGTTTCGATTTTTGTTTGACAGTGATAACTCCTCCATAGATAGTTTTTACGTTATTGACATTGACGTGTACCTATGACAGTATAGTATGCTATAAACGCGTGTTACAAAAAGTGAACTTATTCGTTTAATTGACTCATCTTAGCAAAAGACGACCATAGCGGTCTAGCGCGAAAAAAAATAATAATAATAATGCGTGAGCGGGTAGATGAATTGTTGCGTGCAAATATAATTTTACCGAGTAATACGGTGTCTGTTAATTTAGCTCTTTCGGCTTAAAAACTCGACCGGTCAGAAATAATGTGCAAAGACTACTGTAAACTAAACAATAACGTGCCTTACTGGTATTCGTTGCCACTTATCTCGGACCAAATAACTCGTTTACATAGTGCGCTTTATTTTACAAAAATTAGATTGTATATAGGCTAGGGTTAGGTTAGGGTGTTGTGTGTGTTTGTGTTGGTTGTGTAGGTGTAGTGATAGCGTGACGAGGGACAGAACAGAATGGAAGAAAAAAATGATGATGGCGATGATGATGGTGATGATGATGGTGATGATGATGGTGATGACGATGGTGATGATGATGGTGATGATGATGGTGATGATGATGGTGATGATAGTGATGATGGTGATGATGGTGATGATGGTGATGATGGTGATGATGGTGATGATGGTGATGATGATGATGATGGTGATGATGATGATTTCAGTAGTGTTTCAGCGGTCAGTATAAACATTTGACTATGCCACTCGGTATTGAAACGTGATCTCTGTTTTTCAACGGGGTTTTTGATAAATCGGTAAATACCTACGTCATAGTTTGAGTTGTCAATATTTTGATTATTTTGGAATCTATTAAGAACTTCGAGAGACTTAATGTAGTATTACAAACGTTGATTAAAGCCGGATTTTCATTAGATTTGAAAGAGTGGTTGTTTTTCATAATGCAAATCGAGTTGTTTAGGATATGAAATAAAGTCAAGTGCTGAAGTTAGGAGATATAGAACTTCAGAAAGCAGATCGCGATCATAGCTCAGTTGGGACAGTTAATAGGTCTAGTAGTTTACTTCGGGTGGTTTGAACCTAAATATTCTCGTGTATGTTCGTGTCCGTTCTTCTAAAGATTTAACGTGCGGTAAAGTTTCTTTTTTTGACAGCAGCGCCACGAAAACTGAATAAGAATTAATTTAATTTTTTTATGAAAGAGTCGGTTAACCTTTAACGTTTAAAATTTTTCAATCGTGTCAATTAGAGGCGCAATAGAAAGACAGTGACACCGCAATAGAAAGAAAATGAAACGCAGGCGTTTCAGTGGGAACATAAAAAAAAAGGGCTGATGATGACGATGAAGTTTATAGGATGATCAGATTATAGGAGATTTGATTTGTAGTCGTAGCTTAATAGAAACCGGTATCTAGCGGTCACAGTAGTCCGTAAGTACGCGGTATTCAATTCAAATTGCGATCAAATCTGGGACGTACTGTGGGAAACCATTAAGTCTTGAGAGACTTGGCGATCCTGTAGGGATGCGCAGGAGTGATTGAGGTTCTTAATGGTGACCGTTATGTTTCGAAGTACGCACATAACCGCCTGCGAAAAATAACTGACGTTGACATGCACGTTGGCGATGATGACGAGACTACCTATGACGAAAATGATAACGCTGACAAGACTAGTTGAATACTAAGTAGTCAACTTAACATTTAGAGTACCTAGCATAGTAAGAGTTTTCTTATAATCTGTAACGTTATAGGAAAAATAAAGCAACATGTTGAACAAACCTACTTTAAGGATTATTTTGATTAAAGGCTCGAAATGATTATCTTGATGGTGTTATTTGTAACCGGATGGAGGTTACATGTGGAGGTGACCGGATAGAGGTTGCCTGTTGTGTTAGTGACCGGATGGAGGTCGATTGGTTTGATGCTTATAGCCGGATGGAGGTTATAAGTGTGATGATGAAGACCGGATGGAGGTCGATTGGTTTGATGCTTATGGCCGGATGGAGGCTATAATGTGCTATGATGAAGACCGGATGGAGGTCGATTGGTTTGATGCTTATGGCCGGATGGAGGCTATAATGTGTTATGATGAAGACCGGATGGAGGTCGATTGGTTTGATGCTTATAGCCGGATGGAGGTTATAAGTGTGATGATGAAGACCGGATGGAGGTCAGAGTATGAGCACTGCAATATTTTAATGAGTTTCCTATTATTTGAATGAGTTTGAGAGTTGTTCAACATGTCGGCTTTGAGAGATTGAGATTGTTGTGATTTTCTTCTAGACATGATTGATGATTTTGATCAGAGTACCTTTTATGCCCCACCACCTTGGGCCAGGATTGGCCGAACGACTAGAATGAGTACTGTTCGAGGATTTTCTTTCATTCCAGGTACTCCACACGAGGACGTGTGATCATCAGGACGGCCGTGTCGAAGCGTTGGCGCATATCAGTCGGTCTGCATCAGCGCCACCTATCTTTCACTGGAGGAACTATGTAGTTAGATTGAACAGCTTACGTTTGGGAACGTCAAGTATTAACTTGGGGATGGTTAGCGTGGAGTAATAGCAACACCGAGCGAATAGTCGAGTCAAATGTCGATCCGGAGGTATAATCGATTATTCGACATTGACAGGTACTGACGTTGACAGGTAAATTGGCTAACCGGAATGGGGGTAGGTTCACGTGTCGGGTGACGGTTGATTTGGAGGGCACTTTGAATCGTTCCGTCGGTCCGAGCAGACGTTGGTTACTCCACGCTAAACTTCCCGCGTTCCTAAATTCTTAATCAAGCCCTATCTCAGGCATCCTTGATTATTTTGTACTGAGTGTGTTTTACGAGTAATTAAAGGTGTTATCAAAGGTTTTTGTGAGTGTTATTTCCGATGTCGCGACCCACTGATATCGATCCTCCGTTATATAAATATTTTATACCTATTTAACAACAGATAGAGCAAATTCGATCTTTTTCTGAAACAGCATCTTAATTCATGAATCCCCAAGCGACCACCGGTGGCCGCGCATCTATTGTCTTACTATTGTGTCTCTAATTGACGGTATCTGAAGGGTTAATAGGTTATTTCTTAAATAACGCAGTAACTTAGCAGAGGAAGAGTAGCGTCATGGTGGGAATACTTCTTCTCTTTGCACGCGCCTTACTCAATGGCGGTGAAGGCATCTGTCGGTTTGTGCATCCTTTTTTAGTTACAGTGTAACAGAAAAACATCAGATTTGAATGGTTTCAACTTTATTAATTTTGAACAAATTTGAAAAATTATCTATTTGCGATATTGGATAAAGTTGCCTTTTGATACAAGTAATAAAAAAATAATAAGTTAACTACTCAATTGTATGTCGGCTCATTTGGCCAGATTTTGTAAATTCGAGGTCGGAACTGCCAGTTTGAAAGCATCTAGGAATTTATTCGGTTTACATGATCTGAGTAAACATTTTCAATTCATCTATTTCAGATTACACTTTCGACAAGAATATCGGCAAGTGCTACAAGCTGCACACGACTCCATTGAACTGGACCGAAGCATATGTCATGTGCCGACGTGAACAGTCCTACCTGGCGGTGATCAGCAATCAGCTGGAAGCAAAGTACCTCGCGAACTTAACGCAGTCCACACCGAACCCAAGAGTCAAAAAGAACTACCAAAGAGGAATATATCACGTAGGCTTCCATAACCAGTTCAACGAGGGCTGGCAGACTGTGAGGGGTACGTGGGGTTGACTCTAGTGATTGCGCTAAACATGTATCTCCTTTAATACTAATCACAAACTCAACAAAGAGAGGAGAGATATGAAGGAGGCCACAAAAATAATAGAAATATAAGTCACACCTTCACATAACATTTGATCCGCATTTGTTGAACAACGAATATAGTACAACTTGAACAATGAATATAGCAATGGTAGGGCTGCGAATTTTCGAAAAACGCCCTGAAACGCAAAGGGCAAGTAAAGGAACACGGGTGGACTTTAGATACATTGGGTTTCCGCACACGAGCCACCGGACACAAACCAAAAACGCCGACACATACCAAAAACGCCGCATATTTCCTGTAGGTTTCATACAATTTTATTTGGAGTCCCCACACACGCTTGACGCCGGTGAACGACACACGTTACAAATCGCCACCGCTCGTTTCTTGTGGCCTGCACCGGCCACTAAACGCCGATACAAACTGCCATTACACGCCACTCGCGCATTTAAACTTTCTTCGTCAGAGTCCATTATCATAATGCGCGTATGGGTTAAAAATAGTAGGAGCCACCGGCCCCAAGTGGCTGTCACGATCTTCAGGTTCTTTTGTGGCCGCTTCTAGCTTCACGTGGTGGCGTTTGTGGCTGTGGCATGTGGCCCATGTGCAACACTAAGCCTGACACGCCCTGTCGCTCCACCCAGAGTGTGAGAAATTATTTGATGATTTCTCAACTCAAAACAAAAACCGCTCGTCAATTCAAAGACAATGTTACTAGTGACGTGTGGCTTGCTACGTGTTCAGAATACCGTTTTGATTGATGAATTCACATTCCAGGATCGGCGCTGGATGTGGCTGAGGATATGTGGTGGGACCGCTACAAGCCGGAGGACGACGACGGTGCCCAGTGCGGCTCCATGTTCTACACCGGCCGGCTGGTCAACACGGACTGTGGCATGAAGAGCTTCTTCATTTGTGAGCACGACATTAACAGCTCATAAAGGAAATGCTCTTAATTTTTGGTTGTTGTTAGAATAATAATAATAATAATAAGTTTTTTTTATATTTTTAAATGTTTTTTTATTGAAATATATACAAATATAATTTATATGTTAATTGAAAAATAAAGGAAATAATAATAAAAACCATCAGAAACAGAATCGATGAATCATTTTCACCATTTTTTTCCCCCGCGAAAAAGAGGGGTGTTATAAGTTTGAGGTGTCTGTGTGTCTGTGGCATTGTAGCTCCTCAGCCAATAAACAGATTTTGCTGCGATTTTTTTTGTTTGAAAGTTGACGTTATCGATATGGTTCTTAGATACAATTTATGAAGATCTGTTCAGGTTTTCAAGGTCATCAGCTCATTTGTTGGCTGTGGCAGAGATCTTAAACACTGAATGTATACGTTACTAATAAACACATATTATGTGACTTACCGACTCTATCAAGCTGGTCTGATGATGGAAGTCGGAGGTAAGAGACGTAACCTTGGAATGCCTATTAATAAACCCATCCAGTTTTGGCTTATAAAATTCTGTTCGTTTCTCATGACGATAAGAACCTGATTACGAAGACCTCATACTGGAATTGTGAAGTAGCTGATCATCATTTTCATATCAGCCGAAAGAAGTCCACTGTTGGACATAGGCCTCCCCCAAGCGTCGCTACAACTACCGGTCCTGTGCGTCACGCATCCATCGGATACTACTATAGTAAGCACATCGGAGTATGGGCTCATTATATTCGTCTTAACTAGTTCTAAATATTTTTCATAATGACGAAGACCTGATGCTAGAACTGGGAGGTGGCTAATGGAACTTAACCAGCTCTTTTACTTATTATACATTTTATGGGTCGGGGGATTTTGGATTTTGTAGCCAGGTATACAGTAAAACCCCTTGTTTTGTAGTACAATGCAGATTCGTGCATAAAAATGGTATCGATAGCTCTGCCGCGCTAGCGATAAGAGCCGTATGTTTTTCGTGTTTTAAGTAATTGTCGCGCAGTTTTTGTTTTTCCGGACTTCTTTTTTTTAAGTTATATTGTGATAGTTGAAACGTGTAGCCTAAATAAAGCGCTTTTATATTCTTTACTCAATAAAATTGTATATGTATTGGAATAGTTTTAAATGACGGAATAAAAGGATTCTCCTTGTATTCCAACAATTTGACTTACCGCTAATGTCGCTAGCGCGGTAGAGCTATAGTCATGTATTACAGAAATGATTTCCGAAAATTGCCGTCGCATGCATTATGAACGTTTAGTAAACACACAGGAGATAGCCAGCCTTTTGGTATTTTACAAGCTTTTATTTAGTTTCACCTGTCCCGACTCCCAAATCTTGCTAATTAAATTTGATCCACTTCCCGGTTACTAATAGAGCTGAAATGACATGGCCGGAATCAGTAGGCAGCTGTGCCCAAGCTAAAAATATTCATGTACACAGACAAACGGTACATCCTATTAAAGCTTAAAGGTACGGCTTTAGAGTAGTTCAAGTTCTATGATCAGAGAACAGGCGAGAGACACTATAAATAAGATTTCAAAAGAAACGCCTAATCATTTTGAATAGCAATGATTGACATCAACACAACATTTGATTTACAATAACACGTTTTAATATTAATAATAATAATACACAAAAAAGAAGGTAAAAAAGGAAAGAGTTGCCTACTCAACCAAAATTGTTCCCCGAAATGCGAAACAAAATCGATTTTAACGGTAGTTGCAACACTTTTTGGGCAATTATGAGGGGAATGGGATTTTATTTAAAAAATGCAGGTCTAAAAGTAAGTTGTTAATAGAGAGGTACGATATTGTGGCGTAGCGTTTTCGGTATTTGAAAGAAATGCAGGATAGTCGGAATGGAGCCCAGCATCCTATACATTATTCAAAAATAGTAAAAAAACAAAACAAACAAAAGGCAATTGTTAAAAGTAACGAAGTATCAGTTAATCTCCCTAATATTTAGTAATTTAATTGCAAAAAATATTGCAATACTGATTTTCCGTTTTACCAACATTACGGCAAAGGAACCTCTAAAGTGAAACGCACTGTAGTATGAGATCGCCTTTCAGACTTCTGGTAGGTATAATTCTATGAAAATGTATGAAACACTACCAGTGATACATATTCATATTTCATAGAGGCAAATAGTGAATTATGAGCAAAAAACCAAAAGACTAAGTAAAACGTAATCACATTGATGTATATTGGTAATAGTCACTTTCAAACGACGAGATAAACAAGCTGCGATTTCGAAGAAGAGCTCGTCGTCTTACAGATATTTTTGGATATTTGGGCGAATTTGAAAAAAATATACAATTGGACATGCAATAAAACACTAAAACATAACATTTGAATTTTTATTTGTCACATAAATAAGTAAGTACATACATTTGCTTAAATACATTTATTTCTTAATATTTTAACACATCATCACTACAACAATCACTTGGACAAGACACATTCAATGTTTTCGTCCACTCTTAAATCTCGAAAAGTAGAACTAGCCAGCTTCGAAGATATGTTATCAAGGAATGAGGCTGGTGCCGTTATATTTGCTGGATTAGCAACTGGTGGAGTCGAAAGTAGTTCAAGCAATTCAGATTCATTTTTCCTGTAGTTCTTCAACCTGTCTATGTATATCAGCCAATGTATTTTGTAATTACGGTGTTAAAGTTCTTACAATATGCCTTCATATTCGATTAGAGGCCACACTTCCACCTTGACTTCGTAAGCTTCAGATTCCAAATCGTAAATTTAATATGCACAGCTGAATATTAATATTAGAAGCGTAAAGGAAAGTCCGTTAAAGGATAGCGTGCCAAGTTAAAAGTTTAAAAATCCAATACAGTTACGAAAACACAAAACAAGACTGACACATACAGTTTTGACAGTTTTGTTTAAAGAACGCAGAAACGTCAAAAGACGATTGGTTCCACTCTTGGAAAATATTGTCGATTCATAATGAAACTCCATAACGACACGCGGCAACTCGAAAAGTGGTGTCTGCGATAATCGTGAAACCGTTAACTTTTTTAATTCATGAATCCCCAAGCGACCACCGGTGGCCGCGCATCTATTGTCTTACTATTGTGTCTCTAATTGACGGTATCTGAAGGGTTAAGGTACCTTAGCAATACAATTCTGGCATTCACGGGTGTTTTATATTTTAGTTTTACCTTCAGGTTTACTACAGTATATCCAAACGTGTCTACGTTTACGCCATGATTGCAATAATATGCAAAACGACATAAACACAATTAATGCAAATATTTATTTTGGGATTCTTCCTCGCCTAATCTAGAGAAATGTGATTGTTGTGATTTATTTTAAATAATTTTAAAAGATTTTTTTATTTATTAATAATGAATTTACATGTGAATTGATTTGGGCAGGATCCGGCCATGTCTTTTTGCATGCATGTGATAATCAGATGACAATGCAATATTACTATGACATGGAGCTGATCTGATGATGGAACCGGAAGGTGGCTATAGGAACTTGGTAGTTAAACGACACAACCCCATCGAGTTTGGGCTCGTATGATTCGTCTTGACGACTATTAATTATATATCGTGCTATAAAAGCTTGCTATGAAAATAATATTTTCATTAAAAACTTGTTACAATATACAATTTCGAGTGTGTGCGCAGTAATTGCATGACTTGAATCCACCAAGTCCTTTCTACAATCGGACAACCCGACGTATGGCGAGTATCCACCCTTTCGTTGTTGAAACATCTACGACTTATGAATTAGGTGTCTTTAAGGCTAGAGTGAATAAGCTCTAAGGCTGAACTATTGCGGGCTGGAACTAGCAGATGCGTGAGGCCAAAAAGTGCGGATGTCTCATCCAACATTGAGCAGTCAGACGCTAGTCCATATGCACAACGTATTGTAAGCACTAGTCCAGAAATAAAGAAAGGTTCGCAATAGAAATCCAAACACATCATTGAAACATAAACATATTTATTTCCTTTTCCACAATTATTCAAAAACACACCAGAATAAATTCATAATATGCCGAAAAATACACCAGATCAAATCACTTTAATATAATAGTTGTACTTACATGCTAAAGAAACTCGAAATAATATTCTCCTTTATCGTACAGGCTTGTATACGTGTTTTCTGCTCGGTGTCTCGATCTAGAAGGCCGACCGTTAACTCTTTGACATCGAGGTTGACAGCAAACGTCATGACTGATGGACAAACTTAACTAGCTGTCAAGTGTTAGTCGATTGAATATAGTAATTCATTGGGGTTACCAGATATAATAAGCTAACAGCTCGGCCGTCCTGTTCAAAGTGCGTCCTCGCGCTAACAATCGCATAGTAAAAAAAAATGCCTATAGAATCATTATAAACTTATACTCAAACTCATGCTATACAAAAAAAAAATAGATTTTCAAATTGGATCTTTCTAATAAGTATAAATCTATACTAATATTATAAAGAGGTAAAATTTGTAAGTTTGTAAGTTTTTAAGTTTGTATGTAGGGGGTAATCTCTGGAACTAATAATCCAATTCTAAAATTTTTTTTACTGGCAGAAAGCTACATTATTCCTGAGTGCTATAGGCTATAAATTGTTTCTATAGCATGTATATTAACCGAGCTATCACAATTTTTGTCTAGCAAGTCGGAAAAAAATACCTCATAAAATAGAATTATTTGCGTGCGCTGCCTAAACAGTTGCTTAAAATTAAAAACAATGTATGGCTACCTGGTTCGTCTTAATTATTTCTACAAAAAAGTCCGCGGTACCATATCTCTATCTTTTATATTTCATCTTTTATACTTCTTTTATTGCATTTAAAATATTTTTTTTTGGCATACTTACGTTTGGTTGATTATTTGAGCAACAAAATATTAATTCTTATGACAATAAATTATTTCAGTATCACAAGAACATTATACAGATAAGATTTGCCATTTACAGCATAGCAATTGGTCATACAGTTTCGAAGATAATATAAAATTACTAAAACGCAAAATGCCCCTAGCGTAACTTTCATTGTGCAGACGTTTTACCTAATTTTTTTTTATGGTGGGCAAAAATCATCTTATGACAACCCCCGCCCTTGGGTGGAGCGAGAGATAGTGTCAGACTCTTACTGACTAAAAACCCACCCCGTTCCTTCTAGCCTTCAAACCAGGGCACGAGTTCCCTTTCGGATAACCCTGGACCCGGTAGGCTTCGACCCAGCTGGGCCTCTGCTGTTGCTGACAACTTCTTGAGGCGCGCGGGAACAGTGCGCGCCGTCGACGTCTTGGGCTCGGTCCATTACCGGACGATCGGACAGCAAGCTACCCATGGCTCGCCGTCCGCGAGCCCGCGTCTACGGTGGCCGGAAATCGGGATCGGAATCCCGGCGGCGGCGGCGGGGGCGCCGTTGCCTGATGCGGTCTGCCTCCGCCTTTGCTAGCATTACTGCTTCGCAGAAGGAGGCGACCGCCTGCCATTCCTCCTCGCTAAGGACCATGGCCTCAACCAGAGCCCGCCGCGAGAGGTGTCCGCCGCCGATCGCCCCCACGAGGGCACGGCGATGCTCTGCCCAGGCAGGGCACACCTCGACTGTGTGCTCCACCGTGTCCTCCGGGCGTTCCGCACAGTGGCGACACTCGGGCGTCTCTTCCGCTTTAATTCGGTGCAGGAACCTCCCGAACTTGCCATGTTCGGTGAGGACCTGTGTCATGCGGAAGGTAAGGACGCCGTGAGGCCTTTCCAGCCACGCCTCAAAGAGGGGACTTACCGCCATAATTGTGGCGTGCCCAACGTTTCACCTATTTGCCCATAGATGGCGTTCTGCAATTACGTAATTTTTCTGAATCGCGGTGTTAAGACTTTCTGTGGATTGATGACCCTCTCGAATTATTATGCCCACGTTGTCGTTAGTTGAAGTTCTTCTGTCAGTTGCTTATTGGTTTCGGTTGTTTCGTTCGTATGTTTGTTGTTGTTGATAGATACCTCATAATCGAAAATATCGTAATTTCGTTGTACGTTTTTGTATGTTCGTAGTTTCGTACTTCGTTCTATCGTAATAATCGATACGAGTTATTCGATATTACGATTGTTTTGTTTTGTAAAGGCGGACGGTGTTCGAGTCGCTCTCCTTTTGTTCATAATTGTTTTCAAGTCTGTGCGTAGTTTGTTGAGAGCATGTCTAAAAGGAAATCTCAACTGTCCCGGCAGACATCACAGACAAGAGCCGCTCGAGTACGCCGTACGGAAGAATCTGCCCCTGAAAATGAGCAGCGCCTCTCGAGAAATAGAGAATATATTTCGCAAGCACGCGCTAGAGAATCTAGCTCCGAGCGCTCACAGCGCCTCGCTAGCCAAAATGTGAGGACATCGCGGGCCCGTGCTCGAGGAACTAGCGCTGAACGTGCGCACCGTCTATCTGAGTTAAGGCAGCGTGTCTCTGAGACAAGGGATAGGGAGACTAGCGCTAAACGCTCGCAGCGGCTTGGTAGGCAAAATATCATAACATCGCAGGCCCGTGCTCGGGAATCTAGCGCTGAACTTGCGCAGCGTCTATCTCATTTAAGGCAGCATGTCTCTGAGACAAGGGATAGGGAGACTAGCGCTGAGCGCTCGCATATATACGGAAAAATTGCCCCTGAAAATGAGCAGCGCCTCTCGAGAAATAGAGAATATATTTCGCAAGCACGCGCTAGAGAATCTAGCTCCGAGCGCTCACAGCGCCTCGCTAGCCAAAATGTGAGGACATCGCGGGCCCGTGCTCGAGGAACTAGCGCTGAACGTGCGCACCGTCTATCTGAGTTAAGGCAGCGTGTCTCTGAGACAAGGGATAGGGAGACTAGCGCTAAACGCTCGCAGCGGCTTGGTAGGCAAAATGTCATAACATCGCAGGCCCGTGCTCGGGAATCTAGCGCTGAACGTGCGCAGCGTCTATCTCATTTAAGGCAGCATGTCTCTGAGACAAGGGATAGGGAGACTAGCGCTGAGCGCTCGCAGCGGCTCGCTAGGCAAAATGCCATAACATCACAGGCCCGTGCTCAGGAATCTAGCGCTGAACGTGCGCATCGTCTAATCGAGTGTAATCTTATTTTAAAACAAGAAATTTTCCGCGGACGAAGTCGCGGGCAGAAGCTAGTCATATCATATTATTGAAAATACATCTCGATTCAAGTACGTATATTTAATTTAATGACACATAATATATATTTGGAACACAAAGAAGTAATTATAAAATTTAAACAATTCATCAAGCATTTCTACTTCTCCAATTTATTTCGCTCATCATCATCATTAGCAGTATTTTGATCATCACTACTTTCTAAGTTTCTGCTAAATGATAACCAAGGCTGCATTTTATCTATAGCTATTACAGCTTCGTATCGGCGACCTTGTTTGCGTGTCATAGGGGTGTCTTCGATCACGTATCGTTCATTGGGAAGCACTTTCAGTACACGATAAGGACCTTGGAATTTAACCACCAATTTTTGGGATTGGCCATCATGAGGAACCTGCCTCTCAACGCGAACTAAGTCTCCTACTTGATACTTTTTCGCTGATTTTCTGTGACTATTAAACCTTTCTACGTCTTTTGACTGTTGTGCCTTTATACTATAACCTGCTTTTTCTCTCATGGTATTTAAATCTTCCGAATTAATTACAGTAGTAGTATCAGATATAACGGGGTTCATTATACCTTCTGACCTACTAGTTATATTAAAACCAAATAAAAGCTCGGAAGGGCTTTTTTGGGTAGTCTTATGGACCGTTGTGTTAATGCCTATTTGAATGTCATAGACGTAGTCATCCCAAGATTTGTCATCTTTGCCGTGGGTACAAGTCGAAAGGGCATTTAAAATAGTCCTATTAAATCGCTCAACTTGCCCGTTTGCTCTGGGTGTTGCTACTGCGTTAATAATATGTTTAATCCCGTGTAGTGAAATAAATTCTTGGAATGTTTTACTCGTAAAGCTAGAACCTTTATCGGTAATTAGACGGGTGGGCACTCCGAAATAACTAACGTGTTCTTTGATCACGCGTACACTAGTAAGGGACTTAGTATTTTTCACTGGATTAATATTTATAAATTTTGTGAAACTATCAACCAGAACTAGTAAATAACAGTTACCTCTCTTGCTCTTGATAAATGGACCTAAGTGATCTGCGTGTACTGTATGAAATGGGATAGTAACTTTTTCGATCGGGTGTAATTCGCCTTCTCGTTTGCCACCCGGGGTTTTATGGTGTGCACATTCTAAACAAGATTGAACGTATTTTTTTACAAATCGACGCATTTTTGGAAACCAATAATGCTGTTGTATGCGTTGTAAAGTTTTATCAAATCCGTAATGTCCAATGTCGTCATGATTCCTTTTTAGGATTTGCCAACGTACGCCTTTTGGAACTAACCACCTGATCTCATTTCCTATCACGCGATATACGCGACCGTTCTTGATTTTATAGTTTTTGTGAATGTCCATAACTAAGTCTGCAGTTTTATCTTCTAATATATTTTTGATTCTTTGGACCTCTTCATCTGCGTCTTGTACAGTGGCAATCCAATTTTGGTCAAGACTTTCGATACTTAATATATCTAGTATATGCGTTTCGGATTCGCAAGGCGCGATAGACCCGCGGCTCAGTGCATCAACGTGTGTCATTCGCGAGCCGGGTCGGTATTCGATAGTGCAATCGAATTCCTGTATTTGGACCCACCAACGTGCAACTCGTGGGATCAGATCGCGCTTAACAAATGTGGATCTTAAAGCACTACAGTCGCTATAAATTTTAAATGGTATGCCTAGCAAATATACTCTAAACCTATTTAATGCCGCCACTACTGCTAAGGTTTCGAGGTCATAAGAGTGTAACTTGCGCTCGTCGGGGGAGGTTTTACGACTAAAATATGAAACCGGATGAAATACACCTAACGAATCACTCTGTAAAAGGATACCTGCAAGCCCGTCTACACGCATCAGTATGCAATTGCGTTACTGCTTTAGGATCGTATAAAGCTAATAATGGTCGTTGGGTTAACATATTTTTGACTAAATTGAAAGATTCTTCTTGGTTGCTACCCCAGAGCCAAGCAACATCCTTTTTCAATAAGTTTGTCAAAGGTGAAGTAATTGTGGCATAATCTTTGATAAACCGCCTAAAAAACCCAGATAACCCTAGAAATTGTCTCAACTCGTGTATGTTTTTGGGAGTTGGAAATTTCAAAACGGCTTCTGTCTTTCTGCTACCCGGTCGAATACCCGAAGGGTTTACTTCAAACCCTAAGAAATCAATAGTGTCTTGAAAGAAGTTACATTTGCTGAGCCTAAGAGTTAAACCTCCTTGCTTCAAGAGCTGTAAAACTTCCTCTAACCTATTCAGACCTTCAGAGACGTCTTTACAAGGGATAAGAATATCGTCCATGAAAACTATTGCATACTTGATTTTCGCGTCATGAAGAATTTTATTAATTGTTCTTTGGAACACTGAGGGTGCATTAACGAGACCAAAAGGCATGCGGTTATACTCAAATTGCCCGTCTGGGGTAACGAAGGCTGTTTTATGACGTGATTCTTTACTAAGCGGTATTTGATAATAGCCTGAGGCTAAATCAAGGGACGTGAATAGTTGGTTACCCGCCAATTGGTCTAGTTGATCCTCAACGCGTGGGAGGGGGTAATGGTCTCGTTTTGTCTTCCTATTTAGTGCCCGATAATCTACGCACAACCGTTTTTCTCCAGTCTTTTTTTGTACTAAAACGATGGGACTAGCATAAGGTGAAGATGATTCCCTCACAATACCACTATCTATCATTTCTTGAACCATGTCATTTACTAATGATCTTTCCGATTGAGATAACCGATATGGTCTGTATACGATTGGTTCCGTATTTTCTAGCTCAATAACCATTTCGGTCACTTTAGTAAATCCGAGATCTTTAAGGCTTTTGGAAAAACAGTCTTGATATTTATTTAACAGTTGTTGCAACCGTAAACGCTCGTCATCATTGAGTTTCTCACCACAGTTAATAAGTTCATCCGCGTTAGTAGAATCAAAAGACAACTGATGACAATTAAGGACTTCTAAAGGATCTGAATATTCACTTTTAATAGAACGAGTCAATAAAGAATCTTGAGAAATGGTGATCTCGCTGTCAGACACGTTATACGCAAGCAACGCACCACTTCCATTTATGATGTTATATTCACCTGATAGGAGATAAAAGTGTTTGCCATTCAATTCTCTAAGAGAGGCGCGTACGTAAACATTGCCAGTAAAAGAAGGCTCTGATTTCACTTGCATAACACGCAATGAAAATGGTGGTATGCAAACACTACGATCACATAGTAGGTGTACTTTAGTGGAACCTATCTTTTTAAATATTAAGTTTGTCGGGGTCTTAGTAATTACGAGATCGGGCATTTCCGTAAACGAGTGCCCTAGAAGGGCAGGGTGACTCACTACGTGATCATCAACTACATAAATATCTATACATTTCTTAATTCCTTGAACCTCGACATCGGCAGTTACTACACCCAAAGGAACGGTCAGGTTCGCACCTATACCTCTCAATACCGGGAGATTAGGCGGACACTTAATATCTAAAGCAAGTTCTTTAGCTTTACTATTTGTTACAAGTGTACATTGGCTTCCTAAGTCTATGTGACATTTCACTTCTTTGCCGTTAATCTTAATATCAAAAATATATTTATCAATAGATCTATCACTTGTGTTTAACTGCGAAACCTGTTTTTCGTTTTTATCTTTTATTTCAGTTTCGTTTTTAGTAAAATCAGTTTTAGGTTTATTTTTATAACAACTAGAAGCTTGGTGTCCTAATCTGTCACATAGTGAACATCTAATAGGGGGTTTATCGCACCTAAAGCTGGGGTGACCCTGTTCGTTACAATTAAAACAACGTATGTTAGAATTCACCGTACCGGGCTTTGGATTTTGGACTCGAGATGTCACATTCGTAGAGGCTTTGCGATCATTCCTATTCCTATTAGCTTCATATGCTTCCTTGCTTTGACCTACTTTGACTGTCCGAAAATATTTTAAAATTTGTTCTGGTTCACTAAATTGAGCTGCTTGTGCACCCACTCTAATGGCACGATCATCCACCCCATATAACACACGCAATCAACTGCCTGTTTACCATAAATTTTGCATCTATTTAATAAATTAAGTTTCGCATAATAATAGTGTTCCAATGATTCACCATACTTAACACGCTTAGCCAACATTTCCGTCAAGAGTTCAGCGTAGTCCTCGCGACAAGGAAAAGACTCAATAAGTTTCTTTTTCCATTCGCCCCACGTATAAAGAAGAGAGGGTAAGCCTTGATACCAAGTTTTTGCTACGCCTGAAAGTTTTGGAAGAGCGTAGTGGATAATTTCCTTTTCAGACCAGCCGTATATTTCGGCGCACTCTTCTACTTTAGTAATCCAAACTAACATAGACTGCTCTTTACTTAGGGGATCAAAATCTGGCAAGACGTTACTACTGAATGACAAGTTGGGCTTCACCGAACTCTTGACGTTGCTTAAAATCGACAAAAACTTATCTAATATAACATTGGTTTCAGATTCCCTATTCCTTTTCCGGCTAGATTTAAAAACATGAGATGACTCACGGTTACCCGAACTGTCGCTGCTGTGTGTCGTCCACCTGGGGCTGCTCCTCCTCGCCCGCGACCTCCCTCTGTGCTTTCTGGTTCTTTGCCGGCTCCGGCCAGCACGTGACGAACTGTCCGAATCCGTAATGGTGCTTCGTCTTTTTCGGTTCGTATGTGAACGCTGCATTTGTCCAACCCGTTCCTCTGCCCGACTGTTCACGTGTCTTCCTTTGCCCTGTATCCTAGGCATACGCCTGCGCTCACTGCTACCCTCGAACCTGGGCTCAATCCTGTTCTCAAACCTGGGCTCACACTCGCCCTCAAACCTGGGCTCACTCCCGCCCTCAAACCTGGGCTCACTCCTGCCCTCAAACCTGGGCTCACTCCCGCCCTCAAACCTGGGCTCACTCCCGCCCTCAAACCTGGGCTCACTCCTGCCCTCAAACCTGGGCTCACTCCCGCCCTCAAACCTGGGCTCACTCCCGCCCTCAAACCTGGGCTCACTCCTGCCCTCAAACCTGGGCTCTTCATTCCTATCCATATTGAATAACAAACCTTAACCTCGGTTGTATTCAATTATGAATTTGTATCTGAAACTTATGATTGGAGAGCTTAGTGGCTGTTCGTAAATTTTATCATCCTAATTAGAGACAAGATAACGCTAGAAATTCAGCGGCAGTTTCTCAGGGAGTGTGGGTGAAAGGCCACCAAGATAAAAAAAAAAAACACTGCAGCAAATACACACACACACAAAATTGCCAGGTCTTGAACATGTATACGTTTCATTTTACTATTTTCACTTCATCTATATATATAAAAATGACCCCCGTTTTCCGTTGTCACGACTTGGCATGAAAACGGCTTGACCGATTTGGCTGATTTTTTTGTTGTTGTGATTGTTATTGTGAGGAGAAGGTTCTTATGGAAAAAAAAATTAGGGTAGTGTAGGGTAGAGTAGGGTAGAGTAGGGTAGAGTAGGGTAGAGTAGGGTGGAGTAGGGAAGAGCGGGAGCGAAGCCGCGCGGGCAAAAGCTAGTATATTAATAACATTTGGATTACTATGTTCGTAATTCGTAAGATTCTTATGAAATCCTGATGTATTCGTTATTTCTAAGGCTAACGTACTTTGTTGGTTATCGACGGTAGTTGAAAAAGATAACGGAAAAGAAAAAAAAATGCAAATAGGAAATAAAACGTAACACCTTTTTTTCCAAATCGACATCGTCGGTAGACAGGAAAATAAAATAAATTAGTAAGGTATGATGGTATCTCATAAAATCTTTTGTTCATCGATTAAATTAAACATTCACTGTCGTGTAAAATAGTTGTGGACGTGAAAATAAGAAAATTATTAGAATTCTCTTACGATCCCACTTCTGAACTGTAAGCACTAGTCCAGAAATAAAGAAAGGTTCGCAATAGAAATCCAAACACATCATTGAAACATAAACATATTTATTTCCTTTTCCACAATTATTCAAAAACACACCAGAATAAATTCATAATATGCCGAAAAATACACCAGATCAAATCACTTTAATATAATAGTTGTACTTACATGCTAAAGAAACTTGAAATAATATTCTCCTTTATCGTACAGGCTTGTATACGTGTTTTCTGCTCGGTGTCTCGATCAAGAAGGCCGACCGTTAACTCTTTGACATCGAGGTTGACAGCAAACGTCATGACTGATGGACAAACTTAACTAGCTGTCAAGTGTTAGTCGATTGAATATAGTAATTCATTGGGGTTACCAGATATAATAAGCTAACAGTATTAATCGCACGCAAATAAACACCGTTCCGAACCGAAACAACATCAGACGGTACGTAAAAACAGAAAGTAATGCTTTGGAAAATCGGGTTTTATGAAAAAACCCCGCATAAAATTATTACAAACTAGCTGATCCCAGCGGCTTCGCCCGCGTGATAGCAGAAAATTATCCCAAGGGAACGTATTTCCGGGATAAAAATATCCTATGTCCTATTCCAGGACAAGGTCTATCCGTGTACCAACTTTCATTAAAATCGGTTTTGCCAATTAGGCGAGAAGACGTAACAAACAAACAAACTCACTTTCGCTTTTATAATATTAGTAAGGGTAAATTATATAGAACTCTTCGGTAAGGGCCTGAGCACATCTGAGACAAGACGTCTTAGACAGAACTGTCGGAGACGTCTCAGACCAGTTTTAGACGTCTCAGACAAAACAGTTTTGTCTGCGACACGGGGCGCTAGGGCTGTTGATAAAATATCGATATATTGAAATGTCGATATTATCGTAGTACTCAAACAGCTGAACATATAAACATGTATTTGTAAACCACTTGAGTTTTCGAAAAAATATCGATATTCCGATATATCGATATTTTATCAACAGCCCTAGCGCCCCGTATCGTAGATAGAGATATTTCTACCCGGTAAATACTGAAATGCAGGATTTTTACCCGGGTAAATACCAAAATGATGGGTATTTACTTTTTCGATTTTTTTTAAAGTCTTTATTAATGTATGAATTATAAATGTATGAAAATGTAGCGTTCTTAGTAATTATTCTTTAATTTTAATTAAGCATTTATGCGTATCAGACGGTACCAATACTTCTCAAGACGTTTACAAAAACATGTTTATATGCAGCTATTTGAGTACCGCGATAATATCGATATTTTATCAACAGCCCTGGCGCCCCGAGTCACAGACAAAACTGTTTTGTATGAGACGTCTAAAACTGGTCTGAGACGTCTCAGACAGTTCTGTCTAAGACGTCATGTCTCAAGTGTGCGAAGGCCTTTATGCGCTCATTTACAAAGAAACAGGTATGTACTGGTCGGTACCGACAGCCTGGACTGAGTCATACGGGTTTAAGCATTGGCCAGTGTAATGTTTTACACATACAGGGTTTATGGTTTTGTTTCTATATGTGGTTTGACCGGTACGTGTCTGTACTGAATGTACCGATATATCCGGACCGTCTGCATCCCTAGTCTCCGGAAGCCTGTAACGCGGGATCTGTCCGCCGCATGCCTGCGAGCTTCTGGGAGCCGCATGGGGCCTTTTCACTCAGCTGCTGTAAGGACCTCGCCGCCTCCGCGTATGTTGACTCTTTTTTTACGATATATTTATGCTACATTTACTTCGGTATCAATTGTATCGCGTAAACGGAAAAACTCTTCCAAACACAGCTTTTGTTAAAGTAGTCGCTCATGTTTTATAAATAGTGTAACTAATACGACTTTGTTTTATTTTTAAAAGATATACAGGCTGTGGCATCGGAATGATCCGGGATTTCACATTTCTTCTGTGTTGTCAAACTTGGAATGTTTGACCGAATGATGGAATGATATGAACCAATGTATTTGACAATTGCTGCCATTTAACAGCGGGTTAGTAAATTATACCAAGGAAACATAATTCCAGAATAAAAGGTATAGGATACCTTTGTTATTCTAGGACATAGTCTACCTGCATGCCAAGTTTCTTTGAATCCCTTTCATTAGTTTTTGCTTATACATACAAACTTTCGCGTTTATAATAGGTGCTTATTAGTAGGATGCAAAAATGTTAATGCGTAACAACTGAACAGGCTCGTTCTTTACCAAAGATTCAGCATTGCAATTCAACGTGGCAATGCTGCCAGTCTCTTGGGCACATTTCCAGCTGACAGCGATGTGGAGGAATACTTCGACGAACGAATTCGTTTAGTATAAACACGTTTATTGATTTTTTGTTTTTTAATCAACGGCTGAACGGATTGAGTCATCGAGTCGTCTAAATAAATTTAAAATTCTGAGTTTTTAATTCCAAAAATTGTATTTGAATAAAAAAATTGGTTCTTTTTTTTCATAAAACAATAAAAAGCTGATGAAAAAAAACCCACTCTTGGGTGGAGCGGGAGATAGTGTCAGACTCTTACTGACTAAAAACCCCGCGCCGTTCCTTCTAGCCTTCATACCGAAACATGAGCTCCCTTACAGACAACCCTGTCCCCAGTAGGCTTCGACCCAGCTGGGCCCCTCCTGCTGCTGACAACTCCTTGAGGCGCGCGGGAACAGTGCGCGCCGTCGACGTCTTGGACTCGGTCCATTACCGGGACGATCGGACAGCGAGCTACCCATGGCTCGCCGTCCGCCCGGAGAGAGAGGAGGAGCCCGCGTCTACGATGGCCGGAAATCGGGATCGGAATCCCGGCGACGGCGGCGAGGGCGCCATTGCCTGATGCGGTCGGCCTCCTCCTTTGCAAGCATTACTGCTTTGCAGAAGAAGGCGACCGCCTGCCATTCCTCCTCGCTCCGGACCATGTCCTTGACCAGGGCCCGGAGCGAGAGGTCTCCGCCGCCGATCGCCCTCACGAGGGCACGGCGATGCTCCGCCCAGGCAGGGCACACTTCGACGGTGTGCTCCACCGTGTCCTCCGGGCGTTGCGCACAGTGGCGACACCCGGGCGTCTCTTCCGCTTGAATCCGATGCAGGTACCTCGAGAAGTGTATAGGGGTCTGAAAGAATAGCGGACGAACCCTCCAGTCGACCATTTCAATTTGGCACACGATGCACCAAACATCCTGTATATTACCTACGTATATATGGTGGACCGACTCATAGTATAAAGTATTCGTAACAAGAGTACGTTGTACGTATGTCGCACAAAGTCAGCCATGTTGTCCAAGTCTTTGCCAGTCCTCCTTGTGCTGTACTTTGTATCTGATTTCTCATGTGAGTATTACAATTTCTACAATGTTGATTTAGCTACTAAGTAGTCTAACTTGGTAGTTTAAAAAAAATTCGTCGTTCTTATTTGTCCTACTAATCAGTTAAGAACAATGTTCAAAACGTGCCTACCCTTGTAGCACTTTACAACCTATGTTAATCGAAGGGTCACAGCCATTTGATCATTTTATTGAATTATATATAAATAAAATGGCATATGCTAGAGAAGAATGATTGTGCGAAGAAGTTTAGAGAGCGAGTCGTGGACAAAATGATAGAGATGGGAGACATGAATGATCGTAGTATAAATGAAAGCTGGAATGAGTTGGCGGAGTGTATCAGGCATGCAGCGAAAGACATTTTGGGAGAGACGAGTACTTATTGGACTGGCGCAGTCCAATAACTGTTGACAGAATGATGCCTGTCGGGTCGGGATGTAACAAATAGACGTATACTTATGATTATTTTCTTTCCCGTAGTTGCACAAAAAAACGGCTACAAGCGTGTAAAAGGACTTCCAGGTCTTTACAAGTTCCACAAGAAAGTAGTGAATTGGTATACTGCTAGGGAAACATGTGAAGATGAAGGTGCCAGATTGTTCTACCCAAGGAACGATGATGACGTTGACGCAGCATTATCGTTCTGGAAAAACGAAGACAAAACGATGGCGGTCAGGCATATACATGTGGGCATATCAGATTTAGAAACTGAGGGAGTATACGTAACCCTAGACGGTATTTGACTCATATCAATATTGTGTTAATATCGACCCCAAATGAATTCTTGTATCATGCGTTTTAAATAAGAATAGGATTAACTTAGCACCAAGTTGTGAATTCATAGAATCAAATCAATTAAATTGAGCAGAATGAGCAACACAAGCTATTTTTTTAATAACATTTATTTACGAATCATGAACGACGAGTTTTCAATCAGAAATCATTTATTCAATTCCGCTCAAGTCTGCAGTACCAACTGTATGTGTGGTCATCGTCATCGCCATCACCATTACCATCATCACTGCTTTCCACAGAAAAAGAGCATGGATTAATATAGTTTTTTAATATTTATTCCACTAACTGTTGTTTAAAATGCAAATAGATATTGTTATCTGCATTTTTGAAAAATACAACCAGCATCTAGCTCTTCAATACCGCTCCTCTCGACATCACTTCCAACCACTTTGATTTAACTAGAAACGGATTTTGTCTCATATCAAGTTTATTTATTGTGTAAGCCTAACATGTTCCAGGTAAACCTGTATCTGAGGTGTACAACTATTGGGCGCCTGGCCAGCCGGACCACAAGATTGATGAGGAAGACTGTGTGACCTTGTCAAATCTTCGTTATTTATTCGATATCGATTGTAAAGCAGGTAGCCACTTTATTTGCGAGAAGATAGTATCAAAAATAACCGATACCCCTGACCTGTCACTTTTTGGTAAGTTTCATCACGATACTATTAATAATGCTTACTTATCTCTGTCGGAAGCCCTCCTACAAGGTGGACCGATGACCTGGTGAAGGTTGCGGTAATCCGATGGATGCGGGACGCACAGGATCGATCATTGTGGCGACACTTGGGGGAGGTCCCGAATCGTAAGCGAACACATTAAAAGCTGGGGTCAACAGAAAAGTAAATAATCATCCGTGGCCCAAAATGAAACATAATCATCTTCAAAGTATGCTCTTTCAGAAATGATACATACGCAAGTGTTTCTTTCAAATTGAACGGATCGACTAGTGAGAGACAGGAAATTCAACAAATACTCTCAAACTTGAAAGAGGATTTTCAGTCACTAGTTTCTTTACTTTTGCGATGTTAACTGCAGTTGGTGTACATTGGTGGTCTACGACTAGCTCATTAGTCACTAGACATATACATTATCTAACACATTATCTTTATCATCATTAACCCTTCAGATACCGTCAATTAGAGACACAATAGTAAGACAATAGATGCGCGGCCACCGGTGGTCGCTTGGGGATTCATGAATTAAATAACCGGTGAGGGTTTATTATTCTTATACCTGATCTTAAACTAATAGACAAACCTTACTACTGAACTAAAAAACAAAAACCAGTCTACCTCTTCAGGTGAAATGAGCGTAATGCTATGTAATATTAAGTACTATTTTTATTTCATAGTTGAAGAGACAATTAAAAATGAACAGCAAACTCATAAGTTTTTCCGGAAAGACTACAATTATATTGAAGCAGTAGAAAGTTTCTACAAGATCCATACGGTAGGGCTTCCTTGGGCTGAAGCCAAGCAAGTCTGTGCCCTAGAAGGAGCCGTTTTGTGGCACCCAGACAACGATGATGAGGTTAACGCTGTGATATCGTTTTGGAACGCCACCCAGCCTCATATCGAAAGAGTGTATGTTGGACTGTCAGACATGATGGGAAAGAGACTGTTTGAAACTACTGACGGTACGTAAATTACAAAAATTCGTACACTTATAACTTTTTTTTTTATTAGTTCTGTGCTTGACCCTATTTACCAAACAATTGATACCTCCCAACTTATAAGACAGACAGGTCAGAAGTATCAAAATCTTTTGATATTAAAAACTAAATCCTACGGTTTACTAAGGATAAGCATATAATATTATGTATATTGTCAAAACTTATGCTGGCTTAACGAAATCCAGTTTTATCACTAGCAATTATCACTACGCATAATATTATTAGGTATATATGTTTTGCTATAACGTTTATTGCCACTGATACTCTTGGCATAAATAATAAATGAAGCGTAAAGAATTTTCCTTTTTTTATGTTTGCTTTTTATATTTTGAAACGTTTATTTTTTTTAATTAAATTTTAATGAAATATAGAAATATATTTCATAATAATATTATTATGTATGTATATGGAGAAACCTCCATTTCATCCTCCAACAGTCTTGTCTGCCCCACCCCTAGAGTGTAATTTAAAATCGCGTAGGCGTGGAGGGGTAGGGCGGCCCGCGAGCTGAGGAGCTGCTGAGTGGTTTGAAGGCTTGCCACCGCGGCTGAGGAGCCGACGCAGCGGTGGTGAGTGTTGAAACCATCTGCGACGATAAGCTCGCGTGGGGCCGCCTAAACCCCGCAGCGCCGGAGCCGTGACAGAACGACGCTTTCTAAATGTCGCATGCTTGCTTGCGTGCTGCGTGCCTGCTTGCGTTGCTGCATACCTGCTGCATGTCGCATGCTTACTGCATGCTGCATACCTGCTTGCATGCTGCATGCTGCATACCTGCTGCATGTCGCATGTTTACTGCATGCTGCATGGCTGCTTGCGTGCTGCATGTCGCATGCTTGCTGCATGCTGCATGCCAGCTTGCGTGCTACATGTCGCAAGCTTGCTGCATGCTTGTCGCATTCTTGTCCCGACTCATTTCACACAACCAATAATATTTGTCACTTAGCACTTTATTTTTTTTCGAAAATGAATCCTTCTATTTCTAACTTAATTCCACCTTTGTTTGTTTTAAACATTTTTAATTGACTTTCTTCAGACTTTTCCATATTTAATATACTTACTTTAACTTGACTTTTGATCAACACAATAAAATTATTTGACAACTACCTCCCACTAAAATAAATGATTTCATTACCTACTGATCACAAAGATGTAGCAATTAATGTTATCGTCGTAAATTCGTGGCGAAAAAATATAGTGTTAATAAATATACTAAGTTTAGATTTAAGTTTCTATGTCACTGTTACTATTTTGGTGTACAATAAAGTTTATTCTATTCTATTCTATTCTATTCTATACTGACTGCAAATTTTCTGCTATGTGATGGATGCTTTTCAATTATTATTGATATGAAATTTATGATAAAAGATGATTCGGACAAATAAAATTATGAGTTTCGAATTTATGATAAGTGAGTGTATGCCAAACAACTCTCTGCGAAATGAAGATTATGCTATGCGTTGTTATGCAAAATAATATTATGAAGAAAAAAGTTCTGCTTTAAAAGGGAGACCCAAACGGAGGATCCTTCGACCAGACATGCCTGGTTGGTCGAGAGATGATCAGGCTGTTTTATATGTTACCGGCAATCTGTATAATTCAGGTATTCTATACGACACCTAGGCAATGTAAATAATACCTGCGGCGTGCAGGCAATGTGTGAAGAAATATTATGATTGACAGCCGTTGTGTCCATCGTGTGCCAAATTGAAATAGCCGACTGGAGGGGTCATCTGCTATTCTTTGAGACCCCTAAACACTTCTCATGACCTGTGGATTTTTTTCATCAACTTTTTATTGTTTTATGAAAAAAAGACCCTGGCTAAAGATCTCAGCTAGTAAATCGGCATTGAATTATTTACGTTCGTAACAGTACATTTCATTTTTCTAGGGAAACTAATATCAGAAGTATACAAAAAATGGCTGCCAAATCAACCAGATAATCAAAACGGCAAGCTACACTCGGTTTACACGGACAAGAACATCAGCCTGGAGAATCACGGATGCCTTAACGCTTTTTCTTTCATTTGCAAGACCCTTCAATCACTACAGTGGGACCAGCACACGATGCCTAACTTAGGTAAGTTTTAAAAAGTATATTACATATGTGTAAGTATGTTGTATGTTTCTTTTATATTTATGAATGTTTTTTATTCTTTTTTATAAAATATTTAAAAATATAATTTATATTCAAATAAAAATGAAGCATACATTTATAAAGCACAATGTTATAAACGCATCTACTACTAGGGTGTACTAATTAATTGATTAGTTCGGAAACTAATTAAGAACATCATAATCAACAACTTTTGTTCTATGACTTTTTACAAAACATAAAACATTTACCAAAAATAAATATTCGAGATTTCGTTGTTCTTACACATTTCAACTCTATTATAATGTATCTACTTACGACTCCCACGTACTGTTCTCGTAATAATAGTACGCAGGCTTCCGAAACATTGTCATCACACCTACCTAGCAAGCATTCGCACCACTTTCGTGTACTCATCACACCAGAAAATTGATACGCCAGCATAGACTTCGTAACATTTAGACTGTTCAATTTAAATATTTTTATTTTTGTATGAAAATCTGAAGAACAAAAATATGATACTTTTTTAAAAGTCATAGAACAAAAGTTGTTGATTATGATGTTCTTAATATAGTCCTAACAGGTTGCTAGTGTTTTACAAATAACTCTGTAAAAGTTCAATAAAAAAATAACAGAATATTTCGTTTTTCTAGGGTCAAATCAGAAATTAGTATCAGAAGTATACAATAAGTGTGTGCCTAATCAACCAGATAACCAAAACGGCAAGCAACGCTGTGTTTACATGTACAACAACGGCTCCCTGGATGAACACGGATGTACTTACGATTATCCTTTTATTTGCAAGAAGACTCGTCAGTCGCTAGAGTGGAACAGTCAGTGCAACATGTCTAGCTTAGGTAGGTTTTGAAAAGTATATGTGTAAGAAAATGTCGTCATGTTGCGTCAGTATGTCTGTCTGGACAGGCTAGCTTTAAATAATAATTGTTCAAAGCAAATGACCAAAAGTGGTACCAAAAAGTCTCATGCCTCAAGATAAAAAAATTATAGTAATTATTTTCATAATTGTTTACGACTTTACGCGTCCGGGATTTGATTTTCGAACAGGAAATTTATAGATGTAGTGCAATATTAGAAAAAATATGATGACTCGACTAAATAGTCGGAACTGCCGGTTTGATAGCTTATATTACTCGCTGCGCTATCTTCACAGGTTTTACAAGGCATGATGTGCTTTGTCATGTTCTAGTATGACAAAGCATCTAGGAGTTTATTCGGTTTACATGATCTGAGTAAACATATTCAATTCATCTATTTCAGATTACACTTTCTACAAGAATATCGGCAAGTGCTACAAGCTGCACACGACTCCACTGAAATGGACCGAAGCGTATGCCGTGTGTCGACGTGAACAGTCCTACCTGGCGGTAATCAGCAACCAGCTGGAAGCGAAGTACCTCGGGTACTTAGCGCAGTCCACACCGAACCCAAGAGTTAAAAAGAACTACCAAAGAGGAATATATCACGTGGGCTTCCATAACAAGTTCAACGAGGGTTGGCAGACTGTGACAGGTACGTGGAGTTGACTCTAGTGATTGCGCTAAACATGAATCTCCTTCAACACTAATAACAACCTTAGTCAACTTCGAAGAGAAGAGAGATATGAAAGAGACAATAAAAATAATAGAAATATAATACAGACCTTCACATAACATTTTATCCGCATTCGTAACTACAACTTGAGCAATGAATATAGTAATGGTAGTGCTGCGAATGGTTGAAAGACGCCCTGCAACGCAAAGGACAAGTAAAGGAACACTGGTGGGTTTTAGATAGATAGGGTCGCCACACACGAGGCACCGGATAAAAACAGAAAACGCCGCCACCGGCTGATATTTCCTGTAGGTTTCATACTGTTACGCCGTTAAACTTCAACACGTCATATCTCCGACAAAATGAAGAGTGGCAAGGAATAATTAAAACGCATTGCTGTTCGAAAACTCTAGAATCAAAGTACCTTCCTAGCTTGGCAAGATCTGGAACAATCCTTCATAAGTACTCGTTGTACCTACTATTTAGTAGGTATGTAATCTGTAGGTATCTGTAGGTGGATAAGGGAAATGGTACTTTCCGCCATTAACAATAGAGTCGAAATTCGTGTGAAAGTGACTCGCGAAGGACAAAGTAATAAAATTGATTTATGGCCCCGCGACGCGACTCTATCCTGAGACGTCTGTATCTAGAATTTTCTATGCTCCGCGTATAAATACGAGTCAGTTTTGATTTCGACTGCGAACGAGAGCGGTCTACCTAAGAGTGCAAAGTGATTTTATCTAACGACCGAGGCGATAGTATAACGGAACTCTAGTGCTAACTGTGATTTGGATATTTGTTGACTGGACAAATTACTTATTGTTTGTGGTAAATAAAATTATTTATTGGTAAATCGGCATTTGGTTACCCACGTACGTAACAATACATTTTATATGGATTCGCCACACAATGTTGACGCAGGTCGCCACACGCTACAAATCTACATTATCTGCTGCTCGTTTCTTGTGGCTCGAATAGGCCACTAAACGCCGATACAAACTGCCATCACACGCCATTATGATACTACTCGTATGGATTAAACAAAATAGCAGCCACCGGCCACAAGTGGCTGTCACGAGCTTCAGGTTCTTTTGTGGCCGCTTCTAGCTTCACGTGGTGGCATTTATGGCTGTGGCATGTTGCCCATGTGCAACACTAAGCCTGACCTCTCGCTCCATCCAGTGCGTGAGAAATTATTTGTAATTTCCCGACCCAAAAGAGAAACCGCTCGTCAAATCTGAGGCAATGTTACTAGCGACGTGTGGCTTGCTACTGTGTTCAGAAGACTGTATTGATTGATGAATTCCCTTTCTAGGATCGGCGCTGGATGTGGCTGAGGATATGTGGTGGGACCGCTACAAGCCGGAGGACGACGACGGTGCCCAGTGCGGCTCCATATTCTACACCGGCCGGCTGGTCAACACGGACTGTGCCATGAAGAGCTTCTTCATTTGTGAGCACGACATCGAAAGCTCATAAAGGAAATGCTCCTCATTTTTTTTGTTGTTAATATACCTACTTAATGAGAAACATTATAATAATAAACACTATCAGACACAGAATCGATGAATCATTTTCACTATTTTTTATGTTTACTTCATTACAATAAACAACATTAGTTTAGTTTACATGCGAAATCCGAAACACGTGTTTAGTATTTTTATGTAAAGAATCTAGTTAACTCATCATAACCGACACGTTTACGCTGAGTACACAGTCTCCGCATGCACCGTATTTGCAACTATGCATTTCCTTTGAAATTGGAATAATTATTTTCTATTGCATTATATTCAGTCTTGTATCCGCCACCGTTGTAATATCCTGTATTTTTATAATTAAACTTTGTAATAATAAATAAATATTTTTTTAACGTAATTCCCGATCGCCGAAACATAACTATCTATGGTATAAAATTTTATATCTGTATCATGAAAAATCACAAAGATATATCGCACCGGGCCATCCGGAATCCGGACGACTGAGGGGTAGTTTGGCTCCCGCACCCAGCAAAACATTTTTTTATCCGTTTTCGTTTTTGTTAGATACGTCTTTTTAACTATCAGGGGCAGAGCTGTGCAAGAGCTGCTGGCGCCTAATGCGCGCTATAACTTGTCGAGAGTAATCTGTGTTGCACTTAGTCTCGGTGGGGTGTGACCTTTTTTAAATATGTTTGGAGAAAAATATAAAACGTGGTGTAAAAATTGTTGAAATCCATTCAGTTACTGATACTGAACAAACTATATTCAGGTTTAGTACCTATAATTGTGTGTGTGGACTAAGGAGTATTTCCAGATATAATAAAATTCAGTAAAGTTTATACCTCTTTTTAAATCCGGCGACCATAATGCCACCATTAATTATAGACCTGTATCCGTGTTGCCGGTTTTCAGTAAAGTCTTTGAAAACAAAAAGGGCTCTCAAGGGCTCTTGGCGCTGCTCAGGGTCCACGAAACGGGCGGTGTGCGGTGCACGCGGTTTAGCGGTGTGCGCTGGGCCTATTACAGAAATGTTTTCCGAAAATTGCCATCGCATGCATTATGAACGCTACTAACACACAGGAGATAGCCGACTTTCGGTACCTATTTTACAAGATTCAATTTCGAGAGTGTGCGCAGAATTGCATGGCTTGAATCCGCCACCGGACAACCCGAGGTATGGCGAGTATCCACCCTGGCGTTGTTGAAACCTCTACGATCGGGACGGGACTAAGCCTCGTCGCTTATATTGCATACATCGAAGGTTTGAAACAATCTGCCTGCTGCGGTTTTCCCATCCGATTATAATTTAGGCTAGACTAGAGTGAATAGAATAGGCTCTTAATGCTGAACTAGTTGCGGACTCGGAACACGCTGATGCGTGAGGCCAAAAAGTGAGGTGTCTCATCTAACATTGAGCAGTTAGACGCCAGTCCACATGCACAACATATTGTTCGCATTCGCACGCACACTAATATTATTATTATATAAAACTAGCTTTTGCCCGCACGGCTTCGCTCCCGCTCTTCCCTATTTAACTCTACTCTACCCTACCCTACCCTGCTCTACCCTACTCTACCCTACCCTACTCTATCCTACTCTACCCTACCCTACCCTACTCTACCCTACCCTACCCTACTCTACCCTACCCTACCCTACTCTACCCAACCCTATTTTATTCTACCCTACTCTACTCTACACTACTCTACCCTACTTTACCCTACGAAACTTCACATAAACCATCTACTAAATAGTCTGAACAAAGCCTAAAAATTTGGTTTGGATAGGTGAGCCCGTTCTTGAGTTATAAAATAACAACGAAAAGTGGCATTGATTTTTATATATATAGATTGTTTACTCATAACTTTTAATGACATTTTTTTTGTTTTTTTTTTTTTTTTTATTTCAGCTCAAACAAAATGAATAATGAGATAAAACCATATCATGTTTTATTTTAGATGTACAATGTCAAACAAAAAAATTTATGCGCCTCCACTATAAACGATTGCATCACTGCTTACCATCGGGTGGGATCGCATTCAAGCATTGTAACAATAAAAAATATATATTTTATAATTAACTAGCTTCTGCCCGCGACTTCGTCCGCAGAAAATTTCTTGTTTTAAAATAAGATTACACTCGATTAGACGATGCGCACGTTCAGCGCTAGATACCAGAGCACGGGCCTGCGATGTTATGGCATTTTGCCTAGCGAGCCGCTGCGAGCGCTCAGCGCTAGTCTCCCTATCCCTTGTCTCAGAGACATGCTGCCTTAAATGAGATAGACGCTGCGCACGTTCAGCGCTAGATACCAGAGCACGGGCCTGCGATGTTATGACATTTTGCCTACCAAGCCGCTGCGAGCGTTTAGCGCTAGTCTCCCTATCCCTTGCGCTTGCAAAATATATTCTCTATTTCTCGAGAGGCGCTGCTCATTTTCAGGGGCAGATTCTTCCGTACGGCGTACTCGAGCGGCTCTTGTCTGTGATGTCTGCCGGGACAGTTGAGATTTCCTTTTAGACATGCTCTCAACAAACTACGCACAGACTTGAAAACAATTATGACCAAAAGGAGAGCGACTCGAACACCGTCCGCCTTTACAAAACAAAACAATCGTAATATCGAATAACTCGTATCGATTATTACGATAGAACGAAGTACGAAACTACGAACATACAAAAACGTACAACGAAATTACGATATTTTCGATTATGAGGTATCTATCAACAACAACAACCATACGAACAAAACAACCGAAACCAATAAGCAACTGACAGAAGAACTCCAACTAACGACAACGTGGGCATAATAATTCGAGAGGGTCATCAATCCACAGAAAGTCTTAACACCGCGATTCAGTAAAATTACGTAATTGCAGAACGCCATCTATGGGCAAATAGGTGAAACGTTGGGCACGCCACAATTATGGCGGTAAGTCCCCTCTTTGAGGCGTGGCTGGAAAGGCCTCACGGCGTCCTTACCTTCCGCATGACACAGGTCCTCACCGAACATGGCAAGTTCGGGAGGTTCCTGCACCGAATTAAAGCGGAAGAGACGCCCGAGTGTCGCCACTGTGCGGAACGCCCGGAGGACACGGTGGAGCACACAGTCGAGGTGTGCCCTGCCTGGGCAGAGCATCGCCGTGCCCTCGTGGGGGCGATCGGCGGCGGAGACCTCTCGCGGCGGGCTCTGGTTGAGGCCATGGTCCTTAGCGAGGAGGAATGGCAGGCGGTCGCCTCCTTCTGCGAAGCAGTAATGCTAGCAAAGGCGGAGGCAGACCGCATCAGGCAACGGCGCCCCCGCCGCCGCCGCGCCGCCGGGATTCCGATCCCGATTTCCGGCCACCGTAGACGCGGGCTCGCGGACGGCGAGCCATGGGTAGCTTGCTGTCCGATCGTCCGGTAATGGACCGAGCCCAAAACGTCGACGGCGCGCACTGTTCCCGCGCGCCTCAAGAAGTTGTCAGCAACAGCAGAGGCCCAGCTGGGTCGAAGCCTACCGGGTCCAGGGTTATCCGAAAGGGAACTCGTGCCCTGGTTTGAAGGCTAGAAGGAACGGGGTGGGTTTTTAGTCAGTAAGAGTCTGACACTATCTCTCGCTCCACCCAAGGGCGGGGGTTGTCATAAGATGATTTTTGCCCATAAAAAAAAAAATAGGTAAAACGCCTGCACAATGCAAGTTACGTTAGGGGCATTTTGCGTTTTAGTAATTTTATATATCTCCGAAACTGTATGACCAATTGCTATGCTGTAAATGGAAAATCTTATCTGTATAATGTTCTTGTGATACTGAAATAATTTATTGTCATAAGAATTAATATTTTGTTGCTCAAATAATCAACCAAACGTAAGTATGCCGAAAAAAAATATTTTTAATGCAATAAAAGAAGTATAAAAGATAAAATATAAAAGATAGAGATATGGTACCGCGGACTTTTTTGTAGAAATAATTAAGACGAACCAGGTAGCCATACATTGTTTTTAATTTTAAGCAACTGTTTAGGCAGCGCACGCAAATAATTCTATTTTATGAGGTATTTTTTTCCGACTTGCTAGACAAAAGTTGTGATAGCTCAGTTAATATACATGCTATAGAAACAATTTATAGCCTATAGCACTCAGGAATAATGTAGCTTTCTGCCAGTAAAAAAAAATTTAGAATTGGATTATTAGTTCCAGAGATTACCCCCTACATACAAACTTACAAACTTACAAACATACAAACTTACAAACTTACAAATTTTACCTCTTTATAATATTAGTATAGATTTCAAAGACAAATGAGTGATTCTCAAGGATCCCAAAACTGTCATTAAAAAAAATATGTAAATAAAATGTTCATCGTATGAAATCTATATTTAGGTACGTATATTACGTTAGAATCAAGAATAACTTATCCTGTCCTCGTTTCATTATCGTCTTCATTATCCTGAACTTTCAAAAATAAGTAAGTATTCCTCATATTGTTTTCTAATAAATTAAATATCCTTATTATTGTAACAATGCGGGGACAATAACAAACGAAACGTATATATAGGTACATAGTGGACTTAGTCACATTATATATTATAAGAGTGGGTAATCAATGTTGTGCGCATGTCGTCAGGAGTCAGCCATGTTGTCTAAAACTTGGTCAATCATTCTTGTGGTGTACTTTGTATCTGATTTCTCATGTGAGTAATATTATTCCAACTTTTTTTTTAGTTTGTATACTTGGGATTTTCCTTGTTTATCTGATTTGCCGTCACTTTCACATGCAGAATGATTACTTAATCAATTCAAGGATTAAAAAACAATTTCACTAAAAAATAGAATTGAATTTCAGGAGTTCCTTCGATTTCACGAAGATTCTATCATCAGATCCTAACTTGGTGACTATTTGGGAAGTCAAATAGTCCCTTTCCAACAATTTTTTTTTTAATTGGTTGACAAACGACGAAGTTATGCGCGAACAAACATTAAAAAAATACAAACATCCGAATTGAGAACCTCCTCCTTTTTTAGAAGTCGGTTAATAAATCAGAATTAGAAATAATACTTATGAACATTTTCTTCTCCACAGTTGCACAAAGTACTGAAAGGTCTATTATAAAGGACTATGAGCATGTAGAAGGACTTCAAGGTTCTTACAAGTTCCACATGACACCAAAGAATTGGCATGATGCTAAGCAAGCGTGTGCCGACGAAGATGCCAGTTTGTTCTACCCAAAAAACAGCACGGAGGTTACCACAATAATATCGTTCTGGAAACGTCACCAATACGGCACCTATCCTGACATTACTTGGCTGTTTGTGGGCCTGTCAGACATAGCGATTGAAGGAGTATTCGAGACCATTGACGGTATTTGTCCAATTTCAATATTTTAACTTTAATAAATAATTATGAAATTTTTTTTTAATATCTCCTTTAACAAAAAAGTTATGAAGCTTCAAAATTGCTTACAAGAAAGAGAAATCCGACATGAACTTTGACGTCAAAGTGCATAAGGCAGTGGTCCGACCGCCACCCGGCGAGAAAACGACTAACTATCGGCGATTTTTTCTCTCAAGAAACGCACAATAAATGTACATTCAGTGTAAACGAAAGAGATGCATATTTTAAAAGTTGCTCTCTGACTGTTCCCACCGCCGGCGACGACTTGCTTTACTAGTTTTGTTGTCGAGCTCAGACGACGACGATGATGTGCATTTTACAGTTTTGGTTTATTTTTTTTTATTTTACGCAACTTTGCACAGGAATAGAGTAGAATAAACTTTATTGTACACCAAAATAACTGAGCTACCGCGGGCGAGTGGCGCGAGTAATCGCTCGTCGCATTTGAACACTCGTTTATAGCCCGGCGACAAAACAATCGAAACTACACACTCGCTTCCCGCTGATCGCCATCTCGTTTATATTTTATAGTTCTTTCGTTTCATCCTGAGAGAGGGGCAGACACATTTGTAACAAAATGTTATAGGTACCTCGTTTGCTTTCCTGCCAATTTCGATATAGTTTTTAGTCAGTATTCTAATTTGTATATTCATGGATAAACTGGTATATTTTTTCATAAATAGTCCCTGTTTGAATTTATTATGGGGTCCATAACATATACGTACATGTTCTAGGTAAATCGATTTCTGAGGTGTACAACAACTGGACCTTTCGTCAGCCGGATAACTACGATAATGAAGACTGCGTGCTTTTAAACCAACTTGGTTATTTAAATGATATCAAATGTGACACAACGTATGGCTTTATTTGCGAGACGAAACTATCCCTGGAGCGAAACAATAGCAGAGACGTTCAGCAGCCTGGGTTTGGTAAGTTTCATCACTGAAAGGTAACCCGCTCAAGATACCTACCGCGATGAGCCAATTATCAAAACCTTTTTTCCATGGAGGGATTAAAAAGATTAAGAGTTTCAATGATACGTAAGGTCCAGATCTGTCACAAACTTTAAACATAAGTAACAAACTTTTGCCCGCAACTTCGTCCGCGTACAAAAAAAGTAGCCTATGTCACTCAGGAGTAAAGTAGCTTTCTATCAATGAAAAAAAATTAGGAATCGGACCAGTACTTCCAGTGATTACTTTCTACAACCAAAACAACACAAAACTTCTTTGTTTAGTGTAGATTTTCACTTTTTATTAAATATTTTAAATTTTAAATTTTAAAGCGAAACACAAAATTGTCCACAGAGTTCTATCATAGTTGGTAAATGCATAAAAGAATCAACCATACAATTCCTACTAAAAAACACTACACGCAGTGTTTTTCCATTTTGATCGTCATTTATTCATTAACTATCGAAACCTGTACAATATTTCCATAAATTGAGTGACATTTTGGGATATAAACAAACGATATTCTAAGAACTTTGCTGTTTATGAATATTATTTATTGAGATTTTACACTAAATAATAACAAGACCATTTTTATAATAAGCCCTTTAAGTATTTTTACTAATTAAAAATGTGTGGTATATTTTTTTTTTTGTTAAAATTTTGAAATAGAATAATAAAGTAACGTACTTATGCACATTTTCTTCTCCGTAGTAGACTACGTGAATGTAGAAGGACTTGAAGGTTCTTACAAATTCCACATGACATCAGAGAGTTGGAGTGATGCTAAGCACGTGTGTGCCGATGAAGATGCCAGTTTGTTCTACCCAAAAAACAGCACGGAGGTTACCACAATAATATCGTTCTGGAAACGGTTCCAATACGGCACCGTTCCTGGCGCTACCTGGTTGTTTGTGGGCCTGTCAGACATAGCGACTGAAGGTGTATTCGAGACCATTGACGGTATTTCTCCAATTTTAATATTTTATTAATGCCGATCCCAAATTAATAGGGAATATGTAAATTAAATAATTTTTATCCTCATCCTAATCATTTTTAACCTAACACAGCTGCTACTAAGAAAGAGAAATCCGATATAAACTTTGACGTCAAAGTACACAAGAAAGAGGCGTCTTGGCGAGAGAGACAGAAGCCAAAATCGGTTAAACAGCCGTCCGCTTAACCACCACCTTATTTTACCGTTAAAAAGGGTTTATACCAAAATAGGTTTAGTATATGCGAAACCCGAAACACGTGTCTAGTATTTTTTATGTAAAGAATCTATGTACAAAGTTTGAACCAACCTTTGTACATAGTTTTATTATATGTTATCTCCTCTGGTATTTTGTGTGTACATCTATACTTATAATAAATCTGTAGAGAGGTCATTTCTGTACATGAAATATATTTCCAAAATAACTATCAGGGGGTGATTAGTGATCGATACTGATGCCAAAAATGCAAACAATAAAATTTTTGTCTGTCTGTCTGTCTGTCTGTCTGTCTGTCTGTCTGTCTGTCTGTCTGTATGTTCTTTATAGAAACAAAAACTACTCGATGGATTTTAACGAAACTTGGTACAATCATTCTTCATACTCCTGGGCAGGTTATAGTATACTTTTCATCACGCTACGATCAATAGGAGCAGAGCAGTGAAGGGAAATGTTGGGGAAATGGGAGAAATTACTCCATTTTTTAAGCTTCCGTCGCGTTTGCAGCCTTAATGGTTAAAGCTACACAGAAATCATGTTAAACGGAAATGTTCTCCTTAAAATTATATAAAAAATATCCCACGACAGCATATGTCTATCTGTTTATGGTTGACTCACAATAACACGTTTAACTCCCGATAGCTTAGCAGTTCGGAGCTTTCTGTTTATTTTTGTCTACTCTTACATTTATAACACACTAGCTTTGCCCGCGCGGCTTCGCTCCCGCTCTTCCCTACTCCACCCTACTATACCTAACTCTACCCTACTCTACCCTACTCTACCCTACTCTACCCTACTCTACCCTACTCTACCCTACTCTACCCTACTCTACCCTACTCTACCCTACTCTACCCTACTCTACCCTACTCTACCCTACTCTACCCTACTCTACCCTACTCTAACCTACTCTACCCTACTCTACCCTACTCTACCCTACTCTACCCTACTCTACCCTACTCTACCCTACTCTACCCTACTCTACCCTACTCTACCCTACTCTACCCTACACTACCCTACTCTACCCTACTCTACCCTACTCTACCCTACACTACCCTAATTTTTTTTTCCATAAGAACCTTCTCCTCACAATAACAATCACAACAAAAAAAAAATCAACCAAATCGGTCAAGCCGTTTTCATGCCAAGTCGTGACAACGGAAAACGGGGGGTCATTTTTATATATATAGATTATCATCTATTAATTTTAAATAGGGAATTACCTAGGTATCAAATCGGTTATTCATTCTATTAGACGTAGTTTAGGTACCTACTTATACTTATAATAAATCTGTAAAAGTGAAAATTCTGTACATTGAAAATATAAAAAACTAGCTTTTGCCAGCGGCTTCGCTCGCGTACATAAAATATAGCCTATGTCACTCAGGAATAAAGCAGCTTTCTATCGGTAAAAAAAAATTACCAATCGGACCAGTATTTCCAGAGATTACCCCCTACATACAAACTTACAAATTTTACCTCTTTATAATATTAGTATAGATAAACGGCAAACGGGCAAACGGGTTACTAGACCGACACCGAACTCAAAAATGTGATTAAATTTTTTTTTTGTCTGTCTGTCTGTTTGTTTAGGTATCACGCAAAAACTACCCGTCCGATTACGATGAAACTTGGTATAATTATTTTTTAGTATCCTGGGCACCACACTGGGTACTTTTTATCCCGGAAAAGTATATACAATAAAAACAAACTTAATTTTGCGGTTCGATCCCTAGACCCGATTACTGTACCAACCGCAAATAATAAGTTGGTCGTAGGTTACGTCACCCGCTGTGGAGTTCACTAAGGGGCGCTGCACATGGCTAAGATACTATAATATTTGGGTAAATAATATGTAGTTTCCGTTTTCTAAACGTTTCGTAAATGGCGTTGGCGTCGAGTTAGATCACGCTATAGGAAAACTTTTTGGGAATAAAGAAAAGAGCGCGTTTTCCTATAACCCATTTATTAATTACATTGAACACGGAGACATTGGCACCATGTCTAAGGTGTGTGCACACTGTCACGCGCGTAAGTAGAAGGGAGAGATCTGGAACGTCTCGAATCGTCTCGCGCATCACGTTGTTTTCCAGTCCCCGGGCTCTTAGAATTCGACATCAGACGTTTCAGATCTTTGATTTTGACGACCCCGTTGTCGCTGGCATAAGCTACAGGATCCGCGTACGAAGTCGCTGGCAGAAGCTAGTAAATTATAAAATAAATAAATAAAGTTTCATAACTGTATCATGAAAAATCACAAAGTTATAAGCTTGTTATGTCAGCAAAATACAAGGTCTCTGGCTCATCCAGGCGACTGAGGGGTTGTTTTGCACTTGCACCCAGCTGTTTGCTGGCGCCTAATGCCCGCTGTGATCTGCCATGACCTATGTTGTGCTTAGTGTTAGTGGTGTCCAACTTGTGACCTATTTAATAATTTTTACTATTGAAACTCACTTAGTTACTGCTTCTTAACAAACTATATTTAGGTTTCGCATTAACTAAAAATAATGTTCTATTAATGACTAATTTTATTTCGAACGGAGTATAGGCAATGTGATAAATATGGAAGTTGAAATTATAATTATTTACCATGCCCTAAGTAGCTTATGATTTTTCTAAATGCCTCAATTTATTATTAGATCTATATTATTATACGTATAACATGTTCTAGGTAAATCAATTTCTGAGGTGTACAACAAATGGAGCTTTCGTCAGCCGGATAACTACGATAATGAAGACTGCGTGCTTTTAAACCAACTTGGTTATTTAAATGATATCAAATGTGACACAACGTATGGCTTTATTTGCGAGAAGAAACTGTCCCTGGAGCGAAACAATAACAGAGATGTTCAGCAATTTGGTTTCGGTAAGTTTTATCACTGAAAGGAGGCAACCTTACGCCATTGCAGTTTTCCAATTGAGCTTCGGACCTTATGGCTATATTTCACCGAGACACCATGGCGGCGCGACTCATCGCCGCTACCAACAAAACGTATACAGCTCTATAAAGAGTTAATCACCTGGTGTCCGTTTGATTGCGCAACCAGCTCGGATATGTGGCGACTCTGGTGTCTAGTTTGGTAGCTTAGGGCTATGTTTCACCGGGGCACCATGGTGGCGCGACCAGTTGCCAATTATCAAGTCTTTCCTCTCTTATAAAAATGTGTTATCGATGTTTTTGTTAAAAATACTCACAATTGGGTTTTACCGTGTTTTGTATAATATTTTATACATCTCATTAAATATATGTTTTTTTTTTTTGTAATCAACATCTCAATCGATATTATTAAATAGGCTCTTTTGTACACGCGTAACTTAATGGCGATGACGTCTTATTTCAGTTCGTTCATCCTTTTTTTGTGCCACATGTAGTAACAGAAAAACACAAGATTTCAAAGCTTTCCAACTTACATAATATGGAACAGACTTGAAAAATTATCTATTTGCAATTTAGGATTAAGTTGCTTTTTGATACTTCTTCCTGTCCTTGTCCCATCTTATTTGGGGTCGGCGCAACACGTTTTTTTCTTCCATTCTACCCTGTCACTCGTCATGCTATCACTAACTTCCTTTTCTTTCATATCACTCTTCACACAATCCATCCATCTTTTCTTTGGCCTCCCTCTCCCTCTCCACCCATCTACATGTATACTTATATAACTTTTTTAGTAACATGCATCTCATCCCTCCTCTTTACATGACCATACTAAGACAAAAACTTGCTCTTTGATACAAATAATAATTTAAAAAATATCACTTAGCCAGATTTTGTAAATTAGTTTTAATGTGGACGAAAATACCAGTTAGACTTATATTATCCGATGCGCTACGTTTTTTTGGGTTCCACATAGTTATTAGTACCTACCCTCACAAAGCATCTAGGAATTTATTCGGTAAACATCATATTAAACACATTAAATTTATCTACTTCAGGTTACACTTTCGATGAGAATATCGGCAAGTGCTACAAGCTACACACGACTCCATTGAACTGGACCGAAGCATATGCCGTGTGCCGACGTGAACAGTCCCACCTGGCGGTGATCAGCAACCAGATGGAGGCGGAGTACCTCGCGAACTTAACGCAATCCACGCCGAACCCAAGAGTCAAAGAGAACTACCAAAGAGGAATGTATCACGTGGGCTTCCATAACCAGTTCAACGAGGGTTGGCAGACTGTGACAGGTACTCTACTGTGGGGTTGACTCTAGTGATTGCGCTAAACACGAATCTCCTTCAACATAAATAACTACCTTAGTCAATTTCGAAGAGAAGAGAGATATGAAAGAGGCAATAAAAATAATAGAAATATAATTCACGCATTCGTAATTACAACTTAAAAAAAGAATATAGAAATGGTAGTGCCGCGAATGTTCGAAAAAGATCCTGCAACGCAAAGGTCAAGTAAAGGAACACGACTGGACTTTAGATAGATAGGGTTTCCGCACGTGGGCCATCGGATATGACCACAAAACGCCGCCACCGGCATATTTCCTGTAGGTTTCATACATTTTATTTGGATTCGCGACACGCGGTTGACGCCGGTGAACGCCACTAAACGCCGATTCAAACTGCCATTACACTCCACTCGCGCATTTAAACCTTCTTCGTCAGAGTCCATTAAGATACTGCGCGTATGGGTTAAAAATAGTAGGAGCCACCGGACCCAAGTGGCTATCACGAGCTTCAGGTTCTAGTCTAGTGGCCGCTTCTAGCTTCACGTGGTGGCGTTTGTGGCTGTGGCGTGTGGCCCATGTGCGACACTAAGCCTGACACGCTTTGTCGCTCCACCCAGAGCGTGAGAAATTATTTGATGATTTCTCAACTCAATAGAAAAACTGCTCGTCAATTCTAAGACAAGCGACGTGAGCGACGCGAGCTACGTGTTCAGAATACTGTTTTGATTGATGAACTCCCTTTCCAGGATCAGCGCTGGATGTAGCTGAGGATGTGTGGTGGGACAGCTACAAGCCGGCGGACGACCGTGCCCAGTGCGGCTCCATGTTCTACACCGGCCGGGTGGTCAACACGGACTGTGGCATGAAGAGCTTCTTCGTTTGTGAGCACATTTACAGCTCATAAAGGAATTTGCTCCTTATATAAGAAATTATGAAATAAAATTTATTTTTGTTAGAATAAAATCAATGAAGCATTTTTATTTTTTTTTTTTATGTATTGCTAAGTACGGCGACATGGTTTTGCGACAATTTCTATTAAGGTGGTGCATCACGGCTCTCATTTTCACTGTTTTTCATACAACCGCTCATAACTGATTATGACGTTATTACACACTTTTCATTAGATATTTTGGAAACACAGTATCTTCTGGATATTATCTAGGTTTCTAAAGAAACTAATTTCTAAATTTGTGTAAAACTAATCCAGTAAAAACCTCTGAAAATGTCCTATTTTGTATGAACTTTGACACTTCATAATTTGCCTAAAAATTAAAAAAGTAAAAAAAGCAATCCTCTAGAGACCTTGCAAATTTTATTAAGATTCTAAATGATGACAACTTTTTCCAAAAACTTTTAAGGGTTTAAAAAAAACAGCTATTTCCTGGAGCAAGTTTTGTGAAATTTTCGAGTAAATCTCGGAATTACCGAATACTAACAGAGTTTCCAGGCGTTATCTCTCTTTTTTTGCGTTGCCTTTTCGTCAAACATCGCGTTGGACTGCATTCAATGAAGTAAAAAGCTTTTAAACCATTTTCGATGTTTACGATAAGCGAGTGGAGAAGGACCGTCTTATAGTCGGTCACTACAATGTCACGTCGCCACTTTCTGCTAGTGCACTAATTTGTTGTATTTATTAATATAATTAATAAAATTTTAGACCTCAACGGCGTTTTGTTGTGTTACCATCCTCTCAAAAAGTGCTCTATGGTACTCATATTCACAAACTTTGAAAATACAAAACTGCTACATTATACGGGGTTATTTGTAAAACACTAACAACCTTGCAGGACTGGATTACTAACATCATAAACAACAACTTTTGTTCTATGACTTTTTACCAAAAATAATACATTTATTAAAAATAAACTTTCATGGTTTTGTTGTTCTATCTAACGAATAACGAATAGGTTGCTTTATGGCAAGCGTGCTCCAACGTCGGCCACATCATCGCTTTTCATAAGGCGAGATAGACAAACGCGAGCCTATCCATAATAATAAAAAAATGCACTGATCAAAAATGGTGCGCCTGAGATTAGAACTTCTTTTTTTTCCGCAATATTATCACACGACGCCGTCTAGTCTCAAGCTAAACTTTGTGTTATGAGTACTAGACAACTGATAAACATAGTTATATATTTCTAAATACATACATATTATAGATAAGGTCCACCCAGAGACAAAACAAATGATCGTGATCGTCTCATCGCACAAATATTTGTTCTGGGTGGAGAAATCGAACTCATTTTGTATGTTTACATTGGACAAATATGCTAAGATAATAAGAAAAATTATGGTTTGTAGGTCAGCACGACGGAATTTTGAGTCAGCAGTAAGCGTTACACGGAACTTTAGCCTTGACTATGGCGCTCTAGGCGCCCTCACAATCGATAGAGTTAATATATCTATTTTCCGCTATTTTTCTAGCAGGACACTCAGCGTCTCCCATTTTATGGTTGGAGGGCTTTTTGAAGCGAGAGCAAGTTGCACATTTCGGTGAGTCCGCTTTCGTTGTGCATTTGGACATCGAGTGTCCAGTCTCACCGCAGTGGCCACACGTCGAGTTGACTTCTCTACAGGTTTTTGGTGCATGTCCATACTACTGGCATTTGTAACATCTCGTAACCAAGATGAAGTCCCTGACACGGCAAGAAGTCCAATTTATGAAAATCCTTGTCTGGAAAATTATAGCTCTCCGTATGTTGGCTGGAACTTCAACCACGTAGTTACAAGTCTGCGAATCTTTTTTCCCCGATTTGTGACTTAATTTAACCAAGGTCAAAAAGGACGCAATGGAAATTTTCGGAAACTTTTCAGCTACATTCGGTTAGTAAATGCACCTGAAGATTTCAGTTTCGGACAAAGAGGAAGGCACTTCTACAACTACAATCCAGGGTTTGCGCTTGCTGGGTTCGTCGGCGTCCAGATTAGATATTGCAGGACTGCGTGCTTAATTTTATCCCTAAAATACTTTTTTTTTCGATGGGGAAAACCATCTTATGACAAAACCCGCTCTTGGGTGGAGCGGGAGATAGTGTCAGACTCTTACTGACTAAAAACCTCATCCCGTTCCTTCTAGCCTTCATACCGGGGCACGAACTCCCTTTCGGACAACCCTGTCCCCAGTAGGCTTCGACCCAGCTGGGCCCCTCCTGCTGCTGACAACTCCTTGACGCACGCATCCCTATAATACTTGAATTACGTTCCGCATAAATTTGGATCATTAGATTATTATTTAGGTACTTGTTATATTTAGGTACTAACGCATGATTACAGGTTCAATAACAGGATGTAGTACCCAATCTTTGGGACAACGTCCTGTTATTGCCAATTTAGTTTAATTAACGATAATTTTCAAAAATAGGTAAGTATTCGCTCCACGTTTAAAACTACAAACGGATAAGGTACCAAAAAATAGGCAAATACCTGATAAATATTACGTATATATAGTGGACCGACTCATAGTATAAAGTAATCGTAGCAAGAGTACGTTGTACGTATGTCGCACAAAGTCAGCCATGTTGTCCAAGTCTTTGCCAGTCCTCCTTGTGCTGTACTTTGCATCTGATTTCTCATGTGAGTATTACAATTTCTACAATGTTGATCTAGCTACTATTACTACTAGTCTATACTATACTCTGTTCAAAATAACATTAGAAATTTGAAAACTTTTTATTACTGTCCGTTTAATCGATTTTGGCTTTTATTACATTGATGCATTGGTAGCATGACAAACGGCGGCTGCTGTAAATTGTTCGTATTGTGACCACATTTTTGCTTTTAATGCCATCCTTATGTCTACGAAATAGAACAATGAACAGACAGTAAAAAATATATATACATACATACATATATTTTGTATGTATGTAATGTGTATCTATTTTAGTATTAAGTATTAAATAAGTTTTGTTTACTTTTATAATTATTTGCACCAAGTGCAACCCCATTTTGTGTCCAGGCAAGGTCTCTGTCCATTCATGGTTACCTGAAAGAAATCGCCTGGGGCGATAAGGCCGCCAATTGTGTTTTTTTTTTATTATATGTTTGGTTCCTTATTGTAAGTTTATAAACTTGATGTGCAATAAAGTATATATAAATAAATAACGCAAATAGGGTATAACTAGGTAGGTACTTTCAAGAATGTTATCTTTCTTTTTTAATTTACTGATCAGTAAATTTATAATTACTTAATGAAGTCACGCGACAAAATTCTGTAGTGTCAGCTTTATGACTCTTATAGCTGATCTATCTAAATCTATTTAGTCAATGAGTACACGAAGTCATTACTTAGGTACTCTGTTAAAGTGCAGCAATCAACTTATAACGAAGAACTATAAAACAATTACTAGGTATTACATCTACACCAATATTATAAAGAGGTACAGTTTGTTTTATATTTTTTGTTTAGGAGGTAATCTCTGGAAGTACTGGTCCGATTGCTAAAATTTTTTCAACGATAGAAAGCTGCTTTATTTCTGAGTGAAGCAGCTTCCTAGAGTAAAGTTATATTTTATGTACACGGGTGAAACCGCGGGCAGAAGCTAGTCAATAATAATAGCAAAATGTTATGCTCTATTGTTGTTACTGTACTTCACGTTAGCGACCGTTTTTGGGGCCCATTTATTGAGAATGCAAGTCACCCCTTACCTCTTACCTCTTTTATCGATGTTTATCAATGAAATTGTTTAGGCATGAGCTACAATTTGTACATTGTTATTGGTAATCAATCCACTCCTCCCAAAACCATAGTTGTTTTTTTAGCTGTTTTTTTTTGTTTTCCATTGGTCAAAATAGTATCTGACGAACCGAGGTTTGTCCTTTGGAGCACTTGCTTAGTATGCATAGCGCGCACGGGGATAATCGTCGGTTGGAAGTACGTTTCAATTATCGAAAGGGTTGCTAGTTTGCAATTGCCAACTGGCTTTGGTCTCTCGTACGCTTTCCAAAGGTCCAGGACCCCGAGGTTCTGAGACCTTAGGTTATTAAATACATGAAAAAATAAAGATGATAAAATTAAACAAAAGTTTGTGGAAGCGCCGCAGTCCAATAACTTCTGAACAGAACGACGCCTGTTGGGTCTCCTAATAATGAATAGACGTATACTTATGATGAAGATGTCCACAGGAGAACCAAGGTTACCGACATAGCTCGGAGAATCGTCAAACTTAAGTGGCAATGGGCAGGACACGTTGCACGCAGAACAGATGGGCAATGGGGATGAAAGATTCTGGAGTAGCGACCACGTACCGGAAGAGTGTTGGAAGGCCCCCAACAAGGTGGACCGATGACCTGGTCAGGGTCGCCGAAATCTGATGGACCGGTCCTTGTGGCAACACTTGGAGGGGCTCCCCCAAGCGTCCAACAGTGAACGTCTTTCGGTTGATATGATGATGGATGATACTTATGATTATTTTCTTTTCCGTAGTTGCACAAAAAGATGACACGTCTGTCGAAAAGGACTACGAGCCTGTAGAAGGACTTCCAGGTGTTTACAAGTTCCACACAACAAAAAAGAATTGGCGTGACGCGAAGCAAGCGTGTGTTGACGAAGATGCCAGTTTATTCTACCCCACAAACAGCACTGAGGCCAACGCTGCAATATCGTTCTGGAAACGGAGCGAAAACCAAACCTCTTCTAGCACGTCTTGGATATATGTGGGCATCTCAGATATAGACACGGAAGGAGTATTCGTGACTGTTGACGGTATTTAACTAATTTTTCTCTGCATCACCCAAAGGTTGACTAAGAGAAAATGCCTAAGGCATTAAGTCCGCCTCTGTACTTTGTGTGCATAAAGCATTAAATAAATATATAAATAAATGTTCTTAACTAGCACCTAAGAGGTTGCTAGTGTTTCACAAATAACCCTGTATACGAGTAATATATAGGGTGACTGGTAATTAGTGACCGATAATTATACACGTGATTGTACTCATGATTACAGACAAGTTTCCCAAAGAAACTTTATTTTTTATACTCTTTATTTAACTTATATTATTTAACTGGAACATGTAGCCACATACACCGATGGGTTTGCAATCCACATGGATGCACTATCACTATTGTAGGTAAGGTACATGAGACAACGGCGTTACGTAACAGCTTTTTTTCTTCTGTCGACGGGGAAAATCATCATTGACGAAACCCACTCTTGGGTGGAGCGGGAGACAGTGTCAGAGTCTTACTGACTAAAAACCCGCCGCGCCGTTCCTTCTAGCCTGCATACCGGGGCTCTAGTTTCCTTTCGGATAACCCCGACCCCGGTAGGCTTCGACCCAGATGGGCCCCTCCTGTTGCTGACAACTCCTTGAGGCGCGCGGGAACAGTGCGCGTCGGCGTTACGTTACAGCTGAACGGTCGCAGGCGCGCGCGCGAATTTGCGGGAACAGCTGTTTTGTTATGGTGATAAATAAAACTAACGAGTATAAAAAAAAGTTTCTTTTGGGAGATTTGTTTATAATCATGAGTAAAATAACGTGTAAAAGTATCGGTCACTAATCACCCAATATATACTGAATAACAATAAAATAATAATACAATTTATATTATATGAATAACATTTATTTACGAATCTTAAACGAAGCATTTTTTATTAGGGGGCACAAAAGTACCCAATAATTTTAGATTAGATTCTGTTAAATTTTTTGATAAAAAGCAATCTGAATCTAGCTCTTCAATACCGCTCGTCTTGGCATCACTTCCACTCTGATTTAACTGGACACCATTGACGGTATTTATCTCATTTGAAAATTTTGTTAATACTGATCCTTCCATCACCATAAAAAAACAAAAGTAATTTATTCGATTTATTTAGACGAACGTTTTTAACATCAAACACACAAATTTTAAATGAAAATCATTTTTTCTTAGCAAGTTTTTATAGCGCAGTATTCCTGAATAATTAATACTCGTCAAAACGAATCATACGAGCCTAAAATCGTTTAACTACCGAGTTACTGCAGCCACCTTCCGGTTCCGTCATCAAATCAGCTCCATATCATAATAATTTTATATTGTCATCTGATTTACACATGCATGCAAAATTTCAGCTCAATCGGTAACCGGGAAGTGGGTTAGATTTAATTTACAAGATTTGATGATAGACAAACATCGAGACAGGTGAAACTAAATAAAAGCTTGTAAAAGAAACGCTCGGTATATTTATATAATTAATACTCGTCAATACGAATCATACGAGCCCAAACTCGATGGGGTTGTGGCGTTTAACTACCAAGTTCTTATAGCCACCTTCCGGTTCCATCATCAGATCAACTCCATGTCATAATCATTTTATATAGCCATCTGATTTACACAGCATGCAAAATTTCAGCTCAATCGGTAACCCGGAACTGAATCAAATTTAATTTGCAAGATTTGATTACCGACATATTAAATTATTACAAACATCGGGACAGGTGAAACTAAATAAAAGCTTGTAATGAAAGGAATCCACCAATTCACAGTTATTTTTTTTTTACATATTCTAGGTAAGTCAATATCTGAGGTGTACAACAGGTGGTCCTCTTCTCAGCCAGACAACTTTAATAATGAAGACTGTGTGCACTTCAGTCATTATGCTAATTTAAATGATATCGACTGCAGCAGCCAGTTTAGGTTTATTTGCGAGAAGAAACTATTACTGAAGGAAAACAATAGCATCGACCTTGACAAGTCCGATTTGGGTAAGTTTTATCACGATTATATTATTAACCCTTCAGATACCGTCAATTAGAGACACAATAGTAAGACAATAGATGCGCGGCCACCGGTGGTCGCTTGGGGATTCATGAATTAATGCTTACTTACCTTTTATAGCTGATTACTGTATAGTTGTGCAGAGGGGAAAGCAGGCAACCTTTATTTTATTAGTCCCATGGGGTATATTCCCTAAGCTAATCGGGGAAATTAAACGAAAAAATATATTTAAAGATCTTATTGTTTAAAATCATCGGCACATGATTTAGCTGGGTAACCTATGTGCGATGTAGATATATACATTATCTAGCACATATTAATTATCATCATTAAGAAACTGATAAGGGTTTATTATTCTTATACCTGATCTCTACTAATAGACACACCTTACTACTGAACTAAAAAACAAAGACCAGTCTACCTCTTCAGGTGAAATGAGCGTAATGCTATGTAATATTAAGTATTATTTTTATTTTATAGATAAAACGACAGTTAAATATGAACAGACAACTAAATATGAACAGACAACTAAATATGAACCGACAACTAAATATGAACCGACAACTAAATATGAACCGACAACTAAATATGAACCGACAACTAAAGATGAACAAACAACTATAGATGAACACACAACTGAATATGAACCGACCACTAAAGATAAACACACAATTGAGTATGAACAGACAACTAAATATGAACAAACAACTGAGTATGAACAGACAACTAAATATGAACAAACAACTGAATATGAACAGCAAACTAATAAGTTTTTCCGGAAAGACTACAGTTACATTGAAGGAGTAGAAAGTTTCTACAAGATCCATACGGTAGGACTTCCTTGGGCTGAAGCCAAGCGAGTCTGTGCTCTGGAAGGAGCCACTCTCTGGCACCCAGACAACGACGACGAGGCTCACGCTGTGATATCTTTTTGGAACGCCACCCAGCCTCATATCGGGTGGGTGTATGTTGGGCTATCAGACATGATGGCGAAGCGACTGTTTGTAACTACTGACGGTATGTAAATTATTAAAAAAATATACACTTTTAAGTATTCTAAATAATCATCATCATCTTCCTGCCCTGCCCTTATCCCATTTTATTTGGGGTCGGCGCAACACGTTTTTTTCTTCCATTCTGTCCTGTCGCTCGTCACCCTATCACTAACTCCGTTTTCGTTCATATCACTTCTCACACAATCCATCCATCTTTTCTTTGGCCTCCCTCTCCCTCTCCATCCATCTACATAAATAAGTATATTAGTATTCAAAATAATAATATACTTATTTATATTCGTTCTGTGCTCGTCACGATTTAATAAACAATTGATACCTTAAACTTAAAGGATAGAAAAGTCAAGGGTATCAATAGCTTTAGATACTGATACCTATATGCTACGGTTTACTAATAATAAGCATTAAACATGTATGTTGTCAAAATTTACATTAGCACAAACAATATTCAGCTTAGTGGTCATTACACATAATGTTATTGTTTTTGTTATAGAATAAATGTTTTATTGCCATAACTATAGTTAACATAATAATAATGAAGCATGATATTAAAAACGCATATCGATATTTATTAAGGCCTTATTGTTGAAAGACTTTCATAAATTTTTGAAACTTTCAAAAATAAAAAAGAACAAAAAAATAAAAAAAATATGGCACTTCAAATTATACCAGAAAAAAAATAACGAAATCATACTATCATTCAGCTTTGGCTAATCTTTGCATCATGCCAAAGTATAAGAATGCTAATAAAAGTTATGTCAAGCAATATTATGGCATAAAATGTTTACACTAAGAGTGAGATTCGTTTATCCTAATATAATCCTACTAATATTATAAAATTGTAAAAATGTTTATGATTTTACGTAATCAGTTCGTTCTTTACCAAGGAATCAGCATTATTGCCATTCAACGTGGCAATGCTGCCAGACTCTTGCGCACATTTCTGAGTGACAGCGATGTGGAGGAGTACCTACCTCGACTCCCGATTGTATTTTGCGTTTTTTTATATTATGTACGTACAGTATGTACAATTGTACACAGTTAGGTTTAGTATATTTTTTTTTTTTTAATAAACGGCTAGACAGATTTGGAAGTAATTTAGATCACGGGTATACTACGGTCTGGAGTAAGCTGTCGAAGGATTCTCATTCTCTTGGGTTAATTCAGACCTTCACGTAGCCAATGCCGCTGGAAAAAGCTAGTATTGTGATAAAAAGAATAATGGTATATTTAATTTTTCTAGGGAAATTAGTGTCGGAAGTATACAACAACTGGCTGCCAAATCAGCCAGATAACCAGAACGGCAAGCAACACTGTGTATACATGTACGACAACGGCTCCCTGAATGATTACGGATGTACTTACGACTATTCCTTCATTTGCAAGAAGACTCTTCAATCGCTAGAGTGGAACAGTCAGTGCAACATGTCTAACTTAGGTAAGTCTTCAAATTATATTTGTACAATGAAATTCAAATAAGAATAAGGTTGATTTTCTACCATATTGTGACGCCATAGATGTAATTTAAAAAAATTTAAATTATGAGTGTCCGATGGCGATGGCGTTCTAATTATCTATGTCTATATAATGATTTGTATGAAAACCAAGCGTGCCATTTTTTGACTACCTATTTTACAGGGTTATTTGTAAAACACTAACACCCTTGCAGGACTATATTATTAACATCATAAGCCACAACTTTTGTTCGAAATCTAGAGAACTAAAATATGTTTTTTTTTTAAAGTCATAGAAAAAAAGTTGTTGTTTATGATCTTAGTAACATAGTCCTAAGAGGTTGCTAGTGTTTTACAAATAACCCTGTATAATATTGTTTTTCTCAAATTTGTTATTACCAGGTATTACAAATTACACAGGGTATTAGATTAAAAATAATATTTTTTTAAATTAATTAAGCATATAACTGACGTCTGACTAGCGCTATACACCGATGCAGACTGAGCGCGAAAGTGGCCACTTACGATTTTTGCACGTAAGCTAGGCACGCAATTAGGCATGCGAAGTAATTGCTCTTGCGTTATCTATGTCTAGTCTATCCATGTCTACCAACCTGTATTGAGGTTCGTCAGCCCAAGGTATTGTAGTAGTAAGAATACAGACAGACTGCCCACAACATTGATATTTATTATTAAAAACTTAAGTTTGCAATCACAAATCTAGTGTTTAAAAGGAGTTAGGTGATTTCGTACCTGCAAAACCAAATATTTTAAAATTAATTTTATTTACGAATCATGAACGAAAACAGTTTAAATAGAATTAAAATTTTCAATTCCGCTAATTTCAGCATCACTGTGTGAAGTATCTGAGTAGTGAAGAATAATAAGAATTCGAATTGTTGCCAACAATAAAAATAAGAAATTAAAAACAGTTTTTTTTTTTAAGCTGATTGTGACTTAAATAACATATTTAGCTAGCAGTAACGTTTCTTCTTCACATAGATTTAGTTAAGGCTTGGTTAAACAAAGTAAAAAGAAAAACGTTATTGATACGTAAGTAAATAAAATTAAAAAATATAATTTTAAGTAAATATTTGGTTGAACAACTTTTGACGTTAATATTCTCGTGGCTAGAATAATAACAGTTCTAGTTCCAGTTGTACTATCCCAAAGCGTCTAGCCATAGACTAGATCATTACAAAGCGTCTAAGAATTTATTTACATCATCGTGAACACATTCTAAATTCGAAAACATGTGACATTCATCAACTGCCGCACTGGGCCCGCGTGGTGGATTACGGAGACCTGAGTCCCAGCAATGGGAACATTAAAAGGTTGATTTAGCTTATTGCATGCACATCCAATTCATCTATTTCAGGTTACACTTTCGACCAGAATATCGGTAAGTGCTACAAGGTGCACACGACTCCATTGAACTGGACCGAAGCATACGCCGTGTGTCGACATGAACAGTCCCACCTGGCGGTGATCAGCAACCGACTGGAAGCGAAGTACCTCGCGAACTTAACGCAGTCCACACCAAACCCTAGGGTCAAAGAGAACTACCAAAGAGGAATATATCACGTGGGCTTCCACAACCAGTTCAACGAGGGTTGGCAGACTGTGAGAGGTACGTGGAGTTGACTCTAGTGATTGCGCTAAACATGAATCTTTTTCAGCACTAATGACAACCTTTGGGAACTTCGAAGAGAGATATGATAGAGACAAAGAATTCAAACATACACATACCGTTTGATGCGTATTCTAAACTACAACGCAACGAGGGTACCAAGCAGAGTTGCTTATTTTAGATGGGAAATCATTCAAAGACTTCTTCAGCTCTAAAGCGGAGCGAAAGGGCTTGTCAGACTTTTCTGACTAAAACTCAGTCCTTTATTTTCTTCTTTGCCTTGCGTTCTAGAACCCCAGGGTTCCCATATCGGATAACTCATAGCACAAGGCTTCGGACCTAAGGTTCGGGGTCGGGATCCTGGCGGTTGGGGCATGAGGCAGTCCGTTCTTTCACGCGTGTGGCCGCCTACTTCGTTATCATTACTGCTTCGCAAAAGGAGGCGCCCACCGGGCATTCCTGCTTGTTCTGAACCAAGACCTGCCTGACGAGGACACGGCAGTGATCCACTCAAGCGGTGCAGACTTCCGCCATATGCTCCACCGTAGCCTTTAGACGGTCATCACATTGACACCCGGGCGTTTCTTTCGCATGAAACAGGCGCGGGATCCTTTACATCATGCGGAAGGTGAGGACGCCGTGACGTCTTTCCAGGCCCTCCTCAAAGAAGGGACTTGCTGCCATGATTATGGCATGCCCAAAACTGGGTTGGGACCGTCGCTGTCGCCATTCGTCCTGAAAACCCGCCGGAACTCTGTCCACCGTACCATGCGGCAGCGGAGTTTCGTCCCAGCGTTGCATCTCCAAGCGCAAATTCTGCATACGTGCAAGGACTGTTGCATTCAGGTCCTGTAGCGGTAGAACGGCAAGGAGGCTTCTACCGTTATTTCGAATTTTAGAATCCTGGCAGTGGCGCGTTCCGACGACCACACACATGGCCACGGAATTGTGCAGTGCCACCTCGAGTTCCAACTGCTGGTTCGTCTCCACGACTATCGCAACCCCGCGAAAATTTCCTATCTCAGAAAACGTCAGTGGTAACAAACCAGTATTAGCTGGCCTTTCATTCCATTGTATATTTGTAGGTAGGTACTGCGCTACACCAGATCTAGGACATGATTTTACTAATGACGTGTGTCCTGCTCTTGTATTCAGAAGACTGTTTTGATTGATGAACTTCTTTTCCAGGATTGGCGCTGGATGAGGCTGCGGATGTGTGGTGGAACAACTACAAGCCGGCGGACGACCGTGCCCAGTGCGGCTCCATGTTCTACACCGGGCGGGTGGTCAACACTGACTGTGGCATGAAGAGCTTCTTCATTTGTGAGCACGACATTTACAGCTCATAAAGAAAATGCTCGGCATATTTTTTTTAATTTTTTCCTTTATTCAGAAATAGAGTCGATAAATCATTTTCTCTTTTACACTATACACTTTGTATTTAATAAAGGTTTCTACAGACAATGACGAGACAAGGTGACACAATTTTGCGACAATTTCCTAAACCTTTTCTCAGCTAGTGGAGGAACTGGAGTCGCCTTCTAGTCTAACCGGATGCAACTGAATTCCCGTGTTTTACATGAAGCGACTGGCTATCAGACCTTCACGACCTTGTTAATGCGTAACACAGTACTTGCACAAACTGATGGTAGACCTGTAACGACTGTCAAAGATCTGTAGCGACATCTATGACGCCACATTAGAACTACGAAATCCTGCATCGCGCAATCAAGTTCTCTGCTCGATTTGAATGTATACGACAGCCCGAAATCAACTATCGGGCGGTCGCCCACCAGACCATAACATATTATATTATTTAAATCATTTGTGAGATGATAACTTTGCCAGAACGCTTTTTCTACTGTTAGTATCTTGAGGACAAAAAGGCCTCTGCTCTAATCTGCTCCACTATAATTGTTGTCATCTTTGTTATTGTTTTCTAATACCTTGTTATTCTAATTTTTCGGTAAATAAACTTTGACATTAATATTTTTTTACATTTAAGAGAAATTTAAATTTTTCAACTTGTATAAAGTGCCTTGAAAGGGCATAATAACATTAAAAAAAAAATATAAATGCAATACTTTCTTTCATGGTCTTCAATTTGGTACAAATATTTTTTCATTTATTGTTCTACAAACAATTAAAAAAAAAATTGAGTTTATTGTTTTTGTTTCAACTTGTTTACCTAAGCAATAAAAAACACAAAATGTATGCTTGTCTAAAGAGAACTTAATGATTATTATAAATAATTGTGCAAATACTTGTTTTTACAAACAGTATATCTTTTTATTATGTTTTCAATTTTCAGTAAGAAATTTTGTAAATCACGACGTCAAAATGTGAAATTATAGGTCGCCTTGCCCTTCAGACGGGTTGACAAAGGCCTTTTTCTCGCCAAAATGCTCCCGTAATTACGTAGATTTGTAGTTCAAGTGTGTAATAATATAGAGGAAAAGGGGAAGACAAATGCTCAAGGTCATCGGCTAAGGGCCCCTAAATTAATTTTGACACTTGTGTTTACTTTTTAATGCATTACTTTTTTATTTTATTTTATGCTTTTTTATTGTAAATGTGTGGACAACGTAAATTTTTGTTCAGTTCATTAATTTTAGCGTTAATGCTTTCAGCAAAACATGCAGATCTGCCTGTCATTTTGAGACCTTTAGACATATTATTTGGTGTATACTCATGTTTTACAATAAATATATTTCATTATAGCTCTTAAGCGATGTTTTACTGTACCTCCATCCCCTAAATATATCATGCGTCATGTTCAAATCAATGCTGATTATTTTGTTGGCTTTGTTGTAGCTGTTGCTGTAAATATCCCGGCTCACACTACTTTAAACATACAGAATATATTATTAATATATATTTTATTTTAGTGATAGTGTATATTTGTTCGTATTGTTTTTCTCTTCTTTTATTTCTTAGTTTCTGTACAACGCGTTAGTTTAGGCTGTAATGTTGTACAAGTGAATTGTAAATAAATAATATCAGCTTCTGGTAGCACCTTCACCCACGTGATAGTGAGTTTCCACTTCTGCTGGAAAAGAGCAGTCAAGAGCAGTAAAAAACCATTCATTTATTACGTAAAGGTGAGTATAGACCACAACATTTTCTGAAGCATTTCTGTGTAATGTAACATTCTTTCGAATGGTACAATACAGGCAAAAGCTCAGTTTTCTAAACATTTCCATGTAATGTAACGTTCCTGCGAATGCTCGGCGTTATGTTACGGGTAAATGCTCACAGCGAGTGTGCATTTACCAACATTTCGTTGTACCTTGCGTTCATTCTTTTTTGAAATGTCACCCCGCAACCGCGCATCGCAGGCTCGACGAAATGTTACACCAATATGTTCGTTGGTTTGTTACAAAGAGGCGAACGTGCTCGACGTTTCGTTCGTAAAAGGATGATACACTAGAACATAACATATCATAGAGCGGCTCGTTGTTCTGTTACAAATAAATGTTGTAGTTTATACTCACCTTAAGACGAGTTTGACTAATTCTTAATAGGCCAACCCCTCTCCCCTGAATAACATTTATTATGTAAAATCTTAAGAAAAAAACAAATAATCGTTTGGTTGGTGTTGATGTTTATTTTTAAAGTAAATTTTTTTAGGGACGTTTACAAGTGTGTCGTTTATGCAAACTAGTAACGGCTAATTCACAAACTGGGAAGTGCAGTGACGTTGCCATGGAAATAGTTCACCTAAACGCATCCGCGTGCACATCTATTTGAGATTTTGGATAGTTATTTTTTGATAAAAACAATTAAAAATTCGAGTCAAGGACCCAATTTTGTTGCACAGAATACAGGAATATTTCCTAGTGTGACGAAAATTAAAAAAAAGGATCATTTCGTACTTACCTGGTTTCTAAAAGTATGTCCGAGCTTTTGGCACACTGCACACTCTTGTAGATTCGTTTTTACCTTGATTAATATTGAGCGAATTCGCAATTTTGGATACTTTACGATACAAATAATTAAAAAATTTAGTCAAGGACCCAAATGTTTCTTATCTGGGTGTGTTGCACAGAATACACGACTAATTAGGTTAACACTCATTTCTTAAAAGTCTCTCAATTAGTTTATAAACACCTAAAAAATACACAAAAATTGTATTCAGTCGCTAAGTACCCTAAATGCAATTAAAATTTACATTTTTTCAAATTTCGAGCGTAAAGCAGAACGCAGCGATCGCCATATTTACTCTGCGGTCGTGACGTCAGTTGGCCGTGTAAACAAATGCGCCAATAATGACTCAATATGGCCGATCAGTTGACAGTTGACAGCTGTCACTTTAGTTTACACAGTTGAATGACGTAATAACATGGTGACTATTTCATGGTGATAAGGTACAGATAAAAAAAAACTGAAATCTTTGAATTGAATTTAAAAAAATATTTTGTTATTTTATGAACTAAAAATAACAATTACCGGCTGTTTCTTGCCTAAGCTATCTTTTTAGACTTTTTCTCATATAGATTAAAATATTCCTAGTGTGACAATTTCCTAGTGGGAAAATTAAAAGAAAAAATGTATTATTTCGTACTTACCTGGTCTCTATAAGTATGTCTGAGTTGTTGGCACACAGCACACTCTTGCAGATCAGCTCCTGCGTCACAGCAATAGCTTTCTTGTTGGAGATGCAGAGGTCGCTCAGGTAGTCCAGGAAGCGGGATTGCCATGTCTTCATGTTCTTGCGGACGAGACCTGGTTAACAAATACAGAGATTTTGTAACACCTTTTCGCGTAAAAAGTCAAAAGTCGTATGCCGTCTACTGTCTACCGTCTGAACTAATATACTGATATGATTTCGTTGTTGTAGTTGTGTAACAGTCCTGTGAGGAGTCCTCCACCAACAAGTAGTACATCTCAGTCTGAACATATCTGAGCGAGTCTTACCGACAAATGTCTCGATCTCGGAGGCGGTGATGTGCTTCTCCAAAAGTTTCCTGTTGTTGTGTAACAGTGCTGTGATGGTGTCTTCTGCGAGTATGTCGTAGCCGATTTGCTTCTGCATGAAGCCGAAGTGTTTTGCTATATATTCCTGGAAAGTAAGAAACAAAGTCAACATTTTGTATGGTAATAAACGCTTGTAATTAAAAAAATCTGCACTTGTTGGGAAAACTGGGATACGCCCCATGTATGAAAGTTACACGCAGGCGTACACCAAGAGTATAATGACAAATATGCGTCTATGAAGCTACAGTGCGTTTCACTTAAGACGTTCCTTTGGCGTAATGTTGGCTCCCCTGTCTGTCTACACAAAAAAGAAGGGAAAAAGGAAAGAGTTGCCTACTCTACCAAAATTGTTCCCCGAAATGCGCAACGAAATCGATTTTAACGGTAGTTGCAACACTTTTTGGAGTTTTATGAAAGGAATGGGACTTTATTTAAAAAAAGCAGGTCTAAAAGGACGTTGTTATAGAGAGTTACGATACTGTGGCATGGCATTATGGCATTTTCGGTATTTGAAATAATTGCAAGACAATCGGAATGGAGCCCAGCGCCCTATACTTTATTCAAAAATAGTAAAAAAAAAAAAAAACAAAAAAAAACCAATTGTTAAAAGTAACGAAATATAAGTTAATCTCCCTAATATTAAGTAATTTAATTGCTAAAAATATTGCAACACTGTTTTTCCGTATTGCCAACATTACGGCAAAGGAACGTCTTAAGTGAAACGCACTGTACGTACGCCTACTGTCCAGACAGAGCACCGACATTGACGGATAGCATGGAATTTATTTGTTTCTAAATTGGCTGAAAAATAACACTCTTTTTCATAGTATTTTACGAAGATATCAATCAGCTCTCAATTTACCTGATTTTTTCTGTAGTCTTGTTGGCTGAGCCTGAGGATCCGGTAGCACAGACGGAAGATGTACTTATAAGCGGCGTACCGAGGGTCGTACAACTCCTCGATCTTCAAGAACGCTTCCCCTTCGGAGGTTTCTTGAAATGGACCCTGAAAAAAAACAAAAAAAAAATTTAACCATCAAAAGAAAAAAAGAAACATAAATGTATAGAAAGAAAACTTATTTATTTGTCACATCCTACTAATATTATAAATGCAAAGTTTGTATGTATGGATGGATGTATGGATGTTTGTTACTCTTTCACGCAAAAACTACTGAACGGATCTCGATGAACCTTGGTACACGAGTAGACCATATCCCAGAATAACACATAGGATACTTTTTATCCTGGGACCATGTACGCGGGTGAAGCCGCGGGCAAAAGCTAGTACAGAATAATTTAGAACCTTTTTTTAAGTAAAATTATTTTCCCACACTAGGATAACTCCTGTATCGTGAGCTCCAGTTTTTTTTTTTGGTAAAAGTCATCCAATGACAACTCCCACTCTTGGTCGGAGCGGGAGATAGTGTCAGACTCTTACTGACTAAATAAGCCCACCCTATTTCGTTTTGCCTTTCATACCGGGACCGAGCCTCTCTTTCGGAGCTAGACCCTGTCTGACCCCAGTAGGCCACAACTCAGCCGGGTCCCTACTGTTTGCTGACATCTTCTTGAGGCGCGCGTGGAAGACTACGCACCGTCGACGACTTGGGCTCGGTCCGGACAGTTACCGGTGGGTCGGACGGCGAGCTATCCATTGCTCGCCATCCTACCCGGATACTTACTCTTTGTGTTCTAGGGCCGCGATAACTCTTTAAAACCACCCTGCAGTACGGATACTTCGCATGGAAGAATAATTCTCTTCTCAGTCGTGCAGTCTTCACAGAGTGGTCGTGGTCATGTCTCGGTGGAGTCCCGCATCAGCGCCGCTCTCGCGATATGACGCCAGGCAGCTCTGTGTGAAGGCTCCCCTTTTTTTTTGTCGACGGTGAAAATCATCTTATGACAAAACCCGTTCTTGGGTGGAGCGGGAGATAGTGTAAGACTCTTACTGACTAAAAACCCCGCACCGTTCCTTCTAGCCTTCATACCGGGGCACAAGCTTCCTTTCGGACAACCCTGTCCCCAGTAGGCTTGACCCAGCTGGGCCCCTCCTGCTGCTGACAACTCCTTGAGGCGCGCGGGAACAGTGCGCGCCGTCGACGTCTTGGACTCGGTCCATTACCGGACGATTGGACAGCGAGCTACCCATGGCTCGCTGTCCGCGAGCCCGCGTCTACGGTGGCCGGAAATCGTGAAGGCTTTCCTTCATTTACGCTGCAGTTTGTCACCGTTTTGATGAGGTCCGTCCACCGTGTTGGAGAGCGTCCACGAGATCTTTTGCCCTCGAGTTTCCCTTGCACCACTAAACGTTCCACTGAGTCCTCGTTACAGGTGATACAACGGAAGAATATTACGGTACCTGTAATATCTTGAACAGCTGCCTAAGGATGTACTGTTCTCGGAGGAGTTTCTGTCGGTCTCTGTTGGGGTTCTCCACTACCAGCTCCAAAGCTTCCGACTTGTTGGGCTCGTTCTCGAAGCCGGCTATGAAGTACACTATGTCTTGGAGAAGGCAGGTTAGTGCCCTGTGAAAGAGAGAAAAGGCATTTGAAATGTATTACTATATATTTTTTTTTATTATATTATATTATTATTATTATTTGGTGTTTTTTTTGGCGTCGTAGTGTCTGTGTTTCCGGATAGCTACAACTTAGGGGTATTTAAGTCAAGAGTGAATAGGTCACTTCTAGGCAAGCTTGCTCCATCGTCAACCACATCATCGCTTACCTAATAAATTTAAAAAAAGATTTGTCTACATTCGGCAGGATTTCTCTACTTATCTGTACGAACAATGAATGTGTCCCCAAAATATTATATGCTTTAATTAACCCTTCAACGGCTTGACGAGTATTTTTGTGTCCTATTCGCCGGGGTCGTGTGTTTGCGACGAAATGGAGTATTTGGTCGTGAATGTGCGACACTGGCGGAATAAACGCGAGTGTTGCAGATAGGTATATCCAACGTAGGCGGAGAAAGAGATACTGTCAACTAAATAACAAATTAAACTGTGTAAACTTTATCAAAATTGGTAAAAAAAGCAAACGAAATATAAAATAAAATATAGATATCTAATAACACCGTTAAGCCAAACAGGATGTCTGCAATTACTCTTTAATTACTCTTTCAAAGAGCTCACCCACATCGTCCGCAGGGCGCCCGGCTTCCTGATGAGGACCAGTTTCCCAGTCTTCCGACGAAGTGGGCACTGGCCCCTCTCCATGGATATCTTAATTAGCACAACTGAAAGGTGCCCACGACATCTACACTGATTGAAACAAGCATCGCCACTTGTGTTAGGAGACTAGATTACATATAGCTTTAACCATATTTTCAATACACTTGCTCATAAAGTGACTCTTATTGCACTGCACTTAGGTATATAATGGTACTTGTTAAACTGTGACATTTTTTACCATTACGCACTAGTGCTATAATGTGGTTAAAACCTTTCTGTTCCACCTCTCCCCCGCCATCATGTTATGACATTGATCGTATCAGGATGGGAGCTTATGAAAACAGATTTTTACCGCCACAAAAGTTTACTAGTTTTACAGTTATGTTTTGAAAAACGTCGTATGATGCACGTGAGTAATTAATGATTACCGTACTCGGCTCTCTTAAGACCCTCGCCATGACTCGGGTCTAAATACCGCCTCAACGGTAATCACTAACATTACACACTTATATCATAATGTACTATTAAAATGCAATCAAAATAGTCCCTTACTTCCTCTCATTATGCTCGATGTTCCCATACTGTAGTTTGGTCGACAAGGCCGAGAGCACTTTGCACGCGTCGTTCGCGAAGTCCAAGTCTCGCACTTCGCTGGGCGACACTGATATTAGGGCGAACGCTTCCTTATCCTCCTTTATCAGTGAGCAGCCCACCTGGAAACAGGAATTCAATACAATTAATTTAATGAGAAAGTCATCATCTTCCTGCCCTAGTCCCGGTTTATTTGGGGTCGGCGCAACACGTTTTTTCTTCCATTCTGTCCTGTCACTCGTCACGCTATCACTAACTTCCTTTTCTTTCATATCACTTCTCACACAATCCATCCCATCTTTTCTTTGGCCTCTCTCTCCCTCTCCATCCATGCACTTGTAAACTCATAACTCTTTTAGCAATATGCGTTTCATACCTCCACTTTACATGACCATACCAAGACAAACGGTTTCTTTTCAACTTTTCAGTCACTGGCACCACTTTCAAACTTCCCCTAATATACTAATTTCTCACTTTATTCATTCTCGTCACACCATACATCCATCTTAACATTCTCATCTCAGCTACATGCAATCTTTTTTCATCTAATTAAATGAGAAAGTAAAAACATAAATTGTCTGAAAATTCTTACAAACAGGGCAATGATAAAAAATTACAAATAAGAACAAGTTTTTAATGATTTTTTTTTTTCATTGCAAGCTTTTATAGCACGGTATAATACCTATATAATTAATACTCGTCAATACCGATCATACCAGCCCAAACTCGATGGGGTTGTGTCGTTCAACTACCAAGCTCCTATCTATAGCCACCTTCCGGTTCCATCATCAGATCAGCTCCATGTCATAATAACTTTGCAATGTCATCTGATTACGTGCATACAAAATTCAGCTCAATCGGTAACCAGGAATTGGATCAAATTTAATCTGCAAGATTTCATTACAGGCAAACATGAACGCATGAAAGGGACAGGTGAAATTAAATAAAAGCTTGTAAAAAAAAGAAAGTCATATATTATACTTTTATCAAATAAGAGCGGTTGTATGGAAATGTATCTAGGGTTGGTCGCGTTGCAAGTGCAAAACGACCCGTCAGTCGCCTGGATGGCCCGGTGACCATGTATTTTTGCTGACATAACAAGCTTATAACTTTGTGATTTTTCATGATACAGTTATGATATTTTGTACAAAATCTTATCATAAAATACTAAAAACGTGTTGACGGATGGCCTTACCTTGGACATGACTGGTTTCTCCTCATCTTTGTCAATAGGTATAGAGGTAGAGTGCACCCACGTGTGCGTGCATAAATGCTGGAGCCTGTAATAAGTGCATTAGTGTATGAGAATGACTAGTGTATATTGTGTAGTGGTAGAAACTGCTGGCAGAGAAGTCGACGTCCGGTTAGAATGGAAAAACTTTTATTCAGGGTTTAGCAAGACGGTTAAAAACAGTAAAAGACAACTAAAGTAAAGACTGCACCGAAATAGAATATGATGCTGAATACTTTAAAAAGTTTCTTATTTTTCTTCTTAAGAGGGTCCTTTTCCACTCGACTATCGTAAACATCGAAAATGGTTTAAAACTACTTCATTTAATGCAATCCAACGCGATGTTTGACGAAAAAGCAACGCAAAAAAAGAGAGATAACGCCTGAAAACTCTGTCAGTATTCGGTAATTCCGAGATTTATTCGAAAATTTCACAAAACTTGCTCCAGGAAATAGCTGTTTTTTTAAACCCTTAAAAGTTTTTGGAAAAAGTAGTCGTCATTTGGGATCTTAATAAAATTTGCAAGGTTTCTATAGTTTTACTTTTTGACTTTTTTCATTTTTAGGCAAATTATGAAGTGTCAAAATTCATACAAAATAGGACATTTTCAGAGGTTTTTACTGGATTAGTTTTACACAAATTTAGAAATTGGTTTCTTTAGAAACCTAGATAATATTCACAATATACTGTGTTTCCAAAATATCTAATGAAAAATGTGTAATAACGTCATCAATCAGTTATGAGCGGTTGTATGAAAAACAGTGAAAATGTGAGTCATGATGCACTGCATTAACATGAAAAATTAGTGCGTTTATGTTAATTATTTTTTAATTATTGTAAGTGGCTATTCTCTATATTATGCATGTTAGGATTCACATTTAGCAGGCGTCAATCAGATATATTGTTTTGCGATTTACTTTTTATAATAAATTAAAAATCAATATCAATGCATGCATAAGTTTTTTTTTTGTTTTAATATTTGTTTCCATTTGTTTTTCGTTATTTTTTATTTTTTTTTATTTTCTTATTTTGATTAATACATTTGTAATGTGTGTGTGTGTTGTAATTAATTATATTTTTTTTTCAGGAAAATTAAACTGTATGTAGTCATGCAATGAAGGCTCCACATTTTCAATTCCTGATGACATACCTGACATAGCTGCTCTGAGGTACCGGCGCATCCGAATGCGTCATCGTCGTAGGATCCAACTCGAACAGGGTGGCGATCTCCGAGGAATGAGGGACGGATACCAGTTGGTATGCTGGCTCGCAGGGGTCTACTGGGGCGTCACTGCAAATATGAAGCAAAATATAGTGTTGGGGCAAATTCTATCAAAACCTAAATCTTTATAAATGACTAGCCTTTGCCCGTGACTTTGCCCACGTACATAAAATATAGCCTATGTCACTTAGGAATAAAGCAGATTTCTATTGGTGAAAAAATTTTAGCGATCAGATCAGAGATTAGCTCCTACTAAAAAAACTTTACCTTTTTATAAGACAACGAATTCCAACTCCTTTGATTTAATTTTTAAAAAGCCAAAGTAGCGATGGATCCATAGGTAGTTCCCTGTACCAGGTTATTTGTAAAACACTGGCAACCTCTCAGGACTATGTTACTAACATCATAAACAACTACTTTTGTTCTAAGAGTTTTAAAAATTTATCCCTTTAGTTCAAGAAATTTACATAAAAAAAAAAATTGAACGTACTAAATATTACGAAGTCTATGCGAAGCAAGAGATAGTACAAGGAAGGGAAGCGAGGATTGGCGCGCGGACGTGCTAGATGCGCTTGCGTCGCATCATCATACAGACATAGATGGTATAATAAAATACTGAGTTGAAATGTGTTAGATAGAAAAACGAAATCTGAAAAATTTGTTTTTAGTAAATGAATGATGTTTTACAAAACATAGCTTGGTAGGTGTGATGACAATGTTTCGGAAGCCTGCTTACTATTACTATGAGAACAGTGTGCAGGAGGCGTAGATAGGTACAGCAAAATACAGAGTTGAAACGTGTCAAATAGAAAAACGAAATCTGGAAGGTTTGTTTTTAGTAAATGAATAATGTTTTGTAAGGGTCATAAAACAAAAGTTGTTGTTTATGTTAGTAATACAGTCCTGCAAGGTTGTTAGTGTCTTACAAATAAGCATGTATAAGGATTAGACTTCCCTATTTTTTTTATTTCCTGATAAATATAACCTGGGAATCTTTAAGTTAACAGTGAATAGGTTACTTCTAGTCAAGCGCAAGCCTATCAACAATAAAAAAATTACTTACGGCGGTCTGTTACATGCCTCTGCAGCAAGATAGTGTCCAGTGGCGAGGTGTTTGAACCTGAAGATGGAGTTCCAGTGACCGGCGCCTCCTCGACACGGATCGTGTTGGACAACCTGGAATACACCAGCGAAACTGTTACTAAACGTTATTTTGTTATACAAACAAAGGCACCGAACAGTGCCAACGTGGTATGGAGCACAGTATACCAAGTACAGTGAGTGTGGTACACAGTATAACTGATCGCGCTCGGAACACCATACTGTACTCCAAAACGCAGATCATCGACGTGACTCAGAAGGCTGCCCACTTGCCCAGCTTAACTGGGACAGGGTTGGATATGTGTGCTGTGAGGAAGTAATATAAGACTCTAGCAAAAGGCCACTGTTTTGTTATTTTCATCTCTGAATCGCAACTTAATTGTGCGTCTCTCACCTCAATCTCCCACTGCGCCTTACTGCTACTGCTGCGACCAGCAGCTGGTCGCAACAGTAGCACTGGACCTTCCGGAAGTCCTCAGGACCTCATGATACCTCTTCTAACACTCGTCCATGGCCAGAAGCTCTAGCAAAACAAAGATAGTGCATGTCTCTCACCTCAATCTCCCATAGAGCCTTACTGCTGGTCGCAGCAGTAGCACTGGATCTTCCAGTAGTCCTCAAGAACACATGCTGCCTCTTCTGATACTCGTCCATAGTGAGGAACTTCTCTTGTTCAGCGTGGAACAGCCTCACCACGTCGCCACCCTTCAGGATTTCTTCTTGGTTCTCCTTGTGTTCGAGGAATAGTGTCACCTTCCATGATGTTGATGAATTTACTACGTTGACCTGGAAGATGCGGTGAATTAGTTGAGGGATCAGATGCTTACATGTAGGATGGAAGAGTCGTTGGTTGGCAGAACGAATAAGATACGGGCAACACTTTTAAAGATTGAATCTTGACTGGGGAGCGTCATTACCGCTCACTGGGAAAAGTCGAAGTTGGGTTAATTTCGCAGAAGATGACAAGGCAGTAGCATAGCGTGACATAGACGTGGGCGAGGCCTTTTTCTTTTATTAAATAACGACGGCGACTGTCGCAAACTAGTGTTCGACCACATCGACGGCCTTCGCACACGCGAGACCCCTTTTTTGTGGGTAAAAATCATCCAAATGACATCCCCGCCCTTGGGCGGAGCGGGAGATAGTGTCAGGCTCTTACTGACTGAAAAACCCACCCCAGGGCCGAGGGTTCCTTTCAGAAGCAGACCCTTGGCCCCAGAGACCCCTTGGGGTGCGAGGCAGTGAGCGAGGGCGCACTTCTTTAATGCCTAGCTAGGCTACTGCGACAAGGCGACGTTTGGTACCGTGAGCGGTTTTGCCGCAGAAAAAATAGCTTCATTTAGCGGAGACGACCAATCGTATTCTTCTATCCTACGACTTAAGGGGTTCGCCTGAGATAGGAAAAGCTATATTCTTGACAGAAATAATAAGATACGGTCGTGATTGTTTTTAGATTGAGTCTTGACTGGGGCGCGCGCGAAGATACAACACGGCAAGGCGACAATTGGCGATGTGATCGTTTTGCCGCAGATGGATTAGTTCTTGCATGCAACAACATAAGTTGAAAAGTTAGGATAGGAAAAGCTATATTCTTGGCAGAAATAATAAGATACGGTCGACATTTTTTGAGATTGAATCTCGACTGGGGTGCGCCATCGCCACTTGCTGTGAAAAGTTGGGTCTATTTCGGAGAAGATACAAGACGACATAGCAACGTTTGGCGATGTGATCAGATTTACCGCAGAAGAAGAAGCTTTTAGCGGAGATGATAGATCATATTCTTCTATCTTACTTAAGGGGTTCGTCCAGGATAGGAAGAGCTATATTCGTGGCAGAAATAATAAGATACGGGCGAAATTTTTTGAGATGGATGCGTGACGCACAGGACCAGTCGTTGTGGCGACGCTTGGCCTATGTCCAACAGTGGACGTCTTTCGGCTGATATGATGATAATGGGGCACACCATTGCCGCTTGTTGCAAAAAGTCGAAGCTGGATTTATTTCGAAGATACAAGACAAGGTGATCAGTTTTGCCGCAGATGCTGTAGTTTTAGCGGAGACAACAAATCGTATTCTTCCATCCTACATACATTTGAGGTTTAAAATAGTCAGTAACAAGTACGTGGTAAGGAGCGGAGCCGATGCCTGCTAGGACTGCGGTATCGTTTGAAAGAGGTACTGCCACCAGACACAGAGGCAATTGGAAGAATACAAGTGGGTTTTAATCTACGGCTACTGGCTGCGGGTCATTTGAATTTTGTGTCTCTAAGCGAACCTACGATACAGGAGAAATTCATAGCAGGTATTCAAAAACTAGCAAATATATTAATTTCTATACGTGATACAACTAAATAGAAGTCTAGCTTTATCTACAAGAAATAAAAGTCTCTAGTAGACTAACGCCATCGTTGAAAACGGGACGCAGCACGACTGGGCAGGTTTCTTCAGAGAGAGAGGTGATGAGGGCTCGTCTCTTAGCCATTTGAGCACAGTATGAGAAGATATCTTTACCCTGAAGTCAATTAATTGTACGCTGATATAATAAAGAAGGAAGAAAATGTTAGTCTTGTGAAATATCAACTCTTTTTATTTACTAGCTTTCCGCCCGCGGCTTCGCCTGCGTGGACTACAGTTTATATCGCGCGGGCAGAGACCCGTGCTCAGCAGTGGAATTATAGGTAGCCTATGTGTTATTCCAGTGTCTCTTCTACCTACCTACCAAATTTGATCTAAATCCGTTCAGTAGTTTTTGCGTGAATGCGTGAATGCGTAACAGACAGACAGACAGAGTGACGTTCGCATTTATAATATTAGTAGGGATATATTTAATAGGTTTCAGAATAGGTCGTAAGCTATTTTACCCTCCTACCACAATTTCCTTTTCACTGAACTGGGTGAATAATACATAAGCAATGGACATAATTACCTCGATACTATTAACGGTATTCAATAGAATAGCGTCATTTTAAAGCACTTGAGCGTGATTATTGCTTTTATTGTAAGTATTACTTTTTATGGTCAAATGAACTAGATTAAAAAAAAACAATTATGTGTATTCGATACATCAGAAATTCATTAAAATTTATAGTAAAGAAGCTGACCCGGCAAACGTTGTTTTGCCTTATAAATTATTTTTTGCTATAAAAAATAGAGGTTGGTGATAAAAAAGTAAAAATTTTGGGTTGTATGTATTTTGTAATGCCACATTATAAAAAAATAAAAAGCTGAACTGCGTACTGTTCAGCTGTATTTTAATTTATACTAAACCAATTCACATTGTGTTTTAATTTATATAAATATAAGTGTATAACATTCTCACCTCCATGCAGCCAACATTATCAGGTAGTTCGTGGTTCGAGGATACGTGTAGGACCTGTTGACCCGCGTTCACGGGGTTCATGATGACTTTGTCGCCAACTACTACGTTATCACCTGGAATACAACACTTAGTTTGAAATAACAAAACTTTGTTACCTATACAGAATATACTTAAGTTTTGTAAACAGCCAACGCTATGCTGCCCCTGATAGTTAAAAAGACTTATCTAACGAAAACGGATAAAAAAATGTTTTAATGAATGAAACGGGAAATCGGGCCTTTTTTCCTTGTGTTAAAAACTCACTGGAGAGTGTTAGCAAAATATAAAAAATACAGGCAGATGCGCCACTATATCCAGATTCCGGCAATGTATATAACTCAATTTTGAAAAAAATGTTAGATGCGTCTTTTTTACTAATGGGGGCGGCAGTATGGAAGAGCGGAGTTTCTTAATACAGCATCATCGTGATTAAGAGGAGGCTCCAATCCTAGACTAGCATAATAATATGCATAATCAGCCCTTTAATGTTCCCACTGCTAGGACTAAAACCTCCTCTCTACGAGAGGGAAGAGGGTCTGTGAGAAGTAGCTGCAAAAAGGCCAAGGGAGATTAATATTAGCCATACACGTTAGTGTGTAGCTGACAGGTTTGCCTGCACAGTTATACCTATCAGATAAGCATGTATGGAAACCTGCACAGTTGTGCAACATTACACGCTCCGGTTTGTCTGGTCTGGACAAAGGCCCGAGACATGACTACGGGCTGTTGTATATATAACAGCCCGTACATAGTCATCTCACAGAACATATGTTCAAATCGACCGAAACTGCCCGAGAGATGAATTGCGCGATGCAAGATTTCGTAATTTAGTTCATATGTAGCGCCAGAGATGTCGCTACAAATGCATCATTGCCGATTCCTTCTTAGTGGGCTAGAAAAGGTTCAGGCTCCGTACCTGTGGATCTCAGCTTGTAGAAAGGCATGACGTAGAACCACGAGCCCTCGTTGCCGTTCGCATCCAGGTGGACGCGCATGGCGTTCTTTTCCAGCAACGCGGGCAGTCTTTTGTTTACCTGCGTGAGAAAAATGGAACTGTTAAAAAACAATATTATTTAGTAAACAAGGGTAAATATAGATGACTGGCCTGTTGGTCTAGTGGTTAGTGGCCCTGACTGCTATGCCGGAGGTCGTGGGTTCGATTCCCACCCAAGACAAATGTTTATGTGATGAGCATGATCATTTGTTCTGTGTCTGGGTGTAATTTATCTATAATATGTATGTATTTAGAAATATATAAGTATGTTTATCAGTTGTCTAGTACCCATAACACAAGCTCTGCTTAGCTTGGGACTAGACGGCGTTGTGTGATAGTTGTGGAATATTATATTATTATTATTATTTAACCTTTAATTAGCACAAATATTTAAAAGGCTTACCTACTAAAAATGTTTTTTTTTTAGGTGCTTTTATTATTTGAGTAGTCTCGATAAATAATATTCCTAGACAACAATCAATAGTACATTTTGATACAATTGCAGAAAGTGCGCGGCGGAATTCGCACGAGCCGTAGGCGAGTTTGTACCTACTGAAGAAAATTTCATTTTGTACTTACTAAAGAAATTTTTTCCAAGTTGCAATACATTTTAGTTTTGATTTAAATGGCAGCTATCGAAAGTTTTTTTTTACCTCAACCACAATATCTGGCGGCGTAGCATCTAAAGAATTCTCCCCAAATCTTAAATTCAACATATTTTTCACAAATCTTCTATACTTATAATAAATCTGTAGAGAGGTCAATTCTGTACATGAAATATATTTCCAAAATAACTATCAGGTGATCGATACTGATGCCAAAAATGCAAACAGTAAAATTTTTGTCTGTCTGTCTGTCTGTCTGTCTGTCTGTCTGCCTGTATGTTCTTTATAGAAACAAAAACTACGCGATGGATTTTAACGAAACTTGGTACAATCATTCCTCATACTCCTGGGCAGGTTATAGTATACTTTTCATCACGCTACGATCAATGGGTGCAGAGCAGTGAAGGGAAATGTTGGGGAAACGAGAGAAATTACTCCATTTTTTAAGCTTCCGTCGCGTTTGAAGCCTTAATGGTTAAAGCTACACAAAAGTCATGTATAACGGAAATGTTCTCCTTAAAATTATATAAAAAATATCCCAAGACATCATATGTCTATCTTTTATGGTTGACTCACAATAACACATGTAACTCCCGATAGCTTAGCAGTTCGGAGCTTTCTGTTTATTTTTGTCTATGGCACCATATCTAAGGTGTGTGCAACTGTGCACACTGTCACGCGCGTAAGTGTAAGGGAGAGATCTGGAACGTCTCGAATCGTCTCGCGCATCACGTTGTTTTCCAGGCTCTTAGAATTCGACACCAGACGTTTCAGATCTTTGATTTTGACGACTCCGTTGTCGCTGGCATAAGCAACAGGATCCGCGTACGAAGTCGCTGGCAGAAGCTAGTAACACATATTTTTCATAATATTATTAAATATTATTTTATATTTGTGTTATTTGTGAAAAATATGACTTTTTTTAATGGCGGTTGCTCTTGCTTATTAATTGCCATTGACAATATGAATAGACTTTTTCCCGCGCTTTACCTTTGCAGGGAACAAAGACGTCAAACCATAATATTAAAAATTAAAATTCAAATATTTTTGAATTTAGAACACAGATAATTGGTAATTGGTTGATGATCATAAATTATTGTGTAAATAAACTTATTTATTTATGATATTCTGTTCATTCAATTTAAATTTACAATACATATTAAAACCATAAAAAAATAACCGCCTCATTGCTTTAAAAAAAAACACGGTTGAACGTGACAAAATAGTATTGATTCAATTATGAATTTACTTTTTTAAATTAGGTTTTTAAATTTTCGGGGACAATTTTGTTACTACGTTTTTTTTTAATTTTCAGTTACGGATACGTATAGAACCCTATAGTTTTTGTAGGTACTACTGCTAATTAAAAAATTTGAGTATACAATATTAATTAACCCCCGACGGAAAAGAGGGGTGTTATAAGTTTGAAGCGTTTGTGTGTCTGTCTGTGGCATCGTAGCGCCTAAACGAATGGACCGATTTTGATGCGGTTTTTTTTTAATTTGAAAGCTGACGCTATTGAGATGGTTCTTACAATTTATGAAGATCTGTTCGGGTGTTCAAGGTCATCAGCTCGTTTGTCAGGTGCAGTAGAAATCTTAAACACTTAATAAGTGTTTACTTTGATTCAAACGTATGTGTAACATATTAGAAATACTCATAAGCCATGAACATGCTCGAACCATTGAGCTGGTCTGATGATAGAGCTCGATGGTAAGTAACCCTGGATTGCCTATTAGTAAACCCACCAAAATTGGGCTCATTAGATTCGTCCTAACCAGTTATATACATTTCCCATGATGACGAGGACCTGATGCTAAAACTGATAGGTGGCTGATGGAATACAGGAATGCTTACTAGTAAAACCATCTAGTTTAGGCTTATTAGATTCATCTTAACTAGTTCTATACATTACTCATGATGACGAGGACCTGATGCTATAACAAGGATATGGCTGATGGAACCCTGAAAACCGTAATAGAAAACCTATCGCGTTCAGGCTCGTTATTATAGATTCGTCTTAACCAGTTCTTTTACCTTTTATAGATTTTATGCTCGGGGGGTCATTTAATATTGCTATTATTTTAGTATATGCGAAACCTGAATATACTTTGTTCAATATTTACACCATGATAGACTTTTCCCAAAAATACTTTAGAAAGGTCACGAGTTGAATACCACCGACACTAAGTACAACACAGATCACGACAGGCCATAGCGGGCATTAGGTGCCAGCGTACAGCTGGGTACAGGAGCAAAACTACCTTACTGTCACCCGAATGGCCCGGTGACCATGTATTTGTGCGTTAGAAGTATGAGAGGGACAGAGCAGTGGGAGTAACGGAAGAAGGATGTATATCATATACTTACGGTGAGGTATTTGTTAGATTTGACGTGCAACAGCTGGAGTACGCTGCCGTACTGAACGACGGACCCCAACAACTTCTTGTTCTCCAACTCATTTTGCTTTTTTTCTATCTCAGCGGCATGCTGTGGGAGAAAACACAATATGGTTAATTCATTTATTCATCATCATCGTCATCATTTCAGCCGATAGGTATACGTCCACTGTTGGACATAGGCCTCCCCAAGCGTCGCCACAAGGATCCTGTTCGTCTCGCATCCATCGGTTTCCCGCAACCTTCACCAGGTCATCAGTCCACCTTGTTGGAGGCCTTCCAACGCTGCGTCTTCCGGTACGAAGTCGCCACTCCAGAACCTATCGGCCCCAACGGCCATCTTCATTCATTTATTACATAACATTAAATTTATACCACTTTAGGTCGTATTTAATTGAAATAAATTGACGAAACGGTTGGCGTAGAAATAATAATATTTTTTATTCAGGTCAAATATACCCATTGCCGTACGGCTGGATCTCACAACTTTTTACGATAGAAGAATTAAGTTGCAAACCTTGATTTCTTTAAAAGTTATGTTTATGATGGCATGGGTTATTCGTTATTCCTAGTGCTTGCGTTTCTACCCATGTTTAAGACAATAATGCAAAGATGGGTATCTGCTAGTTTTCAAAATAAACCGGCTAATCGCTGGATCAAAAACCAGACTGTTCAGATGTTATCTCATTTCTCGTAGCCTCTTTATTAAACACTACCGGCCTATTGCTTCAGCAATAAATATAGCCTATGTTACTCAGGGGAATGTAGCTTTACGATGGTGAAAGAATTTTTTAAATCGGCAGAGTAATTTTTGAGTTTATTCATTACAAACATACACATAAAAATAAAAATTTTCCCTCTTATAATATTAGTGTAGATTGTGTTGGATGATCGAACAAGCTTTGAAACCATGCTCACGCTGACTATAGACGAGTCGGAAAGGGCCCACTTAATTTGTCAAAAATTTGTGTGGGTTTTAATTAAGCTAAAATTAATAAATTAATTTTGGCTGTATAATCCATTAATTTGCGAAGGCAATAACGTCGGATAGCGGAATTGGGTCAAACGGAGCAATTTATGTGCGGGTTCAGTAGTCTATGGGTGGCTGAAAGGATTAATTTGCTAGTATTATATTAATGCTAGCTTCTGGCAGTGGCTTTGCCTGCGGGAAGGTAAACAAATATCAAGAAAATATACTCCCGGGATAAATGTATGTGCTCTATGTGCTATTTTGTGTCAAATTTCATCGTTAACCGTTCAGCCTTTTTAGGGTTCCGTAGTCAACTAGGAACCCTTATAGTTTCGCTATGTCTGCCAAAGTACGCCAGTAGCGCTGCGGGTACCGCAGTTAACCGGCTAACTAGGTAACGTGATTGGTCTGAAAAGTTTCCGACCTCAATGTGAAGCACTCATCAATAAAAGCTAGTGTATATAGTACAATGGTGCATCTTTTGACTGTTAAACGCCAAAGTTTCAGCCATTTTGTGCGCGCAGTTATTATTTGACAGTCATTTGAGTGAGTCGATGTAAAGTACACTGAAAGAGAAAATCGTTTTTCACCAAAAAAACGCGCCGTCTTACAATTTAGCGGTTGCCAGGGCTAAAAACTATAACCCCAGCCAAGTTGCTAATATGCAATAGTTAACGCTAGTAGAAAGCATCAAATTTACGGGAATGATGTCATCTCAACGCTCAGTCACGTGGTCAGAACAAAAGAATTGGCGGCAAGTTCAACTCGAAGCGTTCGACGCAAGCGAAACGGTTATAACTTGGCTAGGGGTACAAGTTTCGTTTTTAACGGCTGCATCATCCTTGCCTTGCTCACCAGATCTTTCCCCAGCAATTTCTTTTCATCAAGTAATTGCGCTCGGAGGATAGAGATTTTGTTAAACGCGGCGGCAAACTTCGTGAATAATAATTTTTCAGAGAAAAACGCCAACTACTACGTACGGGTTAGAGAGATAAGGACGTCGCTAGAAGTGTGTAGAGATACAAGAAAACAATGTAATAAGTGCATTGTTACCCTTGGTAAGTAAAGAAAGTAAAAATAAAATTAAAAGTTTGTAAAACCTGAGTCGTCGTACCTGATTTTCTTCTGATTTAGGCAGTAAAGTTTTTCACTACCGCTATAGCCTCTTCTTATGAAATTAGGCGTTTAATCACTATTTTAATCTGATGAACTTATCGAGTTTACACAAATCTCTGCTGTACCGAAATGTAAGCAAAACTACAAGTCGAAAAAACCAAAGACATACCACACAGCCCATTTTCCCGCCATTTTGTTTTTTTTTTTCTGTAACCGGCCATCTATTCAGCTTTTATTTTTCATTATTGAATAATTCGAAAATGTTTTTTTTTTTAAATAAAGAATTTTAAAGAAAAATATGTAGTTAATATAATAAGTCGCTTAAAAATATTATATTACTAGCTTTTGCCCGCGCGGCTTCGCTCCCGCTCTTCCCTACTCTACCCTGCTCTACCCTGCTCTACCCTACTCTACTCTACTCTACTCTACTCTACCCTACTCTACCCTACTCTACCCTACTCTACCCTACCCTACCCTACTCTACCGTATCCTATGTCCGTCACCTGGCTCTAAGCTACCTACTCACCAATTTCCAGCCATTTCTGTACAGCCATTCTTGAGTTATAAGTGTTGTAACAAACACGACTTTCTTTTATATATATATAGATTTAATCAATCTTAGTTATTTCAATTTTATATCGCGCTATAATTAACTGGCTGCATAGAAAGTTGGAACACATGGTTCAATAGAAATGTGAAGATTTTTTTAGCAATTGAGCCGGTTTTGACTTGCGTTTCACTTAAGAAGTTCCTTTGCCGTAATGTTGGCAATACGGAAAAACAGTGTTGCAATGTTTTTACTATTTTTGAATAAAGTCCAAGACGCTGAGCTCCATTCCGATTGTTCTGAAATTCTTTCAAATACCGGAAACGCCATGCCACAATATCGTACCCTCTCTATTAACAACTCCCTTTTAGAAATGCTTTTTTTAAATAAAATCCCATTCCCCTCATAATTCTCCAAAAAGTGTTGTAACTACCGTTAAAATCGATTTCGTTTCGCATTTTGGGCTACAATTTTGGTAGAATAGGCAACTCTTTCCTTCTTCCCTTCTTTTTTTATGTAGACAGACAGGGGAGCCAACATTACGCCGAAGTAACTTCTTAAGTGAAACGCACTGTAACGTTGAGAATGTGAAGATAGAACTAGTTTTTTTTTTTAATAATTTTTCAGAGTATGAGTAAAATTTTATTTTAATTTCATAAAATAAAATTAATTCATGAATCCCCAAGCGACACCCGGTGGCCGCGCATCTATTGTCTTACTATTGTGTCTCTAATTGACGGTATCTGAAGGGTTAATAAATTGTAAGAAAGAATGACTTTATTTTGTATCTATGATAGGTCGGAAACTTTTCAGACCACTCGTGTAGATATTATTTTTATAATATACATAAATATTTTCTTTAATGTACTTTACAGTTTGTATCTTGTAATATTTGAAAGAGGCGCCAGTGACTGAAAAGTTGAAGGGCAATCTTTTGTCTTGGGATGGTCATGTAAAGAGGAGGGTTGAAATGCATGTTACTAAAAGAGTTATGAGTACATGTGGATGGGTGGACAGGGAGAGGGAGGTCAAAGAAAAGATGGATGGATTGTGTCAGAATGATATGAAAGAAAAGGGAATTTATTAGTGATAGCGTAACGAGTGACAGGGGGAATGGAAGAAAAAAAATGCTTTGTGCCGACCCCAAATAATATGGGTCAGGAGCAGGAAGATGATGATGTATCTAATTGGCATTTTAACGTTCTTGTTAAATAAATAAATAAGGTACTAGCTAACATTAACAAAATGGCATTAAACTAACACAAACAAATCATCCTGTCAATAACAATGGATAATATCTCTTCAATATCTTGGTAGCCTACTATCCTCCTCCTCCTTGCGTCGTATTCCTCAATGCTGAGGGTCGTGACCAACTATCAATAGTTTGATAACCGATAATAGCTTCTATTTACTTCAAAATAAAGTTATTTACAGACTTTCATCCGAATGCCCTTTAAACGAAGTTTATAAGACCACTTATCTTCTATACTTATAATAAATCTGTAGAGAGGTCAATTCTGTACATGAAATATATTTCCAAAATAACTATCAGGGGGTGATTAGTGATCGATACTGATGCCAAAAATGCAAACAGTAAAATTTTTGTCTGTCTGTCTGTCTGTCTGTCTGTCTGTCTGTCTGTCTGTCTGTCTGTATGTTCTTTATAGAAACAAAAACTACTCGATGGATTTTAACGAAACTTTGTACAATCATTTTTCATACTCCTGGGCAGGTTATAGTATACTTTTCATCACGCTACGATCAATAGGAGCAGAGCAGTGAAGGGAAATGTTGGGGAAACGGGGGAAATTACTCCATTTTTTAAGCTTCCGTCGCGTTTGCAGCGTTAATGGTTAAAGCTACACAGAAATCATGTACAACGAAAATGGTCTCCTTAAAATTATATTAAAATATCCCACGACAGCATATGTCTATCTTTTATGGTTGACTCACAATAACACGTGAACTCCCGAGAGCTTAGCAGTTCGGAGCTTTCTATTTATTTTTGTCTACTCTTACGTTTATAACACTCTCACTCATCCCTAATTAAAAAAAGTAAGTGGAAGGGAGAGATCTGGAACGTCTTGAATCGTCTCGCGCATCACGTTGTTTTCCAGTCTCCGGGATCTTAGAATTCTACATCAGACGTTTCAGATCTTTGATTTTGACGACCCCGTTGTCGCTGGCATAAGCAACAGGATCCGCGTACGAAGTCGCTGGCAGAAGCTAGTTACATATAAAACATATTTTATATCCTCTTTTATTTTATTAAACGATTATGGCCCTTATTATTGGGACATAAAAATAATAATTGGCTATAAACAGTCCATTTGTCTTATTAATGTTGCTATCTGATTATTTACTTTGACGCCCTTTGTTTTGATGGTGGGAAATAATGAAATAGCTGCTCCCGCTCTTGGTGGATCGTGAGTAAGTGCCAACTTTTATTGTTTTTTTTTTTCGAAATCACACTTCAATATTTCCTGCCCTTGGACAGAGCGGGAGGGCGTGTCACTCTTACTGACTAAAACCCACTCCAATCCCTACTTTGCCTTCGTTACAGGGCCTCGGGCCCCTACGGTTGCTGACATGTCCTTGAGGCGCGCGTGGTACACTATGCGCCATCGACGACTTGGGCTCGGTCCAGTCCAGACGGTTACCGGAGCGGCAAGCTACTCATTGCTCGCCGTCCGCAAGCCCTCAAAAATCGGGATCGGAGCGCCAGCGTACGAAACGTTGCCTGTCGCGTGCGGCCGCCTCCTTTGCTAGCATTACTGTTTCGCAGAAGGAGTCGACCACCTGCCATTCTTCCGCGCTATGGACCATGGCCTATACCAAAGCCCGTCGAGAAATCTCTGTGCCAGACTTATATTAACTAAAACCCATTTACGTTCCTTCAGTTGCTCATTGCTTTCCATGCAGAGCCAGATAATTCTTTCGAACATCCCCACAGCCCTAACAGGCATCAGCACTTTTTCGTACATTGAGTCGAATCACCGTAACTTCCGACACAAGTGGCGTGTCCAGACGTGAGAATGGCCCTTACGGTTTTGGCCTTCTTCTTTTCTCGCATTACTGCTTCACAGAAGACCATTTGGAGTTAGGCGGAACAGAGAGTAAATTCATGCAATCCTCCGTTGAAAAGGAAGGAACCTCCAGCCAGACGGGTGTTATAGTCTGTTGGGAAACTGCCCGATTCCCATAATCTAACCATCATATTTATTAGACGACTATATTGTTCTGTTTTCGAGCCTTTAATATCGCACTTTTTAAGAAATAATTTCTGTAATTATTGTTGCACTATCAAAACTAATGATGACCCGGCAATCGATAGTGGCCCAGCTACTGGTGCCGGCACTAGCGAGGTGCCGTTGCCGGCAATATTGCCGTGAAGTGGGAATATTGCCGAGAATATTGCCCGAAGTATGAATATTGGTGGCAATATTGCCAGCAATATCCCCATATTGCCGGCAACGGCACATCTCTAGCCGGAACTATAACCTAATAAAAAAAACCGGAAATATCGGAAAAAAAGGAACACAACATAGAACGGGGAACCGAATTATCCGGCACTATATTCGATTCGGTAAGAACTTAACCGAATAAAATTTGGTATTCGGTTATTCGGTGAAACCACTATTCGGCGCATGTCTAGCATGCTCGTATAAAATCCCGTCTTTATTTCTTGTTGCTAGCTTATTCTGAATGAAGATTAATGATCCAATTAATGTTATTAATATAAACATATTTCAAGAAAGAAAAACAGGTAGCTTTTTTACCAATATTTTTTTTATCAAAGACAAGGAAATCAGGCCGATTGCCATCGTATATAAATCACAGATGAATGAGTGTCGTGGAGGAAACGAACTCATTAACCCATTTAGAGTTCATTATTATTTTGATTTATAGATTTTTCCTCGATTTAATGTTACCTATTAATAGTTAGGTATTCAGCAGGAATTTTAGGCCATTATCTTAATAGGAACACACTAGGACATCAGAAATTAACATATCCCCGCAGGAGAACCAAGGTTGCCGACTTGGCTCGAAGAATCGCCAAACTTAATTGGCAATGGACAGGTTACACTGCACGCAGAGCAGATGTTCGAAGGGGACGACAGGTTCTGGAGTGGCGACCACGTATCGGTGGACGCAGCGTTGAAAGGCTTCATACAAGGTGGACCGATGACCTGGTCATGGTCGCGGGAATCCGAGATGGATGCGTGACGCACAGGACTGGTTGTTGTGGGGACGCTTGGGGCCTATGTCTAACAGTGGACGTCTTTCGGCTGATATGATGATGATGGTGACAGGACACCAGTGGTAGAGCAACCAGTCGCATCACCACCAAAATAGATTTTCACATTCACTCACTCGGACGGAACCTCATCTTTTGTTTTGAGGTGAAGTACCGCTCTAGGGGAAGTCATTCTTCCCGGCGGCGGCGAGTCTATCAGACTTTTACCTGTGTTTTTGCCACACCTGTGTTCTTCAGTTGCCTTTTGCGTTGCAGGACTATAGCACCCCTATCAGAAATGCCTCATGGCCTTAGAGGCATCGGCTCTACGGTTTTGCTAACATTTATTTAAGGCGCGCGTGGTACACGACTCGGGATCGGTCCTTACCAGACGGCCTGACGGCGAGCTACCCATTGCTCATCGCCGGCAAGCCCGCGCCTAAGCGACCGGGGTTCGCCCTGCGACTCCCGACGCCCGGGGCGTCTCCTATCGCGGCGGCTTAGGCGTGAGGATGCCCGTTATTTCACGTTTGCGGCCATGTCCTTCGCTAGCATTACTGCTTCGCAGAAGAAGACGACTGCATCCCATCCTCTCTAATATAATAGTGTCTGCTTAATTATGCAATCCTGAATATATTTGTAGTCAGCAAGGCTAGGCGACTAGCTGCGCCACTATGCGTCTTAGTGAGATATAGACCTAAGAAAAGCAATTTTTTAAGGCGGTTCGTTCCTCAAACGTAGCAGTTTGCCTTCTCCTAGTAAGCGAATACACGAAGTCGATACAAAATGGATTTGAGCATAACCATGCATACTATAATCAATATATAATATTGCACATAGAGGCCTCCTCTTTGAGAGGGAGTGGACTGCAATCCATCAGTCCATCAGTCCCCGTGCGTGTTGATGTTATATCGCAACGAACGCCCATACAGCCTATGCAACTCATATCTTCGAAGTTTAGGTTCTAGCATATGCCTGTTTTCTCGCGATGTTTTGTTTCATCATTTTAAAATTATGCTACACTTTTTCAAAAGAGAGGCATGGAGTTTCTTGCCGGTTCATCTCCATAGGAAACGAACAATTTGGAACCATGCACTAGCTTCTGACTTTTCATAAGTGCTCATGTCCATGTAGGCCTATGTGATTTTTTTATTTGAACGTGTACAATTGGTGCCTAAGAAGGCGGTTAGCACTCAGCTACAACGAGCAAAAAATATTTCTAGTGAAGATTAAAGTATTTTTCCGTAAAAGCGTTGTGTCCGGTGGGATCTAGGTATTATCAGCAACTTCTCAAGTGCCTTAGGGGACAAGTTTATGTCAGTAAATAAAATAAGGTAGGTAATTTATTTTTCATAAAAAAGTGTACAGGAAGAGTGAGGCCCTAAAACCAGTGCTAAGAGGAAACACCTGTGTTTTCTCCCAATAATTTGCTGAATGATTGCAATACAACTAAGATTAAGTATTACTAGTTCTGCCTAATCTCCGAAACGATTGGACCGATTTTGATGAAATTTTGACTGGTTGATAGTTGATCTTATTAAGAGTAATTTACGGTTACTTCTATTTTAGTAAGTTTCCGCGGAAAAAAGAAAGATTGTTGTACCATAGGCACTAGACAAAACACAGCTTCCTAAATCTTAGGTAGTCAACAGATTAGTCTATGGTTGTCTTTTACAAGTCTTATGCCGACGAAGACGTGACTTCGTCAACAGCACAAGCTAGTTAAAAATAAAAAGCAATGAAATAAAAAAAATAAAAAAAATCAAAGATATCAAATTCTTTAAAAGATTGCCGCGTTTCCTATGCAGAAGGAAAATGGAGCATTCCCTCATCTCGTTTTCTAAAGATGAACTGTTTGAGACCATAAAAGTTTACGATAAGACATACCGTTTGAAGAGAAAGATAAAACGAAACGGGACCGAAGAGGTTTTTTACAACTTTCAATTGTTTTAGAATTGAACTTCTTTCAACTGAGGGATAATTAAAATGAAGAATCTTTTACATTTTTCTGGAACAATAATATAGAAAATTACTTTTTAGTATTTAATTATTATTTTTTTTAGTATTTTTTGACTCAAAATTTATATCTATGTACTACGCACTAGATAAGGCGTGCCGAACACTCACTTCAATCGACTCAGGTGTAATGTAGTCCGTACACCTTGAAATTTACTCTATGTTGAACGAAACGCGTCGAAATTCATGGCGCTTAAGACATTTTGGTCGCGAAAAAAGTATACTTTAAAAGCTATCTTAGCTCTGTATGTTTTAATAGTTCTGTTAGACGACATAATGCCAATCTGCCGCAGCAGCAACTTTTATTTTACTCGTAACCATTCGGTATTTTGACAAATAGTTTCCATGTACAGTGCGTTTCACTCTACTCTAGTAGGATACTACTCTGTCAAGAAAGTACCGGGAAAAGTATTACACAATAATACACAAAATGTCTGTTATTCATCCAAATTTATTTTATCACCTTCAAAGTATGCTCCTTTAGAAACGATACACTTGCGCCAACGAATAATCCATTCATCAAAACATTTTTTAAACGCTGCTTCCTGAATTGAGTTCAGTTCTTGCCGCGAATTCTCCTTTATGTCTTCTATCGATTGAAAACGGGTGCCACGAAGTGGTAATTTGAGTTTAGGAAAAAGAAAAAAGTCAGCAGGAGCCATATCTGGTGAATATGGTGGTTGCTGGATGGTATTTGTTGAGTGTTTGGTCAATAATTCGTTCACAATGATAGCCTTGTGCGAAGGCGCATTGTCGTGGTGCAAAATCCAAGAATTTTCTTTCCACAAATCTGGCCTTTTTCGTCGAATTTGCTCTCTTAAACGCCGCATAACGCTCAAATAATATACTTTATTTACCGTTAGACCTTCCGGTAAGAATTCAGAGTGCACAACAACGCGATAGTCAAAGAAAACAGTCAACATGACTTTGACTTTTGATCAACTTTGGCGTGGTTTTTTCGGTTTCGGATCAGTTGGAAGGCGCCACTCCGAAGCTTGTTGACTAGTTTGCATGTCAAACTCGTAAACCCACGTCTCGTCACCAGTAACAATGCGTTTCATGAATGTTGGGTCCGAACTGAATCGTTCTAGCATGTCCTCAGCGACTTTAATGCGATTGAGTTTTTGGAGAAAATTCAGATCTTTTGGGACTAGCCAAGCAGCAACATGTTTCATACCCAAGTGATTAGTTAAAATGGTACGGATCGACTCGTGAGATACAGAAAGTTCGGCGGCTATCTCTCTCAGAGTTGAATGGTGATTTTCAGTCACTATTTCCTTCACTTTTGCGATGTTAACTTCAGTTGCAGACGTTGACGGCCTACCAGAGCGAGGCAAATCTTCCATCACATCTCGACCGCTTTTGAACGCTTTGAACCACTCATAAGCACGAGTTTTTGATAAAGTCGATTCACCGTAAGCCTTCTGTAACATTTTCAGTGACTCCGAACACGTAATTACATTGGCGATGCAAAATTTAAGACAAACTCTTTGTTCGATATTTTTGTCCGTTATGAAATTCGCAATACACACTATATAAGATATTACTAAAACCAGCACTGTATTTAATATAAATAACAGATGCAACTCAAACTCCGCGCCAAAATGGAAAACAGTTGTGCCAATCTAACAACTACAAAAAAACAAAAATTTGAATTTGGAACCATAAACAAATCATCCATTCCCGATACTTTTTTGACTGAATGTATATAAAATCTTTGGTTTCACTTAAGAAGTTCCTTTGCCTTAATGTTGGCTCCCCTGTCTGTCTACAGAAAAAAAGGAGGAAAAAAGGATAAGAGTTGCCTACACTACCAAAATTTTTAGTTTCGAATGGTATTTTATTAGAAAAAAAGGTCTAAAAGGCAGTTGTTAATAAAGAAGTATGATATGTGGCATGGCGTTTTCGGATTTGAAAGAATTGTAGGACAATCGAAATGGAGCCCACTGTTATATACTTTATTCAAAAATTGTTTTTACAGTTTCTAAAAGAAAATGATAAGGCAATTGTTAAAAGTAATCTCCCTAATATTAACTTCATTGCTAAAAATATAGCAACCCAGTTATTCCATATTGCCAACATTACGGCGGAGGAACTTCTTAAGTGAAACGCACTGTACGTGCTTGTCTATCACGAGAATATAAGTCAATGATAAATTAGTATTCAAGTATGATATGCGAAGTATTTTACAAGAAACGTGCAGATTATAAATCATATACCTACGTGATTTTCAGCAGTAATATTAAGCTACCTATGATTACATTTCCAACTGAACTTTGTGGGTCACGTCTATCTAGGACGTGCTTGTAATTTTACCGGCTTTCAGACCCTTTGGACCGGATATTAGCAATACTGCTTCAAAGGACGGGCCCATTCGCAAGGAGTTTTAGTACCTTGTCCTCATTTAAAATAGCAGGTCTTTTGTATGCTTAATGTCAACTTTGGGTTTTCTTTGAGCTTTTATAACACGTACTTCACTTGAATAAAAAATGAAGACATCCGTAGGAGAACTAAAGTTGCCGACATAGCACGAAGAATTGCCAAACGTAAGTGGCAATGCGCAGGGCACATTGCTTGCAGAACAGATGGCCGTTGGGGCCGAAAGGTTCTGGAGTGGCGACCGCGTACCGGAAGACGCAACGTTGGAAGGCCTCCAACAATGTGGTCTGATGACCTGGTGAAGGTTGCGGGAAGCCGATGGATGCGAGACGCATAGGAACGTTCGTTGTGGCGACGCTTGCCTATGTCCAACAGTGGACGTGTATCGGCTGAAATGATGATGATGATGACTAGCACTTGAAGTTGAGGAAGTTTGAAAGTGGCGCCAGTAACTGAAAAGTTGAAGGGGAATCGTTTGTCTTGGTATGGTCAAGTAAAGAGGAGGAATAAAACGCATGTTACTAAAAGAGTTATGAGTAAACGTGGATGGGTGGAGAGGGAGAGCGAGGCCACAGAAAAGATGGATGGATTGCGTGAAGAGTGATATGAAAGAAAATGAAGTTAGTGATAGCATGACGGGTGACAGGATATAATGGAAGAAAAAACGTGTTGTGCTGACCCCAAATAACACGGGACAAGAGCAGGAAGATGATGATAACTAGCACTTGAAGATCAAATTAAAGTACATAAGTCATAGATGTCAGCAAAACCGTAGGGGCAAGGTCGAAGACTACTGGGGTCATGGGTTCGCTCCTGAATGGAGAAGGATTAAGTCCGCCTATGTACCACTACTGTACATGAAGTTTAAATAAATAAATAAAATCTGTGTGATGGGGGAGAGCTTTGCTTGTTTTTATTATTTTTTTGCTAACTATGGAGAGGGACCCAATATTTGCAAAAAAACAAAGGGGTTTAAAAATATTTAGATATTGTTGCGTAGGCGCCATTCAAATATTGTTAAAAAAATTACTAAAATTATGCTTAGTAATACTTGAATCACCTTCATTAATTATATTCAAAATAAAGCGTTTGTTACAACCTCTGATAGAAATTCAGCCTAAAATATGCCAACTCATTGAAAAACAATTGCGAAATTTTGCCGTGGTCTGCAACTTGTGATTTTACCGTAATTACGGCAAAGAAAAGATGGATCGATTGAGTAGATGAAACACTGGATTATGCACTAGGATATCCTGTGAATGAATATCTATTTATTTTGCAAATAGGTTTTAAAAAAATGATTTTACACGTAAATTTTTTCGTCAATTTAAATTAGATGAGACCGGCTCACTACCCTGAAATAAAACACCGAAAGAAACTCAGGATCAAAGTCTCTTTTAAAGTCCATACACCAAATATGTAACGGTTTCTGAGATGGTCTTTTGAAGAAAGAACCACACAGATTTGAGTGGACCTGTTCAGTCAATGCCAGTATTTCTGCCTGTTCACGAATTCTGCCTTAGCGTAAGCGGTCGCGCAGCGCTATAAGCGGCGCCGTCTCGTAGCGTGCTTCAAACATTTTCATACTTTTGATTTTACAGCTTGCCGCCCCGCGCTTGGCTGCTCACAGCAGCAAGGTCGTGAATGGGAGGCCGTTAGTATTCCTGTAGTTCAACTCAGGACTACTAAGGAGCTTAACGAAATGACGAATATTACCAAAGATAGTGTAAATTACAGAAAAAATGAAAGAAGTTAGAAAGTAAATAGGTACTTTCCGATTTGTACTACGAGTGTTGCCGTTTATGCGCTTGCCTCACGTCCATTAACTCCACTACAGGCAATAAACCAATACGAACGCGCATTACGCAACTAACAGACCACGCACATTTAGATCGCAAGTTTGCTATTGGTAGTTGAACTATGAGCATTACCCAACTTTGTGGCACGCCTGCCCCGCCCACAAGGCCATTCTAATCTCTTTCATCTGTTCCGTAGTGTAAGCTAAGTAAATACTCACGTGCAACCTCTTGAGCAGTCCTGTATCGGTGTTGTTGTTGGCGGACTGCTTGGCTGTATTCCAAAATTGCTTTTGAGCGGAGTAGCGGTTCATAGGACATATTTTGAACAGGCAATCTGGAAATAAAGAAAACAATATGAAACTCAGCGAGAATGACAATTAACCTTTCGTATGCCGTAATTAGAGACACAATGAAAAAGTCATTGTGTCTATACAACGGGTTAATAACCTTACGAATAACATTTTGGCAACGACAGCCTATCTCAACGGAGACTTAGGCATTGGTGCGAGAGATAATGTTATTAGTGACTTACACACATAACCAAATGCTCGGCTCTTATTCCAGTTTCGGGCGAAACATGTCTACAGAAAATCAAAACTGTCACTACAGTACTCATATGCATAACACCCTCGCCTGCGACTCAGGAGTATTCTGCCTCAGTCCTAATTACAAACTTTCTCCACTTGTATCAAAATGTACTATTAGTGTTTTATAGCTCATTTATCAAAGTAGGCTAAAGGCAATATATAATTATCATTACGCTACAACCCACGGGAACGGCATAAGCAATCCTTTCTGTAGATTTTTGAGGAACTAATTTATTTATTGTTTAAGATCTCATGTAAAATGTACCAAAAATCACACCAATAAATTTATTTTGAATTTCATATCTATTAATATTCAAGGAAAATTGTAGAATCAATATTTTTTTTAAAGACTAGCAATGGAATTTCTTGTCGGTTTTTCACCATAGCAATTTTCATTAAAACCGTTTGCTGGCTTCTGTGCCTATGTGAAATAATAATATTGAGTATGAGTTAACAAAGAGTGTGCAAAGGGATCTCACAATATCTCATCATTAAAATATTCAAAGTCTTTCAGTTTCTCTGAATGGGAACATTGAGAACCCCAAAGTTGGCCATTGAATGCGAAAATCATGATCGTAACATCTTAAGGCCCTTAACGCGGTGAAGCGGAAAGGCACAATTCCACAGCATTAGGGCTGAAAAAACAAACTGGTTGCTTATTTTTAGTTTATGCGAAACCTGAATATATTTAGTTAGTTCAGAATCAGTAACTGAATCGATTCTAATAATTTTTATTCCATGTTTTATTTGGTCCCAAAAATATTTTAAAAAGGTCACAAGTTGGACACCACCGACACTAAGTACAAAACAGGTCACGGCAGGTCATAGCGGGTATTGGGACCCAGCAAACCGCTGGGTGCAAATGCAAAACAACCCCTTAGTAGCCCAAATGGGCCGGTGACCATGTATTTTTGCTGACATGCTGCGATGATGACTGCGGTTTTGCATAATACAGTAATGTTTGTACATAGATTTTATAAGTCTGTGGTATATCCTTAGCAACGAAACCGAGGGCTTGCTCGCATGCAGCTGTTATGTTTCCCACCAATACGTATATTGTACCTTATTTGCGTTAAGATTTGACATTTAAAGAAACCTTTTTTACTATCTGTTCAACCGATTTTAGCTTCTATTTCATAGGCATAAGGAGGGCATTAAAAGCAAAACAGTGGTTAGAATATCTACTTTTTACTGCAGCCGCCATTTGTCATGCTACCAACGTAATAAAAGGTTTTCATAAAATATGTCTCATGTGATTTTGAACAGAGTATAGGTCCTATACTTATGAAATTGGCATTTTGTTAAACGGTTTATTTTGAACCGTGATATCTTTGGATTAACTTCAAATTATAAGTTCAAATAAGCTTCATATTTTAAAGGTTTTTTTTTAAGATGGATATCATCCATTCGCTTCTCTCTCTTAAGGGCGGAGCGCGAGGACGTCAGATTTTTCCTGACTAAAACCACAACAAAGTTCCTTCTTTGCCTTTGCGTTCCAGGACCCCAGGATTTCTTTTCGGTAAACCCATGGTTTCGTTAAGGGTATATTTTTTTTCTGACTGACTTGACATTTCAAAAGTGCCAGTAAATAGTTTATTTGAAATAAAATGCTTTGTATCTTTGGTCTGCTAATGAATGGAATTTTTTTGAGCGGTGGGAAAATCATCCAAAGACATCCCCGCTCTTGGGCGCAGCGGGAGTTAGTGTCAGACTTGTACTGACTAAAAACCTACTCCTGTTCCTTCGTTGCCTTTCGTACCGGGGCTTAAGCTATCTTTCGAATTAACCCTGGCCCCAGTAGGCTACGACCCAGCTGGGCTCCTGCTGTTGCTGACAGCTCGTTGAGGCGCGCGGGAACAGTGCGCGCCGTCGACGACTTAGGCTCGGTCCGGATAGTTAGTGTACGGTCAGACAGCGAGCTACCCAATGCTCGCTGTCCGCAAGCCCGCGCCTACGGTGGCCGGAAATGGGAAATCGGGATCGGAATCACGGCGGCAGCGGACCGCCGTTGCCTGATGCCGTCGGCCTCCTTCTTTGCTAGCATTAAGTACTGCTTCGCAGAAGGAGGCGACCGACTGCCACTCCTCCTCGCTCCCGACCATGGCCTGTACCAAGGCCCGTCGCGAGAGAGCGCCGCTAATGAATGGGATGTGTATTTTTGTTTCGATCGTTTTCACACAGGAAATTTTACCTCACGAATAACTTTTATTTCCAGACGGCTACAAGAACCAAAACATATACACTTCCTGATTTAAAACAAGAGTATATCTGATGTCTCATTTCACCGCAAACACCATTCGTTCTGGCCCCTTAGGGAAATTAGGTGGTCATAATATATTATCAACATAGGTACCGAGATTTCCGAGAGGGGGACACGAGGTGACCATTTTATACGGCCCCGCATAGTTAATATTTGAAAGCCTTAAAAAACTGGGCCAGAAAATTCCTGATGTTCGTTGGGTTGACATGGTTAGGGGTTGGCCATCAATCACTCGATGTTTTTTTTAAACCCCTAATCCTCCCTTACAGGTTTAAAAGTTGCCTCCCTTCTACCTAAATTTACGTCTTTTTTGATATAGCGACATCTATGACGCCGCAAAAGAATTTTAAAAAATATACGAAATCCTGCATCTCGCGAATTCTCCGCGCGATTTGAACATATACAACAGCCCGAAAATCATCTATCGGGCAGTTGCCAAAACCAGATATAACTACCGTCTGGGCGGAGGATCCTCCCTTTTCAACGCGGACTTTACACTCTTTTCCTCATACCTACAAAGTTCCTTATATTTTTTTCAGATTCATATCTTTAGCGGGGTAATTGTTGCCTGGCAATGGTGCGCCAAGTCACGCGCCATTTTTCGGAAATCGCGCGCTCAACGTGAAAATACAATAGTACACGTGAAATCTCACTACACGTTTGTGATACGAACCCCCCCCCCCCTTTCAGTCTCACGTGATTAATGGACGATCCCAAGTAGCAGCAGGTGATATCGAAAGAGATCGCATGAAAAACGTACCTTGTTAGCATGTGAGCTTATCGAAGAAATATAATAATAATTATAATAGATAGATAGATAGATAGATAAATTCTTTAATATATAATAATATAACCTACTTTTGAAGGGTTGTGCTTTAGGAAAGAATTTGAACATGATAGTAAAAAAATGAAATCTTTAAATCAGTTTTTGATATAGGTAAGTACCATGTTTTTATTGCATAGGCTAGCGTTTGACCACCATTTCACCTGATGGTAAGTGATGATGTGCACTGCACTAGCTTCTGACGTATTGTAAATGCCCCAGCGGCTTGCTAGCTAAATAAAAATAGCAGGTCACTTGCAGCACATGTTTTTATTCTTAACTAGCTTTTGCCCGCGCGGCTTCGCTCCCGCTCTTCCCTACTCCACCCTACTATACCCAACTCTATCCTACTCTACCCTACCCTACTCTACACTACTCTATCCTACTCTACCCTACTCTACTCTACCCTACACTACCCTAAATTTTTTTTCCATAAGAACCTTATCCTCACAATAACCATCACAACAAAATAAAAATCAGCCAAATCGGTCAAACCGTTTTCATGCTATGTCGTGACAACGGAAAACAGGTTCCATTTTTATATATATAGATAGACTAGCTTTTGCCCGCGCGGCTTCGCTCCCGCTCTTCCCTACTCCACCCTACTCTACCCTACTCTACCCTACTCTACCCTACACTACCCTACTCTACCCTACTCTACTCTCCCCTACCCTACTCTACCCTACACAACCCTAATTTTTTTTTCCCATAAGAACCTTATCCTCACAATAACAATCACAACAAAATAAAAATCAGCCAAATCGGTCAAGCCGTTTTCATGCTATGTCGTGACAACGGAAAACGGGTTCCATTTTTATATATATAGATAGACTAGCTTTTGCCCGCGCGGCTTCGCTCCCGCTCTTCCCTACTCCACCCTACTCTACCCTACTCTACCCTACACAACCCTATTTTTTTTTTCCCATAACCTTTTCCTCACAATAACAATCACAACAAAAAAAAAATCAGCCAAATCGGTCAAGCCGTTTTCATGTGTGTCGTGACAACGGAAAACGGGTTTCATTTTTATATATATAGATATAGATAGATAAGATAATAAGATGTATAAATTAGCGCAGCTTGTTTCTAAATTCGCCTCCTTCTGCAAAGCAGTAATGGTAGCAAAGGAGGTGGTCGCACGCGTGAGGGAAAGGACTTCCGACTCAGATTTCCAGCCACCGTAGGCATGATGTTGTGGACGGCAAGCAATGGGGAGCTCGCCGTCCGGCCGTCCGGACCAAGCCCGATTCGTCGAAAGCGCGTAGCGTTCCACGCGAACCTCAAAGAGATGTCAGCAATGCCGTAGGGGCCCAGCAGGACCAAAGCCTACTGGGGTCATGGGTTCGCTTCTGAATAGAAAACCTAGTCCTGAAACGCAAGGCAAAGAAGAAACAGAGAAGTGGGTTTTAGTCAGTAAAAGTCTGACACGCCCTCCCGCTGCATCCTAGATCGAAAGAAGTTATTGGATAATTTCACACCTAAAAACATGTTTCTAAATATACAGAGAAACAATTGCAATACGAGTACTTACATCAAAAAATATTCTAGCCATTTCCTTTTCTTTTGTTGAGAACATTCACAATGCGATTTAATTTCCTTTATGGAGACCCGGGTTAGATTTATAACTCATACATTACAATAATGGCTGAGGAAATATAATATGACATGTTTAATAACGCGACGTTGGGCATTCAATATAGAGTAGCCAAATCCTTACTAATATTATAAAAGCGAAAGTGAGTTTGTTTGTTACGTCTTCACGCCTAAATGACAAAACCGATTTTGATGAAACTTAGTACACGGATAGACCATGTCCTGGAATAGGACATAAGATACTTTTTGTCCCGGAAGTATGTTCCCTTGGGATAATTTTCTACTATCACGCGGGCGAAGCCGCTGGGAGCAGCTAGTCCGAGATAATTTGTCACTGTCAAAATTGGCCACTTTTAACTGTAAATATTCGTCAGAAGTACTATTGACCTATTAAAACTATATTAAAATAAGATTTTTCAGTTAATTCAAAACCACTAGCGACATCTATATCGCCACAGCGAAACTATCGTGCATTATTCTTCGGTATGTGAGTTTATCGTGAGATGAGAACGTGTCGTGGCCTTAGAATTGATCACTTGAGGTCCGCTCAGAACTGTGTTTCTTCAAAAGACCATCTCAGACTCCAATCTGCATTGTTCTCATATGATTTGACCATAACAAGTTTGTTATATGGATTTTAAAAGAGACTTTGTTCCCTGAGTTTGTTTCGGTGTTTCTTCTCAGGGTACTCAGCTAGGAAACAAGTTTGATATATGGATTTTAAAAGTGACTTTGACCACTGAGTTTGTTTCGGTGTTTCTTCTCAGGGTAGTCAGCTAGGAAACACCGACCTCATCTAGTCTAAATTAACGTGTAAAAGTGCTGGGCACGCCACGATTATGGCGGTAAGTCACCTCTTTGAGGCGTGGCTGGAAAGACCTCACGGTGTCCTTACCTTCCGCATGATGCAGGTCCTCATCGGACATGGCAAGTTCGGGAGGTTCCTGCATCGGATTCAAACGGAAGAGACGCCCGGGTGTCGCCACTGTGCGCAACGCCCGAAGGACACGGTGGAGCACACCATCCAGGTGTGCCCTGGGCGGAGCATCGCCGTGACCTCGTGGGAGCGATCGGCGGCGGAGAGCTCTCGCGCCGGGCCCTGGTCGAGGCCATGGTCCGGAGCGAGGAGGAATGGCAGGCGGTCGCCTCCTTCTGCGAAGCAGTAATGCTTGCAAAGGAGGAGGCCGACCGCATCAGGCAACGGCGCCCTCGCCGCCGTCGCCGGGATTCCGATCCCGATTTCCGGCCACCGTAGACGCGGGCTCGCGGACGGCGAGCCATGGGTAGATCGCTGTCCGATCGTCCGGTAATGGACCGAGTCCAAGACATCGACGGCGCGCACTGTTCCCGCGCGCCTCAAGGAGTTGTCAGCAGCAGGATCGAACCCAGCTGGGTCGAAGCCTACTGGGAACAGGGTTGTCCGAAAGGGAGCTCGTGCCCCGGTATGAAGACTAGAAGGAACGGCGCGGGGTTTTTAGTCAGTAAGAGTCTGACACTATCTCCCGCTCCACCCAAGAGCGGGTTTTGTCAAGACGATTTTCCCCGTCGACAAAAAAAAGTGTAAAAGTGTTGTCAAAAATCTATTTCCAAAATAAATATAAATTTATCATTTCAGACGATAATGAAAGAGAAACGTTCATTGCCGGACCCTTGTTCCTAGTGTCTAGGCCAATAGGCCCATACCTAGGGACTTAAACTCTTCTGCAAGCGTTCATTCAAGGGCACAGCTGACTCTTTTCCTGCTTCAAAACCTCTAATATTTCAAGATTGAGTTTCAGCTCAAGTTATTAACAATAGAAACGGACGCTTCTTTTGACAAATCGTTGGCTGTACTGCAAACATACCCTCTTTATCCTGTCCATAGCTAAGCCCATAGTAAACTGCTATATATACAACATTACTTTTAGTATATGCCTCCAAACCTGAATATAGTTTGTTCAGAATCAGTAACTGAATCGATCCCAATATTTTTTACACCATGTTATATTTTCTGGTCAAGGCAGGTCATACCCAGCATTCAGGTGGCAGGTCATAGTCGGCATTAGGTGCCAGTGCAAAGCTGGGTGCGGGAGCAAAACGACCCCTGAGTCGCCCGGATGACCCTGTGACCATGTATTTGTGCGGATAACCAGGTAATAAAACAAACTTATAACTTTATAATTTTTCATGACACAATTAAAAAAAATTGTACCTACATAGATTCTTTGAATTAAAATACTAGACGTATTTGATAGAAGGTAGATCCCAAAGCTTCTTTTGATAAATCGTTGGCTGTACTGCAAACATACCCTCCTAATCCTGTTTATTTCTAAGCCCATACTAAACTGCTATATAAGTAAATACTTTTATCTGAAAAAAGGATCACGTGAGCAACGTTTGCGACCCCATTTCGATTATCCCTTTACCGTATTCTATGCCGATATTTATTTAATTTGGCTCAACTTCTCTTACTTTTATTAATTTAGACTTGATGTAGCATTGAATTTTACGAGTGTAAAGCTAGAACTCATAGAAATATAAATAATATTACATTAAACCGACTCCTTTTTTAACACGCCTGATTTGTACGTAGAATGCCATCGCGTGGCGTGGATGTAGCTCTACAAGTCTAGTTATCAAATTAATTTTATGGAGATCGACGCGCAGTCTGCACAGTGTAGTTCTAGCTTAAATGAGAACTGTGGGATTGTTCAATAGTTTTACTGCTGTCTTGAAACGACAAGGGCAATTGACGGAGGGGCCCAGCTTGGTCAAAGCCTACTGAGGCCAGCGTTATCCGAAAGGAACTCGAGCCCCGGTATGCAGGCTAGAAGGAACAGGGTTGGTTTTTAGACAGTAAGAGTCTGACACTATCTCCCGCTCCACCCAAGGGCGGGTTTTTTCATTGGATGATTTATCCCACCGAATAAAAAAGGGTAATTGACAAAACAAGGGTGGGTTTATGTTAATGTCAGTAAAATTCTCACTCGCTCCATACACAGCAAGAGTTGGATCATTTGATGATTTTTACTGACTTAAAACCACCTGTGTTCTTCAGTTGGTCTTTGCTTTCCAGAACCACGAAATCCCTTTCAGATTTTTCCCCGTGGCCTTTGGGGGATCGGCCCTGCTGGCCCTCTACGGTTATGTTGTTATCTCTGATGCGTGCGTGGATCACCACACGCCATTGACGTCTTAGGCTCGGTTCTTACCCGACCAACGGACGACAGTCGCCAGGAATCACCCTTTCATCTCCTGTCGTGATGTCTGGGGTATCAGGTTATCCGACCCGCCCCGCCTCAAAAAATGTCCCTACACAACAAGCCATAATACAACGACAATAACAAGCTGTTATATTTATGTTTATTGCACACAGTAAACACATATTACACCCCGTTATAAAACAAAAGCCTATAGCCGTCGTGGATAATCCCGTGTTTCCATGCTCGACAACCCGTATCTGTGCTAATCCAGGGTATGTCAGACTGCCGGCGCTCGGAGCTTTACAATTCACGATACCAGGGATTGCAAACGTTTTTAACGAAACAATTCTGTTGTTTATTTTGGCCTTATTTTGCCATTCCACTGTTTATGCTAATGGGTAGCTTTGCACAATGGAGTAGTAGTAGTAGTATATGTATATGTCAAACGTAGATTCTTCATCCCTGACCTATGCCAAATGTCCGTCAGTAAGTATATAAATAAACTCCGTTGTCAACAGCGACAACGTTGAATAAATTATTCGCTTAGAACGGATGTCTGATGGGAATTGTGTCTGTCACATTAGTATGCAAGATAATAAATCTCATTAAATATACAATGTAATCTTAATATTTCTTTACTTCTATAGGAGATGAATAGGCCTAGTGTGATTATAGGCAGAGGAATAGTGTGGGAAGCCTCGTGTCGATATTATTAATTTATGGGAGTCCTTCCAACAATGCGTCTTCCGGTACGAAGTCGCCAATCCAGAACCTTTCGTCCCCATCCCCATGTTCTGCGACCAATGTGCCCTGCCCACTGCCACGTAAATTTGGCAATTCTTTGGGCTATGTCTGTAACCTTGGTTCTAAAGGGTTTCTCTGGTGTAACAAGGAAACTCCGATCATAGCCGGGGACAGCTAGTAAGAAATACTTCCAAGGATTCTGTTTCCTGAATAAGTAGTTAGGGCTATAGGCATGTAGATGATATTAATGAAATGTTGCTCGGAGAGGTTATCAACAGTTCATAAAAATGTTTATAGGCTCATAATACCCGAAGCTCTGGGGTAATATTGGCCACAAAACTCCTTGCATTTCGACTTACAGCATAAATTTATGATTCAGTGAAATTGTTATGGTGCGTTTACACGTGCCAACCGCCATCCCTAGCCAACGTGTAAACGGGTTCTTTGTCATGCAACGGCATGATTCATGAATAGCGTAAGCTGGCGCTGATCAGGACTAGTGTCGGTTTTTGGACACGCTGGTCGAGACTGGCCCCACGTGTAACCGGGGCATTATTATTTTGGTGTACTATAAAGTTTGTTACAAGCTTTTATTTAGTTTCACGTGTCCCGATGATGTTTGTCTGTATCAAATCTTGTAAATTAAATTTGACCCACTTCCCGATTACCGGTTGTGTAAATCAGATGACAATACAAAATTACTATGACAAGGAGCTGATCTGATGATGGAACTGGAAGATGGCTATAGGAACTTGGTAGTTAAACGACACAGCCCCATCGAGTTTGGGCTCGTAAGATTCGTCATGACGAGTTTAAAAAAAAAAAAAAAAAGCTTGCTATGAAAAAATGTTTTCATTAAAAAGCTTGTTTTATTCTATTCCACAGCTTAATTATAGAGCTTTTTCAGAAGTTGTTGCTTGGCTGAAGAGGGAATTAGGCTGACCACGACGCATGAATGCACCTGGATAGGTGGGAGTCGATCGTTACTCACTAGACTCTGAGAAAGGCAGACGCGGCAAAGGTGGTGTAACGATCTGATCATGTTCTCGTGGCAAACTTGGCCAAAAATCACACTAGACAGAGAGATTGGGAATAAAAGGATGAAGGCATTAACCCAGCTGTGAGACACATCATAAGCTTATACTTATAAAAACAAACCATAGCATCTTGTAGTAAGTAACACTCCCTCTCGCTCCACCTAGAGCGCGAGAAGTTAAAAAATGCAGGTGCAATGCGGCTAAACTTTGCAACATGCAATTATTGATCCGTTCGGTAGTTACTTGGCCAGCCTATCAAAGTTTCAAAAGAAAGCTTACAGCATTGCAATTTCAACTTTATTGGCCTGTAATTTTCCCATTGCAGGAAAACTTCAATTTATTACGGAGTTTTGCGTATCAGTAAGCTATAGGCAAACTGAGACAACTTATTTATTTAAACTTCAGGTACAGTAGTGGTACATAGGCGGACTGAATAAACAACAATATGGTACACAATTATTAAATAACACACGTCAAAGTCAAAGTCAAAATATTTGATTTCACATAGGCCTACATGGGCACTTATAAAACGTCAGAAGTTAGTGCACGGTTCCAAATTGGTCGTTTCCTATATAGTGGTAACAGCTCTGACTTACGATTTGTAGGTCGCGGGTTAAAGCTCACCTAAGTGCATTACTTTGTGTAATTGTCGGCTTTTGCCCGCGCGGCTTCGCTCCCGCTCGTCCTACTCTACCCTACTCTACCCTACCCTACTCTACCCTACCCTACCCTACTCTACCCTACTCTACCCTACTACTCTACCCTACTACTCTACCCTACTACTCTACCCTACTCTACCCTACCCTAATTTTTTTTTTTCATAAGAACCTTTTCCTCACAATAACAATCACAACAAAAAAAAATCAGCCAAATCGGTCAAGCCGTTTTCATGCTATGTCGTGACAACGGAAAACGGGTTTCATTTTTATATAATTACTAGCTTTGCCCGCGCGGCTTCGCTCCCGCTCTTCCCTACTCCACCCTACTATACCCAACTCTACCCTACTCTACCCTACTCGACCCTACTCTACCCTACTCTACCCTACTCTACCCTACTCGACCCTACTCTACCCTACTCTACCCTACTCGACCCTACTCGACCCTACTCTACCCTACTCTACCCTACTCTACCCTACTCTACCCTACTCTACCCTACTCTACCCTACTCTACCCTACTCTACCCTACTCTACCCTACTCTACCCTACTCTACCCTACTACTCTACCCTACTCTACCCTACCCTACCCTACTCTACCCTACTCTACCCTACTCTACCCTACCCTACCCTACTCTACCCTACTCTACCCTACACTACCCTAATTTTTTTTTCCATAAGAACCTTCTCCTCACAATAACAATCACAACAAAAAAAAAATCAGCCAAATCGGTCAAGCCGTTTTCATGCCAAGTCGTGACAACGGAAAACGGGGGTCATTTTTATATATATAGATAGATTGGGGTATTGTGGGTACTAAGTTATTTTTTAGTTTTTTTTTTCTTTTTATCCAATGTGGCACAAATTTTATATTATAATATTGCGTTCTTATTTATCAAACAGTTATTTATGTATTTCATTTCAATAAAATTATACACCCGTAGGTACACAACATTAATATTTATTTCAATTACACATACGAGTAATTACATATATGCTTTACCCTAGTCCGTGCGTCACTGCGGGGTGCCAACTGAAAATCAGCGCTGGGGGTCTAACGCCCAGCAAATGCTGAGGTGGTCACCCTTTCGGTGCGGGCACGCTCGGCGCACTTTGTACTTTTATTTTTGTTTACTTTGTGTATATAACCGTTGTGCTGTGTCTGTTCTGTACCGAATAAAAGTATTTCTATTCTATTCTATTCTATAATTTAATTCATCACCACTGCTATGCTGGAAAAAAACATTGTAAGAGAACCTGCATGTCCTAGAATTAAAATAATTCAAAGACTTGTGACATCCACCAATCCGCACTGGGCTCGCGTGGTGGATTACGGCCCATTTTCTATCCCAAAGAGGACGCATGAGCCCCAACATTATAAGGCTGACTAGGTTATGTTTAATAAGATATTCATTGTTACTTACCCCGGAACTTTTTGGGAGGATCAGTCAGGTCGCCCGCTTCCGGGCATACCACACACCTGTCATCTACCAACCTGTGGACAAAACATCAGTCATAAGTCAATATTTATCATCGATAAATTAGCAAAATGTATGAAAGATGACAGTCTCTATTGGTCCAGTGATTGCAAAACGCAAGCGTATTCTAGAGCAGCAGTAGTGGCCCAGTGATGATGAGCAATGGGTGGCTCGCCGTCCGGCTGTCGGGTAAGGACCGAGCCAAGTGGTCGACAGCGCGTAGCACGTGTTCCACGCACACTTCTAAGAGATGTTGGGAAAACCGTAGAGGCCCAGCAGGGCACGATGCCCTGTGTTATACGACCATGATTTTCCTGAAGGGCACAAGTTTGACATGGTCTCTCACTCCGCCCTAGAGCGGCAGAAAACATTGTATAATTTCCCGCCTTAACCCTTCAGATACCGTCAATTAGAGACACAATAGTAAGACAATAGATGCGCGGCCACCGGTGGTCGCTTGGGGATTCATGAATTTAAAAAAACCGAAGTCGATATTCGGTCAACAGGATTATTTATGTATCTACTTAAGAAATGTGAAGAATTCCGATTTAAATTGCCATCAATCAACAAGTCCCGCTTGCTATTTAGTATTTATAATTCAATAAAATTTAAATGCGAAAGAATGTCGAGTTATCTATAACAGTTTTGCATAAAATAAAAGAATTGAGATATTTATAACTGCACAGCAATTTCTCTCTAAATTCTTTAAAATTGTAGGTCTTATCGATCATAACTTTCTATAGTTGCTTCAATAGAAAATTTATCATGGTCATTGCTACTCAATACTATGGCTTGGCAAGTGTCAGCCACCCTTTTACTTAGAAGACGACCGCATGTGAGGGAATGAACATCCTCACGGTCCAGCCGTCTAGACCGCTAACCCGACTACCAGCACCTTGGGCGCGGGTTCGCGGATGACGAGAAATGAATAGCTCGCCGTGCGGTAACCGTCTGGATCGAGCCAGAGTCGTCGAAAGCGCATGCGTGCCTCAAAGAGCAGCAAAACCCTAGGAGCCCAATAGGGCCATTGCCTATTCGGGCCACGAGAACACTTCTAAAAAGGAAACTTGTGAACATAAGTGTGGTTTTAATCAGTAAAAGTCTGACACGTCCTTCCACTCAGTCTTAGAACGGGAGAAGTCATTAGATGGTTTCACACCTTTTTTTAAGTAGGGAAGTCATCTAATTACATCCCCCACTCTTGGGCGAAGCGGGAGATAGTGTCAGACTTGCTGACTAAAAACCCACTACTGTTCCAAAAAAAAACAAACAATTTGCTTTACAAACTTGGCTGACACACTGCCGTGCGTCCAAACAGTAATAGCAGTTAATCCGCATTACAAGACTTCCAAATTAGCAACAAAACTGTTTCACATACCAATATAAACATAAAAATAAACCACTTAAACAGCATTCTTTAGCAAATAGCAGGCCATCAGAGCGACCACCTCTTGAAGGTCGTAGCGATGCAAATGTTACGCATGTGTTTATGTTAAGAGGGTCCTTCTCCACTCGCCTATCGTTAACATCGAGCATGGTTTAACGTTTCTAATACCGTAATTAGAGACACAATAGAAAGACAATAAGAGAGCGAACGCCGGCGTTCCGTTTTGGTTTAATAAATTAAAAGCTTGTTGCTTCATGTAACGCAATCGAAAGCGATGTTTGATGAAGAGGCGATGCAAAAAAGGAGAGATAACGCCTGAAAACTTTGTTGGCATTCGGTAATTCCGAAAACTCGAATGTTTCACAAAACTTGTTCCAGGAAATACGTTTTTTTTAAACCCTTAAAAGTTTGTCAGAAAAATTGTCGTCATTCAGAATCTAGATTAAATGGTCAAGGCTTTTATCGATGTATTTTTTTAATACTTACTCTGATATTATAAAGAGGTAAAGTTTTTTTTTTTTTTTGTTTTTATAAGGTAATCTCTGAAAGTAGATACTTACCTACTGGTCCGATTGCTAAAATTTTTTCACCGATAGAAAGCTGCTTTATTTCAGAGTGATATTATATTATGTACGCGAGTGTAGCTGCTGGCAAAAGCTAGTTATTAATATATGAGCACATTATGGAGGTCCACAATTCACGTAAAATAGCAGATGTTTCAGAGGTCTTTACTAGATTAGTATATATATACACAAAATGTTTTTATTTCTATAGAATCCTAAATAATATCCACAAGATAGCTGTGTATCCAAAATGTTTAGAGGAAGATGTGTAATAACATAATCACGTAAGAGCGGTTGTATGAAAATGTACCTTGAAATGGACGCTCTTAAAGTATATAAACAAACTAGTGTTATTATAATATGCTGATACACACAATGTGTACACAAAATGATGATTGTTGCGTAAACTATGTTATGACCACTCACTTTGTTATGATACATGTGAAGCTGAATTGACAAGATATTCTAGATCAGTGTTGAAGATTTTCATAGCTTCTTGCCAGAAAATCTACCAGTTGTATACCTATATAATTAGTACATTTTGATACAATTGAAATTTTCATCCACGGACCCGCACTAGGCTCGTGTGGTGGATTACGAAAAATGCGACATTTTTAATCGCAATTTCAGCAAATTCGCATTTTCATAATTCATAAATAAATAGAATAATTTCTAAAAATGAAAATCATTATTATTTCAGCCGATATACGTCCACTTATGGACATAGGCCTCTCCCAAGTGTCGCCACAATGAACGATCCTGTGCGTCTCGCATCCATCGGTCTGTTTTGCGAGCAATGTGCCCTGCCCATAGCCACCTAAGTTTGGCATTTCTTCGTGCAATGTGAGCAACCTTAGTTCTCCTGCAGATATCTTCATTTTTAATTCGATCACGTAAGTAAACCCTGAGCATAGCCCTTTCCATTGCCCTATGGGTGACTTTAAGTCTTCTGATGAGGCCCATTGAAAATGAAATCTATGAAAATGCGAATTTATAATTCGCTAGATCAAGTTACAAGAAAATTCGTTTGTAAGATTGAGTACCCTTTATTCGGGGTAGCAAAGAGAGAGGCAAGTGAACGGAAAAGTTTTGGATGGTCCAAGACAGATTTGTCTTTGAAGTCCAAACTTTTTAACTTACTATGGACTAATACGGGCAAAAGGGTATTTGTGTGGGAGTTTGAGGAGTTTGTGAGTTTGTTTGATAAACACAAATATGTACGTTTTCCCGTATTAGTCCATAGTAAGTTAATAAGTTTAAGATTAGCAGTATAGGATTCGATCGAATTTTATACTGCGTTTTTGTTTCGATGAGCAAGATTTACGTAAGTTTTTTTTTTTTGACTTAACTATAAGTTAGCTTAACTCTTTTTACATATTGCTAAATCACTGTGTTTTACAAAGTTTTTTGTGTACAATAAAAATTTAGGAATAAAGGAGATGTCAACGATAGGTACGGTTGGCGCAGTCATTGAGTTATAAGCTGCACGTTGCGTGTCGTGAGTTCGATTCTCGCTCTTAAAAAATCTTTGTATGCTCTACCAGATAGTTGCACCAGATTTAGGCATGTAATTAGTGTATGTGAATTTAATAATAATATTCCACAACTATCACACAACGCCGTCTAGTCCCAATTACACGCAGACACGGAACAAATGATTATGCTCAACACACAAACATTTGTCCTGGGTGGGAATCAAACTCACGACCTCTGACGTAGCACTCAGAGCCACTGACCACTGAACCAACAGGCCAGTCACTGTAAGCTATATTAATATTTACCTACTGCCTTATAATTGATGAATAGGTTAACCAAAACCTGTCAAAAATAATTCGTCTAACAAATATAAAAAATATACATACATAACCAGTAAAACCAGTTTTTATTTTTCATAAAAAAAAATACTAGTATAACTAGTCTCCTTTATATTATGTAGACATAGGTTACATCACTAGACTTTGAAGGTTTTCTTTTTTTATATTCACCAGATCACGAGATAATATGTGTATCCAGGATTATTTGTAAAACACTAGTAACCTTTCAGGATGATGTTACTAACATACCAAACAAAAACTTGTTCTATGACTTTTAAAAATGTATCACATTTTAGTTCATCAGATTTCCATTCAAAAATAAACGTTCTAAATATTAAGAAGTCAATGCGAAACAAGCAATAGTACAATAGCGGAGGGGAGCAGAATCGGGCAGCGGGGGTTTTTGATGCGCTTGCGTCGCGTCATATAGACGCAAGTAAATATAAATATATAGCAAAATACAGAGTTGAAACGTGTTAGATAGAACAACAAAATCTTGAAGGTTTGTTTTTGGTAAATGAATTATGTTTTGTAAAAAGTCATACTAAGCAAAAAAGTTGTTTATGATGTTAGTAATTATTAGTGTTTTACAAATAACCCTATAAGAATCCATTTATTGCTAGCATCTGCCAGAAACTTCGCCTGCGTGAAAATAGGTTTCTCAACACATTTGGACACCCGTTAACCATTTTATCCCCTTAAGGGGGGATGCAACTCGACACACATTTTCACTGTTTTTCATACAACCACTCTTACCTGATTATAACGATATTACACAATTTTCATTAGAAATTTTTGAAACACAGTATCTTGTGGATATTATCTAGGCTTCTATTGAAATCAATTTCTAGCTTTGTGTAACACTAATCCAGTAAAAATCCCTGTAAATCTGCTATTTTGCATGAACTTTGACACTTCATAATTTACTCAAAATTAAAAAAAGTTAAACTATAGAAGCATTGCAAATATTGAAATTCTAAATGACGACAATTTAATTCAAAAACTTTTAACGGTTAAAAAAAACAGCTTTTTCCTGGAAAGAGTAAATCACGGAATTACCGAATACTAACAGAGTTTCCAGGCATTATCACTCTTTTTTTGCGTTGCCTTTTCGTCAAACATCGCGTTGGATTGCATTAACTGAAGTAACAAGCTTTTAAACCATTTTCGATGTTTACGATAAGCGAGTGGAGAAGGACCCTCTTAATAGTGAAACGACTAGACCATACCTACTTCCTCTAAACAAAATATCCATACGCATAACAATACCAATTTACTTAAGCCACAAATTATCATTCGCATGTCTATTTTACATAGCAGACAACTTAACCTAATAATTTACCTACATCCACTTTACTTGATTATCCCATTTCAAATGCTAACTCGAAATAATATTACATAGGTCCATCCCATTCCCAAAGTTTTATGTTCATGAATAATTCAGGGGAGCGATGAAAATACCTACTTACGTATAAAGTTACTGAAATAAGCTAGCCTTTATCAAGATTTTATTATATACTTAAAGTTGTATATGAAAGTATGTTTCTATTAAAAAATATACTTAATCAATATCGAGCATGGTTTAAAAGCTTGTTATTTCATCTTACGCAATCCAACGCGATGTCTGATGAAGAGGCAATGCGAAAAAAGAGAGACAACGCCTGAAAACTCTGTTGGCGTTCGGTAATTCCGTGATTTACTCGAATATTTCACAAAACTTGTTCCAGGAAATAAAGGTTTTTTTTTTAACCCTTAAAACATTTTTAGTAAAATTGTCGTCATTCAAAATCTCGATTAAATATGCAAGGCTTCTATTGATGTAGATTTTTATATTTTTAATATGGAGAACAGATTTTCAGAGGTGTTTACTAGATTAGTTTTACACTACTTTTTTATGGTTGATAGGTTTGCGCTTGACCGCTATCTCACCTGATGGAAGGCGACGATGCGGTCGACGATGGAACGCGCTTACCTAGAAGAAACCTATTCACTCTCGACTTATGTTTTGATGTCTATAATATCTAATCTAATTTATATAATATAGAAGCTTAGATAATATCCACAAGATAGCTGTGTATCCAAAATATCTAGAGAAAGATGTGTAATATTTTTATAATCATGTGAGATCGGTTGTATGAAATGTACCTTGAAAAGGACGCTCTTAATCACCATACACAACTTCTGTATTTTATTGGAATTCAGAATCAATAGGTCATTTACCTCGTGGCGTTATTGATGTTGAGTCTATACTGACGTCATTATCTGAGTTATAAATCATTGCCATGGTCGTATAATAGTTCTAATATTATATTGATGCGTAATCGATATATTGTTATATTATATTTGAAACTTGGTTACTTGGACTCATGTTTCATTGGTGCGTTCACAAACATGTACAATTGTACACTCCTTAGCCGACGCCAAAGGAGGGGTTATTTCCTGCTGCGGTCTTCCCGTCCGATTATAATTTGGGAGTTTTCAAGGCTAGAGTGAATAGGCTCTTACTAAACTATTGCACCTCACCATCAACGATTACATCACTGCTTACCATCAGGTGGGATCGCGGTCAAGCCCTACTTTATTTCAAATTAAAAAAAAACTACTAAGCATACTAGGTGTTAAAATAACGGATCGCGTTCGAAACACTACACTGCGCTCCAAAACGCCAATCATTGACGTAGTTCAGAAGGCTGCCCAGCTTAAGTGGGACTGGGCTGGACATGTCTGTCGCATGCTGGCCAGGAAAACGCAAAATTGGTGCCCTGAAATCGCACGTCGGGGTCGCGGCAGACCAAGAAGGAGATGGCGGGACGACTTGGATGTCTTCCTTGGGAATTGGAAAGAAGTAGCTCAAAACCGGGAACATTGGAAGGAGTGGAGGGAGGCCTTTGCCCAGCAGTGGGACAATATGGGCTAGATATAATATATAATAATAATAATATAATAAAAAAAAACTCCTACACAAGACATGCTAAATAAAACGCCCGTGTATCCGACACTCCGAATTTGAACTACAGGAACTTACGAATAAATTCTTAATCGCTCTATAGAAATACTAGCTTCTGCCAGCAGCTTCGCCCGCGTTAAAGTATGTTTTTCACAAACTTTGGACCCCAGTTTTAACCCCTTAGGGAGCAAACTACATCAAAAGGAAACCTTTTGCAAAATTTGACGCTCTTAAGACTTGTAATTTCGGCTGTGCGTTGATATGTCAGTCAATCAGTTTCTCCGGTTTCTTTTTATAATTGCCCAACGCCATCTGCTAATCGAACTAAGAACTAAATTGTAATACACTCCATCTATGAGTAAAAGTATGAACAAATTTTAACTCAGTGTACGTAAACATGGTGTTAGACCTTGGACCCTCACCCTTGTTCTTTCAGTTGTTCTTTAGGTTCCAAAGAACTTTAGGATCACAATAACTTTTTCAACCTTGGCAAGTCCTTCCTTACGGCCGGTCACGAATTCGGTCTAAGCAACGAGCGGCGCGGCGAGCAGGGCGACAACGGTAGCCGGGCGCGCGGCGCTATAAGCGGCGCCTCATGGCGTGCTTCAAATATTTTCAAGCTTTTGATGTTACCGCTCGCCGCCCCGAGCGTAGCTTCCGGTCTCAGTGGCAAGGTCGTGAAAGGGCCATTAGACCTTGAACCCTCACCCTTGTTCTTTCCGTTGTTCTGTAGGTTCCAGGGCCACAATAACTCTTTCGAACATCCTACAACCCCAGCAAGTCCTTCTTTACGGCCTGATCTTAAATTTTGTCCCTGACAGTGTTCCTTAGTGAAACCAGACCCAATCGAACCGTCTTCAACTTGACATGGCCAGGTAGAGCCATTTAAATTTAATGGCAATCGATCGAAGACCCCAACCCTTTTGTAACGACCCATACCAAGTTACGATGCGTATTTTTTGGAGTTACCTTCAACCGTGTAAGTATCGTTACTCATGTAACATGCTCAAAGTGTACGTATCCCGTGTTCACCTAATTTAATTCATTAATTTAATTAATCTTAATTACAGTAATCGTCTATTGGTTGATATGACGTCATGACGGTAATGAAACAGTCTTTACAGATAAGGTTGCTATCCTTCCGGGTTTCCCTAGACTTGTCCAAGTTTGAAGGGTGTCAGAGGGGTGAACAGGTGGTGTAGCTCATGTTCATTTGTAGTCCAGGCCAGTCCAGGTATACAATTTTTAAGTCATGAGAACACTGTCGCCGCCGCTGGACGACCTTTTTTTTTAATTTTTTTTGTTACTTACGTTTTGTTTTGTAACTCAAGATAGTGATAGATGCTATACGTTTATTTGAAGAATGATAAGAAATAAGAAACTCACCCTAAAGTACTCAGGAAACCTGATACCGTGCCTTCCGCATGAAGGGAGACAATGTCCCCCAGGTGTAAGAAACTGTCTCCCATCTTGGCTGCTCCTTACCCGCACCATGCAACAACACCTGCGAAAGAAAGAAAGAAAGTTATTAGAAAATGTTCTCTTTAATTCATCGATCATCATATTCATCATGCTGTTTTGCAGCATGAGTTTTGACTGTTGCTACTGGTATTAATAAGCTCGTGAGTCTTAAGGCGCTTTCCATTTAGATGTTTCATGTCGGACAGCTATCGCACGTTTACCGTGCCGCAGTCGGAAGGTTGCAGTACGTCAGCAGTCCGACAGCAAGCGCGAAAACTTAAAAACGTATGTTTGTATGCCAGTGATGCGCTATTCAACACCGAATTGAACACGTGGTGCATGTGACGTTGCCGTCCTGTTGTCGACCGATCGCCGCACGGTTGCCACACCGCGCGTCAAGTGTGAAAAATAAGATCGTCTGAACGCAGTACGACTAACTGTCCCCGTACACGGGGTTCAAAAAAAACGCCGCTTCAAGCTTCAGCATTTTTCTGTCGCTTGTGTGCGGCGGTGCCGCCACAGAAAACGCTTGAAGCGGCTTCAAGCTTCTCCGAACACAAGGTCGCGCTTTAGCTGTTTTTTGCCGCGGTTTCTACCGTTTTTTTGTGGCCGCTTCTGGCCTTTTTTTTCTGGCGGTGTTTTTTTGAGGCCTGTGTGCGGGGACAGTAACGCACCGCACGTACCGCTCGACGCTCCAACTCCGCCGCAGGTCGTCAAAAAACACATAAATTGCAAGCGCCCTTACAACAGGGTACTCCTATAACAAGGTTCTCGCGTGAGCGTGTATCGAGTGTGTAGCGAAGCGTGAGTTTGCGTTAAGGACCAAGCCCGCATCGACGACGCGTTGTGTTAAAAATTTGCTAGCTTTTGCCACAACTTAGAAGTGTTTTAACTACAGGATCTGATAATTCTAACTGGTATTTCATAAAGAATGGTGTCATAACAGCATTAAGACATTAGGGTCGCATTAAATCTACCTTTGTACCATCATTGTGCACAGTCAGGCAGTACTACGTAACTATAAATATCTCGGAACAATATCAAGCGAATCGGTACAAAACCTCCTACCGTTTCCTAGGGTACGACCACTAAAGTTCTTTGAGGTAGAATTTACATTTGAAACCGAGGAGCTTTACTAGACAAACACATACAAGTATTTGCATAGAAAAGTATTTCAGCTCGAAAGGCTTTGCGGCCAACCGACCAGATGTGGGTCGGAGCTTTAAAGTCCTAAGCGAACTTTCTCGATTCAAACTTTTATTTATTACTAGTTGACACGGCAACGTTGTTATCTACACCAAATATTAATATAATAAAGACGTAGTTTGTTTTTTTTTGTTTGTAAGAGGTTATCTCTGGAAGTACTGGTCCGATTGGTAAAATTGTTTTCACCGATAGAAAGCTGCTTTATTCCTTCTTATTACAGCTCACTTTTTTTTATTATGATAATTTATTTTTGTGCTTTTGGGTATAATATTAAATGTTCTACACTGTTATTATGTAAGATATCTATTATTACTGTAATATGGAAATATTGTAACAACCACCACTTTTTTAAAACAGTTACCATGTAGTTTCTTGCCGGTTCTTCTCCATAATAAACGACCAATTTGGAACCGTGCACTAGCTTCTAATGTTTTATAAATGCCCATGTAAGCCAATGTGATTTTTTTTTTAGTGACATATTCTGTTTTATATATGCGGGCGAAAGCTATGGGCAAAATCACTGTCTCTAGTGTCATATAAATTATCAAAAACGCACGCAGAAGTTCAGAAGCTATTGCATACAGAAGTTTTTTTTTTTTTAAGAGCGCATGTACGAATATGTTTTCAATGCACCCAGATAAGGATGGTACAAGACTAATGTAGGTAACTAGGTAGTTCTGAAAACCTGTATTATACGCATTAACCCTTCAGATACCGTCAATTAGAGACACAATAGTAAGACAATAGATGCGCGGCCACCGGGTGTCGCTTGGGGATTCATGAATTAAGACAGCTTTATCGAATACGTAGAAATATCTAGAATATATTATCGATATAATAATATGAACAATTCCCTCAAATCTCCATCGTATATCTTGTTGATCATAAATGCCAAATTATTATATCGTGCTGATCTTAAATGCAAGTTTATTTAATAATTTATCCGGTTTTCATTCATAATGCTAGAGATTATTAAATTGTGTATGTTATCTCGCTATTTAAATATTTAATAAATATAATTATATATCTACTGAATGAATGAATGTGTCAGACTTTTATTGACCTTGTGAATTTTACGATAAGATATTTTCTTTTCATCGTATTTTTTGCAAATAAAGAATTTTTATTTGAATTAGAAATATCGTCGATAAAATGTTAAAACCTCTTGACATTTTGCGAGAAAAATATTTTCACTACTTTGAATTCAAATTTCTATGTATTAGTGACACTTCCGAATCGATTTTTTTATTGCGATTACATTAAATTAAAATGCCAAAATACTTCCTAATTAAACCAATGCGTAGGTTGCAAAACTATTATGGGACACTACATAAAATATATTAGTGTAGCATAAAATTAAAGCACAAGTTATTGTTATTCTCAAAAAATCAATGAATTACTAATAATTTTAAAATTATCAAAAAGTGAAACTATACTTTTCGTTCTCGTAAATGTTTTCAACAGTTAGAAATGATTTGCCGTCAATAACATACAACAACATAACATACTACAATAATCACAGTCTGCAGCGCCAAAGGGCTTTATAGCCAAATGGCATCAGTTCCAACCATAAATTAAACACAAAGTTGAATAGTCAAAGTTGCCAGTAATTCCACCGCACCGCATCCAGCCCCATAAACCGCAATGCAGCAATGCTGCTCGACTGCACAATTACTATTATAGTTGTTTGGTTATTAATATTCCCCAAGTTGCTAATCTGCAACAGTTAACACGTACGGGAATGACGTCATATGAAAGCTCAGTCACGTGATCAGAACAAAAGAATTGGCGGCAAGATCAACTCGAAGCGTTCGACGCAAGCGAAACGGTTATAACTTGGCTAGGGGGCTAGTACCCCTAGCCAAGTTGATAATCTGCAAACGTTAACGCTAGTGGAAAGCTTCAAATATACGGGAATGGCGTCATCTCAACGCTCAGTCACGTGGTCAGAACAAAAGAATCGGGGGCGTGGCCAACTCAAGGCGTTCGCCGCAAGAGGTACGGATAGAACTCCATTTTTATTGTCCTAATTAAAAATTAGTGGTGCATATTTTTACACGAGTACAACCATCCCGGCCCATATAACCCTATCAAATTGTTTTTTACTGAAATACTGAATAGTATGTTTAGAGACGAACTGAGAGGGTTGTATTAGCTATTTAGCTAGGTCTTTCAAAGACAGAAAAATAATTTATTTATTTATGTAAAATTAACTAGATTTTTTTTTAGTTTAACGTCGCTTCAACAATTACAATCCACACTAATTATATTATAAAGACCTAAAGTTTTTTTTTTGTGTGTAGGAGGTAGGTAATCTCTGAAAGTACTGGTCCGATTGCGAAATTTTCATCTACAGAAAGCAGCTTTAATTCTGAGTGACAGGATTAGGCATATAATTTATGTACGCAGGCGAAGCTGCGGGAAAAAGCTTGTTTTATAATAATGAAAAAAAAATTAAAAAAAAAACAACTATTGGTCCACACACATCTATGTCAGTTCAGAATTCACAAAATAGTTATATTTCCTATAAATTCCAAAAAATAAAATAAAATATTACACTGTATTAAAATGTAAAAAATGATGAAAATGATCAAAACTATAAATTAAATTATACAAAGTATATTACTCAAAATGAAACTATCAGACCACCACTTGTTGACAACCACCAAACCTTTCTATTCAAAAACCACTTCGTAACCTTCGTCCCACGAATCCAAAGCTAACAGTATCAAGCTTCACCAGTTTCCCCGTCAATATCACACGCTAGCAACGAAATTGAAAGGTCTACACAAAGTTTGCTGAACACATACATTGCCCGAAGCAGGGTGTGATGGAAAAAATTGCCTATGTTAGTAACACACTCTTTGTTACGTGGGGTGGAAAGTTTTTGCCCTGTACCCTGATTGGTTACGAGCATATATAATCCTCACGGTTTTTCGTACTAGAAATGCTGGGGAATGTTCGATTCTGGGGGTCTACTCGCTTTCTCCGAAACGAAACTTTCGTAAACGAACGATATTCATTTGACGTTAAAATTGTAAACAATCCTCTGTTATAATTATATTTTTTTTTCGAAACATAACTAATTAGAGTAGGTTTAGAGATTAGGTACGTCAAACAATTTTTGTTCGTGCGAAATTTCGGGAACGAAAGGAACGGTGGTAGGAAACACGCGAAATTTCAATCGAAACTTCGTTTTTCGGAGAAAGCGAGTAGACCCCCTCATTCCGAAAAGTCTTAACGATTGTTTTTGCGCTTTCGAGTACATTTTGATCATCATCAGCTATTTTTTAATGTTCCCACTGCTGGGACTCAGGTCTCCTCTCTAGGAGAGGGAATGGGCCGTAATCCACCACGCGGGCCCAGTGCGAGTTGGTAAATGACACATGTCTTCGAATTTTTTGTTCTAGGACATTCCGGTTTCCTCACGATGTTTTCCTTCACCGTTTTGAGATCTGTGGTGATGAAATAAATTACACAAAGTAATGCGCGGCTGGGTTTGAAATCGCGACTCGTAAGTCAGAGCCGTTATCACTCGGCCAACACTGCTCTCATATTTTGATACTAGTGGAGAAAGTTTGCCATTGTGACCAAGGTAGAATTAGCATGTTGCAGGCGAGGGTAGTATGGAGCCAAGTATACACCTACGAAGAAATGACGATTATTAATTTATTGACGCGTGATTCGGGGTTGATGAGCCAGCATGATAATTTTTCTCCTTGTTATTCTAATTGCAGGTAAATATTTTAATTACCCAGGGATCTGCTTTCAGTTAATTATATAACGAACACGATACAAGAATTTATAAAGACGGAGTTTGTTTGGGGTGAGGTTAAGATAAACCAAGATTAAAAATTATGATTATAGATATACAAAGAAGAAACTACTAAAACTAATGAGGTGAGATTGAGTCGTGCCCGATACGCTATCCGAATGCGTACTGACTGTAATACATAAAATATTAAAGGCATAGAGCGCGGTGTCGTAAAAAAATTAATTAGACCGTCTTTTAGATTATTCAAAAATAAGGTGCCGTATTTTTTTATTTGTAAATTAAACCAAAAATTACAAAGATATGCTGCATTTTTTCGCACGGAGTGACATCACACGTAACTTTAATGGGCTATATCTTTGTTATTTTTTGTTAAATCGCAAAAAGAAAAAATACGTGTCTATTTTTTTTTTTTATAATCTAAAAAACAGACAAAATAAAATGTAGTTATTTTGACCCTGGAAACTACCCTATTACGCTGACAGGTTCATTATTGTTCGGTGGTTGACCCTAACAGAGTTATTGGTAAAAAGCTCGATTTTCATAGTAATACGACCTCATTTCAGCAACAAAAATTGTTGCTCTATTATACCTTTGATTTCCATTTCCTTCGCATTTCCTATTTTTCTTTTGTCAAATATCACGCTACTTTCCACAACGATTTCCCATTTCGCCGCATCACCACGTAACGTAAATGTGTCATAAACAATATTACGTAGCAAAGAAAAAGTTTCCCGCCAAGGAAATCATGTTATAAGAAGCTTCCAGAAGCCGAAGTCACGTAATATCTCGCTCATATCAACTTACGAGGAGAGTTTATGAAGTACCGAAGTTATATGAACGGGGAAAGGCTAGTAAATCTTTATTAAACGCTGGCTTATTAAATTGATAGCTAAATCATGTCTTAATATCCTGGCTGGCTAAATATACTAGCTTTTGCCCCCAGCTTTGCCCGAATAAAGCAGCTTTCTTGTGAAAAAATTTTAACAATCCTTGCAGAGATTACCTCCTACAAACAAAAATACAAACTTTACCTCTTTGTTATATTAGTGTAGATAATAGTTAAATGTTGTTCTGTATTTACGCTAAATTGGATAGACTCTTCTCTCAAAACTTTTAAAATTTGGTGGCGAGAGAAATTATCAAAAAACAGAAAAATAATGCTACAATGTTACGTCACCGCCATTAGGTTACGTGCATGGAAAAGAGATTGCGAAATGTTCCAATTACGCTCCCACTCTTCCTCAAACCAATATTTGAAATTCTAATTGCTGCTTCACTTCATAATAATTTTTGATGATGTTTTCAAAAATAATTATTTTTAGTGTTATTTAGTATAAAAGCTCAAAACCGGGAGCATTGGAAGGAGTGGAGGGAGGCCTTTGCCCAGCAGTGGGACAATATGGGCTAGATATAATAATAGTACAAAATATTGTATACGTGCCGAGTTATTATCTAGGCTTTTATAGAAATCAAAACATACCTACATTTTTATACAACTAATCTACTCGAAAAGACCTCTGAAAATCTGCTATTTTACGTAAATTTTGGCCGTCCATAATGAACTCATATATTAGAAATATAAAAAAGTACACCAATAGAAGCCTTGCACATTTAATCGAGATCCTGAATGATGACAAATTTTCTGAAAAACATTCAAGGGTTTAAAAAATCACGTATTTCCTAGAACAAGTTTTGTGAAATATTCGAGTAAATCTCGAAATTACCGATTGCCAACAGAGTTTTTAGGCGTTATCTCTTTTTTTTGCAGTCTCTTTATCAAACGTCGAGTTGGATTGCGTTAGAATTAGATGAAGTATCAAGCTTTTAAAACATGCTCGATGTTGACGTTAGGCGAGTGGAAAAGGACAATCTTAACGTTTATTTTCTGGCTCTACATTGTGTGCTTTTACGCTATATTCTCTCCTCATAAAATTATCCACATTTCATGTGACAAGAACATAAGTTTCTTATCATAAAGACTAGACTAACGTTACTTTGGTCACAATCGTAAAGATCAAACGGTGGTCGCACATCGTAAAACTACAAAGTAGCGGTATCAGAGACGAGGAGTTCTCAACTAACGATGTTATGTGAGGATATTTTCGGGAACGGTAATTTTCCTTATGATCATGATGATGTAGGATAATGTCGTGGACAAAGTTTCGAGGGTGAATTGAGTGGCTCTGAGAGTTGGAGAAAGAAATGATGGGATGAACCGTTGTAAACGATGATGTAGATTGGAGGGATACACACGGGCTTGTGGACGGCGAGCAATCGGTAGCTCGCCGTCGGACCGCCCAGTAAACATCCTGACCGAGCTCAAAACGTCAACGGCGCATATAGTTCCACGCGCGCCTCAAGGAGTTGTCAGCAAACCGTAGGGGCCCAGCAGGGCAGCCTACTGGGGCCAAGGATTTGTTTCTGAGAGGAGCATTCGGCCCGGTACGAAAGGCAACGAAGGAACAGAAGTGGGGTGGTGGAGTTAGTTATGGTCAGTTATAGGGTGCAGGATTTTTCGAAAGTCACCCTGGCCCTGGAACGTAAAGGGCAACTGGAGGAACACGGGTTTTAATCAGTAAAAGCTATGTAATAGAAAGAAAAAAATGTTGCGCCAAAAAAATAAGGTGGAAATGATGATATTGAATCTTAAGAGGGTCCTTTTCCACTCGCCTATCGTAAACATCGAAAATCGTTTAAAAGCTTGTTACTTCATTTAATGCAATCCAACGCGATGTTTGACGAAAAGGCAACGCAAAAAAATATAGATAACGCCTGAAAACTCTGTTAGTATTCGGTAATTCCGAGATTTACTCGAAAATTTCACAAAACTTGCTCCAGGAAATAGCTGTTTTTTTTTAAACCCTTAAGAGTTTTTGGAAAAAGTTGTCGTCATTTAGAATCTTAATAAAACTTTGCAAGGTCTCTAGAGGATTACTTTTTTACTTTTTTATTTTTTAGGCAAATTATAAAGTTTCAAAGTTCATACAAAATAGGAGATTTTCAGAGGTTTTTACTGGATTAGTTTTACACTAATTTAGTAATTGGTTTCTATAGAAACCTAGATAATATTCACAATATACTGTGTTTCCAAAATATCTAATGAAAAATGTGTAATAACGTCATAATCAGTGTATGAAAAACAGTGAAAATGTGAGTCATGATGCACCACCTTAATAAATATTAATTAAGTACCTGAAATCTGACAATGATAAACGTCCTTAATTTATCCCGAGAAAAACTAATTAAAACAAAATGAATTAAAGCACTTGTTGATATTTCGTGAGTCCCAGTTTGGTTTTTATCTTGGACAGAAAATAAACCTGCCAGCATGGCAATATCGCCAGTCTTTTGGACAAATTTAGATTGTCCATAAGACTGGTGATACGACGTCATAATTTAGATTGTATTTAGTTTTATTTTTTTGTTTTACTGCTTATTTATAATCACAGTTAGTTATTTTTTAGGTGACTTCTCCCGCCCTTGAGTGGAGCAATGTCAGACTTACTGACCAAAAACCTCTCATTTTCCTTCTTTGCCGTTGTTCTAGGGTCCCGAGGATCACTTTCGCACAACCCATGAAGATAATATTAGGGTATATCTATACTTATAATAAATCTGTCATGAAATATATTTCCAAAATAACTATCAGGGGGTGATTAGTGATCGATACTGATGCCAAAAATGCAAACAGTAAAATTTTTGTCTGTCTGTATGTTCTTTATAGAAACAAAAACTACTCGATGGATTTTAACGAAACTTGGTACAATCATTCTTCATACTCCTGGGCAGGTTATAGTATACTTTTCATCACGCTACGATCAATAGGAGCAGAGCAGTGAAGGGAAATGTTGGGGAAACGGGAGAAATTACTCCATTTTTTAAGCGTCCGTTGCGTTTGCAGCCTTAATGGTTAAAGCTACACAGAAATCATGTACAACGGAAATGTTCTCCTTAAAATTATATAAAAATATCCCACGATAGCATATGTCTATCTTTTATGGTTGACTCACAATAACACGTGTAACTCCCGATAGCTTAGCAGTTCGGAGCTTTCCGTTTATTTTTGTCTACTCTTACGTTTATAACACTCTCACTCATCCCTAATTAAAAAAAGTTAACATTATTATCTATTCAATAAAAAAGAATCATAGAAATCGGTATAGAAACACCAAAGTTATATATGAAATACGCTAATAAGCCATCGCGCGTGAATAGTGAATCATGCTATAAGGATTATTTTTGTGTAACGGTCGCCGCGCTCGACGCGGCTCGCGGCGGCAATATTTGGCTGTTGATGCGAATAGACGTTCAGAGTATTCAACCTTATTGACAGACAATAATTGATTTTAACAAACCGTGCTTATCAGCGCGAATTTTAGTCTACTCTTACGTTTAATAATTTATTTTTAAATTTCTTTGGTTGTTATTTTATAAAATAGGTATTAGTTATTTTGGTAGTGTTTAAATATTTCTTAGTATTAGCTTAATTATAAAAAACTTTTTTTTTTTAAATTATTTAGCTGTAGTTTTAAATAGGTAAGTACCTAGGTATCAAATAGGTTTTTTCATTCTATTAGACGTAGTTTAGGTTAGGTACCTACTTATACTTATAATAAATCTGTAGAAGTGAAAATTCTGTACATTGAAAATATAAAAAAATTAACGGCAGAGGGTGTTACTAGACCGACACCGAACCCAAAAACGTGATTAATTTTTTTTTTTGTCTGTCTGTCTGTTTGTTCAAGCATCACGCAAAAACTACCGGTCCGATTACGATGAAACTTGGTATAATTATTCTTAAAATCCTGGGCACCACACTGGGTACTTTTTATCCCGGAAAAGTATATACAATAAAAACAAACTTAATTTTGCGGTTCGATCGCTAGAGCCGATTACTGTACCAACCGCAAATAATAAGTTGGTCGTAGGTTACGTTACCCGCTGTGGAGTTCACTAAGGGGCGCTGCACATGGCTAAGATACGAGTACTATGATATTTGGGTAAATAATTATATAGTTTCCGTTTTCTAAACGTTTCGTAAATGGCGTCGAGTTAGATCACGCTATGGGAACACTTTTTGGGAATAAAGAAAGGAGCGCGTTTTCCTATAACCCATTTATTAATTAAATCGAACACGGAGACATTGGCACCATGTCTAAGGTGTGTGCACATTGTCACGCGCGTAAGTGGAAGGGAGAGATCTGGAACGTTTCGAATCGTCTCGCACATCACATTGTTTTCCAGTCCCCGGGCTCTTAGAATTCGACATCAGACGTTTCAGATCTTTGATTTTGACGACCCCGTTGTCGCTGGCATAAGCAACTGGATCCGCGTACGAAGTCGCTGGCAGAAGCTAGTTATAGATAAGGCTTTTTTTTCGGTTGGCAAATATCATCCAATGACAACCCCCGCTCTTGGGTGGAGCGGGAGATAGTGTCAAACTCTTACTGACTAAAAACCCACCCCGTTACTTCTAGCCGTGCTTCTAGCCTTCATACCGGGGCTCGAGTTCATCGGATAACCCTGGCCCCAGTAGAATTACATAGGCAATGAGATCAATGAAAAATATACTAAACTGGAAACAAATAACATTTGATTCAAGCTCGATCATATCCGCTTAAGCCAGCTGTTTCATTTCAACACAAGTAATGATGGATACACCCGAAACAGCTAAAACAATGATAGAGTGAAAAACAGAACACCCTCATACGCTTCCAATACATCAAACATCACAAATTTCGCGAAGCCGACAGTTGATACAAAAACATTGGAGAATGCAACACTTCCTCAAATATACAGTACCGGATTAAGCCAGCGCGGGGTCTAGTAGCCAATTCTATCAAGGGGCCCCTAAAGCGGGAACTACATTAAACTGACGCATACGTGGGCCACACCTGATTTGTACGTAGAATCGCATCATGTGGCGTGGATTTAATGTTGATCTACAAGTTTAGTTGCCATTTAAGATGTATGGAGCCTAGATCGGCGTACGTGGCCGACGTTTGTCCAATGTAGTTCTACCTTAAATCAGTCTTCAGACGAAAATCCAGGTCAGTGTGTATGCACCTAAACTAATGTTCCTTTTTGACGTAAAACCTAATTTTCGTCGTACAATTTGTGTCGCCTTTGCAAAGTCACTTATAATTACGCATAATACAGTCCATTTTCCTTTTGCTTAAGCCAGCGACCGGCGTCTGGGAAATCCACATTACATTTTTATATTTCCGCCCAAATTAATTGGTGTAAAGGCGCCACCATTATTTTATGATACCATAATATGGTATGTACCCAGACCTATTCTTGCACGGGGCCCCCCAATTCATGGGGCCCGCAGCAACTGCTACTCTTGCTATAAGACTAATCCGGCACTGATTCTAGTTACGTATGGCTACAGTTTATTTGTACGATGAGCGATCCGTTGGCAACGCATGGTCAATGTTACACTAACTTACGTTCATCATCAAAACTATTTGGATTAGAAAATATTCTAGACTGACTAGCAGTAGTTAGTAAAAAGCTTGGTATGATTTTGAAAAATGTGCGTTTTTCTTAGATGTTGTTTATGAGGAGAGTGAACTGAAAAACATCCCATTCCATCCACGATTTTTAACATTGTACTGGTTTTACGAATCCAGATTCAGGTAGTTGGTTCATTTATGTAGTTCAGCTATTAATGCGTGCGTACTATGGATACCATCCATAGCAAAGCGTAGTGTAGCTCTGTGTAGAGCGTTCCCTAATGTCGGCACATCGCATAGCTCGAGCTGCGAAACTTCCTCGCACAGTAACCTCGCAGCGACACATCTTTATAACATCTTACCGCTACATAGTTTCTTAGTTTAGCTTTTACATTCTCAAACCATAGCAGCATTGGTGAACATGATTGGCACTCGTGGAAACGTATTCGCGATCGCGAGCGGTGTAGTTGACTAGCTATGTGCCGCTTCCCTATTATCGATACATCGCATAGCTCGCTGTGCAACCTCGCACGTCTTACCCGCCCATAGCTTACCATCAGTGGAAGCGTTCACATAAATGGGTAATTTAGCTTTTACATCCCCAAAGCATAGCTGCGAGGTGGAAAAGCAGCCTAAAGATGGTATTAAGTTTAAAACGGTGTTCATTTTCCGTCTAATTAATGACGTTTACAAAGCACCCGGTTATTCTGTTAACCAGACACGCTTTCGCATAATATTTATAAATAGTAAGACATTCTACTAAAGTGTCTATCAATATAAATCAAATACTTAAGTATGGGTAGGTCGTTTTGGTACCTAATTAGGTATTTTTCTATGTATACATATTTTTATAAAATACTAGCTTTTGCCCACGACTTCGACCGCGTACATAAAATATAGCCTATTTCTCTCAGGAATAAAGCAGCTGAAAAAATTTTAGCAATCGGACCAGTACTTCCAGAGATTACTTAAATACTTACTGAGGTAAAGTTTGTTTTTTTTTTGTATGTAGGAAACATACAAAAAAAAAAACAAACTTTACCTCCTTATTATATTAGTGTAGATTTCATACAGAACGACAAATAACACTAAAAACAAATCATATAACATACGTAGCAGTGGGTAATACATATTGCTCACAAAGCAGATGGTCGATAAGGCCGAAAGGTTCTGGAGTGACGAACACATACCGGAAGACGCCACGTTGGATGGCCACCCACAAGGTGGACTGACAACCTGGTGGTGATCGCGTGAATCCGATCGATAACCTACGTCCAACAGTGGACATCTTTCAGCTGAAATGATGATAATGATAGCATAGCATAATCAGCTTTTTAATGTACCTTCTGATGGGACTCAGGCCTGCTCTCTAGAGAACTGAATGGGCGCAGTGCGGGTTTGTGAATCTTCGAATTTTTGGTTCTAGGACATGCCGATTTCCTCACGATGTTTTCCTTCACCCGTTTTGAGAGCAGTGATGAAATAAATTACACAAAGTAATGCGCCTGGCTGGGTTTGAACTTGACCTCGTAACGTTGACGTTCGAACTCGTAAGTCGGTAGAGCAGTGATGGACGAGTAATGACGATGATAAAATGTAATTTCTCTATGTGGCCAAAGAATTTGTCGATAAGAAAACCAACCCGAAATTAATGCGTTCAAACAAACTCTTTAGCTTCAAAAACATTAGTAAAGATTAAAACAGCAAAGCTTGCGAACCCTTTGCTGACAAACGCCCACAAGGTGCTGAAAATAGGCCTCACTTTAGAGCGGATAAACAATAAACAGTCGTTAGAGATAATGACCTTGTTTGGCAAACAAATTCGTGGGTTTACTGTTTCTACTTCTACAGTACAGTCATGTTGCCAATTGTCTACAGGAAATACAGACGGCTAAATCAAAACTTACATCTTCATACAGGGTTATTTGTAAAACACTGGCAACCTCTCAGGACCATTTTCTAACTTCATAAACAATCACCTCTTTTTTTAGTCCATCATTTCGACCCCTTACTTTAGATTCATCATCATCATTTCAGCCGAAAGACGTCCACTGTTGGACATAGTCCTCCAAGTGTCGCCACGGAACGGTCCGGTGTGTCTATCAACCCTTACCAGGTCTACCTAGCAGGAAGCCTTCCAACGCTACGTGTTCTGGTACGGTTACTTCAGATTGCTTTTTTTTTATTCTCAAAAGCTTTTAATTTTATTTTGAAGTTTAGTTTTAATTAGGTTAAGTAAAGCATATTAACCCTTCAGATACCGTCAATTAGAGACACAATAGTAAGACAATAGATGCGCGGCCACCTTATATCTTTTATATCATTAATTTAAATAACTCTTCTAGCACTGTTTGGAGCGAGAGGCAAGGGCCTGTTACACCACTCGATATTCAGACAGTCGATGTCGCGTCGTGTCGCGTAGTCTGAATATCGTGGGCTGAATAACGCAAAGGGCAACTGAAGGAACAGATTACTTTTTTAGTCAATAAAAGTCTGACTCGGTCTCTTTCCACATAAGCGATGATTTCCCACCTCAAAAACAGGTAACATGAAATTAAATTACACATTTACAAACAAACCGGGGATAGAAGATGAAGCAGTTATATCATCAAATCTGTGCAATTTATTCAGATTGCAACAAGCAAATACATATGGCCGTGGTCAGGCATGATATAACGGGATGTGGTCCAATTAAATAATTGCAGTGAACGACCATATGGCGTAGGTACGTGGACTGAAACTGTAGTTGATAGTAATGCGGGATTTACATGTTGGACTAAAGCTGTACGATTAGACTTGTTCGTCAACTCGCTACTGCAAAACTCGCGATTCCGCGCGAGCAATAGCTAGTTATTTATAATTATTGTTTTCTATCACTTTCCCACCCAGGACAAATGTTTGTGTGATGAGCATGATCATTTATTCTGTGTCTGGGTGTAATTTATCTATAATATGTATGTATTTAGAAATATATAAGTATGTTTATCAGTTGTCTAGTACCCATAACACAAGCTCTGCTTAGCTTGGGACTAGACGGCGTCGTGTGATAGTTGTGGAATATATTATTATTATTAGACTGTATTTTATACGTTCGAGCGAGTTGCCGACAGAAAAAGTAGGTGCCAGTTCGCGCAGATTGGCGAGTTTTGCAGTAGCAAGTTGACAAATGAGTCCACGATTATCGCCACGCAGCGAAATTCCCACACACATATGCGTGCGTCGGTGTCACCTATGCAGTCAAGGAGCATATGCAAGCATTGTGTACATATATTTCTTCTCTAAATAAAATGAAAGGACGATGAAGAAGATTACGGCTAAGACAAAATCCCAAAACGTTGCTATGAACAAAACAATTTCAATTTTGTTTACATAGAATTTCTTGACGCTAAGCTCTTAATGAAATTGTTGAACACGACAATCGAATTACCTGTTTAAGACTAAAAATAAATTAGAGGATTTTATCGAGATAGGACCCGTGTTCCAACTGGTTTAAGTGTAGCAATTTAAAGGACGAATATTTCCACAGAAGTAACCATTTCTGAAATAGAATAGAACGTTTTAAATTGCGCAAATTACAGTTTCATTGGTAGATTTCGACATTCTGTAAATTGGAGTTTTATTGGGCAGTACAGGCGTTTTATAAATTCTCTATAGGTTGAACAGATGTGACATATTGTATCAAGAAACTAAAGAGGAGGTGGACAGGCCACATGATGAGGAACGTAAAAAGAACAAATGGACAAAAGACATAACCAAGTGGTGTTCAAGACAACACAAAAGGAAGAGAGGCAGACAGTGTCGGAGATGGGAAGATGGCATAAAAAGTATAGCAGACACGACATGGATAAGAAAGACCAAACCGCACTCTATGGCAAGCTTTAAGAGAGGCCTGTGCTGAGCAGCAAGACACATCTTCGCGAAACTGGTGTCAATATTAGAAAATTAATTTAGTATATAAGAAACATGTGTTTTGTAAGATAAATAAAGGCTTATTTATAGGTCGAAGTTTTTTCTTTGATCTTTCACTGAAACTGTTATAAGTTTGAGGTGACTCGAAAAAAGAATACATGGAAAACGTTGGAGAAGGCCTTTGCACAGCAGTGTGAAAGTATACACTAAAAAATAATATTCCAAAATATCCACAAGTACATAAACTCCTGTACTAAATCTCATCCAAATCCGTTCAGTCGTTTGAGCGTAAGAGTAATAAACAAATATACTAAAGGTACTACGAAACTACACAGCGCACACGTGTGCCACGTTCGCCGATTTGAGCGCTTCTGTCTCCATAAATGTTACTTTGACTGGCCTGTTGGTCTAGTGTTTAGTACCCTGACTGCCATGCCGGAGGTCGTGGGTTCCCCAGGACAAATGTTTGTGTGATGAGCATGATCATTTGTTGGGTCCGGGTGTGATTTATCTATATTATGTATGTATTTTAAAATATATCAGTATGTTTATCAGTTGTCTAGTACTCATAACACAAGCTCTGCTTAGCTTGGGACATTTGGGACATTGCATTGTGTGATAGTTGTAAAAAAAAAACTAAACTTGTAGAGCCACACTAGAAATACGCCACGCGACGTCGTTCTACATACAAATCAGGTGTGTTCCACGTGTGCGTCGGTCTAATGTAGCTCTAGTTTACATTCCATCTTTCACCTTTATTAGTGTGTTTAACCACAGATTTAACGATTACTAAAGTAACCACATACCTATAACCCTTATAATCAAATCCACTTCAACTGTATTAGTAAGATTTATAAATAGAAAAATGGGCCTAAACGCGAAACACATAAACAATATTGACCATCAACCCATCATCACTTCGGCCGTTTCGATCGTAACGATCAATAAACCTAATATAAGCCAATAGTAATTGAAACGTTTCGTTGGAAAATCTGAGTATGATTTGATTGGAATCCTGCCCAATTGTTGATAGGTATTGATCACATTAATAATGGGTAAATACAGACATTGAGGAAGTCTATTGTAAATGCCTTGACATGGACAGGGTCAAGGTCTCCGCAATGAACTGCGGGATTGTTCAAATAAAGATCTTTCTTTCTTTATTTGACAATCTAACAACAAGAAAGAAGGAAATAAAGAAACTAAATAAGTACTGCTGTTCTGTGTTCTAATTTAGAACACAGAAGCACGGCTCTGGAACTCAAAAGGCAACTCAAGAAGCACGGATGGGTTTAGTTGGTTAAAATCTGGCATACCCTCTCGTTTCATCCAACCAAAGCCGAAAGGAGTTATTTGATGATGTCCCATCTCAAAAAAAGGCCTGCGCAATTGATTTTTTAGACAGTAAGTATTGTGTTGACACTTGGAAAAGGTCATGTCTAATACTACTTGAACATGACCTTACCCAATCTAACCATCATTTCAACCGTAACAACGAAATGAAAATGACGATGAAATATTATGGTGAGAGATTAGATATGCTCATAAGCTACGCTGACCATTCAAACACATTATTATATTATTATTATATCTAGCCCATATTGTCCCACTGCTGGGCAAAGGCCTGCTTCCACTCCTTCCAATGTTCCCGGTTTTGAGCCACTTCTTTCAAATTCCCAAGGAAGACATCCAAGTCGTCCCGCCATCTCCTTCTTGGTCTGTCGCGACCCCGACGTGCGATTTCAGGGCACCAATTTTGCGTTTTCCTGGCCCACCGCTCGATCGGCATGCGACAGACATGTCCAGCTCAGTCCCACTTAAGCTGAGCAGCCTTCTGAACCACGTCAATGATTTGCGTTTTGGAGCGCAGTGTAGTGTTTCGAACGCGATCCGTTATTTTAACACCTAGTATGCTGCGCTCCATAGCACGTTGGCAAACATATTGAACATTTCAAACATATGTGAGCTCCAATTAGATATGAGAAAAATCTTGTATGACGTGTACTTACACTAAATTTTGTAACAGAAGATAAATTAAAGTCGCTTAATTCAGTGTCTAAACCAGTGGTTCCCAAACTTATTTTGTCTACTGCCCACTTTGAGAATAAATATTTTTTTAGCGCCCCCATTTTTTCACCTATTTAAAAACCACTATAACTTCAAATTAAATTAATTAATTATTGTGACCTAGATACGTATATTATGTATATTAACGGAGGATTCTAAACGAAACTTTTACTATAACCCGCAACTTGAAACCTGAGCGCAGTAGGTAACATACAACGGCGCTTAGGTCTCAAGTTAACTCTTACGGGCTCCACCTGCCAATAAGAATGATTATTGAAACGCAACTTTATGGTATTAAAACAGAGTATCCCCCTCTACACAACGCCTCCATTTTCTTTCTGGGTCTCTTCCCGCCCCCCTTGAGACCTGCAGCGCCCACAAGGGGGCGTTATCGCCCACTTTGGGAAAGACTGGTCTAAACCCACCCTTTAGACAGAATTGTTGCCAGGGGACACAACCGCCTCAAATTCCACAAACTTTTTCCACGCCCGTTCCCCTGACAGATATTAACGATCTTGTAAAAAAATTAGGCTTTTTAGCAAAAAATATTACGGTTTTTATCTGAGACTACTAATCTTTTTACTTTTTTTTATAAGTAAAGAGTTTTTTGCCCACAGCCATTTGCTGGGTTACTGTTACAGAAAATATTTTTTTTCTTGAAGCAGTTGTCTGGTATCATTCTTACCTATACAAGCAAGTATATTTAGAGGGTATGCCCGCGTGATAGCTGAAAAGCCGTTTCAAATTGAGATTAGCAATTGTGAACTATTCTATCTGCCAATATTTATTTACAAGCACTTATAAGTACAGAAGTCAATCTTTTTTTTTCGGTGGGTAAAATCATCTTATGACAACGCCCGCTCTTGGGCGGAGCGACTCCTACTGACTAAAAACCCCACCCCGTTTTTTTTTTGTCGGTGGGCAAAAATCATCTTATGACAACCCCCGCTCTTGGGTGGAGCGGGAGCTAGTGTCAGACTCTTACTGACTAAAAACCCACCCCGTTCCTTCCTTCTAACCTTCATACCGGGGCTCGAGTTCCTTTCGGATAACCCGGCCCTAGTAATATTTCGGCCTACTCGTCGAACAGTTCCGACTCAAACGCTCATTAGTGTGCGTCCACCGAGCGAAGGTATAAAAAGTGAAGTACATACATGAGATTGTCTTCTGTACCTATCTACTTTGTGCCTTCAGCCCCAACTTATATAAGACCGGCAGCGGGTAGCTACGTAGACAGAACGATTACGTCTCTGGCAAAACAAACTTCACTATCAATGATTGTGAACTTAACACAAGCGTTCATAACTTTACCATTGTCTCGTCTGACCTCGTTTCCCTTCATCATTTTCTTTTAGTTCACATTTTGCTAACTTTATAAACTTTTGTACCGTAACGCAAGAGTTTTAAACTTTTAAAGTGGAGACGGGTTAGGTTCACAAGATTGATGATCGCTCCGTTGTAGATTGTGTTAGTTTTGATAAAACAGATGGGTAAGTTGACACCACAAGGTTGGGAGAAAAACATAAGATATTGATCTGCTCTTGGTTTTGAACAATTTGTCAAAAGATTTGGCAGTGGGCAGGACATATTGCTCGCATAAGAGATCGTCGATAGGGCCGAAAAGTTAACGCAGCGTTGGTAGATCCCAAAAAGTTGACCGATGACCTGGTGAGGATCACGGGAATCCCATGGATGCGAGACGCAGAGGACCGGTCGATATGGCAACATTTAGGAGAAGTCCAACATCGTCGACCACATCGTCGCTTACCATCAGGTGAGATGGTGGTCAAAAGCGAGCTCATAAAAAAACTGTGGATGTATTTTGGTTGAAATGATGAAGACTTGATGTCAAACAGAGCGATTAGCAGTAGGTATAGACATTAGGCTCAGGAGTTGCAGAACGACTACCAGCGAGAATAGGGGCAGGATTGTGGACGATGAGCTACCCATTGGTAGCTCGTAGGGGCCCAGCCGGATCGATGCCCTCTGGGGCCACGGAAAATATCAGTAAAGGAAATTGCGCCACCGTCCTAGAATGCAAAAGACACCTGGTGGCACAGGTATGTCTGACATCTCCAAAAAAAGAAGGCTCCACTCTAGAACAGAAGAAGTCATTGGCTGATGATTGGAGAGTGATACTAATATGAGCCACGTCACACAAAAAACAAAGCGGCCCGACCCGCTTTCAATGTAGCAGAGGCAGTGTTGTGTCAGTCAGTTTCAGACGAGCCGATCGATAGCATCCCAATGTCAAGAACAGAAGATAAGGCATTCGATATTAAATCGTAATAACTATAGATAATGGTTTTGGTGAAGATAAAGATGACTGATATGTGGAATTGTGATTTAGTTTAGTTGGGTGAAGGGTTGGTGATTTAAGTAATAAGGTAATGTAGTGATCTGGTGTGTGGTGTGGTGTCGTGTGGTATGCTGTGGTGTGGTGTCGTGTGGTATGCTGTGGTGTGGTGGTGTGGTGCCTGTGGTGTGTTGTGGGCATATTATGCATAAGAAACTGTATGGTATTGTATTTTAAAAAAATAACACAATACCATACATTTTATAAACTACCTGCATGTCAGATGAGTTCTGGGCTAAAAGAGCCACTTATTGGTCCCATTAAACGCAAGGTGACATCGCGGCAGATAGATGAGCTGGACAACTACCAGAGGTACTGGGCCGCAATGGCCGAGCAATAAAAAAATGCTTACAAGGAGAACTCCCCTTTCTCCTTGTCAGCAAAAAATTCTGAAATTCTGCTTAACTACGTTATTTTATTCCGATAAATCAACAGTTCCCGTAGGAAAGGCCTCATATATAAAAAAATAATCCAAAGCATTAAAAATAATACTGACATGGACGTAAAATTCGTCGTGTTTCGTTCGTAACCCTCTTGATTGACTCAATAAATTATTCTATTTGCGATTCGCGTGGAAAGGTAGGGAAATTTTTAGAGATGGCATTCAAATTCAAATTCATATATATTTAGAGCGATATAAAGTTATAATGGCAGCTAGAAAGATCAAGGGTTTTTTTTCGGTGGGTAAAAATCATCCCTTGGGCGGAGCGGAGGATATTGTCAGACTCTTACTGACTAAAAAACCCACCCCGTTCCTTCATGCCTTTCATACCGGGGCCGAGCTACCTTTCGGAGCTAACCCCCCAGTAGGCTTCGACCCAGCTGGGCCTCTGCTGTTGCTGACAAGCAGCAAAAAAAATCAAAGGTAGGTAAAGGATTAACATCTGCGCAACGCCGTCAAATTGTCCAACAATAATGGTAGAACTGCATTTGGCACACTTGGCCACGTACGCCGAGCTGGGCACGTTGGTCTCCATACATTTTATATGGTAACTAGACTTATAGAGCTACACTAGATCCACGCCACACGATGTCGTTCTACGTACAAATCAGACGTGGTACACGTGTACCACGCCTGATTACACGTGGTACACGTGTGCGTCGGTCTAATGTAGTTCTAGCGCTAATAGACTACTCTTCAGATACCGTCAATTAGAGACACAATAGAACGACAATAACAGCGCAAACGCCGATGTTCACTTGAGGTTTATAGAGCAGGGTCGATAATTTTTGAAACGAAATAAAATCATAGTAGTATGAAACACACTGGAAACGAAAGAGAATATAACAAAAATGAAAGGAAAAATAAATTACGGGCGATCTGAGGTCGGGAAAAGGATGGGTGTGCGTTTTTAAGGGTAAAATCAGTTTATCTCGATTTCCGGCAAAACTACAAGTTCTATGTAAAAAAGTTAAATTGCAAAGTTGTAGATAATAAAAAGATCTACAACTTTTGTATTTACACTTTTTTCACATAACCTCAAAATGTATGTAATTATCGCCCACGTTGATATAAAAAGACCGCTGCGCCGTCATTCATACCGTACAGCTTCGTTAAGATTTCTTTAAAATTTCTTACGTATTGAATATTTATTGATACTAGATATTTTTAAACGTAGTTTACGATGCAGACTTTGTTTTATGTTTGGGCTGGGAAATCATTAAATAACTTTCTGCTGGATATCCCACCTATACCTACGCACAAAACGCTTTGGAAACAGATTCATTGAGCGTACAGCTAAGGTGTGGAATTCCCTTTTGGAGTCTGTTTCCTGCTACAACCCGGGAATCTTTAAGTCAAGAATGAATAGGTTACTTCTAGGTAATTGCGCTCCATCGTCGCTTTCTATCAGGTAAGATAGCGGTCAGACGCAAACCTATCATCATCATCATCAGCCTTTTTTTTGCTCCCACTGCTTGGACTCGGGCCTCCTCTCTGGGAGAGGGAATGGGCCGTAATCCACCACGCGGGTCCAGTGCGGGTTGATGAATGTCACATGTCTTGAGATATTTGGTTCTAGGACATGCCGGTTTCCTCATGATTTTTTCTTTTACCGTTTTGAGAGCAGTGGTATGTAATAAATTATACAAAGCAATGGCAGGGTTTAAGTCCGTGATAAGGCCTGTCGTACTGTATGGATCAGAATGTTGGGCTGTGAAAAAGATGGATGAAAAAAGATTACATGTAGCAGAGATGAGAATGTTAAGATGGATGTGTGGTGTGACAAGAATGGATAAAGTGAGAAATGAGTATATTAGGGGAAGTTTGAAAGTGGCGCCAGTGATTGAAAAGTTGAAAGGAAATCGTTTGTCTTGGTATGGTCATGTGAAAAGGAGGGACGAAACGCATGTTGCTAAAAAAGTTATGAGTTTACATGTGGATGGACGGCGGGGGAGAGGGAGGCCAAAGAAAAGATGGATGGATTGTGTGAGAAGTGATATGAAAGAAAAGGGAGTTAGTGATAGCGTGACGAGTGACAGAACAGAATGGAAGAAAAAAACGTGTTGCGCCGACCCCAAATAAAACGGGACAAGGGCAGGAAGATGATGATGATGGCAGGGTTTGAAACCGCGACCTAAAACTCGTAAGTCGGAGTCATTACCACTCGGCCACCATTGCTCTCAACCTATCAATAATAAAAAAAAAACTTTACTCTGATTAGAGCGAGACGGGGTGTCAGACTTTTACTGTCTAAAACCTACCGTCCTTCAGTTGCCTTTTGCAATTCAAGGCCGCTGTTATCGAACAATACAGTAGATGATGCAAAAAGACGATCACGTCTACATATTGTGTACTAACTCTACATAATTAATTTAATTCATGAATCCCCAAGCGACCACCGGTGGCCGCGCATCTATTGTCTTACTATTGTGTCTCTAATTGACGGTATCTGAAGGGTTAATCAAACTTAACATGAGTTCGAATTTAGATTGATAAATTACTAGTTGGTGTTAATCCCAAAAGGAATAAACTAACTTCATAACTGAGATATTAAATTAATCCCTCTTGTATTCCCTTAAGAGGAAAGTTTGAAGAGGACCAACTTAATAACGTGGGGTTATTCTCTCTCCTAAGGTTTCCTTTTACCGAGTTTTAATCAGTATCTACTTTCAAATCTAATTTTAACAAAACACCAAAAATCATAAAAAAATAAAGAGCCAAAAATAACATTATATTGGATTACTAGCTAATCCGGCAAACGCACTGCCTAATAGTCCTTTTAGCTAAGCTGTTAAAAGATAATGGCATCATCATCATCACCACACACACATTAACAAGATCACCATCATCATCATCTTCATCTACGGTATTCGCCTTTTTCTCACTCTTTTATTGCACCTACCACTATTTTTCTCTGCTTCACCCAAAGGTTGTCTGGAAGAAAATGCCTATGGCATGATGTCTGCCTCTGTACTCTTGAGTGCAAAAAGCATTAAATAAATAAATAAATCTACAGGCATTCCCAGAACAGCTTAATTAATTTCAAAATGACATTTTAATTAGAGATGGTGATGTATTCGATTTTTTTATTTTTCCAGATGTTCTCACCGTTAAAACCTTCCCTGGACTATCACGAATATTTCAAGACCAAAATGAACCCAATCAGTCCAGCCGTTTTCGAGTTTTAATGAGACTAACGAATAGCTATTAATTTTTTTATATATATAGAAAACGAGCTTTTGCTCGCACGGCTTCGCTCTTCCCTACTCCACTCTACTTTACCCTACCCTATCCTACTCTACACTACTCTACCCTACCAAACTTCACATAAACCATCTACTAAATAGTACAAACAAAGCCAAAACATTTGGTTTGGATAGGTGAGCCCGTTTAGTGATAGCGTGACGAGCAACAGGACAGAATGAAAGAAAAAAACGTGTTGCGCCAACCTCAAATAAAACGGGATAAGGGCAGGAAGATGATGATGATGATGAGGTGAGCCCGTTCTTGAGTTATAAAATTGCAACAAAAAGTGGCATTGATTTTAATACAATATATAGAAGATAGAAAATATAGATAGATGATTTAACGAGATATTAAACACAGTTTCAGTTTCGCCTTTGTGCTTCTTGAAATTGTGTTTAAGTTTCAGAAGCTGAAAGGCGAATATCGCTTAAACATACAAGACAATACAGCTATTATTAATAACCAAGTAAGTATCATAACACCAAACGAATAAGAGATCTATTATTTAAACACAGCTATCCATTCCAGTCAGTTCAAAGCCGAACTGAACAGTTAGCTTTGATGTTTGAGCTGTACAACAGTTTGTTTACCGAAACTTCTTCATTTGCAAATATTCACCACTTTATCTATCCGGCACATACTACACTCCACGAAAAAAAGATATGATTTTATATCTGCAATTTTCTGATATATTCAGAACTTAAATAAGATAAGATTTTAGAATAAAATAAACTTTTTTGTACACCAAAATAGTAACAAAACTTTTTACCGTAACTTAACTCAATGGGTATTATGGCGGTCTTATCGCTGACAGCAATATCTACCAGTCCAGTCAATCCTAGTTGGATTGTAAGAACTTGAAATAAAAAAGGGAGTAGACTACCGTGTGCTGCAAATGAATTATTTTAAATATTACATTAAAATTATGTACAAGACTATACATAGATTACATAGTTCTATAATAGATAGATTTTATTGGTAAAGAGTAGCCTAAACCACTTTACAAAGATATTATAATACACCGTAGTATGCAGAGGACATATGCACCTACTTCGAAAGTTGAAAATTCCCCTCCTCCTTAGTCGTTCACTCTTGACAGAGTGGTCGTGGTTGACGAGTGAGGCTTCCGCGATGTGTCGAATGGTGGTTGAAAATTACGCTATTATAAAAAAAAATTAACGTTTCCCGTGATACTGTATTGATCAAACAAGAAGTTTATGTTTGGAAGCGAACAAAGTCGCAGGACTCAGATAGGCCACCCCAGGCCTCGGGAGACCGATACGGACTAGGCCTGAGACGACGGCGTTGTGTTCCATGCGCCTCAAAGAAATGTCAGCAAAAATGACAGGACGAAGCCTGCTAGAGCTGCAACTTTGGAACGCAAAAGGAAACTAAGGAGAGTAGGTAGGTCTTTAGTGAGAGAAAATCTGATACTGAGCAGTTATTTAATGATTACCCACCTCAAAAAAAGGATTCATATAATCCAAGGTTATAAATCAACAAGTAGCAACCAATCAATGTAGACTACAAATACACAGTACAGATCAATGGAGACCATAGTTTAACATATGAGCTGGAAGACATTCTAGTAGTAAACCATGACAGAAACAAAATAAACCTAAATAATACAGAGAAACTAAATACAAATAAACCGACAAATAGCTACTAAAGTAGCGTAACTGTTTAAACCAATCCGCTACAGGCAGTTATCGTCTGGAGTGAGCCAAAGTTCTAAATAGTAACCGTCGATGAAACACAAAACAAAGACGTATGGCAAGCTCCAAAAAGCTCATTAAACTGCAGTAAAACCGACGCAACGAATCTGTAAAACGGGAAGAAGAAAATTTGTTTCTAATTACCAACCACTTTTTTTTAAAGAGTAACCCTGGAGTTTCTTGCCGGTTCTTCTCAATAGGAAACGACCAATTTGGAACCGTGCACTAGCTTCTGACGTTTTATAAGTGCCCATGTAGGCCTATGTGAAATAAAAGATTTTGAATTTCTTGTCCTGCTTAGAACAGTACGTTATGAACACAGAACCTTACGGAATTATGTTTGAACTTACGGAGCTTTCTTTTACAAAATTCAAAATTTCAAAATCATTTATTTCAAATAGACCAGATGTCGGCACTTTTGAATAGTCAAATGTCGGTCAGTCCAAGAAAAGTGAAACTAAATTGCACGTTCCAAAGCGTAGATCTCTATGGAGAAGAACGTGCAAGAAACTCCATGGACACTCTTTTAAATCATATTATGTGCAACATATAATGTTTGGTTACATCATTTCTTGTTGCTTCTATTATGTGAGCACAATGTAGATAATAAAATTTATAAGCATATAAAGCTTGTTTTAGATAGTTATGAGCTCCAAGAGAAGCCCATGGATAAGTCCAAAGAAATAAAAGAAAGATAAACGAGAGTTAGAACAACACTTGTCATCTGTTTGTGTCGAAATCCACGCATTGATACTTCCAATTTCTCTGGAAAAAAAAATCACAAATCCGTACAATAAACTTACCCACGCAAATCATCGTCTTCATTTCATACGTCAAGTTCAACCAATTTCATGAGCAGTTTCAGCAAATCACACACGATATAAAAGGTATGCAACACAAGCTTATACCACGCGCGTTTCACGTCTATATAGTAATAGCAAATCACTGTGGCGAAAAGAGCGGCTGCACAGTAGCATATTATCTTCCGATTTTCACTTATGACCATCTGAAACGCCGGCACTGAGTTCAAGATGGAAGTGTTGAACGAATTTGAACTCTATATAGTTGCACCTTTGGATCTAGATTAGGTTTTGAATACCCATGCTTTAGAAATTGTGGTTTTGATTAGAATAGACAGGGCTGTCATGAAGGGATCGTCAGATCGACATGCGAAAAACTTTCAAGGTTCCATGTTTTGATAAAGCATTGATCCAATATGTTTCTGTTACAAAATAATGAACTTGAGAAAAGTAATTCTGAAGAAAAATATGATGTGTTGGATAAAAGGAATAAGGTTGCCAAACAAATGTTACTTTGAAGTGCTTGCTGCGTGTTTGGGCAAGGTTAGGGCTGTTAGGTGCCACCTGTTGCCACACGTAACCAGCTTTTATAGGCACTTGTAGCTTCTTATAGCGACGAAATGGGCCAGCATTTAGGTGTGTTTTATTTGGGCGATAAAATATTCAAGACCTTTAGGTATGGCATGGCTATAGCAACAGTACAGAATTTCGTAAAGTTTTGTCGTAAGTGAAAATAGAATTCAGGACACAAGAGGACGTATTTGGCAATAGAAAAGTCAAGGACATGATTATAGTCAATACAATTTTAATCACACAGGAAATCTAGCAACATACCCATAACAAACAGAACTGTACAAAAACAATGAAAAATGAATTCCTGAAGGTAACATTTCAATCACAGCACCAAATGAGTCCACATCCACAAATGAACATTGAACAGGGGTCTTCAAAACCCAACCACAACAATTTCAAGTTTTATTCCAAAAAGTTAAACGTGAAACCGGCCATCAGTTAGCGAATATTATCTTGGACTAGCTAACGTTGGGTGAGATAATGCCAATCAATATGTGGCATGAGTGAGTGCGTACAAAGCCTAATCAAGCGTCAAGCAGGGCCGTAACTCCGAGGTTATAAATAAGGGAGCCTTTGGAGATATTTCTGCTTTTTTGCTAGCCAAGTGACCTGGATTTGTATTCTCTTGGCCGTGTAATCCTGTTTCAGGGTTGCTGGGTGCGGCTCAATGTGGAAAGATGTCGGCTTTATTTTCCGCTTGGTGAACGTTGAGTTAAAAGATGTTTTCAGCCCTTATAGTTTTTAAACGGTAAATGCAAATATTCACGGAATTTATTGGTATCCTTAGAGATGCTTTCGTAGAATTTTTTGGTGAACTTTTGGTTGAAAAGTTAGTCTCGCGAACGCTAAAATTGAACACAATTTTCATCACATTCTCTTTAGAAAAATCACAGTTACGGAAGCCACTAATTTAGTCGTCCAACACACACTTTTCACTGAACAATGAGCACATGAAGCAAGTATCAACCATCTCCCTTCAAAGGATTAGTAAAAATATCAATGTTTGTTTCTCTCTGGAGTGATTGACGTGTGGTGGGACCTCGCTAAAACTGCTAAAAGTGTTTATTTTGCTTCGTCTATGCATTTTCCTGAGTGATGTTGCCAGTGTTATTAGTGTAGGAGATACCTAGTATTTTAGAGTGTATCGTTGTCTGAAAAATGTACATGAATTTTGTGATTTGTAGAAACATTCTAGTTCATTCGGTTTATTAGAATCATCAAACATATCATATTTATATTTTTACTAGCTTTTGCACGCGCGGCTTCGCTCCCGCTCTTCCCTACTCTACCCTACTCTACCGTATCCTATGTCCGTCACCTGGCTCTAAGCTACCTACCCACCAATTTTAAACCATTTCTGTACAGCCATTCTTGAGTTATAAGTGTTGTAACAAACACGACTTTCTTTTATATATATAGATGATTAGAATGGTGTGAGTATCTATGTTTTCTTGTTAGGCCAATACCTGACGTATCTCAAAATAGGAACGATAATATCTTCCAGCCCTTATCCCATATTACTCGGGGTCGGCGCAACACGTTTTTTTTTTTCTTCAATTCTGTCCTGTCACTCGTCACACTACTAACTACTAACTCTCTTTTCGTTCATGTCACTATACCTTAATCTCATTTACAAACAAGCTTTTAATGAAAAGTATTTTTTTCATAGCTAGCTTTTATAGCTGGGTATACTTATACAATAATTAATACTCGTCAAGACGCCTCATACGAACCCAAACTCGATGGGGTTGTGTCGTTTAGCTACCCAGCTCCTATAGCCACCTTCCGGTTCCATCATCAGATCACATGTCATAATAATTTTGCACTGTCATTTGATTTACACATGCATGCAAAATTTCAGCTCAATCAGTAACCGAGAAGTGGGTCAAATTTAATGTGCAAGATTTGATGACATACAAACATCGGGACAGGTAAAACTAAATAAAAGCTTATAAATAGGTGACGATAATTTAAACAGACGGTAACCTACGTTATATTTTGTGACATTTCCTCGAAAATTAGAACTAATATTTAAGATTGCGTCATGCGGTTCTTTATGAATCTTAAATCAAATAATTACGTGCATATTTAAATTAGCCGACAAGATTAGCATCGCTACACGCGTTATTGTTTAATAAAAATACCTAACTAGAAACACGCTATAATACCTAAGAGTTATTTCGTTTATTTAGTTTTATATTTTACGACATAATTGGTATGAGACATAAGACGGCACAAATTAGTGAATTAATAAAAAATCTCGTTCATATTACTTACGATTTCTTTTACCAGTGTTGCATGTTTATGAAAATTCATACATAAATATTACTCGTACCAACCATTCCTGGTCCATTTCTATGAAAATTTATACATAGCTGCATATACAAAGCTGAAGTGTTAACTTGTTTGAATGCGGTAATCTCAGGAATTACTAGTTCGAATTGAAAAGTTAATTTAGGGTTGGATAGACCATTTATCATTGATAACAGCTATAATTATGTAAACGTAATATCCAACTGTTGTTAATATTGATGGACAATATTTTTTTGAAGAGCAGCGTCTTGAAATATAGGCTCGGCCTAGCTGAGGCGCATATTAAGACACTAGTGTAATTTTTTTACGAAGAAATAAATATATAAATACTAGCTTTTGCCCGCACTGCTTCGCTCTCGCTCTTCCCTACTCTACCCTACACTACTCTACTCTACCCTACTCTACCCTACTATACCCTACTCTACCCTACCAAACTTCACATAAACCATCTACTAAATAGTCCAAACAAAGCCTAAAAATTTGGTTTGGATAGGTGAGCACATTTTTAGGCTTCCGTTCTTGAGTTATAAAATAACAACGAAAAGTGGCATTGATTTTTATATATATAGATAAAGACGTATCATCAAACATCATTTTCTACATTACTCTAAAGACTTTAAGACCCAGAGCAGAGTACTAATAACCCGAAGTACCCTACGGATGGAGAGGCTCAAGTAAAGACGACGAAATGTCTACCATAAAATATAACAGCGACATAATACTAAATGTATGGCCACTATCTCTGTGCCTACAGACTGGAGGGCGGATCAAGAATATAATAAAAGCTATGACTTCAAGAAATGGGAATATCCTCGAGATTGCTATCAATTCGCTACAGATTGGAAAAGAAAGCTAAAATTTCATTGCCGAAGTTTTTTTTTGTTGTTAAATTAAAAATAATGTAAGACTATTCCAATTAATTCTAATTCTATTAGAATTAGAATGGGCAGGACACATTGCTCGCAGAACAGATGGCCGTTGGGGCCGAAAGGTCCTGGAGTGGCGATTTGTACTGGAAAACGCAGCGTCGGAAGGCCTCCTACAAGGTGGACCGATGACCTGGTGAAGGTTGCGGGAATCCGATGGATGCGGGACGCGCAGGATCGATCGTTGTGGCGACACTTGGGGGAGGCCTATGTCCAGCAGTGGACGTCTGTCGGCTGAAATGATGATGTTGAAGAAGACTATTCCTGCTCTAGAATAATGTTTTAATTGATGAGACTAGTAAGCACTAGTCACATCAATTAAATTTGCTTTCCCGCCTAATGGTAAGCAGTGATGCAATCGTTGATGGTGAGGCGCACTAGTTTATTAAGAGCCTATTCACTCTTGCCTTGAAGACACATAAATTATAGTCAGACGGGAATACCGCTACAGTAAAATTGTTCCTGTCCTTCGATGTAGTACCATCGCGGCCATTTCTGCCTGATCACTAAAAAAAAAATCGTTTGAATCCTGCTGCGCGACACCAAACAACCCCTTTGAAGTATTTGTTTCGAGTGCAAGCAAATTGAACTTAGAGGTGGTCTTCGTTTAAGTGTCTCTGATGGTTCGCGGTACAAACGACGAAGTGAAAAGCTTAAGCGACCATTACACGGTCATGCAAGAGTCAATAATGCTATCAATCACGAATGATGGTTTTCGTCAATCAGTATTAAAAACGTCAATAATCGCATTAGACTGTACCTAGGTTTTTTGTCAATCAAGACTTTGACTGTGGCTTAGTGAGAGGGCAAGTCAGACTCACTCTTACTGACTAAAACCCTGATGCCCTTTGTGTTCTAGGGCCTCTATAACTCCTTCTAACGTTCCCCCAGCAATTCCAAATGGTATGGAAGTGGAATCGACTAAGTGCTTTCACACACTCCAACTCTAAGAATAGACGACGTCAAGTAGAAAAGTGTTTGCATTAGTGAGAATAAATGCAAACGCGCACTATCGGCTTTCGATGAAAAGGCAAATCGATTTGAAGCAAACTAATGAATTAGTTATGTGACAAAAGCGTATCTATGAAAAGTTTCTAGTCATTGACGCTTTTTGCAAGCTTTTATTTAGTTTCACCTGTCCCGATGTTTGTCTGTCAAATCTCGCAAATTAAATTTGATCCACTTCCCGGTTACTGATTGAGCCAAAATTTTGCATGCATGTGTAAATCAGATGACAATGCAAAATTATTATGACATAGAGCTGATCTGATGATGGAACCAGAAGGTGGCTATAGGAACTTGGTAGTTAAACGACACAACCCCATCGAGTTTGGACTGGTATGATTCGTCTTTACGAGTATTATTAGGTACCGAGTTATAAAAGCTTGCTATGAAACAATTATTTTCATTAAAAGCTTGTTATGATTCAGCAATAGTGAAAAAGTGCGAGTGCCGAAAACAAATTGAAAGAAAGGAATTTTAGAGTTCAATCCAAACCCTTTTTTTAGGTGGGAAAATCACCCAATGACATCCCCCGGCTCTTGGGCTGAGCGGGAGATAGTGTCAGGCTTTTACTGACTAAAAAACGAATCCTGTTCCTTCTTTCCCATTGTTTCAGGGCCCCGGGAATTTCTTTCCCATCACCCATGGCCCCAGTAGGCTCAAGAAATGTGCGATAATCTTTCCCTCAGTAAGTATAACCTATACCAATATTTATCTACACTAATATTATAAAAAGTTTCAGTTTTTTTTTTGTTTGTCCTCTAGTGTCTCTCTGATTAGTGGAACCTCTGAAAGTAGATACTGGTCCCATTACTAAAATTTTTTCACCGTTATAAAGCTGTTTTATTCCTAATATTTTATGTAAGCGGGTGAAGCCGCGAGCAAAAGCTAGTGAGGTATACAAAGAATAGTGATTTTATAAAATTTACTCCCTAGGGAGAAACGATACTTTTTTATGCAGAAGCTATCTACATTTTCTAACGAAAGTCCTCTACATTTTATCGTGTGTCGAATATTTATAAGATTAAACATATCCTCAAGAAATATGGGATAATCTTTCCCTCAGTAAGTATAACCTAATCCAATATTGATGGGAATATAAGTCAAAAAACTTATTCACAAAATCGTAGTAAGGTAATTTTACGTTAGCCATTTTCGAGCCCGCCCCGAAGTCGATGTTAAGAACACTTCATCTCAGCTTAGCAAGGTATTGTTATCGTAGGCTTTTTAGGCCAGAAAAGCTTTTACACTGTTACGTTATTTTTCCTTGTTTGGTGCGAAAGAAATTCTTCTCTTGTGAGGGAATAGATATAAATGTTCTGACGGCTTTTTCTTGTTCGTCGGATAAGGGCAGGAAGATGAATGTCGGTTTTATATTAGTTATCTTTTCGATACCTCTCAACGAGACGGCAGTACCTACATATGTATGAATGAAACAAAATATGTACACATTGTTCCCACTGCTGTGACTCAGGCCTTCTCTAGGAGAGGGAATGGGCTGTAATCCACCGCGCGAGCCCCGTGCGGGTTGGTAGCTGTCACATATCTTCGAATTTTTGGTTTTAAAACATACCGGTTTCCTCACGATGTTTTTCCTTCACCGTTTTGAGAACAGTGGTGATGAAATAAATTACACAAAGTAATGGCTGGGTTTAAACCCTCGACCTACAACTCGTAAGTCAGGGCTCGTTACCACTCCATCACTGCTCTCAAATAGTGTTCATGGAATTTCTTGCATGTCCTTCTCCATAGAGATCTCCGCTTTGGAATGTGCGCTTCACTTTTTTTGGACTGACCGACATTCGACTATTCAAAAGTGCCTGCAATTGGTATATTTAAAATAAATGTTTTTGAGTTTATTTCTCTTTAAAAAAATACAAATTACCATTTTCTTCTAACAAATAAACAAAACGTATTTCTTTTTTAGCGCAGAAACACACGCCTTGTATCCACTAGCAGAAGTATAAACAACGTGATATTGTTCTGCAAACATTTTGGAACTATACGGTCTGTCCAATTAGAGGGTACCTAATAACCCAAGGGATCAGGTGCTTTACGGACGAACGGCCGGACGGACGGACGGATGGACGTGACTTAGACATGTAGTTAGTGGCAGGTTTACGTAGTCACCAGTTTTTCAATTAATTAATCAAGTTTTTCTTGACATAAACAGTTTAATAATGTCAGATGTATACGTAACTAGCTTTTGCTCGCAGCTTTGCCCGCGTAGGTACATAAAATATAGCATATGTCACTTAGAAATACAGCAGCTTTCTATTGGTGAAATAATTTTAGCAATCGGACCAATACTTCCAGAGATCCCCCTACATACAAACTTACAAATTTTACCTCTTTATAATATTATTAGTATAGATTCGCAGGGGCCCAGCTGGGTCGAAGCCTACTGAAGCCATGGCTGATGCCAAAGAGAACCCCGGAGCCTTGTAAGGCAAAGAAGGAACAGGAGAAGGTTTTAGTCAGTAAAAGTCTGACACGAGATCCCGCCCCGCTCAAGGGCGAGAGATGTCATTTGATGTTTTCCCACTTAACGTTTGACTCTTCAATCGTGATAATTAGAGACAATAGAAAGGCAATGGGTGCGCGAACGCCGGCGTTCGCTTGGGGTTTAATGAATTAACCCTTCAGATACCGTCAATTAGAGACACAATAGTAAGACAATAGATGCGCGGCCACCGGTGGTCGCTTGGGGATTCATGAATTAATTAAATAAACTCCAAGCGAGCGCGTTCGCGCTGTCATTTTCTTACTATTGTGTCTCTAACTGACCGTCTCTAGTTACACAATAGAAGAAGAAGAGTGAAGAGTTAAAACAATCTGGCCAGTTTTACTTGGCCATATCATAAAGTGATCAATTTTCAATATCTGGCTACGACATAAATACCAATTTCTTTTCTCGTATCAATATAATGGACGAAATGAACTGTCATCTCCACGTTTACTCACTTCAAATCAACAACACACACACGATCTGGTTCCAAGACAAAAACAATGAAAGATGTTATTTATTTATCCACAATTTCACTAAACAAAACCCAAAGTTAACAAGCTATTTTTATAAGAGAAAGACTCCGGAACGCTAAGACGTGACTAGCACATAAATAAGACCAATTAGATGAAAATAATAAAGAGTCGCGGATGTGGTACAAAATGGCCGCGACTGCGTCGTTTGCTGAATCTTCTCGTTGATTAACTGCTTCAGAATGAAGAGATAGAACAGATTTCGGTTTAAAGAACTGCGAGGAATGTGTGTCGTGGTTAGAGATGGGAGGTGGGTAAAAACCCATCGGGTATTTACCGGGTAAATACCCAATTTGGGTATAAACAGGGTTTTTACCCGGTAAATACCCAAAACCATGGGTATAAACCTTTAACACTTTTTGGGATGATTTATTAAGTAACGTTTAGTTGAATTTTAGATCGTTTACATGTTTTGAACACCTCCATGTTATAAATTCGGCTCCTTTCGTATATTTTTACGTTTCAACGCCAGATTATTATTTTTGTTAAATGAAGTTTAACTGTAACTTTTGCATAAATGTAAAATTTCAACTGATTTTTAAGTTTGTAACAACAAATAACTTATACAATGTTATTTTTGTATTTTTTTTATTCTTTTTGTTTTTAATTTTTTATATTATCTTAAGTGTTATAAATGTTGTTTCTTAATTTTGTATATCTGTGTAAGAGTCCCAAATAAAATACAGACGTAAAATATTTAAAAAATACAGACGTGCAATTTTTACATGATTTGTAGAGTAGAAAACTATTCTTTGCCGACACCATGTACATTTCATGCATAAAACATATTTGATGAACATTTTTTTGTCGCTAAAAATGTATAAAAAACAAAAAAAAAAACAAAAAGTAAATACCCACCATTTGGGTATTTACCCGGGTAAAAACCCTGCATTTGGGTATTTTGGGTATTTACCCGGTATTTATCGGGTAGAAACCCATCTCTAGTCGTGGTAGACCCCTTCTAACTTGGATGTCTAACAGAAACAAAATCAATGAAGCATAAGTAGTTGTAATTACAGTATAGAAACAAGATCAATATACAGGGTTATTTGTAAAACACTGGCAGCCTCTCAAGACTATGTTACTAACAACATAAACAACAACTTTTGTTCTATGACTTTTAAAAATGTATCATATTTTTGTTCATCAGATTTTCAAACAAAAATAAAAATAATTAAATTAATTAAATGTCCTAAATATTACGAAGTTTGGGGGGGAGGAGTTTGGTCGGCGGGGATGCTTGATGTGCTAGCGTCGCGTCAAGCACCCCCGCTGAATAGAACAAGGAAATATTGAATGATTGTTTTTGGTAGATGTATTATGTTTAAAAAAAGTTATAGAACAAAAGTTGTTCTTTATGATGTTAGTAATACCGTCCTGCAAGGTTGTTAGTGTTTTACAAATAACCCTGTATAGATAATAGTCATAGTCGTCATTATTATCATCAAGGAGCTCGTTACTAAGAAAATAACAGTCGCAAAAGTCGATCCACGAGGTCAAGCAACACTTGCCGAAGTTCAGTGGATGGGTGTGCATTTTGGCATACCGAGATTCCTTCGTGCCTCGAAAACCGCCGTTTAGTCGTTGGCCCTAGCTGACATTTATAGATCTTTGACAGTAGTTATGGATGGTTAAAAGCCAGAAAATTTACACCTAAGTATAGTACAGGTCAGATGACATGGAGTCTCATGTAAAATACTGGTACTCAAGGTCAACTGTCCAATTAGACTGGAAATCGGTCTCAATGTGGTTAAGAAAAGGCGAGGTAGATCGATGGAAGAAGACCTACTGATACCATAAATCAAGTCTGAATGTTTACGATTTTGGACCATTTATTAAATTTATTAATCGATCACCTCTCATCGGCTGAATTTGGACGGGCCCACGTGTAGACACAGGATATTTGTATCCCAGCAGTACGTTCCCGTGGGATAATTTCTGTTTCGCAAGGGCCAAGGCAAAAGCATAAAAGCAAGGAGATACTCAAAAGCTCGATCGTCCCAAAGAGTAAAGCTAGAACTACATTAGACCGACGCACACGTGTAACACGCCTGATTTGTACGTAGAACGACATCGCGTGGCGTGGTTCAGGTGTAGCTCTACAAGTCTAGTTTCCATGTAAAACGTTTGGAGACCGACGCGCCCAGATCGGCGTGTGTGGCAATCGTGTGTAGATATACCTTTAACGCGGTCCTGGAACGCAAAGGGCGACTGAAGGAACACAGGTGAGTTTTAGCCTGTAAAATACATTCCATTTCGTTCCACCCAGAGCGGGCGAAATTATATTTAGTTATGGGTCGAGGAGTGTGTATTGGAATTCCACACTGCAATTTCGCCAAAACCATTCCGTCATCAGACCACTAGACGGACCTACGGCCATGCTAAAAAATTTCATGACATGACTGTATTATGAAAAATCACAAAGTTGTTATGTTATCTGATTGTCCGCACAAAAACATGGTGACCGGCTATCCGGGCGACTAAGGGGTTGTTTTGCTCCCGTAGAGTCCCGCACGCAGCTGTAAGCTAGCGCCTAATCCACGCTATATAACCTGACGTGACCTGTGTTGTACTTGAGAGCAGATGGTATCCAACTTGTGACCTTTTCTAAATAATTTTGGGAAAAAATATAACATAGTGTAAAAATGAATGGAATCGAATCAGTTTCTGATTCTGAACAAACTATATTCAGGTTTCGCATATACTAAAACGAATGTTGTATAACACACGAACCAAGCAGTGATAAACTGGAGTAATATCACAGCTAACGTTTACAGTAGCCCGGCGACGTAAAACTGATGTTTAATCTAATAATGCGGGCATAGTAACATGTTTTACAATGCTTGGAATATGAATCACATCTAGGGCTGTCCCGTGTCCGGATAAAGCTTGACGCATTACATTTCCAAAGGGATACGTGGCTGGACAAATTTGGGTCCGGATTTTGTTGGACACATTACGTTTTATCATAAGAAAGAAAGAAAAAAAGTAAGTAAACTATTTTATTTGGCATTCACACAATGTAGTAACAACATGAGACAACTAACATGTGTCTCACGGCAGCGCCAAATAGGTCCAGTTAAGTTAGTAGGTTAGTATAATACTTAGTTACGTAATCAAATCAAATGAAAACATTTATTTGCTAGAATATGGTACATAAGGTGTTACAGTAAATATGTTTCAGCATATCCTGCCATAACATGGCGTGCAAATGTATTCAGTCAGTGTCGTCAATTAATCTAACTTGCACATTACAGGTTCTATTAACTTGTCTTCCAAATATTCTTTTACAGTACTTATAATATTTTTTAACTAGTAAAAGATTAAACAGATTATTTTTTTTTTAATAAAAAAATTAACATAAGTTACTTTGATTTTCTGAGCATCCTTATAGACCTTACATATTCCATAATTACATACTTATTATAAAACAAACTCCCCCTCCACCTCTAGACTGTTTATGTTGTATGTTCGCGATAAACTACTGAACGGATTTTCATGCGGTTTTCAGCAAAAGACAGTGATTCAGGAGGAAGGTTTAGATGTATAAAACATACATATTATAACAAATCTTTAAAATATTTCGACTTAACCGAAATATTTTAAAGATTTGTAACACCTGTATGAAACTGGGGTGGGCTGCTAAATGATACAGAAGTCTAGTCCATTAAATGTTATAAAAACAGGACAAACAACAATTAAATAAAAATATTAACTAATCTCAATCGAATAACTTAAAATAAAAATACAGCAATAAGAAAAAAAACTGAACGAGTGCGACCTTGCTTTATGCCAAATTTCAGGATTCTGGGTCAACGGGAAGTAGCCTATGAATTTTGGTTTCCTTGAGAGTGTCGAAATGTATCTTTTTTAAGTTAATTTATAAGTATAATTTTTTCACTGCTTCAAAGGACCGCAGACCTGAGTCTTCATCTTCAGCAGCCCTTTTTTTTTAATGTTCCCACTGCTGGGACTCTAGGCTCATAACTAGGAGAGGGAATGGGCCGTAATCCACCACGCGGGCCCAGTGCGGGTTGGTGAATGTCACATATTTTTCGTTCTATTCGAAACGTTCGGTTTCCTCACGATATTTTCCTTCATCGTTTTGAGAGCTGTGGTGATGAAATAAATTACACAAGGTAATGCGCCTGGTTGGTTTCGAACCCGCGACCTACTACTTGTAAGTCGGGGCCATTACCACTTGGCTACCACTGCTCCCGAGACCTGAGTAACATGGTTTTAATTTCAACATAACCATAAAAAGATACCTGTGCGAAGCTAAAAAGGCGTAGCATAAAAAGATAAGAGGTTTTTTCTTATAAAGGATCAAGAAGCCTGAATTTACAAGAAACCATTCAATTTTATTGTTAAACAAAGACACAGAGCCATTTATAAACCAAAGGTGTCCTACTTTTGGTCGGCCAACACACAACAGTCGCTCAAAACCTGCTGGGCAATTGGAAATATCAAACGTGCGAGTGAAAAAGACGGATGGAGCTACACACCCTTTAACCCTTCAGATACCGTCAATTAGAGACACAATAGTATGACAATAGAGCGCGGCCACCGGTGGTCGCTTGGGGATTCATGAATTAAAGGTCCATCCCTTTAACAGTTCTGTTCAGATCATCAAATGGATCGAGTCAAGATGACAGGGCCTCTGACAGCCCTAATCACACAATATCTCATTCAGAGAAAAATAATACATCAAAATATGGGTGGAAAAATTCAAACGTGTTTTGTTTACATACGAAAAAGCACTATAGGGACGTATCTCATGAATTTGTAAGCATGTGTCGTGAACATTTTTCGTAGGATCTTGGGGCGCGTGGGAGGTACGACGGGATTTAATTTCACTAAGTACATCTAAAGGGAATATGGATCATGTGAGACATGAGTATATAAGGAGCTTGAAAGTAGCGCTGAAAAATTGAAACGGAATCGTTTGTCTTGGGATGGTCATGTGAAGAGGAGGGATGAAACGCATGACAAATAACCCTGTATATTATTATTATAAGAGACTAGCTGCTTCCAGCGGCTTCGCCCGCGTGAAAGCAGAAAATTATCCCAAGAGAACATATATATTTCCGGGATAAAAAGTATCCTATGTCCTATTCCAGGACATGGTCTATCCGTGTACCAAGTTTCATCAAAATCGGTTTTGGCATTTAGACGTGAAGACGTAACAAACAAACTCGCTTTCGCTTTTATAATATTAGTAAGGATTTACACATTGGAAAGAGGAGCCTAAAAAAAAAATGAAGGGATTATGCAAGAATAGTGTGATAGTGCGGTAAGCAGGAAAGGTGAATAAAAATGTGTTGCGAAGGGTTTAGTAACGGGGATCTGTTCCAGGTGTGCGACTCCTGGAACTCTAAAAAAATTGTTAAATACCCAACTGTCATAGGTGTCTATCTGACCTTAATGGTGACTGGTACCTGTTTGTAATGTTATTTTTTTTCATGCCTATTTTAATTCTACTGTAACTATTTGCGAGGTACAAATAAACGTATTTTATTTCTTTCTTTTTAAAAAAATCTCACTAAAAATAACTGCAGCTAACTCAACTGTACACTTAAAAAATAAAAATGCTGGAACCAAGAGCTACTTTAAAAGTCGTTGTATATAAAATCGCAACAGCGCTTGTTGCTAACAAGTCGGTCTCGCTTCAAGCCGCACGATACCCTACTTCCTCAAGTTAAGTTTTACATTGTACGGGAAAATGGTAGACTTTTCACTACATTACTAAGTTATCTCTTGTTCTTATTATGATGGAACTATAAAAAGATATTACCATAAAATACTGGTGTGCGTGTGTGTTATACTATTTGAACACAAAGGTTGACTAGTGGAGAATGCCTTATTGCATTTGGTGGACTGGCCTATTGGTCTAGTGGTTAGTGACCATGACTGATATACCGCAGGTCGTTGGTTCGATTCCCACCCAGGACAAATGTTTGTGTGATAAATTTCACCCTGTGTGATACATATTAGGTATGTATTTAGAAATATATAAGTATGTTTATCAGTTGTCTAGTACTCATAACACAAGCTCTGCTTAGCTTGGGACTAGATGACGTTGTGTGATAGTTGTGGAATATTATTATATTTAGTCTGCGTATACCTATACAATTCTATTTTTTTAATTAGTACAAAAAATGGGATTACTGATCTTATTTGTGTAGTCAAAATTAAAAAAAAACGCAATCCAAAAATTGATAATTCATAATAGAATCAATCATTCATAACAATTGCTACTATTAGTAAATACTACGCGCAGTGTTTCTCCATTTTGATCGACCTTTTTATTCAAGCTTATCAATAGCCTGTACAATATGTCCATAAAATAAGTGACGTTTTGAGATATAAACAAACGCTAATAACTTTGCTGTTTATGAATATTATTTATTGAGACTTTACTTAAGTAATAACACGACCTTTTCTAATAAGCCCTTTTAAAAGTATTTGTACTTATTAAAAATTAGTGCTGTATATACCATTACTCTAAATAAAAATTATATAAACAGATATTGTGAACAAAGTTGACATAATGGTCTTACATTTCACTAATTAGTCCACAGCGAGTCCATAATTTACTGCCGACAAGAAAAGATAAAAATAAGACAATGCCCCAAAAGATACCGAACTTAAAACTCACCAAACAATCTTTCGAGACAACAAATAAAACTTTCTTCAGAAATAAAATGGAATTGCTATTCTTAATATTCTCATTGCTATTTAAAACGGGAAAAACTTCATAAACGGCCAACGAATCAAAACTTTCCGTGGAATCATAACAAATACGGTAAACTTCCAAACATTTTGCCAAGTCGATGTTAACAATGAGTGGCGGGATACCAATGAAATTCTTTGGAACAGGACTTCAGAACTTCAGTCAAACTTTCAGGAAAAATGTTTCTTCTTAATCCATACAAATAAACTAAATTGAACTGTCCGTTTGTATCGGATGGCGAAATTACAGCTTTTTAATAAATACATTTGAAAATGCATGCGGCACTCTTAAAAAAATATTGTCCCGGCTTATCTCCGCAACGATTGGTGGGAATTTGACGGGGTATTCACGAACAGATAGATGAAGTTATAAGAAGTAATTTAGACCACCTTAATTTTAGAAGAACATTTAGGGTAGGAAAAATAATTCCATGAAATTGTCATTTATGCAGTTTTTTAAAAGACAGGATAGTTTTATGTGCTTATTGTAAATAAGCACATAAAACTAGTTGAAAATAATGTCGAAGTCATTGATGTTATAATCAATGACTTCGATCATATTTTCTTATAAGATAAGAATGTAATAGATCGTTAAGAATTATTATTTATTTGGTTTAGGTGGGAAAATCATCTAATGACATCATCAATTTCTTGGGCGGAGCGGGAGATACCTATTGTCAGACTTTTATTGCCTAAAAAATCACTCCTATTCCTTTTATGCCATTGTTCCAGGGCTCCGGGGATCTCTTTCGCATTACCCATGGCCCCTGTAGGCTTCGAACCTGCTGGGTCCCTATGGTTGCTGACAACTCAAGATCATATTGAACCTATGTACCTATATTACAATAAAATGATTTTAACTTAATTATTCCGCCTCTCGTCTCCCATCCTGTGCGCCCAGTCACCTGTACACTTGAGAACCGTACGAATGCGGCAGCGAGTGAAGTTCGCATGGCTGAATTTTGCCAGACATCTTATTTGAACACATTTTATAGCTTTTTTTCTTCACCATCGTAAAGGTAATAAGTAGAGCGTAGGTATTTTAGCCTTAAATTTAGAACTACATTAGACGCACACGTGGACCACGCCTGAATGGTAGGTACTATCAAAGACCCTTCCGCCTGACCACCGCTTAGTTCATTTGCTTGCACTCGAAACGAAAATTTCAAAGGGATTGGCGCCGCGCCGCAGGATTCAAGCCAAAATTTTTTTTAAGTGATCAGCCAGAAATGGTCGCGATGGTACGTAAAACGATGTCGCGTGGCGTGGATCAAGTGTAGCTCTACAAGTCTAGTTTCCATATAAAATGTATGGAGACCGACGCGCCTTTTTTTTTTTTTTTTTGTTTTCGGGGGGAAACCTTCAAAAAGCTTCTGGTCTTTTGGGGGAAAAGACCAGGGTGTGTGGGATTCTTACCTCACTAAAACCACCCCGGTGATCACCATCAGTACATGGAAGAGAGCTCCGTGACCTCTTAAAAGACCACCCCGGAACCCTCTCTGTACAACGCCTGTTAGGGCACATCCCTGTGGAGTCTGCGAGGAGTCTCCTCTGAGCCTCGTTGTGCACGGCAGCACGTGATCACTGTGCCACCGTCTTTCCTGAAGTCACTTGGTGGGCGGACAGAGTCCCCACTCTGAAAGCCCGTGACCTCGGAGTCCCGCCTACCTGAAATGTTGTAAGCGGGGTTTCAGCGTTTTAGGCGTCACGGCGGTTGCTCCTCTGACGCCTCCTTCTACGAGTGGGATCGGCCCTCTCACGATCCCGCTCAGCAGCCTCCTTCTGGACCATCACAGTCTCACAGAAAGACGCCATTTCTCTCCAATTTTCTGTCTCCTTCAGCATAGCCCTCACTACTGCTGGCAGAGACAGATCCCGTCCGATCTTAGCCACTAAGACCTGTCGCTCAGAGGCCCACGCGGGGCATTCTTCAAGCGTGTGCTGAGCTGAATCTAGGTCACTTTCGCAATGGTAGCAATTTGCTGTGGCCTCTCGCCCAATTCTATTCAGGTACTCACCGAAGCAACCGTGCCCGGTCAGTACCTGAGTTAGCCTATAGGAGATGCGCTCTCCTCTTTTTAGCCAAGCTTCGAAGTGCGGCAGAACGGCTTCGACAACGCGCTTACGCGAGAATTGCGGCTGCTGTAGCCGCTCGCGCCACTTCTCGAGCGCGTGTCGCCGTTCTTGCCGCCTCAACCTTACTAGTACAACTCCTGGCACGCTACCACCATTTTGGCGTATGTCGCGAATCCGGTTATAGACCCTCGCGTCCATATCTGCCAGGATGTCTAATGGTGGAAAGCGTGCCAAGAGAGTTGCCGCCTCGAACGATACCGTTCGGTATCCGCGTGCTATGCGAATGGCCATTCTCCGCTGCAGACTATTGATTTTAGCCCTGCAGCGACGGACACCTGATAGTCTATTTGACCACACAGGTGCCCCATAAAGGACCATCGACCGCACGACACCCGCGTAGAGGCGACGAACTTCTTCCCGGGGTCCTCCTAGATTGGGCAGCAATCCGTGCAGAGCACCCACTGCCCTTCCAACGCGAGGGACCAGACGTTCAAAATGCTCTTCGAAGCCCCACCGGCTATCCAAAGTTAGGCCAAGGTACTTAATGTACTGACTCACCTGGACTTGCGCATCTCCTACGGTTACTGATGAGCTGGGTGGTTCTCTATTCCTCGGTAATTTATGAAACCATAGCGCCTCAGTTTTATGAGGTGCTATTTCTAGACCCAGCTCACGAATTGAAGCCACGACTCTTGCCACCCTCGGGGTGGCAAAGCCTGATAGTCTCATCAAAGGTGGCCCCGCTGGCCATCACCAGAGTATCGTCTGCATAACAGACAATATTAACCCCAGCGGGGAGTTCAACGCGTAGGACCACGTCGTATGCAAGATTCCACAAGGGGGGACCCAAAACCGACCCCTGCGGAACCCCACACGTTATCTCTCTCCTATGAACGCAACCATCTCGGCCCACATAGCGAATGTGCCTGTCGCGTAGGTAGGAGACCGACGCGCCTAGATCGGCGCGTGTAGCACACGTGTGCGCAGTGTAGTTCTACTTTAATAATGTTCCGTCTCTGAAAACTAGAAACCTAGCGAGTGGGCTGAGTGGGGCTGATGCACGCGTCATGTTCGTGAACGGGCGCCGTCAGTTGAAAGTGGTTCTCTTAGCCGCCAGTGACTTAGTTCAATTTCTATTTTTTTATAATATTTTTATTGTTATTAATTATCTTTATTGTGCTCATACAATAATAGAAGCAACAAGAAAATATGTAACGAAGATTTATGTAACTCATAACTAATTTAAAAGAGTGTCCATAGAGCTTCTTGCACGTTCTTTTCCATAGAGATCTACGCTTTGGAACGTGCAATTTAGCTACACTTTTTTGACTGACCGACATTCTGACAATCCAATAGTGCCTGTAATTGGTCTATTTAAAATAAACGTTTCTGATTTCTATGTGAGAGTGCTTGCAAACACGCACGAGAGTAATGAATGAAGATTTGTAAACGTATCACGAATAGCAGACGCTATAATAGTTTTAGAAGCTATAAAATGATCTAAGTCCAATTCCCGCTTATAAACAAAGCATGTCTACGTCTGTAGCACAAAATAGATAGGTCAGAAGACAATCTCATGTACAAACTTCACTTTTTATACCTACGCTCGGTGGACGCACACTAAGGAGCGTTTGAGCCGGAACTGTTCGACGAGCGGACCGAGGCGCTCTCAGGTATCGTGTCAGTGAGCGGTGTCTATGTGTGCGTTGCTCAAGAGCGCTTTGTTCGTAGACTTTTTTTTGAGTTCTGTACTTATAAATTTTGTGTCTGTAGTTAGCATTTATTCGGAAAACGTAACTTTAATTAGAAATCTTAATTAAAATGAAAATTATAGAAATTGGCAGTCTCTTAGGAGATGAAAGTATTCATGAATTTAAACCATTTCTTTATTTCCGAGTCTAGGCACTTTGAAAGAAGTGCGAGTTTGTTTTACGTAAACTTCTTCTTCTTTTCGTGTCGATGCTCTCAAACTATACTTTTTCTGACCAATATTTAGCAACCTGTACGGCTCTATTGTTGGCCTGATATAGATCTTGAAAACTGAAGGTGCTAATGCAGAATGGGCAGCATAGCAGGTGGCGCATGTCCTGTAGAGAGGCACCACACTGGCACTGTGCTAGAGATGGGTCGAGGAAGCCCCATTTACGTAAACTGAATAATAAATAATCAAAATATCTATAACTTCGCTAAATAAATAATAACCTTGTTTAATTCGTTAAACTCCACCCACCCATTGTCATTTTATTATGTCTCTAATAATCACGATTGAAGAGCTTAAATTATATTTTTCTATATCATTTTACTGTGTCAAATAGCTATCACGAGGGTAGTTGGAGAACCCTCCCACATCAACAAAAGCTCAAACAGTAGCAAGTTCACAATCAATAGACAACATCCCACAATTTACATGACAACGCAACGAAATACATTGTCAGATAATGCGGCCACATTATCCCCGAGCACCCCAACGGACCCTCCAAACCGCTAAACGTCGTTTTATACAACCCAAAGGGGATGTTTTAAGTACTTTACGAGTACATTCACAAATGACAAGTCCAATAGAAAAGGTATTCTGGCTGAAAGGCAGTGAAAGGATGTGGGTTTTTCAGGCAATCTTGTGGCTGACCGCGAATTTGTCAACACATACCTATAGGCTGATGCCTAAAAGGTGTACGAGGAAGTAACTAAGACATAACACCAACAAACAAACAAACAACATTCTAATATTGGACACACACACAGTTACATTGACACCGATGACTGTAGTTTTTTTTTTTTTTTTAATGACATAAACCAGCACTTAAAGCAATCGATGAAGCGCACTAGTTATTGAAGAGCCTTGAAGACACCTAAACTATAATAGGGTAGTTTTCAGGGTTTATTTTGACCCCGAAAACTACCCTACTATAGTTTAGGTGTCTTCAAGGCTACATTTTATTTATTCCGTATTTTAGATTATAAAAAAATATTGGACACGTATTTTTATTTTTTCGATTATACAAAAAATAATAAAGATATAGATATAGCCCATTAAAGTTATGTGTAACGTCACGCCGTGCTGCATTTTTTTTCTCACGGTGTGACGTCACACGTAACTTTCTTATCTTTGTCATTTTTGGTTTCATTTACAAATAAAAAAATACATGTCCCTTATTTTTGAATTATCTAAAAGACGGACTAATTTTTTTTTAGGGCTACTAGCCTATTGGACGAGAAGACCGCAGCAGGCAAATTGTTCTAGTCCTTCGATGTACGCGATATAAAACGACGAGGCGAAACGTCACATGCAAGTCATTGCAGCGAACGGAAGGGCGTGTCAGACTTTTACTGACTAAAAGCCCACTCCTGTTCCTTCTATGCCATTGTTCCAGGGCCCCGGGATCTCTTTCGCATCAACCATGGCCCCAGCAGGCGTCGAGTTGGGCTTGCTGCGGTTGCTGACATCTAAGAACAGTACGCTACCTCAGCGCGCGTATCTCAGTATTGTAGAAAATAATACGTGTTCTTTATAACAAAAACCAGGAATTTTCAGTGTTCCAACAGAGAGCGAACGATTGACCTGGTTTACACAAAAGACTAGCTAGATACGCCTTTGTGAACACAAGTCTAGTTAAAATTCTGTGATTCAAATGAAATGGTTTCAGACACGTTTCAGAGCCAAAATCTGTGTAAAAGTACTACGTAACTGAGTGCTCTTGAGCTATAATAATAATAATAATAATATTCCACAACTATCACACAACGCCGTCTAGTCCCAAGCTAAGCAGAGCTTGTGTTATGGGTACTAGACAACTGATAAACATACTTATATATTTCTAAATACATACATATTATAGATAAATTACACCCAGACACAGAACAAATGATTATGCTCATCCCACAAACATTTGTCCTGGGTGGGAATCGAACCCACGACCTCCGGCATAGCAGTCAGGGTCACTAACCACTAGACCAACAGGCCAGGCCAAAACAAACAAACAAAAGCCAAGCCCAAGCCAAGCCAAAAGCCAAGCTACAAATATATCTAATTTTTATTTGCTCTTTAACCTAGATAATCCTGTAATCTTTTGTATAAATAACTAGCGACCCGCCCCGGCTTCGCTCGGGTGTTTCTCCACTATTTCATGGATGTTATTATACATATAAACCTTCCTCTTGAATCACTCTATTTATTAAAAAAAGCCGCATCAAAATCCGTTGGGTAGTTTTAAAGATTTAAGCGTACATAGGGATATAGGGACAGAAAAAGCGACTTTGTTTTATACTATGTAGTGATAAAAAAAAAATGTATCAGTATCTTAAATATAACATTAGTTTTAGAATACCTATACGAAACCTGAAACACGTATTTTAATGTAAAGAATTTTTGTACAAAATTTTATGCTGTATCATGAAAAATCACAAAGTTATTAAGCTTGTTATGTCAGCAAAAATACATGGTCACCAGGCCATCCAGTTGACTGTTTTGCACCTGCTCCCAGCTGTTTGCTGGGGCCTAATGCCCTGCTGTGACCTATGTTGTACTTAGTGTCAGTGGCGTCCAACTTATAACCTTTTTAAATATTTGTGGAAAAAAATATAACAAAAATAATAGAAATTTTTGGAATTGATTCAGTTACTGATTCTGAACCAACTATATTCAGGTTTCGCATAAACTAAAAATTACGTTGTATACCACTAGCTATAGAATTGTAGTATTAACCCATGAGAACGTACTGTCGAGATACAAAGTAATTTAGATCCTAATTGAGATCTTCAGCCTCCCGCGTGTAAATTTTCATCCAAATTCGTTTTCCCTTTGAGGCGGGTTAATATCCATACTACATCATTTAAATATCACGTAAACCCAGCCAGGCGTATTTCTTTGTATAATTTATTCCATCACCATTGCTCTCAAAACGGTGAAGGGGAACTGAAATGTCGCATCACTTTCAATACTTTTGAGTCAACCACAATAAAAATCTACTCTCATCTAGGAACCGTCTACTCCAATGTCTAAAGAACAGACGAAAGAGGTTAGACAGGCCTTGTGGGCAGGGCAGGCGTGCCACAAAGTAGGGCAATGCTCATAATTCAACTACCAATAGCAAACTTGCGATCTAAGAGTACGCGGTTAGTTGCGTAATGAGCGTTCGTTTGACTAGCCAATTGGTCTAGTGGTTAGTGGCCCTGACTGCTATGCCGGAGATCGTGGGTTCGATTCCCACCCAGGACAAATGTTTATGTGATGAGCATGATCATTTGTTTAGTGTCTGGGAGTAATTTATCTATAATGTATTTATTTAGAAATATATAAGTACTAGCTTTTGCCCGCGCGGCTTCGCTCCCGCTCTTCCCTACTCCACCCTACTATACCCAACTCTACCCAACTCTACCCTACTCTACCCTACCCTACCCTACACTACTGTTCCCTACTCTACCCTACCCTACTCTACTCTACCCTACTCTACCCTATTTTTTTTTTCATAAGAACCTTTTCCTCACAATAACAATCACAACAAAAAAAAATCAGCCAAATCGGTCAAGCCGTTTTCATGCTATGTCGTGACAATGGAAAACGGGGGTCATTTTTATAATATAGAAGACTAGCTTTTGCTCGCGCGGCTTCGCTCCCGCTCTTCCCTACTCCACCCTACTATACCCAACTCTACCCTACCCTACTCTACCCTAATCTACCCTACTCTACCCTACACTACCCTAATTTTTTTTTTTCATAAGAACCTTCTCCTCACAATAACAATCACAACAAAAAAAAATCAGCCAAATCGGTCAAGCCGTTTTCATGCTATGTCGTGACAACGGAAAACGCGGGTCACTTTTATAATATAGACTAGCTTTTGCCCGCGCGGCTTCGCTCCCGCTCTTCCCTACTCCACCCTACTATACCCAACTCTACCCTACCCTACTCTACCCTAATCTACCCTACTCTACCCTAATCTACCCTACTCTACCCTAATTTTATTTTTTTTCCATAAGAACCTTATCCTCACAATAACAATCACAACAAAAAAAAAAATCAGCCAAATCGGTCAAGCCGCTTTCATGCTATGTCGTGACAACGGAAAACGGGTTTCATTTTTATATATATACTAGCTTTGCCCGCGCGGCTTCGCTCCCGCTCTTCCCTACTCCACCCTACTATACCCAACTCTACCCTACTCTACCCTACTCTACCCTACCCTACCCTACCCTACCCTACTCTACCCTACTCTACTACTCTACCCTACTCTACTACTCTACCCTACTACTCTACCCTACTACTCTACCCTACTCTACCCTACCCTACTCTACCCTACCCTACCCTACCCTACTCTTTTTTTTTTCCATAAGAACCTTGTCCTCACGATAACAATCACAACAAAAAAAAAATCAGCCAAATCGGTCAAGCCGTTTTCATGCCAAGTCGTGACAACGGAAAACGGGGGTCATTTTTATAATATAGAAGATAGAAGAAGTATGTTTATCCGTTGTCTAGTACCCATAACACAAGCTCTGCTTAGCTTGGGACTAGACGGCGTTGTGTGTTAGTTGTGGAATATTATATTATTAATATATTATTAGTATTGGTTTATTGCCTGTAGTGGAGTTAAAGGGTGTGAGACAAGCGGCGACACTCGTTGTAGTACAAATCGGAAAGTATTTCCTTTCTAACCTCTTTCAACTTTTCTGAACAAATGTCCCTCCCATAGTACTGACTTCCTTCAATATTATTTCTTTAATCGAGCTATTTCTCGGTGGAATGCGCTCCCCCAGATCAGGATAGCACGATTAGCATTAAATATTAAAATTCACGAGCATAGCAGTAAGAAGTTAGTAGTACTATCATTACAGTGTTAATGTTTCCCAATTGTCGATTTAGACCAATTGTTTACGTGCCTTATGTATTTAGTTTATTCATTTGAATATATATTGTATAATTGTAATAAATATCCATGGTATTACTAAGAATGCACGCATAACAAATGGTCGATGGGGACGAAAGGTTCTGGAGTAGCGACCTCGTACCGGGAGATGCAGTGAAGGCCTCCCACAAGGTAGACGATGACCTAGTCAGGGTCGCGGCAATCCGATGGATGCGTGACGCACAGGGCCGGTTGTTGTGGCGACGCTTGGAGGAGGACTATGTCCAACAGTGGGCGTCTTTCGGCTGAAATGATGATGATTACTAAGTACATATGTCTTTTCTTGTAATCGCCTTTTTTCTTCTCTTTTATTTCACCTATCACTATATTTTTCTGTTTTACCCAAATATTGACTAGTAGAAAATGCCTAAGGTATTAAGTCCGCCTCTGTACTTTTGTAAGCTCAAAGCAGTCAATATAAAAAAAATCCCAGAACTAAAAATTCAAAAATATATGACACCAACCAACTCACACTGAACCCGCGTGGTGGGCTCTACGGCTCAATCCCTCTGATAGAGAGGACAATTGAGTTGCATACTGGGAACATAAAAGCTGATTATGCTAATACCCTAGTTGAGGAAAATGCATCTAATCTCTATACCGTATAAATACCCAGAAACAGTTAGTCAGATAACTGACCACAGTTAGGCTCAACTTCCTTAACAGTATAATCGTTGTTCTCCGAACCATAGCCGATTCTATCGGTCCGAAAATGGCACCACAATACGGAAGCATCAGCCAAGTTACTGTCATACCTGCCCAACCGAAAATAACCTAAAACTTAACCCAACGGAAAAGTTTTACCACATCGGTAATTACAGTTTTGTGGCCGAAACGCTTGGGTCATGGGGTCAGAGTACAGGTCATCTTTTCAAAGACATTTCTCACCGACTGAACGATACTTTGCGTGACCAGAGGTCTGGCTCGTTCTTTGCTCAAAGAATTAGCAATAAATAATTTTATTAATATTAATTTATCACACTAGAAAAATACACAACACAATTTGTCTAAAAACAATTTAAATTAACACGAAGCAGTCACAATTAGAGATGGGTTTCTACCCGGTAAATACCGGGTAAATACCCAAAATACCCAAATGCAGGGTTTTCACCCGGGTAAATACCCAAATGGTGGGTATTTACTTTTTGGACATTTTTTGTTTTTTATACACTTTTAGCAATAAGAAAATGTTCATCAAATATGTTTTATGCATGTAATGTACATGGTGTCGGCAAAGAATAGTTTTCTACTCTACAAATCATGTAAAAATTGCACGTCCGTATTTTTTTAATATTTTACGTCTGTATTTTATTCGGGACACTTACACAAATATACAAAATTAAGAAACAACATGTAGAACACTTAATATAAAATAAAAAATTAAAAACAAAAAAAAAAGAATAAAAAAATTAAATAAAACATTGTATAAGTTATTTATTGTTACAAACTTGAAAATCAGTTGAAATTTTACATTTATGCAAAAGTTACAGTTAAACTTCATTTAACAAATATAATAATCAGGCGTTAAAACGTAAAAATATACGAAAGGAGCCGAATTTATAACATGGAGGTGTTCAGAACATGTAAACGATCTAAAATTTAACTAAACTTTATTTAATAAATCATCCCAAAAAGTGTTAAAGGTTTATACCCATGGTTTGGGGTATTTACCGGGTAAAAACCCTGTTTATACCCAAATCGGGTATTTACCCGGTATTTACCCGGTAAATACCCGATGGGTTTTTACCCACTGCCCATCTCTAGTCACAATTGTGCTTAATTTTGCATCTACTGCCGAACTAGGCTAGGTGTCTGTATTTCGTCACGCAATGCCTCCAACCCTGGAGCAAGCAATGCCACAGAAGTCTTCCGGGCGGGTTTCCGTCATGCCTAGATGACAGCAATATGGTGGAGTACTTGACGCCTTATGCAGCTGGTACACGCTGAGAAATACCGTGGCTGCAGCAGATAGGACAAACTTATATGTAGACAATAAGATTTTTGTCTGATCTAGGCATAAAAATGTATGGTGCCACTCCTTCAGCTGCCCCTCCCTCCTACCGTACCATAGCAACTTCACACGTCGTGTCTAGTGCAGACACGTTTTTTTTCTTGGTCAGCGCCAAGGCATTGTGTAACTGACAGTTCGTGAGTAGCAACAACTCGCATCTAGCATAGACCCTGCGACTTTTCTTAACGTATACGATGGCAACAGTATTTTTGATAATATGTTATTACTTTTTGTATACTGGACCATAAAATTAAAATTAAATGCTGGTATGTTAAGTATTTAGATGAAGAATGTTTACAATGAAGTAATTGATTTAACTAGGCGACCTTAGTGAATTTGTTTACGCATAGATATATTTTATGTTTTAGTGTATATCATCATATCAGCCGAAAGACATCCACTGTTGGACATAAACCTCCCCCAAGCGTCGCCACAACGACCGGTATAGAATACCACAATATATGTATACATAGATATAATTATAACAATAATAAATCAGATCGCTAAACAATTTGAAAACCTAATTTAATTTTTAGTAGGGACGGGCTCATCGTTTACGTTACCGGCAGAATCCAATTTCCGTTCGTAATCTACAGCGGGGAATTACAGCCTGAGGTTCTGAAGCTCTTTATAATCCTACTAATATTGTAAAAGCATGAGTTTCAGTATTTCAGATAAAATAGAACTTGACACCAAAATATGGATGGAGAGGTAGAGGGAGACCAAAGAAAAGATGTATGGCTTGAGTGAAGAATTATATTAAAGAAAAGGGAGTTAGTGATGGCATGACAAGTCACAGGACGGAATGGAAGAAAAAAACCTGTTGCGCCGACCCCAAATAACAAGGCACAATATCATAATTTTACACCAACTTGTATGGACACAATGTTCGCTAGTATCGCTGATAGTGATATCTACCAGGCTAGCTTAGACTATAAGAACTTAAACTAAAAAATGTAAAAAATCGGAATGAAGCCCAGAGAACTTCGTTCAAAAATAGTTTTTACACTTTCATAAAGAAAAAAAAAATCAAAATAATAAGACTTGTTGAATTGTTAAAAGTAACGAAATATCAGTTAATCTCCCTAATATTAGGTTACTAGCTTTCCGCCCGCGGCTTCACCCGCGTGGACTACAGTTTATATCGCGCGGGCAGAGACCCGTGCTCAGCAGTGGAATTATAGGTAGCCTATGTGTTATTCCAGTGTCTCTTCTACCTACCTACCAAATTTAATCTAAATCCGTTCAGTAGTTTCTGCGTGAAAGCGTAACAGACAGACAGACAGAGTTACTTTCGCATTTATGATATTAGTAGGGATTTCATTGCTAAAAGTATACTGTTTTTCCATATAACGAACATTTCGGCGAAGGAACTTCATAAGTGAAACGCACTGCACACCGTATCCCTCATTATTTTATTGTTTCTTTCAGTTTCTTTTCAAGTTACATTAAAGTCTTTCTCAAATGTCAAAACGGGCTTTTATTTTTTTAACGAGTTTATATTATACGAGTATTTGTTACAAAAACATGTCAAACAGCTATTGAAACAGCAGTTTGTTGAAAAAGCCAGAAAAAAATAAAACAGTATCAACTGTTTATCGCCTCGTCAAGTCTTGTGGGAGTTATAAAAGTCAGAGCAAGATGGATTATATGACTGGGGAGAACACAAATGACGGTAGATGATTCTGTTATACGCTGTAACACTGCGTTTTATGAGTTCTGATGGTACAGATTTCAACATTAGGTGCAGGAAATATCCTCTTTATGTTAACACTTCGCGTCGCTTGCAGTTCATTTGATCAGTACAATATTTAGATGTTCTTGAATTACATAAGAGCCATAGGTGCTAGTTTTTTTCCAAATTCCCTGGATCCCGTCCTTGAGTCGGAGGATCCAGTCGCTTTCCAAGTTAGGCAAAAATGGAAAAAGAAATGGGATTGGGGAATGGGTAGGGGCTATGGTTGTGGTAGAAACAGTAGTATTATTACCAAAAATAAAAAATAATTGGTTTAAATGCAATAAATAGTTACAAGAACTGTAACTGTAGAACTGTGTATATGTGTATACTCTTTTTTTAGGTTTGAAATCATCCAATGACTGTAGGGCGGTTTATTGACCAACTTCTATGTTCCTTCTTTGCCTTGCATTCCAGGACCCCGGGGCTTTTATCTGAGAACCCAAGGCGGCCCTAGACTATAAATAAAAAAATAAATTTTCAAAGTTTGATTAAATTAAGTTTGTGAAAGGACTGCGGACTGCGATAGGCTAAATTGGGTACTTGACTCTTTCATTAATTAAGATGGGTCAGGCTAGGCGAGAGACCAAATAATTTACACCATCACGAAATGGAAGCTATGTATTTTTTTAATACATAAATTGGTGCATCTCTGCTATCCCACTTGATGGTAAGCAGTGATGCAATCGGTGATGGTGAATCGCACTATTTTTACTTTGTTGAAATTAATTTAAGAGGGCCTTTCCTATATGTGAATCGTCAATGTGAGCATGGTTTAAAAGCTTGTTGCTTCATCTATCGCAATCTAACGCGATGTTTGACGAGGAGGCAACGCGAAAACAGAGAGATAACGCATGAAAATTCTGTTGGCATTGGGTAATTCCGTGATTTATTCGAATATTTCACAAAACTTGTTCCAGGAAATACGTGTATTTTTTTTAAATTTTTGGATAAAAAAATCGTCTAAATGATGAATCTCGATTTAAAATATATAAGGCTTCAAATTTTTTTTTTTAATTTATGAGTTCTCGTTATGAAGGGCCAAGGTTCAAGCAAAATAGCAAATTTTCGAAGGTCTTTACTGGATTAGTCTTACACAAAATGATTTGCTTTCAATAGGAGCCTAGATAGTATTTCCAAAATATCTAGAGAAAGATGTGTAATAACGTCATAATCATGTAAGAGCGGTTGTATGGAAATGTACCTCGCGAAGGACGCTCTTAAGACAAATAAAAAAAAAGATGGCTTTGTTTTCTTTTATTTGATTTTATCTGGCTGCTTCCATATTTTTGGACGGTAGTATATATTCTATAATGTATGTATTGTATGTATAGAGAAGAGTTGACAGCCGGCACCAAAAATTAATATTTACTTTGGCAATTTGCAAGTCAATAGCGTCTGGTTTGTGAACTGAAAAATTCAGGAGAACTCTTTACCGCCGGGATCTTTGAAGAGTTCGTCTTTGTTCTTATTTTAGGTGTGTGTGTGTAATGTACAATGTATCTACCGATAAAGAGCGGAACAGTATTTTTTTAATCCCTACTAATATTATAAATGCGATAGTAACTCTGTCTGTCTGTTACGCTTTCACGTAAAAACTACTGAACGGATTTAGATCAAATTTGGTAGGTTGGTAGAAGAGACACTGGAATAACACATAGGCTACCTATAATTCCTCTGCTGAGCACGGGTCTCTGCCCGCGCGATGTAAACTGTAGTCCACGCGGGCGAAGCTGCAGGCGGAAAGCTAGTTAAACGATATTTATTATGACGTATAAAGATATATACTATCATATTTTTTTCTAATATACTACTCTGTCAAGAAAGTACCGGGAAAAGATCAATAATACACAAAATGTCTGTTATTCATCCAAATTTATTTTATCACCTTCAAAGTATGCTCCTTTAGAAACGATACACTTGCGCCAACGAATAATCCATTCATCAAAACATTTTTTAAACGCTGCTTCCTGAATTGAGTTCAGTTCTCGCCGCGAATTCTCCTTTATGTCTTCTATCGATTGAAAACGGGTGCCACGAAGTGGTAATTTGAGTTTAGGAAAAAGAAAAAAGTCAGCAGGAGCCATATCTGGTGAATATGGTGGTTGCTGGATGGTATTTGTTGAGTGTTTGGTCAAAAATTCGTTCACAATGATAGCCTTGTGCGAAGGCGCATTGTCGTGGTGCAAAATCCAAGAATTTTCTTTCCACAAATCTGGCCTTTTTCGTCGAATTTGCTCTCTTAAACGCCGCATAACGCTCAAATAATATTCTTTATTTACCGTTAGACCTTCCGGTAAGAATTCAGAGTGCACAACACCGCGATAGTCATAGAAAACAGTCAACATGACTTTGACTTTTGATCGACTTTGGCGTGGTTTTTTCGGTTTCGGATCAGTTGGAAGGCGCCACTCCGAAGCTTGTTGACTAGTTTGCATGTCAAACTCGTAAACCCACGTCTCGTCACCAGTAACAATGCGTTTCATGAATGTTGGGTCCGAACTGACTCGTTCTAGCATGTCCTCAGCGACTTTCATGCGATTGAGTTTTTGGAGAAAATTCAGATCTTTTGGGACTAGCCGAGCAGCAACATGTTTCATACCCAAATGATTAGTTAAAATGGTACGGATCGACTCGTGAGATACAGAAAGTTCGGCGGCTATCTCTCTCAGAGTTGAATGGGGATTTTCAGTCACTATTTCCTTCACTTTTGCGATGTTAACTTCAGTTGCAGACGTTGACGGCCTACCAGAGCGAGGCAAATCTTGCATCACATCTCGACCGCTTTTGAACGCTTTGAACCACTCATAAGCACGAGTTTTTGATAAAGTCGATTCACCGTAAGGTTTCTGTAACATTTTCAGTGACTCCGAACACGAAATTCCATTGGCGATGCAAAATTTAAGACAAACTCCTTGTTCGATATTTTTGTCCATTATGAAATTCGCAATACACACTATATATGATATTACTAAAACCAGCACTGTATTTAATATAAATAACAGATGCAACTCAAACTCCGCGCCAAAATGGAAAACAGTTGTGCCAATCTAACAACTACAAAAAAACAAAAATTTGAATTTGGAACCATAAACAAATCATCCATTCCCGATACTTTTTTGACTGAATGTATACATACATAAAAACTATATTTTTATTTTAGGTTTCAAGGTTTATTAGGAACAGGCTTAGAAACCATCGCGATTGCGATCTGCCCCAAGACGAAGAATCTGAAACCCGTGCAAAAGACCACCCATCCCATGCACATATCTAATATATTTATGCGTGCATACTAATGTAATGCGTCGCTTTCCATATAAATTGCCCACAATTAGGACAATTTTTTAAATAAAACTAAATGCTTTTATGTAAAATTAAGTGCCCGAATTATGATTATAAGTACTTTAAATGGGCATACCCTTTCGTTGATAGGTTCACTAGCGACAGTTTTGAACTTCCTCTAATATTATTTCTCACTTTACTCATTCTCGTCACACCGCCCATCCATCTCAACATTCGCATCTCCACTACATGCAATAATTTAGCTGAGATCCCAAAACTAGACAATACAGCATCCCTTTTCTACCCGAGTGCTCTTAAATCTTCAGAAATAGGTCACAACGCGCGATTCTCTTTACTATTTTATTGGAAAGATGACAGTCTAGTATTTATTGAGAGACTCTAGGCTAACGGAAATTCCCGTAGTGCTTTTGTAAATGAAAGTATTTTAGTTGACAAGGAAAGTAATAGATATCGGCACAAAGGTATACGGGGATAGCTTAGTTGTAATAAAGAAAATCTGATCGCCAAAAGTTGAGCAAAATCGAGCTCAAAGGCGGTGGTTACAAGCAAACAAACATACAGGTGAAGCTAATAAAAGCGTTTTAAAAAACAGTCAAAAGATGGTAAAAAGGAAGGTTTGAAGCTCTGAATTATGTTGATGCTCCTGATGTGGAGTACTCTTGAGAGTACATTTTAATTACTACCTAACATCTGCTTATAAACAAAATGAAGATATCAAAAAATATTTCCGATTTATTTTCAACTAGCTTTCCGCCCGCGTGGACTACAGTTTATATCGCGTGAGCAGTTATAAATGCGAAAGTAACTCTGTCTGTCTGTCTGTTACGCTTTCACGCAAAAACTACTGAACGGATTTAGATCAAATTTGGTAGGTAGGTAGAAGAGACACTGGAATAACACATAGGCTACCTATAATTCCACTGCTGAGCACGGGTCTCTGCCCGCGCGATATAAACTGTAGTCCACGCGGGCGAAGCCGCGGGCGGAAAGCTAGTTTGTAATATCTTCGGAAATATTCACTTAAATTACATACTGTAAAAAGCATATTGATCTATAATAAATGCACAATTTATTTAAAGTACTTAATTGGATGAGGATTAATGCTGTATTGTTTAAAATCACTTCGTAAATAACCATTTTTTAGTAAAGGATAAAAAATGGTTATGGTGGGTTATCCCTAAGAGATAGACATATACCATCGCGGACTTTTTAGTTGCATTTTTTAAGGTGGACAATACTGTAGTACATTATTTTGGTGTATCTCGTAGGGTACAGCCAGCGTTTGCAATATAAGCGCAAAAAAAACGTGCTTATTTACGACATCACATTAGAAACCTCTAAATTTATCAGTGTTTCTCTACTATATTATCCATGTATTATACATATAAACCTTCCTTAAGAATCACTCTATCTACTTAAAAAAACGCAGCAAAATCCGTTGCGTAGTTTTAAAGATCTAAGCATACATAGGGACAGACAGACGGCGGATAGCGACTTTCTTGTATACTATGTAGTGATGTGAAAATAATGAACGATTACAAGATAATAATAACGGCCTTGACCGGAACTATGGCAACTTTAGTAGCTATAAGATTATTTTTTGTTATATAACAGAATGAGTTATGTAAACCTGGAATAATTTTGTTCCAAATTGGTAATAGAATCGATTTGAGTAGGTAGCTTTGGCCGCATAGAATCGATTAAATAGCTTTGGAACAAAGTATGGTATTTTTTCAAGTATTTAACTGAAAAAGTATCTACGGTGTTCAATTGTTTGTTAGGTCAGGATATTTATATTTGATTTAATTACGATACTGGTAGAATTTCATTTCATTTTCATTTATTTATTCATATAACAATTTGCATTGTGTTTGAATTTTGTTTTACATTAATTAATTAATTACATTAAATAAACACCAAGCAAATCCAAAACAGTAAACACAAAGTAAATCCAGAGCAATAAACACTAACTAATTAATAATATAAAAATCAATAAATAATAGTCAATAATCAATAACATAATCAATATTCAATAAATAAAAATTATAATCAATAATAAAAAAAAAGAAAAGGATTAGAAAGGATAGTCAGTATAATTTGTAAAATATTATTAAGTCAAATGGTTATAAATCTCAAGAAGTAAAATAATGCGTTACGAGGATGTCATTATTAAATGACGAAGAAGCAAATCACTAGAATACAAAAACTATTCACCATCATTCTTCTCAGAAAGTTACACTATCGCCATATTTTTAACATACTTCTAAAAAAGAGGAGGTTCTCATTAGAATCTTTTGTGTACTTGTATGTTCTCCGAATACTCGAATGCGTCTGGACAGATTTACTAAATCTTCCGAATCGAAGTATACGCGTACACTTCCCCGAAGATCCCATAATAATAGCACATAATTTGGAAATCTCTACACCGACTGCGAACCCAGGTTGGCCGCTGTAAAAGCAATCTGGCCTAATAGGGCTTCCTCGACCCATCTCTAGCACAGTGCCAGTGTGGAGCCTCTCCACAGGATATGCGCCACCTGCTATACTGCCCATCCTGCATTACCACCTGCAGTTTTCAGGATCTATACGAGGCCAATAATAGAGCCGTACAGGTTGCCAAAAATTGGTCAGAAAGGGTATAGTTTGAGAGCATCGACACGAAAAGAAGAAGAAGCACATAATAGTATGGAGAAATAGAGGAAATTGTTAAAATTTTATAGGCACACTTCTAATAGTTAGATTCTATAAGTCTGTATGTGTACAGCATTTGATCTGTGGATCAAATGCTGTTTTATGTATCTTTGGGTAGGTACCTCACTATAGAACTTATTACACTACTCGATATTCAGACAGTCTTAATCGATGTCGCGTCGTGTCGTGTAGTTTAATAAGGGTCAGAATGTCTTACTAGGAATGAAAAATAGACGAGTCTGAATATCGTGTGCTGAATAACACGTAGTGTAATTAGGCCTTTTAGGTTTAACTAAGGGTTGAAAAAAAAAACAACATTCATCGTAGAACTCCAATGACAATATTAAGGGTAAGTATTTGAGATTCTCTTATTGTGCTCTTTCATGACAGACCTCAATTAAGATACAACAAAAACGACCCATTTTGAAGAAAAACAGAAACATCTAAGTTCACAACAACGATACAGTTTCCTAGCCCGAGGGACATAAAAGATATCAACAACAGACATCGTTCCTGTTACATGCGAGCTGACAGCCTGATAAAGACTCAGAAATAGTTCGGGAAATGGGAAGAAAGAAATACGACATCTATTCGGAAATAAATGGCGAGTGTAAATAGAGATAGTGTGGATTTTGTGAATGGGAATTGTGTACTTTATGCGGCCTACCAGAATATTCCTTTAGTATTGTTCCTAAGTTACAAACGGGGAACGGGAACTATATTGACAAGCCAATTTGAAACAAATACTTGGTCTTGTCTTTCTGCGCTTTCTTCATTAGACCCGGTAGCATTCATAGAAACTTTGATACACAGTGAATAAAATGCTGCACAGTAAGTATAGCAAAAACTTGCACTGCCTCTGACTGGAAAGGTCCACTCAAATCCGAGTTATTCTTTCCTCAAAAGATCATCTTGATGCATCTTGATGAAGAGGATGCATCACGACACACATTTTCACTGTTTTTCATACAACCGCTTACCTGATTATGACGTTATTACACATTTTTCGTTAGATTTTTTAGAAACACAGTATCTTGTGGATATTATCTAGGCTTCTATTAAAATCAATTTTTTAATTTGTGTAATACTAATCCAGTAAAAACCTCGGAAAATCTGCTATTTTGCATGAACTTTGATACTTCATAATTTATTCAAAAATTAAAAAGGGCAAAGAAGTAAAACTATAGAAGCCTTACAAATTTTAATAAGATTCTAAATGACGACAATTATTTTCAAAAACTTTTAAGTGTTAAAAAAAAACAGCTATTTCCTGGAACAAGTTTTGTAAAATATTCGAGTAAATCACGGAATTACAGAATACTAACCGAGTTTTCAGGCGTTGTCTCTCATTTTTTGCGTTGCCTTTTCGTCAAACATCGCGTTGGTTTGCGTTAGATAAAGCAACAAGCGTTTAAACCATTTTCGATGTTGACGATAAGCGAGTGGGAAGCAGCCTTTTAATCACTAAATCTGCATGGTTTCCATTCAAAGTCAAAGTCAAAATATTTTATTTCGGTTCCACATTGGTCGTTTCCTATGGAGAAGAACATTCAAATTCGCATTGATCATAACATCGCACCCTTAGAATTATAGTGACCTATTCCAAAAATGAAAATTTTTGGGAAACGTTAAGGCTGGGGTCTTGTAAAAATTCACCCGCGGTAAATTATTAGCGCATCTTTGTATGCTTTTTTTAAACAAAATAATGAAACAACTTGAAATATTATTATAGCACATATTTAACCATAGTATGAGTAGTAGCCAGTTTTTTTTTTTTTTTTAAGTCAATTTGGGTGTATTATGTTTGGTAAATCAAGCGTTAAACATAGCTCTTTCGTGCCAACATCATTTCGACTTATGTTTGTGAGCTTCGTTAATGGCATAATATAACGAATTTACAAATCTTACGAATGGAAACTTAGTGCAACATTATCATCTTTGAAATGCATTCATGGCTAATTCTAATTATGTTTCATTTTCTTATTTCAGAAGTCAAAGTTTCATCAAAATTCTCAACATTTGGCTCTTATTAAATGTTTTTTTTTTTCACAATAACTAAGCATCGTAGTTACATCATAATTAGATTATTTTGATGATAAAACTATACAACTATACAAATAATAGTTAAATTTGTTTCTTAACTTAGTTGTCTACATGTATTATGAGAAAATAAATAATTGGTTTTGATCAAAAAATCATGATTTTTTGAATTAGGTCCCTATAATTCTAAAGGTGCGACATGTTTCCTGTATGGGCTTAAAGTTTGTTTCGATGTTTCTTCTCATGGTAGTAAACATTTTTCGAATACATCTCGATATCATACTGTTGATATCTCCAAATCCACTGACACAAATCAAGAATATCAGCTCCATCTTTTCAATTACAGCTATATTTCTGCCGGACATGAAAACGATTGATTGGATTAAGCCGAGGGTAAAAAAAGTCAAGCGGCCGATCAATCGTGCGTGTGACACATTTAATTAAATAGATAATTAACTTACTGATGGTACCCATTGATAAATCAATGATATTGTCAACGTCGAGGCCGAAGATATAGTTTTTTTTTTAATGATATCAAATAGTGCAAGCTAAAATCAGAAACGTTTATTTCAAATAGTCCAAGAGAAGATTAGCGCGTTCAAAGAAACACTTCAGCTTTAGAATCCTACTAATATTATAAATGCAAAAGTTTGTATGTATGGATGGATGTATGGATGTTTGTTACTCTTTCACGCAAAAACTACTGAACGGATCTCGATGAAACCTGGTACACGAGTAGACCATATCCCAGAATAACACATAGGATACTTTTTATCCTGGGATTATGTACGCGGGTGAAGCCGCGGGCAAAAGCTATTCAGGACTATTTTTGTCTATAGCTGAGTCATAGATATTTAAAAAGTCCGACAGCGATATTGGGTTTTTTCAATCGTCAATTGATGTATTTTCCCGGAAGTTTAAGACTCCAGTAGGTATAGTCTATCTAAAAAGAGAAACGACTTGGAAAATTTGTATATTTAATCATTGCATAAAACCCAAAGCGAACGCGTTCACGCACCCATTGTCTTACTATTGTGTCTCTCATTAGAGACACAATAGTTTTGAAAGGTAAAACGATTGAAAGGTAAAAAAACACTTATATTTGATACTTTTTACAAAGTTTTCTATTAGTAAACAATGATCAAGATCTCTTAATCAACCTTGATTATTGAACCAGTGTTGACTACATCAGATTTCATTTTGCCCTAATAATTACCTAAGTTTTTTGACTTTTTAGACAGAGTCTACCGCAAAGAGTTTCTGACGATTTTATTGTCACTGAACCTATGGGCTGCAGGGGAGTTCGAAGAGTTACGAGCACCTTGGTCCAGGAAAACAAAAAGCAACTGAAAGTAGAACTACAATGGACACACGTGGGCCACGTACGCCGATCTGAGCGCGTCGGTCTCCATATATTTTACATGGCAACTAGACTTGTACTTTAGATTCACGCGACGCAACGCGTCGCTACGTACAAATCAGACGTGGTCCACGTGTGCGTAGGTAATGTAGTTCCGGTTTGAAGGAACACGTGTGGGTTTTAGAAAGCCTGGTATGCCTTCTCACTTATGGATAACTCACAAAAAAAAACCTAACCTATACCGACACAGACAACGTGGCGAACGAACGAATCAATTCACTTACACCGAACTCATCTGATGACAGACAGACCGTCTTGTAATTATTCTCTTTGAACCATTGAATGAATCCAGGAAAAAAATATACATACAAACATTTTTAGATTAAATGATTCTTATTTTTATTACACGTTATATTTTGAAACTAAACAGGAAAAATTAAGAAGTAAGCTTGGGTATTCGATCGACTGGTTGGTTTTTAGCGATAATTTTACAGATGCTTATTCGTATTAATAGTACTATCAAAAATGTATAGTCCTCTGCGCAGAGAATGCATGGAGTCAGAAGAAACTGTCACGCAAGTGCTCCTCGAGTGCACAGCCATCAGTGAGATAAGAACACGAACTTTGGGAGCACCGAATTCACTGATGGACGCCCAGAACAAACTGAAGAGACTCATCTACTTCTACAGTGAGGTGGCCTGGTTGGAGTAAAAGCCGCCATGGCCACGCACAATGGTCCGTCAAGGACTAAGTGCGGAAACCAGACCACAAAGATAAGATAAAACCCTTTTTAATCCAACTGTGCCTTCCATCGTTAACGTGGAATCGGAGAATTTCGTGAATAGCGTAACTTTATAGTAGATATTTTACATGTCGAGCATAGCGGTACTATACTAACCGTTCTGTTCAGGGGTCTTATTCTCTAAAAAACAGCCTTGAGCGTAGCGCCGGCCGCACTGACGAAATCCAAATAGGTACATTGGATTAACAACCAAAGCTTGACACTGAGCCGCAAATTTTTAAAAAGCTTTTAAAAATTAGAATTCCCCGGGTTACACTAGAGCATCCATGTTAATATTATACAGCATCTAATAGTACAAAATGAAATCAATTGATGAAATTTGCATTTACAACAGATGTTCACGCCGTAGCGCCCTAGAATCTTAGCATCTGTATTACGCCTACTTTACAACTCACATGGCAACAGTATCATGAAAATACATTTTTAGATCTGTCGGATCTCAATGTGAGTGCCCTGCGGAGGTGCGGTGCTCCTGTCCAAAACATGAGCCACACATTAGACTGCCCCAAGTGCCCATACACCTGCACTTTGGAGGATTTAATGAGTGCCACCGATGCAGCTATTAATGTAGTCACATCGAACCGAAAAGAGGATCAAGATTCTGAAGGAGTAAATTTTTTACAAAACCTTTAAAAATTAAAAAAATACATGTATTTCCTGGAACAAGTTTTGTGAAACATTCTAGTGAGTAACGGAATGCCAACGCAAGCGTACAGGCGTAATCTCTCTTTTATTCGCGTTGCTTCTTTATCAAACATTGCATTGGATGCAACTATGCTCAGGTCGACGATAGATGGACCGGGATAGGCCCTTTTAAGCTTAGCGATTCTTCAGGCTTTGCTAACTTTGGTTCTCCTGCTAATATCTTCATTCCAGGTTCGATTACTCAAGGAACCAAAGTAGGTACACTAAACTCGTCACCGTGTTTTTTTTTTTTATATATGGTATTATAAAGTGGCACATCAACTATGACGAGTTTACAATAACCGATCCTTTCTATCAACGATCGATTGGTTTTTGATAACACAATTAAATCTTCAGAACTAGCAATCTGGATACGTGCCCCCAATTCAACACACAACAGCAACACTAACACAAAATCCCATAAAACAAACAATTTAAAGCAAATTTATTAATAGATTCGCGTTGTTATCACGCTGCGCGAATCCTGCGCAGATACGGCGAAGGTCGTATACCAGTTATTGTAATGGCGTCGTCTGTGGATCACTATGCACGGAATTTAGAAATTATTTGAATGGCACCTAGATCAGCTAGCACCAACCTGATTTTGAGTGCAATATTTCCAGTATTTGAAAAAATAATTTAAAAAATTTATTCAAGATCAATTTGTATTGTGTTTCAAATTACTTAAAACTACATTAATTACAATTATAAATACATATAAAAGTTCATATAGCAAATCTTAATAAAGCCGGGTTTACATCATTTTGTTGTGTCGTGTCGTGGCGTCTGTTTTTTTTTTTCTTGAACAGAGTCGTTTGTCGGTGCATCCCGGCCGGGTCGGCATCAAACAAACGACACAACGACAAGAAAAAACAAAAAAAAATCCAAAGTTTTTATTTCACACCGGCCTACTTGGGCACTTAAAAAACGTCAGAAGCTAGTGCAAGATTACGTCATATCATAATGAGTTTTGTAGCCAATCATGTACGTCGAAAGGCGCCACGACACAACACAATACTTAGTGTAAACCCGGCTTTATTGCTGTGTGAACTTTATAAGAGAGTGACCCCTGAATTTGTTTCGGAGTTTCTTCTCAGGGTAGTCAGCTAGGAAACACCGGCCTCATCTAGTTTAAACTGACGAAAAAAGTCGAAATTGAAGTTTAAAAGTGTTTTTTAAAACCAATTTGCAAAACAAATATATCATTTATCAATGAGATGTGTGTAATATTATTAGGTGTTTCACAAGCGAAACAGCCAATAATATTAGCGCGCTGTTTGATTTTCAACTCTCGGTGTTGTGCGTTGAAAATCAATTAATCAATTTGCTTGTAGTCAGACAGCAATTTTTTTAGGTGTCATTCATAGTATAGTCTTATTGAGGAGGTTCAAGGTTAAGGCAACTGTTGCCGAGGCCGGTTAGTAGATGGGTGACCATTCATTGTAGTTTGCGATTCCTCCATGCTTTAAACAGAACTAGCTTTTAGTCTCAGCTGTAGGTAATTTGAAGGTATATGATAGATGTCAGTAAATTTTACACCAGCTGGCTTTCTGAGGGACATCGTGTGCGTCCAATAATTGCGTCTGATTAGACTGGTAGCCGACCCAACATATTCCATGGCTCTGAGGTTATGGCTCGACTACTGAAAGGGAAACCCGTGGTCCTAGAACGCAAACGGCAACTGAAGAAACATCGGTGTGGTTTTAGTCAGAAAAAGTCTGACACGACCTCCCGCTCCGCCCTAAAGCTGGAGAAGTCATTAAATGATTTCCCACCTTAAAAAAAACATAGTCCGAGACTATGTTGAAGGCAGTGCCGTAAATAGGGCGGTGCCAGCAGTGCTCAGGCACAGAGCGCAATTCCCGAAGGGGCGCAAAAATAATGTACCTACTTAGTCCTTTTTGTTTGCATTGTACTTTTTCTAGGGGCGCATTAAAGGCTGGTTACGGTACTGGTTGAAGGCAGATCGATTTAGATGTCAAAAATATGATAAAATTACATTAAAAATATTAAGAAACATTTTAATATTCTGTGCAGTTAGTGGTATTAACCATTACTTTATAAATATTATGTAAAGTCAACCACTTATCGCCATTTAAATGAGATAATCTTTGTATTTGAATACATCATTAACTGACTATGTCGTAACTAGTAACGAGCATGAGACCACAGTATAGTGGTATAATATTATAATAAATAATATTCCACAACTATCACACAACGCCGGCTAGTCCCAAGCTAAGCAGAGCTTGTGTTATGGGTACTAGACAACTGATAAACATACTTAAATGTTTCTAAATACATACATATATAGATAAATTACACAGAACAAAGTGATCATGCTCATCACGTAAACATTTGTCCTGGGTGGGAATCGAACCCATGACCTCCGGCATAGCAGTCAGGGCCACTAACCACTAGACCAACAGGCCAGTCAGGTATAAACAAGGATTGAAGTTATATTATAGCACTAGCTTTTGCCTGCGCGGCTTCGCTCCCGCTCTTCCCTACTCCACCATACTATACCCTACTCTACCCTACTTTACTCTACCCTACTCCTGAATTTTCTTTGCTATAAACCTCACGGAGCCCGAGACCTTTCCAACGAATGCAAAACCGTGAAAATCGGTTCGTGCGTTCTGGAGTTATAGCGTCAGGAAGGAAAACCCGACTTATTTTTATATAGTAGATAATCAGCCTTTGATGTAACACATAACAATAATATGATTTAAAAGAGTTCACGTTCTTCTCCATAGAGACGCTTTGGAACGTGCAATTTAGCTTCACTTTTCTTGGACTGACCAACATTTGACTATTCAAAGGTGCCTGCATTTGGTCTATTTGAAATAAATGATTGTGAATCCTCTCCAAGAGAAGGAACGGGTCATAATCCACAACGCGGGCCCATTGCGGATTGGTGGACATCACATGTCTTCAAAATTTTATTTCTAAGTCATGCCGGTTTCCTCACGAAGTTTTCTTCACCTTTTTGAGAGCAGTGATGATGAAATAAATTAATCAAAGTAGGCACCTGCCTGGGCTTGAATCCATGACCCTACAACTCGTAAGTCGTGGCCGTTACCACTGGGCCACCACTGCTCTATTCCATCCTTCTGCATTCCATTATTTTTGGGCAGCTACAAGTTTTTTTCTTCTATTCAGTTCTGTCATCTGTCCGTTATCACACACTCCCTTTTATCTCTTCAATCTTTGGCCTCCCTCTCCATCTATCCACATATATACTCATAATTCTTTGACTATTTTTTTTTTAGGTGGGAAATTCATCTAATGACATCCCCTCTTGGGCGGAACGGGAGATAGTGCCAGACTTTTACTGACTTAAAACCCACACCCGTTCCTTCTTTGCCATTATTCCAGGGCCCCGGGGTTCTCTTTCACATCACCCATTCCCCAGTAGGCTTCGAGCTTGCTGGGCCCCTACGGTTTCTGACAACTCCTTGAGGCACGCATGGAACACTACGCGCCGGACTCTTAATTCATGAATCCCCAAGCGACCACCGGTGGCCGCGCATCTATTGTCTTACTATTGTGTCTCTAATTGACGGTATCTGAAGGGTTAATCTACACTATAACAAGACAAACGATTCCCTTTCAAGTTTTAACTATCACCTCGTAAAACCACAAATGAATGAAAATCACATCACAGGTAATTACCGCAATAAAAACAAACAAACAAACAGAATCTTACACAGTACTAAAGTTACTGGTTACTAGTCAATTAATTAGTGCGCCAACGATTCCGACGTTCATTTAGATCAATTAGCGAGTATAGATTGAGAAGCTGTGTCATATACTCGTAGCACAAAATAGATAGGTATAGAAGACTATCTCATGTATGTACTTCACTTTTTATACCTACGCTCGGTGGGCGCACACTAATGAGCGTTTGAGTCGGAACTGTTCGGCGAGCAGGCCGAGGTGCTCCGAGATATTGTGTCCGTGAGCGGTGTCTATGTGTGCGTTGCTCGAGCGCGCTTTGTATGTAGTTTGACTTCTGTTCCTATTTTGTGCTCGTAGTGTGGCTACTCGGGCGCATTATCACTGCTCATAGGTCGATAGTTGTGTTTACGACGGGACTTGTTGAATGAAAACCGTTTCTGTATTTTATAAACTTGGTTTAGTTATACAATGTTGACTTATATCTTTATTATGTAATTCCTTCTAAATGGCTTGACCGATTTGGATGAAACTTTGGGTGTATATTTGAGTGGATCTCTAGATGTTTTGGAAATACAATTGGACCGGGTAGGCGGCGCTGCAATTTTTTTTTCTTTTACAGGTTTCGGGTAGGAAATCGTCTTTCGGGACTGCTAGTTTTTAATTTTTTTAAAAATCTATTACTTCACATTATATCGTAAAAAGAACAACCAAAAATAAAAAAATGCTTGATATACTGTTTAGGTACATAGAAATTAAAGTTCAGTTATATGTTAAGAGCTATATTGAGCACACCTTTAGTAACTGATAACACTAGGGGTCAAACTTTGACCTTTCAAGAGCAGTGAAAATGCAAAACAATATGTTCATTATCATTTTTAGCTCAATATTCTTGAGTATGGTGTCAGACATTAACCTAGCTGTAAAGGTAGATATGCAACCTCTCAAGTTAAATATTGTTATTCAGCTGAACTCAATCAAGCTGAAAGCTAACCCAATGACCGATTTCACAAAAAAATTGAATTGAATCGGAGTAGTTCCCTCCATTTCGCCAAGAATCTATCATCAAATCCCAACTTGATGACTATGGGACCAGTTGAGAGGTATTTATACCTTCCAACAAAAAAAGATTTTTTTCAAATCGGTTGGCAAGCGACGAAGTTATGCGCTAACATTAGAAAAAAATACAAACATCCGAATTCTGGACAGGAGGTTCTCCCTCCTCCTTTTTTAGAAAAAAAAAAAAAATAGGCTAGGCAGATATATTTTGAAATAACACCTTTATGGCAGTTTTTATAAAGACTCTGCCACTAAGACAACCCACTGATCAAGTATTAGTAGAATAAGGATGATGAAAACCGAAGGGTCCCACCAGCAGGGCTGATGCTTGCTCGTCATTGGAAAACTTCCAAAAAGGGTAAGTTCATGGTCCTAGAATGCAAAAGCCAACTGAAGGAACATAGATGTGGCTTTAGTTAATCAGTAAAAGTTTGACATGAACAGTGGGAGAAATCATCATCAGCCTTTTTTAATGTTCCCACTGCTTGGACTCAGGCCTCTTTTCTAGGAGTAATCCACCACGCGGGCCCAGTGTGGGTGGGAGAAATAATTATGTTAATTTTTTCCTATTTTTGATTACAGTAAAAATATGTCAATTTTACTGTTTCAAGTTATTACAGTAACAAAACCAAAATAAACAATTAACAATAACAAAGAACACAAAACTAAATCTCTTCAGTGTTGTTTAACAACATAAATGGTAGCGCATTTAGTTTTGATTAAAGCCAATTACCAATTGTGTGGGAGTGATTGACTTGCTTGGCAGTGATTGCAATGTTTGTGATAATATCTCCTAACAATTTCTAATTTATCTATGTTGAAAATAGAATTAATTAGCATTCTGTACCATACTGTTCAATGCTATCTGTTGTATACTTAATGTGGGTACTTGTCAAATCTTATTGACCTACAATCTTTATAATAAGATTGACTAAGTAGAGGGTAGAAGAATTTTTAACCGACTTCTAAAAAAGGAGGAGGTTCTCAATTCGGATGTTTGTATGTTTTTTTTTTATGTTTGTTCACGCATAACTTTGTTGCTTGCCAACCGATTTGAAAAATTATTTTTTTGTTGGAAAGGGTATACTTCCCAAATGGTCCCATAGTCACCAAGTTGGGATCTGATGATGGGATCTTGGCGAAATCGAGGGAAATCCTCAAATTCAATTCAATTTTTTAGTGAAGTCGGTTATTTAAGTATATTTTTATAAAAAGGTTTTCTGAGTTTACATTTATACTGTGCTACTTAGCAAATAGACCTGTTTACTAAAATATGGTATTTTAATGGACATAACACTATCTTTGTCTGTATCTATTTTAATCAAATGAGCATAATAGAATTAACTTTATTTTATTATACTGTGACGAGCGACAGGACAGAATGGAAGAAAAAAACGTGTTGCGCCGACCCCAAATAAAACGGGATAAGGGCAGGAAGATGATGATGATGATGATACAACAATTTTTTAAATTGTGTACAGTGACCGTTTTATTGCTAACAGAATCTAGTATAACATTTAGATGTACTTTTAAAACTATAATTAAGAGGGTAGCCTGTGGTGTACTGCTATATAATCTGTATCAGAAGATTTACAAGATTTCTCCGAGTGAAGTTTGGTGGCTGTTTTAATTATCCGCAAATTGATGCCTAATGGATATGGTGATGTAAAATTAGTGTAACTTTGTATCTCAACTGTCTTCGCAACTGGACCATATTTATGTGAATTCATTGAAACCGGAGGAATTGTGGTAAAATAGAGCTGAGAATTTTGTTGTAGTTTTGCCTACCTCAGCGAAGTTTGCTGAGAAGGTTAACTTAACTATACATTTGCTACCAAATACTACAAAAATCTTTAAATGGACTATTTACTATGAAGACATGACTTAAAGGACTTAGTATCCAAGCTATTAACAAAAAAAAAACCTGTAGGAATAAATAATTTTAGTTTTTTTTTTTATACTAGTTGGGTAATTTGAAAATGGAACTTTTTGTTAATCATCTTGGTCACACTCAAAGTACCTACAAACATTACTTAAAAAGGAAAGGTTTTATGCAGGTAGTTAAAAATCTTGACCTAATTTATGTACCTTAGTTAGAAATGTACTGTTTTTAATTGTCTGTAAATCTAAATAAAGGACACCGAATTTAGAATAAGATGTAAGTTAAGTGTAATGTATGCTTACTCAGCAATTAAATATAACCTAAAGAAGGTACTTGCTTAAAACTTAAGCGGTCACTAATTCATGAATCCCCAAGCGACACCCGGTGGCCGCGCATCTATTGTCTTACTATTGTGTTTCTAATTGACGGTATCTGAAGGGTTAATAAGATGAAAATTTGAAGTTATTGGGTTATTTTTTGATAGATAAAAGGGCAGAATATAGATTATGTCAGCATTATTTATAAATAGTATCATAAACTTAATTAATGTAAATGTCAATATTGTAAGTTTAATTAAAACCTTAGGTATGTAATTATTTTATAACTGATCAGAGATTCTAATTTTAACTTATTATCAAGTTTTATTGTTGATCTACTATAATTTTATAAAATATCATGTTAAGGTATGTAACTATGTAAATAATAAATTCTGATGCAGTTTCTCAGAAATGTTTTTTTAATTTTTTTATTTAATTTATATTTATAAACTAAACTTGATATTTAGTTGCCCAATCACCTCTAGTAAGTTCATGGCCAAAAGAATCAATATAACTTTGGTCAATAAAAGTTAACAAGTTACTTAGCTACTTAACCTACAGGCATGCTTGAAATTAGAACTAAGTTGGAGGTAGTATAACATTTTAAGCTAGAAATAAGTTAAAAGAAGTATATTTTTTTAATTTTGTGAATCTTATAACTTTTTAAGATGTGTAAGTTTATACACTCAACAATAAAGTCTTATTAGAAAAAAAAGTATAAAGTTTAAGACTTTCTGAAAGTAAGTTTCAAAGTTTTTCTTTTCCAATAAGATTCGTAAAGGAATGGAAAATGTAGATAGAACTCAGAACAAGCTCGCTAAACTGTTATCATAACCATAACATGAAATAATCCGCCTCACTATTAATTATATGCAAAAACATTAAAAATCGTATCAATAAAATAATCAACAAATAATAAAAATTACAACTTTTTAGCGCCATGGTCGAACCCGTAAGGTCACAAAACGTTCTAAATACACATAGAGATGAATATTTTATAATTATTCTATTATTACAATCATGCTATGAATGAATTTGAGTTTTTGAAGCACCGCCTGATACGGACAAACATTAGTATTTACAATATTATCTTACCCTTATCGTACACCTCTGGCACTCAAAAGATAACAGCACATAATCACAATAATATCACTCGAGGATTAGAAACGGATTTAGATGCGATAATTCGAGAAAAAACATAAAAACTTTGATTTCCAGTGACACACGGCGGAGCGAAGTCACCTCGCATGAAGGCGCGCCACTGCGGTGTTGCCACTCCACAAACTACGTTTACCCAATAACAAACGTGAAGTTTGTTAAATTATTTATTTCTATGAACATTCGACAAATATACACGGAAATTATACAAAATACTTAAACAAATACCTAACAACGACGTTTCTGTTTCTTGCGTTTATTATTAGATTTCTTGCACTTTCTACAGAAAGTCGTACAAGGATTTGAAATTAAACTTTGCCAGTCCTGATGGCAAGGTAACGCAATGTTTAGTTGTGAACAACAATGGCTTATTGGTTTTTTATCAAGTCGTAGTCGATAAGAGGAGTCAGTTAATAATGCTAAAACCACTGGTACATTATCTCCAAACATTGAACGAATTCTCTGTAATTCAATACATGATGTCGATGCTTTCGACGATCTAGTTACTTTAATCTTTCTTTTGGTCCTTGTTAATTTTTTGCTTTCCGACTCTGGTATTTTGTGCTTAGATTGGCGATCATTATTATTTTCTTGTATTTTTTCTTTTAGTGTAATTTCAGGGGATTCCTCCCAGCCGTTGTAATCCTTTACGCTTTGATTTCCCATAATACCTATGGACTATTCTTGTTCACATTAGGAATTAAAAATTAATAAACAAATAATTTTGAACAACAAAGGACATTTTTTTTGACAATAGGTGTTTTATGATTTTTAATTTTTGCAGCATCAAGAAGTTTGTAACCAGTTGTCACGTCTATTATCTACCATAAACCAGTTTTGAAAACTTCTTGCTACAAAATTACCCATGCAGAAACGTTCTAGAACGCAAAAGGAAATGAAGGAATATAGGTGGGTAGTCAGTAAAAATCTGATACGCCCTTTTGCTCCGCCCAAGTGGGAAAAGACATAATTTGAGCGGCAAGGACATTAGACAGACGCACACGTGGGCGTGGGCCACGCCTGATTTGTACGTAGAGTCACGTCGCGTGGCGTGGATCAAATGTAAGTAGCTCTAAAAGCCTAGTTGCGTGTGCCATATAAAATGTAGACACCCTACTTTTCTTTATTCCGTGTAGACACCTGCCTAAATGGACACCGACGCGCCCAAATCGGCGTGTGACCAATGAATGTTGTTCTATATTGATGGTTTCCCCTTCAAAAAAAAACCTAACTACCCACGTATTTAGAACAAAGAAATAAAATTGATTACCTACCGATAGGTAGGTACTCAATATTTTGATATCCTTCCTACAAAACGGAACGAACGAGTGTGAACAAACACACTAGGATAACTGGACATAGCTAAACAGCTTCCCAGCATTATACGTGTAGCTAGGGTATGAACACCCTGCTGGAGTCTGTCTTTCTTGACAGGTCCTTCCTTGTGGTCTTTAAAATCAAGAATTATCAAGAAAGATAAATTTAACTCTGCCCCTGATAGGTAAAAAGACGTATCTAACAAAAAGTAAAAACGGTTAAAAAAATGTTTTAATTAATGAAATGGGAAATCGGGCCTTTTTTCCTTGTGTTAAAACCGCAGTGGAGAAAATTAGCAAAATATAAAAAATACAGACAGATGCGCCTTGTTTTCCTGATTCCGGCAATGTATATAACTCAAACCTGGAAAAAATGTTAGATGCGTCTTTTTTACTAACAGGGGCTATTGTACTTCTAGGGAAGCGTGGTCCATGGTTGACTATATTAGCGTTTCTTGTTAACTTACAAGTTTGATTTTACAGCTTCTAGCGTCCGCAGACCTGAGCTGCTATATTGGTTTTAATTAATTTCAACTCCATACCTCCAGTTCGACAGAAGGACGAACGAACGGACAACGAAGTGTTCCTCTAAGGGTTCCTTTTATTTCCTTATTACCTTAACAACATGACGAAGAGTTTGAAGATGGTAACTCTTTCTAGAGTGCTGTAAATTTATACGTACCATCAAAGACACTTGCGCTTGACCACCACTAAATTCATTCGGAAGTTCCTATAGCCACCTTCCGGTTCCATCATCAGATCAGCTTCATGTCATAAAATTCTTGCATTGTCATCTGATTTACACGCGCATGCAAAATTTCAGCTCAATCGGTGGTCGGGAAGTGAGTCAAATTTAATTTGCAAGTTTTGATTATAGACAAACATCGGGATAGATAGATAGATAAATTCTTTATTGTACACCAAAAATAAAAAATAAAAATTACTTAAGAAACTTAAAATTAATAGGGTGTAAAACTCAGATTATAAAACAAAAGGGGTGAAAATAATAAACGCTTGAAATATAAGATAAATTTCCTACTGGATTACATTTTTTACATTTATAAGTAGGTAATTAATCAAAGAATCTACACTGATATTATAAACAGGTAAAGTTTGTTTTTTGGTTCGTAGGAAGCACTGAAAGTACTGGTCAGATTGCTAAAATAAAATAAAATAAAAGCGAAAATGAGTTTGTATATACCTACCTTATATATTTAATTTATGTCTTCACGCCTAAATGGCAAAACCGATTTTGAAAAAACTTGGTACACGGATAGACCATGTCCTGGAATAGGACATAGGATACTTTTTATCCCGGAAGTATGTTCCCTTGGGATAATTTTCTGCTATCACGCGGGCGAAGCCGCGGGGAGCAGGTAGTAGGCTATATTTTATGTACGCAGGCGAAGCCGCGGGCAAAAGCTAGTAATAAATAAGTAAGTAATCAATCAGATTAGTAGTTAGTGAAATGAATTACTATAAATAATGGCTGATTAAGGTTACGCTATCAAATGATCTGAACTTATTAGATAATTTGTACGTGCTTGATTGTCACTGCACATTATCGGATACTTACCAACGTATCCATCACCGGTAGAATGTGTGGTAAGCGTGTACAGGTGATGTTTATTTATTTTTCAATACACTTACTCGAAAACCCGCTCTTATTCAACCGCTTTCATGCAATAGGCGGTTTTCTGCGCTAGTGCAGAAAAAATGCGCGTGTTCTCCCCGCCAACATTTATTGTATCAGGCGGGCGCCCATCGATCCCCACGAGTCGCCGGTCAAACCCCGTTTATTCATTCCTTCGTACGTGTATTGTAAAATGTAAAATGTCGTAGTCTGTAAGTAAGTCTAGCAATGTTAGTCTGTAGGGTATTATTATGTAACAAGATCATTGATAGCAATATTAAAAATGTATATATTATTAGATAATAAATAAATAAATATTTTGTATTAATTCATGAATCCCCAAGCGACCACCGGTGGCCGCGCATCTATTGTCTTGTGTCTCTAATTGACGGTATCTGAAGGGTTAAAAAAGCGCGGTCGACACTCCAGGATCTTTCGACCCCTGTTCTGCTAGCAATGTGCCCTGCTCACTGCCACTAAAATTTTGTGATTCTTCATTCTCGGTGATGCGATCACTCAAGGAAACTCCGAGCTTTCAGACTGCACTCTTTCTTCTTATCTTTTTTTTTACTTTAAAGACACAGCCAGGTCTTTAAAGTCACTCAATGGCTCACGCTTATTTTGCGTCTATCGTACTGGGGTAGCCTACCGTCAATAACCTGCCAAGTAAAACCGCTGCCTTTAGTGTGTAGAGGCCTTTGACCACGTGGCCCATTAAAAAACATCCACAAGTAGGGCTATATTTCACCGGAATACCTTGGTGGCGCAACTGGTTGCTAATATAGTCCTAAGCTACCAAACTAGACACCATGCAGACACCAGAGTTGCACACTCGCCGGAGCTGGTCGCGCCACCACATTGGTAGGCTACCAATTGCCAGTGCCGGCGTTAGGGGAGGGACACGATGGGGGAACGGCCTAGGGCGACAAATTAATTGGGGCGCCAAGGTCTGAAGTTGGAGTCTCCTGCTTCCCCTGGTGCAAACCCTCAAATCTGTGCTATACGCTCTGTGCAAGTGCGCATATGCATATTTTTATTGAGATTTTTTTTAGATGGATTTTTTGAGGGTATACATACATTTTGTTGGTAGTGGCGACTGGTCACCTCGCCATGGTGTCTCGGTGAAACATTGCCCTTACAAAAATGAAACATCCTGTATACATAAGCAGTAATTCTTCGATAACCGCAATGGATTACTACCGGCGGTATAAATGACCACCAGGTTTGTCACCTGTGTCTAGTTCAGTAGGTCAGTTTAAACATGGCTTCTGTTGCGTACCTGTTCCTCACCGTTTTGGCTGTTGGTACGTATGCTTATAATCATCAGCGTCAGTGTCCTTGTCTTGTATTTTACCGGTACTTAAGGATTATGTTATTGGGTATTCAAATATGATGAACCATTACTGTGTCGTCGCTGAGTCCTCTGAACAAAATCGTGGAATCGTGCGCCTATTGGACTCTTCACTCACATGGTTCGATGACCTAAGCCAGTTAGAATCTGTCTTCTAACTGGATTAGTTCAGATTAGTCTTCTTAGAATTAGTCTGAGAATTAAGTTTAGTATAGGTACCACCGGGAATCCGATGGATGCGTGACGCACAGGGCCGGTCGTTGTGGCGACGCTTGGGGGAGGCCTATGTCCAGCAGTGGACGTCTTTCGGCTAATATGATGATGATGATGATGATGATGATAGGTACCATAAGTAAGAGTATAATATCAGCAAATAATGAAAGCTGGAATAATACCGTTAGAGGTTGGCTTAACAGATAGTCTTTTGTTAGCTAACAGAAGGGTCGAGGACGAGTAATGCTTAGTTTGTCGTCCACCCTTGCGGCAAGGATCAGGACCGAGTCGACGGGCGTAGTGTTTCACATACATCTCTGATGCATGTCAGCAAAACTGAAGGGGCTCAGTAAGGTTGATCCCTCCACCTCTCGTTTCATCCTAGAGCGGATGCAGCCATTAGATAGATTCCCACCTCACTTCTCTACCGTGTATCGATAACAACAACTTTTAAATCTCTTTCTTCCCCACAGCCGCCGCAGCTCCAGGAAGCCGCATCATCGGAGGTGACCATGTCACTATCGAGGAGTTCCCTTACGCCGTTGCCTTTACCTACCTCTACACTGGACCCGGAATCACCGTGCAGCGCTCTGTAGGAGCCCTGGTCTCCTCTTGGCATGCGGTGACTTCAGCATACTCCTTCACGTGAGTAATTTGGTACATATTTTTTTGCTGCCAGATTTTTTAGACCTCCATAATCCAATTACTGGGCAACAAGATACTCCTTGGATAGACTGATGGTATGACTGCGTCTGACTTGTAATGACTGCCAAAGATCTTCGTAAAACATTCAGCCGCAGTCGGTTAGGCTGGAAGCTGAGCCTAAGCTCAGTTGTTCAAGTTGGGAAACGGTTGGGGAGATGATGAGAATTTCAAAAGAATAGTAATCGGACAAATGTTCTGTCAAAACGAACCTGTTTGGAGTTCGGCTGCCAATCGCGTCTGCCGACTGCTTCTCAAATTGTGTCTTGATGGTAAGCGATGATGTGACCGACAATGGAGCACGTTGACCTAGAAGTAACCTATTCACTCTTGACTTGAAGACCCTCTGCCACACCACATTACCCTCAGACTGTTTCCCAATATCTTTCTTTACCTTACATCACATTTTTGTCCACAGTGGTGCCATCCTAACTAACATGCAAGTCCGCGCTGGTTCCACGAACAGTCTCAATGGTGGAACCGTGGTGAACATTGCAGACGTGATCAAGCATCCAGACTACACGGAGGCTCCCAGGTCCAACGACATTGCCGTCGTCCGCTTCCAGACCCCCCTGGGCATCAGCAACGTTATCAACGTGCTGTTCCTGCCTCCTCAGAATTTCCACATCAATGATGGTCAGGCCGTCAAAATTGTCAGCTGGGGCTTCGAGAGTGTGAGTATAAATCTATTTTTTAGGGTTCAGTACCTCAAAAAGAAAAAAACGGAACCCTTATAGGATCACTTTGTTGTCCTTCCGTCTGTCTGTCTGTCAAGACCATTTATCTTGGGCACGCGGTATTGAGTGAAATTAAAACCATATAAGGACTCAGGTCTGCGGTCCCTTGAAGCTGTGAAAAAAAAACAAACTTGTAAGTTAACAAGATTAAAAGATATGGCCGTTTATGTGGCAAAAAACGTCTATTTCGACACTCAAGGGAATAAATATTCATAGGGAACTTCCCGTTGAGCTAGGATCCTTAAATTTGGCATGAAGCAAGGTCTTATAGCACAAATATAGGGAAAAATCTAAAAACTGTAAATTAGTGGTTAGGTCACAAAAATAAGATTGTGATTCGGAAAAGTATTCGTAACTCAATTCGGAAATTGAACTGATTTCTTAAGTAAGATTGTACGGCACCCTCAGTGCGCGAGTGTAATTCGCTTGATTTCATGATGGAGCACGCTTACCCAGAAGTAACCTATTCACTCTAAGCTTGCTAGACGGAGCTTGTCTCCCTGAACTTTATAGAAAAACAATTCTAAACTGTAATATATATAAATAGCGAATACTTACTTTCTTTACTGACATGATTCTCAAACAGGAACAAGGACCTCAACTTCCGACACTGAAGACCGTGTTCTTGAACAAGATCAGTACGGAAGAATGCGACGCTGCCTTCGCAGACACCGACGATGTTGACATTTCTGACAGTAAGTACCCCTTCTTTTATGACTGGCCTGTTGGTCTAGTGGTTAGGCCCTGACTGCTATGCCGGAGGTCGTGGGTTCGATTTCCACCCAGGACAAATGTTTATGTGATGAGCATGATCATTTTGTTCTGTGTCTGGGTGTAATTTATCTATATTATTGTATTTAGAAACATCTAGTATCACAGCATCGACTCCTGGTTATGGAAGCAATAGTCGAAATAAAACGCAACAAACGCAAAGAGCGTCCCCCCCCTAAAATAAAGTGGCATATGTTAGAGAAGAATGATTGTGCGAAGAAGTTCAGAGAGCGAGTGGTTGACAAAATGATTGAGATGGGTGACATGAATGATCGAAGTATAAATGAAAGCTGGAATGAGATGGCAGAGTGTATAAGACATGCAGCGAAAGATATTTTGGGAGAAACGAGAGGAAAGGGCACAATAGATAGGGATACATGGTGGTGGTCGATAGAAATTCAGAATGTGTTGAAAGAGAAGAAAAGAAAATTTAAGGAATGGCAGCGTGTAGAAGCGGGAAATAGTAGTCTGAAAGCTGAAAAGAAGAGTGAGTATGATCTTTTGAAGAAGAAAGCCAAGAAAGCCGTGGCATTAGCTAAAGCAAAAGCCCAGGAAAAACTGTACCACACACTGGACAGTCCTGCAGGCCAAAAAGACCTCTATAGACTTGCAAAAACAAGAGAGAGAATGACGAGGGATGTTTGTCAGGTAAGATGTGTAAGGAATGAAGCTGGAATGGTCTTATCAGATGATGAAAAAATTAAAGAGAGGTGGAAGGACTATTTTGAAAGACTGATGAATGAGGAAAATAATTGGAATGGAATTTTAGAGAGTAAACCAGTGAATGTAGGGTTAGTGAGAACGGTTAGTATGGATGAAGTCAGAATAGCAGTGAATGGAATGAAGAATGGGAAAGCCATTGGTCCAGATGGAATACCAGTTGAAGTGTGGAAGTTATTGCGAGTGGATGGTTGGATGTGGTTAGCTTTGTTCTTCAATAAGTTGTTGCAGGAAGAGGCCATACCTGATGATTGGTGCAGCAGTTCCTTGGTGCCCATCTTTAAAAACAAAGGTGATGTGCTTGAGTGCAACAATTATAGAGGAATAAAGCTAATGTCACATACTATGAAAGCCTGGGAGAAAGTTATTGAAAGGCGACTGAGAGAAGAGAGTGAAATTTCGCAGAACCAATTCGGTTTTATGCCGGGTCGGGGTACGACGGATGCCATTTTTGCTATACGCCAACTATGTGAGAAATACAGAAGTGCGCATAAAAACTTGCACATGGTATTCGTCGACCTCGAAAAGGCATACGACCGGGTACCTCGTGAGGTTCTGTGGTGGGCCCTTAAGGAGAAAGGTGTGCCTGGGAAGTATGTGCAGTTGGTCCGAGCGATGTACAGCCGATGTAATACCCGGGTCCGGTCTACAGTTGGCACCACGGACTGCTTCAATGTGGCTGTCGGCTTACATCAGGGGTCGGCTCTCAGCCCTTACCTCTTCCTGATGATAATGGACGCTCTGACGTCGGACATCCAGGAAGAGGCTCCTTGGTGTATGTTGTTTGCCGATGACATTGTTCTGGTTGCCGAGAGTGGCCTAGAGGTCCAGAACAGATTGGAGGTGTGGGGGCACAGACTGGAGAGTGTTGGCCTGAAATTGAGCAGAACCAAAACAGAGTACTTGTTCTGCGATTTCGGTGGTCTCTCCAATCCTGTGCCTTTATCTCTCGCCGGAACGCCCATACCGATCTGTTCCGACTTTAGGTACCTAGGGTCGCTCGTCCAAGGAGATGGTGAGGTAGACCGGGATGTAACACATCGGATCAACGCAGGATGGATGAAATGGCGACAGGTCACGGGAACCATTTGTGACACACGGATGCCCCTCAAGTTAAAGGGTAAAATCTACAAGTCCGTAATAAGGCCTGTCGTACTATATGGATCAGAATGTTGGGCTGTGAAAAAGATGGATGAAAAAAGATTACATGTAGCAGAGATGAGAATGTTAAGATGGATGTGTGGTGTGACAAGAATGGATAAAGTGAGAAATGAGTATATTAGGGGAAGTTTGAAAGTGGCGCCAGTGACTGAAAAGTTGAAAGGAAACCGTTTGTCTTGGTATGGTCATGTGAAAAGGAGGGATGAAACGCATGTTGCTAAAAAAGTTATGAGTTTACATGTGGATGGACGGCGGGGGAGAGGAAGGCCAAAGAAAAGATGGATGGATTGTGTGAGAAGTGATATGAAAGAAAAGGGAGTTAGTGATAGCGTGACGAGTGACAGGACAGAATGGAAGAAAAAAACGTGTTGCGCCGACCCCAAATAAAACGGGACAAGGGCAGGAAGATGATGATTGTATTTAGAAACATATAAGTATGTTTATCAGTTGTCTAGTACCCATAACACAACATCTGCGTAGCTTGGGACTAGACGGAGTTGTGTGATGGTTATGGAATATAAAAAAAATGTTATATAGACTAAACATAGGATTAATGCCCAATTGTAAAAATTGAAGAAAAAATATTTGAAAATGTACCTAACACTCGATATTTATTATTCTTATTTATCATCGATTTTTTGAAAATATAAAATTATTATCAAAACATTGAGATCCTATGGTTGAGACTAAATGTTATCATTATTGTTTTAGGCAGTATAATAAACACAATCTAATTAATTACAGAAAACATATGCGCTAAGGCTGCCGGTAAGGGAATGTGCATGGGCGACTCCGGCGCCCCCATGGTCATGAGCAATGTACTCGTAGGAGTCTCATCTTACTACAAGGACTGCCTCTCTGATGAGTACCCAGACGTCTTCGTCAGGGTCGACAGGTATACCAACTGGATTTTGGAAGTCGCCGTTTCTGGAAAGGCGCGCGATGCGATCATCAGGAACGCTCCAATGGTTGCTATGTAAATACTTGTCAAGTAATAGTTCAGTCTAAAAGTTTTTTAGAATAAATTATCAAAATTGTGTGATGTGCTCTTTCTGAAATTCTCAGATCTGTTTTGAAACTGAATTTGTAAATGAAATTTTAGGCTAAGAAAATATATTTATGAAAATAATACTGTTTCATTTAAAAATACCCTCCCTGCTATTAATTACAGCTTTATTTATGAATTGAATTAGAAAACTCTACAATTCCTTATTCCAAAGAAGAAAAATAATTATAACTACTTACAGTTTTTTTGTAACCTAACTACGAATAATATAAATGCATGTGCAAAAACAAATAAATACACTCAAGCGTCGAATCCCTACCATCTAGGAACAGCGGAAAAGTACTTAGCTAAATTTTATTGCAAAGAACGAGCTAGCCATCTGGTCACACAAACTGTCGATCAATCGGTAAAATAATTAATTTGGAAAAATTGACGTGTACTCGGACACTATGACCATCATTTTGACCCCGAACAGGTCAAACTGTAATAAATTACCTATAAGGAATTGAGACGGCGCAGTTTTCGACACAGGTTGCATCGCACATCAAATGCCTACCCACTTTTCACAGCACCAACGTGATACAATATCAGGGCCTCAAGTCTGCTATTACAATAGTGTCAGAATGGTCTATCATTGACTTCATAATTGTTGATTTTGACAAGTTTTGGTAATCTTCTTCTATATTATAAAAATGAGCCCCGTTTTCCGTTGTCACGACATGGCATGAAAACGGCTTGACCGATTTGGCTGATTTTTTTTTTGTTGTGATTGTTATCGTGAGGACAAGGTTCTTATGGAAAAAAAATAAGAGTAGGGTAGGGTAGGGTAGAGTAGGGTAGAGTACGGTAGGGTAGAGTAGGGTAGAGTAGGGTAGAGTAGGGTAGAGTAGGTTAGAGTTGGGTATAGTAGGGTGGAGTAGGGAAGAGCGGAAGCGAAGCCGCGCGGGCAAAAGCTAGTCTATATATATAAAAATGACCCCCGTTTTCCGTTGTCACGACTTGGCATGAAAACGGCTTGACCGATTTGGCTGTTTTTTTTTTTTGTTGTGATTGTTATTGCTAGTAGGTTCTTATGGAAAAAAAAATTAGGGTAGTGTAGGGTAGAGTAGGGTAGAGAAGGGTAGAGTAGTAGGATAGAGTAGTAGGGTAGAGTAGGGTTGAGTTGGGTTGAGTAGGATAGGGTAGAGTAGGGTAGAGTTGGGTATAGTAGGGTGGAGTAGTGAAGAGCGAGAGCGAAGCCGCGCGGGCAAAAGCTAGTCTACTAATATAATGGCGTCATAATGATTTTCCAATTGTCAACCACTGACACTTCATTGAAAGAAGTGACTTTTTTTTCGATGGGGAAAATTATCTTTGACAAAACCCGCTATTGGGTGGAGCGGGAGATAGTGTCAGACTCTTACTGACTAAAAACCCCGCGCCGTTCCTTCTAGCCTTCATACCGGGGCACGAGCTCCCTTTCGGACAAACCTGTCCCTAGTAGGCTTGACCCAGCTGGGCCCCTTGAAAGAAGTAGCTTAAAATTGTAATCTCGTACATAATGACAAATGAATATATTTGTCATTATGTACAAGATTACCATTTTATGCCACTTCTTTCAATGAAGTGTCAGTGGTTGACTATTGGAAAGTCATTATGACGCCATTGTATTAGTAAATTACCAAAACTTGTCAAAATCAACAATTAAGAAGTCAATGATAGACCATTCTGACACTATTGTAATAGCAGACCTGAGGCTCTGGTCTCTTCCCATCGTCATTCACCAAGCCGTTAGGTAAGACAACACAAGAAGTCTTAAATATTACAAAAGTTAGAAATTGAGGGTAGATCGAAATAAAATACAAAGACATTAAATAAAAATATTTATTGAGTAAATCTCTCTTATAATATCGTTATACATTCGGATCTACAGATCTTATGAACGGAATGGAGCCCTCTTTGGATATAGTTTTATACAAATAGGTTATTTTTTTTTAATTCTTTTTTTTTACAATCTTGGGTAAGGCAAGACAATGTTTACATTAAAGGCACAATTGATTATTGCAAACACTTATAACTAATTATACTATTATATTATACGGATTTTAAGTAGACATAGATTCTTATTTTTGTGATATAATATCAAAAGGCATGAGGTTTCAGGGAATCTATCAATCAATAATTACACATAATGTATAACCATAATCCATTCGCAATAAGACACTTAGACAAACTATTTTTTTTACTGTCTGTTCAATCAATGGATGGCTTTAAAAGTCAAAAAAAGTGGTTACAATACCAACTAGTTACTGCAGCCGCCTTATGTCGAAATCAGTTGAACGGACAGTAAAAAGGGTTGTTTAAACGTCTTATCTCATTGCGAATAGGGTATTATAGTCTATTCGCTTTAAGAAAATAGTGACTCATTCGAGCAACTGCAAAATAAAGGGTTGATCATACTTGCGTTTATACTACTATTGGTAGTTAAACCAAACGATTTAGGACTCAGTAAATTTTGAAATTCATATGAAGTGCTTTGTCCACGGCATTGCCCGCGTACGTACTATGTCACTCAGGAATAAAACAGCTTTCTATCGATGAAAAGATTGTAGCAATCGGATCCATAATTCTAGAAGTTATTTCCTACAAACAAACAAAACTTTACCTCTTTATACATATTAATAATAATATCATATAATTTAAAAGTCCATGGAGATTCTTGTACGTTTTCTCCATAGGGAACTACGCTTTGGAACGTACAATTTAGCTGCACTTTTTTTGACTGGCCGACATTTAGACCATTCAAAAGTGCTTGTAATTGGTCTATTTGAAATAAACGTTTTTGATTCCTGAATGATGAGTCACTATTTTCCTAACAAGGACACGAATTGAGATTTTTTCTCAGTAAATTGACATTTCATACAAGAATACTTTTAAAGAGCATTGCTTGTATATAATATTGGTTATTCGTATAATATCATTTACTTTAATTATTTGAGAAGACACAATGGACGACATACGGGGGGGACAACAATTCATATTTTACATACAATAAAAACATACATTTACAACAATTATATTTCGAACTATTAATAATACATTTTAAGTAATATTGGCAAAATATGTAGCATATTTATGTACGATTTCCTACCAAAACGCGGTAAAATTACCTTAAAAAGAGAACTTATTACTACAACAAGTATTTTTCCAATCTCGGTGGTCCAAATTAATAATAAACGATTATAAATACGTTTCTAAACGTGACTTACAATTAAAATAATCAGTCACCTTGATTATGAACTACTAACATTATGTAGTATAAGGTAATTTATTTAACAGTCAATTTTATTCTTATATAAAATATTGACATAACGGGTGTATATTGCATGTTTTATGGAAGGGATTCGACATCTTAAGAACTAGATAAGAATAATATTACTAAATCTGAAACATTATTTTACAAATATTTTTGTTAATATATAAACTTCATGTTAATTTTGATTTTACAACATTTGTTACAGTAAATGCGAAACCCGAAACTCGTGTCTTGTATTTTTATGTAAAGAATCTATGTATAAAATTTCAATACTGTATCGTGAAAAATCACAAAGTAATTAGCTTGTTCTGTCAGCAAAAATACATAGTCACCGGACCATCTAGGTGAAGGAGTTGTTCTGCACTTGCACCCAGCTGTTTGATGGTGCCTAATAGGCTAATTGTCGTAAAAAATGTAATTAGTCCGTCTTTTAGATTATTCAAAAAGAAGGGACATGTATTTTTTTTATTTGTAAATTAAACCAAAAATGACAAAGATATAGCCCATTAAAGTTACGTGTGACGTCACCCCGTGCGAAGAAATGCAGCACGGCGTGACGTTACACGTAACTTTAATGGGCTATATCTTTATTTTTTTCATTACTCATACTCTGAAAGTAGGTCTGAAGTTGCCTGAGGAGCGGGCTGAAAAGTATCACACTTTTCATCCCTAGGGAGTTTTACTTTCAACAGACAGCTGTCAAATTATTATTAAAAATAAAACTAGGTCATCTTTTTGTATTCGTAATGAAAAGCACAGTGCTTACCTCGGGGTTAAAGTTACTTATTTAGTCCCTCGAATTATCGACCTCACTGCGCTCGGCCGCCAACTCCTTCTCGGGACGAAATAAGTAACTTTCGCCCCTAGTGTAACAATGTACTATTATTTAATCGAAAAAAGAAAAAACTACATGTACAACATGTTTTTATAATCTAAAATACGGACTAAATAAAATGTAGTTATTTTGACCCTGGAAACCATCCTATACCTGTTACGACCTGTGCTGTACTTAGTGTCGGTTGTGACCTTTTTAAAATTATTTTTAGGAAAAAATATAACGTGGTGTAAAAGCTATTGGAATCCATTCAACTACTGATTCTGAACAAACTATATTCAGGTTTCGCATAAACTAAAAATAATGTTGTATAACATCTTGAATTTGTTTATCATGCTATGTACTCAATATTTTTTAAAAAGCTGCCTAGATATACATGAATCTTACTTTCTAAATTTTTTTAATTTTTCTTAAAGCGGAACTACATTAGACCAACACACACGTGGGGGTCGCCTGACTCGAACATAGCGCGTCGCGTGGCGTGGATCTAATGTAGCTCTACAAGTCTATATAAAATGTATGGAGACCGACGCGCCCAGATCGGCGTGTGTGGGCCAACTGGACAGTGTAGTTCTACCTTTATCAGCAGCCTTGATATATAACTAAGTATCTAACTTAACATGCAATATTTACATGATATAAAGAGATTCACAACAGATTAATAAGGAAGATATCATTATGAGCCTGTTTTTTTACCGAGAGGGTTACTACTAGAAGTATTTTTCAACACACTGACTCGAAAACTGGTTACTATCACACCGCTTTTACGCACGCATTGTAGTGTATTTCGCACTTGTGCGGAAACGTGCACCAGCCAGCACCCATCGATTCTATTGAATATATCAGCTGTAATAACGGGCCGGAAAAACCGCACAAAAATCGAGCTCGACGCACGAAAATAAAACCGCAAACCCTTTCTCATATTTATTTGCAATTAAAAATTATATTTTTATAAAATTGTAAAATTTTTTTTGAGCACCTGAGTGTGTTGAAAAACGTCGTTCAATACACGTCATAAGACAAATACTACATGAATACTGAGCAAAATATGGAAGGGAGATAGTAATAGCTACTAAGTAAAATACTTTGTAATATAGTTGTAGCGTGTAGTCGATTGTGGACCTTATGTCAAAGTAATGTCGAAAAAGTTTACGATTAACTTTCGCCTATATGAGTCAAGCAATAAGGTTGAAAAATGGTTGATCGGGAACTATCGAATACACATAAAAATCGATTTGATTGTCAACTTTTATAATGTACTTTTATTATTCTAGCAACTGGAAAACTAATTTTCTTTTTGAATAGGAGTTTTACTCATATATTCTCTAACAACATATTTAAGTATACTTAATAGAAAATAATACATATTGAGCTGGGTCTTAACAATAGCTGCAAGGTAAATTACTTATAATGACATTTAATATTGAAAATTTTATAATAAATCTTACTAACTAGTGTAGATATTCTTTATTAAAGCTATTCTTTTCTTAATCGATTACCAAATCTGGTAAATATGTAATACTCGCACATTCAAGAAAATGTATTAGTATACAACGTGTAACGTTAAATGCGCAAAATCTTAGATACCCCAAATGATTTATAATTAAAATGTCATAATTCTGTGAAAAAAAAACATTAAAAAAAATTAAAAAGTTTTACCTTGTTTGAAATTCATATCTGCATTGAAATAAGAACTTTTATTATCCCATGTATGAGAACATTTAATTTGACTACGACCATTTGTGTTAGTTTACCTATTTCGGCGGGTTTGCGCACGTGATGTCTTGACCTATTCATAAATAGATAGGGCGACATTTTTAATGAAGATTTTTTTGAAAAATGTAACCTATATTAAAAAGTGGTTTAATTGATTCTGCTCCTTGTTCTGATCAAACTATTTTCAGGTTTTGCGCATTTCACGTTACACGTTATATAGGGTGACTGGTAATTAGTGACCGATAATTATACACGTGATTGTACTCATGATTACAGACTACTTTCCCAAAGAAACTTTTTTTTATACTCATTATTTAACTTATATCATTTTACCGGAACATGTCGGTACCTACCTACACTGATTAAATACATCGATGGGATTGCAAGCGGCGCGGGTGAACAATCACTGTTGTAGGTAAGGTACATGAGACAAAGGCGTAACGATGCTAATGGCTGGTTTACACAGTGCGAGCTAGCGTACGAGTTAGCCTTCCGAGTAACTCGCACTGTTTGGACGTAACTTGCGAGTAACTCGTACGTGCGAGTTACTTCAACATTTTTTGTTATTACTCGCATGCTCGCACGGCAGCAACTCGCACATAACGGCGGCTCGTGCGTCGCTCGCATCGTTTGGACGCGTTTGGCAGTAGCCCGCCAGTGCCAGCCGGGCAGTTGTGAGTGGAACCCGTGTTTTTTTGTGTGCTACGCATGTGTACTAATCGAGTTCGAAATGGCTGCGGATAGAATAGAATAGAATAAACTTTATTGTACACCAAAAAGTAACACAGCTTATACATAAAATTAAATTTATGGGTACAATGGCGGATGGTCTTCTGACAATAATATTTCATTCATGAAACTCTACAGAGAACAAGAAAACCTATGGAATTGTTTCGATAAAAACTATCGAAATAGAGATATGAGAAAAGCATCTTTTGTTGTCATAGAGCGTATCACCGTTTTATTAAAACAAGTTCACTCGACATCGCGACACGACTCGGACTGGGCAGTAGCTAGGTGTCGTGTAGACAGCGAAGGCGAGCCGAGCTACTAGCGTTCGAGTAGACAAACCGAGTAGCTGTCTACTGGACAGGCAGCAGCTCGCACTGTGTAAACCAGCCTTAACAAATGAGAGGTCACAGGCGCGCGCGAATTTGTTTTGTTATTGTGATAAAACTAATGAGTATAAAAATAAAGTTTCTTTGGAAAAGTTGTTTGTAATCATGAGTACAATCACGTGTCTAAGTATCGGTCACTAATTACCAGTCACCCTATATAAGTTGACTTATTTTTCTTTACAAAATCTCAAAAAGAATTTTTCAAATCCATTCAATATTAACCTCCTCCGTTTTCGGTACTGGAAAGAAGATTTTTTTTCAGTAAACGAAAATAATCGGCCTCTCCATACAAACTGTCCAATCAAATTTATAATTTTGTATGGTGGGCCGATTTTTTTTCCCGTTTCCTAAAAAAAAATCTTGTGGAAGGTTGTTCAATTTTGTCTACTGAGCAGGCCCTTAAAGTTTGCGGAGGGCTGTCCCTTACACCTTGTATTTAGGTGGTAAGTTAACAATAAGGTTGTAAATATAATATCAATTCCATTGAGGTCAAGATTATGAAATTTTTTCATTAATAAATTTGTGTCAAGTATTTAGATAAAACACCGATTATCAACAACAACGTCTTTTCAAGATCTTCCCCGTCTTAAGAAGATAGGCAACACTTGTACAAGTAAAAAACGGGATGATAACAATTAAGCACCTATTAACCTTTTGAACGCCAATCACTTGTATACAAGTTCGAGATTTTCGTGCCCTCAGCGCCACTACTTGATTAGAAGTAATCTATATATATAAAAATGACCCCCGTTTTCCGTTGTCACGACTTGACATGAAAACGGCTTGACCGATTTGGCTGATTTTTTTTTTGTTGTGATTGTTATTGTGAGGAGAAGGTTCTTATGGAAAAAAAAATAGGGTAGTGTAGGGTAGAGTAGGGTAGGGTAGGGTAGAGTAGGGTAGAGTAGTAGGATAGAGTAGGGTAGAGTAGGGTAGAGTAGGGTAGAGTAGGGTAGAGTAGTAGGATAGAGTAGGGTAGAATTGGGTATAGTAGGGTGGAATAGGGAAGAGCGGGAGCGAAGCCGCGCGGGCAAAAGCTAGTAATAGTATAAAATAAATTTACGACTTTTACAAGACCTTTTATTTTGTTTTTATGGAAAATTGCATTGTTATAAGCCATATTTTTAACTTTTTCACACATAATGAGTTCTTGTTTGTTTTATATTCAACTAGCTTTCCGCCCGCGGCTTCGCCCGCGTGGAATACAGTTTATATCGCGCGGGCAGAAACCCGTGCTCAGCAGTGGAATTATAGGTAGCCTATGTGTTATTCCAGTATCTCTTCTACCTACCTACCAAATTTGATCTAAATCCGTTCAGTAGTTTTTGCGTGAAAGCGTAACAGACAGACAGACAGACAGACAGAGTTACTTTCGCATTTATAATATTAGTAGGGATAGAAACAGAAACGCCAGAAATTCGTGAAAAACATTTGTTGCGTGGCACTGGAGGACACATCGCGTATTATATAGATGGGCGTCGAAAAGGCTAAAGAGCATGGTTTATTGCAAGAATATGAACTTAGATATCGCGGGAAACTGGCATAACACTAAATAATTTAAAGTTTGATTCTGAAAGAAAATTTCAGTAATTATCGTATAATGAGATTTCTTTGAGAACTTGAGATTACTGCGAATAAAGGAGATTACGAATCATATGGGCCGGAACTGACTGATGTCATGGCTTGGCATGGCGTGTGTCGGTAACTCGAAGGACGCTTTGACGACGAGTTATCGCCCTCTTAGCGCTTGAGTGGCTAATCGACCAGTAAGCAAATACAGGAGAGTATCGAATATAATTTTATATGCAAAATAGTAAAGTGGAAGAAACTGGACACAAAAAATGTGTATGTATGCGCAGGGAGTAGATGATTTCATACTGGTTCTATAGAAATCAAATATTCATCCGTAGCTTGTATTTGACACTAGTTTGCGCCCTGCCTAAGTGAGAGGAAAGAGAGTGCGGGGACACTCGGGCCTAAAAAAACGCCACTTCAAGCTTCTTTTTGAGGCTGCCATAAAAAAACGCTTGAAGTCGCTTCAAGCTTCTGCAGCCACAAGCTGTCGCGCGCTTCAGCTGTTTTATACGGCGGCTTCTAGCTTTTTTGTGGCCGCTTCGAACTTTTTTACACTAAGTTACTATATTGTTATGTCATTGTGTTTACCTGTGTGTCAAATAAACGTGTTTTCTTTCATTCTTTCTTTCTATCACGAAACAGAGACTCCGGCAGGGATTTTTTTAAAATCTGATATAAACTAGTGCTTGACTGCGATCCCACCTGATGGTAAGCAGTTATGCAATCGTTGATGGTGAGGCGCACGCTGAGCGAAACGCATTTTCTTTTTCTATTCTATATTTTCAGTACCTGTAGAGAGCATCAGTCCGCGGCGGTAGACTGAGCCTCCTCGCGTGTCAGTGTTGGCGGAGCGGCAGCACGGTGAGCGCGACGGTGGTGCCGGAGTGCTTGATGAGGGCCACGACCTCGGGGTGCGGCAGGTTGCGGATGGAGACGTGGTTGATGGCCACGATGGTGTCGCCCACGTGCAGCAGCCCGCAGCGGGCGGCCGGCGAGTTGGGGATCAGTTGGCCTGGGAACAAGTTCAAGTATAAGTGTAAAAATACATTTTAAAGTATGAATATAAATACATACATACAAATCAATTATCTTATGTCATGCAACGTGAAGTACCTATTTATAATTTTTCAATAACACACAACTCCTAATCCAATAGCAAGAGTGGCGTATTCAAACGTGCATAGCGGGCATAATATAAGAGACTCTTAGATAGATAAATTCTTTATTGTACACTAAACATAAAAATTACATAAGAAACTTAAAATTAATAGGGTGTCACAATGGGCGGTCTTATCGCCGGTCTTAGTACGAGGACTTAAGGTACATTTTGATTCGTTACGAACTCGACTTTGTCCCTGTAGGGAAATAGAATGAAGGTCACGTCCGTGCCGTGCGACGCATTTTCAACATTAGTGACGTTATTAGTAGGTTTATATTAGCATCGTTTTTTTCCGAAGAGTGAAATTTCTGTACTGTGCGTTCCAAATGAGAATAGTAAAGCCAATGAACTCGATCTGTCAAATTTTGATTGAAAAGTATAGTTTTCAAAAAAAATAATAGTTATTAACTTTTTTATCTATTTCTTAATAAGGCTCAGTTAAACAAAAACATAACCATTTAAACGCAAATAAGCTTTTTTTGAAAACTATACTTTTCAATCAAAATTTGACAGATCGAGTTCATTGGCTTTCCTATTCTCATTTGGAACGCATAGTACTCGTGTTATTAGGTATTCAATAAAAAGTGTAAAATAAAGTTTTAAAACTTACCGATAGTACTAGTAGCTTTGTTAGCAGACGAGATGACGACGAAGCCGAATCCTTCGCCCTCATTCCTGGTCACGGTGACGTCATACGGGACGGAGGCCCATCCCCCAGTGGTCGTGTCGTATTGGACACCGTACCTAGAAATAAAATACAGATTTACAACACGATGCAGTAGAATTTAAATTTATATTTGCTATTCAAAGTCACATAATCATTAGTTTTAAGTGTCGCCGCACGTGGGCCACAAGCCACAGCCACAAATATCGCTGCCACGAGAAGCTACAAGCGGCCACTGGCTGCTACTTCTTTTAATCCATGTGCGCAGTGGTATAATGGACTCAGATGAACGAGTTTAGTGGCCGGTTCGGGCCACAAGCAGCGAGCAGCGCCGTATTGTACCGTGTGGCGGCTTCCAGCGTCAACTGTGAGCAGCGAGTCCATATAAAATGTATGAAACCTACAGGAAATATACGCCGGTGGCGGCATTTTGTGGTTTTGGCTGATGGATAAGATTTTTACATTGAAATTGAGTAGTTAACAGGATCCTATTACTAAGACTCAACTATCCGTCTGTATATTACGTGATAGCAAGCCTGTTGCAATTTTCACAGGTTTATGTATTTCTGTTGCTACTATAACAAGAACAACAAATACTAAAATCAGAAAAAAAAAGTGGATCCCATACATTTTTCTACAAGTAAAGATCAGGACAGGTGAAACTAATTGAACAAAAACTTAAATCTATGTGTAATGGTGGTCTTATCGCTCACAGCGACAGCGACACCAACTACCTGGATGGGCTGTAAGAACTTGCAGTTCCGTCGTCATACAAATCTGGTACGTAGCTGATACAGTGCTGGGTTACTTACATTGGCACATGTGCCGCTGGCGGGTACATGGGCGCTGGATGTAGAATGTTGTACGACACTGGAGGCATATTGTGATGCATGGCAGGGTCCGCGCTGTCGACAATTCATTTGTTAGTCAAACTGATTTTGAGAATGTGCATGTATGTTTGTTACTTCTTAACGTTCGAACGGGTGGACGGATTTGGATGAAACTTGGTATACGAGTAGACCAGGACCTGGAATAGCCTTTTTACCCCGGGATCGGGATAAATTACGAATGTAGCCGAGCGCTGTCCGCCGCTTGTTGCCAAAACACCCGAATGCCCGTTGGTGCAGGATCGGTAATCATCACGAAACATCGTCTGTCATCTCGAGCTCTTGCCGCCGAGAGGGTACGTGCGCGCGCCTAGAACTTCGAAGTCCCCTGTACCTATTAGCTAAATAACTATCCTACATATCGTACACCGGGTGCAACAACGTCATAAGTAACAAATGACATTTTTTTCAGGAGATCGATTTAAAAGTTAATGTTTTGATAAAGTGAAATGTATATACAATACTATTATATATCGATTTCCAAAATATTGTTTATACTTCATATTTGAAAATTAAGGCTGCTTTAGAAATAAAAATGTTATATAAGTGGTACCTACATTTAAAGAAATATGAATACCTAATTTCTTACGTTTAAGTACTCATAATCAGTCGTTTTCGAGTCAATTTAGGAGTTTATTTATGATATTGTCGCACAGGATGTAACGCATGTTTGACATCACTTGTGATCAATAGCTCATTTTTAACAATTTTAGCATTTAAGACGTTATTGCACTCGGTTTGCGATGTTTTTCGTTGAATATTCTTCTTTCACGCGGGCGTAGTCGCTGGTAGCACAGTTAGTCACACTAATATTATAAGGGCAAAAGTTTGTGAGTGAGTGTGATAATGTCAGGTACTTGTGCTTTCTGGCAAGGCTGTAGGATTGTTCGTCTCACCGCAGCTTTGACCCACTAAGGGCAAATGAAGGAATACGGGGTTTTTTAACCTGCTTCTAAAAAAGTGATAGATTCTCAATTCGGATGTTTGTATTTGTTTACCGACTTCTAAAAAAGGAGGAAGTTCTCAATTCGGATGTTTGTATTTTTTTTTTAATGTTTGTTCGCGCATAACTTCGTCGCTTGCCAACCGGTTTGAAAAGTTCTTGTTTTGTTGGAAAGTGTATACTTCCCCAATGGTCCCATAGTCACCAAGTTGGGATCTGAAGATGGAATCTTGGCGAAATCGAGTGAACTCTTGAAATTCAATTTTTTTTTTTTGTGATGTCGGTTTTTTTATTAACAAACTTAAACGTTTAAAACGATCTGGCCAGTTTTACTTATCCATATTATGAAGTGATCAATTTCTAAGATTTAGCCTCGATAGATATAACCTAGGAGTCTTCAAGTCAAGAGTGAATAGGTTACTTCTAGGTAAGCGTGCTCTACCGTCGGCCACGTCCAATGCGAGTTTATGGATAATGAAAAAAAAAAGGTTTCTACAGGTGCAGGAATTGTGGTATGATTTGGGTAAAGGGTGATCGGGGCCCCTTTTACCTCAAGCGGCGTCTTGTTCGTGATGTTAGCCAGGTCATGTATTCTAACCTCCTTGTATTCCGAAGTCAGCATGTAAGTAAATGTATGTGTCTTTAAGTTTTAACGTAGATTAGTTTGTTATGTAATATATTATACATAGTTATTTGTTATACACACACACAACACTGGCAACCTCTTAGGACTATGTTACTAACATAATAAACAACAAATTTTGTTCTATGACTTTAAAAAATGTATCATATTTTAGTTCATTAGATTTTCATACAAAAATAAAAATATTTAAATTGAACGTTCTAAATATTACGAAGTCTATGCGAAGCGAGCAGTAGTACATCACCGAAGGGGAGCGGGGATCGGGTGGCGGGCGTGCTTGATATGCTTGCACCGCGTCATACAGACTTAGATAGGTATAACAAAATACAGTGTGTTAGATGGAACAACGAAATCTTTACAAAACGATACATTTATCAAAAACGTTTTGTAAAACGTCATAGAAGAAAATTTGTTGTTTATGATGTTAGTAATAAAGTCTTGCAAGGTTTGGACTCTGTTTCCGAGGGATTTAATTTTCTAAAGTTTTTAAAATTTATACTTATTTATGCTAATCGTTTTGATTTACGAATACTTACGTTAGTAATGGTTGGTGTTGATGTGGCGCCACCATCGTCGGTAGTCCGAGCGGCTGAATATCGGCGCGATTGTGTCGAACGCCTAATGTTACCTGGTAAAAAATATCACGAATTTTAATAAAGCTTATTTTCTTTTCACTAAGGAAATAATAATAATAATATTCCACAACTATTACACAATGCCGTCTAGTCCCAAGCTAAGCAGAGCTTGTGTTATGGGTACTAGACAACTGATAAACATACTTATATATTTCTAAATACATACATAATATAGATAAATTACACCCAGACACAGAACAAATGATTATGCTCATCACACAAACATTTGTCCTGGGTGGGAATCGAACCCACGACCTCCGGCATATCAGTCAGGGTCACTAACCACTAGACCAACAGGTCATGTTACAAATTATTTTCAGCTACATCTTAGTAAAGTTACTAAGATGTAGCAAGTTGTATGTTATATTAAGAAAAGTACTCAAATTTCTTTTTTTTTAATGTTTATTTTCAAACTAATAATGTGTAACATGTAACTACTCGTATTTTATAAACATTTTTTTAAACTTCTTTTCGAATCGGTTTTCTTTTCTAAAAGTATTTGAGCCCAGTATGTTGCCACGTTTACAGCAGCATCAGTTTGAGACATCGTGGTGAAAGGATTGGCCAGCTAGACTCTGCGTTACCGAGTGCTAGCTGTTCAGGTTGCTCCGGGCGTTTAGAATCGCTGTACGATATTTTTAATGCTAGGCCAACAATAGAGCCGTGCAGGTTGCCGAATATTAGTCAGAAAAAAGTATAGTTTGAGAGCATCGACACGAAAAGAAGAAGAAGCAGCATCAGTGGCGTTTAGGTCCGCCTAAGTGAAGATGTTAGGACACTTTGAGCAATCTTGTAAGTGGGCCATGGTCTGGTCAGGAGCACCGCACTCGCACTGGGTGTCGAAGAGATCTATAATCCTCAATTTTGCCAGGTTATGTTTGCAACAGCCTATTTGGGCTAGTTTATTGATTATTTTCCAAATAGGCAACTGCAGATAACGTCCGAGATTTTTAAAACTTAACATCCTAGAATTGAGATCTTAATTCATATTCATTTCCTTTGTACACAATGTTCACATCTATATATATAAAAATCAATGCAACTTTTCGTTGTTATTTTATAACTCAAGAACGGGCTCACCTATCCAAACCAAAATTTTAGGCTTTGTTCGGACTATTTAATAGATGGTTTATGTGAAGTTTGGTAGGGTAGAGTAGGGTAGAGTAGGGTAGAGCGGGAGCGAAGCCGAGCGGGCAAAAGCTAGTATTTTTTTAAAAACAATAACAATAGGACAGCAGATATACAACCTCATAATCAGGTTTCCTTACTTTAGATTATATATAGAATATACTTACATGTCCTCTAGAAGCCGCTTGGCACACGTAGGAGACTGCGCGGGTATGCGTGGCTCCCGCCAGTGGTATGCCGTCCACGGAGGTCAGTAAATCACCTGGTCTGAGGAGGCCGTCTGCTGGGCCACCTGTTTGAATATAAAAGATATATTTATACCCTATTCGCGTTAAGATAAGACATTTGAAGAAACAGTTTTTACCGATTTTAACTTTTATTTCTTAGGCATAAGGATGGCATCAAAAGTAAAAAAGTGGTTACAATACTAACTATGTACTGCAGCCGCCATTTGTCATGCCACCAACGTAATAAAAATCAAAATATGTTGTATCTATGACGACAAAGTCATAAGAACTACAAAAATACGAAATTCTGTATCGCGCAATCAAAGTTCTCCACGCGATTTGAATATATATGACAGCCAGAAATCAATTACCCATCAGACGTACGGGTCGCGCGGTGGTTTATGATCGCTCGGCAAAAGTGGAAAGGGCATGCGCAGTGTTCAATTTCAAGGTCTATTTGAAGACGTGCGGAGTGAGGGGGGGGGGCCTCGCTGTAGGTAGGTTCGTCGCTCTTCATTTCCCGCGTTCACGCGTCTCGCGCTTCTTGGGTACTGTTGCGTACAGCTTGTGTTATCCTATTACGAATACGTAGTGGTAAAAAATGGTTAAAAATAAAATTTTAAAACGGCAAGCTAGAAAAATGATTTACGACGTGAATTGTTACGTTAAAAAAGATGAATAATTTTCCTGTGATTTTACGTATTAAATATAATAACTAATTACTTTTGTTTTTTTCTGAATTTACCTACTTGCAAGATAAATTACAAGCAAAAACTAGTGTTATCATGTTAAGTTACTAAAGTTCAAAAATACGAAATAAAAAATAATTAATAATACACAAAGAATTTCTATGCGCGATTGTACACATGCGCCGATTGCCCCCACTACTTTCCTCGAGCGATCTTAAATCACCGCGCGACCTGTAACACCCGTCTGGCCGGAGGATTCTCCCTTTTCAACGGGGTATTGCGGGACTTTACTCTGTTCCGCATACCTCTAAACGTTCGATAAAACTGATTTTGTACAAGTGGTTACATACCTGGCACGACATACCCCACAGCGACTCGACTACCGTCCTCCGTGCCGCCCACGATCCGGAAGCCGAAGCCGGCTGCCCCACGAGCAAGCCGCACGAGCACATCAGCTTCAGGGTCCTGGCCTCCAGCTCCACCGGCTTCCACCTGTTGCTCATACTGGGATTATTGTAAACGTTTTGGAACTTATAAAATTTAAGAAGGCAAAAAATTGCTTAGATAGTATAGAATAATAGTTAAAAACCACAAAATCCGCCTCAAAACGGTGAAGGAAAACATCATGAGGACACCGGCATGTCCTAGAACCAAAAATTCGAAGACATGTGACATCCACCAACCCGTACTGATCTCGCGTGGTGCGGGACATTCCCTCTCTTAGAAAGGAGGCCTTAGTCCCAGCAGTGGGAGCATTAAAAAGGCTGATGATGATAATAATTAGTTAGCCCGGGTGGCCGGTGAATATGTATTTGTGCGAGCAACCAGGTAACATAACAAGCTTATAACTTCGTGATTTTTATAGTACATTTATGAAATTTTATACATAGATTCTTTACATAAAAACAGACGTGTTTCGGGCTTCGCATATACTAAAACTAATGTAGTATAAAAACAAATAAATAATACTAAAATTTGACATACCTGTGGGTAGTTGGCTACATATAATTGGTTGGGTTGGGCCTCGTTCTCGTAACAAGAGGGAGACTGCCGCGACACCGGCGAGTGCATGTGTCGAGATGGCGAGTTTTCTCGTAACCTATAATAATAAGAAATGATACTTATTTGCAAATAGGTTTAAGAAAAACAGTACTCGTCCACTTTTTCGTTAATTTAAACTTAGGTGTTTTCTAGCTGACTACTCTGAGAAGAAACACCGCAACAAACTCAGGGGTCAAAGTCTCTTTTAAAGCCCATACAGCAAACATATTATGGTCAAATTGTACGAGAACCATGCAGATTGGTGTTTGAGATGGTACATTGAGGAAAGAACACACAGGTTTGAGTGGACCCATCCAGTCAGTGCAAGGATTTGTCAGTATTCGTGTAGCTCAATTGAGGACTACTAAGAAACTACACGACTTGACTAACAATACCAAAGAATGGACATTTGTGTAATCAATAATAACCCTCGAATGAGGGAATTTTGAACGCAGATATATGAGTGAGATGGCAAGTGAGAGAAAGAGAGGAAGGATAACATTAAAATGCTATGACACATTACGACGACGCACTCGACGACGGAATTTTGTACAATGAAGGGGGCCGACCATAAAGATTTACAAAACAATCTTATTGCAGGAACGTTATGTTTCCATAATAAAGTAATATTACTTCATTTCGTACCATGAACTTAATCACTCAGTATGATTGTATTCTTGCTAGGGGCTAGGAAAGAACGAACGATTTTAAAGATTTTGTCTATTCCCTGCTAAACAGAAAAGATAAGCGCTATATAGATCTGTATAACGTTGTCTCTTTCAGATGTTTGTCCGTATCGCAAGTTCATTGTAAACCAATAGAATACATTTAACTCAAAAAATGTCTTGTTAAAATATATTTTTAAAAGGATCTAAGTAACTTTTATAAAAAGGAAGTAATAATTTTCAAAAATTTACATTAATAAAGTAGGAAAACAATTTAAAATAGCTGCGGGGGACTACGTTAACATTTAATTTAGTTGCACGCTAGTGTGAATCGGAACATATGTTTACATAACAAGATTCTTGTCAGTGCTTGTCAGTGTTGATTTCTTGAGTAGGGATGAGATATACTTGCAAGTATCAATACCAGGGCTTGCAAGTACGAGTATGTAAAAATACCAGGGACGAAATCCAGGTATTAAAATACTTGAAAGTATTTTAAGCCCAAGTGCGTATTTCAGTATATTTCTAGTTCGTACCATACGACATTCTTATACTTTTGTACATGAAAATGAAATCTTTCCTTCCTACTTTAATCACAGGACTGGCTGCTAAGAGAATTATTTTTACGATTGTTTTAGTTTTTACGATATTTTGTCATGATTTTGTTTAAAAATGTAGTGTGGCTTAGCAGGCGTAGTTAAAAGATTTATATATTTTTTTAATTATTTTTATTTTGTTGTAGAAACAAGAGTTGCTTTACTTTGCGACTTCCCAGTCGGGATCTTCTCTCTGTTAATATGTTCCCGGCAACAGAAAACAATCGTTCACATGGCACGCTAGAGGCCATAGCGTTTAATTTAATTTGGGGCACAACCCCGTATACAAATAAATACTTGCAAAGACAACCACTAAAGTAAAATACTTTCATGCCACATTGTGTCGTAAAACCTTACAAATAAGGAGCATAATCGTTCGAGAGTAATCGAGACCCAAACGCGGCCGAAGCGAGCCGACGCGCAACGTTCGAAGTTACGTCATGACTCACGAATCAGGGACTCGGGCGGGCGCGCGTCTAGCCCCGATCGGACCGAATCCGAGTAGCCGTATAAAATACTTTAAAGTCTTGGAAGTATTTCGGGTCGGCACCTGGTGTACGTACTTGGAAGTAAATACCTGGTATGAAAACCTGGTAGCGTAAATACGTTTCATCCCTATTCTTGAGTACGAACCGATTTTAAATTATTAAAATAGTTTTCAAGTGCTTATATTTAGAGTAATCTGCCTTCAAGTGGTTGGTGTTCGAAGCGAATAAGCTAAAAAACTTATTGTAAATGGACATCATAGAATCAAGATAAAGTTAAACAGTGTATTCCAGTGAACTAAACTTGTTGTTCGTGCACTAATGGACACCTTTAGGCCTCATTTACGGAGACGCGGGGCGTCTCGCGTCGCGTGTGGCGTGGCGTCTCGCGGCGCGTCGGACGTTTTTTCTGTTTACGGTGGGGCGGCGCGTGAAGCGGCACGCATCATCGCACGCGTAAACACAAACTTATAGCAATATACGACCATGTTCATAGAGAAGCGAGACGGGAAGCGTGGCGGTGCCCGCCGCGGCGCCCGCGGCGAATCCTCTAGCGTGTAGCGAAGCACGCGGCGGGCATCGCGGTGGCGCACGCTCGCCTCGATCAAATCGACTAGTTTTATGTTGGCGAGAGATGGGAGCGCAAGGGTCGACTGTTGTCGCTTCATCGAGAATTGCCGCTGCGTGCGCCGCCGCGATAAACGCCGAGCGTGACGCGTCGGTGCCATCCGCGGGCTCGGCCGCAAAAAACTCCCTAATTCAAACAAACGCGTCTAAAATCGCTTCAACGCCATATATTTATATTCAGTGCGGGCCGCGCCGCTCAACGGAACGCGCGACGCCCCGTAAATGAGGCCTTAGGCATCAAAATAAGTTTTAAATACTTTTTAAGTTACGAAAAACACTTTAAATAGTATTTATTTGGAAAACAATAATAAATCCGCTCCGTCCGAGCAACTTTTTTACTCCAGCTAATTTGACGTAAAAACAATACCGCTAGCGGTCAAAAATGCCGTCAGAGTACGAAAAGAATGAACTTTTTAAGATTGACGTCACAAAACCGTTAAGAAAACAAGCTTGTTTTAAGATTGTAATAAGGTTGTTTTGAAGGCGTCATGGTACGAAAAGCCTAAGTAAGATTAAAACAATACTGCTTTAAGGTCTTATGGTTGGCCCCAAGGTGTGCTAAAAAACAGATTATAAGAAGATAAGGACGCTCTGTTTTATTTCCCAATTCCCAAATCCTACAATTGAGGGTTACGAGTCCGCACCCGGAGACGCAAGTAATGGAACGAAGTATTTTCGGAGTCAAAATCACAGACTGCAAAAGGAATAGTACTTCTTTTAAAAACAAATCGCAGACGTTTAGAGACGGTTTGCGGTACAGAGTATGAAGTTCCACAAACTTCAATTGAAAAGTAGGAAGTTATGTGTCTAATCGGGACAACTGCCCCAGTGTCTTACCTGAGTGGAGATGACTTGATCCTGCTATTCGAAGAGTTATTCGATGGCGACTGGCTTTGAAGTCTAGTGGATGGCGAGTTGGAGAGCAGTCGGTCCGTAGCACTGGTGTTAGATGGCGAGTGGCTTCGTAGACGACCTGGGTACATTGGTGTCATGAATTTATTAAGTTATATTGACTATACAGGGTTATTTGTAAAATACTAACACCTTTGCAGGATTGTATTACTAACATCTATCATATTTTTGACATTATTTACTTTTATTTTTTTATGATATGTGGTTTAATTAATGGCGCAACTCAAATCTTTTCAACATTATTATTATTTTTATTGTTTACTAGTTTTTAAGTATTTGATATTCGCATACAATGTTTATTGTTTCTTGAATAAATAAATCAATCAATCAATCACCATAAACAAAAACTTTTGTTCTGTGACTTTTTCAAAACATAACACATTTACCAAACACAAAACTTCAATATTTCGTTGTTCTATCTAACATATTTCAACTCTGTATTTTACTTTACCTACCTACGTCTGTAAGACTGGACGCAAGCGCATCAAACACCCTCGCCGCCCGATCCCGCTCCCCTCCACATGCTCAAAGGTAGAGAAAATTGATGTGTTTGTTCGTGCTTAGCATAATCAGCCTTTTGTAATGTTCCCACTGCTGGGACTCAGGCCTCTTCTCTTTAGGTGGGGGTGATTCTAGGACAATCATGTAAAAAGTAAAAATATTCTTACCGGTAGAATTTGATGGTGAGTGTGGCCTTATCCTACTGGTGGAAGGTGATTGTCTAGTGAGGCCGCCAATAGCTGCGGTCGTTGGAGAATGCAGCATGCCATCTTCTGGGAAACCTAGATAATTTTTACAATGGTTTATACGTTTCTTAATGGGATGGAAGAGAAAAACGTGTTGCGCCGACTCCGAGTAATATGGGATAAGGCACGAAATAAAGAAAAGTAGAGGAAGTGCCTCTTAGATATCGCGCGTTTGTCAACAGCAGGCGAGATTCGCCTATTACATGGCATCTATTTCAAAGGCACTAGCGTTCTGAATAGAATAAATTGGTTACAGCGCCATCTAGCGTTGAGTAGCCGAACTCGTTGTAAATTGGTTAAAACTTCTTTATTGTTTGTGTCATGTCAAATAATAACAACTTTCTTACGTTGTAATAAGACCCAATTTATGAAAGCAATAATAATAATAATAATTTTATTAATAATAATTGTTTATTACCACAAAATTCAAGTACATTGCACCGTATATAAGTTAAAAATCTTAAATTAGCATAAAGCAGATAAGTACAATAGGTTCAACCCTGTCCCCTAAACTAGGCTAGGCCTGTATCTTAGGGGGCAGTGCCCGGCTGTAGGGTATGCTATATAATTCTATTGTGGTAGACGTGCCAGTGGACTGTGTCAAGTGGGTAAATTTTTGATCTTGCGGTAAACTTTAAAAATGTGTGAGTAAGAAAGTGTAGAGTGAATTGTATTGTGTGAGTAAGTGATTGATGATTGTGTCGTGAAGTGGATGGGGTGTGTGTTGTGATAGTGTTGTATGTCGTGAAGTATGGAGAGTGTATGTTTGTAGTGTGTTAGGGATGTGCGAGTGATTGTTGATGAGTGATACACATAAAGAGGTATTTATTAGGTGATGTAGGTTAAGAGAGTTTCCGTTCCATGATAGTCCTGTTTTAGCAGCCATTCAATTACTGTACGTTTCAGTTTAAACCTGGGGAGACCGCGAATATGTAGCTTTTCATGAGCTTTGTTATAAATGTGGGTACTTATTACGTAAAATTGGTGCCTTGCAAACTTCGTTTTATGTTGAGTGCTGGGAATTATATGTTTACGTTTTTTGGGATCAGGGGGAGCCAAACTGCCATGTACCCTAAGAATTGATTGGAGCACAAACAGCTGTCGTACAGTTAAAACCTTATAGTCGGCATACAGTTGCGCAGTTGGATATCTACGTGGTTTCTTAGTCATAACCTTAAGAACTGCCCTTTGTGCCCTCTCAACCCCCAGGAGACATGTCTTCCCGGCTCCACCCCACACGTTAATACAGTACCCTAGCACCGATTGACACAGCGCAAAATACACCATTTTGAGAACCTCATAGTCAGCTGACCCCCTGAGTGATTTAAAGATAGGGATAAGACGCATTGTTCGGGTTGTAAGTGTGTCTAGGTGTTTGTCCCATCTTAGTCCGCTATCTATATGAATGCCGAGGTACTTCACGCTCTCATCTTTTCTTAATTTTGGACAGGTACAGTGTATTGAAGGACTTGAACATGAGTGTGCCGTTATGGAGAAAGTACTTGGTGGTTTCATATTGCAGCGGATGGCGAAAGGGACATATGAAGTTTTGTCCAGATTTAATGTCAGTAGGTTAGAGTTAAACCAGTGCATGACTCTATCTAGGGCAGACTCAGCGCTGCCTTTAACGGCATCCCAGGATGGACCATGAACGATGATTGCGGTATCATCTGCATAGGTGTATATGTTGCAGTTTGGGAGAGTCATATTGCAGAGATCATTTATATAAATTTGAAACAGCGTCGGCCCTAGTATGCTACCTTGTGGTACGCCGTAAGTCACCAGCTCCTCGTTGCTCAAATTAGGACCAATTTGGACCTGCTGACTACGGTTTTTAAGGTAATCTGTGAAAATTTCAAGAGCCTTGCCGCGGACACCCAAAGATTCCAACTTGGAGATAAGTTTGGGGACAGAAACCGTGTCAAACGCTTTAGAAAGATCTAAGAAAATGCCCAGGCACTTCGTTTTTTCATCTAGTTTTTTAGCAACCAATTGCGTAAGATCTAGTACCGCGTCTTCAGTTGATACACCTGGACGAAAACCGTATTGGTTGTCAGCTATAAGATGGAACTTGTCTAAGAAACTTCTAAGTTGTTTATTGAGAATCTTTTCAAAAATTTTAGAAAGAGAAGTGAGTACCGATATGGGTCTGTAATTGTTAACACAGTTTCTATCCCCTCCCTTGAAAATTGGGTGCAGAATTGCTTTTTTAAGAGCATTCGGGAAAACTCCTGACTGAATGCAGAGGTTAAAGATGTGAGCTATATGTGGACCCAGGATATGCCGATGCGTTTTAAGGACTGATGACGTGATGCCGTCCCAGCCCACAGCACAGTCACTGCGTAGCTGAAGTATAGTTGCTTCCACATCCCTTTCGTCTATTTCAGTAATGACAAGCGAATTACAAGGTCGACTTTTTGTTAAAGTTTCAGGGGAATAGCTGTTGTTTGGTGTGGTTTGATGTTGAAGTATCTTAGAGGCCAAGTTTTTACCAACATTGGTGAAAAAAGTGCACACATTATTAATAGAAGAAGTTGGAGTGTCACATAATTTCAACAATTTGTCTGAGCTAGTTCGAATTGGGCGAGTGTTGGTGATTTCTTTGATTGTTTTCCATAGGGATTTAGGGTTGTTTTTACTTTTTTGTAGCTCATTGTGTTCGTGTATTTGTTTTAGTTTTCTAAGCAATTTGTTACAAAAATTTCTATAACGCGTGTATGTGATTTTTAAGATTAAGTTATCTGGAGTGATTTTTGATTTTAAATGCATGTTGTCTCGATTCTTAATGCATTTTAGAAGACCTGGGGTGATCCAAGGCTTTAAGGTTCGTTGTTTCCTTGGTAGGGTGACTTGTATTGTGTGTTTAGTTGTAACTGTAGAGATAATTTTTACAAATATGTTCATAACTTCGTTACCGTCACGAATCTTGTAGATATCAGCAAAACTTGTATTCTCCAATTCGTGTTTCATAGCGTCGTAGTTTGTGCGAGATACAGTGGTTTTCTTGATACGTGTAAGGTTTGTGTAATTAAGTAATAGCACTATCGGTTTGTGGTCAGTAATGTGTGATTCCAGAATTAAGGTGGTAGTGTCTAATTTTGTCTTTATGAGAAAGTGATCAATACAGTTTTCTAATCTGGTTGGTAGTAGATGGGTAGGTGATAGTCCGTGAGAGGCGTTTAGGATAAGATATTCCAAACTACGGTCGTTTCTGTGTTCTTCCTTGATATCAATATTCAGATCACCTACAAGTACCACATTTTGATAATTAGATAGATCATTGTAGACATCATTTAAGCCATTAAGAAAACTTTCAAATTGATCTCTAGTATTGTACGAGGGAGACCTGTAAACTGCCACAATTGCAAGTCCCGGTTCTATTTTGCATATAAGACAATTTGCATTCACAATGTTGGGTTCGTATACAGTGGCGGTAGATTGGGTTTTTACGTAGAGTACAACTCCTTCGTTTTGATTAGAGTTGTTTGAGGTACAGTGTGATTGATATCCGTCAATTATCGGTAAGTTATACACTTTTCTCAGCCAGCACTCTGTCAGGACAATAACATCGAAGTCAACTTTAGTGGTATAGATAAGTGTTTGAAGACTATCGAAGTTTTTATTTATACTACGTATATTGATGTGGAGTATTTTAATGTTATTTTGTTTTGAGAATTTAACGCAGTCCTCTGGATCAATTAAAAATGAATTTCCTAGGTGAAGCCTGTCTAGCTCGTCATTAATGTTATTTATAGTAGCCATTGGAATTGAGATTTATGTTATTACTAAGTTCATTGTCACTAGTTTCGTGGAGGGTACCTATCAGAACCACCAAAATATTAGGGACGGCGCTATGTAGTGTATGTGATGATATTAAAGCGATGTTCTTATGAAAGTGTTCGATGTATGTTATTTGTGTAATAGTGGTAATGGAAGATTGAGAGTTTCTGAGTTTGTGTTTGTGTGTGTGTGAGATCTGCTGTTGTTTGTGTATACATTCACTGAAATTAAGATTTGAAAACAAATTGGAAATAATAAAAATGATAAGGAACTTAATAACTAGTCACATACTGGTAGTGGGTAGAGCCTGAAGACATTTTTCAGAGCGAATTAAAATATGTTTATCTCCCTGTACCTTTCGTAGGAAGATACTGCCGTTAGCAATCCAGCAAAATTTATAGTCGTACTTTTTGGCATACTCCCGAGATAGATAAAACAGTTTTTTGACGTTGGCAGGTAATTGCTCGGTGATGTAAATAGGCTGACATTTTCCCGGAATGCCAATAGATGCTGTGTTTAACTTATCCTCTTTTTGTTTATCTTTGTTGTAAGATTGGACAGCTGATAATAAAGACTGTTTGGATTGAACTGAGGTAAATTCGGCAATAATTGGGCGTGGTGTTGCAGAATTGGTGGACTTCCCAGGTAGACGGTAGATGTCGCGAAACTCGGGTTCAGCTAGGTCAACTCCAATTCGCTTGCCTATGTTACAAACGGTTTTAATGAGACTTGCGTTGTTCTCATCTTTTTCTGCTGGAATGTTTCGAATTTCGATGCCCGAAGAGCGTGACATGAGTTGCATGTCGTGAATTTTTCTCTCTAAATTTTCAATATACACCTGTTGTTCCTGCCGTTCCCTTCTTAGATCCTCCACTTCTCTTTTTATATCCTCGAAGTTGTTGTTCATGAATGCTAACGATTTCATGATCTCTTCGTTTGACTGTCGAATCTCTATGTTGGATGCTTGAATTTTGCTGTTTTGAGCTTTAATTTCAGCAGTATCGGCGACGAGTTTAGATATTAAGGTCGTTTGTTCCGATATGGTCTTAGTTAAATTTGAGGCACTAGTGTCACGTTCCTTTTGCCAAGCATCAAGTTTGTCTTCTATCTCTTGCGAGCTCAAGGCTGCACCGCTCTGATGCTTTTTCTCTAGTCGTAGGCGTTTATTTCTGTTGGTATTGACATGAGCGCTATCCTTAACTACCGACTGAAGATCAGGTTCGGAAAGAGTCTGCGTAAGGGTCAATTTGTTTAGCTTATCTTGTGGGGAGTGTTGTACGCCAGCCATATTTTTTTTTTTTTTTTGTAAAAATTATTTATTATTCAATAGTAATATGGTGAATGATAAATATGATAGTCGACGCATTCAACAACAGACTCAAGTAATCTCGGCGCAACTCATACAAATATCAGGTTTGCAGACAACGATTCAGATCGATCAGTAAATAATCAAAATTCCGCTCACGGTATCAGGTGATTGGAATTAGTTCCTTGGAATGGCCGGGGTGGCGCCACCAGTAATGTGGGCACAATGTGCCGCAGGCGCACCTCGCTCGTCGCTGGAACGCTGCGCCAAAAAACTTTGTCGGTAGGTTGATAGCACCGTGACAGAAGCGCACTCGCCGGACTTACGCCTTTATGCAGTCCGCACAACCGCGAAAATTCCTTGCACTCTTTAGTTTGACACTATGATACGTCACTCCTATATAAATTTGCTAATTTGTTTATTGACCAATTTATACTTGCTAGAGGATTGAAAACAATTATGGCGAGATTAAACCACACTAGGTTTACGTTTTGTTAAAAAGTAAATATATTGACAACCGTAATTAATTTTACGAAAGCGATTAGCAAGATAACAAGTTGATGGTCCACGGCGCGTTCCGGGTCTCCCCGTATAAGAATAATAAGAATATGATTTGTAAAAGTTAAGTTTGTAATTCGTAGCTTCGTAGCCAATCATATTACTGTTTTTTATGTGTGTAATGTACAATTTGATACGCAAATGTGTGAGTTTGGCGACACTGGTTCCCGTGCTTAGCCACGTTAGGGGCACTTCTACCTATATTTTCTGTTCTGTGGGATAAGGGCAGGAAGAAGAAGATTTATATGTTTCTTAGCTCTGTACGGCTATTTGTCCGCTGATGGAGCAGCATTGACACAACGGCACGACCTTGTCGCTCCTTCGACTGAGTTCCATAGTTTTGTATGTAAGCTGTGAGCAGGCGTACACCAGGCGTATAATGACGAATACGCGTCTATGAAGCTACGCGTCCGTTGGTCTAAAGCGGTTACCACACTGCCACGCGGAAAGCGTGGCCTAATCCCTTTGTATAGAAGACACGCACAGTCCAACACGCCGAAACTACATCTACGCGCGTTCAAGTAGGTCACATGCGGAGAAACATGCACTCACGCGCGTATGGGGGGGGGGGCTACAAGTTTTGGCACATTGAGACGAGTAGTGCCGTGTGTGATTTTGTATGAAATGAGTGCGTGCATGCGTGAATTTACAAAACGCACGTACGCGCGTGAGTGCGTTTTCACGCGCTACGTTGCGTGGTGCGTGGCAGTGTGATAACCACCTTCAGGAACAGAATGTTGCTGTAATCTGCAAAATATATAATAGTACTAGAGTGATCCTTACCTCCGTTATCACTGCTGTCTGCCACGCTAGCGTTCCCCCTCCAGTAGGCCGCATTCATATCAACATGCACAGTAGGTGTCGGCACTTCTCCCCAGTTCCCATTCCCCCATCTTTCATTGTTTTCCCACTGGTTACCATTCGCACTTCCATCCCATTTCTGACCATTCTCCACCCATTTTTGTCCATTCTCTTCCCACTTTTGCCCATTCTCGTCCCATTTCTGACCATTTTCAACCCACTTCTGTCCGTTTTCATCCCACTTTTGTCCGTTTTCGACCCATTTTTGTCCGTTCTCGTCCCATTTTTGACCGTTTTCGACCCATTTTTGCCCGTTCTCGTCCCATTTCTGTCCGTTCTCGTCCCATTTCTGTGCGTTCTCGGCCCAGTTGCGTATGTTGGAGTTGTCGAGCCACGTCTCCCGCTCCTGCCACTGGTTGTCTGGTTGCGGCGGGGGCTCGGACCAGGGCGTGACGACGGGGAGCGTGAGGCGCCCCCCGGGGGTGCTGCTGCGACGTCGTCGGTCTATGAGGCTTTCTCTTTCGCGGTTCTTGTGTTCTGGTACTGCGTAAGTTGCTTCTGTTGAGGAAATATGCTATGTTATATGTTTTCTTTGATGAGTCTGATAATAATAAGTAAGTAATGTATTCCAAAAGTAGAGAAGAAAATCAAATATCTTGAAACACGAAATTATTGAAATGTTTCTTTTCGTGTATTGCAAAAAAATAAAAATGTAATTTACATGTGTAATAAAATTAATTAAAAAAAATAGGTTCATAGACAGGCCTGTGGCACTAATGGTCAGTGGCCCTGAATGCTATTCCGGAGGTTCTGGGGTCGATTTCCATCTGGGACAAATGTTTGTATGATGAGCACGATCATTTGTTTTGTGTGTGGGTGTTATGTATCTTACATATGTAAAAGGTGACTGATAATTAGTGACCGATACTTATACACGTGATTGTACTCATGATTACAAACAACTTTTCCACAGAAACTTTTTTTTATATTCATTAGTTTTATCACAATAACAAAACAGCTGTTCGCACAAGCTCTGCTTAATTTGAGACTAGATGGCGTTGTGTGAAAGTTGTGGAATATTATTAATATACCTAACCTATAACGGAAAAAACAGTAAGCCTGCAAAGAGAAAGTAACTGGCAAATATGCTCAGAAAATGTCCTTCTTACCTGAATTCATGCCATTTAGTCTATCTCTCAAAGAATCTTGCGTATGCAAGTTTGGTGACCGAAGCTGTTCTGCTGTTGGTGTCTTACTTCTGATCAACTGGTTGTTATTTGATGCTGCTGCAAAATGAAAGTAAATATTAGATCATCATCATTTCAACCGAAAGATGTCCACTGTTGGATATAAGCTTTCCCCAAGCGTCGACACAATGACCGCTCCTGTGCGTCTCGGATCCATCGGATTCCCGCGACTCTCACCAGGTCATCGGTCTACCTTGTAGGAGGCCTTCTAACTATATAATGTGACGTAATATGGAAGATTCCTCGGGAGCAAGAAGCTTTCAAAACGGTGAAGGAAAATATCATGACGAAACCACATGGGATGGACTATAACGCATTCCCTATTTCATCATTATTTTTTGTGTTTTCTTGTACTTTATTATTAGGAACATATTTCTACACCACAAATCATTGTTCAACTTAAATTCGCAATATTTTTATGTATTTGCGACTGCCTAGAACTAGAATTCCGGCCTGGTAACAGAGAATAGAATTCGGTCTTACGAGACGCGGCGCGGGGAGCGGGTCATATCAGTAAGTGGAGCGTTTATGATAATGTGAGGCGTTTCGTGGTTCACTATCGCACTTTTACTTTAGGATAGATCTACAAATTATTTACCTTGTAGTATAAAATTAAAAAACTTAAGTTTGGCGACTGTTCGAGCTACGTCGGCAACCTTGGTTCTCCTGCGGATATCTTCATTTCTGATGCGATCACGCAGGGAAACTCCGAGCATAGCCCTTTCCATCGCCCTTTGGGTGACTTTGAGTCTTTTTATAAGGCCTTAAGTGGCAATGGGCAGGGCACATTGCACGCAGAACAGATGGTCGATGGGGACGAAAGGTTCTGGAGTGGCGACCGCGTACCGGAAGACGCAGCGTTGGAAGGCCTCCAACAAGGTGGACCTACGACCTGGTCAGGGTCGCGGGAATCCGATGGATGCGTGACGCACAGGACCGGTCGTTGTGGCGACGCTTGGGGGAGGCTTATGTCCAGCAGTGGACGTCTTTCGGCTGATATGATGATGATGATGATAAAATTAAAATGATCCTAATGAAAGACTGTACTTACTAGAAACAGGTTGTACACGAGTTGCCGATCGACTCCTGGGCGCTCTGGCGGCAGCATTGTTACGTCTCCACACTCGAAGCGTAGTCTCGTGCATCGCTGGGCAGTCTTTTAGTACCTGTAATTAAGTGGTCATGAATCGAAAGTATAGTTTTTCTTTTGTGTATGTGAATTTACGTGTTGGAACATAAGTGAGTTATAGTCAGTTAAAGTGTGACACACCCGTTTGCTCCACCCAGAGCGGAACAAGTTATTTGGTGATTTCCCAACCTTAAAGCATAACGGCCCGTTCACGACCTTGCCGCTGTGAGCGGTAGCTAAGCGCGGGGCGGTGAGCGGTAACACCAAAAGTACGAAAATGTTTTGCGTATGCTACGAGACGCCGCGCACCCGAATACGTGACCAGTACCCCTTGCCAAGTTGCTAATCTGCAATAGTTAACGCTAGTGGAAAGCTTCAAATCAGCTCAGTCACGTCAGAACAAAAGAATTGGGTGCGTGACCAACTCGAAGCGTTCAACGCAACCGAAACGGTTGTAACTTGGCTAGGGGGGCAGGCCGTAAAGAGTACCGTGGAGTTGAAGTCTGTACACCAGGTTTCTTAAGTCGAGTGATTGTTGAATAGTTCATAGATAAAAGTAGCTCAGTCTATTTTTTTACCTGTACGACATGTTGGTGTGGCGCATGACGGACGTCAGTTTCTCCGATCTGAAGTAATAAGTCGCCTTCCCGGAGACCTGCACATCGACTACGATCCAATACCTGGAAGAAATACACATGACTCACGATTTTTTTATATTTCAGCATTGTAGCATAAATTATCTAATCAAAGTTTTTTGTGTGTACAATAAAGAATAGTAGGTCTCAACATTATTTTAATTCTGAATCTGAATATTGTTATTGTTAATCTGATTATTATTATTTTATTACTAGCTGCTCCCACCGGCTTCGCCCGCGTGATAGCAGAAAATTATCCCAACGGAACATCCTTCCAGGATAAAAAGTATCATATGTCCTATTCCAGGACATGGTCTATCCGTGTACCAAGTTTCATCAAAATCGGTTCTGCCATTTAGTCGTGAAGACGTAACAAACAAACTCACTTTCGCTTTTATAATATTAATAAGGATTAAGAGTTAGGGCTGGGCCTTTTTATATACCGTACCTTCTTAACTTTCTGGCCATGCACACTATCAGCGATGGTAAAGCCGAACCCAGCAGCTCCACGACGTAACGTGAGCACCAGTTCTCGGCCCGGCTCATTAGATGTGTTGTTATCAGCTCGAGATTGATGCTCTGTGGATATCACGACTTAGTTAGTTGATTGGACTCGGTACCAGCTAACTTACACCTTATTGTTACATAATAAGGTTTAAGTTAGCTCGTACGAGATGTACCATATTCGGTATACTGGTGCCTGAGAGGTTAAGGTGAATCCTCCACTCATTGTCCATATTTTTATATAGGTATCTATAAAAAAATAAATTAAGTACTGCTCTTACCACTAGCCAAAGACAGCACATGATCAAGCGACGGACACCTCGGCAGCTCCTGATTATCATCATTTATAGTCAGTTCATCCAGATCAAAAGACCTGGACATCATCCTCCTCTGTCCAGGGCTGTGCTGAGCAGGACCGCTGTCGACCTTGTCCCGACCCTGGGCTGAGGAGTCCAGGTTCGGAGAATCGAGGTTGAATCTGGAATTGTATGCAGATCTGAGTATTTCTCTAGATTGTCCTTGTTACTAAGGAATTGGTTTATTGTAAGTGATGACAAGAAAACTATGCATGAAGTCATATATTCTAATATTTATATATCTCAAGACTCTGGGCCTTGGACCTTTGGAAGGCGTACGAGGGGCAGAAGCCAACTCGCAGAGGCCACACTTTCATGGAACGTGATCCTATCCGAAGATGAAAAATCTTTCTTCTTTTCTTTTTTTTTTTCTTTTTTATAGAGTTAATTTGTTAGCAGTACACCACAGACTACCCCTGTATTATTTTAAGTCCTTGTCTATCCTAAGGTTGTCTGGAAGATATCGCTTTCAGCGATAAGCCCGCCATTGTACCATAAATTTAATTTTATGTATAGGCTATGTTACTTTTTGGTGTACAATAAAGTTTATTCTATTCTATTCTTTCTGTATGAGATAATACCCAGATTCATAACGAACTCGCGTTATAGATAAAATTCTTAGACAAGGTTTTTACGTATCAGCTTTTCTTAGATTAACCCTTTAACTGCTGGCGTCGGATTGGTCCGACGAGTGATTTTATTTCCTATTCACCAGGGTCATGTGTTTGCGACTGGCAACTCGTATCTCGTTTAGCGACTCCGTGATTGTAATAAATAAATAATTAGAACTAACACTGTCGTAATTAAGGCTGTGTAGCAGTAGATGACTTAAAGTAGCCTATATTATGTATGTTATTATATTTGAATGCTATTAAATATAATCAAAGTCATTAAAATATGTATTCTAATAATAATCTGTATTCTGTAATATTTAATAATGAAAATATATAATTTGATAATGTAAATATGTAATTGAATATAATAAAAATTGTTTAATTATGACTGTTATTAATATATAAATATAAAATTGAAAAAATAATTAATTAATTCATAATAATAATATAATAGAATTCAAGATATTTGCACGCCATGAGAAATGGCAAACATGTCTTGAGCCTCCTTTATTTAAGATCTTGCATGCATGTATTATTTTAATGATGTCTGCATACATATGTTTCTGCAAATAAAATTTCTTATTCTTATAGCTCTTCAATCCCTATAGGTGACAAAAGAGCTGACGAGATTGAGTATTTGGTCGTGGATGTGCGACCCTGACGGAATAAGCGCGAAAATATTTGTCGGGTATATCAGACGTAGGCGGTTAAGCAAAAATATAATATTCACCTGGTCCTCAAGGCCCTAGTGAGCTGCTGCATGGCCACGGCATCAGATGTGGCGGGCGTGGTCGCGTCCACTGCTAGCGTGCTGAGCACGCGGGTGTTGGGGTCCTCGGAGTCGAATGACAGCGGGTAACCTGGTGATAGATAATTTAGTATAAGGTGAACGCTCAAGGGTATCTCATCCCGCGTAATTCAAATTTTCAACTTAACTTTATCCAAAATTGCAGATTTTCATTTTTTTTTTTAAATCCTCAGTATCGAATAGTATGTTAAATAAACTTTGTATTGGCGATAACGACATACACATGTTTACATAATTATACTCATTAAAATCATCAACTTAGCTATAAATTTAAAAAGAAGTTAAATGTTTAGTTTTTATTAAAATTGTAATTTCACCTCTTTTTTAAGTTGGCAGTTATATTGGTGTTTAATGTGGAACTACATTGGACACACGTGGGCCACGTACGCCGATCTGAGCGTGTCAACTAGACTTGTAGAGCTACATTAGATCCACGCCACGGGGCGCTTACTCTACGTACAAGGCCCGCGTGCGCGTTGGTCTAATGTAGTTCCCTCTTAACAACTGAATGAACGCTGTGTAATTTAGTCAGTAAAAGTCTGACATTCTCTGTGATGATGATTTCTACCTCAAAAACAAAAAATAAAGTCATTTATGAGGAAGTATAGTTTAGTATTGCTTGTGTTTACAATATTCAAGTTCATACCTCTAACAAGATGCAGTGTGACGTCAGTCCCAGGAGTGATAGACTGGAAGACTTGAGCGACAAGAGCGTGTGATAGTCCACGCACTCCTCGGTTACCCACGCCAACTACCACATCGCCGGGACGTAGCGCACCTTTAGAAAAAAAAAAACCTTTACAAAACATCTGACTCTAGTTAGCTTCTGCCTTTTCCACATACACCTGTCCTCGGTCATTGAGGGCCAGACTACAAATAATAATAATAAAAAATCAAGCTTTTACTTATTTCTCTCTGCAAACTCTTTGATACCCTTAAATAGCGTAGTAGCTACAAAATAATAGGGAATATGCATGTACTATTTTTATTCGCTTAGTTAAATATATTATTTGGTTTAGTAAACAAATATGAAATGTATAAAATATACCTATTTATCAAAAACAACATACAAAGCTTTACAGCCGCTAATAAGAAACAGTCATGGATTATGACGTCAAAGTCCATCTCGCCCGTCATAGAAAACCGCGTCTTGGTAAGTGAGGTAGATTTATTTGCTTGAATATCTCTCCTCTATATTTTTTCAAAGTATTTTATTTTTGTATATTTATTAATAAATTGGTCAGATATTTAATTACTTAAATAATATTTTTCATGCATATTCCCTATTGGTCTGACGTCTTTGCGTTTTCGCCATATTTTTCTTTCTTTATTTGATATAATATTGAATTTTGAACCAAATATGCACTAACTGTGCATTTTGATGTGACATCATTCAAAATGAACACGTGTTTATAAAATTTCAGCTCACTCGGTAGAGAGGATTACTATTTTTTAAATTCAGTTAACTAATTAAGGAGATAAATTAAATGAAATCATGTAATTAAAAAACACCACGACTATAGGATACAGGCATAGTAAACCTTTTGTAAAACTTTATCAGTTATCAAAATTGTACGTTACAACAGTATATTTCTTACCATCAATCCACGCTGGGCTATGTGGCACGATGCTTCGTATTTGAAGATAACCTTCCGTTTCGGGTATACCTTCAGCGCCGATTAGCGTGAAGCCCAAACCCTGTAAGCAATAAGAATTACGGTCATAGATGTGTCTAAGTAAAGTGGCTAGATTAGATTATCCATCCATTATTACCTCAGTTATATCTTACTTTAAAACAGACAGACAGAAATTGGAGGGCCCCACAGGGGGCCTCCCTCAACCCAACCCAAGTTTTCTTTGGATTGGTTGGACATAACTTATAGTCACCCTAGTACCCCGGACAATACGTCTAAACTTTGGACGCCGCTTTATCGAAGGTATCGTCAACACAATCCGGCTGAACGTCAGTTAGCCGAATTACATTACAGCGACGTTTCTCAATACGGCGCGCCAACATGTAACACGGCATGTTATACGATACGGCAGTTCATTGTTACGATTGTCACTCATGAAAGTCATAATTCCAGTTTATTTAGAAACAGCTAGCAGTGCTAAAAACGGTCGTCACGGCTGCTGAGCAAGGATAAACAGGGTCAACCAGTTACGGTTCACCTCCGTTCCACCCGGAAACAAAACGACGGGAGTCGTAGAAAGTTGTCCTTTTTTTGATGATATTTTTTTATCCTGATGTATATATTAGTAAAATATTGTAAAAGCGAAAGTGAGTTTGTTTGTTTGTTACGTCTTCACGCCTAAATGGCAAAACCGATTTTAATGAAACTTGGTACACGGATGGATCATGTCCTGGAATAGGATATAGGATACTTTTTATCCCGGAAGCATGTTCCCTTGGGATACATTTCTGCTAGGCGGGCGAAGCCGCTGGGAGTAGCTAGTATTCATATAAATTAGTGCTTGAATATACTTGATAGTGAGGCGCACTAGTTTTAGATCATAATAACTCTAGCCATAAAAACACCTAAATTATAATCGGACGGGAAGACCGCAGCAGGCAAATTGTTCCAGTCCCTCGATATGTGTTTTTATGCCGATACTAAATTTAGAAACGGTCAGCTGTTTAATTTGGTCCCTTTTTAAAAGAAAATTGTTTACGCGAGGGCTACCCAATTAAAGTATGAGTGACGTTTGTAGAGAGTAACAAAAAACATTACCCAACCTTGGGGCAGTCAGGTAAAAATACCTACATCTAAATGACATCAGAATAGGGTCAACAACCAGAGGCTGAATCCAGCATCGGATATAAATCAGAACAATAGACTCACAAAGGTAGGTAGGTATATAATCAGATTTATGTTCCCACTGCTAGGTTTCAAGCCTTCTCTCTAATCAGGGTTATCCGAAAGGAACTCAAGCCCCGGCATGAAGAGGCTAGAAGGAACGGGGTGGGTTTTTAGTCAGTAAGAGTCTGACACTATCTCCCGCTCCACCCAAAAGCTGGGGTTGTCATTGGATGATTTTTGCCCACCGTAAAAAAGGCCTTCTCTCTAAAAGAGCCGTAAGGCGGGCCCAGTACAGTTAAATGACGTCAGAATAGAATCGACAACCAGACACTGACTCAAACATCGGAAATGAATCAGAATGATTGCTTGACTCAAAAAGACAGTAAATTATTCGGAAACGTTAGTCTGATTGCTTACCTGAGTGCCTTTGGTGAGAGTGAGAGTAAATCTCTCGCCGCGAAGCTCCCCGGTGGGCGTCGGCCCGTTAGACTGGCTGGTACCTCCATTCTCTGATGATAGCTTCTCCGCTGAAACAAATCAATTCATAGCATATAGCATAATCAGCATTTTAATGTTCCCACTGCTGGGACTCAGGCCTCCTCTCTAGGAGAGGGAATGGGCCGTAATCCACCACGCGGGCCCAGTGCGTGTTGGTGGATGTCACATGTTTTCAATTTTTTTGGTGCTTTCACCGTTTAGAGAGCAGTGGTGATGAAATAAATTACACAAAGTAATGCGCCTGGCTTGGTTTGATTGGACCCGCGACCTTTTTTTTTTGTTTTCGAGGGGAAACCTTCAAAAGGCGCCCGGACTTTGGGGATAAGTCCGGGGTGTGTGGGATTTTTACCTCACTAAAACCACCCCGGTGATCACCATCAGCACGTAGAAGGGGCCCCGTTACCTCTCAAAAGACCATTCCGGAACCCCCTCAGTGCAACGCCTGTTATGACACATCCCTGAAGAGACTAGTACGTCTTACTCCTCTGAGCCTCTTTGTGCACGGCAGCACGTGACCACTGTGCTACCGTCTTCCCTGGAATCCCTCGATGAGCGAGCAGAGTCCCCACTCTGAGCGCTCGTGGTTCCAAAGTCCCACTTGTATTAAATGACAAGCGGGGTTTCGGCGTGTTAGGCGTCGGGGCGGTTGACTCGCCGACGCCTTCTTCTCCGAGCGGGATCGGCCCTTTCACGATCTCGCTCAGCAGCCTCCTTCTGGACCATCACGGTCTCACAAAAGGAAGCAACTTCCCTCCAATTTTCTGGCCTGACAAGAAAGCCTGGCTGACAAGAAAGGAGCGCATCTCCTACAGACTCACTCAGGTGCTGACCGGGCACGGTTGCTTCGGTGAGTACCTGAACAGAATAGGGCGAGAGGTCACGGCCAATTGCCACCATTGCGGCGGCAATCTGGATTCGACACAGCACGCGCTAGAAGAATGTTCAGCGTGGGCCACAGAGCGACGAGTCCTGGTCGCCAGGATCGGGCGAGATTTGTCTCTGCCAGCAGTAGTGTGGACCCGCGACCTACAACTCGTAAGTCGGGGCCGTTACCACTCGGCCACCACTGCTCCACAAGACAGAGACATATTATTTTTATAAGGTTTTCATTTAAGAGGGTCCTTCACGAGCCTTCTATTGTCAACCTGTTAAAAGCTTGTTGGTATGTCCAACGCTACGCAATGTTTGATACTGAGTTAATACGAAAAAAGAGAGATACTTAACACCTGAAAATCTTATAAAATTTTATTGATTTTGTTATTTCAAATTTTTTATTTTTCGACTTTTTACGAGTTATATTTTTGTTTGTTTAAGATTTTGAACGAATTTCAATTATTTTTTTAATGAATTTTTATTATACCTTAATTCTCTAATGTGTGTTGTTTGTAAGTGTATGTTTTATGTAGTTGTATTCAGTGTGTACAATCGTTGGTGAACTTAACCGAATAAATAAATAAGCAAACACTACTAGCGGGAAGGCGTGTCAGACTTTTACTGACTTAAAACCACTCCTGTTGCTTATTTGCCTTCGTTCCAGGTTTTACTTTCTCACAACCCATGGTCCCAGTAGGCTAGGACCCTGTTGAGCCCCTACAGTTTGCTGACATCTCCTTGAGGCGCGAGGGCACGCTTTTGCTTTTTTGACGTGACAGTCACAGAGTAAACACACTTTTTTCAACTTGCGTACAAACTGGAATCCAAGCATGAATCTCATTGGAAAAGCATTTGAGCAGCTTCCGTCTTAGAATAAGTTATATTTCCGCCAGTGTGCGCAGTAAAATTATCATAATATTTCAATAGGATGGAAAGGATCGGCGTCGTATTATGACTAATTAATTACTCTGCCAAGCATAATCAGAACATTATATCGAAAGAATAATATTATAAAGATACGTAAAATTATACGTATTGACTGTCTAAAAAGTCAAACGACTTGGGAATTTTGTATAATATTTAATCATTTCGGTCGGACAGCGAGCTACCCATGGCTCGCAGTCCGCAAGCCCGCAAATCGGGATCGGAATCCTGGAGGCGGCCGCGAGAGCGCCGTTGCCTGATGCGGTCGGCCTCCTCCTTTGCTAGCATTACTGGTTCGCAGAAGGAGGCGACCGCCTGCCATTCCTCCTCGCTCCGGACCATGGCTTGAACCAAGGCCCGGCACGATAGGTCTCCGCCGCCGATCGCCCCCACGAGGGCACGGCGTTGCTCCGCCCAAACAGGGCACACCTCAACTGTGTGCTTCACCGTGTCCTCCGAGCGTTCCGCACAGTGGCGACACCCAGGCTTTGGACATAGGCCTCCCCAAATATCGTTACAAGGACCAGTCCAGTGCGCGTCCCATCTGTCGGATTCTTATGGCCCTCATTAGGTCATCAGTCCACCTTCCAACGCTGCGTCTATCGGTACACGGTCGCCGCTCTAAAACCTTTCGGCGTCGGTGACCATCTGGGGGAAGCCTTACCATGACATGTTAAAATGTCAGGCATGCGAGTGAAAAAGAAAGATGGAGTTATACATGCCTTTAACTATTCAATTTAGGTCGTTAAATGGATCGCTAGCTTGTTAAGAGCTAGTGGAGCTTCTGTTCTGCAAGCTGTTTTTTTTTTAGTTTGGAAAGTCATCCAATGACATATCCGGCTCTTAGGTGGAACTTGAGGGTGTGTCAGAATTTTACCGACTAAAAAACCACTTCGGTTCCTTCGTTGCCTTTCATACCAGCCACAAGTTTTCTTTTCAGAAATAAACCCTTGGCCAGGGTCTAGTTCCGAAAGGGAGGTTTGGCCCCAGTATAATAGGCAAGGAGGAACGGGGTAGTTTTAGTCAGTAAGAGTCTGACTCTATCTCCCACTCCGCCCAAGGGCGGGGGACGTCATTTGGATAAATTTGCCCACCAAAAAAAATCCTGCTGGGCCCTACGGTTTGCTGACATCTACTTGAGGCGCACGTGGAACAGTACGCGCCGTTGCCCACTGTCCCATAAAATCTTAATCAATAAATACTTCAAGAGGATGGAAAGCAGTATCGTTTCACTCATCAATTAGCCTGTCAAGCATGATCAATATGGCAAGAAGGCCGTATAATTTAAGCCTACAACTGGTTTAGCAACCTTTGCCCTTGTTTGAAAGCGCAACAACTTATCCAAAGACAAGCCAAGACCTTCTAATTAACCTTTAGAATTACGACGACGAAGTGTTCTGTACTGTAGATCTTAAGCTGACGTGATTTCTAATAGGGATTAATCTAAAACTAGTAGCGTAGTTAGGCGCAGGCGAAATGGGCCCTCGCCCACGGGAGACACTGCATCGGAAAGGGGCCTCGCGTGAGTGAAAGCTCTTTACCAACGAGGGTTTAGTTTTATAATTTACTAGCTTTTGCTCGCGGCCTTGCCCGCGTACACTACATATAGCCTATGTCACTTAGGAATAAAGCAGCTTTCTATCAGTGAAAAAAATTTAGAGATCGGACCAGTACTTCCAGAGATAACCTTCTACAAACAAAAAAAAAACAAATTTTACCTCTTTATTAACTATACTAGGTAGAAGTAAAGATAGGCTCGCGTTTGACCACTATTTCACCTGATGGTAAGTAACGATGTGGTGGAACACTGGGTTGCGTCAGTCATTCGGCTGTCACGTTTTTGAATATATGCAAGGAAAAGGCCTCGGCCCACGTCTAAATTAGTAAACGTTACGCCTCTGCTTAAAACCCAATTGTAGGTTACGCTCCACTGTGTATAATCAAACATATCACACTTTCACCTGACCACCGCCAAGTTCATTTTTAATTGAAATGACCGCGATGGTACATCAGCTGAACAAGGAATAGCAGAGCATATAGTATAATATTTTCATGGCTGGAACTCAGGTCTTGCCTCTCTAGGAGAGGGAATGAGCTACCTAAACCACCACGCGGGCCCAGTGCGGTGCAGTGTCTTAAAATTTTTGATTTTTGATGTTATCCATCACCGTTTTGAGAGCAGTGGTGATGAAATAAATTACAAAAAGTAATGCGCCTGACTAGGTTCAAACCTAAGATATACAACTGTAAGTCAGGGCCGTTGGCACTGAGCTACAATAGATCAAATGGCGCAGGAAAGTCCTAAATGAGGGGAAAGAGAGGTCTGAAAAAGGTAATTTGAAGAAGCTTCTATTGATTCGATTATGGAAATTCTTTATCGGAAATGAACTTTATCATACCAACTTTACCATAAGAAAAAAAGGATTCCTGTAGGACAGGCTACATAGACTGAAATCGAGGTAAAATCCTAATAAGTTCGCGATAACATTTGACGGCATGATGCAACAAAACAACGTTATTACACCTTCAGACATAATAGCAATGTAGGTAATTGGCGTTTACCCCATCCGACACGCTAGTTGCCAATTAACACTATTAGAAATGTCAAGAATAATTTGAAACATTGCTTGCTGATGCCTCTCGACTTAAAGGGTAAAATCTACAAGTCCGTGATAATACCTTTATAGTTCCGAATGTTGGACTAAACTAGACTGATCAAAACAGATTGCATGTAGCAGATATGAGAAACTTTGAGCTGAATGTGTGGTGGGAAAAAGAATAAAGTGAGAAATTACTGTAAAGTCCTAAACTGCACAGATGTCACTGAAATACGCACACGAACCTTAGGATCCCCGAACTTCCTTTCCTTATTGATGCCCTGAAAAACCTAAGAGTCTCAATCTGTTTTTGGAGAGTGGTGGGCTGGTTGGAATAAGCCCACCTAAGGCTATGGTTGCCATGGACCACATACAATGGTCTGCATTGGACTAAGTGCCGAAACCATACTCAGACATAAACAATTATTGCAAAAATTAAGGGGAATTTTTGTCTTTGTATGGCCAAGTGAACAGAAAGGATGAAGCGCATGTTACTAAAAGTGTAATAAGTATACACGTGTACTATGACGTGGAAGAATGGAGAGGGAAAGAGGCCAAAGAAAAATTGCTAATTGATTGGATTGTTTGTGTAGTGTATATGAATTGAGAGAAAAGAGTCAATGATAGCGTGGCGGTTGCCAAGACAGAATAGAAAAAAAAAACGTGTTGTGTTGACCGTAAGAAAAATTGGATAGGCTGGAAGATGATGATACTGGTTCAACTTCTAACCTTTTCTCTGGGGGAGTGATAAGAATACACGTATTTTTTAGATCAAACAAAATATACGAGGAAAACTCTTGAAATAATAATGCCCCAGACACTAAGGATAGAAGGAGCACAGGACCAGATGTTTACAACACAGCTGGTCCTCCGATTGCGTGTTATAATTTACGACTCATTAACATCTTTTGGTTCAGTTTTAGGGTACCGTGTAGTCAGAAAAAACGGAAGCCTTACAGGATAACTTTGTTGTCTGTCAGGACTCTCCTAACATTCACTATTGCATAGGATCGCAGTCAAACATTACTTTAAGTAAATCTTTAAAAAAAAACAAATTTATTTATTGTAAACCATAAAATAATTAATTCTAGATATAAACTTAAATTAATTAAAACTAACTTAAAAAATTAAAATAAAACCCTAGAGAACTAAAAAAAAAAGAAAATGGCAATAACTAAAAAAACAACTAAAGCAACTAAAGCAAGCAAAAAAGCAACTAAAAAAATGATTGAACGTCAACTGTCAACTAAATGGCTGTATAAAATTTTTCAGCTTTATTATTTTTGCTGTTTGTCTGTTTATTCTTTATGAATTCAGCAAAGGTTTCGCCAAACCCAACCGTTGAATAATAAAATAGGTACTAAAGATTTTAAAAGTAAAGCTCCATCATTTTAAATAACTATATAAATACCTATTTCGAAATAAGATTGGTGGCGCGTGCAGTGCGCTTTCATCAATATAAATATATTGCAACGTAATCATCAAACTATTTATTTAAAAGTTGTGAACCCTGAAAATGCATTGATCAAGAAAGTACCGGTAAAAAATTAATTGTAATAAGTGCTGTCAGGAGGTGACGCCGAGAACGCTGTTGCTGAGCAACGGTAGTCAGGGCGCCGCCGCCGAAGTGCCTTCGTCGGTGCCGCGGCGCCCCAGGCCGCCAGCATCCGCTGACATCTGTCACCGATGACATTTTGTGTTTTTATCAGTTTTTTCTACGTTGTTGTTTCTTTCAAATCATTTATTTAGTGTTTAAGTGAAACTTTTGTACATATTTATATATATACACGTCTAAAATAGTTACATACAATACATGCAGTTAAGTGGCAGCAGTGATGTTGCGGAAGTCAGTGCAAGTCAACCTTCGACATCACTGAATGTTCTGGAGAGGTGCCCTCTGTGCACCCAGGCACGGTTTTTTAAAGGTAAGCGGGGTCTGAAGGTGCATATTGGGAAGGCACACAAACCTCAAAATGCACTCACTTCAGACCCTGTTATTGGTTCTACAACTCTTACGCCGACTACATCAACATTTGACGCGCTTTGGAAAACTCTCACAAAATTCAAAAACTCTGTTTCTGTTTTAAAGCGAGTTCCTCGCGGCGCTAGGCCTGTTGTAGCGCAACACTTAGCAGGATGCATTCGTCTTGCTGCCCGGGAGAACTCGCTAAGTGCCTGGGAACAACTGCTCACCTTCCCTTACAGAATATTGCATGTTGAAAAGAATTTGGCAACCAAAAAGACCTTAACCACACAAATTAAAGAAAATTGTAATATTTCGGCTTATAATTTGGATTCAAAATTTTCGACACAGACACAAAGTTATACCTCTGCAAGAGGTATTCCATATCTGGTCGAATCTAAATTAGGGGAAGGTGACATTAGCGGAGCAGCCAGAATTCTTTTCAGTAGTGATGTGATGGCTCCGTGTTCTCCAGAAACTCTAGTAGCTCTGGAGAGTAAACACCCTGCCCCAGCGGATGGCCTCTCTTTTCCTGACCCTCCTGATTCGGACATTTATACCCTCACCGTTACAGGTCGAGAGGTAATCTCAGCCGTTTACTCCTTCCGGAGCGGCTCTGCTGGCGGCCTCGACGGCCTAAGTCCTCAACACCTGAAGGACCTCATGTGCTCAGGCGCCGGGGAAGCTGGTGAGTTGCTCTTGAAGGAGCTTACGGCTCTGGTTAACCTAATGCTCTCAGGCAAGGTGAACGAGGCCGTCATCGACACTCTGTACGGGGCCAATTTATGTGCCCTTCGCAAGAGAGATGGCGGCATCCGACCCATTGCCGTGGGCACTACATACCGTCGTATGGCAGCCAAGATTTGCTGTAAATTTTATGGTGAGGCTGTTTCGAAAAAATTTCAGCCCCTGCAGCTAGGCTTCGGCTCCAAAGGGGGCTTCGAGGCTGCCGTACACGCCTTATCGACCTACCTAAATTCTAACTTAGGAGGGGTCATCCTGAAAGTTGACATAAAGAATGCCTTCAATTCGGTTAATAGGGACACCTTGCTGGCAGAATCTAAAAAAGAAGTACCCCAAATTTTTAGTTTTCTTTGGCAATGTTATAGACAACCTTCCAAATTACTATATCGGGAAAACCTTTTGGAATCCGCAGTTGGCTGTCAACAAGGTGATCCCCTCGGGCCAGTGATCTTCAGTTTAGCCATTCACCCTATTATTCGGCAGTTAAATTCCAAATTAAACGTTTGGTATCTCGACGACGGAACCCTAGGAGGCGATGCAGACATAGTTTTTAATGATTTACATTTCCTAAAAAATCAACTCCACTCAATAGGACTCGACCTCAACTTTTCTAAATGTGAGTTATTCTTATCTGACAGTACTGACAGACAACAGACTCTTTCCAAATTTAACACAATAGCCCCGGATATCAAAATTATAGACAAAAACTCTCTTCGTCTCCTTGGGTCTCCTATTTTCGAGGATTCCTTTCCCAATTTCGTTGAGGAAAAAATCCAAAACTTTAATGATGTTTCGGGAAGATTGCTTGAAATTAATATGCATTCGGCCATCACTTTAATTCGCTTTTGTTGTTTCGGCCCTAAATTAACATATTTCCTCCGCGCTTCTCATTTATGGAAACACAACCATCTTCTGGAAAAAATGGACCAAATTATTCGAAATACTCTTTCATCAATTTTAAATGTGGCTTTGGACGATCGAGCTTGGGGTCAAGCTACCCTTCCAATCCGTATGGGAGGCCTCGGTGTCCGTAAAATTACCAGTATCAGTTTACCAGCTTTTATATCTTCGGTTTACGGCACTGAAAAATTAATCAGGAATATCCTATCTTCCTCACTGATTGATTTTGATGTGCCGTGCTTCACCGAGGCTATAGACGCTTGGAGACTCGCTTGCCCGAATTCTAAACAGCCCGACAACCTTTCTTCCCAAAGACGGTGGGATGAGCCGCTTTGCAAAGTAGTACAAGAAAATCTGTTGGCAACATCAGAGACTACTGCAGAGCGTGCGCGCCTGCTAGCTGTGGGTGAATGGGAATCGGGACTCTGGCTTCACGCACTTCCGTCGTCGAACATAGGCACCTTGCTCGATGATACTACCTTCCGCCTCGCTACTGCCCTACGTCTTGGCGCTCCTTGTTGTTCTCCTCATCGCTGCCACTGTGGCGAAGTTGTCAACAGCCTCGGTCACCACGGTCTGTCATGCAGCCGAAGTGCGGGACGCATAGCGCGGCACGCAAATATCAACGACATCATCCGTCGCGCTCTTGTCACCGTCGGCGTTCCGGCCGTATTGGAACCTCATGGCCTGGCACGCGACGATGGCAAAAGACCGGACGGTATGTCTCTATTTCCATGGAAGATGGGTAGGCCTTTAGTGTGGGACGCTACTTGTGTCGATACTCTTGCGCCATCCCATCTTCCTAGCTCGTCGTGCTGTGCTGGTGCTGCTGCAGCGGCTGCAGAGAACCTCAAGCGGCGGAAATATAATAACCTTGTTGGTAATTATGTTTTCGAGCCGTTTGGGGTTGAAACTCTTGGATCGTGGGGTCCGAGTGCTCACAAATTATTTAAAGAACTTTCGAAACGCCTCGTGGACACTTCGCGTGACCCAAAGGCTGGCTTTTACTTCGGTCAAAGGATAAGCATTGCCATTCAGCGTGGCAATGCCGCCAGCCTTTTGGGTACATTACCAGTCGACAGCGATGCGGAGGAATTTTTCGACGCCTTACATTAAATTGCCATTTTCTTTTTTTTTTAGTTCTCTAGGGTTTTATTTTAATTTTTTAAGTTAGTTTTAATTAATTTAAGTTTATATCTAGAATTAATTATTTTATGGTTTACAAAAAAAACTAATAATAATCTAGAATTCTGAAATTTGACTAGAAGCAAAATCGTACTTTTGTAGTTACATAAATTACAAAATAATGAAGAAGATAATGCCGTCTTCCCGTCTAGAGTGAATAGGCTCTTAATAAACTAGTGCGCCTCACCATCAACGATTGCATCACTGCTTACCATCAGGTGGGATCGCAGTGAAACACTGGTTTGTGTATATCATTAAATTTTTTTTTTTTTTGCTATACGATAAAATCTAAGACAATTGTTTCAGGACTCATACTTTTTAACATAGGTAAGCTTGTACGGAATCCTCGGTGCGCAAGTCCGACTCGACTTGACCGGTTTTTTTAATCTAAACTAACCATAAAACCTACATAATCTTGTTTCTATAGAACTATAGTTCGTTTTAACACACATCTGCCAATTCAGGTTTTATGCATTACTTTTTTATAACGGCTAGAGAATTACACACTTTTATATTCTACTGTTCCCTGTGATTTGAGCGTTCAGTTATGTAAATCTGTATGAATAATCAAAGAAATTATCGTCTGTCACGCTCAATTGAGTCCGTATATCACAGCTTTTACTTTTCGCCACCAAATAAGATTCTTTGGATTTATAGCAACTATAACTATGATAGAACAATTTATCTACAATACATACATCTTCTACATATTATAAAGTGGTAAAGTTTGTTTTTTTCGTTTGTAGGAGGTAATCTCTGAAAGTACAGCCAAGTTACAATCGTTTCGCTTGTGTCGAACGCTTCGAGTTGACCTTGCCACCAATTCTTTTGTTCTGACCACGTGACTGAGCGTTGAGATGACGTCATTCCCATACATTTGAAGCGTTTTACTAGCGTTAACTATTGCAGATTAGCAACTTGGCTAGGGGTACTGGTCCGATTGCGATATTTTTTTCACTGATAGAAAGCTGCTTTATTCTGTAGCGTCATAAGCTATATTTTATGTATGCGGGCGAAGCCGCGGGCAAAAGCTAGTGAGTAACAAAGATGGAAGACTTTTGGAATTTTTTTGAAAACCATATCAAATTTAGTTATCAAATGAAGCAGTAACTAGCATTTCAAATACATCTCTCAGGAAGTATGGGGGCATGGTTGAAACATCTCGCTGTCTCTTTTGTACCCGTAACCTAATGGCGGTGACGTCATATTTCAGTGTGTGCATCCATATAAGTTGAGTTCCTTAGCAGTCCTGAGTTGAGCTTTGCGGGTACTAACAAATGCTTGCCCTGTCTGGATTGGTCCACGCAAATCTGTATGGTTCATTCTTCAAAAGACCATCTCATACTAATCTGCATGGTTCTCATGTGATTTTGACCATTACATATTTACTGTATGGACTTTAAAAGAGACTTTGACCATGCTTTAAACACTGAGTTTGTTTCACTATTTCTGCTCAGGGCAGTCAGCTAGGAAACACCGGCCTCATCTAGTTTAAAGCGACGAAAGAAAAATTTACGTGCAAGTCTTTTTAAAAACCTATTTGAAAAATATCCATCATCATTTCAGCCGATACACGTCCACTGCTGGACATAGGCCTCCCCCAAGCGTCGCCACAACGAACGCTCCTGCGCGTCTCGCATCCATCGGCTTCCCGCAACCTTCACCAGGTCATCAGACCACCTTGTTGGAGGCCTTCCAACGTTGCGTCTTCCGGTACGCGGTCGCCACTCCAGAACCTTTCAGCCCCAACGGCCATCTGTTCTGCGAGCAATGTGCACTGCCCATTGCCACTTAAGTTTGGCAATTCTTTGCGCTATGTCGGCAACCTTAGTTCTCCTGCGGATGTCTTCATTTTTGATTCGATCACGCAAGGTAACCCCGAGCATAGCCCTTTCCATTGCCCTTTGGGTGACTTTAAGCCTTCTGATGAGGCCCATTGTGAGCGACCACGTTTCGGAGCCATATGTCATCACTGGCAACACGCACTGATCATAGACTTTCGTCTTGAGACACTGTGGTATATTGGACGAGAAGACACCGCGTAGCTTCCCGAACGCCGCCCAGCCGAGTTGGATTCGACGGTTGACCGCTTTCTCGAAGTTCGACCTACCTAACTGGACTGTCTGTCCGAGGTAGACGTAATCTTCCACAACTTCGAGTGTAGAGTCTCCGATCTTGATAGGAGTAGGTGCTACATGGTTGTTAATCATGATTTTGGTTTTATCCATGTTCATTTTAAGACCCACTCTTTCGGAAGCTCTACTGAGGTCATTGAGCATTGTGCTGAGCTCCTCCATAGTCTCAGCCATGACTACTATGTCGTCAGCAAACCGAAGGTGAGTGATGTACTCGCCATTGACATTAATGCCTAGTCCACTCCAGTCCAGAACCTTGAAGACATCTTCCATTGCGGCGGTGAACAGTTTCGGAGAAATAACGTCTCCCTGCCGCACACCCCGCTGCAAAAGGATAGGTTTCGAGATCTGGTCCTGTAGTCGGACTGACATAGTGGCGTTTTCGTACAAACACTTCAGCACCTCGATGTACCGATAGTCAATTTGGCACCGTTGGAGAGACTGCAGCACCGCCCAAGTCTCAATCGAATCAAAGGCTTTCTCGTAGTCCACAAACGCTAGGCAAAGAGGCAGGTTATACTCCTCGGTCTTCTGTATAACCTGCCGCAGCGTATGAATGTGGTCTACGGTGCTAAAACCTTTTCGGAATCCGGCTTGTTCGGGAGGCTGGAAGTCGTCAAACCTGCGCGCGAGACGGTTCGTGATGACCCTTGAAAACAGCTTGTAGACATGGCTCAGAAGTGAGATGGGCCTGTAATTCTTAAGCAGGGTATTGTCACCCTTCTTGAAGAAAAGTACCACCACACCTCTGCTCCATGCCTGCGGCGTTTTTCCCTCGAGTATAACGGAATTGAATAACTTCTGAAGGGCCTTTAGGACCGGTTTTCCACCCGCCTTCAGGAGCTCAGCCGTAATTCCGTCCTCACCCGACGCCTTGTTGTTCTTCAACTGCTTCAGAGCCATCCTTATCTCGTACAGGCTGACGTCCGGGATATCTTCAGTGTAGTGTCGAGTCAATCTAGCTCTTGGGTCGTTTGCTAGATTTGTATCGGGTTTGGAGACTGACGTGTATAACTGTCCATAAAAAGCCTCGATCTCTCCCAGAAGCTCCGATTTGGCGGATATAACTCTGCCATCATCGGTCTTCAGTTTCGTGAGCTGGCTCTGCCCAATAGACAGATCCCGTGCAAATACTTTGGAGCCCTTATTCCGCTCAATCGCGTCTTTAATCCTCTCGGTATTAAATCTGCGAAGGTCGCGTTTCAGAGACTTCGAGATCCGTTTATTGAGCCGCCGGTACGTGCACACGTCATCTGAAGACTGCAAAGTTATTTCACGCCTCTTCTTCATGAGCTCGAGAGTTTGATCTGTAAGCCTTTTGGTCTTACTTGTACGAGTCTTAAAGAACTGCGACCCGACTGTATGGACAGCTTCCACGAACCCATCATTATATTTGTCCACGGAGCTTTCTAGGCACTCGAAACGATTTTGAAGTTCGAGCTGAAAGCTCTCGGAGTTTTGGATCTGGATCTGTGCAGGACGGAGCGTAGACTTCATCAGTCGAGATCTTTCAAGCCTGACATTAATATTCAATGTGCCTCTTACCATACGGTGATCACTCCCGGTTTTCACCGTATTGATCACAGAGACATCATTGAATATTTGCTTCTTCGTCGACATGATGAAGTCAATCTCATTTTTAGTTACACCATCAGGGCTTAGCCACGTCCACTTCCTGTGCTCACGCTTTCTGAAGAAGGAGTTCATCATGTAGAGGCTCTCCTTCTCCATAAAACTAGCCAGTAGGTGTCCCCGGCGGTTCCGATGTCCAAATCCAAATTGCCCCACTCGCAGCTCATCACCGTCTCGTTTGCCCAGTTTCGCATTAAAGTCCCCCATGACCACGGTGAAGTGAGTCTTAGAGCCATGCATGACTCTGGATATATCCTCGTACATGGACTCCACTTCGTCGTCGGGGTGTGCCGAGGTCGGGGCGTAAACCTGTATGACCTTCAGCGAATATCTTGAAGATATTCTGAGTATAAGGTACGCCACCCTGGCCGACACACTCTCGATCCTCACCACATTGTTCACGAGGGACCTGTGGACAATAAACCCGACACCACCTTGGGACTGCTGGTCACCCTCCCGGAAATAGAGCAGGTTACCGGATTCGAGGATTATCGTGTCCTCCCCCTGTCTTCGGACTTCAGATAATCCCACAATACTCCATCGTAACCCGCTCAACTCTTCCTCCAGTTCGGTGATCTTCTCGTCGGACCTGAGTGTGCGTACGTTAAACGTTGCCAGGTCCAGTCTTCGACGGTTAGACGTTCTCGCCCGGAGATTTTTAGCACCCCTGACCCCAGGGTTGCGCCTACGCCCGTCCACGTCAGCACAACCGGTGGAGTCGCCGGGCACTTGGGGCCTGTGCCTTATATTACTAGTCATTGGGGGGGGGTTTGGACCATAACCCGCCACGCTGGTCCAGTGCGGGTTGGCGGGTCGCCATAGCCTCGTCTGTTTTTCAGCAGGGTGTACCACGTGCAGGTGAGGTTGGCTTGGGTCCCGACAGATGTTGGTTGGGCCCCGTATACACCCCCATTTGAAAAATATATATTATTTATATTCTGTTATTTGATAGTTTCCCCTTCCACCGGATTCGAAGCGTTTTAAACTTATTTAATACTAGCTTTTGCCTGCGCGGCTTCGCTCCCGCTCTTCCCTACTCCATCCTACTATACCCAACTCTACCCTACTCTACACTACTCTAAACTACTCTACACTACTCTACCCTACTCTACCCTACTCTACTCTACCCTACTCTACTCTACCCTACACTATCCTAATTTTATTTTTTTTCCATAAGAACCTTATCCTTACAATAAAAAAAAATAAAAAAAATCAGCCAAATCGGTCAAGCCGTTTTCATGCTATGTCGTGACAACGGAAAACGAGTTTCATTTTTATATATATAGATGAAATGGATTTGACAAATTCTTTCTGTTTATATTTATTTTTTGTTACTTGTTCCCAATAAAAATCAATTGTAGAATTCAATTGTCGGACATTAGAAAACTTTCACGCCACGATTTACTTATGTAATTTCTCAAAATTGTACAGAAAGTGTAAATCTGAAATCGTAAAGAATGTTAACAATGATTACTCAATTTCAGAACAACTGAGATACTCGAGTGTTTTGTGAAAGTTAGCCGAGGCGATAATGGGCAACTATTCATTAGGATACTTATCACCGTTTGTGTAACATTCGAATGTTTCGAGAAACTTTATTGCTGATCAATATTTATTTGTAGGTGTAACCAGTTAACTACTAAAGTTAGTTAGCCCATTTATGTCCCACGGCTGGGCGAAGGCTCCCTCTCTCTCTTTCACACACGTCTGTCTTCTTGCGGGCCAGTCCTTCTGGTACTTATCAAGCTCATCTCTCCACATTCACCTTGGTCTGCCGTGATGTCGCCTTGCGTTCAATGGGACCCAATAAGTGGCTCTTTTAGCCTACAGCTCATAAGACATACCTACTAAAGAGTCACCAACTTTAAGTGACAGCGGGCAGGACATCATCATCATTTCAGTTGAAAGACGGCCACAGTTGGACATAGGCCTCCCCAAAGCATCGCCACATCGACCGATCCTGTGCGACCTGGGGAGAGTCGCGGGAATGTAGTATCCACCGCATTCCCGCGACTCTCCCCAGGTCTTCATTTCACCTTGTGGATGGCGCTGTATTTTCCGGTGCGCTCTCGTCACTCTAGAACCTTTCGGTCTCATCGGCCATCTGTTCTACTAGCAAAACAGATACCTAGTCGATGAAGCCGAAAGATTCTGGGTGGGAGAATTCGATAGATATAAGATGCACAGAACCGGTGGACAACCACCAGTCCTGTGCATCTTACATCACAAGGTCACAAGGTGACACAAAGGGAAGTCGCTATTATTTCTGAGTGACATAGGTTATATTTTATTGGCACATAGGTTTGCCCGGTGTAGTACGGAAGCTAAAATAACACCGTTTGTAGCTTACTGTCAGAATTTTTACACGCGCGGACTGTGAGTCAACTGTACGCGTAAGGCGCTAGACGTCCGGCGTGTACAATACACGTATAATAACGCTTTCAGGGTACGAGTACTGTTGGGGTTCAGGGAACTGTTGGGGCTGCTGCGTTACTGTAGTGCGTCAGATGATTTTGACGCGATTCTGAGAAAAAAGACCGCTTCTCTTCTTGCTCGTGTTCGCGGCAGTTCCAACAGTATTCTAAGGGCGGTATCTGAACAATTAGATGCCCCCATACTGAGACATTTTGTGAGTGTTTTGTTGCGGCAAGGGCAACCTTATCGCTCATAATGTGTGACCCGTAGTATGTACATACATACACACAACGTTTAGGTTAAGTTACTAACTTCTAAATTAAGTTTTTTACTAACAAATGATTATAGTGATGACTTATGGCTCCGAAACGTGGTCGCTTACAATGGGCCTTATAAAAAGACTCAAAGTCACCCAAAGGGCGATGGAAAGGGCTATGCTCGGAGTTTCCCTGCGTGATCGCATCAGAAATGGAGATATCCGCAGGAGAACCAAGGTTGCCGACGTAGCTCGAAGAGTCGCCAAACTTAAGTGGCAATGGGCAGGGCACATTGCACGCAGAACGGATGGTCGATGGGGACGAAAGGTTCTGGAGTGGCGACCACGTACCGGAAGACGCAGCGTTGGAAGGCCTCCAACAAGGTGGACCGACGACCTGGTCAGGGTCGCGGGAATCCGATGGATGCGTGACGCACAGGACCGGTCGTTGTGGCGACGCTTGGGGGAGGCCTATGTCCAGCAGTGGACGTCTTTCGGCTGATATGATGATGATGATGATGATGAAATGATTATTTACTAAAAAAATTATAAATAACTTATTTTTTTTTTATGCGGGCGAAGCCGCGGGCAAGAGCTAGTAATAGAGGTGTTTCAGCAACAACTTAGTCCACTATACTTTCACTAATATCCTACGATAAGTACCGTTTAGTTAATGGCCCTCACACATTAGATCCGCGTGAATAAACTTTAAAGCTTACATTTTGGTCAACTGCCTCCTTTCCGTCCTTTCCACATGATCAAACTATTTAGGGATACCTTTTAGGTGTTATGATTTATATTTAAAACTATAAGATTAACTTTTCGAATACCGTAGGTAATTAGAGACACAATAGAAAGACAATGAGGGAGCGAAAGGTGGCGTTCGCTAGGAGTTTCATCATCATCATCATTTCAGCCGATAGATGTCCACTGTTGGACATAGCCCTCCCCACAATGAACTATACTGCGCGTCCCGTAGCCATCGGATTCCCACAAACTTCACCAGGTCATCAGTCCATCTTGTAGGAGGCCGAAAGGTTCTGGTGTGGCGACCGCGTACCGGAAGACACTAAGGGTTTAATGAATTAAAAAGTGAGGGGTGTGGCGTAGGTACCGTGTACTTTTTTTACATAGTTAGGATAGGATAGGCGTGATATCATCAAAAGTTTTCTTCCGCTTTGAGTAGAACGTGTCGGATTGTCAGGCTATTACTCATTAAGACAGACCCATTTTCCTTCAGCGCAATATTTCCGCAACTGATTCAAATTATTCTATGGCCACATTTCTACCTGCAAGCAACTTGTATGCTGGTTTATAGAGGTAGGTATGGTTGGTGTAGTGGTAGACCGACAAGCTGTTGCATAGCGTGTCGCGGGATCATTTCCCGCATGGTTTGTTCCACGCTTGATGGACCGAGGAGTGTCAGGCTTTACAGACTAAAACCCACTCTTGTTTCTTCAGTTGCTCTTTGAGTTAGTTGCCAGGGTTGTACCAGTAACTAAGTAGTTAACAAAAGTTAAACAACAATCTGTATTTGCTAAGTTAAAAATACGAGCCTAAGGTATTGATGTAGCCCCAAGACTCCAAGGCGACCTTCAAACTCAAGGACGACCCAAGACGACCTTGAGCGTTCGAATGAGGACGTTTAATTTGGTCGGCCTTGAACTTTCATGTGGAAAGGAATTTATTTTAATTGAAATTATTATTTTTCATTTTTAGTACACACTACACAGGACCGTTCGTTATGGCGACATTTGGGGAAGGTTTATGTCAAACAGTGGATGTCTTACGGCTGAAATGATAAAAATGATGATTTTTGGTACGTGCATCAAATTACTCCTTCATCATCTCTCATTACTCCTTCATCAGTAGGTTTCGGCCCAACAGAGTCGAAGCCTACTGATGAAGGAGTAAAGGGGCAAGCAACAAGCTTTTAACCATGCTCGATGTTGACAATAAGAGAGTGGAAAAGGAGCCTCAGTAAATTATTTATTTATTTAAACTTCATAGGCGAGTTTAAATCCTTACTAATATTATAAAAGCGAAAGTGAGTTAGTTTGTTTGTTCACTTGTTGGTTTGTTTGTTACGTCGCGTCATCACGCCTAAATGGCAAAACCGATTTTGATGAATTTTGGTACAGAGGTACCCTGGAGACGGACGTGGGCTATTTATTTATTTTAAAAATGAGAAAAGGGGGGGGGGGGGGCGAAAGAGGGAAGAAAAGGAGAGAGGAATTAAAGTATATTAATAAACGCGCGCGAAGCCGCGGGTAAAAGCTAGTAAATAAATAATTTTATGTTTAATGGCACAATTGCCAATAAAGGTTCGCAATCCCTGCACTAGGATTACAGCGTACAGCTAATTCAATAAAGAAAAAGCCGCGATAATACATAACAACAATAACAGTGTTACAAAAAAAGTTCTGGCTGAATTATTTCCACTCGACTGGAACTCTACAGCATAATAATAATTGAATTATTGCTTCCTGAATTTTACATGGAGACTGACATTACATAAAGGATTTATGGCTTAACTGCTAATTCATCAGACCAAGACTTTTGGATTTATAGTTTAGAGAATCCAGATGGGTTTTTGAACCAATTTTGATCTGACAAAAATTTCACCATCTTTTTAAAAATCCTTCGTTAGTGCTCCTTCATCTACACTAATATTATAATGAGGTAAAGTTTGTTTTTTAATGTTTTTTGTTTGTAGGAGGTAATCTCTGAAAATATTGGTCCGATTGTTAAAATTTTTTCACTGATATCTGTGATTTTATCACTATATTTTATGTACGTGGGCGAACCCGCTGGCAGAGGCTAGTCTTCTATGTAAAATAAAAGAAGAAAGTGACTGATTGATAGATAAATACTTTATTGTACACCAAAATAATAATAAAAAACAACATGCACAGCTGAAACTACTGGAACTAGGAGCATGGAATGTTGCACTAAGTTTCCTTTTATGACGTAGTAGAGCACTGAGAGGATTTTTAAAACGTCCACCCCCTGAGGAGATGAAGCAGGGGGTTTATAAGAAGAAACCTGCACGCGGGCGAAGCCGCTGGCAAAAGCTAGTTATGATATAAGAAATCTTCTATAAAATTTCATGAATCTAAACCCAGTACTTTAGACAGTGCATTGTCTGGCCAGTGAATGAACTTTAAGGTGGTGACATCATGACTCACATTTTCAGTGTTTTTCATACAACCGCTCATAACTGATTATGACGTTATTACACATTTTTCATTAGATATTTTGGAAACACAGTATCTTGTGGATATTATCTAGGTTTCCAAAGAAACCAATTTCTAAATTTGTGTAAAACTAATCCAGTAAAAACCTCTGAAAATGTCCTATTTTGTAAGAACTTTGACACTTCATAATTTGCCTAAAAATTAAAAAAAGGCAAAAAGTAATCCTCTAGAGACCTTGCAAATTTTATTAAGATTCTAAATGACGACAACTTTTTCCAAAAACTTTTAAGGGTTTAAAAATAACAGCTATTTCCTGGAGCAAGTTTTGTGAAATTTTCGAGTGAGTTTCCAGGCGTTATCTCTCTTTTTTTGCGTTGCCTTTTCGTCAAACATCGCGTTGGATTGCATTAAATGAAGTAACAAGCTTTTAAACCATTTTCGATGTTTACGATAAGCGAGTGGAGAAGGTAAGTAGCTGAACATCAATTTTAGACAGGTCAGAATAAGCTTAGACCATTCAGAACAAAAATATACGTCCCAAACTAAGGTCCCAGACATTCTTAAAAATAGGTCCTGGATAGATTATGCTAAAGAGTTGAGCAGTTAGACGACCTACATCCTATATTATGTCCTCGTCAGTAACGAGAACTGGCATTTCCTCGTCTAAAGGAACGTATGAACAGATGCACATTACCAATTTACATATTTGTCCGAGAAGCGTGGCCAATCAACACAATAGATATACAGGGTTATTTGTAAAACACTAGCAACTTCTCAGGACTATGTTAATAACGTCATTCACAACAACTTTTATTCATGACTTTTAAAGAAAGTCATAGGCGACCATTACACGGTCATGCAAGCGTCAATCAATTCCATCAATCATGAATTATGGTTTTCATCAATCAGTGCTAAAAACCGTCATGCAACGCGATATCTATGTGCAACGCATTAGACGGTAGGTTTTTCGTCAATCGAGGTTTTGACTGTGGCAAAACTGACAGCAAAACCTACCATGTAACATTCACTATAGAATAAAAGTTGTTGTTTTGATATTAGTAACATAGTCCTGAGAGGTTGCCAGCGTTTTACAAATAACCCTGTATAGATTTATGGATTAGTATGATTTTATTTTAGAAATTATGTATGGATGTACACATACATAAACTGACACATTTTCCCCATAGGAAGAGGCAGAAATAACAACATCAAATCAACTGCTACAATCATAAAATAATCTTTTCGCTTTGTAAACAGTCCTACATCTGGTCATAGTATGGGCATACTGGTTATTAATCGTCTATAATCTAATTTTAGTAGAATACCATAAATGGTTTGGTAGCAGATGTTAAATTGTGTAAGATGTACTATTATAAGGTGTAATATTTTTTTTACTATCTATATTTATTCTTTTTCAATTAGGTTAAATTATAATTATGAATCTGCTTAATAGGTACTCAAAAGTTCTTTAGGGGATTTTAAGGGTTTTATGAAGGTTTAAATATTGCCTATAAAGTTGCATTTTTTTTAACAGGTTTTGTATATTGCATCCATATTCAGAATATGGATGCAATATACAAAACCTTCATACTATGAAAAAATAAAATTCTATCTCTTTTTTCTTATCATTTTTTAACCCCTAACCAAGTAATAAACCTAATTTTAAATACGAATAATGTATCTTAAATGTTTTTAACCAGAACTTACAAAAATAAGTTTAAAGTGACCTGTTTTAAAACGGCAACTAACGGTAAACACTTAATATTCAATATCTTACAAGTTAAGAACTTACCTCTCAATCTCCTGGCTTGCAACACTGGATTCTCATACTGTGTCCTCCTATTGATATGGTCCACGTAATAAGACCCATATCTCTCGTCCGACACTCTTTCCCAGCCAAAAGGCAGTTCATCTTCTCCACATTCTCCGAGTGAATGCTTACGGACTCTAGCTAGTCTTGGATCCAGCCAGTGTGATGTACCGGTGTTGTGGCTGAAAGAGGTTTTATTATTTTATATTTGGTTTGTTAATCCCAGCTTGTCTGTTAATGACCAAAGACATTGTTCAATGTTCACAGGACAGGAGACTGGGTGACAGGATAGAATGGAAGAAAAAACATCACAAATAAGACGATGCAAAGGCTGGAAGATGATGATGGTTTAGCATTTCTTGGATCATCTTGAGAAAATTAGTTCTAATGTATTTATTTAAGCAGTAAATGTTTTTTATTTACGTCAAGTTTAACTTATTGCCCTTTATCATGCAAAAAGCTGTGTAGTAGCAGGGCCAGACCTTTCTTAAAACTTCAGATACCATCAATTAGAGACACAATAGAATGACAATGACAGCCCGAACACCGGAATTCGCTTGGAGTTTAATGAACTAAGTACAATACGCGTCAAATAACTTTGCCGCTCTGAATTTAGGCTTTCCTTACAACGGCGCAGGTACTATCGAGTGGTATAGGTGCGAGCGGAACACAAGCTGGTATCGGACGTATACGAGCGACTGAGATAGAAACGTAACACTGAGGTTCGCGCATGCGCAGTGCTGTCTTTTTCGTAAAATTTACTAGTGAATGTAGCCAACTTCAGAGCGGCAAAGTTATTTGACGCCTACTGTATAGTCAGTATTATAAAAAAAATGTAACTTCAGTTCTTCAGTCAGCAATTGATTTCAAAGATTCTAAGCTGTGGTGGCTAGCTTCATTAGCCATAGCTGTTTTGCCATAGTGTGGTTGGTTTGGTTGGGTGTTCAACTGAATAACATTGTTTTTCGTCAACAAACATTTTCTGTTGGATATTTTGGGATTTTGGGCAATTAAGTTTTATCTATGAATTCCTGAAATGTTTAGCCATGGCAATAAGTTATTGGCAATAACCTGCATTTTTTTTATCCTCAATAATGAAAAATTATACATAGATTATAGCCGTAAATAGGGCGGTGCCAGCGGTGCCCAGGCACAGGGCGCAGTCCCCGAAGGGGCGCAAAAATTATATACCTAGTCCTTTTTGTTTGTATTGTACTTTTTCTAGGGGCGCAGTTAAAGTAGTACGCACCGGGCGCATAAAAGGCTGGTTACAGTACTGATTATAGCTTGAACATGACAATCTATTATTCTAAATCAACCTAAGCTCTATTTGCAGAACTACACTGTAATTGAAATAAATAGGTACATATTTTTTCATATATTTTTTTCAAAAAGGTAAATCAGTCACTAGTGGTCAAACCAAAGTGACTACAATGACACATTGTGCAGATGTTTTCTTTTTCCTTTTTGATCATGAAACAGGTTATTTTGTTGGTAATATCAACGGGTAACAGCTTACATTTTAAACACATTCCATTGTTATTGGCAAACAATTTAATGGCTATTATGTTCTCATAATTGAAGTCACATTGTGTTCATTGTTAAAAAATTGATCACCTTTACATTCAGAGAAAACTTGTGTTAAAATTATTTAATCCATGCAAATTATGCTATGCACACTTTGTTATTTCTTTGAATTTATTTTTAAATTTGGAAGCTTTTACTGCATAACTCTGAACTACAACGGCCACATAGATTAAAAATCATGAAATTTTCTACTCACTCAATAAAGTACACCTCTCCGGAAGGTGTAAATGCCTTCTCCCACATTGGAGGCAACGGTCCTAGGTTGTATTCATCCTCATCTTCCCTTTTTAACACAGCATCCCCAGGTCTCACTCCAACCACAGAACCACCAACTGTGCCTGCAGTCCCAGAGCTATGGGTTGAAATACCTGCTGAGGACAGCCTGTCCGAGTCAACAGAGCTCTGAGCCATGGCAAATACTGTTCAGTAACACTATTTTCACCACATTTTACACACAACACTTGCTAAAATTCACTCATGTTCCCGCCAAACTAAGTAAAGCTATTTGTCTTCTTACGTTTTCAAATAAAGAACACTTCTTGTTTCTCTTATCTTCATAGATAATTTTAACTTTTTTGTCGATTCTTTCCGCAATTTACTCATCGATATGGCATTCCACAAAAACAAAACAATACAGGAATGCCAGTGATCACGTATGAGTCATTTTGGGATTGACTCCTCACTGACTTGTCGATTCGTGTACTTTTTTACCTGCGCCATAGGTAACTACGTAACAAATAACTGGATTTCAATTAGCTTTCCGTCAGACCTTGTTAACAGCCGCCGTGCACTCGGCTCAATGCAACGATATATGCTGCAGGTGCATCGTAACGTACATCTACGATAACAATATCATAGCACATTTCTCACATTCACTAGACAGTCGTAACGGTAAATGATCACAAAATGAATTCTATGACATGTAAATAAGATAGGTTCACTTTCTCACAAACAGGTAAACTGAATCTCTATAATTTTGAAAGTGGGTGCAACAAGTGTAGGCACACATCTACAGATGTTTGTTTATAGCCACAGCAAGTACATAATTAAAGGTTGTTCCACTCTTTATTGAATTAATGACAGTAGTAATGAAGGTTTAATTAACACGTTCCGTTAACATCACTTTTATCTTCCTTTCAAATATATTTCCGATCTCAATTTCACATAAAACAAGGTTTTTTACTGAAAAAAACTAAAAACGAACTTATTTTACTGTAATCGAATACATTACACAAAACATAGACAAGTCACAATAGAGATGCACCTGCATAGAATTATCGATATAACGGATGATTGAACATCTTTGAATTTAAATCGTATTTAAAGTTTTTGTTGGAATGAAGTTTGTTTTGGAAGAAACGTTTCTTTAATTGATAAGCAATGTGAAATCATTTAATTTCTTCAATATTTTATCATTTATTTGGTAACACATTGCTATCCAATAATGATTACTTGAAAAAAAAAAAATTTGAATGTTAGAATCGTTATCGATTCAACAAAATTCCTTAGCAACTCTTCACTCACCACATCAAGATCCGTTCCATATCACGCAAATATCAGTTGTTAGATGAAAATCATGTAGGTAGTCTTCGTAGACTTTATGATAAATATAATGCATGTTTAAGCAGTAAAAATTAGACTTTACATTATTTTTACATGAATTATTTACTAAATTACTAGTTATTAGTTTAGATACTTTAGATTTTTAATAAATCCATGGTAAGGGCATTATTAAAAATGTAACGTAAAACGTAATCAACATTTTGTTTCGTCAGAGTTGCGACTATTCCCCAATAGATGGCATTGATATACATATAAATAGCCTATTTTTTGGGGAAATAAAATGGATAATCACAACGTGCAGATTATTGACGTAAAATTAAAAAAAAAAACATAATTTTGTTAAATATGAAAATAAAATCATTGGACATGTGGTTTGTTTTTGCGATGGGAAATTATCTAATGACTTCCTCCGCTCTAGAATGGAATGAGAGGGCGTGCCAGGCTTTTGAAACCACCAAACAACCATTCATGTTCCTTTAGTTGCCCTTTGCGTTCTAAGAAATTGAGTACTTATGTAGTTTTTCCAGAAGTTTTCCCATTGTACTAACAGACCCGCAGAACAGATTACTGTAGAGGATCCAACGGTTTTACTGAGATGATCTCTTTGAGGAGCGCGTCAAACATTATCGCCGTCGACGACTTAGGCTCTGTCCTTATAAAAAGAACGGACGGCGATCTACCGCTACTTGCACGTCGTCCGAAAATTGAACAAATGAATTACATATAGATACCTATATGTTTGAACATTTATACAGAAACAGATTTAACGTTTCTGGATTGAAGTGAACTAGCCATGCCTGCCAGAGGGTCATGGCAATACGGATGGTGCGGGGTTACCGCACGATCTCCCGCGAAGCGGCGAGCCTTCCGGCTGGCCTACCACCGTGGGATCTGGAGGCAACAGTCCTTGCACACATGCACGATAAGCGCGTGGAGATGCAACGTCGGGGTGAAAGTCTACTACCGCGACAGGTCGAGGTATGGCGGACAGAGCTCCGGCGGGATCTCACGGTGAAATGATGTCAGCGACTATCGCAACCCAGTGCTGGGCACGCCACAATTATGGCGGTAAGTCCCCTCTTTGAGGCGTGGCTGGAAAGACCTCACGGCGTCCTTACCTTCCGCATGACGCAGGTCCTCACCGGACGTGGCAAGTTCGGGAGGTTCCTGCATCGGATTCGAGCGGAAGAGACGCCCGGGTGCCGCCACTGTGCGGAACGCCCGGAGGACACGGTGGAGCACACAGTTGAGGTGTGCCCTGCTTGGGCGGAGCAACGCCGTGCCCGCGTGGGGGCGATCGGCGCCGGAGACCTCTCGCGCCGGGCCTTGGTTCAGGCTTGGTTTAGGCCATGGTCCGGAGAGAGGAGGAGTGGCAGGCGGTCGCCTCCTTCTGCGAAGCAGTAATGCTAGCAAAGGAGGAGGCCGACCGCATCAGGCAACGGCGCCCTCACCGCCGCCGCCGCCGGGGTTCCAGCCCCGATTTCCAGCCACCGTAGACGCGGGCTCGTGGACAGCGAGCTATGGGTGGCTCGCTGTCCGATCGACCGGTAACTGTCCGGACCGAGCCAAGGCGTCGACGGCGCGCACTGTTCCCGCGCGCCTCAAGGAGTTGTCAGCAACAGGAGGGGCCCATCTGGGTCGAAGCCTACCGGGGTCGGGGTTATTCGAAAGGAAACTAGAGCCCCGGTATGAAGGCAAGAAGGAATGGCGTGGGGTTTTTAGTCAGTAAGACTCTGACACTGTCTCCCGCTCCACCCAAGAGCGGGTTTCGTCAATGATGATTTTCCCCGTCGACAGAAAAAAAAAAGTGAACTAGCCATTTAATTAAAGTAGGTATGTCAATGGTGAGTAGGTCCATTACTCACCTTCAGTTTTACGACGACATAGTAGTCATGGCGGAGACTACGGAGGAGTTCTGCACAATGCTAAATGACATCAGTAGAGGTTCCGAAAGAGTGGGACTTAAAATGAACATGGCTAAAAAAATCAAAGTCATGATAAACAATCACGTAGCGCCCACTTCTATCAAGATCGGAGACTCTTGAAGTCGTGGACGGTCACGTCTACCTCGGTTGCCACCGTCTCGGGTGCCTCCACGAAGACACGGCGGGGCTCCACCCAAGCGGGGCAAGCTTCCACCATATTTTTAGTGTGAAGTTATGATATTATGTTTTGTTCTTTTTTCTATATTGATAGGCTCGCGTTTGACCACCATCTCACCTGATGGTAAGCGATGATGTGGCCGACGATAGAGCACGCTTGCCTAGAAGTAACCTATTCACTCTTGGCTTAAAGACCCCAAAGTTATAGTTATCAGGAAACTCAGACTCCGGCAGGGAATTCCACTCCTTGGCTGTACGCACAATAAATGTGTTCCCAAAACGCATTATGCGTATGGGTGGAATGTCTACCATGTACCGGTGGCGCAACGCCGAACGTCTTGTGGTCCGATGATGGAGCGGACTTGGCGGAATTAAATTACTCCCCGAAGTGTAAATGATAGAAAATGGTGCAAGTAAAAGTAATATAGTCCTGCAAGGTTGTTAGTGTCTTACAAATAACCCTGTACTTTTACTTAACATTTATTACATAATTCTGAATAGCAGTGCTAGCCCATAGGTAACCGAATTTATACGAGTTGCAGATTCAAACCAGCCAGTCTAGGCTTTGTGTAGTGTATTTGAACACGTCTGCTCTAAAAAGGTGAAGGAAAACATCGTGAAACCCGCATGTCCTAGACTAGACTATACACCGTCGAGGTGTGCCCTGCCTGGGCGGAGCATCGCCGTGCCATCGTGGGGGCGATCGGCAGCGGAGACCTCTCGCGCCGGGCCCTGGTCGAGGCCATGGTCCGGAGCGAGGAGGAATGGCAGGCGGTCGCCTCCTTCTGCGAAGCAGTTATGCTTGTAAAGGAGGAGGCCGACCGCATCAGGCTACGGCGCCCTCGCCGCCATCGCTGGAATTCCGATCCCGATTTCCGGCCACCGTAGACATCCACCAACACCAACCTACACTGGGGCGCACGGCAGGACAGCGAGTTACCAATTGCTTGCGCGTCCGTACGTGTAATTTCACGCCAACGGCGCCTGGAAATTGGAGGGATCCCGGAGGCTGGGGCGTGAAGAAGTCCGTTCACTCACGCGAACAGCCACCTCCTTCACTAGCATTAGGTACTGCTTCGCTGTAGGAGCCGACTGCCTGCCATTTCTCCTCGCTCCAGACCATGCGCGGCGTGAGAGGTCGTTGCCGCCGATTGCCCTTTCCAAGACACGGCGGTGCTCCGCTCAAGCGGGGCACTCTTCCACCCTATGTTTCACCGTGTCTTCCAGGCAGTCCACACAGTGGTGACACCGGGGCATTTCTTCCACAAGAAACCGGTGCAGGAACCTCTCGAACTTACCATGTCCGGTGAGAACCTACGTCATTTGAAGACATGATGTGGCATCGATCAACCCGCACGGGCCCGCGTGGTGGATTACGGCTCATTCCTTCTTCTAGAGAGGAGGCTTGAGTCCCAGCAGTGGAGACATTTTCTAATGTCCATAGCCTACTGGCTAATTATGGTAGGTATGCTACATAATTATTTATTATTATTATTACACCATACGTCTTGTTTTGAAAAGGAAATATCCTCATTCGATTCTAACTAGAGTCGTGTTGATGCATCATGTCATCGCAAGGAGAGTGCTGTAAATTATGTGCGGCGCTGCGTGTTTCGACGTCACGTCTACAGGAAATGTTGAGATACAATATTTTTTTGGGTCAACGACACATTTCAGTAATAAGATATATTCGCGTGCATTTTTCATTTTATTTCTGTCTCTTAGGGTATTTTTAAATACATTTGCGTCATTCCGTGATTAAGTAGATTTTTCTTTTGCACTCAGTAAATGTGTCTCAATTTTTAAGGACGTGTAGATTGATTACACGTGAGTGTTTCTCTGATGTTTAAATCCCTAAAGATGTTCCAATTATTTTCGATCGAAATTGCCTCAACAGAAAATTCAACAGCTGAACAAAACGTTCAATAAATCCGACAAAATGTTTCAGCACGTCCTGCGACAAAACTAATGTTAACGTTTGTTATGTTGGCACAATCGTAAAATATTCGTTTGGTTGGCAACACCCGAAAATACCCCGCGCCACTGTTTAAAGTGGTCATAAATGTCAAATTTTTAGCGGGAAACCCGTTCGTCAAAGATAAAACGGGTTTAGTTCGTATTATTAACTTTTTGTTCGTTTATTAGTGGATCGAGAATGTCCGCCAGAACACTGGAAATAAGATCGAATCATTCAAAATGTTTTAGAAAAACTGTCTGCGCGGACAATATTTAAATAATAAAAATGTATCGTTGTTTTATTTTTCATTCATGAGATTATGACGTAAAAGTTGTATTTGAAAAATGTGAACATAAGTGAACACCCATTTTAATGATTCACATTGAGTTGGTGCCTGGAAAAAAAACAGAAAAAAAAATCTTGTTATTTTATGAGTTGCTACATGACATACCTACTACGCCTGTGCTTTATAACTAGAAAAAAAAAGAATTATGACGGTTCTCGTGTGTTTCATGGTAATAATCGTATTTTCCATTTTTCCGGATAAGCCCCAGTTCACACTTATGAATATTATACTAACTACGCCGTAACCAGTGAATTCCTTACACAGATATTTTGGCTAGCATCGCAAGCCGTGTTTGTCGCAGGCTTCACATGTGGCTCGCTCTCTGCATGCATCTCAGGATTGACGCAAGTTCTTCTATTTTTCACAGCACAACATTTTGATCCATAGGTACCTACAGTATGACAGGTCTTATCACGGATTAGTAACCCTTCAACTTGAGGGGCATCCCGTGGGTTGCAATGTTGTTTCCGTGACGTGTCGCCATTTCATCCATCCTGCGTTGATTCGATGTGTTACGTCTCGGTCTACAAAAACATGTGTACAACCGAATGAGAACTTCACTCCTTTTTTTGAAGTCGGTTTAAAAAATTGGAAAGGATTGAAATGAGCGACGCTATAGCGAACTAAGTAGATACAAGCATTCCCTGGAACTGGATTCGATGAACTGAGTGTTTTCACCCAATGTTGATTTATGGCACACAGACTTGGTATTTGCCTAACATCCAGAAGTACCCAAGGGTTGCTGCCTTTAATTGACCGCTGTATACTTGGTGTAGAACTAATGACAAAGGCTGCTCTAGTTTGCTGAGTCCGTGTGCGCCGAACACCCCGCTACTATGAGGGTAAAGCCGGCTCTGACTAACGGATCATGTTCAAAATACCATGTTGCACTCCAAAACGTAGATCGGTTGACGTGGCTTAGGAGGCTGCCAAGCTTAAGAGAGGCCTTCCCTATTCGTCAATCATCAACGTGAGCATAGTTTAAAAGCTGTTGTTTGTTGTTTCATACAACGCAATGTTTGCGCGAAAAAAAAACAATGTATGAAAACTGTGTTGGCATTCAGTATTTCTGCCACTCATTTAAATATATCAGGAAACTGGATTGAGAGGGAGAGGAAGGCCAAAGAAAAAAATGAATATTGCGTGAGGAGTGATATGAAAGAAGAGGGAGTTAGTGATAGTGTGACGGGTGCCAGGACAGAATGGTAGAAAAAAACGTGTTGCGCCGACCCCAATTATATGGGATAAGGGCAGGAAGAAGAAGAAGACCGTTGATTCGAAAAGATGAAGAAGAATTATTTGTGATTTCGAAAGCTGTACATTGACAGCGCGTAGTATTCTCCATGCGCTTCTATAAGATGTCAGTAAAATGGACGGCATCTTCTAAGGCTTATGCCTGCTATAGCTGTGGAAAGAGTTGCCTGCCGTGGACCTGGAACGCAAAGGGCGCTGAAGAACACAGGAAGGTTTCTCCTATTCCACCCAGAGAGGTAGGAATTATATGATGATAATCTACATAAAAAAAGGAGTGTTAGAAATAGAAAAAAAGGAAACTAGTAGCGAAATTTTAAGTGATTTATCACATTCATTTATTACGTTACGATCTCGAGAAAACAACTTTATTACAATCAGTAGATAATAATTCGTCACCAATGTTCTGTAAACTGTTATCAACAGTTCACTAAAATTATTACTAAGTATTATGAAATAGATGAGTTTTGTAAATATATTCTTAGGATGCGTAGGTACACACCGTTTAAAAGTGTTTACCTAATTAGAAATACAAAATCCACTCAGAAAGTTCTGTGGAAAAAGTTTTTATATATAAGCATCCTAACACTCTGGCACGTAGTAAATAATAGTAGTTTGTGTGACTAGGGGATAAAGCAGTGTCTTTAAGTCGCGGGCGGCATGTTGAATTCCGAATGAAACAAAGGTTGTTGATTTTAATCCCGAACGCTAGTGAGGGATTAATATAATTAACTCCCGAGTATTGCAAAGGAGTTAATAAAAAAACCAGAGAGAATTCAAGCCGCCCAAGACAAAGACAGCTTTATCCCCGTGTTGCATAGTTTACTTTTTACACCATCTGTAAGATAATTAAAAGACAATTTGGTCGATCAAATCATATATTAGAGATATATGTATAAGTTTTATATTTACAAGTTCATCAAACAAACAAAGACGTGTGGCACTCGGAGACTGCCGCGGTAAAGCTATTGCATAGCATTTTTTATCAACTTATTTGTGATTGAAGTTGACAAGTTGCCATGACAACCATTTAGTGGGGGGGTGTTAGGTTTTTTCGTTACGGAATTTCTGGATTCGGTCTCCACGCTCAAGGCCCGCGATAGAAGCTATGCAATAGCTTAAAAATTCACTACTACAAGATTCTATAGTTTCAATTTTTTAAAACGCTCCCAGTTCGCAGTCAGTAAGCAGGTTTTATTCTATTTTTTTTTTGTTAGTGGCCAGTTTGAATTTCGAGTCAACTTGTTCGATGCACATACATTCACAATGTTGAAGATTTTTGATGTTCCAAATTGAAATCTCATTATTCCCTAGGGATCGGCCATACTGCATTATTTCCCTAGAGAATAATGACCTGCTTTAAGTGAGGTTCGTATGACGTATATAAAACGACATTATCGAGCAGGTGGTGTACAGGTGTAAAAAGTTATATTTTGAGTCACTCCATTAAAATGTGCGCGCAGCGTCACGTCGCGTCACGTCTCGGTGTGAGCTGACCCTTAAAAGTCAAGCGTGAACCTATCTGTATACACTCCAATTTTTTTAAATAGTCTAAAAATAGATAGGAGTGGGACAGTATGGCGTAGATATAATAATGATATAATATAAAAGAAGAAACTGACTGACTGACATATCAACGCACAGCCGAAAGAAACTACGGAGACTAGGAGCATGAACGAGAGGCCGAGAAATAGGATTTCCCAAAATTGCCCCCCTAAGGGGATGAAACAGGGGCCCAAAGTTTGTATAAAGAAACCTGTTTTCAAGCGGGCGGCGGTAGTAGAAGCTCTTTAATCTACTTATAGGTTAAGTAAAAAGGTAAGCAGGTTCTATGATGAATACTGGCTGCTGATCGTAATAAAGTATGGTTCAGATGCGTGACTTGACTAGGTCGTAGGTCCTTATAGTAACTAGGGGTTGTGGTTGTATATTGTGGTGTTAATGTTTGAAAGATTTACTGTAGTCCAAGAAAGCAAAGGCAAAGAAAGGAATCTAGCTGGGTTTTTTATTCAGTATAAAATTGTGACACGCTGTATCTAGAAAAAAAAAATTAAGAAAGGTAATATAGAAATAATAATTATTTAAAACAGAAAGAGGACTGAAGGTTTTTTATTTTCACTTTTCGTCAACAGTTTTTTCAGTTTTTTAAACAAGGATTGCACAGAGACGAGTGTTTTGCGTGACTCAGCTCATGTATCTACTGACTATGCAGTTAATATTTCCATGCAACCGCGTCGCATGACTTTATGACGCGATCCAAAATACATCGTTACCCGCCCAGCATTTCACCCGTGCCACCTAAATTTTATATTAAAACCACGTGAAACCGTCTTAGTCACGAATGTTCGCTGGGCGGGCGCAGACTACGCGATAAAAATTCCAACACCCAACACTCATAAATTTGATAATAATATAATTATATAACGACGCATTTGTGATACCCGCGTCGTCGATATCACTTGCCGCCTGAAACTTTTCGCGCGCTTTCGACGCCATCTTGAACTCTATCGAGTTTTCCGCCACGGAAGTAAGTGCAAAGGAATTTGTTTAAACATCCTACTTATTTTGTGTTTTCCTTTTTCGAAGTGTACTGTGGGTGTTATTTTTTCTTTTTAAAACATTTACTGTAAGGTAAGGTAGATTTAAGTCTTTTTAATAGTTTTACAATGTTATTAAACGTTTAGAAAACGATTTTAAAGTTTGTTAAATCAATGTTTTCGTTTGCCAAATGGTCCAAGTGCATTTAGTGGACTAATTATTATGCAGAAAGACATTAAATTGGGCTTGGCATAAATGCTGGATTTCGCACAAATTACGAGTAATATTAAACGGGTAGGATCGAGAATGTCACGACATGATGTAATCAGTTAGCTGAACCCGCTATTTTGGGATTTGGTTCTATAGCCGTTATTTTAAATGTATCCCTTGCGATTTTTTGTAATATCTATTAATAGTTGCAATTAAATGACTTTAAGCATAGGAATATTACGTGAAATTACAATTTAAGTCGTTAACTGTTTGTCTAGCATAGTTTTGGCATAGTTATGATAAACAACAGTATTTTATTTCGTGACTGTAGTCATGAAATGTCATTAATATCTTTTAAGTGAGCTTACTGTTCTATCTTCGATCTCATCCTTTGCTCTTTATCCAGGCGAGATCGAAGTTAAGATCTGGCCACTTGAACATCTATTAATTGAATAAAAAGTCCGAAATATCTGAATTCAGAGCCCTGCACCGGCCTGCAGCTTTCTAATTAACTTTAGTCTTCGAGACTTCCTTTGATTCTGTCTCAATATCACTGTAAACTCGTTAAATACTTAATAAAAGGCCCGTTTTAACATTTGAGAAAGACCCTAGAATGTAACTTGGAAAGAAACATTGAAATAATAATTAGGGTTTTCTAGTAGCTATTTTAGTAGTAGCTACACTACACCGAACAACCCTCTAGGTATTGTCAAAACTTTATCAGTCAATATTGTTTTTAATTTATTTTTTTATTAGCCTGTATTGAGACCCACTGCTGAGCAAAGACCTCACTTTTCTCCTTCGAATCAATATCAATCAATAAATCTTCCTAATTGAGTATGTACCTACGTATTTTTCTTCATTCATCATCATCATCATCGACAGCCTTTTCAATGATCCCACTGATGGGACTCAGACCTCCTCTCTAGGAAAGGGAATGGGCAGTATCCACCAGGCGGGCCCAGTGCGGGTTGGTGAATGTCACATGTCTTCGAATTTTTGGTTCTAGGACATTTCTTCATTACTCCAGCAATAATGGCATCATGATACTGGCCTCGCACTGACGGATGCTCGAAACTTTGAATATCTATCGTTTATTTTAATAATCAGTAAACCGTTGTTGTATTAGGCTCAATTGCTCTATTTTCTATAATCATCTTTATCTTCCTGCCTCCGTCCCGTACTTCCGTACTTGGGCTCGGCGCAACACGTTTTTTTTCTATTTCCGTTTTCCTTTTCCTGTCTTACTTTATTTTCTATCGGCAATATAACTAAAATCTTTTAGATAGTTAGCCTTGGTCGCCTTATCATTGTATTAACTAATAATGTTGCAACAATTGGTACATCATATGGTATCACTACATAGTAGGATAAAACAAAGTCGCTTTTTCTGTCCCTTTATCCCAACATGCGCTTAAATCTTTAAAACTACGCAACGGATTTTGATCCGGTTTTTTTAATAGATAGAGTGATTCAAGAGGAAGGTTTATATGTATAATATTGCACCCCAGTGAAGCTGGGGCGGGTCGCTAGTATTAGATAAATAGATATCTTCTCTATTTTCCATTACTACTTACGAATCAGAACCTTTAAAACCTATACATTGCAAGTTCTATATAGTAAGGCAGTTAAAGAATTAGTGTTGTTAGTCTAGTGTTCAGTAGCCCTGACTGCTAAGACGGAGGTCGTGGGTTCTATAACCACCCAGGACAAATGTTTGTGTAATGAGCACGATCATTTGTTCCTGGCTGGATGTAATTTATCTACATATGTATGAATATATAAGTATAGTCTGTCTAAAAAAGTTAAACGACTTGCGAATTTTTGAAGGAAATAAAAAATCGGTTGTTGGCAACGTGAATTTCAGTTGTCTTTCACTTGTTTCTTGAGATGATGATAGTTCTACAATAGTTGTTGATTGTAATATGGCTAGTGATAATGAATCAATAAGCGGAGTAGAATATTTAGAATCAGATTTCTCTTACTATTCCAGGTTTATGTTATTTATTTATTATATCTTAGCAACTGTATCGTACTTTTGTAATAAGAATATCATTAAAGAGCCTAAACGAAATTCTTTTGCATTGTTAATAAATCCCCTAATAATATTAAATCATTTAAAAAATACTTATATTCGATACTTTTTTTTATTATTCTATTAGTAAACAATGATCAAGATCTCTTAATCAACCTTGATTATTGAACCAATGTTGACTACATCAGATTTCATTTTACCCAAGCCGTTTAACTTTTTAGACAGACTATAGATATGTTTATCAGTTGTCTAGTACACATAGTACAAGCTCTGCTTAGTTTAGGACTGGATGGCGTTGAAGAATATTATTATTATTTCATTTATTAATTTCATAAGCATTAAGTTACATTGTTAAATATTCAACGTATAACATTAAATTCGCAAAACCCCCGACCCCTTAAATTATTTTTATTTCAATTGACCTAATTCTGTGAGAAAAACAAACATTTAAAAAAAAATTAAGGTTTTATGAGCAGTTTTAGTTTGTTTAAAATTCATATCTGCCTCGAAATAAGAACTTTTATCATCTCGCATATAATAGGTATGAGAAAATTTGATTGGACTACAACCATTTAAGTTTGTTTACCTATTTGGGCGGGTTTGCGCACGTGATGGCTTGACCTATTAATAAATAGAAAGGGAATTTTTTTTAATGAATTTTCTTTTGAAAAGTGTATCCTATATTAAAAAGTGGTTTAGTTGACTCTGCTCGTTATTCCGATCAAACTATTTTCAGGTTTTGCGCATTTAACGTTACACGTTGTATATTTTTAAACAAAATAATATAAAAAACCTACAATACAAGAGATATCTCCTAGAGAGGAGGCCCGAGTCCCCCGAGGGAACATTAAAAGCCCAAATATGTTATTATTATTATTATTACATTTCTGAAGTCGGTCAAAACGATCTCGTCCACCTAGACATGACAAGCGACGTCCCCATCTTGTCGTCTACGATATTATATCACAGCGTTCATAATATTTATGTACGCTGGAGTTATTTACGTCGTTACTGTCTGGTTCCTTAATTAATTAGCCACGGTATATAGGACAAGGATTTTAGACCATTTTGTTGCTACCAAGAATATGGGACGGTGGAATATGTCTCATAGATATTAATGGTGGAAGGTGGTAGTATATTTTGATTCAAGTGGAGAAAGTTAGTCAGAATTCGCCTGAGTTGCAGGCGAAGGTATCATGGAGTCGAGTTCTGCAGTGATAAATTTCTACGACGTTTTTCAACAAACTGGAGAAATAAATAAACGGGGGTTGACGTGCGACTCATGGAGGTCGCTCAGCCTGTTACGATAATATGTTACGATAACTATCGTGACATATTATATCTGGTGAAAGTTGGAAGAATCCGAGTGATGCGAGACGCAAAGGACCTTCGGGGAAGCTTATGAGCTTTCCCGAAGGTCCTGTGCGTCTCGCATCATATCCAGCAGTGGACGCCTTAAATATTTCAAATCTTTGAAAAGCACTTTCAGACGAGTGTTCTATTAATGAGTTGCAGTAGCGTAGATAGAAGTGGGCCTTCGCCACAGAAAAGATGAGCTGCCTCAAAATACGATCAAGGTCATAATTGACACAACCAATACCAAACTTGCGATCTAAGTTTGCGTGGTCTGTTAGTTGCGTAGTGCGCGTTCGTATTGGTTCATTGCCTGTGGTGGAGTTAAAGGGTGTGAGATAAGCGGCGACACTCGTTGTAGCACAAATCGGAAAGTATTTCTTTTCTAACCTCTTTCATCTTTTCTGTAGACTTTGCCCAAAGCCTCACACCCAAAGGGGCTTTGCGCAAGGGAGGGATCTTCATCATGAGAGGTTTTTATTTGATAGGCTGACGTAAGACCACTACTTCACTTGATGTTAAGAGACGATGTGGTCGAACTTTTGGTTGCGACAGTCGCTGTTTCGTTTTCAAATTTCCAAACAACTAGCTTTTGCCCGCGACTTCGCCCACATACATAAAATATATGCTATGTCACTCAGGAATAAAGCAGCTTTCTATTGGTGAAAAAATTTTAGCAATTGGACCAGTACTTCCAGAGATTGATGTGAGTGACTTAATTCAGTTTCTATCCTTTAATTATTTTTTAATTTTTATTTTATTATCAACATTGTGCTCACATAATAGAAGCAACAAGAAATAATTTAACCAAATATTATATGTAACACATAATATGATTTAAAAGATGGTCCATGGAGTTTCTTGCACGTTCTTCTCCATAGAGATCTACACTTTGGAACGTGCAATTTAGCTTCACTTTTCTTGGACTGACCGACATTTGACTATTCAAAAGTGCTTACATTTGAAATAAATGAATTTGAATTTTATTACAAAAAAAAAAAAACATAAAAAAACAAACTACCTCATTTTAATATTTTATAAGCGTAGAAAAAGGCTTGGCTGATGCGTCTTCGGCCAAGTCTAAATCAGTCTACGTGACGCCTCTGATGAGTTGATTTCTGGAAGTAGATATGGAGCTGTCAAATCTCTAGATTATGAAAAACACTTTTAGATTAAAAATGACATGTTTTAAGAAGTTGATATAGTTTGAAAGAAAAGCAAAGTTTCTGACGGTTATGACCTACATACATTTCAAAGATTTATATCTCGTTTTTGCTTTAGTAGTAATTAAATTGGGCAAAAGAGATGCGTAATTTTTGCATTTAGATTTTGATATTGTGCATTTTTATCTTGTATTGTAACTCGCATTCTTGAGTTTTGTTCATTGGGTTTTAATTTCTATTTATTCATAGTATCTGATGACTTTCCTGCTCTAGGGTGGATTGGGAGTGCGTGTCAGACTTTTACTGACTAAAATCTACATTGTAACAAGTATGTTCCTTCAGTTTCCCGTTCCGGTGTTCGACCATTGGATTCCATTTCAGAAATTTCACTGTGGTCCTGGCAGGCATAGGGCTTGCTGGGCCTCTAAGGTTTTGATATTTCTTTGAAGTGTTTCATGTTGGGCATGGTTCCCGTTACTCACTTTATTTATATTGTTCTCATATTGACTGGCCTGTTGGTCTAGTGGTTAGTGGCCCTGACTGCTATGCCGGAGGTCGTGGGTTCGATTCCCACCCAGGACAAATGTTTATGTGATGAGCATGATCATTTGTTCTGTGTCTGGGTGTAATTTATCTATAATATGTATGTATTTAGAAATATGTATGTTTATCAGTTGTCTAGTACCCATAACACAAGCTCTGCTTAGCTTGGGACTAGACGGCGTTGTGTGATAGTTGTGGAATATTATAAAAAAAAAAATATATATATATAATAGCAACCAAAAACATGTAGGTACTAAACTGAGATATTCGTAATACACTTAATAAAATGATTGAAAAGTGTCCATGGAGTTTCTTGAACATTCTTCTCCATAGAGATCTATGCTTTGGAATGTGTGATTAACATAATTTTTTGACTGACTGACTTCTTGACACTTTGAAAATGCCTGTAAATGGTTTATCACTACATAGTATAAAACAAAGTCGCTTTTTCTGTCCCTATATCCCTATGTACGCTTAAATCTTTAAAACTACGCAACGGATTTTAATGCGGTTTTTTTTAATAGATAGAGTGATTCAAGACGTAGGTTTATATGTATAACTAGCTATCCGCCCGCGGCTTCGCCCGCGTGGACTACAGTTTATATCGCGCGGGCAGAGACCCGTGCTCAGCAGTGGAATTATAGGTAGCCTATGTGTTATTCCAGCGTCTCTTCTACCTACCTACCAAATTTGATCTAAATCCGTTCAGTAGTTTTTGCGTGAAAGCGTAACAGACAGACAGACAGACAGAGTTACTTTCGCATTTATAATATTAGTAGGGATAACATTCATTAAATAGTGGAGAAATACTGTTACCCGAGCGAAGCCGGGGCGGGTCGCTAGTTTGATATAAAATGCTTTAAAGCTGCTGAATTACATTAGACCGACGCACACGTGTAACACGCCTGATTTGTACGTCGCGTGGCGTGGATCAAGTGTAGCTCTACCAGTCTAGTTTCTGTATAAAATGTATGGAGACCGACAGCCCAGATCGGAGTTTTTTTTTTTCGATGGGGAACATCATCTTATGACAACCCCCGCTCTTGGGTGGAGCGGGAGATAGTGTCAGACTCTTACTGACTAAAAACCCCACCCCGTTCCTTCTAGCCTGCATACCGAGGCTCGAGTTTCCTTTCAGATAACCCTGGCCCCAGTAGGCTTTGACCCAGCTGGGCCCCTCCTGCTGCTGACAACTCCTTGAGGCGCGCGGGAACAGTGTGCGCCGTCGACGTCTTGGACTCGGTCCATTACCGGACGATCGGACAGCGAGCTACCCATGGCTCGCCGTCCACTACACAAATACTTGTGTAATTAGCTAAGACATATTGTAATTGAATCTCTAATGACTACTCTGACGTTTACACCAGTTATTGTTTGTACTCAAGTCTGTTTCCAAACGCAAACGTGTTTAGACTAAACCTAAGTCGTTAACGTTTAGTTATTGGCAAACTATTGTTCTCAGTTGGATTGGAGCTACTAAATGCTTGTTAATGAGCTTAGGATGGGTGAATATCTTTGCTGTAATGTCGATGGTGATTAAAACATGAACTTAGATTTGCGTGCTCCATCGTCGGCCACATCATCGCTTACCATCAGGTGAGATATTGGTCAAACGCAAACCTATCAATAATAAAAAAAAAAACTTCTACTCTTCGATGGGTAACTCGCCGTCTGGCTGTCCGGTAACCATCCAGATCGAACCCGAGTCATCGACGGCACGTAGTGCTCCACGCATGGCTCAAAGAGATGTCGGCAAAACCGTAGGGGCCCAGCAGGGCCGAAACCTACTGGGGCCATAGGTTTGCTTCTGAAAGGAAAATCTGTGGTCCTGGAACGCAAGGCAATGAAGGAACATACAAGTGTGATATAGTCAGTAAAATACTGAGACGCAATCCCGGTCTACCCTTACGGTCCACGTTAGATGATTTATTATCTGTTTAAAAACTAGCATTATCTATTTGTACTAAAAACTGGCTAAAACATTGTTTTTGTTATGGTATTGCTGCTTCATGAAATACTTTAGAAAAAACCTACCTAATAAGCCAACTTACTTTTCGATTTCTAATCAGCCTCCTAGCTAATTTACAACTGTCGAACGCTTTGACGCAAGCTTTTGTCGAATTCTTTTGCTCTAACCACGTGACTGAGCGTTGGGATGACGTCATTCCTGTACATTTCAAGCTTTCTACTAGCGTTAACTATTGCACATTAGCAACTTGGCTAGGGGTACTGTTCATGTTGGTTTGTAAGACTCCTTTTCTTTTTCTCAAAACTGTCTCTATATACGAACTTGCTGTTTAGGCTGGGGTAGTCGCTTCGATTTAACGCATCTCCCACTGTAATGGCACCCATAACACAATAAATAACGAAAAAAAAAACAAGACATTAAAATTATTAAAAAAAAGTTACCAAAATGATAGCTTAATGTCATAATGGCAACACTAACTACCGTTTCACGCCAACAACTTCTACCAATTGTCATACGCTCGAACACAATTCAGCTGACGTATCGCCCTCTACTATGTAACAAACATCTTGTTGCTACACACACGACACCCGCCACGCATTATTAAGAAACCGGAATAAATCACCTACGCTAGCCAGTGTAAACACTACCCGGTATAATTTATAGCTAATGTTACGCTTTACCCGGCTAGAGTATTTATAGATAGTGTTGCCGACTGCACTGCAAGTTTATTTGAGAAAGATACGTGTCGTTTAGTAAAATATCGATGTTGTGGTTACGTTAACCTATGTATGAAATAAAGTAGGTTATTTTATTGATGGAATGTGACCGGAATATACAGGAAAGATAAAGGTCGGGGCATATAACAGCATCTTAGCGGAAGCAAGATTAACGGGGAACCGTTGTCGGAGGAGGCTGTGATAGAGTGTCGATAAAACACATAAATTAAATTTCATGCGAGGGCTTGGGGACGGTGGCGTGGCGGCGAGCAATGGGTAGCTTGCTGTCCGACCGTTCGGTAAACGTCCGGACCGAGCCCAAGACGTCAACAGTGGGTATTGTACCTACCACGCGCCTCAAAAAGTTGTCAGCAACAGTGGGGTCCCAGTAGCAGGTCGAAGTCTACTGTCTGTTTCTGAAAGGAAGATAAGGTACGAAAGTCAACGAAGGAACAGGAATGGATTTTTAGTTAGTAAATGTCTGACACTATTTTTCGCTCCGCCCAAGAACAGGGGATGTCATTGGATAATTTTCCCACCTAACAAAAAGGTCGGGACATGTAACAACATGTAACAACATGTCCCGACGTTTCGGATGTTTCTATGGTGAGTGACATAAGTTTAACAATAAGCGCGCGATTATTGTTAGTTTGTATAATTCAAAGTAAAGACGTGGTATTTTATTATTAATATTAGTGGTTTATTGTACTATGTGTATGAATAATACTAGAAAAAGCATTTTATTTAAATCTACCAATCAAAAAACAACACGCATTTTTATTGAACACTTCCTATTCAATCCACAAAGTATTTTGTTCATATAACAAAGTAAGTAGGTATATTTACAATCACAAAACTAAATGGAAACACAAAGTAGGCAAATGTAATTAGAATGCTGGAGGCGGGCAGCCCTATCGCATGTTTATGTACCGCGCGGCTGTAGGCATTTATTTCAAAGATACGGCCGAGTTACAATACTGTATGATACTATTACCGTGCCCTAACTGAACTGCCTACATTGGTTGTAGGACCATCCCTTTTTTTCACTCGCATATTTGACATTTGAACACTTCATGGTAAGCTCTCAGATATAATTGAAAAGTGTAAGATTCTGCGGGAGATTGCACTAAGAATAACAGTCAAAGGCATTAAAATGTATCTACAAAACATAAACTATTTAATGTCCCATTCTGTCGCACTGTAGCTCAATCCACCTCCCCTATACCGCGTATGCTAACGATGCTCAACGCGCTCGTGGAGACCAACCCTGGATTGGATTTGTTTGCTGATGCTTGGAAGACAGATATTATTAGAAAGTTTGCGGTTCTGTGAGAAGACAGAGTGAAAGGTTTTAACATGATTTAGTGTTGATGGCTATTTTGCTGTACCTACTAAATAATAATAATAAAAAATAAATAGTAAATATATTAATTATAATTATTAGTACCTATCTATTTATATTCAAGTTGTGCAGTACATAGCTGTTGTAGGTTTTTTTTTTGTTTCTGGAAAGTTTTCAATGTGAATTTCCATTAAAAAATGTTTTTTAAATTTCCTTTATGATTCATTAGAAATTTCGCAAAAAGCAATAGAGCTGCGTGTAAATTGGACAGTTTGACGTAGAGTGTTGCCATGTCTTTCGAGAAATTTGGACAAAAAATAAATTAACATGCACCAGAAAATTCAATTCATAAACGCAATTCGTGTGACATTACTAAACGGATTTTTATGCGTCGGAAATTATATTTTAAGCAAATATTTTATTTGAATTCTATTTTCGTTGCATTGTCTTTTGAAATAAGAGATTGCAGTTTTTCATTCAAAGAATTTCAGAAACTTTTTGGCACATAATCGAATTCTTTCATGAACATTGTATTTGTGATTAAGAGCTTTTATCTGCAAGCTTTCTGTAGATTAAGATATTACAGTAAACTGTCTCTAATATTTTTGTAGTTGGGAAACTAAGCCATAACGTGCACTGGTGACTTTGTCACGGTGACTTTTGACGTAGAGGGCCATGGACCGAACGATCCCCGCGTAGAGCTTCCGGCAGGAGGCGTCTGGACCCCCCAGGTTGGGCAGGAGCCTGTAGTGCTTGTACTGGAAAACACAACTTGAGTTACAAAAAAAAAGGGATAGAAAAATTATTATCATCATGACAAAGATTTTTTGTTTGTTCTAAGGAGCCTTGTTCCTAGCAAGGATGAGTTCAATGAAACTTAAGTTTAATCAATATCGATTAAATCTGCAATTTAAAAAGTAGTTTATCTATACTAATATTATAAAGAGGTAAAATTTCTAAGTTTGTATGTTTGTAAGTTTGTATGTAGGGGGTAATCTCTGGAAGTACTGGTCCGATTGCTAAAATTTTTTCACCGATAGAAAACTGCTTTATTCCTGAGTGATATAGGCTATATTTTATGTATGCGGGCGAAGCCGCTGGCAAAAGCTAGTATGTTATAAAACAATACTTAAATGTTTGTTAGGTTCGTTTATCCAGTAACTAAATGAATAATAACTGTTTATTTGTTAGAGTGGCCTTCCATGGTACACCACCTTATTACTTATTATAAATTAATAGCTTATCTATCTTCTATATATATAAAAATGACCCCCGTTTTCCGTTGTCACGACTTGGCATGAAAACGGCTTGACCGATTTGGCTGTTTTTTTTTTGTTGTGATTGTTATTGTGAGGAGAAGGTTCTTATGAAAAAAAAAATTAGGGTAGTGTAGGGTAGAGTAGGGTAGAGTAGGGTAGAGAAGGGTAGAGTAGGGTAGAGTAGGGTAGAGTAGGGTAGAGTAGGGTAGAGTTGGGTAGAGTAGGGTAGAGTAGGGTAGAGTAGGGTAGAGTAGGGTAGAGTAGGGTAGAGTTGGGTATAGTAGGGTGGAGTAGGGAAGAGCGGGAGCGAAGCCGCGCGGGCAAAGCTAGTAAAAAATATAAGCACAAGTCACTCAATAATAAAGTAGCAGTCTATATCTACCATAGAAATATAAATAACAGATATCTACACTAATATTATAAAGAGGTAAAGTTTGTTTTTTTGTTTGTAGCAGGTAATCTCTGAAAGTACCAGTACTTTCAGAGATTGCAATTTTTCACTGATAAAGAGCTGATTTTTTCCTGAGTGACATGGACTTTTTTTATATACGTGCGCGAAAATGCGGGTAAAAGCTAGTATGGAATATTTTTTTTAAATCAGTTCAGTAGTTTTTGAGTTTTCATCAAATCTTTCCTCTTTATAATCGTACGTAAGTATAGATCGCTTTGCTGTCATTCCAATGGCGACAGTGCACAGTGGCTTATAGAATATGTTAATTATTTCCACAATTAAAAAAAAATAATTTCGTAAACCAAAATGACCAGGCAAGAGTCTTGTACAAAATTTATCACAACCACTTAGAATAAGCTGTAACTCAAAATTTGGATACGATGGAGCGACATAGTCTAAATTGAGACAAAGCTTCTTAAAAAAGAAAAAAAAAATTGCCAAAACGTTATCCTACTCTTCGAAAAGGGGCTTAGAATCAAGACTGTTCTTTTTTCAAAGCTCCCATTAATGTCGCCAGCAACAAAAACATTTAAGAATTATTCTTTTTATAAAAAAAAAAAACTGTTTTGAAACCGTTCTAAAATCGGTTTGCTGCGTTAGTTAATTAATGTAAGAGAGTTATTTATAATGTGTTTTATAGCGGTATCAGTCGTGGCCTGCCCACTGGCGGAGTCATGTGATGTTGTCACATGAATAATCTTATATTCTGAGTAGAATACACACATTGTTTGTGTGGTTGGACGAGGAAAACGGGGAAAATAGCTCGTGACTGTCTTTTTTATGTATAAGATCGAAATACCCGTGAAATTTTCTTCTCTTTTAAGTTCTGCTTTTCGGTCCATGTATTATTAAATAGTTTTGCTATTCCAGCTCAGTATTGTACATTGTACCTACATTAGCTTTATCTACCTTTGGGTTGACTTCTGAGGGACACTAGGGGTCGTAGAACGCAAGGAAAAAAAAGCATATGAGAGGTAGTTCTACTCAGTAATAGTTTGACACGCTCTCCTGCTCAAGTTATTCGAAGATTTTCCACCTAAAAAGCTTTTTCTGCTTCCGTGTTCCACACAAAAACAGTGCATATTTTAGAGTACAAAAGTAGCTTACCACCATTATAGCTTGTTTAGTTTCAAATATTACACGCTAGTACAATAAAGTAGTGATAAAATATTAAACTTAAACATCAGCTTAATCAGCTTTACGAGGTCCCCACAGCTGTAACTCATGTCTCCTCTCTAGTAGAGGGAGCGGCCTGTGATCGACCACACGACCCTACGTGTTTGTGGTTTACGTTACAAAATTATATAAATTCATAATGTTGACTATTGCCAGTGTTTTGTTTTATTGCTATAGTATTGTCGTCTCCACGCTGGATATAGTCGCCACTTGATATCCTTTCTTTTCCAGAAACATACCTTTCATTTATATCGTAATGTAGCTCTCTTTTTAGTCGTACATTTTTGATAGAGTGGTCGTGGTCATGTCACGGTCGAGTCCTGCACCACCGCCTCTCTCGCGATACAACGCTATGCAGCTGTGTGTGGTAGCTTGGGAGTGGTCATTAGTGCTGCAGTGTGTGATGTGTCACAGATTTGATGAGGTCCATCCACCGTGTTGAAGAGCATCCAAGTGATCTTTTGCCCTCGACTTTCCCTTGTACCACCAATCGAGACCTTGATATGGTTGATTGGTTTGCGCTTGATCGCTATCTCACCTGAGGGAAAGTGACGATGCGGGCGACGATGGAACGCGCTTACCTAGAAGAAACCTATTCACTCTTGACTTGAGGAATTATTACAGTTACCCGACCCATAAATCCAAACACTAATTTCCTGAGTGCTACATACTTTTCAGACAGATGCCCGACACATGTCTCCACTTTATATCTTGACGAGGAAGTGATCACGGGTCATTTTAGCCGTCCGTCCGTCTGTCTGTCGGACAGATATGATTAATACGCTTATTTATAACTAGTTAGGTACTGGTAGCGGCTTCGATCGCGTGAAAGTAGAAAATTACTACGAAAAGAATTCAATGTTGTTAGTGGTTTTGACTGATCTGTTGGTCTAGTAGTTAGTGACCCTGACTGCTATGCCGGAGGTCGTGGGTTCGATTTCCACCCAGGACAAATGTTTGTGTGATGACCATAATCATTTGTTCTGTGTCTGGATGTAATTTATCTATAATATGTATGTATTTAGAAAAATATAAGTATGTTTATCAGTTGTCTAGTAGCCATAACACAAGCTCTGCTTAGCTTGGGACTAAACGGCGTTGTGTGATAGTTGTGGAATATTTTATTAGTGGTAACTCACCTCGAGCAGTTCGATTCGGTTCACGCAGTAGTAGAGCAATTGACTGCTGTATAGTCTGTCTAAAAAGTCAAACGACTTGGGTAATTATTAAGGTAAAATGAAATCTGATGTAGTCAACACTGGTTCAATAATCAAGGTTGATTAAGAGATCTGTGACTATACTAACTAAACTGTGACTATACTAAACAGGGTTATTAGTAACTGTAAATACTAGTTTTGAATAAAGTAAGTACACAACGCTGGGCTCCATTTCGATTGTCCTGCAATACTTTCAAATACTGATAACGCCACAATATCGTACCCCTTTTATGGTGAGGTAGATCATACGAGTTATGACACCTTCCTTTTAGACCTGCTTTATACAGGCGATATAGATATTGACAGGAATAGCGATTGAAGGATTTTTTAATCGAAGTCCAAAGAAGTCATGCTCTACATGTCGATCCATTGATTACCCTGCAGGTACCGAGTCCTAAAGTAAGGTGCTACAATGCTATATATGTGTTTCATGACTGGTGAGTTAATCGGTATACAGGCGCGTCAGCAGCTCTTCTTCTCTCAAATCGAATGTTTTCCCTTCCCTCAAAGCTCAGCAGCTAATGAAGATATAATTCTGACTGTCAAAGATACACAAAACAGCGCATCTCGAACTCCTAAATATCTAAAAGTGTCAGACTGTATAATGACTGCAAATTACGAGTAGTCTGGCACAGTGCAGCGAATGCACTAACACTATTTATTTGATTAGGTACTATTGTATTGCACTAGTTAGCTATGACTATTAATACAAGACTGTAGTTTTGCACATTGTTGTCGGAGGAAAGAATGTTTACTTATCCTTTTTTTACGAGGGAAATCAACAAATGTGTCCTCCCGCTTTGAGTGGAGCGAGAGGGAGTCAGACTTATACTGACTAAAACCCACCTGTTTTCCTTCAGTTGCCCTTTTAGAGTTGCCTTGATCCTCGTGATCACGATAACTATTTCGGATAATACCTGGCAGCTCAGGTAGGGCGGTAAGCGACGACACGCTGTGGCACGCAGGTGGGGTCTCGCGCCAGGCCTTGGTACAGGTCATGGACTGGAGCAAGAAGGATTAGCAGGCAGTCGCCTACTTCTGCGAAGCAGTAATGCCAGCAAAGGAGGAGGCCGACTGCATCAGGCAATAGCGCTCACGCCCCAGCTGTCACCGGACGGTTACCGGACGGTTGGACAGCGACATTGCTCGCTGTCCGCAAGCCCGCACCGGATGGCCGGAAATCGGGATCGGAAACCCAGCGGCGGTGGCGAGAGCGCCGTTGCCTGATGCGGTCGGCCTCCTTCTTTGCTACCATTACGGAGACGACCGCCTGACCGCCTGACACTATCAACGTAAGGGTGGATATTCGCCGTATGATGGGTTGTATAAATATAACTAAAATGTATTATCACGTAAATATAATATCCATTGAATACAAACCATATACAAATGCTTCCAGCATATTTATTGCTTTCGAGATACGAATGCGTACATTTTCACAAAATATTTCACATAATAATGTCTTTGATAACATTATTTATTGTGAAAACGTTTAGCTGAAGCTATGAATGAATTTATTTTCTAAACATTGAATATTTAGCTACATGCTGGCGTATTCTCTCTACGATTATTTAATTGAAGTTAAGGAAAATAGACGATTTGTCATCAAATACCAGGGCAGGGACGCTGCACATTTCTTTTTTAAACTTGCGTCCACACCTGAGGGTCTACTCGCTTTCTCCGAAACGAAACTTTCGTAAACGAACGATATTCATTTGGCGTTAAAATTGCAAACAATCCTTTGTCATAATTATATTTGTTTTCGAAACATAACTTATTAGGATACGGTACGTCAAACAATTTTGGGAACGAAAGGAACCGTGGCAGGAAACACGCGAAATTTCAATTGAAACTTCGTTTTTCGGAGAAAACGAGTAGACCCCCCTGTTACTTAATTTAGAGGTTGGATATCATCAAATTATTTTACTATGCTCTACTTAAGTTAACTCTTGACTGGCCTGTTGGTTTAGTGGTGAGTGACCCTGACTGCTATGCTGGAGGATGTGGTTTCCCACCCAGGACAAATGTTAGTTTGTTGAGCTCGATCACTTGTACTGCGTCTGGGTGTAATTTTATCTATAACTAGCGGCCCGTCCCAGCTTCGCACGGGTGCCTATGTTACTCAGGGTGTAGGTGGTGCATGTTTGTTGTTTTTGGGTTTATTTATTACAAACATACACACAGACAAAAATACAAATTTTCCCTCGTTATAATATTAGTGAAGATATGTATGTATTTAGAAATATATAAGTATGTTTATCAGTTGTCTAGTACCTGTGTCTAGTACTCATAACACAAGCTCTGCTTAGTTTGGGACTGGACGGCGGCGTCTAATAGTTGTGGAATATTATTATTACTAAAGATTCTAAGGCCGTCAACACATTGACTCACATCTCTATAACCTAAAACTATTCGCAGAATCTAAAACACATCAATAAACAAGGTTTAAGCTCTTAATTTAATTTCGCACGAGTGTCTGAATACAAAGTTGACTAAATAAATTCCAAGGGTTGGCAACCTCTGGCTTATGTTCCGACATTCTTGAGTTGTGATGAATTTTAAAGAAACTCTTAATTCATGCACTTACTATAAATAAAGAGGGCACACTCATTGTTATTTCCTTTGGCATTGGTGAAGGATAATATCATCACATCACACCAATCCTTACTAATATTATAAAAGCGAAAGTGAGTTTGTTTGTTTGTAACGTCTTCACGCCTAAATGACAAAACCGATTTAGATGAATTTTGGTGCAGAAATAGTTGGGACCCTGAAGACGGACGTATGTTATTTTTTATTTAAAAATAGTGAGAAAAGGGTGAGAAAGAGTAAAGTATATTAATATTACTAATATTATAAAAGCAAAAATGAGTTTGTTTGTTTGCTACGTCTTCACGCCTAAATGGCAAAACCGATTTTGATGAATTTTGGTACAGAGATAGTTGGGACTCTGGAGACGGACATAGGCTTTTTTATTTTAAAAGGTGAGAAAAGGGGGAGAAAGAGTAAAGTATATTAATAAACGCGGGCGAAGCCGCGGGTAAAAGCTAGTATAACATATAGGCGAGTTTTTATGTTTGTTTCTCATTCACGCTCAAACAGCTGCACGGGTTTCGATGAAACTTGGCACTCGGGTAGACCATGTCCTGGAATAGGGTAGTCTTTATTAGAGGATATGGCCCATTGCATGCGACAACGTTTCGGAGCCAAGTGTTGATCAGTCTATTTGAAAAGGTGATGTGCACTTGGGTTATGAACCCAATCACTTCAAAACTGTAATTAGGTACTTGTAAAGTTAAGTGGTTTCTCCAATTAAACTCTATAACCTCCAGCCGCAGACTAGAATGGTTGATTTTTAAATACGAGAATTGACCTATAGATAATTGTTTAAAAATTCGCCTATACTTCTTAAATATTAGGTGTACTAAAATTTAATCTAAAGTCAATGTTTATTTGTCAAAATAGAACGATATAAATACACTCCAATAAAAAAAAGACAATTAAAACTAAAAACTTTTTACAAAAAAAAATAAACCGACTTCAAAAGTACAAAATAACTTTAATTTCGGAAGTCGGTGTTTCTATAATAGATACCTAATCTTGTCTCTTCGTTATTTAACACCGACTTCCGAAATTAAAGTTATTTTGTACTTTTTGAAGTCGGTTTAATTTTTTTTGTAAAAAGTTTTTTATTTTTCACTTTTTAGTTATGGTAGCACCACTAAAAAGTACCTACCCTTCAGCTAAACATAAATTACCTTATAGCCAGAGTGCATCTCATAACGATTCTTATAATCCCAAATACGGTTATTTTACATGAATTTACCCCCTCCCCCTTTTCTTTCAGTCAGTCATCGACTACACGTATAAACAAAGCAATTTTACTTGTTACGACAATTCTGCTATGATTCTATGAGGAGTTCTGTTCCAGATCTTCGAAGTTCATGATCAGATCATAACAATATTTCTATGGGACCAACTTGGAAGCATAACCTTTCAATCAAAAAAAAAATATACATTCAGCCGAACATAGAACCTCCTCCTTTTCGAAGTCGGTTAAAAATAAAACTTCACCAGTTAATTCTTGTACTTTTATTATCTCATATTTTTTATACTGTGCTTAAAACATGTGGACACAGTGGAGTTAACTAATAAAGTGAGGTGCGATATTTAACTAGCTGCTGTCCGCTATTCCGATCCCGTATAACTATATAAATACACATCTATATATATAAAAGAAAGTCGTGTTTGTTACAACACTTATAACTCAAGAATGGCTGTACAGAAATGGCTGAAAATTGGTGGGTAGGTAGCTTAGAGCCAGGTGACGGACATAGGATAGGTAGGTAGAGTAGGGTAGAGTAGGGAAGAGCGGGAGCGAAGCCGCGCGGGCAAAAGCTAGTAATAATATAAAATACAATAGAATAAAATACACTTCATTGTATACCAAACTTTAAGAATGTCATTTAATCAAAATATTTTAAGAAGTTTTTTTTTTTGCGAGATCCTAATTTATTTTCTAAAATAAAAGTAAGTTACCTACTCCTTATAACATCAGTGATATCTATCAGAAAACATTCTGTCAAAATCGGTCCAGACGTTTCGCTGATTAGCCGTATTAAACATTTAGACACATAAAAATACACGTGCATTTTGTATAAAAAAACATATTGTATTAGCATTTCATGTCCACTGCTGGGCATAGGCCTCCCCCAAGTGTCATGTTAACACAACGAACGCTTCTGTGACTCTCGTATTCATTTTTGTTGTTTGTTTGTATGTTACAATTTAACTCAAAAACACTGGACTGATTTAAAAAATTCTTTCGCTATTAGAGAGCCACATTTCCACTGAGTAACATAGGCATATATTTTCAAATTATATGCGGGCGAAATCGCTGATAAAATCTAGTAAGTAGTTAAGATATAGAAAATATAGGTGTAAGGGACAGCCCTCCGCAAACTTTAAGGGCTTGCTCAGTAGACGAAACTGAACAACCTTCCACAAGATTTTTTACCATATAAAATTATATACTTGGTTGGACAATTTGTAAGGCAAGGCCAATTTTTTTGTTCGCTTCCTGAAAAAAAATCTTGTGGAAGGTTGTTCAGTGTCGACTACTGAGCAAGCCCTTAAAGTTTGCGGAGGGCTGTCCCTTACACCTTGTATAGATGTATTGATGATAATTAATCTTCATCAGCAAAGCGATGTCAAAACCTCCGATGTCATTTTCCGTTTCACGCAAACTCAATTCCACATAGCGTTCATAAGATTAAATATGGCGTAAGACTGATGGAAAAGCTGAAAGACAAGAAATCGTAAAAGTTAATGGCGTTGTTTCTGTGAAATAAAACTTTATGGGCTATTCCGCGTTCCCATTTTATTTCTTCACGCACTGGAATGTCTGTTAATGATTTCGTGATGTTCATTAAGACATCTGCCGAAGATTATGTGTCTTCAAATATATCGACTGTACCACGAGCTCTTAACGCGATTCATTTCACGACCTAAACTGAACTGTTAAAGAGGAGCTGTACAGGGTTATTTGTAAAACACTGGCAATGGCAACCTCTCAGGACTATCTTACTAACGTCATCATCATCATCATCATTTCAGCCGATATACGTCCACTGTTGGACATAGGCTCTCTAAGTGTCACCACAACGAACGATCCTGTGCGTCTCGCATCCATCGGTTTCCCGCAACCTTCACCAGATCATCAGTCCACCTTGTTGGATACCTTCCAACGCTGCGTCTTCCGGTACGAGGTCGCCACTCCAGAACCTTTCGGTCCCAACGGCCATCTCTTCTGCGAGCAATGTGCCCATTGCCACTTAAGTTTGGCAATTCTTTGTACTATGTCGGCAACTTTAGTTCTCCTACGGATATCTTCATTTTAGAAATTGGAGTCTTCTGTAAAATTTATATAATTTCCCAAGTTTAATCTGTCTTACATCAGACAGGGCATCTAAACAGACAGTCCGGAACATGGTCCTTAAGGCCGTAGGACGCAAAGCTCGCTCCAATATCAACGCTATGGTGCTGCGCGCGCGCCGGTCGTAGAGGCGCTCCCAGCCGCTGGTGTATACGGCTTGGCGGAATTGTTCACCCTGGAAAATTGAAGATACATTTGAATAACGAAATATTTGTACGCAATAAAAGAAGTAGGGGGCGTCAAGTCAGGCGATGGGAAGATGACTTGAAACAGACAGCGGGACCATTCTGGTTGAGAGTAGAAAGGGGTAGAACCCATTGGAAGGAATTGGAGGAGGCCTATGTCAAAAGGCACACCGACTTAGGGACCTCTTGTAACCCTATGTTTAGGAATAAAAGGCTAATATAAACGCGTTTTAGCCGTGGAGTTGCGGATACCAACCCGAAAAACAATACAAAAAATGATGGAAGAAATATTTGAACAATTGAAGGAATAAAGTTGTTATGATTTACATATTTTTTTTATTAACATGTACTGGGCTCGAGTGGATTACAGCCTTTTTCTTCTCACAGAGAGGAAACCTGAGTCTCAGCGGTGAGAACATTATAAGATTGATTATGCTTATACTATGCTTATAATAATGAATTTTGACTTGTTTTTCAATTGATATGGTGTATATGACCAGTTACCACCAGTTAGTTAGGACCAGTTAGACACTATTTCTTACTTTTATCTAAATTAAGAGTAAAAAAACTTACAATTATCTTCATTTTCTTTTTAATATTGGGAGTATTGTTTGGACATTTGAGTTAAAAGTCTAAAGTAATTTCAAAACTTATATGGGTGAAAAACTTAAAGATTGTGGGATAAATCGAAAGAGTTACCGCGGCAATGGAACGCAAATAACAACAGAAAAAACCTGGCTGGGTTTTAGTCAGTAAAATTGTAACCCTTCCTCTCGCTGCATCCAGTGAGGAACAAGATATTTGATGATTTGTCAGTTAAAAAACCAAGAGTCAAATACAGCAAACCGTCTCCCAACCTAACAGTCAATTTACTTCAATCCAAAATTTATGACAAATTCTTTACTGTTGCTTGTCGAAACAAAAACAACTATATTGTCTATTGTATTGACATATTTACAACCATATTAATACCAACATGACAAAAAAGTGGGCGCGGGAAAAAAAACAAAGAAAAAAAAATACGTTTATTTTGTGAAATAGCAAATTAAAGGGCTGAGGTTTGGCAAAATGCCAGTTAAATCTGCGAGCTGAAGCGTTTCTACTAAGTGTGTGTTACTAACTGCTGGGTTATATTAATTTAGCTACAGATTAGAGTATTATAACATATTTATATGATTCGAGAATTTAGAGGAAAACTGTGAGTTTAAAACGTGGTGGCAAAAAAAAAAAACAAATTTTTCACTTTCAACATGTAAAAGAAGATTTACTCAAGAATCTGGTTAGGATATGAAAAACTTTGGATTTACTATATTAGCTCTCAAAACAGTGAAGGAATAGGAAAACATCGTGAGGAAATGAGGCATGTCCTAGAACCAAACATTCGAAGACATGTGATACCACCAACCAGCCCATTCCCTCTCCTAGAAAGGAGGCCTGAGTCCCAGCAGTGGGAACATTGAAAGGCTGATTATGCTATGCTTATGCTACTATATTAGGGAATATGACATTTTTAATAAGATTTGCTATTATGTGGTAGAATTTCAATTACAGAGAACTTTTTATTTTATACCCGTCGATTCTTAATACGAATTCATTCGAGATAATTTTAAACAATATTAAATTCAAATCATCTATGATACCATCAGCCAGGCAACCGGCATCGTTTCGGCATATGTTTACGCTAATATTATAAAGAGGAAAAATTTGTTTTTTGTTTATAGGAGGTAATCTCTGAAAGTACTGCACAAATTGCTTAAATATTTTCACTGATAGAAAGCTTTATTTTTGAGTGACATAAGTTAGTCACAAATAAATTATCATAAGTAGTACAAGCGGGATTCTTCGGAAGGGTAACCATAGTCCTAGATAAACAAAAAACACCGAAAGGAACACAGGTCATTATATGTCTAACGCTCACTCTCGCTTCTCCGACAGAGAAAAGACTCTCATTTCATAGCACAAAAAAGGGTTACTGACGATGTGGATGTCTTCCTTGAGAATTAGAAAGAAGTGGCTCAGAACCGGGAACTTTTGAAGGAGTGGAGGAAATATGGGCTAGATATAATAATAATAAATAAAATAATAAGTACTGAGAAACAAAACCAAACCTTCTCCATAAGCAGTTCACTGTAATAACACGGCGAGCTACTGATCAAAGCCCCTCCGAATATAAACGTGATGAACTCCAAGCTAACTTCCCCCTCTCTGAAGGACTGGAACGATTAAACAAACAATTAGGAATAAACAATAAACATGTCAGTCTAGGTGAGCTAGTCAGGCATTGTTTATAAGTTCAATGGGAGATGGAAATGAAGACTTAAGAGAAAATTGGGATTGTTCTTGCTGTTATAGTCGTCCTTTGATGTTGATGGATTACGGATCTATGCATTTTTCAATCATGACGTTTTCCATCATCATTTTAGTCAAAAGAAATCTACTGGTACAAAAGAACAAGGAGGGATGCTACTATATCGACCTTTAATTTGACATTTATTTACAGATCACTTTTAGCTATAATGTTCCTGTTGAAATTGGTTATGGTGTAAAATAAAAATACGTTAATGTAACTAATTCTAATTGGCTAAGATACCTGGTTGGGATATTTTAATTGGATCTAAGTTCAATACATGACTAAAGATCTTTAAAGTTACGGATTTGCTGTTCGCTGTTTTACACAGGTGTAAACGTCGCCATATCGACGTTTAATATCCTGAGATTCTTTCTTCCAGCGGATTCCCAAAACTTGTGGAAAGCCTATAATTGCTGCGTTTTTTATTATGTTGTTGGCATTCCAGAAGTGTTATAGTGTATTAGAAGTTCTGATGGGGCGTTAGCCCCATCAGAACGTATTTAAGGTTCGGTATTGATTTTCCCTTTTTAACACAGTCGACTCATGTAAAATTTTACCTGAAGTGTCCCATACTGATTACTAAATTACTTAGAAATTATTAATGTTACCACCAACCTCAATAACTTCATAAACAGTAACAGGCAGAATTATTGTTGTACCTTTAAAAGTTAATTCATACGCCACTCTGAAAGTGTCTTTGATGTGGTCTACGAAACTGTAAAGATATAAATATCTGTAATTAATATTAAATACAACTGAAAATTCAAACCTTAAATTTTGACTTGAAGGACCAAAAATTTTTACAATTACATTTATAAACTAGATGTAGGGCTTTATAAGAATGCAAGTCTATCGTCTACTTACTCATATATCTTTTGTAGTTCCACCACAATAGTTCTCAGCTCCACCATAACATCATCTCCCTTATGATCCTCAAACAGCCGTTCCATCCTCTTTGTCAGAATTTCCAACCTACCACAAGCATGCAGCATGAACGTCGGACCAAGAGGGACAAAAGAAGTATACATCATCCCGGAATATATCCCATAGTATATTAAGATGGCATATATTGAAAGATACACCACCAAATCATCTTTCTTAGCTTCAAGTACACCAGGATATACCAAGTCATAAAGTGGCACCATTTTGAATTCTCCGACAGTATAATTGTAAATATAGGCGACTATATTTTTTATTGGAAACATGCTAGTAGCAATAATAGATATAACAAACCATTGTTTGCTAACGTAAGATCCTTTTAAAGCATATTTTAGAACTATTTCTTGATCTTCTATATTTGAAAAATGTATGTTTTCGTAATCGTTCTTCATTGTTTGGATCAAGTCTTTTAAAAGTTCTTGTTTCCATAGCATGATGCCATATTCGAATGTTATAACTATATAGACGATGGAAAATGTACCGTTTTTGCATGTCTTAGAAAAATCATTGTTCTTCAAGTCATGGAAGATGATATTGTACATGATCATGATGTATACTATGGAGAATATGCCGTGCATGACGAAAAAACGAAGGAACCATATTTTGTCTCTTTTTATGTCTGGGTTGCTCTGGTTTAAGGACATAGCTTTTGTGTTGATTTTGAAGATTTTTTCGTAGTTTATTTCCATTGTTTTCCGAAAATGTTCGCTTACAATTGGTATAGTTTTACCAGTTTCAATAACGATCGGTAGAATAAGTAGTAAGGATTCTATTTCATGTTTCTTTTCTTTTAATTGAGCATTGAGTTAAGGGTCAGATGTAATGCTGTTTTTTTCTTAAATAGCAAAAGTGAAGAATATATTTCAGAAAATTCGTACGTCAGTTCGTCGTTATTTAATAGTTAATCGCGGAAAAAAATAAGTACTTTAGCTTGCACGAAAGTATAAAATTTATCCAAGGGGCCAAAATTGCTTGAAAAAAGTATCCTGACTATGCTACTCGTACTTAGACATAGTCTACCCGTGTACCAAATTTTATTCATATTCAGATGGCTGTTTGAGCGTGAAGGCTTTTATCTTTATAATACTATTGTGATTTACATTTCATTAGTTCATGGATAACTAACGAAATGTAATCTATCATTTCATTTCAAACCATTCATCTATTTACAATGTTGATAGTGATAGATAGAATCTGCAGCGATGCAGTAGCGGTCGCTTACAATGGGCCTCATCAGAAGGCTTATAGTCACCTAAAGGGCAATGGAAAGGAAGTAGTCTTCCGTGATCGCATCAGGATCCGCAGGAGAATTAAGGTCGCCACCATAGCATGGCCTGAAGAATTACCAAATTCAAGTGACAATGGACACATTTCTCGTAGAAAGGACAATCGATGGGGCCGAAAAGTTTTAGAATGGCGACCGCGCACCGGAAGACGCTATATTAGAAGACCTTCTAAGTGGAAGGCCTCACAAAAGGTGGACTGATGACCTGGTGAGAGTCGCGGATGTTCAATGGATGCAAGACGCACTAGGCCAGTTGTTGTGGCAGCACTTGGTGGATGTCTATATCCAGCAGTAGACGTCTTTCGGCTGAAATGATGAAGATGTTGATGATGAGAATGAAATACAAAAAAAATATTGCCAAATAACTTCGCTTTAAATAATTCCAATTACCTTTCAGTATTGCAAATTACTTCGTAACGATCAAATTGGTCTTGGAGCTTTTAATTATCATCAAGGACGCTTTTCACCTGTCACCCAGGTTATTACAGAGTTGTAAGTGCCGTTGACAGCAAGATTGCTAGTCTTTCTTCAACTAATTGAAGTGGCTGGTGACAGTTCCTTTCTGGAATATTGAAAACTGTTTTTAATTTATTTTTTGTTTTTTTCCAAGACTGTTGAGTAGCCTTGTCTTGTTAGTAGCAGTTCCAGATTCCCACAACTAGATATTTTGAAGCGTGTCAGACTTTTACTGTTTAAAATCCACTACTAGCTCCTTCATTGCTTTGTAATCCATGGCTGGGTTTTTCAGAAGCGAACCCATGGCCCCAGTAGGCTTCGATCCTGCTGGATCTCTACAGTTTGTTGACACCTCCTTGTGGTGTGCGTAGAACACTACGAGCTATTGACGACTTGAGCTCGGTCCGGACGGTTACCAGACGGTCGGACGGCGAGCTACCCATTGCTCCGCCCGTAAGCCCACGCCTATGGTGGCCGAAAATTAAGATAGAGATCCCGGCGGCTGGGGCGTGAGAGCCGTTGCCCTGCGCGTGCGTCCGCCTCCGTTGTTACTGGATTACTGCTTCGTAGAAGGAGGCGACCGACTGCCATTCCTCCTCGCTTCGGACCATGGCCTGTACCAAGGCCCAGCGCGAGAGATCGTTGCCGCCGATCGCTCCACGACGAGGACTCGGCGGTGCTTTGCCCAAGCAGGCCACCTCTACCGTATGCTTCACCGTATCCTCTGGGCGGTCCACTCAATGGTGACACTCGAGCGATTCTTTCGCACGAATCCGGTGTTCATACACCATGTCTGATGAGAACCTGCGTCATGCAGAATTTCAGGACGCCGTGAGGTCTTTCCAGCCATTCCTCAAAGATAGGACTTACCGCCATAATTATGAGGAATTTTATGTAGACCGAGCCGAAGCCTCAAGGAGTTGTCAGCAACAGGAGGGGTCCAGCTGGGTCGAAGCCTCAGTAGGCCAGGGTTATCCGAAAGGAAACTCGAGGCCCGGTATGAAGAGGCTAGAAGAAACAGGCTGGGTTTTTAGTCAGTAAGAGTCTGACACTATCTCCCGCTCCACCCAAGAGCGGGGTTTGTCATAAGATGATTTTTTCCCACTGTAAAAAAAAAAATATGTAGGTGGGGGAAGACGCGGGAAAAGTCTAGTATAATATAATTTTAGTAGTGGTATATATGCCTATTATTGCTATACATAGTTTACACCATGATATAACAACGTTAACTTTATGTGTTTATGTCTGCTTTGGGCATAGCGTTCATGAGATGGTATGGTCTACGCCTATTGAAACATCTGAGATGTAAAGAGTCAATATTTAGGACCTTACTACAAACATTTAGACATTCATTGTTGCTAGTTTTAGATTAAAAACAATCAACGATACCATAATGATTTTAGAAAAAATAGTCGACACTAGAGGGTTTTTATTTAGGTGGGAAATCAATTAATAATATCTCCCACCCTTGAACGAGGCACGAGGGTGTGTCAGACTTGTAATGACTAAAATCCACTTCTGCAAGTTTCTCTTTCACAGCACCCATGTCCTCAGTAGGCTTCGACCCGGCTGGGCACCTGATGTTACTGACAGCTCCTTGCGGCTCGTGGGAACAGTGCGCGCCGTCGGCGACCTGGGCTCGGTCCAGACGTTACTGGGCGGTCGAACGGTGAGAGCTACCCATTGCTTGCCATCTGCAAGCCCGCACCAACGGTGGGCATAAAATCGAGATCGGGATCCTGGTGGATAGCATTACTGCTTCTCAGAAGGAAGCGACTGTCTGCCACTCCTCATCGCTCCGGACCATGGCCTATACCAAGGCCCGGCACCAGAGATAGTTGCTACCGGTCGCCTCCACGAAGCCACCGGCTGGAGCTAGTAACCTATAATTACCTTACCTTAACCTGACTCTTTGCAGTTTTTATAAAAATGGATCCTGAAATTCATGAAAACGGTTCTATTTTTAGCCAAATTCCATCAAAAAGCTGACCTAGTTGCTAAAATTACAGTTTATATTTATCACTTACTAGTAAATATATAATGCAGCTGTGAAACACCGATTTCCAGAAGAGGTCAGACTAGCTATCCGGCGGGCGTGAATGATTTATGGGCTAAACTAACTTTTGCTACCGATTTCACATGGAAGTATTATCCAACAGTAACATACTACGTGGAGAAATATCTTGTGTGATACAGGAGTTTATCTCAGTTATCATCATCGTCATTTCAGCCGAAAGAGATTCATTGTATTGGACATAGGCCTCCCTAAGTGTCGCCACTACGAACGGTCCTGTCCGTCTTGCATCCATCGGATTCCCGCGATCCTCACCGGGTCATCGGTCCATCTTGTGGGCTTGGCCTTCCAACGCTGCATCTACCTATCGACCCTCTGTTCTGTGAGCAATGTGCCCTTCCCACTGCCACTTAAATTTGGCAATTCTTCAGGACATCGGTAACCTTTGTTCTCTTGTGAATATCTTCGATATACTCCATCTTTCAGCTATTCTGCCACCTATGGGGATTGTATAGCTAAACGAGTTGGAATTCTAGTCGCAAACACACGACGCTGGCGAAGAGGACACGAAAACGTTCGTCAAGCCAATCCGACTCAAGTGGTTTATAGGATAATGATTGTGTTTGCAAATATCAACGACATCATCCGTCGCGCTCTTGTCACCGTCGGCGTTCCGGCCGTATTGGAACCTCATGGCCTGGCACGCGACGATGGCAAAAGACCGGACGGTATGTCTCTATTTCCATGGAAGATGGGTAGGCCTTTAGTGTGGGACGCTACTTGTGTCGATACTCTTGCGCCATCCCATCTTCCTAGCTCGTCGTGCTGTGCTGGTGCTGCTGCAGCGGCTGCAGAGAACCTCAAGCGGCGGAAATATAATAACCTTGTTGGTAATTATGTTTTCGAGCCGTTTGGGGTTGAAACTCTTGGATCGTGGGGTCCGAGTGCTCACAAATTATTTAAAGAACTTTCGAAACGCCTCGTGGACACTTCGCGTGACCCAAAGGCTGGCTTTTACTTCGGTCAAAGGATAAGCATTGCCATTCAGCGTGGCAATGCCGCCAGCCTTTTGGGTACATTACCAGTCGACAGCGATGCGGAGGAATTTTTCGACGCCTTACATTAAATTGCCATTTTTTTTTTTTTTAGTTCTCTAGGGTTTTATTTTAATTTTTTAAGTTATTTTTAATTAATTTAAGTTTATATCTAGAATTAATTATTTTATGGTTTCCAAAATGTTTTGTACAAAATGATGATGATGACTTGGCTCCTCATGGTGGTTGTGAGCTCAGATCTGCTGCTCTGTTATATGTGACTTGCATATCCAACCTTGGCTGAAAAACTCCGATCACAGAACGGACATGGCAGAATACCATTGACGATATGATATGTTATTGCTATTGGTGGTCTAGCTTTTAGCTCGTCGCGTTTTTGGTCTGATTCCGACCTTCTTTTATTCTCAAAGGCCTGTACGTGCTTCTGCACATGAAGTTTTGTACATATGGGTGGGATGTAGATGTGAATCTACTAATCTCATTAGATCAGGACAACTAAAACAGACATCGATGGCGATTACGTATATAATATCAATTAGAATATGACTCACTCATTTTTTTCAGACCAATAAATCCGTCTACTAGAAACAACACAAAAAAATATGAAAAAAAATTGTAATCGATATCAAATCTCATAAATTTCATGTAACGATTCAATTTTGTCATCCGGTTCTGTATGAAATATTTTTTCGCTGAATCATGAGTGAATAATAGACATAACATCTTAACATTTGGAATGATTCCAAGTGATGGGGGATTTGATATGATACCGAGTTTTAGTCAATGAATCCGTGGAAACTATCAGTTCAAAGATGCTGTAATTTGATCGGGTTGAAAAGTTGTCAAAAAATAAAGGCCCGTTTTATTTATTTATTTATTTAATCTTCATGCAACACAAAGTACATAGGCGGACTTAATGCCTTAGGCATTCTCTACCAGTCAACCTAGGGAGGTGAAGAGACAATATCGTAGGCGCACAAAAAGAAAATTTTGTTATGAAAATAAGAGTAAAATGTATACATATACATGTAGTTAAAATACACATATATATATATTTACATTTTTATTTTGAATTTTGACATTTGTATTTTGAATTCTGACATTTGTATTTTGAATTTTGACATTTGTATTTTGACTACCTAGCGGCTTGTCCGGTGTAGTGTACTACTACTAAAAGAGCTACTGCTAAACTGAATTCTTATATAATTATCATTTTATTGTTACCATTATTTACAAAGAACCCGGGTTCTTTGGGGTTCTATGTAAATCAATGATTATTTATTACTTTAGGTTTCGAACTTAGAAAGTTACATTATAGGGTCTTTCTCTTATGTCAAAAAATAACCTTTATCGAACACATTTCAGATATTTTGAAAGAAAGTATTAACTATACACAGTTTATCTATTGATTTTCTTGCCTGGTTCGTTTACTTACCTCATCAGCATAGCGCAATCAGCCTTTTAATTTTCCCACTGTTGGGACTCAGGCCTCCCTTTCTAAGACAAAACAGAAAACAGGACCTACACCTGTATGCCGCGACGCAAGTGCATCAAGCACCCGATCCCCACTCCCTTGCGGACTATTTAGAACGTTCAATTTAAATATTTTTATTTTTATATAAAAATCTGATGAGGTCATAAAACAAATTTTGTTTACATGATGTTAGTAACATAGTCCTGAGAGGTTGCTAGCGTTTTACAAATAACGTTGTATATTATGAGTTACTAAGACAGTTACCTCCAGCAAAGCATTGAATAAGACGTGACGGGCAAGGCCGGGGCGGACAGTAATAGCGTAGATCCATAAAACACTCCTTCCACAAACTGTAACAATTTGCAGTCGTTTTGTTTTGATTCACTGGATTATTTACTACGTTCACTAGTATGTTTTGTATTCTAGGAATGACTGAAATGAGGAATGTCTGTATCGTATCTGTATTATGTTTCTAGTCTTCTTCCTTGCGTCGTATTCCTCAATGCTGAGGGTCGTGATCTCCCTGCTTCATCACTTTAACCTTTATGATATTGAGCCCTCGTGGGGGCGATCTGCGGCGGAGACCTCTCGCGCCGGGCTTTGGTTGAGGCCGCCTGCCATTCGTCCTCGCTCCAGACCATGAGCGAGGACGAATGGCAGGCGGACCATTACTTTCAATGATTACCTCCTACAAACAAAAAAAAACAAACTATACTTCTTATAATATTAAGAGGATGCATCATGACTCACATTTTCACTGTTTTTCATACAACCGCTCATAAACGATTATGACGTTATTACACATTTTTCATTATTTATTTTAGAAACACAGTGTCTTGTGGATATTATCTAGGCTTCTATTGAAATCAATTTTTAAATTTGTGTAAAACTAATCCAGTAAAGACCTCTGAAAATCTCCTATTTTGTATGAACTTTGACACTTCATAATTTGCCTAAAATAAAAAAGTCAAAAAAGTAAAACTATAGAAGATCTTGCAAATTTTATTAAGATTCTAAATGATGACAACTTTTTCAAAAACTTTTAAAGGTTAAAAAAAAAACAACTAGGTATTTGTTGATACAAGTTTTGTAAAATATTCGAGTAAATCTCGGAATTACCGAATACTAACTGAGTTTTGAGGCGTTATCTCTCTTTTTTTGCGTTGCCTTTTCGTCAAACATCGCGTTGGATTGCGTTAGATGAAGCAACAAGCTTTTAAACCATGCTCGATGTTTACGATAATCAAGTGGAAAAGGACCCTCTTAAGTATCTAATTCTTAAACCGTCTCTACCATAAATGTACTTCCCCTTGACAACAGCTAAAGCTGAGGATAATTTTTTCGAGGAATGGGCAACTCGCTGTTCGGCCATCCTATAAGTACCAATGTATACTCATTGGCAACCTCGTACCGGAAGACGCAGCGGTGGGCCCTCCTACAAGGTGATGGATGACCTGGTGCAGGTTGCGGGAATCCGATGGATGCGGGTTGTACAGGATCGTTCGTTGTGGCGACAACAGTGGACGTATATCGGCTGAAATGATGATGATACCGATTGACCTAGGTTATCCTTGCTTATCTATTCTTAGGAAACTCACAATATAAATCAAATTCAAAACTACAACAAATCTTTATGATTAATGTTACATTTATGTACCATTTTGAATATTACATCACTTAATCTACTTTATGACTAATCTAATAATCTAATATACTGTAAATTAGAAAATTCTCTCATAATACCACCACGTATAAAGAAAGAAAACATGTTTATTTGGCACACAAAGAACAAAACAACTATTTAATAATAAAAAAGTTAATAATAATTAAGAAGCTTAAATAATATGAAAAAACTTAAAGTAAAAAAAACATAAGAAAAAAAAAACAACAGCAACAATGAGACTACATGTGGATGGATGACGAGGGAGAGGGAGGCCAAAGAAAAGATGGATGGATTGTGTAAGAAGTGATATGAATGAAAAGGGAGTTAGTGATAGCGTGACGAGCGACAGGACAGAATGGAAGAAAAAAACATGTTGCGCCGACCCCAAATAAAACGGGATAAGGGCAGGAAGATCATGAGCAACAATGAGACTCACGGTAGTGCCAAATAGGTTCAAATAGGTTCTTTTGTATGTGTAACGGTGTACAATAAAGTATATAATAAATAATAAATAAATAACCGTAGTAGTTGGCTGACGCTGGTTTTCAACTGAACTTTTGAGTGTGGGTGAGTCACGTATGAAAATCAGCTTTGATATAATATCCGAATTAAATATATAAAAGTATATTTAATGTGTACAAAATTATATATCGTAAATAAATGTTCAGTGTTATAACGGAAATACCTATATGTTACGCCGACTTCAAATACCAGCCATCATAGTTGTGGGTTTGCGGACGACGAGAAAAAGTTAGCTCGCCGCTGTCCAGACAGAGTCTGAGTCATCGTCATGCGCCTAATGATAATGCACTCCACGGGCATTCATAGGGTTGGCGACATAAATACATGGTCACCGGGCCATCGGGGCGTCTGAGTTGTTGTTCTTCTTCTTCTTCCTGCCCTTATCCCATATTACTTGGGCAATTAATCAGTCAAAATCAGTCGCAATCAGTTGTACGCTGGCACCTAATACCCGCTATGACTTGCCATGAACTGTGTTGTACTAAGTGTCCGTGGTGTTCAACTTGTGACCTTTTTTTAAATAATTTTGGGAAAAATTTTACATGCCACATAGTGTAAAAACTATTGGAATCCATTCAGATAGGTACTGATTCTGAAAAAAACCATATTCAGGTTTCGCATATACTAAAAATGATGTTGTATACATTTATACAAGGTGGTAACGTTGACGGCGCAAAAACTGAAATTAGTTTGATCAGAATAACGAGCAGAATCAATTAAACCACTTTTTAATATAAGTTACATTTTTCAAAAAAATCTTCATTAAAAACGTGGACCTGCCTATTTATGAATAGGTCACGTTTTTTATCACGTACGCAAACGGGTCCAAATAGGTAAACAAACACAAATAGTTACAGTCCAATCAAATTTTCTTATACACGGGATAATAAAAGTTCTTATTTCAATGCAGATATGAATTTTAAACAAACTTAAACTGCACATAAAACCTTTACGTTTTTTTTCTCACATAATTAGGTCAATTGAATTAAAAATCATTTGGGGTGTCTGAGGTTTTGCGCATTTAACTTATTATTTTATGTTTTAGCATATTATGCTTTATAATGTTCCCACTGTTGGGACTCAGACCTCATCTCTAGGAGGGAGAATCCATCACGCGGGACCAGTGCGGGTTGGTGGATGTCGTATGCCTTCAAATTTTTTGGTTCTAGAACATGCCAGTTTCCTCACGATGTTTTCCTTAACCGTTTAAGAGCAGTGGTGATGAAATTATTAGGTATTGTTCGTCAAGTCATTGAGCTCCTTAGTAGTCCTAAGTTTGAGCTACACGAATACTGACAAATGCCTGCACTGACTGGACAGGTCCACTCAAATCTGTGTGGTTCTTTCCTCAAAAGACCATCTGAGACACTGGTCAAATCATTCATATGATTTGACCATTACATGCGCTTTACTGTATGAACTTTAATTCATGAATCCCCAAGCGACCACCGGTGGCCGCGCATCTATTGTCTTACTATTGTGTCTCTAATTGACGGTATCTGAAGGGTTAAAAGAGACTTTGACCCCTGAGTTTGTTTCGATGTTTTTTCTCAGGGTAGTCAGCTATGAAACACCGCCCTCATCTCGTTAAAACTGACTGAAAACGAAATTGACGTGTAAAAGTGTTTTTTGAAATCCTGTTTACAAAATAAAGATCATTTATCAATAAATTACACCCACTGGCTGGGTTTGAACCCACGACCTACAACTCGTAAGTCGGTGCTGTTACCATTCGGCCACCACTACTCCTCCTCACGTTTTAGTTCGGCCTGATTTCAAAACCCACAATTTCCCACTTTCTTGCAATATTTTGTAATGTTGTTTATTCACTGCACAAAATTAGCATCATTTCGTAATTTCATTTCTACACAAACTATTTTTAAGTGTGTTGTTGTAATCTCAAGAATGTATCGCGCGCTTGGCATTCTTGTAGGATTTAGTGGAACTGTTGTTTGCATAGTTATCGTTGAGAAAGCGGTTGAGATAAATTCTGGACGAGATAGCAGTGTGTTGAATTCGATTTTCTTGGAAATCGATGTGATTGTAAATAAATGATAAATGATATTTATTTTTGCAAATAGGTTTAAAAAAACACTTTTACACGTCAATTTTTTTTTTTTGTCTGTTTAAGCTAGATGAGGCCGGTGTTTCCTAGCTGACTACCCTGAGAAGAAACACCGAAACAAACTCAGGGGTCAAAGTCTCTTTTAAAGTCCATACAATAAATATGTAATGGTCAAATCACATGAGAACCATGCCGATTAATCTGAGATGGTCTTTTGAAGAAAGAACCATACAGATTTGAGTGGACCCGTCCAATCAGTGTAAGCATTTGTCAGTATTCGCAAAGCTCAACTCAGGACTACTAAGGAGCTCAACGACTTGACGAACAATACCAATGAAAGGACATTTGGGTAGGCCGCAGAAAATACTCAAATTGCCAGACAAACGATAACGAGAAATAAAAAAGTAACCAACATAGTCCTCACATTCACAATAATAAAAAGAAAGTTAATTTTTACAATGTAAAAATACTTACAAAGTAAATATTTATGTCAAAAATTAATAATAATAAACATTATTTAATGTAACATGTCAAATTGTAAAATAAAATAATTTACAATGTCAAATTGTAAAATAAAATAATATTACAATGTCAAATTGTAAAAACTAAACATTAATGTCAAAATGAATAAAAAAATTAATGAATAATAAACACAATTTAAAACAAAAACAGTTATGTTATAAGAATTAGAGGGTACTGGAGCAGGTCAGTCCCAAGCCTTTTCGTCATCAACATAGTCCTTTACAGTGTAAAAAGCTTTTTGGAAAAGTTTTCGCTTTACAAATGATTTGAATTTATTAAGGCTGAGTTGTTGAATATGACTAGGCAGTTTATTATAGAAGCGTATACATTGACATCTAAATGAGCCCCCTATTTTTTTGAGCCTGGTTGCTGGAACTACAAATTTATGTTTGTTTCTAGTATTAAAATTATGAATATCACTGTATTTTTTAAACATGTTTTTATTTTTATGTGCATACAAAATGTTCTCGTAAATATACTGAGAAGGTACAGTCATCATATTGATATCCTTAAATTTATCTCTACCTGGGACTTAGTTTATAAATCGAACGAACAGCCCTTTTCTGCAAAACGAAAATTGTCTGGATATCAGTGGCATTACCCCACAGTAGAATACCGTACGACATGACACTATGGAAATAGCTAAAGTAAACTAAACGGGCAGTCTCTACATCAGTTAAATTTCGAATTTGTCTAACAGCGTATGCTGCAGAGCTAAGTTTTTTTTTGATAATTTGTCTATATGTGGGCCCCACTGAAGTTTAGCATCTAGAGTTATGCCCAAGAACACTGTAGTATCTTCAGGACTCAACTCTTTACCTTTTATTAGCACACTAGTTTCTACTTGCCTAACATGAGGCATGATAAACTTAATACATTTAGTTTTCTTTTCGTTAAGAAGTAGGTTATTTACATTAAACCAGTGTACTATTTTTGAGAGAGCTATATTTATATCGTCAGTAACCGCTTGCTGACGTTTAAGTTTAAACAAAAGTGAAGTGTCGTCTGCAAACAACACTATATTATGGTTATCCTTTATGAGGTAAGGTAAGTCGTTTATGTATATAAGAAACAAAAACGGGCCAAGAATTGAGCCCTGGGGGACACCCATTTTAACTACAGATCCAGGAGATCTTTTTCCGTTTACATCAACTCTCTGAATCCTTTCACTAAGATATGATGTAAGAAGATCCAGGGAGGAGTTCCGGATTCCGTAATGGTGAAGTTTCCTGATTAATGTTTCATGGAGAACGCAATCGAAGGCCTTAGACAAATCGCAAAAAATGCCCAGGGTATCGCATTTGTCTTCCCATGCATCATAAATATGTCCTAAAAGTTCAACACCGGCATCGGTTGTTGAACGACCCCTTGTAAAACCAAACTGTTTGGTATGCAACAATTTATGTCTGTTAAAAAATCTTTGAAGTTGCTCTAAAATAAGTTTTTCAAATATTTTACTAAAAGTGGGTAGTACAGAAATGGGTCTGTAATTCGTGGGGTCAGATGTACTACCCGATTTGAACAATGGAATTATTTTACTATTCTTCATTAGGTCAGGAAACTCACCACGATCGATACAATTATTAAAAATATAAGCTAAAGAAGGAGCTACAATATGGATTATAGACTTAACAACTTCCACAGAATTACCCCATAAATCTGCAGTCTTTTTTACATTCAAGGAGTTAAACGTCTTAATAACATCTACATAAGTCACATGTTCGAAACTAAAATCCGAATCGCAAACTTTAACATTTTCTTTAAGCAGAGACTCTGCAGCAGTGGGTGATGAGTTCAGAGATTTTGTTGTTGATATGGGGATCTCTGAAAAGAAGTTCTCAAAAGCCGCGGCAACCTGTGAGTCCGAAGTGATCACATTGTCATTAATTACAAGTCTATAGTCACTAGATGGTCTTGTAGATCTTCCAGTTTCACTATTTATAACATTCCAAGTGGTTTTAATAATATTATTACTATTTTTAATTTTAGAACTCAAGTAACGCGATTTCGCTACAGAACAAAGTTTTTTAAATAATTTTGAATAATTTCGCACATATAAACTAAATTCAGCAGTATTGACAAGAATTCTTTCTTCATACAATTCGTAAAGCCGAGTTCTACTTTTATGAATACCAGTGGTAGCCCATTCACTAAACGACACGTTACTATTGACCGAAATATTCTTAGGTATAAAAGTAGAATTAAATTGATTACAATACATGTTAAAGAAACCTTCATATTGATGATTGAGATCATCATATGTAGACAAGTCTGGTAAATTATCAATGAGTTTAGTTTTAAAAATTTCAAAACGACGTGCAGTTTTAGGGTTAACAGTGATATTCTTTTTAGCCACTATGTGATTTTGATTCTGAAAAATAATTAATTGTCCAGAATGATCAGAATCTAATAAATTTATAATTTCTTTGTGAGTTGGTACAACATCCGTATAAATATTATCTATGCAAGTAGCACTAGTAGGAGCTATTCTTGTGGGCTCCAAAAATAAGTTAACAAAATTGTAGGACCGAAACAGACTTATAATGTTAGTACATAAACCTGAGTTTTCTAATAAATTAACATTAAAATCACCACAAGTAATTATGTATTTGTTTAAATTGCAAATCTTGTGGAATACTTCATCCATTACCTTTTCAAAGCAGTCATACATTCCAGAAGGGGGTCTGTACACACTTAATATAATAAACTGCTCCAATTCAATACAGGCTATTTCAACTGACCGCTCAACAGATAGGCTCACAATATCCTTACGTTCTTTGAATTTAAGGTTGTTGCTGTGACAGTATTTTATCGGTCTGTTGGCTAAATGGGATACTTTTTGTAAGTTATTTGGATCTCCAACAAAAGTTACACAGACACAGTATAAATCATTAGGCATGGGGTCCTTTAACGTGTGCTTCTTCAGTTACAGGACACCACAGCATGCACATATAACTAGGTGAATGTAAAAAAAATTGACTTTCAGAAAAAAAATAGCAAATAGATTAGACAGGTTCTTAGTGGTTCTTATATTAGTAAACACAGATAAAGATCTTTTAACTCTTCAGATAACGTCAATTACTATGCGTTCCAAATAAGAATAGGATCGTTTGTGAGATGTGCCGTTGCCGGCAATATTGTCGTGAAGTGGGAATATTGGTGGAAATATTGCCGGGAATATTGCCCGATGTATGTATATTGGTGGCAATATTGCCAGCAATATTTCCAGATTGCCAGCACATCTCTTATTGTGATGTTTTGACGTGACGTCGTACTGTCAAATCGAAGAAATTTTGTCAAAATTGAAGAACTCGGAGATGAGTAAAATTGAAGAGTGGACGTGTAATAAAACACAAGTTATATGATATGTTACATAGTCTGTATGCATCTTTAGGAAAAAAAAAACTTTAAATAATTGAACAACTTCTTTATTAATATCTTAATATGTGCTCTTTTAATAAATTAAATGACTACTTGTGCAAATTATAAATTGTAAGTTATTATTAATCTGGCTGATCTTCTTAATCCAGTCTAACCCCACATGGCATTCATGAGATTAAAGATGGCGTATGACTGCTGGAACAGCTGGAAAGTAAAACTTTTTACATACGTTTTATGTAAATAAGATTTCTAATGATAGTTAGATACAAAATCGTTCTACTGATAGGTTCTTCTATGGTCTTTGCAAGTGCAGCATTTAGTCGTAGGCGCGGGTTTGCGGACAGTGAGCAATAGGTAGATCGCCGTGTAGCAAGAACCAAGCTCGAGTCGATGGCACGTTGAATTTACCTTTCAAGTACCGTAATTAGAGACATGTGTCTCTAATTACGGTATTAGATAGACAATGAGAGATCGAACGTCAGCGTTCGCTTGGGGTTTAATGAATTAAAGACAGCGAAATAAACGAGGCCCACCCAAAAGGGCCGATGCCTGCTAGGATTGTGAGATAATTCGAAAGACTTCCCGTGGCCCTGGAACGCAATGAGTAACTAAAGGGAGGGTGTTGTCTAGCAGCGAGGTAGTACGAGTTAGATATAATGAAAAAAAAAACGTCTAAAACCAGCTAGCTTTTAATTGTGCGAGCGAAGTAAGAGGGAGTGTCAGACTTTTACCGACTTAAACCCACCTGTGCTCCTTTAGTTGCTCTTTGCGTTCCAGGGCAATAGTAACTCCTTTGCTTTTGAACAAACCGCACCGGCCCTGTCAATTTACTCGGAGATTTATATAGTCTAGATTTCCAACAGTTCGCGTTCATCATTGCACCCACGACATAGGAAGTCATAGTTGGATGTTTACATTTTCTGTGACATTTAAATCATAAGTTAAACGTTATTAAGCGGGAAGTTATTAATATAAATATCTTTTTCCGTGTTTTCATGTGGGATGGGAAGTTGATTTGTTAATGTTTCCTTTTCATAAGAAATTATGTCGTTCAGGCGTTGGATAATGAAACCAATTGGCTTGAAAAAAACAATTTAAATAAATATGACTAAAACAAACATCATACAATTTTAGACACACAATTGAAACATAAATAAACTTGACATTCAATATAAAAATTCTCACTTGACAACTATTGATAATTGTGTATTTTGGGTATAACTCGACAAAAATTGCAACTGGAAAGCACATATAGATAAAATTCTTACAAAAATAGATCGTTTTGTATGTGTCTTAAAAAGAATTAGACAAACGGTAAACCATGATACTGTAATGCTGGCTTACCATGGTTATGTATCATCCGTACTGAGAGTCTGAGATACGGTATTATAATATGGGGTAACTCAGTAGATTTTGACAGAGTTTTTAAAGCTCAAAATAATGTATTCGTGCCGTTTGTGGAGCTCACTTTTTAGACAGCTGTAAGCCACTATTTCAAAAACTTAAAATTCTACCTTTGCCTTGTTTATATATTTTTGAAATATGTGTTTTCGTCAAGAAAAACTCAAATTTATTCGAAACGAACATTGACAGGCCAAATAGCCGAACACGGCATAAAGACAGACTTCGACTGCCACCAATTAGGCTAAAATTATTTAAAAAAAATGTTTATTGCATGTCGATTATTATTTTTAATCATTTACCAGATAGTTTACAAGATCTACCATTGACAATGTTTAAAAAAATACTGTTTAATCTGTTACTATTTAAAAAATATTATACTGTAAAAGAATATTTAGAAGACAAGTCAATAGAACCTGTAATGTGCAAGTTAGATTAATTGACGACACTGACTGTGAATATATTTGCACGCCATGTTATGGCAGGATATGCTGAAACAAATTTACTGTAACACCTTATGTACCATTTTCTAGCAAATAAATGTTTTGATTGATTGATTGATATCTATCAACGATTTTGAAATTGATTTTCTTGAGGGATTCGGTTGATGTGGTTTTTTTTTCTATAAAGTGTTTATTTTTGATGCTCATAGTCAAACATATTGTTTACTATGTACGTGGATGACCTGCTCAGACAAACCATCCCACAGTCAGACATGATTTGCTATGCAGATGACACTGCTATTATATTCCATGGCGATACGTGGAGGGAAGCTATGGACGCTGCAGAGAATGGTTTGCGTACCGTAGCGGATTGGCTTGACAGAAATCTCCTTACCCTAAACATCGATAAAACTTACTTTATCACCTTCCATACCAGCCGTTCCCATTGTCCAGACATTGACCAAATAAAAATTCACAGTGTCTATTGTAAAGACTCTGGATGCAACTGTGGTGTTATTAATCGAGTCAAATCAACAAAATACTTAGGCATTGTGATTGATCAAAATCTGACCTTTCGAGAGCATATCTCTATTTTATCTAAAAGAACTCGAAAATTCATCTACATCATGAAATCACTACGTAGATGTGCCTCGAAAGATTTATGCAGAAAGGTCTACTTGGCTCTGTGTCAACCGCTACTACAGTACTGTGTGGGGGTCTGGGGTAGCGCGGCCAAGTCACATCTGGTAGAACTCGAACGTGCACAGCGGGCTGTTCTAAAAGTCTTCTTGGGAAAGCCGAGGCGTTATTCAACTGACGAACTCTATAAGGAAGCAGGCGTTCTGCGTGTCCGTCAACTGTATATTTTAAGGTCTTTACTCCAACTAGTTGCCCTGTTGGGAAGGCAGTTCACTTATACCCAGAGAGGTAGGGTCGGAGCTGACAGCCTACCGATCCCAAGAGTTAGAACAATATTTGCCACTCGGTTTTCACTCTTTCTCCCAATCAGAGTTTTCAATACCATTAATAAATCTTCGATACGGGTCCCTGGAAATATATTAGAAGCGAAAAAGGTGTTAAAGAGATGGTTACAGGACCTAACGTATGACCAAACCGAAAATTTAATTTGTCCATTGAAATGAGTAGTATCTGAAAACAAACAATTGCAAAAACATACATAATACTTCGGCTCAACACTCACACTTATTTTCAAAGTTCTGACCTGTAACTGTAGCTTTATTTGATTTTTTTTTTTTTTATAAATTGACTTACATTTATTTTATTTTATTTATTTTTTTCAATTTTTTATTCGATTACTATTATTATAATCATTATTTTTTATTTTTGACATTAATTTAATAGACATTTTGTGTGATTCCTCTGTAATTTGAATTTTATTATTATTTCTTCAATTGTACTTCAATTTAATTTTAATGTAATGCAATATTAATATTGTAATGTAATTTTTTTTTTTAATTTAATTTGATTTTACTGTTATTGTATTTCTGTATTTCTATCTTGATTCTTGTTTTTATTCTATTTTGTATTAATTACTCTCTGTTATTTCTTTTATGCAAAATTTGTACTGTCGCATAAAACTCTACTGTAAAATCACCTGGGCCACCAAGATACAGGCTACGCCTAGTTTGGGGCCCACGGCCACTTCTACTGTGTATCGTTTGTCTTACTCTAATTGTTCATTTCTTTATTATTATTTTCTTACTAACTTGTGTGTGTGTCAATAAAAATTATTATTATTATTATTATTATATTCCGACAAGCAATATTTATAATAAAGTGACTATTTTTGGTGCTCATCCTTAAGTATATTCCGACAACCAAAAATTCCAATCAAGGAGTTGTCAGCAACAGCAGGAGCCCAGCCTGGTCGAAGCCTACTCGGGCCAGGGTTATCCGAAATGGAAGCTCGGCCCCGGTATAAAAGGCAAGAAGGAAGGGGTGGGATTTTTAGTCAGTAAGAGTCTGACATTATCTCCCGCTCCGCCCAAGGGCGGGGGATGCCATTTGAATGATTTTTAGCCACCAAAAGAAAAAGCAATATTTCCAATAAAGCGACTATTTTTGACGTGCATAGAGCAGAGTTAAGCATTCCGACAAGTAATATTTTCAATAAAGTGACTATTTTAGGGCTCATAGTTGGCCAATATTTTAGTTAAAGATAGTTTGACGGGTGACAGAATGGAAGGAAAAACGTGTTGCGCCGACCCCAAGTAATATAGGATAAGGGCAGGAAGAAGAAGAAGAAGAAGTTGGCCAACATTTTCAAAAGCTCAAAGTCAAAGTCAAAGTCAAAACATTTATTGCGAACTAAGTGCTATAATTTGTGAGTGAAATTGATGGAATGCACTAACTTAAAACTCCATTTCATGATACCTTATATTTTTATATGTACATCCTTTGTTGGAGGTCCATAATAAATAAAGAAAAAGAAGAGCCTAGGTACATCATACTTACATCAGTCAGAGCTTCAAGACACAGTGCTCTGAAGATAGTCTGTATAGCGATAGGTCTGAGCGCGTTCTGCAGCATGAACTGCAGGGTGGTGCGCGTGCGCCGGTCGTAGTACATCTCCCAGCCGCACGTGTACAGCGCGAGGCGGACGTTCTCACCCTGGACAATCATACAATATACTTAAAGTCTAAATATGACGACTAACGATCTACTGTTTACGAACTAGACTCTTTGATCTCTTAGTTAAAATTATTTTTCTCAGAAAGTGACTCTTATTGCACTGCACTTTGACATTTTACGTTTACGTAAGTAATTAATGATTACCGTTCTCGGCTCTCTTAAGACCCTCGCCACGGCTCGGGTCTAATTGCACCTCGACGGTGATCACTAACATCACACACTTAGTTCGGAATCATACCTTTATATTAATGTACGAGTAATAAAGCAGCAGTGTTGTTGCCGCAGTCCTGCCACACATTGCCACACTGCCTACATTGCTGCCGTGACATTGCTGCCTAGCTCGGAATATAATCTCATATAGGCTTATAGAAATTGTATGGGGACCAGTAGTGTCGCACTGCTGCGGCAGCAATGCTGCGGCAGCACTGCTGCGTGCAGCGTGGTTCAGACTGATACCTTTAACAACAAAAGCGAGCGACCGAGTTAAAAAATTTATTGTCAAAGCTGCGATGAGAGAGCCTTATGATTTCTCTTTATTATTCAACCTATACTTTCCCACTACTAGGCAAAAGCTTCATACCCAACTTCTTTCTGACAATCTTTTTTCGAGCCACCGCGAACCAGCCCTTGCGGTCGTCGTCCCGCTACTTCTTCCCAGGTCGACCTCGGCCGCGTCGTCCATCCTCAGATACCCACTTTGTGGAGACTCTTACCCAACGGTCAGAATGCATGCGGCTGATATGACCCGCCCAATCCCATTTTAGCCTTGCAGTTTTTTTCCTGCGTCTATGATCCCTGTCTTTAAGCGTGATGTTCGTCATTCTGTCGGATCTTTTCGCACCCAGAATGCTACACTCCATTGCTCGTTGGTAAACCTCAAGGCGAAACTTTTGCGACCATGTCTGAGCACCGTAGATTAGAATGGGTAGGATACACATATCGATAAGTTTCCGCTTTAAGGAGATCGGTAGATTATATCGATGAGTGTATCATCTACTTAGGCCAGTTAGTTTTGGGCCAGGAAGTCGATCGCTGTGACGAAACGCGTCGACTACGCAGCTACGCGTTTTTTGGACAGCAGGCCCAACTGACCTTTTCCATAAGTAGGTCGCTGTAGTAGCAAGGAGAGCTGCTGATCAGGGTGCCTCCAAATATGAACGTGATAAATTCCAAGCTCACTTCACCACGGTGGAAGGCCTGTAACAATGTTTCAATAAGATACAATAGCTAGCAAGCCTAAAAAAAGTATTACTTTAGAGCAAGTTGAGCATAAAGCAAGGTCTTATATAGCAAAAGAATAGAAAATAATCTGAAAACTGTTCGCAACTAAACAAAACTTTTTTTTTTATTCAGAAAAATCTTCGTAACTCAATTCGGGAATTGGATAAAATTAGAAAACAGTGGTTTTCATAGGTAAGTTTGTACGGATCCCTCAGTGGGCGACTTCAATTCGCACTTGCCCGGGTTTTTTTTATGAATATGTATATTCAGCGTTATTTTAAAAGTACACACTTCCAGGGAAGTCAACAGCTCGATTATTACAACAATGCTTGAAAATGATACTAGATGTATGTCTAAACTTACCTCTAGAACTTCATAGCAGGTAAAGGGTAACATGAGTGTCGAACCCTTTAGAGTTAGCTCGTAAGCGACCTTAAAAATCTGCTTAATGCGGTCCACGAAGCTGCACCACATAAAAAATAAAATAAATCATCCGTTTGGTTTAAATAAAATCTCTTTCTACAATTTTTTAAAACGTTGTCCCAAATTATGACTCCTGTATCGTGGTTGCGTATGCATCTGCCCCCCTAGCCACATTATAACCGTTTCGTTTTAATTCTCTTGCGTCGAACGCCTCGAGTTGGCCACGCCTCTGTTTTCTTTGTTCTGACGTCATCTCAATGCTCAGCCACGTGGTCAGAACAAAGGAATCGGAGGCGTTGCCAACTGGAGGCTGTTATGATTTAAGCCTTTAAAGTTGAGTATTTTTCAAACTCTAACCTGCAAACCTGCTATTTGGCATTCAAGTTTGAGTCAGGCAGTCAGGCTTAACTCAAAACACTCAATTCAGAACCCGCCTTTAGCCACTCCCTTTAGGTACACAGCTTTGTACTTTAGTGATGCATGAAGTATCACTAAATATTTTAACAACATTTTTTATTCCTTTATTTCCGACTCCTATAAAATCGCTTAAAACCACAGAACAGTCATTAAATATTTTATAGCTGACATTTACAGCTTTTAATTTCTATAGAGTATTTTTTACGATTGTTGATAATAATTTTCTGAGGTTATCCTCAATATTATTGACATAAATCATATTTATGATAAAATCTTATCTATTTGTTAGCCATATTTGAATGATAAACTTTTATAATTCTGCAGAAATTTCTCATCATCATCATCACCCTTGTCCCGTTTTATTTGGCGTCGGCGCAACACGTTTTTTTCTTCCATTCTGTCCTGTCACTCGTCACGCTATTACTAACTCCCTTTTCTTTCATATCACTTCTCACAGAATCCATCCATCTTTTCTTTGGCCTCCCTCTTCCCCTCCATCCATCCACATGTAAGCTCATATTTTTTTTAGCAACATGCGTTGCGTCCCTCCTTTTCACGTGACCATACCAAGACAAACGATTCCCTTTCAACTTTTCAGTCACTGGCGCCACTTTCAAACTTCTCCTAATATACTCATTTCTCACTCTATCTATTCTCGTCACACCTAGAGATGTGCCGTTGCCGGCAATATGGGAATATTACTGGCAATATTGCCACCAATATTCATACATCGGGCAATATATCCACAAATATTCCCACTTCACGGGAATATTGCGGGCAACGGCACATCTCTAGTCACACCACACAACCAGCTTAACATAAAAAAAAATATACAAAAATTTCTATAACTATAAAAATATGAAGGTACTGTACCTGTAAATATACTGCAACTGCATGATAATACTTTTCAGCTTCTTCCTAATAACTACATCATCGCACACAACAAACAGATCATCAATTCGTTTCTCTACCAACTCTAATTGCCCGCACGCATGCAGCATAAAAATTGGACCCAAAGGCACATATGCAATATACATAAGAGCCGCATAACAACCATATAGTAACATCAAACCATATGTCAATACAAACACGAAAATATTATCCTTATTCTTTTCAATCATCGATGGATAAACCAAATCATAAACAGGGACTAACTTAAACTCATCTATGCAATAATAATACAACATTATAGTCACATTCTTGACTATAAACATACCAGTGCCAACAGAAGAAATCACAAGCCACTGCTTGCAAACCCAAATGCCTAAATTCACATATTTGTAAATGATTTCTCTTTCAAGAGGATTCAAATTTTTTGACTGTTCATAATCTCTTTTCATGTCATTAATCAAATCGACAAGAGTATCCTGATGCCGTAACAGAACACAATACTGAGTGGTGATAACAATATAAACAATGAATAGAATAGCATTCTTGCAGGTTTGGGAAAAGTTATTGGATTTCAAGTCGTGGAAGAGAATGTTATAGACAATGTTGACGAAAGCAAGAGTGAAGACTCCGTGGACGATGGAGAATTGGAAGACCCACTTCCAGTCCCTTGGTATGTAAGGGTGAGCGCGACTGATATTCAAAGCTCTGGTTGTAATTTTGTAGATTTTATCGAAATCTAACTCCATATTGATGATGTTACTGAAGTTGAATTACTTGACGAAGCGATAAGGTTTTATGTTGTGGTTTCCAGTCTATGGTTGGAAAATGTTGCAAGCTAATCGTTGTTTTGCTAAATTACCGGCTTTCGCTTAAGTGGAAGACTGTTTAGAATGTAGAAATAAATTTATTTCAAAAAGACAAATACTTATTCTTATAAACATTTTACGTACCTACTTCTCTTTAGTTTCGCTTAAGTGTAATATTGCAACATAGTCATCTTTCATAAATTAAGTTGCATATAATAATAAAATACGTATGTATGATAATACAATCTGTACTCATAAATACTGAGATAAATATGAAAATATTATAATTAAGAGAACTTAAAATATAACAATTATGAAAAAGACCAAACTAAGATTTAGTTCCAAATTTTACACTTGAAGAAAAATTTACTTTCAGCTTTTTTGATGTCAAAGGAAAGTTAACACTAAAACTATAAAACAATTCCAAAATTTTGTAGTTTTAGTGTTAGTATAATATTAAACTTTAAGCTCTTTCAAACTAGCCTTCGCTTTAAATCCCTTTAATGTTTTCCTCGGTAATCATATTTCTGCTAATCTACTGTGAAACCGTACTCATTAATTAAGTAATACTTTAAATATTATGAAACTACCTTTGAGGCTTGTTTTCAGTAGTTCTGAATTTGTGCTTTGTAATTTTGAAAATTACGCCGATTAGTTTTTCAGTAGCAAATAATTTGAAGCGTGTTTAGCCTTTAACTATTTTTTTTGAAAATCATCTAACGACTTCAACCGCTTTAGGCCGGAACGGGAGGGCGTGTCTGAGGTTTACTGACTAAAACTACAACTACGTTCCTTCAGTAGCCCTTTGCGTTCGAGGACCAAGGGTAACCTTTTCAGAAGTCGACTCATGGAAGGACCATTGGTACACGGAAGCCTGCTAGAGGTAGACTTTGGCTTGCTGACATCTCTTTGAGGCGTACGTGAGATACTACACGCTGTAGGTGACTCGATCTCGGTCCAGAAGGTTACTGGACGGCCGGACGGCAAGCTACCTACTCTCCCTTCGCTCAGGACCATGGCCTGTATTTGGGTCCGGCGCAAAACATCGCTGCCGTCGATCGCCTTAACGAGGACATGGTGGGGCTCCGCTCAAGCGGGGCATATGTCCACCGTGTCCTCCGAGTGGTACACACAATGATGACACCAGGGCGCTTTTCCAGCCTGAATCAGGTGTAGAAACTTCCCGAACTTACTATGTCCGGTAAGGAACTGCATCATGCAGAAAATATGGACGTCGTGATGCCTCGCCAGCCACTCCTCAAATGGGGGACTTACTACTGTGACTATGGGGTGCCCAAGCCTTTATCCAACTATGTTAGGGTCGGTTTCCAGTCTAACCAGATGCTGACGATCGACGCAAGAGATACGGTGGTAACTTGGCTAGGGGGCAAGGTTGTAAGGTTATTCCAAAGAGTTGCAGGAGCTCTGGACGCAAAGGGCATGTGAAGGAAGACATGGGTTTTAGTCAATAAAAGCCTGACACTCTCTGATTTTCTACAGGGTGTCTGGCGGCAGATTTATGTTTTTAAATAGGATTATTTTAAAAAGTAAAAAATTGTGCGAAGGGAGGGTGGCGTCATTAGAATCACAGATTGTGCGGATTTCTCAATCACGATGGCACAGTGGTCAGGTGAGCACCGCGCATTCGCCATCGAGGCATTTTTCAAGAGTAACGATTCTTGCGTGATTGCTCGTCGACAATTTTGCTCATGCTTTGGTATTCGGCGGATAAGTGACGGACCGAGTGTGAATTTAATTCGTTTCTGGGTACAGAGGTTTCGCGCAACTGCTTCCGCTTTGAACACCCCACGGCAGGGCCTAGTCGAACTTCAAGGACCCCCGATAACATTGAACTAGTGGAACGGAGTTTACATGAAAATCCACGACTTTCAATACGGAAAAGGGCGGCTTCATTGGGACTTCCAAGAGCCATAATTCACGAAATTTTGAAAAAGGAACTGAAGTTCCATCCTTTTAAAATTCAAATTGTTCAAGAATTGAAAGAAACTGACTTTCTTAGTCGCATTTTTTTTGTGAAACGATTTTGGAGCGTTTTCACACAGTGAATTCCATTTTTTGGAGTGACGAGGCTCATTTCCATTTAAACGGGCACGTTAACAAGCAAAGTTGCCGTTACTGGTCCCCAAGAACCCGTAACCCTCGACTGAAACACCAAAAACCATTGCACTGCCCCAGGGTAACTGTTTGGTGCGCTTTATCCACGAATGGGATAATTGGACCTTTTTTCTTTGAAAATGCCCGGGGCCAGGCGACAAATGTCAATAGTGAGAATTATGGACGCATGATAATGGAGTTTTTTTTGCCGAACCTGCGAGCTCATCCGTCGTTCTCATCACACACGTGGTTTCAACAGGATGGTGCAACCGCACATACGGCCAGAGCTTCGATGAATTTGCTTCGTGAAGTTTTCCCTCACAAACTGATTAGTCGCTTTGGAGACATCCCGTGGCCACCGAGATCGCCCGACTTGACCCCAATGGATTTCTTTTTATGGGGATACCTCAAAGAGAGAGTATACACTAACAATCCGCAAAATATTGCGGATTTAAAAGAAAACATTCGTCTTGAAATCGGCGCAATTGAACCGAGCTTACTACAGCGTGTGGCGCGGAACATTAGGCTCCGTTTTGAACATTGCGTGCAACTCAATGGAAGACATCTGGATGATGTTATTTTTAAAAAATAAAATCCGTACTTTTACACTATCTACCTTTACTTTTACCTAAACGATATGTCAAATAGTTATTTTTTTATTAATTTTTGAAAATATAAATCTGCCGCCAGACACCCTGTATAAGCATAAAAACATAAATATAATCGGCCTTGTAATGTTCCCACTGCTGGGACTCAGGCCTCCTTTCTAGGAGAGGGAACAGGCCGTAATCCACCACGCGGACCCAGTGCGCATTGGTGTATGTCACATTTTTTCGATTTCTAGGTTCTAGGACAAGCTGGTTTCCTCACGATGTTTTTCTTTACCGTTTTGAGCAGTGGTGATGAAATATATTACACAAATTAATGCGCCTGGCTGGTTTGAGTCGAGGCAGTTACCACTAGGCCCCACATAAAAAAAAAACAGGAAATAGGTCGTTTAATTGACACTTGTAAAAAATCACGGCAACTTTGCCAGACTTATTTTTTTTGTAGTAGTTGTCTATATTGTTCTAATCAAAATATTTTCAAACAGAATTCGTTCCACTTTCAAAGACATTTATATATTTTCACAACATATATTATTTTAAATGATAAATTACATGGTGTGTCTCCCGTGATTTATATGAAACAATATTATATAACAAATTGGCGAGTTTACAGAATATTTCATTTATGAGTACAATGGTCATTATTCACAATTACTTTTGACGTTTAAATATAGGCCAATTTTTCGGTTGGATTATTTTTTTGTATGATTTGTTATTTGACTGAATAATGTTGATAATGTAGGTTTGAAGTTAAATATTTTTATTTGTAATAGTATATAAGGATAAAGCATCATCGCTGGAAGACGCAGCGTTGAAAGGCCTCCAACAAGATGGAACGACGACCTGGTCAGGGTCGCGGGAATCCGATGGATGCGTGACGTACAGGACCGGTCGTTGTGGCGACGCTTGGGGGAGGCCTATGTCCAGCAGTGGACGTCTTTCGGCTGATATGATGATGATGATGATCATTGCCATACTGTAGCGTGGCAATGTTGCCAGTCTTTTGTTATATTACCAGTCGACGGCGATGCGGAGGAGTTTTTCGATTCCGTACTTTAGATTTTTTTTAGTTCTTTAGGACTTTTATTTTTATTTACTGTATACTCGTATAATGGTAGTTAATTGTTTTTTTTTTATATAAAAAGGGCTAACAAGCTTAAAAAACCATCAGTTTTAGTAGAAAACTCACTAAGTCGGCAACACTGGCCGTAAGCCGCTTGACTGTTTTGTCTTGATGGTGTGCGCCTTATCGTAGACAAAACAGTCTTGTCGCAGACAAGTCTGCGACCTCGTAGACAAGTTTGTTTAAGACAGTCTAGTCTGAAGTGTGCGCTGGCCCTAATAAGGAGGCCATCGTCTGGTCAGGAGCATCGCATTCGTACTGACTTTTCTGACTATCCAAAAGGACTGTCAAAGGTTTGTAAATAACAGTCGGGAATTCGGGACCAACAGCATAATTTGCTTGCCGAGACGGAGAAATTAACTTTTTTTTTATTTGATTGTAGGGCTTTGTCGCTTAGTGACCAAAAAACACAAAAGCACAATCTACCTTAAGGCTAACTCAAACAATTGTGTAGCTTTATCGAATATTGGAGAAGAGAGTATATCTTTTCTTATCTTATTGAGAGGCCGAGAAACAACTCGGATACTTCGACCCATAAGGATCTTTTGTGGTCTCCTAGATAGATTACTCCTCCCCAAACTCGTTGAAAATCTCCTTCATACTCGTAAGCTTCACAACGAGATGCGGGGATAAGAGCCTGTAATCCTCTGGTCTTGGATATCCTACCCCTAGAAGACTCATTCGCTTATTAGCCAAAGCATCGCATATAAATCATCGATCATCAATCATCGATTATGGTGACGTGTGCTACTATGACCTGAATGCAGATCTCCTCAATAAACTTGACCGTCTTCTAAATTACTGCATTCGATTTGTTTTTAATCTTCGGAAATATGATCATGTTTCAGCGCATCGGTCGCTTCTAAAGTGGTTGCCCATACGCCAGCGCAGAGAGCAAAGGGCGCTCACCACCTTATTTTCATTTCTTGAGTCTCCTAATTCTCCTAGTTGTTTAGCCCCTCACTTTCAATACATTTGCGCCAACCACAATAGAACTTTACGCTCATCTCATAACCGCCTTCTACATTGTCCCACTCATCGTACTGACTTTCTTCACTATTCCTTCTTTATTCAAGCTATTTCTTTGTGGAATGCGCTTCCCCAGGAGATCAGGATGGCAACAAGCCGATTAACATTCAAAACCAAAGTTCGCGAGTTAATTCGTAAAAAGTTGGCAGTAGTATCATCACACCGTTAATGTTTTCCTATTGTCGATTTGGACCCATTGTCTGACCATTTTAGTGTATGTATGTAGTGTATTAATTTAATTATATATTGTATAATTGTATTATATTTATTTTTTAGTTTATTGGTATATCTATTCAATGGTCCATTAGTATAATTATTCTTATAATTGCCTTTTTCGCACTCTTTTATTGCACCTACCACTACTTTTCTCTGCATCACCCAAAGGTCAACTGGAAGAAAATGCCTAAGGCATTAAGTTCGCCTTTGTACATTTGTGCATAAAGTATTAAATAAATAAATCATGTCGTAATATGGGAAGAGAGTATTGAATTACAAATGCCAATATCATACGTTTTACAGAGTCCAAAAACATTGATCCTTGTATTTTCATTCCGGATACACTCCACCAATGTGTGTGATGTGGAAAACATTTTCAACCACACCACAGTCAGTAAAATTTGGAGACTATCTGGTTGACCGCACAATATGATCACCGGACCATCAGGGTGACTGAGAGGTAGTTTTGCTCCTGCTGTCCTGCACCCAGCTGTATAGCTTTTATTTGATGGAAAGAAATGATCATGATTTCCTAGAAGTTCTTACATTTATTACATTTTATTTATTTATTTATTTATTTAAACTTCATGTACAGTAGTGGTACATAGGCGGACTTAATGCAACAAGGCATTCTCTCATTCATTCATTCATTTCATTTTCGATAGAATTTGTATAGGTTATATTTAAAGCTAGAATGAGTTATAACATAAACGCTTGTATGATAAAGTTTATGTATAAGACTAGATGTTTAGGTTATCTTTCAGATAAATACGTTATTAGAATTTACAAGTTCGAATGAAATTTGGAGATGGGGTTGTATCTATGTGAATTATATATTTATTTATTTAATACCTTCTGTGTTATGGAGCCGAGGACTGCAGTGACAAATTTGCACGTGTATCAAACGCCTTTTTTCAATACGGCGGTCGACGCGCGCCCAGCCTGATACGATAAATGTAATAGAAATTGTGACGAGGGAGAGCACGCGTACTATTCTGCACTAGTGCGGAAAACAAACAATTGCGTGCCTAAAAGCAGTGGGATAAGAGCGGGTTTTGAGTGAGTGTATTGAAAAACATTAGACGACCTATACCCATCTTCCACCTTAAAAAATCTCCGATATTGTCATTCGTCTTGGTAGATATCTCGCCAGACCTCCTTTGGGGTCCTTTTCCACTCGCCTATCGTAAACATCGAAAATGGTTTAAAAGCTTGTTACTTCATTTAATGCAATCCAACGCGATTTTTGACGAAAAGGCAACGCAAAAAAAGAGAGATAAAGTCTGAAAACTCTGTTCGTATTCGGTAATTCCGAGCTTTACTCGAAAATTTCACAAAACTTGCTCCAGGAAATAACTGTTTTGTTTAACCCTTAAAAGTTTTTGAAAAAAGTGGTCGTCATTTAGAATCTCAATAAAAGCAAGGTCTCTAGAGGCTTACTTTTTAATTTTTAGGCAAATTATGAAGTGTCAAAGTTCATACAAAATAGGAGATTTTCAGAGGTTTTTACTGAATTAGTTTTACACAAATTTACAAATTGGTTTCTATAGAAACCTAGATAATATCCACAAGATACTGTGTTGCCAAAATATCTAATGAAAAATGTGTCATAACGTCATAATCAGTTATGAGCGGTTGTATGAAAAACAGTGACAATGTGAGTCATGATGCACCACCTTAAGACGAATTTGCGCACCGTAAATCTCTCAAGCCTTATCGAGTTTCAGCGATTTGTTTATCGATATCCCGATGATTACACTTGAAGATTTTGATTATTTATGAAAACCGATATCCCATAAGCTTATAGTACTCACTATTATTCCGGGCGTTAACAAGTTTCCATCATACGGAGTTTTATTTTTAGTTGTGCGTTCGTTTCCGACATAGTGCCATGTTTCCTCAGCGGTGCTGGACACGTACAGTTGGTGTTGCTTGTTGTTTGGTTTAGTGTTTATTTTGTGACCTGGCTTTGGACCTTAAAGTTCTTGGTAAGTGTTTTTTTGTAGTTTTATTACGAAAGAAGTGTTTTACCTTTCGAATACCGTAATTAGAGACAAAATAGAGAGATTGAGAGATCGAACGGCGTTTGCTTGGGGTTTAATGAATTAATAGTTTTTGTAGCGTATTTATTTATATTTAAAAGATAGTGTAAGGTCGCCTGGTAGAAAATGCCTAAAGAATAAAGTTTGTCTTTGTATAGTTTGTCTTACAAGCGTATGAAGTTTTAATAATTAAATAACCTGTTTTGGCAGTATGGTCTGAGTAGGTATTATAGGTACGTACGGCCTCATCTCGTTAAAACTGACTGAAAACAAAATTGACGTCTAAAAGTGTTTTTGAAAACCATTTTACAAAATAAAGATCATTTATCATTTATCGTATTTGGAACAAAAAGAACACCTTGGTAGTTTATTATGAATAATTTAAATTGAAACACAGCAGAAGCAGATCCAATTTTAGTTTAACCCTTCAGATACCGTCAATTAGAGACACAATAGTAAGACAATAGATGCGCGGCCACCGGTGGTCGCTTGGGGATTCATGAATTAATTAAAATATAGGATTTGAGTCGTCTTAGAAGAGTTGCAAAGATTTCTTAAATACACTAAGTTTTCGACTCAATTTTTATCCTTTGTTATTTAAGTTTACAATAAACTATTGATGTAGGTAATCGTATTATTCGCAAACATAAAAAAATAAGCTCATTTTATTCTTGGTTGAAATATCAATTGTTTCAGACATTATCTTTAGATACCTATTATAAAACCAATCAAATTAAACCATCTGTGTCTGTCTATCTGATAGTCAGTTCTGGGATATACTCCAAAATTATTAACAGATTTCAATGCAGTTTTCACCAAAAGACAAACCAACAGATTCATGAAAAAGATTTATTAGATGTATATAACATGCTTAGTGTAGTAAAGAAAACCCAAGAATTAAATAGACTTGTAACATTGTCGTGCAAAACTCAGGCGTGTATCTAGTAAAATAATATTACAGAAATAAAACAATACTTACAAAGAGAAGTTAACATCAAACAAAAACGTAAATGAAATAAAAAACCAGTCAACACTAATATAACACTTAAAAAAAAGTCACAATTGTATCAAACAAAAAGGCGCGGGAAAATAGAATAACAATAAAACAAAATGGCGCTTGTCACCAGCTGTCAAATTAACACGCCCGGTTGTCAAGCACCTGTCTTATGCTGAAAAATTAAAGGATAAGCGTGTGAGTTTTCTGTTAGGTGTATCTTTGTTATCAGTAAGCTTTGTCGTGATTTTTTTTTTCAGAAATAAACTGATCTATAGTTTTTTTTTAATCTTGATCTCGGGTAAATTGTCTGAATTTAATTAAGCTGTAGACTAATTGTTTAAAATTGAGTTTTTATTCTTTAATTCATGAATCCCCAAGCGACCACCGGTGGCCGCGCATCTATTGTCTTACTATTGTGTCTCTAATTGACGGTATCTGAAGGGTTAAACTAATTGTTGCCGTGTCTGTTTCCGTTGTTGTGTCCGTGTGTATGATTGTATATGTATGTTTTTATAATACGAGACGTGTCCTTTGAAATAAAGAAATTTTAATTTAATTTAAATGAATATCTACTATACCTACGGTCTTTTTTTTTTCTTTTCGATTGGGAAATCATCTTATGACAAAACCCGCTCTTGGGTGGAGCGGGAGATAGTGTCAGACTCTTACTGACTAAAAACCCCACCCCGTTCCTTCTAGCTCGAGTTTTCTTTCGGATAACCTCAACCCCGACCCCGGTAGATACCTACGGTCTAAAGCGGTGGTAAACGATATCTGAATGCCCAACAAGGTGGCACATAGTGAAACGATATTTTATAACTAACACAGTGTACATAACATTATACTTATGATGTGCAAACAAATACTTCGAATATTATAAGGAGATGGACAAAAAAGTTTATACATATTAAGATAAATGTACCTACCTCTAATCTCTAGAAGTGTTGATTTCATTACGAAATACTGTCCTAAATACTGATTGTCAAAAGCAAAATTATTGCGAAAAAATGACGTGATTCTTGCGAGAGTGAAGCTGTTGGAAAAACTAAGTGTGTTGATGTAGATTTACATGCATTTTCACAATAACAAAAAAATAACTCCGTTAAATACGCCAATATCCATAACATATCTTTTTATCTACGCCACCCACCTCCCTATCAACCTTCACCGTGCAAAATCTGGCTGGAAGCCTCCATTCCCCGACCTTGGCCTCAAGGCCTCAAATCGAGGCCTCGTGTCCTCGCAACAAGGCCGCTCCCGGAGCTTAGACCTTGAGCGAGGCCACGGCCTTCTCTCGCAGCCTTGGTCCAAGGCCAGTCCTTGACGGAAGCTTGGAAACCTTGTGTTTTAAGGTCAATGAAAAGATGTAGTTCATGGAAGATGGGTCGATAGTCCCTACGTCATCAGTGACTTTGACGGAGACCTTGAACTATGCTTTCAGGGTTTCAGGGATGTTTTATTTTGAGAATGTTATAGTGTTCGGTTATGCGTGACGCACAGGACCGGTTATTGTGGCGACGCTTGGGGGAGGCTTATGTCCAGCAGTGGTCGTCTTTCAGCTGATATGATGATGATGATAGTGTTCGGTGAAACCATACACTAATTTACCTATTCGTGCACTTTATGTTGTTTGTTATATTTTTAACTAAAGTTTAAAAAGCAATATTAGATATTAAACTGTTCTAACATAGTTTTTTTCAGTACCAAATGTAAACAATATTTGTTTGGAGGTAGGCGGGACAGAGAGTAAAGCCCCACATACCTCCGTTGAAAAGGGAGGATCCTCCGACCAGACAGGATGTTATAGTCTGGTGGGCGACTGCCCGATAGTTGATGTCGGGCTGTCGTATATGTTCAAATCGCGCGGAGAACTTTGATTGCGCGATGCAGGATTTCGTATATTCTTCGTAGTTCTTATGTGGCGTCATAGATGTCGCTACATCACTCCCCTCCGGAGATCGGAGATCGATGGTTCTTGATGCTTCTTGATGTGTGCCAGGCCAGCGGTAGGTTGGTTCCAGTGAGTCGGAACCGTTGCCGCATAGTTCTCGGTGAGTCGGAACTGTCTGCGGTGATGCCCCAGACTCACGGGGTGTTGCTATCCCAGTGAGTCGGGATAATGCCCCAGTGAGTCGGGGTGATGATGTCCCAGTGAGTCGGGATGATGCCCCAGTGAGTCGGGGTGGTGCTGTCCCAGTGAGTCGGGATGATGCCCCAGTGAGTCGGGGTGGTGCTGTCCCAGTGAGTCGGGACGATGCTGCAGGCTCCAGTGAGTCGGAGTATTGCTGCTGGCTCCAGTGAGTCGGAGCGGTGCTTGTGCGACGTAGGGCTTGACAGCTGGCGTCGACCAGGAGAGGTTCTTCATGGCTCTTCATATGACTGGCCGAAGGTGCGGTGTGCCAAGCCAAGGTCGCTGATGCGGCTGAGGTGATGACCAGGTATGACCGGGTAGGCATACTAGTGGTCAGGATACCCTTAGCCGTGGGTGCTGGCTGTATGGCTCGTTGCTCGAAAGCTTGAGGAAATGATGATGACGTCACGAAGTATTAGCTGCACGAAGGCTGCGCTCACGTTCTTTGTCGAGGGTCACCAGTTTGGAGGTAAGCGGAACAGAGAGTAAAGTCCCGCAAACCTCCTTTGAAAAGGGAGGATCCTCCGGCCAGACCGGGTGTTATGGACTGGTGGGCGACTGCCCGATAGTTGATGTCGGGCTGTCGTATATGTTCAAATCGCGCGGAGAACTTTGATTGCGCGATGCAGGATTTCGTATATTCTTCGTAGTTCTTATGTGGCGTCATAGATGTCGCTACATTTGTATGCCCAGCAAGGCAACGCATAGTGAGTCGATATTTTGTAATTATCACCATGTACTGACCAATGACCTGGGGAAGGTTGCGGGAATCCGATGGATGCGGGACGCACAGGATCGAGCATTGTGGCGACGCTTGGGGGAGGCCTATGTCCAACAGTGGACGTCTGTCGGCTGAAATGATGACTGACCTATGTGTCACAAATAAACATATTTGAATTTGACTTTTACCTATTTTTACCGACTTCCCAAAAAGGAGGAGGTATTACGTTCGGCTGTTTGTATGTTTTTTTTTTTTTTTTTTTTTTTTTTTTTTTTTGTATGTTTGTTCGTCGAATACTCCCCCAAATGTGGACGGATTTTCAAAATTCTTTTTTTGTTCGAAAGTAGATAGTTCTGAGGTGGTCCCATTATCACCAAATTAGGATCTGATGATGAGATCTTGGAGAAATCGAGGGCAACCTTCAAATTTTATAGGCTCACTTATTGATTTTCGCATATTTTATGAAGTATCTTGTGTATTTGCGTATGGTCGTCACCATCTCAGGTAGCTGGGCTGATGATGGAAGGTACAACTCCTTAACAGTAAGAAGTTACTCGAACAGGCAAGGACTGTTTTAGTAAATTGTTTTGATGTTTGATAGGGCATTTGCCACATTTGGTCTCATGATCATCAAGTCATGACCTGATGCTGCAGTCAGGATAGTCTGCAGAGTACCTAAGCCCTCGACAACAAACAGCAGATATATCGAGTTTAGGCTCATTGAAAACGGCTCGATGTGTGGATAAACGTACTGTTAATACACCGAAGTACATAGAGACCTGATGCTGAAGCCAGGAGCATCAGGAAAAGTACAAACCTTGAAATTACAGCACCGTAGTCGTGTTTGGGCTCATTTTAAACAGGACTAAATTTTAAGTTCATTGCAATGTTGACATAAATCTGGCCTGATGCTACAGCCGGGATTATCAGCATCTAGTCTAATGACTGATTGAAAGATTTACCTTTCGGCTTCATCATCAGATCAGTTCGATATATCCTTTCCCTCTCCAGCATCTAGTCGAATGACTGTTTGAAAGAAGAGGGGGAGAGGATATATCGAACTGATTTGATGATGAAGCCGAAAGGTAAATTAATGTAATCTAACCGTGTTTGGGATTATTAGAACCGTTATGAGATGCGCTCTGACTATAAGGTATTTAAGTTTGACTGAGGGGTACTTTTTAGTGGTGGTACCATAACTAAAAAGTGTAAAATAAAAAAAACTTTTTACAAAAAAAATATAACCGACTTCAATGATAAAAAACACTAAAAAGTATCAAATAACTTTAATTTTGGAAGTCGGTGTTAAATAACGAAGAGACTAAACTATTGTAGAAACACCGACTTCCAAAATTAAAGTTATTTGATACTTTTTAGTGTTTTTTATCATTGAAGTCGGTTATATTTTTTTTGTAAAAAGTTTTTTTTCACTAATTCATATTAGTCGAGCGTTCAGTACACGATTAGCGGTCATCGCGTGTGCTGCCCTCACTCCTTTGTATTTCTGAACCTATAATTATCTATTTAACATAATTATTTAAGTAGCAGTATCATTTCAATATCTACGTAGCGTCTACAAATAGACTAAATGAAACAAGCTTTTAGGATTATCGATTGCTTTTTGGGTTTTTTTTGTGTATTATATTTTCTGTCAGGGAAAATTCAGAACATTAATGAGGTTAATTTTTTTGTTTAAATATTTTCTTTGTTTAACGATTTTATTTCATCGCGCACCAGTCATAATGTATGATTTGGGTTCCTGTGGCCCTGACTGCTATGCTGGAGGTCGTGGGTTCGTTTCCCACCCAGGACAAACGTTTATGTGATGAGCACATTGAATTATAAAAACCCTCATCAGGGTTTTTTGTATATCAATGGATGCGTATGATCATTTGTTCTTGTCTGGGTGTAAAATTTATCTATATCATGTATGTATTTAGAAATATATAGGTATGTTCATCAGTTGTCTAGTACCCATAGCTCTGCTTAGCTTGAGACTAGACGGCGTTGTGTGATAGTTGTGGAATATTATTTATTTATTTGTTTAATCTTCATGCAACACAAAGTGCATAGGCGGACTTAATACCTTAGGCAATCTCTGCCAGTCAACCTAGGGTGGTGCAGAGACATTATGGTAGGTGCATATACAGAAACATTTATTTAACCCATCAGATACCGTCAATTAGAGACACAATAGTAAGACAATAGATGCGCGGCCACCGGTGGTCGCTTGGGGATTCATGAATTAAGAAAGAGCAAAAAAAGAATACATATATTTAAAATAAACATACATATATATTTAATATAATATATATATACTACATAGATATTAATTTAAAGTAAGGACAGAAGTTATACCTAGTAAGTATAATGCCTTACTGTAAAAACTTGGATGAAAACTGAAACTATAGATAGATGTAGAATGAGCATCAGAAAGCAGTCAACAAGTCCAGCGTAGGTTGAATCGATTGATTGATTGATTCGGAACTATTCTGGATTATTGATTCAAAATCTACTTTAACCACTTATGATGTAATGTGTGATTTATAACTACAATGTATATGGAATAGTACCGAAGCCAAAGCTTTTGTTTTTTTATTAGAGACTAGCTGAGCTGCTCCCAGCGGCTTCGCCCGCGTGATAGCAGAAAATTATCCCAAGGTAACATACTTCCGGGATAAAAAGTATCCTATGTCCTATTCCAGGACATGGTCTATCCGTGTACCAAGTTTCATAAAAATCGGCTTTGCCATTTAGGCGTGAAGACGTAACAAACAAACAAACAAACTCACTTTTATAATATTAGTAAGGATAGGTTCGCGTTTTACCACTATCTCACTTGATGTTAAGCGATGATGTGGCCGACGATGGAACACGTGTCATGTGGTCACGTGTTTTATTTAAAAATGTCCAAATTCGAATAGCAATCGCTAGGTGACAATCAATCTCCTCCGGGCCCTAGTTCAGGCCGCGGCAGCGGGCTTGCGGACGGCGAGCAATTGGTAGTTCGCCGTCCGGACGTCTGGTAACCAACAGGAACAAGCCCAAGTCGTCGAAAGCATGCAGTGTTCCACGATCTCTTCAAAGAGATGTCAGCAAACCGTGAAGGCTCAGCAGAGCTGATGCCCGCTAGGCCTACGGGCAATATCTGAAAAGAAAGCCTGTGGTAGAATGCAAAGGGCAACAAATAACACAAAACAACACAGGAAGGATACAGGTGTGGTTTTTGGTCAAGAAATGTCTAACCTGCTCCACCCAGAGCGGGTGAAGTCATTCAAGAGTTGCCACCTAAAAAGTGGATAATAAAGGTCAAGGTCATGCAGGGGAGTAGCTATGGTATTATAGGCGCATGTTGAACACATAATTGGTGTTTTTACATGACTGTTTGACTCATGGAGATTGAGAGTAGAATGCGAAGGTTCCGTTAATAACAAAAGCCATTTTATTTCGCAAAATGTCCATCAGACTCCCGCGACCCTTGTGCGCTGCGCTTCCGGTACGTGGTCACCACAGAATTTTTCAGCTCCATCGACCATCTGTTCTACGAGCAATGTGCCCTGCCCACTGTCACCTTGGTTCTCCCGCGGATATCTTAATTTCTGATGTGATCACGTAAAGAAACTCCGACCATAGCCATTTTTATTGCCCTTTGGATGACTTTAAGTCTTCTGATGAGGCCAGTAGACTACAACGTTACGAAATGGCGAGCAAATATCTGTTTGGGAGTATGCGGAACAGAGAGTAAAGTTCCACATACATCCGTTGAAAAGGGAGGATCCTCCGACCAGACAGGATGTTATAGTCTGGTGGGCGACTGCCCGATAGTTGGTGTCGGGCTGTCGTATATGTTCAAATCGCGCGGAGAACTTTGATTGCGCGATGCAGGATTTCGTATTTTCTTCGTAGTTCTTATGTGGCGTCATAGATGTCGCTACATCACTCCCCTCCGGAGATCGGAGATCGATGGTTCTTGATGCTTCTTGATGTGTGCCAAGCCAGCGGTAGGTTGGTTCCAGTGAGTCGGAACCGATGCCGCATAGTTCTCGGTGAGTCGGAACTGTCTGCGGTGATGCCCCAGTGAGTCGGGGTGTTGCTGTCCCAGTGAGTCGGGATAATGCCCCAGTGAGTCGGGGTGATGATGTCCCAGTGAGTCGGGATGATGCCCCAGTGACTCGGGGTGGTGCTGTCCCAGTGAGTCGGGATGATGCCCCAGTGAGTCGGGGTGGTGCTGTCCCAGTGAGTCGGGACGATGCTGCTGGCTCCAGTGAGTCGGAGCGGTGCTTGTGCAACGTAGGGCTTGATTGCTGGCGTCGACCAGGAGAGGTTCTTCATAGCTCTTCATGTAACTGGCCGAAGGTGCGGAGTACCAAGCCAAGGTCACTGATGAGGCTGAGGGGGATGACCAGGTATAACCAGGTAGTCATGCTGGTGGTCAGGATACCCTTCATAGCCGTGGGTACTGGCTGTATGGCTCGTTGCTCCAAAGCTTGAGGAAGTGATGATGACGTCACGAAGTAGTAGCTGCACGAAGGCTGCGCTGACGTTCTTTGTCGAGGGTCACCAGTTTGGGAATATGCGGAACAGAGAGTAAAGTTCCACATACATCCGTTGAAAAGGGAGGATCCTCCGACCAGACAGGATGTTATAGTCTGGTGGGCGACTGCCCGATAGTTGGTGTCGGGCTGTCGTATATGTTCAAATCGCGCGGAGAACTTTGATTGCGCGATGCAGGATTTCGTATTTTCTTCGTAGTTCTTATGTGGCGTCATAGATGTCGCTACATCTGTCTTCAGGACGTCAAAGATGCTAGTGCGGGGCGGTGTGCTGAAAGACAGTGCAGAGGACGAGAGATGCGCGTTGTAAAGGCAGAAACATCCAACTCCTCCACTTTTTATCACCCCATCGGAGCATCTTCCCCCTGAACGCGAACTACAGTGGCCAATTTGGAAATCTCTAAACCGACTGCGAACCCAGGTTGGCCGCTGTAAATGCAATCTGACCAAATGGGGCTTCCTCGACCCATCTTTAGCACAGTGCCAGTGTGGAGCCTCTCTTCAGGACATGCGCCACCTGCTATGCTGCCCATCCTGCATTACAACCTGCAGTTTTCAGAATCTATACGAAGCCAACAATAGAGCCGTACAGTTTGCCAAATATTGGTCAGAAAGGGTATAGTTTGGGAGCATCGACACGAAAAGAAGAAGAAGAAGGGATGTGCTCAGCCATCGACTTTACAGTCAAACATATTACAACAACGGAAATTATCATTCAGCTAAGTATCTTTAACCAAAACACGCGTTGGCAATGTTGTGGTAGCTGAGTTGTACATTTATCATTGTAATGAATGAGTTTACAAGATTCGACACTAGCCTAATGACTTCTGTGAGAGATGACCCTATCAATATCTGTGCGAAATACTTTAGGTAATGAAAACTATTCTAATTATCCGGCTTACAATAAAATGTAACATTCAGATTAATTAGCTTTCTAATCCCTAGTGGGGATTGATTAATTGAAATTCTTCAGATAATTTATTGTTAATTGAAGTCATGTTAGCTTAAATATCGATTAATTAGCATTGCCATTCAACGTGGCAGCCAGTCTTTTGGGCACGTGTCTGGCGTGACAGGGATGACAGGGATTTGATGTTTAAGAAACAAATAAAAAAATACATATCTTCTACACTAATATTATAAAGAGGTAATGTTAGTTAAAAGCTTTTATTACAAGCTTTTATTTAGTTTCACCTGTCCCGATGTTTGTCTGTAATCAAATCTTGTAAATTAAATTAGAGCCACTTCCCGGTTACTGATTGAGCTGAAATTTTTTATGCATGTGTAAATCAGATGACAATGCAAAATTATTATAACAAGGAGCTGATCTGATAATGGAGCTGGAAGGTGGCTATAGGAACTTGGTAGTTAAACGACACAACACCATCGAGTTTGGGCTCGTATGATTCGTCTTGACGAGTATTAATTATACAGGTATACAGAGCTATAAAAGCTTGCTATGAAAAAAATATTTGTATTAAAAGCTTGTTTTTTTTGTTTGTAGGACGTAATCTCTGGAAGTAGTGATCTGATTGTTAAAATTTTTCGCCGATAGAACGCTGCTTTATTCCTGAATGATATAGGCTATATTTTATGTAGGTACGCGGGCGAATCTGCAGGGAAACACTAGTATTTGGTATTTTGACGACTGTCTTGCTTGTAGTTGTGGGTACTTGAACCGGACGAGTACCTATCAATGTGAATTTTATTGTTCATAAATTATAAGTTTATCTAGGGCATTACCGACATCCCATGCCTTGGAAAGCACGTAGAGCCGTTGATCCTGGTTGCCATTTGTAGATCTTGGACAGTTGTTACAGGTAGTCAGATGCCTCAAAGTCTGAACATCAGTTGATGGTCAGACTTTCTGGACTTTCTGGTTGGATAGATCGAAGGAGTACGTATTGTGTTGCCAGTAACTGGGTTGTAGAGGTCTGATAGCCAGTTGTTTCACGTACAAAACGGGCATTCGATTGTATTCGGTTGATTTGCCAACCTAATTTTTAGAACAATATTAAGTCCACTTCAAAGAATTAATAAAAAGTTATTACCTAAGCTTGTTAAAAGTGTCTAAACCCAAAATGTAAATTAATTAATCAACGTTCCTTAACGCACTTTTAAGACTTTACATTAATTATTCTCGCATACCAAGTAGGATAAGTCATTGACGGTTACAGTTCAGAAATATATATAAAAAAAGCTTTGATAGTTTAAAAATACAGAAAAGAAAGATGGCAGCAAAATATCGATTAATTAATCACTGCTTATTTACGCACTTTTAAGAATTTACAACATAAATATTACCTATAACTTTACAATTAGGTAGGTATTTAGTCACAGCTCAGAAAAGAAATCGGTCAATTGCGAGTTGGCTCGTTCCGTACCTCTGTCTATACAGCATTAGACACTATATGTATAGGCAAAAAAATCACGTTTATTGTATGGGCGTCCCCTTTATATATGTATCTGGTTTTAATTTAATTATTTCCTCAACGCTCAGTCACGTGGTCGGAACAAAAGAATTGGCGGCAAGGTCAACTCGAAGCGTTCGGCGCAAGCGAAACGTGCCTGCGGCGTGCTGCCGTCGTTTGCTTCCAAGGTTGCGGCATGTCAAGCGATGTCTCTCCATTTCTGCAGTTGTTAGCATTACGCGCACACTGGCAACTTTAAGGCCCCGTTTTTATCCTTCGAGTAGGTAGTTCAAAGTTTTAAAATAAGAGAAAGTAAGATCTAGCTATAAAAGCCGTTAAAACAAACGCGTTTAGATTTATTGTTGACGTTTTTATTCACTGTTAATGTAAAGCGGTTCGCGAATTGTATACACACGTGGTAATCATTTATTTTGCTCAACTATGTTGGAATTACAACATACATAGCATTCTTCTCCTTCTTCTCTAATCGATGGTTTTATTTATTTTATTTTGTATGCACAAAAGAGTACAGAGGCGGACTTAATGCTTATTAACCGTTACATATTATACAATTCTTCATACAAACCTGTAAATAGTACCGGTACGGTAACGCGGCCAGCAGGGCCGAAGCTTAATGGGGCCATGGGTCGCCTTCTAAAAATCTGATAGTCAGGCGGGACCAACGTCGGCGAAAGCGCCCGAGTCGTCAACAGCGCCTAGTGGTCCATGGGCGCTTCAAACCGTAGGGGCCCAGCAGCGCCGAAGCCAAATGGGGTCTTGCGTCCTACTCCTCCTCGAGTCGTATCCTCTTTACTGAGGGTCGTGAAGTTCCCGCTGGATTAGCTTCTTGTTAATGGGATCTCGCCATCTGTGACGGTTCTTAGCGTCATGAAGTGCGACGTCAAATCAAATCAAAGCATTTATTTCAAATAGACCATTTGCAGGCACTTTTGAATAGTCAAATGCCGGTCAGTCCAAGAAAAGTGAAGCTAAATTGCACGTTCCAAAGCGTAGATCTCTATGGAGAAGAACGCGCAAGAACCTCCATGGACACTCTTTTAAATCATATTATGTGTTACATATAATGTTTGGTTACATTATTTCTTGTTGCTTCTATTATGTGTGCACAATGTAGATAAAAAATAAAAAATAATTAAAAGATAGAAATTGAATTAAGCCACTGGCAGCTAAGAGATGACCAGTCTCATCTGACAGGCCGACTTCTGAAAGGGAAACCCATGGTCCTGAAACGCAAGGCAACAGAAAGAACATAGGTATGGCTTTAGTCAGTAGAAGTCTGACACGTCCTCCCACTCTGATGTCCTAGAGCGGGATAAATCATTAGAGGATTTAGTATAATCCAAGTTTTAAGAAAAAAAGAGAGAAAGAGCGTCGGCCTTGTATTGATAAAAACTCATCTGAGCTTTTCAGTCGCACTTTGCATTAAGCGTTCACAAACATATTCGAGCTTTTTTAGGAAGAGCATCGTAAGCGACAGTGAGCGTTTTTGCAGTACTAGTACATTTTCTCTTCCATAATTAAAATTATTAATTCATGATAATAAATAAAAATAAAATATAACTTCATATAACTACCAATATAATAGAATTGTTGCTATTACATATTTTCGTAAATACTTTATAATTATGGAAGAGAAAATCTACTAGTACAGCAAAAATGCTCACTGTCGCTTACGATGTTCTTCCTAAAAAGGCTCGATATAAACTCACGTACACACGTTAATATACGAGACTATTCACAGCTGTTTATCTATTTCCTTTAAGTACTTATCGCTCACTGTTGACATACACAAGGATTCTCAGTTTACGAAGTAAATATTTAGGCCGGAAAATTGACAGACACTATGTTTTATTTACCTGATCTTTTCCAGATCCGAAAACAGACGTAAATAAATGAAACGGACGTAAAAAATATATATTTATAGATACAAAATTGAAGACAATTAGAAATAGTTTTAGATATAATAGAATAGAATAGAATAGACTAGACTAGAATAGAATAGAATGAACATTTATAGGTACAACACCAAGCTGATTTCGATGATTTCCTTCACCGTTTTTTCTTCATCGTGATTGACTAAGCACCAAAAATTCAAAGACATAATTATATCACAAATCTGCACTGGGCCCATGTGGTGTATTACGGCCCTTTCCCTCTCCTAGAGAGGAGGCCTGAGTCCCAGCAGTGGAAACATTATAAGGCCGACTATGCTATTACTATTTTGGAGTACAATAAAGTTTATTCTATTCTATTTTATTTGAGCCTTCAAAAAAATAAAATAGTAATAATTTTATAGAAACTTATATGTATGGGTATAATGGCGGTCTTATCGCTGACAGCGATATCTATTAGACAACCTTAAACGGACTATAAAAACTAAAACTAAAAAAGGCGGTAGTCTGCGATGTACTGCATGCAAATAAAACTGTACATTTGAAATACCAAGCCAAACCAATAATCTAAACAGACAAAAAAAACATATTTCTAAAAATATCACTCAATTGTACAAATATATAAATAAACAATCCAATGCGCCAAATTAGCCACAAAACAATTAAATGATATTCTGCTCAATTAGCTGGCATAAGTAATAGCATAGACAATGTCAGTCACAATGGCGGGCATAGTGCCAACGTCTGTCAACGCCAATCATGCTGACAGGCCACACCGGGTGAGTAGCCACGCTGCAGGTAGGATCAAAGGGAATGGAAGGAGGATGTTATGGACTAATTTGATTATTGGAATATTTAAGTGTTTAATGTATATGGACGGCCAACCAGAGATACATATCCATGCAAGTTACGTGATTAGAGTCAAACGGCTTGAGTAATTATTAAAGTAAAATGAAATCTGATGTAGTCAACACTGGATCAATAATTAAGGTTGATTAAGAGATCTTTATTATTGTTTACTAATAGAATAACCTTATAAAAGTAATACTTATAGTTTAAAAGTTAGAGGGGGTTTTTTACCCACTCTAACTTTTAAACTATAAGTTTAGAAAAAAAATAAAAAATCTTAAAAGTAGAACTTTATAAAGACTTTCTAGGAAAACTATTGTGAACTTAATTCATGAATCCCCAAGCGACCACCGGTGGCCGCGCATCTATTGTCTTACTATTGTGTCTCTAATTGACGGTATCTGAAGGGTTAATTCATGAATCCCCAAGCGACACCCGGTGGCCGCGCATCTATTGTCTTACTATTGTGTCTCTAATTGACGGTATCTGAAGGGTTAATGGGTTGAACAGATTTTTAAAAATTGTTTACACATACACAACTTAGTTTACATATTTTATTATCCTGAACGTATCTTCTTTCAAATAAAAAAAAGAATTATTAAAATCGGTTCACGCCAACCAAAATTACTACCAAAAACCAAACATACATAACCCGTCTAGTTTGTATAAATTAGTAATTCAATTTCCCGAGAGATAACGCTGTACTTTGGGCTACTTCACGCTGTTAATTTTAACTCCTAAAGGGGGACAATTATTGTGAAGGACTGGAAACTACGGAACCCTACACTGAGCGTGGCCCGACACGCTCTTGGCCGGTTTTATATATATAGATTTACCATATCAACCAAACATCCTCTATAATAATCTACATTGTCAATTTTGACAGGTGGTGATCTACGACCGGCGCGCGCGCACTCGACCGTATTATGATTTATTTAAGTGTATGCTCTTTGCTTTTATTGCACTAGTATGTTAATCTACTGATATCTTTGAGATTAGATGAGTGTTACAATGTTGAGGTTGATAGATATTTTCTCGTTGGTCTGGCAGTCGTAACTCGTATTGCATGACTGCTGAGTATAGCGTCTTAGGGCTTTTTTTTTTGTCGACGGGGAAAATCATCTTTGATAAAACCCGCTCTTGGGTGGAGCGGGAGATAGTGTCAGACTCTTACTGACTAAAAACCCCGCGCCGTTCCTTCTAGCCTTCATACCGGGGCACGAGCTCCCTTTCGGACAACCCTGTCCCCAGTAGGCTTCGACCCAGCTGGGCCCCTCCTGCTGCTGACAACTCCTTGAGGCGCGCGGGAACAGTGCGCGCCGTCGACGTCTTGGACTTGGTCCATTACCGGACGATCGGACAGCGAGCTACCCATGGCTCGCTGTCCGCGAGCCCGCGTCTACGGTGGCCGGAAATCGGGATCGGAATCCCGGCGACGGCGGCGAGGGCGCCGTTGCCTGATGCGGTCGGCCTCCTCCTTTGCTAGCATTACTGCTTCGCAGAAGGAGGCGACCGCCTGCCACTCCTCCTCGGTCCGGACCATGGCCTCGACCAAGGCCCGGCGCGAGAGGTCTCCGCCGCCGATCGCCCCCACGAGGGCACGGCGATGCTCCGCCCAGGCAGGGCACACCTTGACGGTGTGCTCCACCGTGTCCTCCGGGCGTTGTGCACAGTGGCGACACCCGGGCGTCTCTTCCGCTTAAATCCGATGCAGGAACCTCCCGAACTTGCCATTTCCGGTGAGGACCTGCGTCATGCGGAAGGTAAGGACGCCGTGAGGTCTTTTCAGCCACGCCTCAAAGAGGGGACTTACCGCCATAATCGTGGCGTACCCAGCACTGGGTTGCGATAGCCGTTGACGCGAAGCGTCTTAGGGCTGATTCTTGGGTTGAGCGAATTTAGTTGGTTTCAAATCTCAAAACGTGTCGAGTGTTAATTAACATTAACTTATAAAAGTACAGTATCCAATACGGGGTTAAAGCTGTGTTTACCAGCCTGTGTTTCTCATTTTACTCAGGTTTCTATATTAACTCCTTCGCAATACTCAGGAGTTAAGTACTTATATAAATCCCTCACTGGTGCTCGGGATTAAAACTTAGCAACTTTCATTTCATCAACATACCACCCGCAACTGAAAACACTGTTTCATCCCCTAATCCCCTAGTCACATAATATGCTTTTTGCACGTTTTAGTGTTTTTTTTTACATTAGGTACATTGAAGTCGGTTTTATTTTTTATTTATATGTACCTATAGACATTCTTCTTCCTGCCTATATCCCATATTACTTAGTGTCGGCGCAACGCGATTTTCTTCCATTCTGTCCTGTCACCCGTCAAACTATCACTAACTCCCTTTTCTTTCATATCACACTCCTCACACAATCCATCCATCTTTCCTTCGGCCTTCCTCTCCCTCTCCATCCATCTACATGTATACTCAGAACTCTTTTAGTAATATGCGCTTCATCCCTCCTCTTCATATGACCATATCAAGACAACCGATTACCTTTCAACTTTTCAGTCACTGGCGCTACTTTCAAACTTCCTCTAATATAGGTATTCATTTCTCACTTTATCCATTCTCGTCACACCACACATCCATCTCAACCTATGTTCCGGCGGGATCTCACGGTGAAATGGCGTCAGCGACTATCGCATCCCAGTGCTGGGCACGCCACAATTATGACGGTAAGTCCCCTCTTTGAAGCGTGGCTGGAAAGACCTCACGGCGTCCTTACCTTCCGCATGACGCAGGTCCTCACCGGATATGGCAAGTTCGGGAGGTTCCTGCATCGGATTCGAGTGGAAGAGACGCCCGGGTGCCGCCACTGTGCGGAACGCCCGGAGGACACGGTGGAGCACACAGTTGAGGTGTGCCCTGCTTGGGCGGAGTAACGCCGTGCCCTCGTGGGGGCGATCGGCGGCGGAGACCTCTCGCGCTGGGCCTTGGTTCAGGCCATGGTCCGGAGCGAGGAGGAGTGGCAGGCGGTCGCCTCCTTCTGCGAAGCAGTAATGCTAGCAAAGGAGGAGGCCGACCGCTCCAGGCGGCAGCGAGCTATGGGTAGCTCGCTGTCCGATCGTCCGGTAACTGTCCGGACCGAGCCAAGGCGTCGACGGCGCGCACTGTTCCCGCGCGCCTCAAGGAGTTGTCAGCAACAGGAGGGGCCCATCTGGGTTGAAGCCTACCGGGGTCGGGGTTATCCGAAAGGAAACTAGAGCCCTGGTATGAAGGCTAGAAGGAACGGCGCGGGGTTTTTAGTCAGTAAGACTCTGACACTGTCTCCCGCTCCACCCAAGAGCGGGTTTCGTCAATGATGATTTTCCCCGTCGAGAGAAAAAAAAAATCTCAACCTATGTATAGACATTAATCTCCAAAATTACGAACATTTTAAAACACGAAAACCATAACCCTTACATGTAACTAATAATAATAATATTCCACAACTATCACACAACGCCATCTAGTCCCAAGCTAAGCAGAGCTAGTGTTATGGGTACTAGACAACTGATAAACATACTTATATATTTCTAAATACATACATAATATAGATAAATTACACCCAGACACAGAACAAATGATCATGCTCATCACATAAACATTTGTCCTGGGTGGGAATCGAACCCACGACCTCTGGCATAGCAGTCAGGGCTACTAATCACTAGACCAACAGGCCAGTCACTCTCGATCGCACGATGACTTGTTCTTGTCTAAAAATAACGATATCAAACATATTTAGCTAAAATAAAACACGAGATTTGTAAGAGTTGAACGCTCTGGGGAATAAAGCTTTCATAAAATATGCGTTTTTATGAATGAATGTTTCAAAATAAAATCAGTTTTACGGCCTGCCTTTGTTTGATGTGGATATTACGATTGCGTAATGTTATAAGCTTTCAGAATGTAGGTTTTATGGTAGTACTATGGAATAGTACATTATGATATAAGTGTGTAATGTGTACCATTGAGGTGGTATTTAGACCCGAGCCATGGCGAGTGTCGGTAATGGACCGAGTCTAAGACGTCGACGGCGCGCACTGTTCCCGCGCGCCTCAAGGAGTTGTCAGCAGCAGGAGGGGCCCAGCTGGGTGAAGGCCTACTGGGGACAGGGTTGTCCGAAAGGGAGCTCGTGTCCCGGCATGAAGGCTAGAAGGAACGGCGCGGGGTTTTTAGTCAGTAAGAGTCTGACACTGTCTCCCGCTCCACCCAAGAGCGGGTTTCGTCAAAGATGATTTTCCCCGTCGAGAAAAAAAAGCCATGGCGAGTGTCTTAAGAGAGCCGAGAACGGTAATCATAATTTACTCACGTGTATTATACGACGTTTTTCAATACACTTGTGAAGAAAATAACTGTAAAACTATTAAACTTTTGTGGCGGTAAAAATCTGTTTTCATATGCGCGCCCATTTTTATTTCCGACGCGCGCCCATCCTTTTTTTTTTTTTTTTTTTTTTTTTTGTCGACGGGGAAAATCATCTTTGACGAAACCCGCTCTTGGGTGGAGCGGGAGACAGTGTCAGACTCTTACTGACTAAAAACCCCGCGCCGTTCCTTCTAGCCTTCATACCGGGGCGCGAGCTCCCTTTCGGACAACCCTGTCCCCAGTAGGCTTCGACCCAGCTGGGCCCCTCCTGTTGCTGACAACTCCTTGAGGCGCGCGGGAACAGTGCGCGCCGTCGACGTCTTGGACTCGGTCCATTACCGGACGATCGGACAGCGAGCTACCCATGGCTCGCCGTCCGCGAGCCTGCGTCTACGGTGGCCGGAAATCGGGATCGGAATCCCGGCGACGGCGGCGAGGGCGCCGTTGCCTGATGCGGTCGGCCTCCTCCTTTGCTAGCATTACTGCTTCGCAGAAGGAGGCGACCGCCTGCCATTCCTCCTCGCTCCGGACCATGGCTTCGACCAGGGCCCGGCGCGAGAGGTCTCCGCCGCCGATCGCCCCCACGAGGGCACGGCGATGCTCCGCCCAGGCAGGGCACACCTCGACGGTGTGCTCCACCGTGTCCTCCGGGCGTTGCGCACAGTGGCGACACCCGGGCGTCTCTTCCGCTTGAATCCGATGCAGGAACCTCCCGAACTTGCCATGTCCGGTGAGGACCTGCGTCATGCGGAAGGTAAGGACGCCGTGAGGTCTTTCCAGCCACGCCTCAAAGAGGGGACTTACCGCCATAATCGTGGCGTGCCCAGCACTGGGTTGCGATAGCCGTTGACGCCATTTCACCATGAGATCCCGCCGGAGCTCTGTCCGCCATGCCTTGACATGTTGCGGCAGTGGACTTTCACCCCGGCGTTGCATCTCCACGCGCATGTCGTGCATGTGTGCAAGGACTGTTGCCTCCAGATCCCACGGTGGTAGGCCAGCCAGAAGGCTCGCCGCTTCGCGGGAGATCGTACGGTAACCCCGCACCATCCGTATTGCCATGACCCTCTGGCAGGCGTTCAGTATGGACGCCGGTCGCTTTGCCAGCGACGGCGCCCACACCGGCGCCCCGTAGAGGGCCATGGACCGAACGATCCCCGCGTAGAGCCTCCGGCAGGAGGCGTCTGGACCCCCAAGATTGGGCAGGAGCCGCTTGAGAGCAGCCCCGGCCCGGTTGAGTTTGGGAGCCAAACGTCGGAAGTGTTCTCCGAAATTCCATCGGCTGTCGAGAACGAGTCCCAGGTACTTCATCGTCGACCCGACGCCGATGCGAACTCCTCCTACCGTAAGTTGGGAGTCCGATGGTGGCGCGTTCCGAGGGCCGTGGAAGCACATTGCCTCGGATTTATGCAGCGCCACCTCGAGTCCCAACTCCTGGATCCTACCAACGGCTATCGCAACCCCGCGTGTCGCTAGAGCGACCGCCGCCTGGTGCGACTCTCCCTGCGCTAGGATCAGCGTGTCGTCTGCGTAGCAAACCACGCTGACCCCGTCAGGGAAGTCGCCGACGCGCGCCCATCCTGATACGATAAATGTAATAAAACTATGGTGGGGAGAGGTTGAACAAAAAGATTTTAACTACATTCTAGCACTAGTGCGTAATGGTAATCAAAATGTCACAGTTTTATAACAATTGCCATTATATACCAAAGTGCAAAGCAATAAGAGTCACTTTATGAGCAAGCGTATTGAAAATGGTATTTTATTTTTTAACTAGGAAAGCATCAAATGACTTCTCCCGCTTTCGGGTGCAGCGAGAGGGTGTGGCAGACTTTTCAATATTTCAAGGTGTTCAAAATTTAGTTTTATTCTATTTTATTATCTACGTATCTGTAATAAATTATGTATAAAAAATTAGAAAAGTAGATATAGTTTCCTAATAAATAGCGTTGCAGTTAAAAAAAAGTTACAGTGTTAATAATTTACGGATATATCTATAAAGATCAAATCATATTTGATCACATAGCAGCAAACACATTATTATATCTCATAAAATATAATATTCAACACATATCCCGCTAATAGACTATTTACTGAAAAATATATTGCATATAAAAACTTTCCTTTGATGTGAATCGATAAATAATATCTTAGTTACGGCAGGTTCGTAAAATAACTAATAAATAATACTTTATTGATAACGAGGTATAAAAGTTTGAATTTATGGCTTACTAGCGACCCGCCCCGGCTTCGCTCGGGTGCAATGCTGATACTAAATACACTACAGAAAAACTGTACACATATAAACCTTTCTCTTGAATCACTCTATCTATTAGAAAAAACCGCATCAAAATCCGTTGCGTAGTTTTAAAGATTTAAGCGCACATAGGGATATAGGGACAGAAAAAGCGACTTTGTTTTATACTATGTAGTAATTAGCTAGCCTTCTGTCAGTGATTTCGCCTACATTTATACGTTTTTTTGCTGATAGGTTTGCGCTTGACTGCTATCTCACCTGATGGAAAACGACGTGAAACGATGTGACAATCGAAAATTATCCTAAAAGAACCTACTCTCGGGAAGAAAAGTCCAAATTAAATCAAATCTTCATCATCATCAGCCTTTTTAATGTTCCCACTGCTGGAATTCTCTAGGCGAGGGAATGGGCCGTAATCCACCACGCGGACCTACTGCGGATTGGTGAATGTCACATGTCTTCGAATTTCTGGTTCTAGGACATGCCGGTTTCCTCATCTTTTGTCCAATTCATCGAAATCTGTTTAGAAGCAGGTATAATCCAGTTCCTTCTCCCGAGTTGCGCGAGGGCGTGTCCAATTTTGAATTTCTGGAGGAAAAGTAGGAATTTTTGTCCAATGAATTGGACAAAAATCAGAAATCAGTTCTGGCGTTAAGAATTGTTTTTGTGGTGAGAAATTATCCAATGCCTTCTAGATAATATATTTCGAGTTTCTGACAACACTCTGAAACCCTTCTTTCTTTGACACAATTGACAATTTTTCCAAGAATGCACACAGTGTCCGGTTTCCTCCAATAAAACCTAATAATAGAAGAACACAGGATATGGTAGACCACTGCACAGCACAATGTGTCGTAAAGTTCAGGAATTGGCGTAAACGTGCCATTAATATAAACGACGGCCAATATTAATAGTGTGTTAAGGCACGACAGCGTGTAGTGTTATGTTATTTATTGATTTTAAGAACCAATACTGAAATTTCAGTACTAGATCTTTCGATTAGTTTAGTGGTTCCTAGTCTTTTCAACCTCCTATGTTTACCTACTTCCTCATGTTACCAATGAAAATTGTACATAAATATGTATATGTCACAGGGAAATGAGGATATAAGGGATTTCACGAAATTTCGATAGATGTCAAATATTCTTGTTAATGACGTCTTTTTACTAAAAGTATCTAGTGATACGACAAATTACTAATATAAAGTCAAAGATAAGTAATTTCGTTTCACTACAATATTGATATTGCCGAATAAAAATCGAGCATGTGCATTTCTTCTCTTCAGAACAACTTTGTGATTTTTCATAGTACAGTTATAAAATTTAGTACATAGATTCTTTACATAAATACTAGACAAGTGTTTTGGGTTTCACTTTTACTAAAACTAATGTTGTATACAAATCGTCCGAAATTGCTTGTGTGGTACTTTACCACACAAGCAACTTTACCCTTGTTCGGTTCATCATGTCCCTTGCTGCCTTCCCCCAGCGACGCCCTAACTAAGCCGTAATCCATAGTCCACAGGGAGTGCCCTTAGCGTGTAGTCGCTTAGTTTTTAAGTTTAAGCTTTGATTTTCTAATTAAGGCCCCCACGTTGACAACCTCATAGGCTAACCAGCGAGAAGTCACATAAAAAAAGACTACCGCACAACACAAGCAGCTTTACTCGCATGGTAGTCGAAAATTATCCTTTTATACCTATATCGAAAGTTATTCACGGGATAAAGAGAATTCCAAGACATTAAATTAAAATGCTAATGAATAATCAATGTTACCAGCTAGCATTGCATTGCACACGACCTCGCGTGGCGTAAATCTACATACATTTTATGTGGCAACTAGACTTGTAGAGCTACATGAGATCCACGGCACGTGACGTCGTTCTACGTACAAATCAGACGTGGACCACCCACGTGTGCGTCGGTCTAATGTAGTTCTAGCTTTACAGTCTATTAAACTAATGAGTAGTACGAGTATCTACTCTGCTTTTGTTTTATTGGAAAACACGCATGAAATTTAATCGCATGACATGAGTTTGAAAACTAAACGTTGTGAAAACAACCATTCAGAAACAGGCTACAAATCTATCAATACAACAATTTAAGAGGCTGCTTTTCCACTCGCCTACCGTCAACACCGAGCAGGGTTTAAAAGCTTGTTGCTTCATCTAATGCAATCCAACGCGATGTTAAACGAAGAGGCAACATGAAAAAAGAACCATAACGCCTGAAAACTGTGTTGGCATTCGGTAATTCCGTGATTTACTCGAATAATTCATAAAACTTATTCCCGGATATACGTGTTGTTATTTTTTTTTTACTTTTTAATTTTTGTGTAAATTATGAAGTATTAAAGGTCTTTACTGGATTAGTTTTACAGAAATGTGTGAATTGTAAGCCTAGATAATATCCACAACGTACTGTGTTTCCAAAATATCTAATGAAAAATGTGTAGATAATAACGTCATAATCGGGTAAGAGCGGTTGTATCAAAAACAGTGAAAATGTATATCGATTTGCATGCCCCTTTTTATATCTGATATAAACTAGTGCTTGACTGCGATCCCACCTGATGGTAAGCAGTGATGCAATCGTTAATGATGAGGCGCACTAGTTTATTAAGAGCCTATCCACTCTAGCCTTGAAGACACCCAAATTATAATCGGACGGGAAGACCACAGCAAACAAATTGTTCCAGTTCTTCGATGTACGCGGTATAAATGACGAGACGAAACGCTTAGTCCAGACCCCACAGGTTTCAACAACGTAAGTGTGGGGATACTCGCCGTACGTCAGGTTATCCGATGGTAGTTCAGAAATGAGATAAAAAAAACATACATTTAGCCGAACATAGAACCTCTTCCTTTTCGAAGTCGGTTAAATAGTCACAAATGCACGTATCAAACAGCAAATTACAAGACACAGGTACAATTTACTGCTGCCACAATATATTAATTATTGTGAGGTGTCAGAACAACACGTTTGTTAGTAACCAGCAGTAACCAGAACATGACAACGTTAACGTTGAACTGTCGCATTAGTTTTGTTGTTTAACTGGCATTATTGGTTGTTTTCAGTATTAGATTAAGATGGGAAACTGTCTTACCCGCTCTAGGGCGGAGCGGGACGGCGTGTCAGACTTTTACTAACTAAAATACACCAATGTTCCTTCTTTGCTTCTTGCAATTCAGGATCTGGGGTTTCCTTTTGGAATTCAGCCTCATTGTCGAAAAGGTTGATTCAATATTCCTATTTGCCGCCAAATACTACACACACATTAGAATATGTTACCTACATCCACGTTTTAATGGAACTCAAAGAGACTAGTATAAAAACTTAATACTTTCTGAAGAGGTTAGAATGGCCTTGTGGGCGGGGCAGGCGTGTCACAAAGTAGGGCAATGCTCATAGTTCAACTACCAATAGCAAACTTGCGATCTAAGTGTGCGTGGTCTGTTAGTTGCGTACTGCGCGTTCGTATTGGTTTATTGCCTGTAGTGGAGTTAAAGGGTGGGAGACAAGCGGTGATATTCGCTGTAGTACAAATTGGAAAGTAGGTATTCCCTTTCTCTGTATTCCTAGATATATTTTAGACGAAAGAAACCTCTTTCATCTAGATACAAAAAAATATATCTATGTTGATATAAATGAATATGAATATGTCTTTTTGAATCAGCGTTTGCTTCCAGAATCAGTGTTTCCTCAGCTATTCAAATTATTTAAAATTTTACTCGCCAGACGTCCCGGCCCAGCTGTAAAAACGATGACCAGCCCGCACGCACTAGATATTTATTTTTGTAACGAAATATTTTGATAGAACGTTGTGATAACTATTCGATAAATGTTGTGATTATAATTTCTGTTTTCACGCAAAATATGTATACTTAGGGTTTTTTTATTATTGACTAGCTTTTACCTGCGGCTTTGCCCGCGTTTATTATTATAATTTAATTCCTCTCCCCTCTTTTTCCTTCTTTTTCCCCCTTTTCTCACTTAAAAAAATAGCCAATAAAAAATAGTCTCCAGGGTCCCAACTATCCCTGTACCAAAATTCATCAAAATCGTTTTTGCCATTTAGGCGTGAAGACGAAACAAACCAAAAAAAAAAAAAAGAAAAACTAGGCTCGCGTTTGACCACCATCTCATCTGATGGTAAGCGATGATGTGGTCGACGATGGAGCACGCTTGTCTAGAAGTAACCTATTCACTCTTGACTTAAATACCCCTAAGTGGTAGCTATCAGGAAACACAGACTCCGGCAGGAAATTCCACTCCTTGGCTGTACGCACAATAAATGTGTTCCCAAAACACTTTGTGCGTATGAGTGGGATATCTACCATGTATCGATGGCGCAACGCCCGCGCCGTACGTCTTGTGGTCCGATGATGGACTTACAATATTATGGTAGTGCCTTTATAAGAGGTCCACATGCCTATCGTCAACGCGACCATGGTACTGGGGTCAGGGTTAGCTCCGAAAGGTGGCTCAGCCCCGGTATAAAAGGTTTTTTAGTCAGTAAGAGTCTGTCACTATCTCCCGCTTCGCCCAAGGGTGGGGGATGTTATTTGGATGAATATTACCCACCACAAAAAAAAAAAACTTCGAAGATGGTATAAAAGCTTGTTGCTTCATCTAATGCAATCCAACGCGATGATTGACGAAGAGTCAATATGAAAAAGAAAGACAACGCCTGAACACTCTTTTGGCACTCGCTAATTCCGTGATTTACTCGAATATTTCACGAAACTTATTCCAGGATATACCTGTTTTTTTTAAACCCGTAAAAGTTTTTCAGAAAAATTGTCGTCATTCAGAATCTCGATTAAATCTGCAAAGTTCATGTACTTTTTTATATTTTCAAAATATATGTACGTTATGGTTTTGATTTCTATAGATGCCTAGATAATATCTATAACATAACTGTGTATTTAAAATATCTAGAGAAAGATGTATGTAATAACACCATAATCACGTAAGAGCGGTTGTATGAAAATGTACCTTGAAAAGGACGCTCTTATAAAAAATACCACAGACCACAGATCATTTTCATCATCATCATTTTAGCCGAAAGACGTCCACAGTTGGATATAGGCTTTCCCCAAGTGTTGCCACAATGAACGGTCCTGTGCATCTTGCATCCATCGGGTTCCCATAGCCGTTACCAGGTCATCGGTCAACCTTGTAGATGGCCTTCTAGGGCAGCAGCAATCTCTGTTCATTGCTATAACCATACTGCGATCGCCAACCCGTTTGCCATGCGTTGCGTTTATTTCAAACCACCCTATAAAAATATTAAGCTATTGCATAGCTTCTATCGCGGGCCTTGAGCGTGGAGACCGAATCTAGAAATTCCGTAACGAAAAACCTAACACCCCCCACTAAATGGTTGTCATGGCAACTTGTCAACTTCAATCACAATTTAATTGCATAAGTTGATAAAAAATGCTATGCAATAGCTTTACCGCGGCAGTCTCCGAGTGCCACACGTCTTTTTTTAATTTTAAATAATAATCTCGTATAAACTATTAGGTATTATGACATTCTTTTTACTTATAAATCTTGTCTTTTAAATTTTAAATATATGTACGTATATAAATAATAACACCATAAAGTATACGGATATTATTCATTTCAAACTAACGAATTGTGCAAAAAACTTTATAACTAACGCCATCTCTTACCGAGTAGTAGAACTACTACAATCAATCGATACAAGCAGCGCCATCTGTTTACAGAGCTCAGAACTACCAAGAGCTTTGACTTTCAAATTTTACCCGCGAAAGCGCAAGCGCCGCGTTTATTTTTGCATCCATCCAACGTGAACTTGGGGCTGTACGAAAATAGTTCCGAGTTTGACATATGGTGGAAACATGTAGTTTTTATTTTGAATATCGCCTCGCGAATTTAATTTTATGTATTATAACACCGTGCACCTTTAGATGACAGTAGAAATGGATTCAGGGTAAATATTCTGACCGAATTTGCCTGCATGAATGCTATTAGACTTACAAAAGGCGTTGGTTCCGAATGTTTTGATTCGTCATAACCTCACAATGTGTGTTTTTCCTGCGTTTTTCGCTCATTAATTGCGATCTGTTTTATATTTAGAGTTTTACAAGTTTATATTGTACTTTCACTTGAGATAAAAATTCTGTGGCATTGATTTTAAATGAATGAATCGGCGATCATGAATGAAAACAATTTCTTTTTATGGTTTTCTGATTTACGTACAAACAGTTTTTCTATTACACACTTTCTCTTATTTAGTATAAATACATTAAAAACTATAGTAAATTTGATAAAAGAATGTTTTGCTTTGGTTCATTGGTTTTATTAGGACAAGGTCATAGGTACTTACAAACTAAAGAGCTGGAAGACACTTGTCTTTTTATAAACGCGTCAGAAATAACCCGAATACCTATGTGTTTTTCTTGTTATCAATTTTCGCCAACATAAAATATCTTATGTTAGCATAGATTGATAATACTTACAGATATTTCTTAATACTGTTATTAAAGTTTAGAGGTCTAAGTGTGCTGGTTAGTCCTGGACCAAACAAAGGTCTTTGTAGATGTCAACTTCTGCATTTATTGTGGTTTCGTATACCTCTAATTATAACGCAATAATACATAAACATTATGAATAAGAAATCTCTTTATAAACGAACTTTAATTCATGAATCCCCAAGCGACACCCGGTGGCCGCGCATCTATTGTCTTACTATTGTGTCTCTAATTGACGGTATCTGAAGGGTAGAGAGACAGTCCCATAAGTTAATGGTATACCTATATACAAAAAATTATATATAGATAGATATATTATTTATCTTTTTTGTCCATTCTTTATTCTTTTTTTTCTTTTTCTACTTATAAAAAAAGTGACTCTTTGATTAGCTTGGTTATAATCAACTTAATAATTGTTGAATCAAAATTACTAATGAATCTTTTTTTCTCCATTCCAGAGGCAGCACCAGTAGGCTGGGTGAGCAGCGCGACCCTCACTGGTATATCGACTCAGCGTACGCGTCATCCCTCAAAGTTTCGTTACGTTTACCCACCAGACAGTTTTTAGAAGGTTAGTACTGCTTTTTTCCATATATTGCCTTTTACTTTGATTACTCGAACGTCACCTTGCGAAGTTTTAATATACTTCCCTTAATTCATGAATCCCCAAGCGACACCCGGTGGCCGCGCATCTATTGTCTTACTATTGTGTCTCTAATTGACGGTATCTGAAGGGTTAAAGTATCAAAGACAAATTGATACTTAACTAGTGAATTAAGTTAAGGTGCATTTGAAAATTCGGGGTATAGGGAAAAAGAGGGGTTTTGCTTTTTTACAGCCCTTTTTGTTAATGTTTTCAGAAAAATACACTGTGAGGTATATGGCAAAACTAAATTCTTTATGCACACTATACAATGACATATTTTTTGCACGAGTACGCTCTCACATTTAGGTACAAAAAGTCGTTAGTATGATGATATCATATTTTTGATGCTATCATGATCCTAAAGCAGACAGACTATAGTCGTAAAGCTTGCAAGATTAGAAAAGAAAATCTATCTATCCCCAAGTAGAACAGTTACAATTGGTAATCGAACCTGCTACGGTCAAAAACGGTGTTGCAAGAGATAGACCAAACCGCTGCGCCAAAGGTGTAAAAAATATGAACATAACATTAACACTACATTTTCAGACTTCTACCATCCGTGGTTTCGTCAAAGCGATATCAAGAGATATATATTTGGTATGCCAGTTTGTTATTTTGATTTGTTGCAATCAAAGACTACTAAATGACTTTGACTGCACTATTTTCTTTGTGGTTTACTGCGTCTTACTTTCATGTTGATTTGTAAAATGCTCTAGAAAAATACATCTATATGTGTTTGTCTATGACATTTGTCCGTCCTTTGAATGTGTGATTTATCTAAAAAATTGTGACTTAACAAATATGTGCACTACATAATTAATATAATCGATAACTCGTGTTCAAATTTGTCTTGTGTTAAGCGCCATCTGTTGATGTTGTGTGGAACTGAGTGAACTGGCGCCGTGAAGCTTCAAAGTTTGTTAATTCAAGCGTTCGAAGCTAGATGGCGTTGTCATCAAAGTACGTAAAATATTTTGTTGGAAATCTTTTTAGGTGCAATATGACGCTCTGCGTATTTTTTTTTATTACGCTATGTTATATTACTATAGTAAATCATAAATATATTATTATTTAATATCGTTAATATTAGGTAACTCTTCAACGTATCTTTTTCAACAAAAGTTGCTGATGGATTGCTAAATTAAAATTCATGATAGTTTTTTTAATATGAAGGCACTGATTTACTGCGATTTGTGTTAATGAAAAGGAAAGTATAACATCTTAGTCATATTTTAACTGAATTTTCAGGGCTTGGCCCTTAAATAAAAATATATTTCATGTGACATAAAAGAAACACAGTTAATGTAGGTATATGTCTGATGTTTATATTTTTTTGAAGTTTGACGCAAACATTTGTAGTTTATGAGAACAGGTGATATATACAGACAGATAAACAATTTATATAAAAATATACGTTATAAATATAATACTAGTCTGTCCTTCTATCCGTCCAATTTTCTTAGGAAGCGCAAAGTTTCATTAATATGTGACATAATTTTTACGACATTGCAAATTGATTTTCGTAATAAATAATTTTGTGTATGTGATTTAATGATATGACTAAAGCTAGAACTACATTGGAACGACGCACACGTGTAACACGCCTGATTTGTATGTAGAACGATGTCGCGTGGCGTGGATCAAGTGTAGCTCTACAAGTCTAGTTTCCATATAAAATGTATGGAGACCGACGCGCCTAGACCGGCGCGTGTGTGGTCCACGTATGCGCAATGTAGTTCAGTGGCTTCATCTAAAATATATAAACCAAGTTTCATCCAAATCGGTCATGCCGTTTAGGAGGAGTTAGGTGACAAACACATACACAGAAGAATTATATACAACGTGTAACGTTAAATGCGCAAAACCTCAGACCCCCAAATGAATTTTAATTTAAAAAAACCTAATTCTGTGAAAAAAAAACATTAAAAAAAATTTAAATGTTTTATGTGCAGTTTTCCTTTGTTTAAAATTAATATCTGCATTGAAATAAGAACGTTTATTATCTCGTGTATGAGAGATTGGACTACAACGCCATTTGTGTTTGTTTACCTATTTCGATGGGTTTGCGCTTTGCGCTCGTGATGGCGTGACCTATTCATAAATAGACAGGGCGATGTTTTAATTCATGAATCCCCAAGCGACCACCGGTGGCCGCGCATCTATTGTCTTACTATTGTGTCTCTAATTGACGGTATCTGAAGGGTTAATGAAGATTTTTTTGAAAAATTTAACCCCTATCAAAAAGTGGTTTAACAGATTCTGCTCCTTATTCTGATCAAACTATTTTCAGGTATTGCGCATTTAACCCTTTATAGGACGGCTCATACAAAGTGGCCAGTAAACTGGACACTCACTTCAAGGTCGTTATCTCATAGATTTTTATTTATATATTGAACCTTATGAACATTTACGACCCGCGTTAGAGCACACTGGCCCGTCAACTAGCCAGCGTTCAAGTTCGCCGCGCGACATTTTAAATTCGCGCCTTTTTTCAAGATGGCCTGTGAACTGGCCACCGTGCACCCGCGCAGGAACATTTGTTGTCATCGCGCGTGTACGTTACGTGTTTATAAGTTTTATGGTGAACAAAAATCATGTCTTCTTGGAAAAGGTAAGTGAAACTATTCCTTTATAGTATATACTTCGATGTTATGTGCAAATGTAATCGAGGATAGTAAGAAAAACATATATTATTTGCGATTGAATACAAACCGGTGTGTTGAAAAAATATAACGTAAGAATTGCCTACCTAACTTTGAGATGTTGTATTGAGTATTTATTTTCGAGTAATCCCTATGAACCATATTGTTTTACAACAGGTATATAAGCATGTGTTATGATATTGTAATAAATTTGCGATAAACAATCTTGTTCGGTAGTTGTAACCTATTATTATGTACGTTTGGGGTTTTTTTTGGCGGTTTTTTTGCAGGTGTGTGGGTACTTATGAAATTCGTAATGTAATAGTTACACATTGTAATTTTCTCATTGTTTTAGACACATACACTTATCGGGAGTTGGATCCACTAGACGAGGACCAATGGAATGACTTCGTGGGTATTACTGATGACCAGGCCACACAATCAGACATCGGTGGTGATTCTGATGCTGATGATTGTTTCGACGAAAGTTTTAGTACCAGCACCGTGAGCACACGTAGTCAAAATCAAGGATCATGTTCTGGAACATCGTCTTCATCACAACCACCATAGGAGTTTTTGTTTCTACCACCACCGTCTATCCTACCATCGCCACCTCCGCAGCCGCCTCCATCTCCACCGCCACAGCCATTATCATCAAACGAAGACGCAGACCAGTATATGGCATCTTATAATATATCGTGGAAGTCACGACGTTGGTGGATGAAAATCTGGTTTTATTTGATAGAAGCTGCGATCGTTAATTCTTATATTATTTATAAGGATACCTGGGCGAAGGCTCATCCTGATGGTACAAAACCAATGACTCACTTTATGTTTAGGAGTAAACAGGCTGATGAGCTTAGGTATAGGAGAGACAAAAACCTTTGCTTCCTTTTCGAGAAAATGAAGAGAGCGATCATAAGCTTATGAAATCATCTAAGAAAAATTTGCGTAGATGTAGATACTGCAGTACCACGTCTAAGCCAAAGAGAAGTGTCTATGAATGCGTTCAATGTGATGTAGCCTTATGTGTAGAATGTTTTGTACCATTCCATAATGAAGGACAAATTAAACACGTAGTTGATCATTCAATTCATAAAATAAATATTTGATTGTGATAAGAAAAATTAAAAATGAAGAAGTTTTGTTTCAAAAGAAATATCGAGCCTTTTTAGGAAGAACACACACACATACACAAACAAACAAACATATTATGTTATGTTAATTCTATTATTATTAAAGGCTGATTAGGAAATACATTTTTTATTATTATTATCGTCTTTTCCTAAAAATAAAATAGATTTCATTAGTGTCCATTTTACTGGCCAGTGATATTGCTGTGATGGTTAGTGACGCAGAACGTTCAATGGCCAGTTTACTGGCCGTATGATTTTCATGATTTTCTCGAAAACCAGAGATTTTCAGGTCTTTTTTCAAGAACATGTCATTATGATTTACGGCACAGAATATATATTTATCACAAAATATTAAGAATTAAAAAAAAAGTTAGGGTGTGCGTTAAAGGGTTAACGTTACACGTTGTATATGTTGTGGTCAGATCTTACAATTGATCACTTCATGATATGGCCAACTAAAACTACCTAGATCGTTTTAAACATTAAAGTTTTATGATATCCTCGTTCGACCTACTTTCTTTAGACCTTCTATTATCATCAAAGATCCGAATAGGTAGGGCTATTTACCACAGGTTCAGTTGAAAACCAGCGTCAGGCACTAGTTGTCTGGCAATCATGCTGAACTGGACCTATTTTGGTGCAGCTATGAGGCACACAACCACTTTATTTTTTTATTTTCTTGTATTTGTGTTTGGCCTTGCTGTATCAAATAAATTATTTTTCTTTCTTTTCTTTCTTTCTTTCTTTCATTCTGTTCATATGATCTGGCCACGATATGTATAAAGATAGTAGAAAATTACGTACCTATCAGATCAAATTATAAAACTTAGAAGTTATGTAAACGGATGTAGTTTTCAGTTTTGTAATTTACAAATTCGACACTACACGATAAATTCTGCAATATTATGCACGCAGTAGACTTCGCAGTTGAAACCTGAAAAATATCACCAATTAATAAAGAGTAGGAAACGTAATAAAATGAGAAATTCATTCCTATCGTTTTAAGACCTGGTGACTTTGATATCCTAAGCCCGAGTGTTCACTAGCCAACAATTTGCTCAAAATTTACCGAACCTCAACAAACTTTGAGTGGTAACGGCCCCGACTTACGAGTGTAAGTCGCGGGTTCAAACCCACCCAGGCGAATTACTTTTTGTAATTTATTTCATCACCACTGCTCTCAAAACGGGGCAGGAAAACATCGTGAGGAAACCGGCATGGGCCCGCGAGGTGGATTACGGCCCATTCTCTCTTCTAGAGAGAAGGCCTGAGTCCCAACAGTGGGAATATTATAAGGTTGGCTATGGTATGCTATTGCCTAAAGTTGAACATCACACCTCAACAAAGGCCTCACCAAAAAGTTCATGCTAATGGACAGAGGCAGCCTGCGCCTGGTGGTGGGACCATGACTAGACACTGAACATGGAATAAGCACCTCCTCAATATAGGCTTCACAGACAGTCCCCTGTGCAGAGCATGCTTAGAGGAGGAGGAAACAATTGCGCATGTGCTCCTTGACTGCACTGTCACAGATACACGCATATGAACCTTAGGATTTCCAAACTCCTTCACAGATGCCCAGAAAAACCTGAGAGGCCTAATTTGTTTTTCTTATTCCAAAAACTCCACCTCTCTGGTGGGCTTGTTCGAATAAGTCCACCAAAGGTTTTGGTCGGCATGGTCAATACACCGCATATGATTAAGTGCGAAAACCACGGAATGTGCAATTAGCATAATTTTTCTGACTGACTGATTTCTTGTCATTTCAAAGGTGCCTGTAATTGGTTTATTTGGATTAAAATGCTTTGAATATTTGAGTTAGTAACGATCCAACACGTCCTTTGGCTCTTCCCTAGAATGGGAGAGGTAATTTGTTCATTTCCCACCTACAACTTGCCTACTAACTTAGGCAAAACATTGGCGTTGAGCTCCTGAGTTGAGCTTTACGAATACTGACAAATGCTTTTAGAGGGTATGCGGAACAGAAAGTAAAGTAACACATACCTCCTTTGAAAAGGGAGGATCCTCCAACCAGACGGTGTTATAGTCTGGTGGGCGACTGCCCGATAGTAGATGTCGGGCTGTCGTATATGTTCAAATTGCGCGGAGAACTCTGATTGCGCGATGCAGGATTTCGTGTTTTCTTCGTAGTTCTTATGTGGCGTCATAGATGTCGCTACATGCTTGCACTGACTGAACAAGTCCACTCAAATCTGTGTGGTCTTTCTCGCAAAAGACTATCTCAGACACTAATCTACATGGTTCTTACACGTTTGCTGTATGGACTTTATAAACTTTGAACCCTTTTTTTTTTGTCGACGGGGAAAATCATCATTGACAAAACCCGCTCTTGGATGGAGCGGGAGATAGTGTCAGAGTCTTACTGACTAAAAACCCCGCGCCGTTTCTTCTAGCCTTCATACCGGGGCTCTAGTTTCCTTTCGGACAACCCTGTCCCCAGTAGGCTTTGACCCAGCTGGGCCCCTCCTGCTGCTGACAATTCCTTGAGGCGCGCGGGAACAGTGCGCGCCGTCGACGTCTTAGACTCGGTCCATTACCGGACGATCGGACAGCGAGCTACCCATGGCTCGTAGCCCGCGAGCCTGCGTCTACGGTGGCCGGAAATCGGGATCGAAATCCCAGCGGCGGCGGCGAGAGCGCCGTAGCTTGATGCGGTCGGCCTCCTCCTTTACTAGCATTACTGCTTCGCAGAAGGAGGCGACCGCCTGCCATTCCTCCTCGCTCCGAACCATGGCCTCGACCAGGGCCTGGCGCGAGAGGTCTCCGCCGCCGATCGCCCCCACGAGGGCACGGCGATGCTCCGCCCAGGCAGGGCACACCTCGACTGTGTGCTCCACCGTGTCCTCCGGGCGTTGCGCACAGTGGCGACACCCGGGCGTCTCTTCCGACTTAATCTGAAACAGGTACCTCCCGAATGTGCCATGTCCGGTGAGGACCTGCGTCATGCGGTAGGTAAGAACGCCGGGAGGTCTTTCCAGCCAAGCCTCAAAGAGGGGACTTACCGCCATAAACTTTGACCCCTGAGTTTGTTTCGGTGTTTCTTCTCAGGGTAGTCAGCTAGGCAACACCGGCCTCATCTAGTATGAAATGACGAAAACATTGACGTGTAAAAATGTTTTAAAAAACTTATTTGCAATTTATTGTCCATCCATCAAATCGTCAGTGAAGCCACAGCTTTATGAATTTTTACATTTATTTTAGCTAGGAGACTCATCGTCACAGCCCATTAATACGGCGCTTCTTTAGCTAATAGACATTAACGACGCAAAAATGTGGCCACTATATTATAATTAGCTATGTTGAGATCACATTGAGATACCTACTGAGGTGACGGTCCGGGGTGTTGGGAAGAAAGGTGATCTTTATCAGCATACTGGTGAAGACAGTTTGATAAATATACCTAGGTAGCGATACGGTTTCAGAGGAAACCGGTGGTGACCCACTGGTTGAGTTTGAGTTATCGTGGTGAAAGGATTAGTCAGCTTTATTTTTTATGCTGGGGAAATTCATTCAGTGACAACCCCCACTCTTGGGCGGAGCGGGAGATAGTGTCAGACTCTTACTGACTAAAAACCCACCCCATTCCTTCGTCCTTCATACCGGGGCTTGAGCTACCTTTCGGACTAACCCTGGCCCCAGTAGGCATCGACCCAGCTGAGCCTCTGCTGTTGCTGACAACTTCTTGAGGCGCGCAGGAACAGTGTGTGCGGTCGACGACTTGGGCTCGGTCCGTACAGTTACCGGACAGCGACCTACCCATAGGTCGCGGTCTGAAAGAATTAGTCAGCTGGACTCTACGTTACTGAGTTAGTTATCCAGCCCCAGGGTGTGTTGGGTTTAGTGGTCGACCTTACGGCCAAGTCGTCGACGGCGCGTAGTCTTCCACGCGCCTCAAGGAGATGTCAGCAAACCAAAGGGGCCCAGCAGGGTCGAAACCTACTGGGGCCACGGGTAGTGCGAAAGTGAAACCCTGGGACGAAGGCAAAGAAGGTAAAGGAGTGGGTTTTTAGTCAGTAAAAGTCGATGATGTCATTGGATGATTTTCCCACCCGAAAAAGGGTGTTTTAGGCGTTTAGAATCGCGCTGTATGATATATTTAACGCCGCTCGAGGAGGTTCCTTTCATGCACCCCAAACGGCCTCGAATTACTAGTTGTTGATGAGGATTGAAACCCAGCCAGACGACTTTGAGTAATTTATTTCATCACCACTGCTCTCAAAACGGTGAAGGTCCTAGAACCAAAAAAATCAAAGACGCATTGGGCCTGCGTGGTGGATTACGGCCCATTCCTTCTTCGAAAGAGACTTGAGTCCCAACCGTGGAAACGTTATGATACAAAAATCTAGAACAAAAAATCGAAGATACTATGTGACATCCATCGATCTGCACCGAGTATCAAATAACTTCTTTCACTCTGAATGGAGAGAGAGGAGGGTCAGTCTGTCAGTGTTCCATCAGCCTCTTTCGAAGAGAACTTTTTCGAATAATCCCGCAGCGACATAGCTTTCTATGGCATCTTTTGATTATCTTTCCATATTATAAAACAAAGTCCGTCTTCGCTTCTGTCTGTATGAACGCGATAAGCTCAAAAACTACTGAACTGATTTTCATAAAATTTCACCGACAGACAGAGTAATTCATGAAGTCTAAGTGTATAATACACGTATATTATAGAAGAAAAACCCGAGAACTTCAAATATATCTAAAAAACCAGGTGAAACTACGAAACGTCGCTAGTTTTGGTAAACAGCCAATTCAATAACACTGACTGATTTAATTATGTTCAGTGGCAGTGGGCACATTCTGGCCCGATCTGTCACCAATTTGTAATTACATAATTTTTGAACGTTACACTTTTTAAAATGTACGATTTGTCAACGGTAATGAAAATTGACGTCCGGATGTCCGGAGTACTGCCCTAGTTTTTAGTAGACATTAAAACATGAAATAAAATTAGTTTAGTTGGAGTCAGAATGAAGGTAAACATACATTTTTAGGTTTATTTTTTGTTTTCTATTACATACTAGCTGTAGTATGTAATAAAAATAACAGTTAGTGTGAAGTCCGCAGGGTCAGTACCCGGCACGGGCTTGCGGACGGCAAGCTATGGGTAGTTCGCCGTCCGAACGTCCGGATCGGGCCCAAGACATCGATGACGGTTATTGTTCCACGCGCGTCTTAATAAGTTGTCAGCAAATTGTAGGGGCCCAGCAGGGTCGAAGCCTACTGAAGCCAAGGGTCTGCTTCTGAAAGGAATACTCTGCCTCGGTATAAAAGGCAACCAAGGAAAGGGAGTACGTTTTTAGTCAGTAAAAGTCTGACACTATCTCCCACTTTGCCTAAGAGCGGGGTATGTCATTGGATGATTTTCCCACCTAAAAAAAAACCTTATCCGGCCAAACAGCTGACAACCTTCTAGGTTGCAAACCTGCAAGAGACCAGTCACATTTTTCAGCATTCGATGCCTTGTTTAGCCCGGCGCCAAAACAAGCTCCTTGCCAAAATTCCTGAAAACTTTTCACTGACTTATTTAAATTTCAAAGAGTCGTCGTGTTTTGTAAAATGATGATAGATCACTTAATAATCTGTTGACAGCTAAAGATGGCGTCGAGATGCACTGAGGATATGTAAGTGATAAACAAGAAATTAGTGTGACGACAGAAAAGTGAATTGGGTGACGAAGGATACTTGGAAACTGCATCGAGGTTTTGGCGGTTGCGAGTGATATACGTCCACTGTTGGACATAGACCTCCCCCAAGTGTCGCCACAATGAACGATCCTGTGCGTCTCGCATCCACCTTGTGGCAGGCCTTTCAACACTGTGTTTCCCGGTACGTGGTCGCCACTCCAGACCCTTTTGGCCTCATCGACTATCTGTTATGCTACTCAAATTTTATGTGATTCTTCGGGTTATGTCTGTAACCTTGGCTCTCCTGGGGATATATGTCTTTATTCCTGATTTGATTACTCACAGAAATCCCGTGCACAGTCCTCTTCATTAGACTTTGGGTAACTTTAAGCCTTCCGTTGAAGCTAGTTGCAAACGGCCATTGTAGTTGATTATCACTCCTAATTCCATCGCCCACAATTTATAGAAAAAGATCAGAAGAACTTTTTCAATTGCGCGTATATCCGAAACTCACAAATTCACAGCATTTGCTGAGTAAATGACCATAATATATACACACTAATTTACTGCCTAAGACGCGGTATAACACGACGATTACGGTGTAAATAAATTTCATCGATTTCCAAAAATAAGTTGTCACATAGGTAGTCGGCGAGCAACGCCGGGTGACTCACCGAGTATGTGGCTACGTATTGAACATTTTTACACTTTTTTCTAGCATTCTGAAACATTGCCAAACACTGGATGATGTTTTATTAAATTAAATATTATAATTATAAAGTCGAGGTGGTGCTGCAAGCGGGGAGCGGTAGCGGGCTGAGTTTTTTTTGCATACAACTGTGACAGCGATTAGTAAATTGTGGTCCTGCCTCCAGGTAAATAACCCTTGTTTTCTTAGTCTTTTCAAGTAAGAAAAGAAAGAAAGAAAGAAAAACGTTTATTCGTACCTCACATACATTTAAATTAAAAAGCAGTAGAAGACGATACAATACGGAAAATACCATACAATTTAGTATGAAAACAAAAGATAAGTTTAAAATTTGTGTAAGGTCAAAAAGGCACCTAACTCAGCATATGCTGCGATATCTATAGAGATAAATAACGCAGCGCTGGTATTCTGGTAAGTAGTTGTCTTAGTCAAGTAAAGGAAACTCTTTACTTGACTAAACCTTGACTCGAGCCTTCCTCAATAAATTAATATATACTGTTATATATTAAAAATATTTTATACGTTGTCTTTCTAAAAATGTGATAGTATTTCACTTTGCATTTATATGGTACTAAAACCTTAGGTACGGTCTAGCCCAAGTTGGAAAAGGGATCTCAATGCCCTATTTTTCGAAATTTCAACATCATTTCATTCAAACCTTTGCCGTTGAATCATGAAATTTCGAAGGAAGTAAGTTCTCCTAATAATTATAGCTGTACATCGCAGGGGAGACTGCGTATTATTTTAAGTTCTTATGATAAATCCTATGGTTGTCTGGTAGATATCGCAGTCAGCGATAATACCACTATTGAACCCGTGAGTAAGTTGTGTTACTTGTGTTATTCGCTCCTCTTAAAAAAGGATTCACTATCAGCTATCACTGTAACCCCAACCTTACCCACCGGTATGTGGTGTCCCAAATCGCTTAGGTTTTACAATTTGGCATCGCGCACAACTTTGTCCGTCCTATTAAGATGCAGTTTAATCATATAATTTATTTACTTCTATCTCAAGAACTATTCGTCTAGGATTATAATTATTAGTTTCACAAAATATATGTTTTGCACTGAAATTATTTTGCGACTGTGTGTTATGTTTAGCGTGGATGACGAGTTGATAATATATCTGGATAATCTGTGATGTACCAATTAGGTGTTACTGGTGACCGCCCGAGCTTTGCACGAGTGTTAATTTTTTTTGAATTCCTGGGTTTTTCTTTACTACAATATGCATTTAAACCTTCCTCATTTCTTTCCTGATTTACTCTGTCTACTTTTGATAATCGTATGTAAATCCGCTTAGTAATTTTTGAGTTTATCGGGAACAGACAGACAGGTGAAATCAAAGACTTCCGACATTGTTTTATAATAATTATGTAAGATAAGGATATAGAAGGGATGTTAACTTTTTAGACAGACTAGCGCTCTGGGTGTCACACCAAGACCAAGTTTTTCCGCGATCCTCATCAGGTCGTCCGTCAAATTTGTGGGAGGTGCTTCAAAGCTATGTCTTCCGGTACGTGGTCACCACTCTAAAACCAAACGGCTCCATTGACGATTTTTCTGCGAGCAATGCCACGATAGCACAGTAGGATATTTATTATCTCGGAAATATGTTTCTTTGAGATATTTTTTTAACTTAACGTGGGTGAAACCTGTCCGGATCGAGCCCATGTCGTCGACGGCGCGCACTGTTCCCGCGCGTCTCAAGGAGTTGTCAGCAACAGCAGGGCCCAGCTGGGTCGAAGCATACTGAGGCCAGGGTTAGCTTCGAGAGAAAGCTCAGCCCCGGTATGAAGGCACGAAGAAACAAGGTGGGTTTTTAGTCAGTAAAAGTCTAACACTATCTCTCGCTCCGCCCAAGAGCAGGGGTTGTCATTGGAAGATTTTCCCACCATAAAAAAAAATGTGGGTGAAACCTATTGCAGCAGTAAGCGTATTGATTTTAGCGTGAACAGGCAGGACTACGTGTTTAACGTAGTCTTTCTAAACCAAAACGTTTCAGTAATCACGGAAATACCTCAGTGACTAAGTTCCTGGTGGCGCTGACATCTAGACAACCAGATATTTTGATATGAGTGAGTCAGGCACAGTTGAAATAAACGGCGATCAAATTATTATTTTAGTTATATTATTTTACGGGAAGAGAAGGGTAAAAAGTATTGTTGTGTTTTCATTAGGATTGATTCTGCAATAGTTCGGAACAGCTGCGGTTGCTTGCAGAACAGATGGTCAATGAGGGCAAAAGATTCTGGAGTGGTGCCTGCATACTTAGGTCTGCAGTCACCGTGCAGTTTTCATCGATGAAATAATTTCAACAATCGGACCAGTACTTTCAGAGATTACCTTCTACAAGCAAAAAAACATAAAAACAAGCAAAAAATTTTTTTTCTTTTTATAATATATGGTATATGAAACGTATGTACAATTCGAACAAGGCGTAGGTACGTCTATGTTCTTTTCGTGCAGCACCGAGTTGTCCTAGTCAGTGAGATTCGGTCTTATTGGTCTGTTATATATGTATTTTGTTAGGTGATTATTAACCCCGCGACCTAAGTGTCTTACCCCCGAAGGGGTAATTACCTTCAGATTAGAAATAGTGGATTAAGGCTATTCACAACTGACGTTTTTTTGTTATACAATGTTCTGAGAGGTCTGCTTCAAATCTCCATGGTTCGTAAAAAAGAATGATGTAAGAAAACCCAATTACGTCTGGGCTTGCGGGCGGCGAGCAATGGGTAGCTTGCTGCTTGGATGATTTCTGTAAATCTAAGGCAAAGAATATATAATGCAAGAGAATCAAATTATTAAATTATTTTGCTAGATTCATCTCGTGATATCTCCAGCTCCATCGTAGACGTATCATTTTAGTAAACTCTGTCAACAGGATAATAAAATCGCCAAGATGATTTACTATATTTTCAATAGTTAACTTTCCATTCTGAACTGGAAATGGATAATAATAATTTATGAGAAAACAGCTGCGTCGCATCCCACTCACTCAGGAGTCAATCACCTGCAATGAATTTGCGGTGGAATTTATAATTACCACAGACGACTATGTTGCATTGTTTTTTAAATTTTTTCGCTAGTCTTTTGATATATATGTTTGATATATATGTCTGCAGGATTATTTGTAATAAGGAAAAAGAATTAAGGTAGAACTACACTGCTCACACGTGTATCACATACCCCGATTTGGGCGCGTCAGTCTTCATACAATTTATATGACAACTAGGCTTGTGGAGCTACACTTGATCCACGCCACGCGACGTCGTTCTACGTACAAATTAGGTGTGTTACACGTGTGCGTCGGTCTAATGTAGTTCTAGCTATACTGTGGCCAGGAAACAAGAAGGGCTTTGAGGAATAGGGGTGGGTTTTTGTTAGTAAAAGTCTGATAAGTCCTTTCGCTCTACACTGAGACCAAAGAAGCTGTTGGGTGAAATAACATACTTTTTTCTCCTGTATGGAGCATTAGTGGCTCAGTGGTTAAAGCCCTAACTGAAGCACTATCGTGTTTTCAAACCCAGCCAGGCGTTTTGATTATTTCATCACCAATTCTCTTTAAACTGTGACGGAAAACATCGTGATGAAACCGGCATGTCTTAATAACCAAAATTCGAAGACATGTGATATACAGTAACCCGTACTGGGCCCGCGAGGTGGATAACGGTCCATTCTCTCTCCTAGATAAGAGGCCTGTGTTCCAGCAGAGAGAACATTATAAGGCTATTATGTTATGCACCACAGCCATGTAGAAAAAAGCTTCCCACAAGGTGGACTGATGACCCGGTGAGGGTTTCGGGAATCCGATGGATGTGAGATGTACAGGACCGTTCGTTGTGATTTTTCTACCATTTCATTCATCAGCTAAAGCTCGGGGAATTTCCAAAAAAAAACCCGTAGTAGAACGCAAAGGGCATCTAAAGGACGCAGGCGTAGTTTTGGTCTATAAAAGTCTGACACGGCCTCCCGCTCTTCTCTAGACCGGGAGAAGACATTCGATCATTTCCTAGCTAAAAAAAAAACCCAAGAACGTTTCGTCGTACACCACCTCATTTTAGTTTCATTGGCGCCGCATCGCTTAGAGTTCGCGTCGTATCGCTTACACAAGAATCCACGTATTTTTTCAATAATCCTATTCATAAAATCTGTTTATACCTACTAATCCCACTCTGTATCTACTTATCATTTTATTTATTAGAAATAAAATGACAATTTATTACATCATTTTTATGACAATATTTTTAGACGCGAGACGATTTGACTAATCTATGTGTGAATGACAAGACTGTTATTCTGTCTTATGGTGTACTAGCTTTGGCCAACGGTTTTACCCGCTTAAGATTCAAGATTATAAGCCTATAATCTTAAATAAATCATTAAAAGGCACTTTTGAATAGTCAAGAAGTCAGTTAATCAGAAAAAATATACTAATTGCACATCCCAAAGCGGAGATCTCTATGGAGAAGAATGTGCAAGAAACTCCATGGCAGTCCTGTACCAGTCTCATCTAGGTACTTTTCACGAAGGTAACAAATGCATCGACATCTTCTTAAGGCGCACGTGGAACAATATGCGTCGTCGAAGACTTGGGCTCGGTCCGGACGGTTACCGGATGGTCGGACGTCGAGTTACCCATTGCTCGTTGTCCGCAAGTCCGCGTCTATGGTGGCCTGAAATCGGGATCGGAGTCTCGTTTACTGGGGCGTGTGGGCTGTTGCCGTCTAGTTTGCTAGCATTACTAAAGCGACAGCCTGCCACTCCTCGCTTCGTCCATGGCCTGTACGAGAGATCGTTGCCGCCGATATCTCCACCTTGACCACTACCACATCTGATGGTAAGCGTTGATGTCATCGACCATGGAAGACGCTTGCCCATAAGTAACCTATTCACTCTTGACTAAAAGACAGAGGTTGTAGCTACCTCTTTGAGGCGTGGCTGGAAAGACCCCACGGCGTCCTTACCTTCCGCATGACGCAGGTCCTCACCGGACATGGCAAGTTCGGGAGGTTCCTGCACCGAATTAAAGCGGAAGAGACGCCCGGGTGTCGTTACTGTGCGGAACGCTCAGAGGACACGGTGGAGCACACAGTCGAGATGTGCCCTGCCTGGGCGGAGCATGGCCGTGCCCTCGTGGGGGCGATCGGCGGCGGTGACCTCTCACGTCGGGCTCTGGCTGAGGCCATGGTCCGGAGCGAGGAGGAACGGCAGGCGGTCGCCTCCGTCTGCGAAGCAGTAATGCTAGCAAAGGCCGACCGCATCAGGCAACGGCGCCCTCACCGATGCCGCTGGGATTCCCATCCCGATTTCCAACCACCGTAGACGTGGGCTCGAGGACGGCGAGCCTTGGGTAACTGTCCGGATCGAGCCCAAGACGTCGACGGCGCGCACTGTTCCCGCGCGCCTCAAGGAGTTATCAGCAACAGCAGAGGCCCAGCTGGGTCGAAGCCTACTGGGGCCAGGGTTATCCGAAAGAAAACTCGTGCCTTGGTTTGAAGGCTAGAAGGAACGGGGTGGGCGTTTAGTCAGTAAGAGTCTGACACTATCTCCCGCTCCACCCAAGGGCGGGAGTTGTCATAAGATAATTTTTGGCCACCGTAAAAAAAAAGTGGTTATAGCTATGTAGCATGCGGCCATTTTTACATCATCATCATCATCGTCATTATTTCAGCCGAAAGACTTCCACTGTTGGACATAGGCTTCCTCCAAATGGCGCCACAATGAACGGTCTAGTTTGTCTCGCATCGGATTTCCGAAACCTTTACCATGTCATCCGTTCACCTTGTAGGAGGCCTTCTAACGCCCTGTCTTCAGTTACGCAGTCGGTTCTCCTGCGGATATCTTCATTCCTGATTAGATTACGCAAGGAAATTCTGTGCATAGTCCTTTCCATTGCCCCTGAGATGAAGCCCATTCAAAATTAAATTCAAATATTTTTATTTCACATAGGCCTACATGGGCACTTATAAAACGTCAGAAGCTAGTGCACGGTTCCAAATTGGTCGTTTCCTATGGAGAAGAACCGGAGTATCTGGTTTTAAGCGATACAAACATTCGTCTTTATAATATTAGTATGATGGTAGATCACAAAGCTGAAATGAGCAGTTTATTTCATCATCATCATCAGCCTTGTTTTTAATGTTCCCACTGCTGGGACTTAGGCCTCCTCTTTAAGAGAGGGAATGGGCCGTAATCCACCACGCGGGCCCAGTGCGGGTTGGTGAATGTCACATGTCTTCGAACTTTTGGTTCTAGGATATGCCGGTTTCCTCACGATGTTTTCCTTCACCGTTTTGAGAGCATACAAGCACTCGTCTTTATAACAGTAGTATGATCATCATCATCATCATCATTTCAGCCGATATACGTCCACTGTTGGACATAAGCCTCCCCCAAGCGTCACCTTAACGAACGATCCAGTGCGTCTCGCATCCATCGGTTTTCTGCAACCTTCACCAGGTCATCAGTCCACCTGGTTGGAGGCCTTCTAACGCTGCGTCTTCCGGTCCGCGATGCCACTCCAGAACCTTTCGGTCCCAACGGCCATCTGTTCTGCGAGCAATGTGCCCTGCCCGTTGCCACGATTAAAACTTTTATTGAGTATGATCACAAACCTGAAATCAGCAGTTTATTTAAACCTTCGTAACCACCAATCACATAAGTCTTGAGGGATCCATTAACACAGTCTGAAGGTCAGAGCCACTTCACACTAATGTCACAGAACTACTCGGCAACTGATCGGCGTCATTTTATTTTATTTTTATATTAATACACTCAGTTACGCCAAATTATACGTTTTTATTGCGTACGTATGATATTTTAGTTCTCGTGACTAGCTCCTGGAATGTGTGTTTTGAAATATTTTGTGCAACTCGGTTTTGGAGTCTGACGTTGGATTTCTTTAATGAGGAATACCAATTCTAGCAAGGTATATTTTGGAGATAATTAAAGGTAGACTCTCTGATACACTCCCATTGCGACACCTCTAGATATTTTTAAGAGGGTCTTTTTCCACCTGCCTATTGTCAACATTGAACATGGTTTAAAAGCTTGTTGCTGCATTTAACGCAATCCAACGCGATGTTTGATGAAGAAGCAACGCGCAAAAAGAGAGATAATGCCTGAAAACTCTGTTAGCATTCGGTAATTCTGTGATTTACTCGAATGTTTTACAAGACTTGTTCCAGTAAATTCATGTTGTTTTTAAACCCTTAAATTTAAAAAAAAAATAGTTTTGGAAGGTGCAGGTAATTGTGAAAGCTGGGCAGGAATGGAGGTGACGCATATCTGGTTCGTACGCTTCGACTCTAACACCAGAGTGTGACTTGTTTGCTGGGAGGTGGATAGATGTGTGTTGTAACTGTCTAAGGTTTTATTTATTTATTTAAACTTCATGTACAGTAGTGGTACATAGGCGGACTTAATAATGGTTTTGTGAGAGGATGGATGAAAAAAATAAGTAAACCTCGTCTTATTTGGTTTTGTGGGATATTTTTTTATTTTAGTGGTAATGTATATGTTTCTTCTTCTTCACAGTTTGTACAGAAACTAAGAAATAAAATTCTTAGTTTCTGTACAAAGCATTTGTTTAGGCAGTAATGTTGTACAAGTGAATTGCAAACAAATATCCCGAGAAGGTACAACACTGGTAATTTGTATGTCTTTTCTTTGGTATTGTTCGTCAAGTCGTTGAGCTTCTTAGTCCTTAGTAGTCCTTAGTTGTTTTTTTTTATTGTTGATAGGTTTGCGCTTGACCGCCATCTCACCTGATGAAAAGCGACGATGCGGTCGACGATGGAACGCGCCCACCTAGAAGAAACCTTTTCACTCTCGACTTAGAGATTCCCGGGTTGTAGCTATCAGGAAACACAGACTCCGGCAAGGAATTCCACTCCTTAGCTGCACGCACAATGAATGTGTTTCCGAAACGTTTAGTGCGTGTAGGTGGGATGTCCACCATGTACCGGTGGCGCATTGCCGTACGTCTGGTAGTCCGATGATGGAACGGGCTAGGCGGAATTAGGTTATGCAATTCCGACGCACACTCCCCGAAATGCAACCGGTAGAAAACCGACAGGCTAGCAACTCGGCGTCGATGCTCCAGACTTTGAAGCCTTGAATCGACGAGTGTATCATTACCAATTATCCTTTTGGTTCGCCTCTCAATTGCCTCAAGTGCATCAAGCTGGTATCGGGCAGATCCTTCCCAAAGGTGAGAGCAATACTCCATACACGATCGAACTTGCGCTTGATAAAGTTTGAGCAGTTGTTCCGGCGTGAAGTACTGTCTGACCTTTGCGAGAATTCCCAGCTTTTTTGCGAATCTATATATAATGATCTACACGAATGACTGGACAGGACCCTCAGAACTGTGTGGTTCTTTCTCCAAAAGACTATCGACTCAAATCTGCATGGTTCTCATGTGATTTCACCATTACATGTTTGCTTAAGTGGCAATGGGCAGGCCACATTGCTCGCAGAACAGATAGCCGAAAGGTTATAGAGTGGCGACCGCGTACCCGAAGACGCAGCGTTGGAAGGCCTCCAACAAGGTGGACTGATGACCTGGTGAAGGTTGCGGGAAACCGATGATACGAGACGCAGAGGATCGTTCGTTGTGGCGACGTTTGAGGGAGGCCTATGTCCAACAGTGGATGTATATCGGCTGAAATGATTATGATGATGTTTGCTCACTGGACTTTAAACTTTGACCCCAGAGTTTGTTTCGGTGTTTCTTCTCAGGGTAGTTTGTCAGTAAACACCGTCCTCATCTAGTTTATATTGACGAAAAAATTGACGTGTAAAAGCGTTTATACCTATATTGTTATTATAATATATTTGCAAAATAAACATATTTGCGTTGGGTCAAGGGGATTTCAATTGGTCAGATTATATCTGATGATGATGACGTACCTTTAAGTAAGTGCTGTGGTTTCATCAAATATCTCAGTAGATTTAATTATATTCAACGGGAAGTAATTAAAACTTTTATTGACATCTTTGTTATTTGAAATAAAACTAGTTGATGTCATAAAAATGTGAAGTACTTTGATTGTGGGCTCACACCGCGAAGAAATGGGTTATTTTGGTCTTTGCAGTAAATTCCTGAGAACCTCATTTACGTGGGAAATCATGAAATAACTTTTTTTATGTTATCCCACCGCTTTTAGACACGCAATAAACTATTTTCTGCACTAGTGCAGAAAAGTGCGCATACTCTCCGCGCCACACGTTTTATTACATTTATCGTGTCAGGCTAGGCGCGCGTCGACCCCCACTAGTCGTCAGTCAATCCCAGTTTATTCACTTCGTCGTAAGTGTATTAAAAAAAGTCGTTTGATACACGTGTTAATTTGTCACCGCAGCCCTCGCAAAAAACAAAGCAGTATAGGGCCGTAACAGAAAAAAAATTGGTATAAATTTTATTCTCGTAACTGAAAAGTGATAGATTTGTTTGTGGTATTTCAATGACCATAAACCCTAGAGTATTTGTCTTTGATGTGTACTTACGCAAACAAGACGTAAACAGCGCGAGGAATGTTAAAAGCGAAAATATAACAGCATAGTTTTACTATGTTTGTACTCGGACAGGGTTTAAAATTGTAAATGTTTTGTTTAAGGCAGAAATGAGTCAGAATAAAAATGTTTGGTACACTTTGTATTGAATTTCTATATCTGTAATGGCAAACATTTGGTTGTCGAGAGATTTATGGTAAACTTTTTTTAGGAGCGGGCAATCCGAGGTACGTTTTCAAACAACCGATCTTACGTGATTATGAGGTTATTACACATCTTTGTCTAGATAGTTTAGAAACACAGATATTATCTAAGTTTCTATTAAAATCGAAACATTTTGTGTAAAGCTAGTCCAGTAAATACTCTAAAAACGTGAACATTGAATACTTTTCATAGATTATCAAATATCAGCCAAGGCAGGGAAGGAGCCCAGGGGCCCAGCTTGGTCGAAGCCTACTGGGGCCAGGGTTATCTGAAAGGAAACTCGAGCCCCGGTATGAAGGCTAGAAGGAACAGGGTGAGTTTTTACTCAGTAAGTCTGATACTATCTCCCGCTTCAGCCAAGGGCGGGTTTTGTCATTGGATAATTTTTCCCACCGAAAAAAAAAGCCAAGGCAGGGAGAGGTCCATATGGTTACCCATCTAAAATCCGACCTCGGGCAGTATTGCTTAACTTTGACGATCCACTAACCAAAACTTAAGAAGCTTTCTGTCGGTGAAAAAATTCTAATAGGACCAGTACTTTCAGAGATTACTGTTCCTTCAAACAAAAAAAAACCTTGGAAACAAACTTTTCTCTTATTTAGTAGTTAGTACCTATAGAAAGGTGGATCGATGACCTGGTGAAGATTGCGGGAATCCGATTGATGACGGGACGCACAGGATCGATCGTTGTGGCGACACTTGGGGGAGGCCTATGTCCAACAGTGGACGTCTGTCGGCTGAAATGATAATATTGATGACCTATAAAAAGCGGGACCAACGTTTTGAAGTCCTTTTCAAGGTACGGAAGGTTCAGGTTTCAAATAAAAGCCGGAGCCACGCACCGGAAGATGCAGTAATGGCAGGCCCGGCAGGCCTCTCACAAGGTAGATGACCTGGTGAGGGTCGCGGATATCCGATGTGTGCGTGACAAACACGACCGGTCGTTATGGCGACTCTGGGGGGAGGCCTATGTCCAACAGTCAGTAGTGAACGTCTTTCGGCTGAAATGATGACGATGATGTCCATTTCAAGGCACAAAGGGATCTCCATGGTCACGCATCTACAACCCGACCTCGGGAAGTGTTACTTACCCTTGAACATCAACTCGTACGGTAGTGAGTCATGAGCTGTTTATTTGGCTCTCACTACCTGTCCTTAGTTATGATCTGTCGACGTATTTACAGCCAACACATTCAAATATTAAACCTTGTATGATTTAAAATATTTATGACCATTTCTCTCTGTTTAAGCGTTGGTATAAATTCAGCAATTAAATTGGTTCAATCAAGAATTTGAGCTCTTGGTTAAGCAATGCTTGTAGAGCACATCCTCATGCACCAGCCGCCGGAACCCCGACTCTGACGACGAGCAATAGGTAGTTTGCCGTCCAACCTTCCGGTAACCGTCCGGACCGAGTACGAGTGGACGATGGCGCGTAGAGTTTCACGCGCCCGATATACTATAAATTTTTAATTAGTCCAAACACTTAAAGGGCTTTTTCTACGCTGGGCAAAAATCATGATGACAACCCCTGCTCTTGGGTGGAGCGGGAGATAGTGTCAGACTCTTACTGACTAAAAACCCACCCCGTTCCTTCTAGGCTCTTCATACCGGGTTCGAGCTTCCTTTCGGATAACCCTCAGTAGGCTTCGACCCAGCTGGGCCCCTCCTGCTGCTGACAACTCCTTGAGGCGCGCGGGAACAGCGCGTGCCGTCGACGTCTTGGGCTCGGTCCGGACAGTTACCGGACGGTCGGAAAGCGAGCTACCCATGGCTCGCCGTCCGCGAATACTTAAAGGGCTTATAAGAAAAGGTCTTGTTATTATTTAAGTAAAGTTTTAATAAATAATATTTATAAACAGCAAAGTTATTAGCGTTTGTTTATGTCCCAAAATGTCACTCAATTTATGGACATTGTACAAGCAATTATTTCAAAATAATTATTTACATATAGAAATTTACTTACATGTAGAAATCGTTCCATGATTTCTTCTCTTAAGTCAAAGTCAAAGTCAAAAGTTTTTATTTCACATAGGCCTACATGGGCATTTATAAAACGTCAGACGCTAGTGCACGGTTCCAAATTGGTCGTTTTCTATGGAGAAGAACCGGCAAGAAACTTCATAAAAAGATTAATCATTCTTAAAATAATACACAAAATGTATAAAAAAGCAAAACAATGATACAATAAAGTCATAGTATTGTTTTCTTTTACGTTGTTAATGTAGTCTCAACGATTGTAATAAAAATAAACATCTCTATTTTATGTCGAATAATTTTCACTAATTCTGACATTAGACAACATTGTATTAATATGCGTATATGCGAAACCCGAAACAAATATCTAGTATTTTTATGTAAATAATCTATGTACAAAAATTCAGACTGTATCGTGAAAAATCACAAAGTTATAAGCTTGTTAATTACCTGGTCGTCCGCTCAAATACATGGTCACCGGGCCATACAGTGACTAAGACCCTCTTGTGCGCTGGCGCCTGATGCTCGCTATGGTGACGGTGGTGTCCAACTTGTGACCTTTTTTAAATACTTTTATTAGAATCGATTCAGTTATTGATTTTAAACAATCTATATTCAGGTTTTCAAAATCTGAATACTCATATAATTTGTTTAGATATTAAAAATAATATTGCATAATACTAGCTTCTATCAGCGGCTTCGTCTGTGTCAAAGCGTTTGTTTATGTTTGTTTATCTATAATATGTATGTATTTAGAAATATATAAGTATGTTTATCAGTTGTCTAGTACCCATAACACAAGGTCTGCTTAGCTTGGGACTAGACGGCGTTGTGTGACAGTTGTGGAATATTATTATTATTATGGTTTTTTGGGTAATTTTTCTCAGGCCAATACCTGGTGTTCTATCAGAATCTCACGGGTGTGAACCAAGGTGAGATCCTAATAATTGAATTTAAGATGGTAAAAGACTTTGTGCTGGATTTAAATTATTATCTAAGTCCAGTTGTAAAAATTTTCTAACTATTATTATTATTATTATAAAGAAGTCCTGTTCTTTCCTTGGCTCTAGTAGGCTTCGACCCTACTAGGCCCCTACGGTTTGCTGTCGTCTCCTTGAGGCCAGCGTGGAACAGTGTTACCGGTCGGTAGAGCGGCGAGCTATTCAATGTTTGCCGTCCGCAAGTCCGCGCCTACGATGGGAGGAAATCGGAATCGGGTTCCCGGCGGCTTGGCATGAGGGTAGATCCCTCGTGCATGCACGTGCGGCCTCATTCTTTGCTATTACTGCTTCGCAAAAAGAGGCGGCCGCCTGCCACTTCTCCTCACTTCGGACCATGGCATGTACCAGAGCCTGGTGATGAATAGATGATGGATTACATGTTGAACTTTTCATCCCGGTAGTGAGTTCTTTAGGATAAAATCTGTCGTTCACACAGGCGACACCGCTGGCACAACCTGCTGCTCAAATATGTCAAGGTGTATCCACCTACCCTCATTTTGGATATGTCCCAAATGCCGAGTGGAGTAAACATCGATTAATATTCCAGATTGGCGTTATTTTCGGTATTCGTTGATTTAATTTAGTGCATCAGCAAATTGCATGTAATTCTTGAGCGTTTTTTCATTGCATTGTTTTTCGGACGTTCCTCTTATTGTGTTGTGATAAAAAAGAAAATTAATGACTGCATTGTTTTTGTTTTGTGTTTCGATTTATAAATACGAGAATAGGACAAGTTGAGGTGAAAAGTTTACGTCGGTTACTAGAAAAAGTAATATTCCATTAATACCAATCAGCTCTGTCTAATCCCAATTTTTTTTAGTTGAGAAATCATCTAATGGCATCCAGCCCTTGGTTGAAAAGCCACTTCTGTTCCTTTTTTGCCTTCGTTCCAAGGCCCCGGAGTTCTCTTTCGTACAACCTATGGCCCAGTAGACTTCGCCCCTGCTGAGCCTTTACGGTTTGCTGACCTCTCCTTGAAACACGCGTGGAACACTGCGCGCCGGTGACGACTTAAGCTTGGCTTATTCCAACTGTGTTGGAGTTGGCGTCTAGTCAAACTTTCTTTTCTTGGGTTTTTTTTTCTGTCGACGGGGAAAACCATCATTGACAAAACCCGCTCTTGGGTGGAGTGGGAGATAGTGTCAGACTCTTACCGACTAAAAACCCCGCGCCGTTCCTTCTAGCCTTCAAACCGGGGCTCTAGTTTCCTTTCGGATAACCCCGACCCCGGTAGGCTTCGACCCAGATGGGCCCCTCCTGTTGCTGACAACTCCTTGAGGCGTGCGGGAACAATGCCCGCCGTCGACGCCTTGGCTCGGTCCGGACAGTTACCGGACGATCGGACAGCGAGCTACCCATAGCTCGCTGTCTACGAGCCCGCGTCTACGGTGGCTGGAAATTGGGGCTGGAACCCCGGCGGCGGCGGGGGCGAGGGCGCCTGGAGCGGTCGGCCTCCTCCTTTGCTAGCATTACTGCTTCGCAGAAGGAGGCGACCGCCTGCCACTCCTCCTCGCTCCTTATTTTCTTGAGTGGTTATCCTCATGGTGGTCCTTCGCCCTGAGGGGGTCTAGAGACATGGCAGCCTCTGACTGACTAAAACCTTCCCGATGTTTCTTTGTAGGTACGTGTCGGAGGCTGCGGGTGCAGTTTGACTTACAATACCCCGAACTGGTGTTGACTCGATTTCCGTGGGTCTAAATTCGTATTTGAGAATAGGCTAGTTGCCGTAAAAAATGTACCTAAAATATAATGTATCTAAAATACGGACTAAATAAAATGTAGTTATTTTGACCCCGGAAACTACCCTATTGCACCTGTACACCTTTGGAGATAGGCGGAACAAAGAGTAAAGTCCCGCAAATAGGTTCAGACACACCACCATTTTGGGTCCAGATGGAGGGGCCAACGGATGGTCCTTAATCAGTCAACCCTGGACCTTTTTAAAGGGGCTGTATGAGAGCATTGTCCATCCTTTCTCGACGCTCAGTGTGCTTGGTACGAGGAAAGAGAGAAATCGTCTCCCTTTTCCTTTCAGCAGCCTCCTGCGAGATAGCATTCTCGCAGAAAGTGTGCAGTCAAACCTTGGCTAGGGCCTGGCTGCCGTAGGCGCGGGTTTGCGGACGGCGAGCAATAGAATGCTAGCCATCCAGCCGCCCGGTAAGGACCGAGGCCGAGTCATTGATAGCGCGTAATGATCCACGCGAGTCTTTTAATGAATTAGCTTTACATAAATTTATGTTGTGATTTATTTATTGTTTTATTAATAAGGCTTACCAAAATTCACAAAATAAGATTCTAGATTTAATGTTCTGAGGATGGTTCCGTGTAAACCAATCAATTAAAGGCATACGCACATCAAATTTTAGTTAATATCCACAGGATATCTTTATTTCCAAAATATCTAGACAAAGATGTGTAAAAACGTCTAAACCTCTTATATACCTTTCCACTTTTAATTAATTATCTGTGTAATTAAAGCAGTATCTAATAAAACTTTCGCGTACCAGAAGACGCAGCGTCGCAAGGCCTCTTACAAGGTGGACCGATGATCTGGTGAAGGTTGCAGTAATCCAATGGTTGCAGGACGCACAGGATCGATCATTGTGGCGACACTTGGGGGAGGTCTATGTCCAATAGTGGTCATCTATCGGCTGAAATGATGATGATGGTAAACTAAAGAAGTTATATACTTCCTCATTTGAACATTTAATTCATGAATCCCCAAGCGACCACCGGTGGCCGCGCATCTATTGTCTTACTATTGTGTCTCTAATTGACGGTATCTGAAGGGTTAAAATGAAGATTACATTGTATAAAGTTATTTATAACAAATTCCCAAAGGTTCTTCAACTGTCGTCCTTGCTCAGTATTGTTTTATTTACGGTAAAGATAACACACTCGCCAATCTTTGGAGATATTCGCTCTGTTTTTAAACCAAATATTTTTGGAAGAGCTTTCAAAGGAAGCCGTTTAATGCCTTTCTTGTTGTTGCAATTAATGTGTTTTTGTCTGTAAGTTCACACTTTCAAATTATGTGGGATCTTTATTATGTATAAAGTGTTTTGGGAATACATTCATTGTGCGTACAGCTAAGGAGTGGAATTTCCTGCCGGAGTGTATGTATCCTGATAGAATTTAAACTAGGACTACATGGGAATTTATAAAACATCTGAAGCTAGCGCACGGTTCTAATTGGTCGTTTCCTTTAGAGAAGAACCAGCAAGAAACTCTATGGTTACTCTTTTTAAAAAAAAAATATTGTTACTACAATATTACCTTAATACAATAAAATGAGAGGACAATGTAGACCAGTCAGCTTTGTACCCAAAAATACAATGTAAATTATAGTCCATGAATCTACGGGTCTCTCTTCTTCTTGGTCGTTTTACTCTTGCCAGAGTGGTCGTGGTTATCACGAAGGTAGCTCTCCGGAAGCCGTCAGGGTACGCCGCACGATTTCCCGCCACTTTTGCCTGCTGGCAGTCATCCGGGCACACTCGTTCAACGGGCCGCCAACAGCCGTTTTTATTTGGTCAGTCCAACGCATCGGCGATCTGCCACGCGGCCTCGTTCCATCTACCTTTCCTTGTATTACAATGCGTTCGATGCAGTCACCTCCACGTCGACAAGAGTGAATAGGTTACTTCTAGGCAAGCGTGCTCCATCTTCGGCCACATTATCGCTTACCACCAGGTGACGGTACGCTCACGAAACCGCGCGACGTCACGCGACGGATGCCCGCGCGGGCGTCCGCGCGTTCGATCGCTTTACGCAGCGTCTGTGTCGGCCCTACATTGGTAGAGGCCTATTTTCTTCCCAGGTTCGTTCACCATAACCTTCCTTAACATCCAAAAGTCAACTACTTTCATAATATAATGATCAAAGTGACACGAGATGTTTTGGAAACTCCATCAACTGCATGTTCACGCTAGCGTCTTGCCAAATCGTGATTATTTGGAAACATTTTATTAGCAAATGTAATCTTTTTACCAGCTTTTACGAGCTTATAATATTTTTTGATAATACAAGAATGTGGGGAATTTTATTAAAATGATTAGTACAAGGTTATAGAGATGTCAAGAGCCCACCTGTTGGATAATATTGGTTGTAAATTGAATATATTATATTCGTGTTATGCCACTTTTTTTTCAACTAAGAAAGAAAGAAAATGTTTATTCAGCGACAGTCACCAGGTTGCACATTACAGAAATAAAATAAAATGTGATTTTTGACTGGATTCCGAAGAACAGGAGCTGGCGACGCGGTAGACCCAGAAGGTGACGATTTGGACTGTTACCTTAAGGTTTGGCCAGAAGTTGCTAAGGACAGAAAATAATGAAATAACGGAAGAGAGACCTAATAATAATAATAATAGTATAGCTAAAAGCTTTGACGACCATCTGTCGAAGCTGTCGTTGCGCGATTGGATCAAGGGCCAGATACAGAAGACTCAGAAATACTCCTCGGCTTGGATCCTGCTCCCGACACCGACGGATAACTATGTTTTATATTTTAAAATGTTTTTTTTTTTAATTTTTTTTTTAAATATTAATAAATTTAATATAATAAGTGTAGAGGGAATGGGCTGTAATCCACCACGCGGGCCCAGTGCGTGTTGGTGAATGTTACGTGTTTTCGAATTTATTGGTTCTAGGACATGCCAGTTTCCTCACGATGTTTTCCTTCACCGTTTTGAGAACAGTGGTGATGAAATAAATTATACCAATTAATGCAACTGGTATATCAGACTGTTCAAATTATGGTTTTCTGTTGCCGTTATAAGACAATGAGAGACCGAACGCAGACGTTCACGGAGTTTAATGAATTAAGGGGGGGTTTCCATACAAAAAACGCGTTTTATTTTGCTGTTTTTTTTTTCTACGGTCGCTACAGAACCCTGCGTACGTGAGACCGACTCGCAATTGCCCAATTTTTTTTTTTTTTAATACTATTTCACAACTACCACACAACGCCGTCTAGTCCCAGGCTAAGCTATTATTATTAATAATAATAATAAATTTTATTGACACAAAAATTATAAAGGTAACAAATTTTTTGAAGCCCTGGTTCCCGAGCTAGGTAGCAACCTGTGTTACAGGAGCCAGCTAAGCTATTCTTACCCTGCAGGTGGGGTCAGTAATCGGTGCTAACACCAAAATTTATAACCGTTTTATTGGCCCCTTAGATGTCACAGTAAAATTCGGATGTTTTACTGAGATCTAAGCATTTCAGCGAATTAAATCCATTTCATGCGTTTATGATTATGAGTTGACAAAAATATAGTTTTATGATATTGACATGTGCTCAGTAAAATGACGTTTTATCTACACTAATAGTGTAAAGACGTAAGCTTGTTTTTTTTTTGTTTGTAATAGGTAATCTCTGGAAGTACTGGTCCGATTGCTAAAATTTTTTTTCTATTAGAAAGCTGCTTAATTCATTAAACTCCAAGCGAACGCGTTCGCGTACCCATTGTCTTTCTTTTGTGTCTCTAATTATCACGATTGAAGAGTTTATTCCTGAGCTACATAGGCTATATTTCATGAACGTGGGCGAACCTGCGGGCAAAAGCTAGTGCTAAACATAATACCATGAAGATCATCATAAAAATATTCTTCAAACGGATTTTTTTCCGGGAGATGAGAAGTTATCTAATAATTTCTTCCGCTTTAGGGTGGAGCGAAAGAACGTGTCAGATATTTTTTTTTTAATTATATAAACTACATCTGGACTTCGATCTCACTTGATGGTAAGCAGTGATGCAATTGTTGATGGTAAAGAGCACTAGTTTATTGAGAGCCTATTCACTCTAAGCCTTAACTACGTAAATTATTACCGGGCGATCGACAAAACCCACCTATGATCCTTCAGTAGTCCTTTGCGTTTTAGGACCGAGTACAGAATGCTAATAGACCACTCATATTTTGCAAGATAAGTTTCAGCCTTCTAAAATCAAGGGAGAGCAGGAGAGGGCTGACACAAATAAAAACATTCAGGAAGAAAATTTAAATTAACATCTAAATATAATTGGTATCAAAGTATTTTTCATTTTACCTACGTGAATAACTCTTCAGAATTTACAATGAACATAATTTGCATTTGGTCCTTTCATAATCTTGCAGTTTTTTATTTAGCCCATATTTTCCCACTGCTGGGCAAAGGCCTCCCATAATATTTTCCATGGATTCTTTTCTCTAGCGTCCTGGAATCAGCCCTTGTAGTAGACGTCTAGGCCATTTCTCCGTCTCTTCTAAGGTCGACCTCGGTGACGTCGTCCATCCTGAGAAACCCACTTTGTGGAGATTCTTGCCCGACGGTCAAAGTGCATGCATCAGTGTGCAATGTTGCTTTAAAAATGGAAAAGAAAAATTAAAAAACAAATGCTTACTTATTTAAAACTTAAAAATCGGTAAAAATATTTTCCATTTCGATACAAGTTTCTAAAATGTGTGCCTCTTTATTTGATCATAAACTCTAAAATAAAAATAGCCGTAAAGTTTCTATGTATACTCTATATTAAACCTTGTAAAACCAACCACGAAGGTGACGTCAAAATTTCTCCAGCAATTATATGAATGCCAGACAGACAGCCAAACATCGTCATGCTAACACATTTATTGCTACAACCCGGTAAAATTGAGACTCGTCTCGAAAACCCACGAAACTATGACAAAAAACGCGTCACAGTCGAACAACACCTCTCGCATTTACAGTCGGTTAATCAAGAAAGAATGCATCACTCGCCTAATTTTAGGTTACAGAAAAAAACAAGTTTAAAAAAGAACATCAGGACAATCACCAAAAAACCGTCAAAACATGATGATTATAATTCAATTTATCGTTACAAAAATATCTTGGAATATGCACATAATTAGTGTTTAATATAAATACGTAATTTTCGCGTTTCTACCCGACGAGTGGACCGCGGCCTAGTCTCAGCGCACGCGTTATACTGTACGGTACATTCTGGAGTTTTTTTTTCAAAGTGCCAAGTGTGAAGTGATATAAAGTGCTGGTAATTTTTTACGGTCCGTGTTATCATGGCGCCAGTACGGAATTTTCAAGTTTTATACACTAAACAGTTACAAATAATTATTTTGGAATAGAAATAATTAAATTGTGACTCTCGCAGTGGTGGGAGTGCTACGAAACTGCTACGAGCTTTGTTCGGTGCTACGAGTTTCTTAATGATGAATGGAGGAGCTTTTTTTTAAGATAAAAACTAAGGATAATTGGCTTAAAGTTTGTTAGTTAGACATTTTTAGGTCGTGTGATTAATTACTCAAATTATTTAAAATTTATATTTTGTAAAAAAAAAAAATTGCTAATGTGACAACAACGTAGTTATCAGTGTTTAAAATTAAAAAAGTATGAAAAATAAATTAAAAAAAAAACTAGAAAAAGTACTAAATAATAAAAAGAAAAATATTGACTAAAACCATTGATGCAAGACAAAATAAAAATTTATGCAAAAAAATTTAAAAGTAATTATACCAAAATCCTACCAAGTCATAACAAAGAATAAAAAACGACGCAACCCCTGACGCAAACAAAAAAAAAATTGACCAAAAAAACTGTCTCCGTCACAAAATTTCTCCAGCACCTTTCTGCTAACCCCGCTCAAAGTATTATATTACTAAAAATCCCACCACAGCACTATCCGCGTTTATTTCCAGCACTCATAACTGTGAACAGTTGTGGTCATTTTATAGAACATAATTTAGAATTTATTATGTTTTTTCATATAAGATGGAGGAGCCAAATATCTTGTTGATTATTTTTAGTAACATACGTTAGGTAACCCACTACTTGAGCTAGCGTGAATTCAATTTGTCACTGAGGCCGTATAATCACGCAGTGCACTTTGCGGGCGCGGTAGAGCAATCATGTTCGAGCTACGGCGATTTTCTAACGATGGTATGTACTCTTTTATCTATTGTTGGCAGGAAACAAAGGTTTTTTTAACTAGGATTTTTTGTGCGAAAAAAGATGAGATTTTTCAGCGGAAATTGAGATTTTTAGTGAGACTTTGAACTTGAAATTATTTTGCGGAAATAATATTTTACACAAAATATTTTTATTGCTTTTTTGCGTCATCCTGTACATATTGAATTCGAAATATACTTAATAGATAGAAATTTCTTAGTAAAAACATTTTGATTTAAAATTTATGAAATAGTAATAAAATTAGTTGAATAAAAATCCTGGAATATCTTTCAAGAAGGCTTGGCTCTGTTGTGAAATAATTCGTCCATAGTGCCAAGTGATGTTGCACATCGTTATTCCTATTACACTAATTTCAATGAGAAGTAGAAGCCAGAAATATGAATGTCTACCTTAGTAATTAGAGCGAGACTTCTAATTACCCTGCCAAGGTCTTCAACCTGCTTCACTTGGCTTCTTGAAAGATTGACAGGGTTTGGAGTGTGATCAGTGATGTTTCCTTTTGTAAAAATGATTGTATCTTAGCTTTATCTTCAGTAAATCTGTTTGTTTCTTTCTTGAAGCTTAAATGATTCTTTTTCATTCAGAATCTTGATTAACTTTCCGGTCTTTTCTTTAGTTCTTTAAAATCATAAACTCTGATTATCCTCTTCTTGTCTTTTTTCCCAAATTGTTATCACTATTCCGGTTACGAAGCTTCTTTGTCTTCAAGATTCTTTTACTTCAATAGCTCTTTAAATTTTTGGCTCCCTTCTTTGGATCTTGAGATTCATAAACTCTGATCATCATCCTCTTGTTTTTACCCTAAATTATTATCATTATTCTTTAGCAAATCAGGATTTGCTTAACTTTGTTTGGTCAAGTCATTGGTCTCACTATTTTTTGTCTAATTATTATTAGTCTCACTATTATTTGTCAAATTATTATTGGTCTAACTGTTATTTGTCAAATCATTGGACTTACAATTTTCACTTACTTATTTTGATAATTGACTGGTGTAACTAATCTTGTCAGACAAAGATTGATTAATTAAGTCACTTTGTGTAAAGATAATAATATTCAGAAACTAGTATGAGTAGAAGCCAAACCCAATATACTTATAAGAGTACTGCGATTAACTTGATATCCAGATTATATAAACAATTTAGGTCGACATCAAACACCTGTTTAATTTTCAACATACATTGAAGTAAATTAAAATTAGCGACGATTTCATGTAAACATGTTCGATCAATTTTACGGTCTAATATTACGGTTTTGCGACGCAGATTCTTGATTAAATTAGAACAAAATATAAAGGAGACTTTTCTAGGAGACTCTAACTAATGCTGGAGATTTTTCGATGATTTCACAACCAATAAAAAAGGTAGAGGAAGCTTAGAGCAGAATATTAAGAATTTTGAGGAATGAGAAACATGTTATCAAGAAAGTTTAAGATATAAATGTTGGTAAGGGTAGAGGAAGAGCTTAAAACCTACGGATATATTGTATTCAAAATTATATGGCTAAAAAAGAGAAGGCTATTAAGATAAAGGCAAAAAACGTAGAGAAGAAAACAACTGAATTGCTTTCAATTCAATTGGATAATGGCAAAAGTGATGATTCAACCTATTAATGATAAATTCATTTATTAAATAACTACATGGGCACTTATAAGAAATACGAAGCAAATGCATGGTTTAAATTGGTCATTTCCTTTGGAGAAGACGCTACAAGAAACCCCGCGATTATTCTTAATTTTTCCAATTAGTTTTCACAATAATTCTATATTGATTACATTATAATAGTAAAGTGTAGACCAGTGAACATATTACCAAATAAAAACGATTCAAAAATGGATTCCAATAGAAATGAATAGATTAATCAATATGATGTGGACTCTACTACAGTGTTCTCACATCCATATTAGAAAACAGAAGCTTCATAAAAATAAAAATATAGTTGGTCAACATAGGTTGTATCTTATATACAACAGAATGATGCCAAAGGTCGTGAGGTTTTTCAGGAGACATTTGAAGATAAGAGAGAATTAGAAGCTTCAGGAGTTTATACATTAGTATTATGAGGCGAAGTTTTTGTTTTCTCTTATTTTAAGATATTAATGAAGTCTCTAATTACTATTCATTTTTTTTGTGACTTCAACAGATTTAAGGTGACAATTATGATTTATATTTTATCGATTTTATGCATACGAAAAACAAATCACACTAATATCATAAAGCCAAAAATTTGTGTTTATGTTTGGTGTTCATTCACGCTCAATTGGCTGTACGAATTGGAATGAAACTTGGTTGTGGGTAGAACATGCCCTGGAACAGGGCATAGGATACTTTAGGAGTTAGTATCCTTTAGTATTATGCCTTTATCGATTTGATAGAGTACCTAGTCCGATATTACTGCGGTACAATAGTGAAACTTTTTGCCTGTGTTAGTGATTCATGTATAGTTAAAGAATCGATTGCTTCTCTTTGATAAAAAACAACTGGCATCAAGCATTAGATATTATCAACTAAATCACAAACCAACAGAGCTTAGATTGCCTTAGGCCCCCTCTTCTGGAGAGGAGGCCTGAGTCCTAGCAGTGGGAACATTAAAAAGGCTGATGATGATGATGAACAGAGCTTAGTACAATTAGCAGTGTTTTTTAGTTTCTGTAACTTCTAGGTCAGATTAGGATGTAAGACACAATGTGAATCATATCAATACTGCTATTGTAATTATTTACTAGAATGGTGACTGTTTACCGGAAGATGCAGCGTTAGGGCTCTTTCAAGTTGTATTGATAACCTGCTGAGTGGTTCGGAAATCCGATGAATACGAGAAAAACCAGACCAGTCTTTATACAACAGAGGACATCTTTCATCTGGGTTGAGGATATCTAACGAATCACTAACTACCCACATTCATTCTTCCATTCATACGCAATCAAGTGCATTGCCTTCTCCTCAATCTAAAGTCCAAATTCCAACCTCATTGAAGTCTTTCATTTCAACCAAAATTACGGTTACCGCGAAAATTTGTTCTTAGACATCAGAAATTCACGTCAAGTAGTTCATACCTCGTCGCCTCCACCAGATTTATATTATCGACGTCACTGTCTTGCGTTGTTACACATTATTTATTATAATATATATACAACATATTCAGCGGATGTGTAATTTGGTGGCTAAATTCTTGGCGGTCCGCCGTTGACATGCTCCTACGATCTATGTCCCTGATTATTTCTGCTTCGCTGGTTAATATATCGGCGTTGCAACATTTTGTTGGCTTTTTATTTTATATATTATTTTTAATATATGTTTGGGAGGTGCTGTGAGTGGGTAGGGCCATAGTCGGTTGACGTGGTGCTTTAAGCCTTGCAATCGTATCATATCATTTCTCCTTCTCTGTCAAATTTATAAATTTTTTAGCGATACCAACACCCTTTGTTACACACTATTAATTTTAAGTTCCTATTGAATTTTTTTTTGTAGCATTTTATACACACTTGTGTTTAAGACATGTTTCAAGAAATTTATTTCTATAAGTTGTTGCTCTTTAGGGATTTAAATCTCTTTACTACCTGTGCTTGTCTGTTAACCAAGAAATTCATTTCCATTTCCCTGTCTAGTTCAAATTTCATGTTTATTTGTCCAGCGTTGTCAGTAATGCCGATTTCCTATTTAAACTATTCACTAAAGATTTCTTTTTGGATTTCGTTTCTTGAGAAAAACAATTGACTCATCTTTTTTCTCATTCTCTTTTTGTTGTTAGCGTAAGCACCATGTAAACTCCTTCTATAAGTACGTCATACGCAGGATAGAAACTTGAATCAGAATCAAAACATACAAATATAATGTGTGAATTATTATGAAAAATGTTTATTGAATTTGTGAGTGAGGTTGAAGATTTGATGTCGTATAAAACACATCAGAGATCTCGAATTAGAACTGCCTCCATCTTGATTTTAATCTTGAGAGACGCTCCGGAAGTTGTACATTCTTATTTAAAATGAAAGAGCAACGTAGATTATTATCTGGAGCCATTCATGTGAAGTGAAAGTTTGTGTATTTCTCCAGGTTGTGAATTCATGACTCTGAAGTTTCTTGATTATCTTAACAGGCACAATTTTGGGTTATTAGTTTCTTGTGTATTTTTATTGATATTGAAGATATTGTTGTGTTAAAACTTGGCTCCATAGTCTCAAGACTTTTCAAGCTAAAGATATCCACTGCTAGACATAAGCCTCTCTCAAGCATCGCTATAGTGACTGGTCCATCCCTATCAGGTCATTTGTCCACCTTAAGGGGAAACCTTCCAACGTCACGTCCTTTGGTGTACAAAGAAAGGAACCTTCTAACTATACCTAAGAGCTGTGTCCAGGAGTACCGCTTTCTGAATCAAGCCCTTGATTCAACCGCCTAACAAGAGCCTCCTGAGGTGTTGGTCGAGACTAGTGCTTATTAAGCCATTGGCTGACATAACTATCGGTACAATGATCATCGAGTCCACATCCCACAATAAGTCAACATTCTCTTGAGCTAAGTTTATATGTTTGATTTGATTATCTATCTCAGTTTTCACGAGGTTATCATCTCGATGTATATTTCTTAATGATATTACATTTTGCAAACCTACCAAAGCGGTCTTCTTTAACGCAAAGATGGACTGGTAAATAATGTCTTGTTGTATTAAATTATTAACGTTAAAGTAAATAAACAAAAATTGGTCCTAATTCTAATTGAACTAGGACCAGATTTAAACTTCTATAGTACACCTAATCATTTTAGTGGCATCTGGGCGTTTGTTTGTGATGTTAAGCCACTGCTCATAGAAGATCTCACCATCAGGACACGCTTAGTGTTTGATGTAGTGGTTAGTTTACAATCCAGTCTATTGCAAGAGGCTAGATGTCACGTCATGTCGATCATTTGACTTCAGATTTGTGGAATTAGGGAAAATTACGAATTCTTGGTAGTTATTTGATCGTTTGATCTTCATTTGACATGACACGATATTACGAGCATTGCATTTGCATATTATCAATTTGACTGGCCTGTTGGTTTAGTGGTTAGTGACACTGATTGCTATGTCGAAGGTCGTAGCTACGATTCCTACTCAAGGCATTGTGTGATGAGTACAATATTTTTTTCTTTGTCTGGGTGTATTTAGAAATATGTAGGTTTGTTTATCGGCTGTCTAGTATTCATAGGACAAGCTGAGCTTTGGGACTAGACGGCGTTGTGTGAAAGTTGTGGAATATTATTATTTACATTCATTTGATTCAAGTTTCTTGCAAGTGGGAAACAATAACATAGAAGCAAAAAGACTTAATTAAAAAAGGCAAAAAAAAAAAATTATAGGCAATTAAACCGTAGCTTGTAATCAGGCCTTTGAGGATTGTATGTTCTGGCAGGTTGAATGGTAGAGAATGGCTTATGTTATTAAGTCAGCCACTGTACTTTAGTATGCGTATAGTATGAAATAATTATAATAATATATTATATTATATTATAATATTATATTTAAATATTAAGTAGAATGTTCATATTTCAAATACAGATTAAAAAGTAATTGGAAACTCTCACTAGTATTCTAAATTTACCTTTTTATTATTGTTAGGTTCAAGCTGGGTCAGCAGGGGCCCAGCTGGGTCGAAGCCTTCTGGGGCTAGGGTTAGTTTCGAGAGATAGCTCAGCCCCGGTATGAAGGTACGAAGGATCGGGGTGGGTGTATAGTCAGTAAAAGTCTGACACAGGGGCTGTCATTGGATGATTTTCCCACCATAAAAAAACCACTAACCCCTTGGTTGTAGCTATTAGGAAAAACAGACTCAACAACACAACTATTCTGAAGCAAAGCAGAGCTTGTGTTATGAGTACTAGACAACTGATAAACAACTGATCGTCATAATCATTTCAGCCGAAAGACGTCCACTGTTGGACATAGGCCTGCCCCAAGTGTCGCCACAATGAACATACTTATACATTTCTAAATACATACATATTATAGATAAATTACACCCAGATACAGAACAAATGATCATCTCATCACACAAACATTTGTCATGGGTGGGAATCGAACTCTCATAGCAGGCAGGGTCACTAGCCATTAGACCAAGAGGCCAGTCTGCTGATAAGAGATAATTATAATAAATAGGTCTAGACTAGACGACATGACAGCAAATCCATCAGCTATAAAAGACGTACCAAGTCTCAAGAATTCAAAGTGTTACTCTAAATCAAATCTGAACTACGGAACCAAGCAGCTATCCTTGAAATATTTTCCTGAATGTAATCTTGTCAAAACACACATCCGTCATACACTCATGACGTCAGTTTTGGCCAGAAATATTAGTCCATTTGTCAAATGAACACTTAGATTTTGAAGTCGGTATTACATTTGAAGTCTTCTGTGATGAGAGTGGTGTCTGTCTAATGGAGCTGTCGTTTGGGAATGTGATTTGTGTTGGTAGTGATGGAACTGAAGGCACCTTTACCTCTGTTTATAAATAAAGTATTCTGAAGTTTTAGGGACGTTATGACCATAACATCTTCTAAAATAAGTCGATAGCAAAGAAAGTAGTACATAGACGAGCTTAACTCAATGTTGGGTTTTCTTCTAACTTGGAAATGATGCTACTAAGATTACATTTGACGTCGCAGTGTCGGTAGCTCAACCTTGGTAAAACAGTTTTGTTGATTATTAAGTTATGTTGGTTTTTGTAAATTTAGTTTAGGTTGCGATGGGGCTGACATGCTCATTGAGATTAAAGCCCCTAAAAAATTAAGAAAAGAAACCATTAAGTGATATGCATTGCATTGCTGCTATGGTTATTTTTTGAGGTGGAAAATCATCTGATGACTTCTGTTGCCCTGGGGCAGGCGTGCTGGAGGGCATTCTTTTCTTTTTATAGGATCACGCTTGGCCACTAACTCACCTGATGGAAAGCGACGATGTGTGTAAGACGTACTGATATAAACCACACCAGTGTCTGTCAGTTGCCCTTATCGTTCTGGGCACTACGGGATGGCTGGGGAGCCATAACAGGCATGGAATCCCGCAGTTAACCGAACGTTCCCTTAAATGTTTGAAAGAATTATCGTAACCCTGGAATGTAAAAAGCAAAAGAAGGAACGCAGGCGAGATTTAGTCAAAGTATAACACTCTTTCCTATTCCACTCAGAGTGGAAGAAGTTATTTGCAGTTTTGTTACCAAAAAAAGCGTTTGTTAGTTTCTTACAGACACCTTTGAATATTTAAGGTGAAGTCAGTAAAAGTCTGACCACGGTGTGTCAGAGTTTCTCACTCTACCCACCCAGAGTGGATGAAGTTATTTGATGATATTACACGTAAAAAAATGGATGTTATTTTGTTTCAAGATGGATCCTTGGAGATGAATGATAATTTCATTAGTAAATTTTTACACTAATCGATTCTTGATCTTGAACGATTTTATGATTATTTAGGTTATTTAGATTTAGGTTTTGTTTTGTTTTTTTTTTTTGTAGTTTCCAATACAATTTAAAAAAAAAAACTTCTTAACTAAGCCCAGAAAGGTCTCAATTCGATTGTTTTTTTTTTATTTTAGTACTAGGTAGCAATTCCGAATACCAATAGCAAAAAAATCTTAATTTAAATAATGATAACAACAAATCTAATACCCAATCTTTTCAGTTTTCAAAACAGCAATAGGAAAAATAATAATGAAGACAAAATATCTAATATCTAACTTAAACTTTCCGTTACCAAAGAATAAATACCATACAATAATACATCTCATTAAACATTTAGGTAACATCTTAAACATAGTGTATATCTGTATGTTTTCGCATATCTTGAAAATCTGCTCCAGTTTCCAGATTTAAAATATCGCCCTCGACGCTGCTCTTGCGCAAAATATTATACGGCAGATGTAATATCTAGATACAGGGTGATGTGTTAGCTTTAATATTAAATTGAGTGTTTTTGAGGTAGAAATGAGGATGCATCTTACGTGGAATCTTATATTATTTGCTTTAGAATCTTATTGTTTACTTTAGAAATGCAAACGGAATGTATCTCTATTCCATTTTCCACGATTTTATTAAGGCTTAACTGTATTTTAGCTCTGGAAATATAATGTAGTCTGGTGAGAATAAGATTACTGATGATCAACGAAATAAACTCAAAAAAAAAAAAATGCCGATTAATTAATGTAGGTACACATCGGTCAAAATTTAATAAAAAACTCCAATGCTCTCATCTTTGTCATCAACATCAACAAAATTATTTTTTCATTACTCATACTCTGAAAGTAGGTCTGAAGTTGCCTGAGGAACGGGCTGAAAAGTATCACACTTTTCATCCCTAGGGAGTTTTACTTTCAACTAACAGCTGTCAAATTATTAAAAAAAAAAACTAGGTCTATCTTCTTGTATTCGTAATGAAAAGCACAATGCTTACCTCGGGGTTAAAGTTACTTATTTCGTCCCGAGAAAGAGTTGGCGGCCGAGCGTAGCGAGGTCGCTAATTCGAGGGACTAAATAAGTAACTTTCACCCCTAGTGTAACAATGTACTATTACTATTATCGTATTCATTATTTATTTTTTTCATTTTGTAAATTGATTAACCTTGATTGTAAGGTTTTTAAGTACCTACTAAAATAATTGTCCATTCTGTCCTTGCTGTTTAATAAGAATAAATCACTTGTAATCAGGCATATACATGTATAATCAGTGGGGCCAAGATCTCATAGATTATACAGGTATTTATATACCTTAATGAGTCCTAATGGTTTGTAAGCGAGATTTAGTTTCCTTATAATAAAATCAGATTGGTTCTATTTATGGAGTTACTTCTAGCGGTTTTACTCTCAGGATATAAAAATAAATATCTTGTGTTAGGTATTCACTCTAATCCATCAAATAAAATTGCAATAAAATTCATTCAGTTGTTTGAGCTTGAAGGCGTAGGTATCATGCACACATGCATATAAGCTTTTGTGTCTATAAAATCTTGTATATTATAATCTCGTATCAGTGTTTGTTAGCGAAATCCTCCGAAACGGCTTGACCGATTTTTAGATTAGGCCGTAGGCTATTCTTTGTCCTTCTACCCCCACTTCCCGTTTTTTCTTTGATAATATTTAGGGCAGAACAACATTTCCTAAGTCAGCTAGTATTATATAAAGCATAAATGTATATAATGTTACTTCAAATGTTAGTAAATTAGTTAGAATGCAGATTAACTAGTTAGTCTGTTAGATTTATCTGACTGAGTCCGTTAAAGTAGAAAAAATGTTAAATTCTTACATTAACTAGTTAATCTACAAACTTTCTAGGTAATCCATAAACCAACGGCCATTCATACGGTTAAATTATAAAACAGGTTCTTAGCTTGAATAAAAAATTCGAATTCATTGTAATTGTTAATTTCTAATGCTAATATAAACTTTGATGATATTTTACGCATAAATATAATTAACTAGCTTTTAACTGCAGTTTCGCCCGCGTGCATAAAGCCTATGTCACTTAGGAATAAAGCAGCTTTCTTATCGGTGTAAAAAAATAGCAGTCGGTCCAGTGCTTTTAACCTCCTACAAACAAAAAGACAAATTTCCCTCTTTATAATATTAGTGTAGATAGTCACCCACAAGAAACCCCGTAGAGCGAGCCTCCGTCGACTAAAGTGTTTCGATCACTGTCTTCCGCGTTTTAGCGATGTAACAACCGTTAATATGCAGAGTAACTAGGTAAAGTGGAGATATCTGCTACTTTACTCCAAAAATACTTTTACGGACGGCAATTTGCAGATTAACTAGTTAATACGCATATTAACGTATTTCATATTCTAACGGTAACATATACCCAGTGACTAAAGTAAACAAGTCTGACACCAAATGCGTCATAGAATGCATTGTCACTCAACCTACAAATGATTGTTATCGATTTGTGTGATCATTCATCAACCGTAACAAAACGAATCGATAAAAAGTCGATTCAAGCACCCAAGTAGGAACCGATTATTTCTCAATTAGGTGCCTGATATTTTATCAACTGGTGTAAAACTATTTGCAAACCAATTACAACAGCATTCAAATGACTTTTTAACCTCAGTTGCTATGATAAAACCACAGAGCAAGGAAGGGCCTCGACTGGCAGATAATATAGGACATAATTTTTAGTTTATGCGAATCCTGAAATCAGTTACTGAATCTATTCCAATATCTTTAACACCATGGTATATTTTTCAAAAATATTTTAAAAGGGTCTCAATTTGGACAACACTGCACTGGACCTACAGCTTTATAAATTCGTTGTTGATGAAGATATTTTAAAAATTCTTTCATATTTTTTTTTTACTAAAGCTTTTTAAATTTAGTTAAAAAAAGTTGCATTTATTTTTTATATCACTGAAGTTTCGTGACGTTTTACAATGCCGCGTCTATCAGAAACAATGTTAGTGCTCTATGGTAAAGACATGACTGAAGTGGAGGAAGGTTAGGCAATATTTATACAGACTGCAATTTAAATGTCGGATTGATCTGACTAACTTGATATTTCACGCCACCGGTTTCGATAAATAGCCGTTATAATTGATGCAAGTGATAGTATTTTGTGAAGCAATTGTATTTGGCACTAGTTTTTGCTATTAGGCTTGCACTTAAAGGTACTTTATTTATTTTCATGAACAATTTACATTAAAAAAATACTTATTTAACTATAATTACAGTAATAATACTAAAAACCCGAAAACTCCAAAAACCATAGCGCTATTATCTTTGTTTTTCATTATGTCGCAATAGTTTTTCACCAACCGGGGGTTGTTCTTGGGTGCTCAAGTGTAGCGCATACAGGGATTATCGTCAGTTGCTACCACGTTCCGTTAAAAGTGTCTAACCTTCTACACCTTTCAAAAGGACCAGGACCTCAAGGTTTTGAGATATATTGAAACATAAAAACCCTACGCTAATTATAGCTAACTAAAATACGGCATCAAAAAACTTTTCCACATCGCTGTCGACTGGTAATGTGCCCAAAAGACTGGCAGTATTGCCACGCTGTATGGCAATGCTTATTCTCTGTCCGAAGTAAAAGCCAGTCTATGAGTCACGCGAAGTGTCAACTAGACGTTTCGACAGATCTTTATACAACTTGTGAAAATTGAAAAGGCTTGCACTTGTTAGTAATAATAAGACTTTATGCATGAACTAAAGATTTAGAGCAGTAGTGGCCGAATGGTAATGGCCCCAATTAACGAGTTGTAGGTCGCGGGTTTGAACCTAGTCAGGCGCATTACTTTGTGTAATTTATTTCATCACCACTGCTTTCAAAACGGTGAAAGAAAACAAGGAACCAAAAATTCGGAGACATGTGACATTCATCAACGCGCACTGCTGAAGACAACTAAGTTGTATTTAATTTTTTTTTAAATACATATTTATTTAATGTACATATTCATATTAAATACAAACTCAACACTCATTAAAATTACCGCAGACGCGGGCTCGCGGTCGGCGAGCCATGGGTAGCTCGCTGTCCGATCGTCCGGTAACTGTCCGGACCGAGCCCAAGACGTCGACGGGGCGCACTGTTTCCGCGCGCCTCAAGGAGTTGTCAGCAACAGGAGGGGCCCAGCTGGGTCGAAGCCTACTGGGGCCGGGGTTATCTGAAAAGAAACTCGAGCCCCGGTATGAAGGCTAGAAGGAACGGGGTGGGGTTTTTAGTTAGTAAGTCTGACACTATCTCCCGCTCTACCCAAGAGCGGGGTTTGTCATAAGATGATTTTCCCCATCACAAAAAAACACTCATTAAAATAGTTAATCAACCATTTTTAGTAGAAACCGTTGATAAGTAATTTGCCAGCTAGCGGGGCAGAGACACAAAGAAATATGGCTCTTGTCTCATGCCATAGACTAAACTAATACATTTCAGTTCTTGAGATTAAAGAGTGTTAAAGATTTAGTAGGTTTACGATTTATGCTATTTCTTTCATTATGTTAAACTGTGTAAATGGTGTTTTAAAGTTGGAAGTAAAAATTAAAAATAATAATAAATCATTCGTGATGTGAACGAAGGTTATATATTATACTAGCTTTTGCCCGCGGCTTCACCCGCGTACTTAATCCCAGGATAAAAAGTATCCTATGTGTTATTCTGGGATATGGTCTACTCGTGTACCAAGTTTCATCGAGATCCGTTCAGTAGTTTTTGCGTGAAAGAGTAACAAACATCCATACATCCATCCATACATACAAACTTTCGCATTTATAATATTATAGTAGGATATTTCTTGGAACTATAATGTGACTCCTGCCACAAAACAGATAGGTACAGAAGACAGTCTCATGTATGTACTTCATTTTTTATACTTACGCTCGGTGGACGCACACTAATGAGCGTTTGAGTCGAAACTATTCGACGAGCGGGACGAGGCGCTCCGAGATATCGTGTCCGTGAGCGGTGTCTATGTGTGCGTTGTGAGAGCGCGCTTTGTATGTAGATTGACTTCTGTATCTATATATTTTATGCTCCTACCATCAAGTATTTTACTATAAATTTTATTTCTTTCCTGCGAGATTGTTTGAAAGACTCACCGCTCTTCAGCAGGCCTAGCCAAGTTACGACCGTTCCGTTTCAAATTTCTTTCTGCAGTCGGTAACGCCTCCAATTTCTATGTTCTGACCACGCGACTTAACTTTGAGATGATGTCATTCCCATACATTTAAAGTTTTCTACTAGCTTTAACGATTGTAGATAATAATCAACTTGACTGAGCTCTCTTGACCGCTAAGGCAACTGAAGGAGTCTAGTCTGACTGAGAGTAGGCCTGAGTCCCAGTAGTGGGAACATTATAAGGCTGATTAAAAAATATTATACCTATGTATACAACATAGAAATATAAATAACAGGTATACAATATGTCACTATTAGTACATATAGCATAACCATTTTTACAAGCTATTATTTAGTTTCACCTGTCCCGATGTTTGTCTGTAACCAAATCTTGTAAATTAAATTTGACCCACTTCCCGGTTACCGATTGAGCTGAAATTTTCCACGTATGTGTACATCAGATGACAATGCAAAATTATTATGACATGGAGCTGATCTGATGATGGGACCGGAAGGTGGCTATAGGAACTTGGTAGTTAAACAATTCAACCGCATCGAGTTTGGGCTCGTATAATTCGTCTTGACGAGTGTTAATTATATAGGTATACCGAGCTATAAAAGCTTGCTATATTAAAATTACGTATTAAAATGCCTGTTAGTCTAATAGTCCTCGTTATCCAGGAAATTGAAAAACTAGAGTGTGCCACGAAAAAATGTCTTACAAAAAACATAATGAAAAAAGTAAAACAGACAATATGTAAAGCATTTTACACCCGACTTCATTTACAAATGGCTACTTGGCTACTCGACAGATTAGGTGACATCTAAAAATGTAATATAAATACACATACCAACGATATTTAAAACTCCGTAACTAATCGCATGTTTTTAAAATATTCACAATTATAAAAATAATCTTCTTGCTAATATTATTATGTTGTGACACATTTTAATCTTACGAAAACTGTTTATGCATTCCAGTGTCTATATGATGTGGACATTTTCCTTCTACCCGGCTATCAGCCAAGAGCCACGTGGTTGATACATGGGTTTAAACCTCGGTTTTTTAAACGTTAACACAAAAATTATGTAATAAAATGATAAATTAAGAGTGACCTTTGCAAGGTACAATTTCAATGTTATTACACATCTTTCTCTACATATTTTGGATATTTTGGATCTGATATATATTATCTAAGCTTCTATAGAAATAAAAACCATAAATTTGTGTAAAACGAATCTAGTAAAGACCTCTGAAAACGGTTATTTTACAGGAACTTTGGTCCTTCATAATGTACGTATATATGTATTACAAATATAAAAAATTGCATCAATAGAAGCCTTGCACTTTTACTCGGGATTCTAAATGATGAAAATTTTCTGAAAAACTTTTAAGGGTTTATAAAAACACGTATTTTCTGGAACAAGTTTTGTAAAATATTCGAGTAAATCACGGAATTACCGAATGCCGATAGAGTTTTCAGGCGTTATCTCTCTTTTTTCGCATTGCCTCTTTATCAAACATCGCGTTGGTTTGCATTAGATGAAACAAAAAGCTTTTAAAGCCCTCACAAAAAAGAACCCTCATAATGTCAAGTTATTTCAGCCAGTCAATCATATTAATAGTCAAAAAAAATTCTAAGGGCACTGCAAATATTTCGTCTAATTGGCAGGCCGTACAAGCGAGGTGGCGTCACTCGTGTGCCGACCGATTCGTCGTAATATTTGCGGTGCGGCGCCGCAACGCGTCGTGTGGCCCGGCTCTAAGGGAGTATACTTCCAGTAGAAGTAGATTGTAACCTATAGCACCGGTTAAATGCACTAACCGTGCGAAAACAAGCGAAATAAAAATTATGTCAACCCCACGTGTTTTGGACTTTTAGAGAGTTGTAATCGTTGATAGAATTATACAATTTTTTTTAAACTAAATTGTTTACATTAGTAGGTACCGTAGGTACATTAGTAGTACCCTCTTTTAAGTATATAATGCCTCTATTAGAAGACTCCGCTCTTCCTCAGCAATATAAAATATCACTTAGTGTACCTTTTTTCTTAGCAATATCGTCCTGCTTTTTTTAGATTGATTAAAGGATCTTCTTGTCTGATAGCAGGTGTTCAATATTAAGAAATAATATGAATACCAGTCATAGAGCATTTCAGTCAGGTCACCAATTGGTTCGCCTATTTCAGGTCAGCTTTCTGTCTAACCGGATGCTGCACACTCGTGTTTTACATGAACCGATTCCCTATCAGACCTTCTCAACCCAGTTACTGGGCAGCACGATACTCAACTCGATAGACTGATGGTCAGACTTCAGACAATTAACTGTAACGACTGTCAAAAATCTACGAATGACAACCGAGACCAACGATTTTTAATGCTTTCCGAGGCACGGGGTAATGTCCTAGAAAAACTTAGGAAAGTAAATATAAATGAATTGGAAAATTCACATTGTAAGTAGTACCTTATTTTTCCGAGAAGGAAATCCTTCCGAACGCTATATTAGGGTAAAAAAGAAAACTATGAAAATCTAGTCGTTTGGATCAAATAACTCGGATTTCCCTCTGCTGCAAAATTTATGCAGAATCATTTGAATATTAAAAGTGATTTTTCAAGGCTGTGTCCTCACGTTTATACAAAGTAACGGACAGACAGACAGACAAACAGTCGAGTTTAGTTTCTGACGTTAATATATGCAAGTGACGCGTAATTATGAAAATGTCATGTAACCTTAATGATGATATTATTTTAATGGGCATCTAGAGTTAATTTACATAATTTCAGATGAAATATTATTTTAGTAAATGAGGATTTGGTTGCAGTGTACAAAGCTAGTACTATATTAGCATGTTGCACACGTGTAGGTAACACGCCTGAAGATAGAACTACACTGCTAACACGTGTGCCACACGCGGCGATCTGTAGCCTGATTCACGTAAAATCAAACAAGCCAAATATCGTTGAAGTTTTATAGTCGTCGGATCGAAGTCCTATCCAAAATCGGTATTCTTTAATCGGGATTGGATAGAACGACATTTGAACTGGATCGAAACTGTCTATCAACGAATTGTTGCCAGATACCACAGATTACTTATGTTTATTTATTTATTTATTTATTAGGATCGTCAACATTACATGCACTGGGAATTTACAAGATCATTACATTTTATATTCAAGTGCTGCAACACTTATAGACAATCACAACATTAATAATATAGAATTTTTAAGACACATAAACACATAAAATCAGTATTTTAATTTACAATTGTATAATAGGAGATTAATAAATTAATAATTAAGATTCAAATTATGTCAGCAATAATAATAACACAAAAACACAGAACAAGGTATAAAAATGTGAATTGAAAATTACATTAAAGAAATACATTTAAATGTCAAATTGAATTAAATAATTGAGCCATTGAATAAAAGAATTAAATTAGATTACATTAAATTAAATTACATTAAATTGAATTAAAAAAGGAATACAATGAAATAGAATAAGAGATCAAAAATCAAATAGAATCAAATAAAATCAAATAAAAGATCAAAAATCAGATGTCATATGAACTTTACATGTCTGGGTTTGAAATATATGTTAAGATGGTTTTTTTAAACTTTTGCTTCTTGTCATGTAGGATGTCGACAGGGCAGGCTTTAGCAATTGCATTGTACTCGGCCGTTAATCTGTTCAGAGGGGAATACTTGCCCAGATTGGTTTTGCTTTGTCGTGAGCGAAACAGGTTGTACTTGCATGGCCGTGGGTTTTTTGCGGGGACGTTTATTAATATTTTTGATACCAACTCTGAACAATCAACCTCTCCATTAACTAATTTATATAAGAACATTTGGTCAAGAAGTTGCCGCCTATCGCATAAGGAAATCAATTTAAAATGTTGAAGTCGATCTGAGTATCTCGGAATTTTTCTAGCTAAATAGCAGCTATACGTAAGGTGCCAGAGAAAACGCTTTTGAATTCTTTCTATATTTTTCTTGTAAATGTCATAATGTGGGTTCCATATTGAGCTGCAGTACTCTACCCCACTCCTGACAAGGGTTTGAAACAGCATTATTTTTGTTGATGGTTTTTTAAATGCTTTGCAATTTCTAATAATGAACCCAAGTGTTTTAAATTGTTTCGTTATCATTCTGTCAATGTGTAGGTTAAATTTTAAAGCCCGGTCAAAAACCACTCCCAGATCCTTTATTTCATCAACTTTGGTGAGAAAATTATTGTTTAATTTATACTTAGTGTGTAGTACAGATTTGTTTCGATAGAACTTTATGTGAAAGCATTTCGCGATATTAAGTGTCATTTCATTTTTATCACACCAAACAGATAGTCTGTCAAGATCTTCCTGTAAGAGAACCGAGTCCAGTGGTGAGTTGATTGCTCTGGCAAATTTAAGGTCGTCGGCATATAAGAAAAACTCGGAGTGCCTAAAACAGGTGCCAATATCATTCACAAACACATTAAACAGAATGGGAGCTAAGTGGGAGCCCTGTGGGACTCCGGACTTGGTTGTAAAGGGTTGTGAAGAATGTCCATTAATCACCACTATCGAGGCACGATCTGTTAAATACGAAGAGAACCATTTAAGCATATTGCCTCCTATGCCAATATTGGACAGTTTCCCGATCAGACGCGCGTGATTAGCCTTATCGAAAGCTTTACAGAAGTCCGTATATATGGCATCGACAGGGACACGAGAATCCAACATTTGGGACAAATAATTATGGTATAGCATCAGATTGCTAACGGTGGATCTAGCCCTCATAAAACCGTGCTGTTGTGGTATAATAATTTGCTTAACGTGGGCGGATATAACTGGGCATAAAAGTGCCTCGAATATTTTGGCAAATATTGGGAGAATCGAAATTGGTCTGTAATTTTTTATAAGCTTTTTGTCATCTGTTTTGTGTATTGGGACTACAAGCGCTTGCTTCCACATTTTTGGGAATACACCGGTTTTCAAAGATTGATTGTAAATTATTGTCAGAGGCTCCGATAAAGCCTCTGCACACATTTTCGCAAAAATCGATGGAAGGCCATCAGAGCCAGCACCCTTAAAAGAATCAAGTCTTTTCAAGGCATGAAAGACCTGTGTCTCTGTGACAGACAGTGAGCACATGTTTAATGAATTGTTATTATTACACATGTAAGTAGCGGTGTCTACAGGAAGACTGTCCGTATATACAGATGAAAAATTTTTTGCAAACAGGTTACAAATATCAGGTCCCGTGTAAGCAGTGTTATTATCCAAGCTTCAAAGTACTTTGTGATTTGAACTGCAATATTTGACATTTAGTCGTTGGCATCCGACCCGATCAAACAACGTTTATCTATGAGAATACCTCAAGCCAACGATTGAATGACGATTCTCATAGCTGAACACGCTTCAACGAATCTTCGATTGAACGATTTCAAAATCGGTGTCGTTCAAACTCGATTGATGGATGTGAATACGAAAATGACAAAAACTACTAAATCACTACGTTATCGTTACGATTACGTGAATCGGGCTACTGAGCGCTTCGGTCTCCATACATTTTATATGGATACTAGACTTGTAGAGCTACACTTGATCCACGCCACGCAACGTCGTTCTACAAACAAATCAGGTTACACGTGTGTGTTGATCTAATGTAGTTCTAGTTCTTAATTTGTACGTAGAACGTTGTCGCGTGGCGTGGATCAACTGTAGCTCTACAAATCTTCATTACTTTGTGTAAATTCATCACCACTGCTCTCAAAACGATGAAGGAAAACGTCGTGAGGAAACCGGCATGTCCTAGAAACAAAAAATCGAAAACATGTGACATCCATCAATCTGCACTAGGCTCGCGTGGTAATTACGGTCCAGTCGCTCTCCTAGAGAGGAGGCCTGAGTCCCAGCAGTGGGAACATTAAAAGGCTGACTAAGCTATGGTATGCTAGTTCTCTGGATTTATGTTTACTGTTCTCTACAGCGTTTTGGTTTTAGGTGGGCCGTGTGGCCGTGAGTGTGAGGCCGTGTCAGACTTTTACGGACTAAAACCCACTCCTATGTTATTCCTTCTTTACTTTACGTTTCAGGATCTACGGGTTTTTCTTTCAGTAGCAAACCTATGGCCTCTACGGTTCTGCTGACTTATTTTTATACTAGCTTTTGCCCGCAGCTTCGCTCACTTACATAATATATAGCTTATGTCACTCAGGAGTAAAGCAGCTTTCTATCGGTAAAAAAAATTTAGCATTCCGACCAGTACTTTCAGAGATTACCTCCTACAAACAAAAAAACATAAAAACTAACTTTGCCTAACGTATTAGTGTAGATTTTATTCTTTCACATAGACGAAACCGTTGGCAACAGCTAGTAAAAATAAATTTAAAAAAAGTTAAAATAAACTAGCTAATCTAATCTCGAAAGATACTCGAATATAAAAACTGAAAAGTTTGTTTATTTAACCAAACATTAATTTTACCACTAAACGATGTTGGTAACACTAAAAATTCCTTACTTTACGTTGTTTTCATAGACAAATTTTATCGCAGACAGGTTACGACGGCAAAAAATTTCAACAATCCGAATTCAAATTTGATTTTAGAAAAGTTTTTGACATAAATTAGACTAACATGTCATTATAAAGTGTAGTACACATATATTGTAATTTTATAGTCTGTCATGACATTGTGACATATGTTTATATCATTGTGACTTTCAACAATAGAAGCGAGATTTAGATTTGAATTCTGTTGAGCGATGTTCTGATTGTCTTTTAAATTATAGCGATGTTCAAGAATAGTGACTTTTGTAACCTTTGATTTTACGAATTTTTTTTTACTAAAATAACTAGCCGTAGTTTTTAATTGTGATTCTTTTTGTACATGAATAATTTATATTTAAAACAATACTTACATACATACGTAGTCGGCCTTTTAATGTTCCCACTGCTGGGATTCAGGCCTCCTCTTTAAGACAGGGAAGGGGCCGTCATCCACCACGCGGGCCCAGTGCGGGTTGGTGGATGTCACATGTCTTTGAACTTTTGGTTCTAGGTTATGCCGGTTTCCTCACGATGTTTTCCTTCACAGTTTTGAGAGCAGTATGATGAAATAAATTACACAAAGTAATGCGCCTGGCTGGGTTTGAACCCGTGACCTACAACCCGTAAGTCAAGGCCGTTACCACAACGTTTATAATTACAGTAAAGAAAAGAAATGGTATTTCTTAGCTTTTTAACACCGATTTCAGATATTAAAGCTTTTTGCTTTGGTTAGTCTTGATAACAAAAATTATAAGCGCTCTGTATAGAGAGAGAGGAAAGTCAGACATTTACTGACTGGCGGTAAGTCCCCTCTTTGAGGCGTGGCTGAAAAGACCTCACGGCGTCCTTACCTTCCGCATGACGCAGGTCCTCACCGGACATGGCAAGTTCGGGAGGTTCCTGCATCGGATTCAAGCGGAAGAGACGCCCGGGTGTCGCCACTGTGCGCAACGCCCGGAGGACACGGTGGAGCACACCGTCGAGGTGTGCCCTGCCTGGGCGGAGCATCGCCGTGCCCTCGTGGGGGCGATCGGCGGCGGAGACCTTTCGCGCCGGGCCCTGGTCGAGGCCATGGTCCGGAGCGAGGAGGAATGGCAGGCGGTCGCCTTCTTCTGCGAAGCAGTAATGCTTGCAAAGGAGGAGGCCGACCGCATCAGGCAACGGCGCCCTCGCCGCCGTCGCCGGGATTCCGATCCCGATTTCCGGCCACCGTAGACGCGGGCTCGCGGACGGCGAGCCATGGGTAGCTCGCTGTCTGATCGTCCGGTAATGGACCGAGTCCAAGACGTCGACGGCGCGCACTGTTCCCGCGCGCCTCAAGGAGTTGTCAGCAGCAGGAGGGGCCCAGCTGGGTCGAAGCCTACTGGGGACGGGGTTGTCCGAAAGGGAGCTCGTGCCCCGGTATGAAGGCTAGAAGGAACGGCGCGGGGTTTTTAGTCAGTAAGAGTCTGACACTGTCTCCTGCTCCACCCAAGAGCGGGTTTCGTCAAAGATGATTTTCCCCGTCGATAAAAAAAAAAAAGACATTTACTGACCGAGTGACCGCAACTCACCTGTTTTCCTTCTGTACGTAGTTCTACAAGGTGGACCGATGACCTGTTTGAAGGTTGCGGGAATCCGGTGGATGCGGGGCGCACAGGATCGTTCATTGCGGCGACACGTGGGGGAGGCCAATGTCCAACAGTAGACGTCTATCGCTGCCCCCGTTAGTAAAAAAGACGCATCTAACATTTTTCCAGAGTTGAGTTATATACATTGCCGGAATCAGGACATAATGGCGCATCTGCCTGTATTTTTTATATTTCGCTAACTTTCTCCAGTGCGGTTTTAACACAAAGAAAAAATGCCGGATTTCCCGTTTCATTCATTAAAACATTTATTTATCCGTTTTCGTTTTTAACTATCAGGGGCAGATCGGCTGAAATGATGATGAGGTCGTAGTTACTTGTTTTTCAACCAAAGTAAACCAAAAAGAAATACGCAATGTTCTCGTGTCGAAAATTAACGACAAGCGAATCAAAAATAGAGTTGCACTATTTCTTATTCAAAAATATTACATTCATGAATAAACTTATTTTGAATATTTAAATGGCGCGGAGCAGTGCATTTCTCGGAGTTCGTGTGATAATATTATTTATTGGCACATAATTATGTCAGTTTTTGTACGGAGAACGCTTTCATGTTCAGCTACAGATTATTTAATGTTCATTTTGAATGAAAATAGTGATGTTCTGTCACTATGTGGAACATGTTAGAGGAAGTTGGTTCAAAATAAACACACATACCTACTTACATATATATACATACAGCACGAACTAGTGCTCTTATTAACTTGCGGACTAGCTTGGTAAATCAACATTCCTATCGTCAACGTCGAAAATGGTTTAAAAGCTTGTTGCTTCATCTAACGCAATCCAACGGGATGTTTGATGAAGAGGCAACGCGAAAGAAGAGAGCGATCGCCTGAAAATTCGGATGGCATTAATTCATTATTTCTGTGATTTATTCGAATATTTCACATTTGTTTCAGGTATTTGTCGTGTATTTTAATTAATCCTTAAAAGTTTTTGAGAAAAAATGTCGTATTTAGAATCTCGATTAAATGTGCAAGGCTATAGATGTACTTACTTATTATATTTTTAATATGTGAGTACATTACGAAGGACCAAAGTTTATGTAAAATAGCAGATTTTATGAAAATGTATCTGAGGTTGGTTGCTCTTAAGGGTACTTTTTATTGCGAAAACAATCTCTTTTCACCACTACGTATGTATATTTTTTTATATATATCTCATTGACCAAAAATTCCAATCATGAAAGTTAATACAACTAAACATAGTACAGAATAGGTTTTGAAATTCATAAACAAAATTTTTTTTTAACAACGGTCATAAAGAAAACATCAGTTTTCTTAAAAATAAATTTATTCATTACTTGAGCTACCCATATTAAAATAAAAATAAACCTAAACTTTCCACTCAGACCACCCACGAACAGTCACAACTACATAGACATAATAATTATATCAGCACAAAAATACCACCGAACTATACAGAATATTAAAATTAACATCATCACATCACTATAAATTTTAGTCTGGAATGTTGCACTCGCGAACTGTCTGCGAAGGAAGAACTTTATTATAACTAAAATAGTGTCCATAGACTAAAACTTAGTTCATACTAGAGGTATTTAGGATAGGGACTTTGAAGTGAAAGTTTTGGGCTCGAGCGTGAGTGAGGGAACGGACGTCCTCACCGTTCGCAAGCCCACGCCAACGGTGGCTGGAAATTGAGATCGGGATCCCAGCCAGAAGTCTGTTCCCTTAAGTGTACGGCTGCCTCCACTAACATTACTGCTTCAGAAGGCTGCAGAATGAGGTGACCGCTTGCCATTGTTCCTCGCTCGAGACCATGGTCTGTACAAAGGGCCGGCGCGAGTGGTCGCCCCCACGAGGACACGGCGGTGCTCTGCACAATCAGGGCAAACCTCCGAGGCCGTTCGACGTCATTCCAACCACTCCTCAAAGACGAAGAAACTTTAAGTGCATACTAGCCCTTATTATAACTATTACGAAAATAATGCATAATAATATGTGCACTAATTACCTACTAAAAATACTGTGATGAGAAGCGGATACATTTTCTTAATGGTTTCCTCTGATCTTTCGTTTAGTGTCGCAGGTGCCATTTAATTTTGATATGATTATGTTTTCTGTGTATTGTTATGGTCGGCTTTTGTGTTGGTAAAATTTGAATGGTTCCTTCTTCTTTTACTGTTAAACACGGTCTACATCTCTACTTTCTCCAACTCTCCTTTCGCAGGTATGCTGGAAGAGATTTCTTTAGAACAAGCATAACCTTTTATTATTTCTCTGTTTCTTTCTTCTTTTCTTTTATTATTACGTATGTACATAAATTGTTAAATAAAAATACGACACGCTTAGGAAATATTTATTCAATACACTAAAAGTGACTTTTATTGCACTGCACTTAAGTATATAATGGCACTTGTTACCAAACTGTGACATTTTGATTACTATTACGCACTAGTGTTATGATGTGGTTAAAACCTTTTTGTTCAACCTCTCCTCCGCCATAATTTTATTACATTTTATCGTATCAGGATGGGCGCGCGTTGTCACCATGAGAAAAAAAAAAAAAAAACAATGGGCGCGCATATGAAAATAGATTTTTCATTACTCATACTCTGAAAGTAGGTCTGAACTTGCTTGAGGAGCAGGCTGAAAAGTATCAGACTTTTCATCCCTAGGGAGTTTTACTTTCAACTAACACTTGAAAATTATTTTAAAACAAAAACTAGGTCTATCTTCTTGTATTCGTAATGAAAAGCACAATGCTTACCTCGGGGTGAAAGTTACTTATCTAGTCCCTCGAATTAGCGACCTCGCTAGGCTCGGCCGCCAACTCCTTCTCGGGACGAAATAAGTAACTTTCACCCCTAGTGTAACAATGTACTATTTCATTACTCATACTCTGAAAGTAGGTTTGAACTTGCTTGAGGAGCAGGCTGAAAAGTATCATACTTTTCATCCCTAGGGAGTTTTACTTTCAACTAACACTTGAAAATTATTAAAAAAAAAAAACTAGGTCTATCTTCTTGTATTCGTAATGAAAAGCACAGTGCTTACCTCGGGGTTAAAGTTACTTATTTCGTCCCGAGAAGGAGTTGGAGTAATTCGAGGGACTAAATAACTTTCACCCCTAGTGTAACAATGTACTATTTACCGCCACAAAAGTTTACGGGAAGAAAGAAGAAAGATTGTTAGTTGAGGAGGGTCATGTAACTAGTACAGCGAATAGAAGACCTTCCGCAACACAGTCATACAACGTTCAATATAATTCACTCACATCCTGAAAATAGTATGTTCGGTATCGGCTTCTGAATCAGTTTCTATTAGGGGCGCCTTCAAATTAGCCGCGAAGTGCAGCACAACAGCAGCGCCTCAGCAGCGCTGCATACTGGCCTGTTGGTCTAGTGGTTAGTGGCCCTGACTGCTATGCCGGAGGTCGTGGGTTCTATTCCCACCCAGGACAAATGTTTATGTAATGAGCATGATCATTTGTTCTGTGTCTGGGTGTAATTTATCTATAACTAGCGACCCGCCCCGGCTTCGCTCGGGTGCAATAATAAACCTTCCGCTTGAATCACTCTATCTATTAAAAAAAACCGCATCAAAATCCGTTGCGTAGTTTTAAAGATTTAAGCGTACATAGGGATATAGGGACAGAAAAAGCGACTTTGTTTTATACTATGTAGTGATATGTATGTATTTAGAATTATACTAGCTTTGCCCGCGCGGCTTCGCTCCCGCTCTACCCTACTCTACCCTACTCCTGCTACCCTACTACTGCTGGGACTCAGGCCTCCTCTCTAGGAGAGGGAATGGGCCGTAATTCACCACGCGGGCCCAGTGCGTGTTGGTGGATATCATATATCTTCGAATTTTTGGTTCTAGGACATGCTGGTTTCCTCACGATGTTTTCCTTCACCGTTTTGAGAGCAGTGGTGATGAAATAAATTACACAAAGTAATGTGCCTGGCTGGGTTCGAACCTGTGACCTACAACTCGTAAGTCGGGGCCATTACCACTTGGCCACCACTGCTCTCTCTGCCGCATATTATATTAAGATTAAACAATCAATTAGTATTCATTCATATATTTTATTTATAACGCGTTTAATGACGAACAGTAATTAATCTCTCGAGTCTAAAAACGAATGGATGGAAATGTTTTTCAATGAGCTGTTTAAGTTTTGTTGTATCATATTAAAAAAACAGTTTTATCTAAATAATTACAAGTAAATGAAGAATTCCTCTCTATTTAATTACCAATAACTCAATGTCAAAATATTTAAAAATTTCAGCACTATATGACATAAACATTAATTCTACTCTCAGAAAAAGTTTAGTCACTAATTATCCATATTGACATTTTAAATTAATTACTTATCTGTGGTAATTTTCTCATATATTTTTGTCATCATAAGTAGGTCGTCATGATAAATTTAACACAAAATATTACTCATTCGTTTTAATATAGCTAAAAATATTAGATTTCTTTGATACCATTTCAATGTTATATATGTTAAATATGTGATCATAGGTTTCCTTTGAACGTGAAATAAATTGTATTTGAATAAAATACGGGAGGTTGGAAAAAAAACTATGTATCTTAGATAAAAACATGTGCTATGTTGATGGATTGAGTACTATTTAGGTATAGATTATGAAATCGGATCGTTTTACTTAGCATAATCAGCCTTTTAATGTTCCCACTACTGAGACTAAGGCCTGTTCCTACCGGGGTCGGGGTTATCCTACCGTGGTCGGGGTTACCCTATCGGGGTCGGGGTTATCCGAAAGGAAACTAGAGCCCCGGTGTGAAGGCTTGAAGGAACGTCGCGGGGTTTTTAGTCAGTAAGAGTCTGACACTATCTCCCGCTCCACCCAAGAGCGGGTTTTGTCAATGATGATTTTCCCAGTCGATAAAAAAAAGGCCTGTTCCCCAGAAAATCATCTTATGACTTCTCCTACTTTAGGGTGGGGCGGGAGTGCGTGTCAGACTTCTACTGACTAAAATCATACATATTTTCTTCTATGCTTCTATGTTCCAGGATCTGGGTTTTTAGATTTTCTCTTTCTTCAGGTCTTTATTAGATTATTTTTTACACACATGTTCAAATGTCAATATTTAAGGAAACATGAACCCAACTGAAAAAACCGTTGAAAAGCTTTCCACAAGGTGGACCGATGACCTGATGAAGGTCTCAGGAAGCCGATGGATGTGAGGCACACAGGACCGGGATCTATGTATGTGTGTGTTTATGTGTATGTGTATGTTTAGTCTTTCAGCTGAAACGATGATGATGGATCAAATACCAGAATTAAAGACGCCATTTTTATTTCATTTGGCTTCGTTATAAAATATTTGTTTGTCTAAATAGTGCTAATGATTGCCAGAAACACGCCCAGAGTGTCATAAGCCACTAATTGGACAAGTGTTTTTTATTTATTCTATTTAATTGGCTCACCAATATTTTAATATACCTACGTATACAAGGACTTCTGACGAAAACTAGTTTTCATGGCTGAAATCGAAACTAAATCTTCCGTAGGTCAGTTATGTTCTTTCTTTTCTATCGGAATCACTCTTGACAGAGTGGTTGTGGTAATCACTTCAGGTATTAATAATCATCATCATCATTTCAGCCGATACACGTCCACTGCTGGACATAGGCCTCCCCCAAGCGTCGCCACAACGAACGCTCCTGCGCGTCTCGCATCCATCGGCTTCTTGCAACCTTCACCAGGTCATCAGACCACCTTGTTGGAGGCCTTCCAACGTTGCGTCTTCCGGTACGCGGTCGCCACTCCAGAACCTTTCGGCCCCAACGGCCATCTGTTCTGCGTATTAATAATATAATATAATAATAATATTCCACAACTATCACACAACGCCGTCTAGTCCCAAGCTAAGCAGAGCTTGTGTTATGGGTACTAGACAACTGATAAACATACTTATATATTTCTAAATACATACATATATAGATAAATTACACCCAGACACAGAACAAATGATCATGCTCATCATACAAACATTTGTCCTGGGTGGGAATCGAACCCACAACCTCCGGCATAGCAGTCAGGGCCACTAACCACTAGACCAACAGGCCAGTCAATCAAAAAAATCAGTATTGGTGGCGAACTTTACAACAAGCCGTCACTCCTCTCTAATGGCCGCCTTCTTTGTGCATTTGTGTAATGATGGCCCATTCACTGCGGCTTTTATCTGTTCATTCTACCTCATAGGCGATCTTCCACGTGGCCTGGTACCCTAAAAATTTCCCTGGCCTGGAAGTCGCTCAATAGCCTAACCCCCTCAGCGGCACACGTGACAAAAAAGGTGAGGATACGAGACTGTACCAAAGATGATAAACAGTTATGTTACCATGGGAGAAAAAATCCTGTGTGTCATCATTGTGCTGACCGCTCGGAGGATACGGTGGAGGTGTAACTCGCTTGGGCGAAGCATTACCGTGTCCCCGTGGAGGCGATCGGTGGCAGCGACCTCTCGCACAATAATATAATAATAATAATATTCCACAACTATCACACAACGCCGTCTAGTCCCAAGCTGAGCAGAGCTTGTGTTATAAGTACTAGACAACTGATAACAATACATATTATATATAAATTACACCCAGACACAGAACAAATGATCGTGCTCATCACACAAACGTTTGTCCTGGGTGGGAATCGAACCCACGACCTCCGGCATAGTATTCAGGGCCACTAATCACTAGACAACAGTCACTGGGGTCGGGTAAAGGCTTCCTTCTATCTGCTAGCGAGGAAGACGGCTATCGACTAGCGACACTTGGAGGAGGCCTATGTCCAACAGTAGACGTCTATCGGCTGATATGATGATGATATCAACTGACAAAGCAATAATATCCACACAGAAGTCTATTTTCATCAAAAATCGTATTATTTATAGACACTTACAAATTTTACTGCAGAATAACATTATTTCAACCTCAATTAATATAATTAGAAGCATTGGTCGACAACATTTTCCTCCGATGAGTGACAGATCGAAATTATTTATATCGATATTTATTGGAACTTTGCCGGTCATGAAATGCGCATTTTAGACAATTTTGTTTATCAGGAAAAACATTAAAACGTAAAACGGAGTATTATTTTTGGTAATGTAGATGTTCGTCAGGCGTCAAACAAAACTGATGTGGTGTTAGGAAATATAGTTTGAAGCAAATAAAAGAGGTCAATCTACCTACCTATTATTTTTTTACGTAGGAAGTAGGTAAGTTTCCGACATTGCCGTATGTTACGAGCATAGCTCGAAGAGTCGCCAAACTTAAGTGGCAATGGGCAGAGCACATTGCGCGAAGAACAGATTGTCGATGGGGACGAAAGGTGCTGGAGTGGCGACCACGAACCGAAAGACGCAGTGTTAGAAGGCCTCCAACAAGGTGGACCGATGACCTAGTCAGGGTCGCGGGAACCCGATGAATGCGTGACGCACAGGACCGGTCGTTGTGGCGACGCTTGGGGGAGGCCTATGTCCAGCAGTGGACGTCTTTCGGCTGATATGATGATGATAATGATGAGGAAGAAAGAAAAACTTTTTATTTAGGAGAAATTAAGCTAAATTAATCTTAGGACTAAGCTTAAGCAGAAGCATAATCAGTCTGCTTATGCTGGGACTCAGGCCACCTCTCTAGGAGAGGGAATGGTCTGTAATCCACCACGCGGGCCCAGTGCCGGTTGGTGAATGTCACAATATGTCTTCGAATATTTGGTTCTAGGACATGCCGGTTTACTCACGGTGTTTTCTTTCACCTTGTATCTTAGGACTAGCTTACAAATCATTATCAACATAAGGAAAATATGCGAAAACATCAATTCCCTTTTCCGGATCTGGGTGTAACGAGAGTGTCAAACATTACTGGCTAAACGCCTGCCAGGCGTCGGTTCTAACTGGCCCCGTCAGTTTTGCTGACATCTCTTTGAAGCGTTTGCCTTTGAAAAATTCTCTTTTAGTAGATTTTTTAAAGTTCACCCCTTTTACGTCATAAAAGGAAACCTTGTGCAAAATTTCACAAACTTTCTCCCTGTAGTTTCGGCTGTGCGTTGATATGTTAGTCAGTGTCTCTCCTTTTATATACGTGTAATGAAATGACATTTCATTAGTTCAAATTTGCCGCGCTTCGCGCGTTTAAGTTGTCAATGGAATTTATGTTCTGTGGAACGGGGTGACGTGTGATTGAATGGCAGATGATGTTTGGATTATTTTGCATATTTTATTGTTAAAAATTCTATTGTAAAGAGATGAAATAAAGGGATACAAATGAGGAGGCGATATTAGTAAACTTTAAATGTCGTTTCTTTGATTTTCAGGTAAGTTATAGGTGTAATGGTCATAGTTAAACGTTGTAATATAGTAAGGACGTATTAAATAAACAAAACTTTGATTTTCAGAGAAACAATTTGTGGTTTATTTGGAAAATCCTCAATAACATATCTTATATACGTGTAACGTTAAATTGCGCAAAACCTTAGTTAGACACCCCAAATGATTTTTAATTCGATTGACCTATTTATGTGAGAAAAAAAACATAAAAAAAAATTAAAGATTTTATGAGCAGTTTTAGTTTGTTTAAAATTCATATCTGCATTGAAATAAGAACTTTTATTATCCCGTGTATGAGAAAATTTGATTAGACTATAACCATTTGGGTTTGTTTACCTATTTGGGCGAATTTGTGCACGTGATGGCTTGACCTATTAACCCTTCAGATACCGTCAATTAGAGACACAATAGTAAGACAATAGATGCGCGGCCATCGGTGGTCGCTTGGGGATTCATGAATTAATAAATAGAAAGAGCAAAATTTTTAATGAAAAATTTTTTGAAAAATAAAAAATGGTTTAATTGATTCTGCTCGTTATTCCGATCCAACTATTTTCAGGTTTTGCGCATTTAACGTTACACGTTGCATATGTAGACAATATAATAAAGTGGACGAGTTTTCTTTCGTCTGTCAAACCGCATTAATCTCTGGAACTGACAGTCGGATTAAGAACAATCTCTCTGCATAGGATGGCCAGATTCATTTTGAGTAATAAAGGCGTAGTATATAATATCACATACGACCCATGAAAGCAGGACGCACTCATACGCACGACGCTGTTATTCTAATCTAAATTTTGCTTGAGAAAGATCAGTAACATATATAAAAAATAAAGGTGGCCCTGAGGTGCTTCCTTGTGGTACTCCAAAGAAATTATGTCGTGATCGTGAATAAAATTGACGATACTGGTCATTTTGTCGTCGGAAGTTGATGTTTGTATCGTCTGAAAGCCTAAGTACGAGTATTATATAAAAAAATGTATTTACCAATGAAAACACGCAAACATGCCAAACCATCTGGTTTTGATTACAAAAATAATATTTATAATATTTTTGTTTTTTTTTCGTCAGTCACATGATTTTTCGCTGCGTAAAAAAAATTAGATTCAAATGGCGGCTTATCTGTCGACGCAAATCGTAAACGTCAAGGGAAGGAAATGATAGTCAATGTCACGGCAATAGACTAGTGAAGGATCGCTATAAATCTCCGTTCTAAATGGCTTCAGGGACTAATTTACTCTGAAACTGACTTATTTTATTTAATAAATTGCCAAACCCTATCTTATTTTACAAAGTGACACAAAAATAACACTACGCATATTTTTCTACGCCCAATATAATTAAGCCTCGACTTAATTTATGGAAATACGATTTTTATATCATTTATTTTAAGGTAAAACTAATATAAAAAATATAAATAACTCTTTAAGAGTTATGTGCTGACACCTATATACTTAAAACCTATTAATAACGCCCTTATGTCTAAAAATCATGTTGCAGCTATTAAATAAATAATTTTATTAGCCATTTATAAAAAATAATAGAGCTAAACGGTTGACGACATCTGACTACCTATGAAATTGTCATCGGGCAGAGGTCATAAACATTTTGCTATGACGCAAAACGTCCGGGTTTTTTTTTAACGCGTCAGGGGTTGCCAACTATTTTTATGATGCGTTACGATGTCAAAGTTAAAGAATAAACAGTGTTTAATAATATTTGACGCGATCTCATGTCGTGTGATCGGCGTACCTCCGGATATTCTATACAAATTGATGTTTTGTAGAACAAGTCAATAAAATCTCTAAAATAATATCATACGTTCTGTCGAGCACGATGATAAAGTAGGCCTCATACAAATGAGACGACGCGAACGCCACAGTTTTTGCCACATCAAAGCGTTTTTTTTTGAGCCCGGAAATAAATTATTAATATTAAAATAACTGCGAAACGAGTAAATAGGTTAGGCAGACAAGAAAAAGTCAGCTCAGTTGTGTATGATTTTAGAGAGCGTACTTTTTTTAGAGTGAAAATACCTGGTGTTTTGTAAAAATCTTGGCAAAGTCGACGTAATTACCTGATATTTCTGACAGAAATAATAAAAAATATTTATGAAAAAAGTATAATAAATCTTTAGGCCGCAAAATATGAATCAGTATTTCGAAAAATAATTGCGATAATTCTTCCTTCTTATTATTGAATGAAGTACTCATTTTTTACATAAAACATTTTTATTCATAGTTCTTTTTTTACAATGAAATGTTTTGACATTTGGATTTTTATATTATAATGCGAGCTGGTTTAAAATTGTCTGCCTACGTTTTCTGTGACGAATTAGATTTTATGCTTTTTAATTTGAGTCATGCCTAAGCTATTATTAAAAGCAAAGTTTTTACGAATATTTCGGTTGGTCTGGTTAATAGCTGTGTTAAAATGAAAACGAGTAATTTTAAAACTTTTGTTAAAGCAACGCATATTTTTTTCAATCTAATAGACATAACTTTTTTTTGTATTTTGGCGGTGTCTGTAGCTATGCCCTTTGGCAGCTGTAAAATAGATAGAATGCAGTTGAGATAGGGAATTTACAGTTGAAAAATGTGTGCAATGGTTTCCAACGAAAATTTACCAGACTAATAAAGAATGCTCCAACATCGACCACATCAGCATATACTACCGTAAAATAGTGATCTAGCGCAAACCTATCAATAATAAACAAATAAAAGAATGTTTTGTGGCATTAATTTCAGAATGCCTTGTTGCATTAAGATATCCTATACACCGTTACTGTCCATAAAGTTGAAATAAAAAAGATGTTTGAACGTATTTTTTTTTAAATTTGTAGGTAAAACGTATTTTTTTCTTTAATAAAATCGTTAACTCTCTCACCTGGAATAGCTCCTCCATAAAAATAAAAGCAAATTCAATTTGAAAATTAAAAATCAATTGAATATAAAAAAAAAACAAATTAGAATTAAAAAATAATAATAATATAGAAAAAAATTACACGCATTACACGAATGACTAGAACCTCCGTAGCACCGATCAAACCAATCAAAAACTCATCTATATTCCAAAACAGGGACCAACAACACACAAATTAAAGTGACCACAAAACAATGACACACATTTGACATTCACACTCCACAGAATTAATCATATTTTCCGCACCAGAAGAAACTAATTCCTCCTAAATGGCGTTTGTAAGCGATCTTTGGAATTCACTCGTTGGTAACAACGAAAAAGAAAATCTGAACTGGACAGATGTGTCCATGTTTTATTTTGATGACAGTCGGAAATATTTCTCAGTATCTGAGATAGACCAGGAAGCTACACCTATTGTGTTCTCGGAGAGCCATCAGATTGGATTTAACAGACACGGGTTTGGGTACACATTTACGCCGTTGAATTTCGTCACAGTATACCACATTGATAGTAGACGAGGTTTGTATGATTGGCTTTTTTTATTAGTGTATTTAAGTTTCTAATAGTGGCATAGCCTGAAAGATTGCCAAATTTAAGTGGCAGTGAGCATATTGCTTGTAAACAGATGGTTGATGAAGCTGAAAGGTGTTTTAAGCACACAGCATTGGAAGGTCTCCCACAAGATGGACTGATGACCTTGCGAGGGTCGCGATGACCCTTCGTCGCGACCTTTGCAAGTTGTGAGAAACACAGGACCGTGGACATCTTTTAGTTAAAATGATGATGATGATAAAATTTCAGTTGAGGCTGATTATTTTTTTGTGTTTTATGAAAATACCTGCAAAATATTATAAACCCCTTTTTGTGATGCGTAAATCTTAATTGTATAATATGCGCGTAATAGGTTTTTAGTTTTCTTAGTCTTGAAAAGAAAACTCTAAATAAAAGATAGTAGTTCAACCCTAAAATATAAACATATGAAAGCCACAATATTCTCTCCACTTCAAGGTCCCATCAAAAATATTAATAATAAAATATTTTTATTAGCTCGTTCATAGTTTTTGACATAGATTCATATCCATCAACTGTTTTGGCCTTGTAACAAGGTCTGATTTAAGACCCCTGTTTACATATAATATATTTTAATACTTAAATATCCGCCAACTGACGCAGCACACGCGTCAACCGTCGTAAAAAAATATAATATTTTTATGATAGTAAATTCCTTAATTTTTATGTCATTTGATGTCACATGTGGAGCTGAGAGATATTTTGTCTTAGTGTTTTCAGTTTTTATTATACAACGATGTAATTTTTTTATTATAAATACATTGTCTGGAAGCAAAACAACTTATAAAATGCTCAATTAGACAATTGTTGATGTCGAAAAATGTTTACGACACCTTTAATCTTAAACTCATAATATGGCATCTTTGCCTGAGATAGACAACATTTGGTTTTCATACCAGGTATTAACAAGATCTGGTCTTTAAAACCCATATCGAGGATTATCAAGTTAATCTTATAAAAATAGTAAATTGGATTATGAAATAGGTAGTGATTTCATACAAGCAGGCAAAGTTTGCCATAGCAGCTGAGGCGGTATGCATGCCTCGACATGAAAATAAGGTCATTTCGGAACAGAAAAATTGCAATAACAGTTTTAGCCCAAGTATATCAAAAGTCATATTTTTTTTCATCATACTTACTCGAAAATAAGTAAAACGTAAAAGCATAAAAAATATAGAAAGTAATAGCTTCGTTGGGAACTGCCGTGTGACTAGCCTGTTACAAAAAATTCCACCTTTTCCGCATTACTGCAAAATACATTACATTGCAAGCCTAAAAAGGCTAGGTGAAAGTTTTCGAGCAAGTGTTTTGAAAATATTTTATTTCACATAGGCATTTGTGAACATTGTGATACGTCAGAAGCTAGTGCAGATAAAATCTGGCTTCTGAAACACTTGGGTTTGACGTGACCTGGTTTCCGAAAACTCCACATTACCCTTAATTACAAGGTAACTTGTTCCAAATTAAATATCAACCTATTTCTTTCCAGCCGAGGTCAAAATGCCATCAGGCCACATAGACCAGCCACAGATCGAGGACAACAGGGATGGCACAGTCAGCATCAAGTATGAGCCTCGAGAGGAAGGTATTCACGAGCTGCTGGTCAAGTACAACGGAGAACATGTACAAGGTTAGTACGAATTGTCTTTGGAGTGTTTGTTCCCTTTAATTGTGCTAAATGGCATTCTCTAAAGACATGCAAAGCACAGACGGTCTTATGTTTAGATATCCCCTCATAGAGAGGAGGCCTGAGTCCCAGCAGTGGGAACATTATAAGGCGGACTATGCTATCGTTGACTTAGAAGTTTGATTTTTCAATGTTTTAAAGACCACTCTTTCACTTGTGTATCGATGACCAACTAAACTTGAAACCAAGCTTGTCTATCCCAGACGTCGACGGCGCGCACTGTTCTCGCGCGCCTCAAGGAGTTGTCAGCAACAGCAGGGGCCCAGCTGGGTCGAAGCCTACTGGGGCCAGGGTTATCCGAAAGGGAGCTCGAGCCCCGGTATGAAGGCTAGCAGGAACGAGGTGGGTTAGTCAGTAAGAGTCTGACACTATCTCACACTCCGCCCAAGAGTGGGGGTCGTCATTGGATGATTTTCCCCACCATAAAAAAAAACCATGTTTCTTCAGCAAACTAAAACTCAAAGATACACTGATAGGTAAAAAGTTACAAAGGCCGTGGTAACTTTTTGAAACAATTTCGTTTTGATCATAACATTTTCATAGCAACTTCGCTGTTAAACTATCTACATCACATACATATGCCATTACTTACCACAAAACCGTCTCATTCCAGGTTCCCCTTACAAGTTCCACGTCGACTCCATATCGTCAGGGTACGTGACAGCTTATGGACCTGGTCTACTCAATGGCGTCAGTGGAGAGCCTAGCGAGTTCACCATCAGCACCAAGGGAGCAGGGTCTGGTGGACTCTCCATGGCTGTGGAGGGACCGAGCAAAGCTGAGGTGAGGATCCTTTCTTTATAGATATCGAAGTTAGACTTTGTTAAAGGTGGTTTGAAGACTGAGCTAAAGTAGAGTAGAAATATTAGATTGGAAGCCGAACCCCGAGGAAAGGTTAGGAAGATGATGATGATGAATGAATGAGTTGAGTTGAATCATTATTTATTGTACAAAACATATAATAGAAAAAAAAAATATATGCTTATATAAGGAGAAGAGTACTGTATGATTCAGAATGTTGGGCTGTAAAAAAAGACAGAAAAAAGATTGCATGTAGCGGAAATGAGAATGCTGAGATGGATGTGTGGTGTGACGAGAAAAGATAAAGTAAGAAATGAGTATATCAGAGGAAGTTTGAAAGTGGCGCCAGTGACTGAAAAGTTGAAGGGGAATCGTTTGTATTGGTATGGTCATATAAAGAGGAGGGATGAAACGCATATTACATGAGGATGGATGGAGAGGGATAGGGAGGCCAAAGAAAAAATGGAAGGATTGTGTGAAGAGTGATATGAAAGAAAAGGAAGTTAGTGATAGCATGACGGGTGATAGGATAGAACCCACCGACCCCAAATAACCCAAATAGCAAGGACAGGAAGATTATGTTGATGATGTAAGGAGAGGCAATGAGCCATAATCCACTATGGCTCACGCGTATTCCTTCTCCTGAAGTGGTGTCCTGACTTCCTGAGTCTGAGGCTGATTATGCTATGATATGAACAAAAAACATTAGCCAATTTGGAAATCACGGAAACTCGAATAAACTAGTCATTTTAAGTAAAAGTCGAATAAAGTCTTCTGAAAATTTTAGGTTCATTTTATTTGATCCTGTATCATGTGTAAATCTGTAATAATCTCTTTCCAGATCACCTGCCACGACAACAAGGATGGTACAGTCGCTGTGTCATACCTACCCACCGCACCCGGCGAGTACAAAATCTCCGTCAGGTTCGGAGACAAACACATCAAAGGATCTCCATACACTGCCAAGGTTGGTTTTATTAGTGCTATTTCTTATAGAAGGACATTTTTGACCCTATTTTTGAGGCAAACTACTTCTGTCTATAGCGAAACTGGGGCAGTTTTTGGAGACATCCCTACACTACCTGATACCAGAAATTGGTGTAGGAAGAAAATTTTGAATAATTTTAATTAGGTTACTTCTGTCTATAGCGAAACTGGGGCAGTATTTTTTGGAGACACTACCTGATACCAGAAATTGATGTAGGAAGAAAATTTTGAATAATTTTAATTATCTATTTTTCTATGGTTATTAATATAATATCACTAAAAAGGCTAGAGGTAACTTGACCACGCAATCAGTGGTCTCCCAAAAACGGTCGCTAGCGCTTAGTGATGTAGCAACCAAAAGGTAATATATCCTGAGGTGCTTGAAGAGTGGTGAGGCCTCCACCACCACGGCTATCAGGACAATCCTAGATAGACAGTTCCTTTTGATTCCTACCTGCATAAAATATAAAGAAATTCCTTGCTCAAATTACAATAACTTCTACCTTCAAGTGTTCATCAACATTATCTTCTCTTTCTTCCAGGTCACCGGTGAAGGTCGCAAAAGGAACCAGATCTCTGTAGGCAGCTGCAGTGAAGTCACTCTTCCTGGCAAGATCAATGACAATGATATCCGTACACTTAACGCTTCCATCTGTGTAAGTTTCATTAAATTTGCACTTTCTACTTCTTCTTTTTTGTGTCAATGGACTCAAACTAAGGTTTTTCTGACCAGTATTTGGCAACCACTAAAGCTCTGTTATTGGCCTCGTATAAATCTTGAAAAGTACAAGTGGTTGTGCTGGATGGGTAGCACAGCAGGTGATGCATATCCTGTGCAGCGGCTCTACACTCTATCTTCTTCGACCTATCTCTAATAGAGATGGGTTGAAGAAGTCCCATTTGGCCATATTGTTTTTGCAGCGGCCAACCTGGGCCCGCATTTAGTTTAGAGATTTCCAGATTGGAAATCGCACTTGATTTCATACAATTAATCTTATGTTTCTTTATTCAAAAGTAAAGGAATATGTGAACACAACTTATTGTTGACTTCAAAAACGTTTCAGAATTTAAACTTCTGTTTTTTGGAAACAGTACTGTCACTATCAATTATATTATAGTCTATTAGATGTGTATGCTATCCTGATGCCAAATATCTAAATATAAAAAAGGATACCTAGTCGACAAGTCTGCTCAACCATTTTCCCAGAATTTCAGTAAAGTTCCACCAGTTCCAGTAAAGATTTTAACTAACCACGTCTCTCCATCTCCAGGCGCCCTCAGGACTCGAAGAACCGTGCTTCCTCAAGCGTCTCCCCTCCGGCAACATCGGCATCAGCTTCACTCCCCGCGAGGCTGGCCAGCACATCGTCTCCGTGAAGAAGATGGGAGTCCACATCCAGAACTCGCCCTTCAACATCACTGTGTCGGCTACGGAAGTTGGTGACGCTAAGAAAGTTAAGGTAAGGGATAGTTATGAAAGTAGTAAAGAAGTGGGTTGTGATTACAGACTTATGTTGATTCCATATATATATTCCATATATATTCCACAACTATCACACACACGCTGTCCAGTCCCAAGCTAAGCAGAGCTTGTGTTATGGGTACTAGACAACTGATAAACATACTTATATATTTCTAAATACATACATATTAAAGATAAATTACACCCAGACACAGAACAAATGATTATGCTCATCACACAAACATATGTCCTGAGTGGGAATCGAACCCACGACCTCCGACATAGCAGTCAGGGTCACTAACTACTAGACCAACAGGCCAGTCATAATTAACTACTAGTGATCAGCCCCGGCTAGCGACTTTAAAAAAAGACGCACATTTGAGTGGAATTATATCTACATCGACATAACACGAAGAATCGTCATACTTAAGTGGCAATAGTCAGGGCACATTGCTCGCAGAATAGATAGCCGTTGGGGCCGAAAGGTTCAGCAGTGCTATTTTCTAAGAAAACAGCCTTGAGTGCAGCGCTGGCTGCAGCGACGAAATCCAAATAAGTACATTTGATTAACAATGTAATGTATAGGTCCATTGGATTGTTAATCCTATGTACGTATTTGGAATCCGTAGTTGCGGCCAGCGCTGCGCTCAAGGCTATTTTCTTAGGGAATAGCATGCCTGGAATGGTGACCACGTACTGGAAGACGTAGCGTTGGAAGGCCTCCGACAAAGCGGACCGATGACCTGGTGGTGTCGCGGGAATCTGATGGATGCAAGACACACAGGACCGTTTATTGTGGTGACACTTGGGGGAGGCCTATGTCCAACAGTAGACGTCTTTTGGTTGAAATGATATTTACATCAGGCTGTTGATCTATCTATGCTTTTTTGTAACCAGAAATTAAATAACAGATGAGGGAAGAGATTTCTTTTACGGATCTCGTACTATATCGAAGTTGACTTCTTTTTCTGGTAAAAGCGCCTGGTTAGCTATAGCAATACACATAGAAAGACTATTTTAAGAAATAGTATATATATATATATATGAATATATATATATATCTATATACTATTTCTTAAAATATTTATATGACTATATATATATATATATCTTCTAGGCAAGCGTGTTCCATCGTCGACCACATCGTCGTTTACCATCAGGTGAGATGGTGGTCAAACACAAGCCTATGAATAATAATAAAAAATAAAAAATAAAGTGATTTCATAGGGATACACCTTCATTTTATGATTTTAGCGATTATAACTAACGTGTTACTCCAGCCAAACATAATTAGTTTTATCAACATACAACTTATTAATGGGCCTCATCAGAAGGGTTCAAGTCACTCAGAGGGCAATAGATAGGAGTTTTTCACATCAAGAACGATGACATCCGCAGGAGTTTTAAGGTTACCGACACAGCCCGAAGAATTGTCTTTAAGTGGCAGTGGGCAGTTCCACATTGCTCGCAGGACAGATGTTGATGAAGCCGAAAGGTTCTGGGGTGGCAACCACATACCCTGAAGCGCCCACCTTGAATAATGTTTTAGGTTCATCCTCCTAATGAATATTCTTTATCCCTCAGGTTTCCGGTTCAGCCCTGAAGGAAGGCAAGACTCACGGTGAGAACATCTTCTCAGTGGACACCAGGAACGCTGGCTACGGTGGTCTCTCACTCTCCATCGAAGGTAACTTTTTACGCACAGTTTGTCTTTATGTATCATATCATATCAGAATTATATCTCGTCAGTGCCATGGACATAGTTCTTGAAGGTCTGCTAGGCAGTCGCTCCATGTAAAAAACTGATATTCAGTTGTATTGGTTAGACTAGAAGCCGATTCTAAACAATAACAAAGAGAAAAGGCTAGGTACTCAGGCAGGTTAATTGCAAAAGCATCTGCTCATCGAAAATGTATAACTTTTACAAACTTAAAACATCTATAAATATGCCACTACTGGTACTTAATGAATTTTCCACCCATACGAACAAAGTTTTGGAAACACGTTCATTGTGCGTACAGGTAAGGAGTGGAATTCCCAACACGTGCCGGAAAACCGGTAGTATTTAGGTTAAATAGCTATAATATAGTTTGTCATCTATAGAGAATATGAGGTCTTGTTTTTATTAAAAGGCCTCCCTCAAATCTTTTCATGAAGAAAGTGTTCCTCATAATACAAATTTTTCCTATTTATTTAGCTTGAATATCATTGGTTTAGTTATGAAACTCTTTATAACACCAGTACTCCTAGCCAAGTTGCTAATTTGCAATAGTAAACGCTAGTAGAAAGCTTCAAATGTACGGGAACGACGTCGTCTCAACGCTCAGTCACGTGGTCAGAACAAAAGAATTAGCGGCAAGGTCATCTCAAAGCGTTCGACGCAAGCGAAACGGTTGTAACTTGGCTAAGGGGGCAGTATACGAAACTGAACATTGAGTTTGGCACCTAGTTCTAATCTAACCAAATACAAATGAACCCGATGTTAATCCAATATCGGCTACTATGTCATTAACATGGTGTTCCTTTATCTATTACTCCTTCCTTTCTCAATGCTGAGGGTCGTGTCCTCCCTGCTTCATCACTTTTACGTATGATATTCCTCTATCTATTTTTGTCTTTGGCGGTGTGAAGGGTATTTATTAAATAACCCTAATTTTTATTTCACCAGGTCCCAGCAAAGCCGAGATCCAGTGTGCGGACAGCAAGGACGGCGTGCTGGCCATCAGCTACAAGCCAACTGAGCCAGGCTACTACATCGTTAACCTGAAGTTCGCTGACCACCACGTGGAGGGATCGCCTTTCACTGTCAAGGTACGTGGCTGGTACAAGGATGGTATGCTGATCATCAGCTTCAAGCCCACGGAGTCAGGCTTGATCATCAACCTCAACTTCACTGACCAACGGGTGGAGAGATCGCCTCAATTCGCTGGACACTGTCTAGAGGGGAGCAATTGAGGATTTACACTGGTTTGGAGGTAGACGGAACAGAGTGTAAAGTCCCATAAACCTCCATTGAAAAGGGAGGATCCTCCGACCAGACAGGTGTTATAGTCTGGTGGGCTACTGCCCGCTAGTTGATGTCGGGCTGTCGTATATGTTCAAATCGCGCGGAGAACTTTGATTGCGCGATGCAGGATTGTGTATTTTCTTCGTAGTTCTTATGTGGCGTCATAGATGTCGCTAGACTGTCGTGATATTTTACACATACAAGAATGGCAGCTGGCCATCAGCTATAAGGCTGAGGAGTCAGCTACTGGATTGTCAAGCTGTACTTTGCTGACTTTCACGTGTTGGGATCGCTTTACTTTGTTATGGTAAGTATAACATCGAGGACGGCGGAAAACCGACCATTTTATGTCTTTAGTTGGCGAGAACTGATCCGCTGAATTACTGGCTCTGTCAATTGCAATCCTTTCTTATACAAGGTGTAACGTTAAATGCGCAAAACCTGAAATTAGTTTGTTCAGAATAACGAGCACAATCAATTAAACCACTTTTTAATATAGGTTAAATTTTTCAAAAAAATCTTCATTAAAAACTTCGACCTGTCTATTTATGAATAGGCCAAGCCATCACGTGCGCAAACCCGCTGAAATAGGTAAACAAACACAATCAAATTTTTTCATACACGGGATAATAAAAAGTCTTATTTCAATCAAACTAAATCTTTAATTTTTTTAATGATTTTTTGGTCGCACATAATTAGGCCAATCGAATTAAAAATCATTTGGGGTGTCTGAGGTTTTGCGCATTTAACGTTACACGTTGTATGAAAATTCACGAGTAGGAAACCTTCTAGATAATATCATTACTGCTACGAACCTTCAGCTGAATATAAGCAGCTGTTTATCATCATCATTTCAGCCGAAAGACATCCACTGCTGGACCGGTTCAGTGTGCCTTGCATCCATAAGATTCCCGCGCCTTTTATGAGGTCATCGGTCCACTTATATGGGAGGCCTTTCACTGCTGTGCCTTTTTTTTTACGGTGGGCAAAAATCATCTTATGACAACCCCCGCTCTTGGGTGGAGCGGGAGATAGTGTCAGACTCTTACTGACTAAAAACCCACCCGTTCCTTCTAGCCTCTTCATACCGGTGCTCGAGTTTTCTTTCAGATAACCCTGACCCCAGTAGGCTTCGACCCAGCTGGGCCCCCCACTGCTGCGCCTGATACTTAGCTTTAAGTTTAAACTATAAAACAATATTCTTGTAGGTGACTGGTGAGGGCAGTAACAGGCAACGAGAGAAGATCCAGAGGCAGAGGGACCCTGCTCCTCTGACGGAGGTTGGCACCAACTGCAAGCTTACCTTCAAGATGCCTGGTGAGTTGAACAGTGCAATTTATTTTTCAATACACTTACTCGGAAACCCACTTTTATTCCTACCACTTTAAGGCACGCAATTTACTGTTTTTCACACTAATGCGGAAAATTGCGCGAACTTGCCCCCACCGGTGGACGCTTAGCAATTTCCACGACAACTCCCGGCAATTTATGCCTTCGTAAGTGTATTGAAAAACGTCGTGGATACACGTGGAAAGTTACTGCAACACTCAGCTCCACAACACCCTCGTCTGTGGCTCTGACGATTCTGCCTCGGAGGCAATGTCAACACTTTCTTCACTTGTATCAAAATGCGTATTTAAAAAATAAAAACAAAACAATATATGCTAATGAAGACAATATTGTTTTTTTTAAACTAAAAAATGATTTATTTTAGCTTTTTTTGCAGCTATGATTAGCACTATTGTTTAAAAAAATACACTAACCCCCAGTCTTTGAAGTAGGTAAAAAATTTGAGTAGAGTATTTCCCAAACTCTATTTTTTCCTGAATGTCTGTGAAATGCTTATCATATTTCTCCACAGGCATTACCTCCTTCGACCTGGCCGCCACAGTCACTAGCCCTGGTGGCGTCTCCGAAGATGCCGAAATACAGGAGGTGGAGGATGGCCTCTACTCCGTGCACTTCGTTCCTAAGGAGTTGGGAGTACACACCGTGTCCGTCAAGTACAGGGAGATCCATATTCCTGGTTAGTATTCTACTATCTAAGCAATAAAAATGAAAATAATGCAGCTTGCTGATGTTCTAGTAAAACACTAAGTTGGTGACCTGAAATCGCACGATGGGATCGCGGCAGACACAGAAGGAGATGGGACGACGACTTAGATGTCTTCCTTAGGAATTGGCAAGAAATGGTTCAAAGCCGGGTATAGTGGAAAGAATGGAGGGAGGTCTTTGCCCAGCAGTGGTACAGAATGTAGGCTAATTATAATAGCATTTATCAGGCAGGGGCCATAGTCTTAAGATAGTTCTTGATAACCAGCCTCTTATAATATAGCCCCATATCTTTGTTTTTGACATGTTGCGATGGTTTCCTACCAACCAGAGGTGTTCCTTGGGTGCACTTGCATAGTGCGTACGGGAATAATCATCGGTTGGTATCACGTTCCATTAAAAATGAGTTGACTTCGTCTTCTCGTACGCTTTTTTAGATCTAAGACCTTAAGGCTCTGAGATATACAAACAGATAAAAATAATAAAAAGGTTTTTTTTGCCGAAAATGCCCAAAGAATGGAAAGTGTACCAAGTCTCTGAGGATAATGCCTATATAAGCGACATTCTTCAGTCATATCGTGCCGAACGGACGGTGAGCTATCTATTGCTCGCTGTCCGCAAGACTGCCAACGGTAGCCAAAAATTGTCCAGCGACTCCTGAAACCAGGGGCGTCTCCTGCTGTGGAGAATGTGGCGTGACGATGAACGTTCCTTCATTAATGCTTCCTAGAAGGAGCCCCTGAGTGAAAATATCACAAGAATTTCATAGTTATAAATCTTAATCGAAAAATACTTCAGTGCAAAATTCTTCTCCTACTCATGTTCTTACTTAAATCAACTCTTCTTTTCAGGATCACCCTTCCAGTTCACCGTAGGCCCTCTCCGAGACTCCGGTGCCCATTTAGTCAAGGCCGGAGGACCAGGTCTCGAAAGAGGCGAGGCTGGCCGCTTCAACGAGTTCAACGTATGGACCAGAGAGGCAGGTGCAGGCCAGCTCGCCATCTCACTGGAAGGACCTAGCAAGGCTGAGATTGATTTTAAGGATAGGAAGGATGGATCCTGTGATGTTTCTTATAAGATTGAGGAGCCTGGTGAGTTATTGTTTTATTTACTTTACAGATGTCCTATTCCAGGACATGGTCTATCAAGTTTCATCAAAATCGGTTTTGCCATTTAGGCGTGAAGACGTAACAAACAAACAAACAAACTCACTTTCGCTTTTATAATATTAGTAAGGATAGTAAAAATGTCTATGTGTTATCCTAATTTGTAAGCTACATTATAGTAGTTTCTTTTAAATCCATTCAGTTGTTTTTGCGCGAAAGAGTAACAAATACACAAACTTTTTCGTTTATAATATTAGAAGGATTTATGTGTAATTAACTCAATCTGTCTGTTATGTGTTTATGGTAAAACTACTGAACCGATATTGATGAAATTTGGTGCGGAGCAAGCTTGAACCTTTAGGACATAGGCCACTTCAAATTCGCGCCTGCAATAACCGATATTGACATGGACGAAGTCGCGAGCAAAAGGTAGCAACAAATAAACTGACCGGTCCGGACAACACATATTTTTCCAACGTAAAAATAATCTTATTTAAAATTGAACCCATTTAAAATTCAAATATATTTACAATACTGAAAGTGAAAAAACTGCTCAATATATTTAAATGCTTGTAGTAACTTTTTAGTGGATGCTATTCAAATATATTTAAACTCAATTTCTTGCTATTTGTATCAACGACCCCCTCTCCCCCCTCCTTTACGTAGCAAAAACAACTCAACTTCAGTTCATAAATAAACTGTCTTGTATTTCAATTGTTGACCACGCCTACTTAGCAGGCGACCAATCAGCGTCCAGCGCGGCAAAATTTACTGCGAACCATTTTGACAGTTCGATTTTTAGAGTTCCTTGTGGCGAGGTAAAAAACGGACGGTGAATAGTGTAGGTTCCGGTCGGTGGCCTACCCTTGGTTTGTTAGTTGTATTTTCTTGGATTGTGGCTGGCTTGTTTGATTTTATTCCGTATACCGTAGTGTTTCTATTTATCATGGTTAAAGAATACTTAGTAAACCAGTAAAAAGTTTTCCTTGTATACTGAAAAAAAAAAAACAAAAATGTAGATAGGTAAACCATTTTTTTTTAAACATTGACCTAAAACAACACAAGAATCATTTTTGTTATTTAAAAAAATGCGCTTCTCTAGCTTCTCTAGTCTAAACTGTTATCTATCTACCTAGTATTTGATATCTACTGATAGTGTATGTCATCTTGTTATGCCAAAACTTTTATAAAAGTGAAAATTTCAAATAAAAACTGTTCACGGAACACCCACTCCAATAAAATTTCGGTCTTGCCTTTATTTTTATTTTTTCAATTTGTTTTTATTTTTTTCGGCCACTGACCATAGAGGGGCGCATTCGTTTTTATAAACCTCATTGCTCGTCGCGTTTTTGGCACATTATTGTTCGGATTTACGATAAAACTTTTTGCTAATGAATCTCGTAATTCTTCGGACATTCCTCACTTTTTTCAAGCTTTTTGCTTAGTGTGTTGATATTTCGATATAGTTTCGAGCATAGACGTATAGCAGACAGTCTTTTAAACTGGATTTGTGTGATTTACGGTCGTACTTTACTTTTTGTATATAGCATTTTTTGTGATTTTATAAGATGTTGATATATTTTTATGAGGAGTTGTGGGTTTGTAAATAGTAGATACTTCAATGACAAACGACTTAAAAATAAATATTTATTCACGTAGATTAGCAATTTTCATCGCCAAAATGACAGTTTAATTCCAAAAAAATAGATTAATAATGGCTCAATATAAAATACACAAATATTTAACACAAAGAAATTTCTTCTAACAAAACATTTACTTTTACTTTAAAATGAAACCATTATCGTTTTCTTATTTATAATCTGTAAAAGTATAATACAGATAATATATTCGCATACGTTAGCGGTAGCTTTGACGATCGTGCGCCGCGTTCGAATTTTAAAAAGTTGCAATTTTTTATCTGTTCCCCACGTAGAAACAAAAATGGATGCTGGTTTGATAATTCAAGAATTTCTTGAAATTCATCAATGATAGCAGCAGGGGTTATTTATATTGTAAAACAAAGTAATTAACGAAAACGAGAATCTTTTCATTAATTGGAAATTAATTTCATTCATTGAATTGCAAAACAAGGAACGACGGAGATCTTTTGATTCTTTCGTTATTTCAATGAGAAAGTAATGCAATTTTACTTAATTAATACATCATAGATTAAATTGAACCAGATTTCAAGACTTTAATTTAGGAAAAAGTAGAACAAAACAATCAAAATAACAATAAACTCATTGTTAAAAATGTAATTAATTGACTACAATAGCTTTTAAATCTCGATTATAAATTCAGCAAAAAAGCCATGCAACGCATGAAATACCAAATAATTTTTAATAGCATAACAGAGGGCAACAGGGAACGTTATCCCGCCAAAAAACTAACCAATCACAGAATAACTGTCGCTAAACAAAACTTAAGTCATTATTGTTCAGGAATTGTTCAAAATTTTCTAATCGTGATACACTTATGAAGTATTTTGAGACAAAAAGGGCGCGCTTCTTTGTCGGGTTATCCGCCATTTTTTTTTGGGCACAGAACAATAGAATACGGGACAAATTCAGTTGGAGCGGCATTCTTCAGTGTTGGTGTGTAGAAACCATTTTAATTGACCGCCCGATGGTAATAATCGTTTAGGAAAAAAACGTTTTTTAAAAGGTTTGGACGCGTTTTGAAGGAATGTTGACTTGTGATTCTTTGGGCGAGTTTTTGGCCGACATTCGGGTCTGCCTGTTTCGGATGGCTAGAGAGTTTGTAAACGTTTTTCTGTGACGATATTTTGTTATGACGGGTTGTGTAATGTTTTTTATGTTTGTGATGATTTGTGTTTAATGACGTCATGATTGGGAACGTGAAGTATCTCAGGGTTTTCTATAGCTGAACAACTTTGCTGTGTCACATTTTTACTCTACCTATTTTTTTCTGTCCTCTTTGCCATTACTTTTTGTTTTGAGGGTGGAAAATTATCAAAATAACCTCTTTTGGTCTGTTCGGCTTTGAATAGAGCAAGAGAGCTATGTCAGACTTTTACTGACTAAAACCCACCTGTGTTTCTTCAGTCGCACTTTACGTTCCATTGCCTACAATCCTGCAGCCCAGAAACAGCTTAATCAGCCAATTCTATCGATGCAACTATATTTTAATTCATGAATCCCCAAGCGACCACCGGTGGCCGCGCATCTATTGTCTTACTATTGTGTCTCTAATTGACGGTATCTGAAGGGTTAAATATATTAAAAAAAAAAATATGTGTGTTCAAACAAAGCCTATAGTTAATAAACACACATCTTAAAAGCTAGTATTCATAAGTACCAGAAAAAATAAAACTAAGCTTATTTTACTTCTTTTCGTAAGTTTACATCCGACTAAGTTTTGTCCGCGGCTTCGCCCGCATACATGAAATATAGCCTATGTCACTCAAGAATAAAGCAGCTTTCTATCGTTGAAAAAACTTTCGCCATTTCTTTCAGAGATTACCTCCTACAAACAAGAAACAAACTTATTGATATTATAGATAGGTGTAGATGGCATATAGCCCTAAAGTTTATAGCCTACGATTGATCACTATAGGCTAAAACTATATTCATATTATGAAGCACTAATTTTACGCGGGCGAAGCAGTAGGCAAAACGTGTTTTATTATAAACTTGTAAAAATCATTCATCTCTCCTCTTTACATGACCATACTAAGACAAACGATTTCCTTTCAACTTTTCGGTCACTGACGCCAGTTTCAAACTTCCCCTAATATACTCATTTCTCACTTTATCCATTCTCGGCACACCACACATTCATCTCAACATTCTCATCTCCGCTACATGCAATCTTTTTTCATCCGTCTTTTTCACAGCCCAAAATTCTGATCCATATGACAGGCCTTATCACGGATTTGTAGATTTTACCCTTCAACTTGAGGGGCATCCGTGAGTCACAAATTGTTCCAGTGACCTGTCGCCATTTCAATCTAAATGGCAAAATTATAACCACTTAATTCCAACCCTATAATCGGCTAATTTTAAAACAATTATACTTACCAACTTAATTATGAATGCAGTATGGTAACGTGGTATTAGCAATACAAATATGGCGTCCCCTTTAGCGTCTGTTAAAATGTCATTAAATGCAGCTGACGTGTCTTTCTATGGCTTCTTGTGTCTGTTATGTTGTGTTATGTTGATATCTAGGATTATATCTTCTTATCTTTATATTTATAACTAGTTTTTGCCCGTAGCTTCACCCGCGTTCATAAAATATAGGCTATGTCACTCAGGAAAAAAAACAGCTTTCTAGTGGTCAAAAAATTTTAACAATTGGGCCAGTACTTTCAGAGATTACCCTCTACATATAAACTTACAAATTTTAGCTCTTTATAATATTAGTGGATATTCTTATGTACGTGTGTTTGTCACGTAACTTCTCGTAAACGGCTTGACCGATTCAGTTTTGGGTGTATATAACACAATTTGACTCAGTGGGTGGCGTGCAGTCGGGTTTTAATTTTTTTAAGAAAATCCAGCTTTCAGGTAAGACAATGTCAACGTCGTCCTTAGTACTAGTAATAGTACCCATTATCCATTTCGCCTGTTATTCGTTAAGGTCTGATACCCACACGCAAGACGCATAGGACTGGTTGTTAAGGCGATACTTGGCGGAGGCCTATGTCGAACAGTAGACGTCTTTCGGCTGAAATGATGATGATGTTACCTACATTTACACATATATATGTATATTTTTAAACTTTAGCTTGTATAATATTTGTGTGATCATTTACAATAAAAAACCCGTCATTTAGATACAAACCTGATTCATCTCTCCGAGTTTTCCTTGTATTCTAACCACAGTACACTTTTCTTCAATGTCTAGCAATCGTCAAATCAAACAAGATCTTTGGTGACAAAATTCCTCTTTTTCTCTCCATTAAAGAAACTGACGTAACACCAGCAGCCACCTGCGAAATATTTTAACCGCAAAAAGCTAAAATTCAGTTTTTGCTTGAACAAAAACTTCTGAATAAGAAACAGGAGGAAACGGGCCGGCCATCGAACCCGTAACATGTCAATACCACTATTTTGCATAGCATACGTCATTATTTGAAGCACTGGGTGGTGGGTGGCACTGTTAGTTAAACTAAGTTTAAGTTTGAGGAAGTTACAGTATTTTCATAGATACTGGACTCTGGACGCTTGTAACGTCTTACTAAACCATTTTCGTACAATATTTACCACAATTTTTTAAATATATATCTACATTAAAAAGAGTGTCCTTAGAGTTTTTTTGCACGTTATGCTCTATAGAAATAGGTTTAGAACGTGTCAACAGCTTTATTTCCCTTTTGTGAACTTGTAAAAGATACTAGTAAATGGTTTATTTGAAATAAACTTATAAGTTTGAATTACTTTACCACTACTTGAGTTTTTGTTTGAAGTAAAATAAATGTGAACAAACTGAAGCTTTCACAGCTGCAGCGTGGCATTTAAATAGGTACATTTTACCAGTAGCGTTTTAAAGTTTCTATGCTGTTTAAACGTCTTGTTATTGACTGTAATTGGGTTGGTAAGTCTTTCGTCTAGTAGTGTATAGTATATCTTTTACAAAAACAAGTACTTAATTTTAATAATCTGTTATTGTTCGTTTCATGCCGCTTTAAAGGTTCAAGGTTTGTATATTGTAAATAATTGATTTAGTGCAATGTCGATCAATACGTACACCTAACTTTTAAGTGCTAACTATAATTATATTCCTTATATCAAATTAATCAATAATTACATTATACAATTTAGGTATATGACACAAAAGCTCATCGCGAGACAGGTCGTGTTCATTTCTGTGTAAATGAATCTCGCCACAAACTTTTACTTTAAAAAAGTACTCCTTTAAAAAAGTTATAGTGTAAGATTTGTATAAACAAATAAACATACATACAACCATCGCAAGTTAAACGAAATCTAGAAAATACGTAACGTTTAAACTGTACTAGTTAATCTTCGATTTCACGGTGCCGTCAGGCCCTCAACTAATTCCCAAACAAAAGGATTGTTTCCGAAAAAGTCTACGATCAGTTTTTTTTTCGTCCAATCAGCAAAAACCTTATCGAAAAACATCTACCTCGGATGTAAATAAATCTGTAGCAACTATATGACCACCAAGGAGAAACTGTTCATATTGAAAAACGATAATCAAGTGAGAGATGCCATTCTAGTTTAAGGGTTCTGCAGTAGTTTTTTTAAAGGAAAATGTATTTCGCAAACTGAAGGTCTATTTTTGACTGGCCTGTTGGTCTAGTGGTTAGTGGCTCTGACCGCTATGCCGGAGGTCGTGGGTTCGATTCCCACCCAGGACAAATGTTTATCTTATGAGCATTATCATTTTTTCTGTGTGTGGGTGTAATTTATCTATAATATGTATGTATTTAGAAATATATAAGTATGTTTATCAGTTGTCTAGTACTCAAAACACAAGCTCTGCTTAGCTTGACACTAGATGACGTTGTGTGATAGTTGTGAAATATATTATTATTATGGCTCTCATAGTATGGGTTACTCACATTAGGCTTCATTAAAAAACTTATAACTACCTAAAGAGCAATGCAGAAGGCTCGTATGATTGAATCTAAAATCACAAACGAGCCGAAACATTCTTCCGCTATTGTCAATCGCGTACCGGAAGACGTAGCTTTGGAAGGCCACCCACAAGGTGAACTGTTAACTTGGTGAGGGTTGCTGTAGAATGCTACACTGTGTGATATAGGCCTCGTAGGCTATATTATTTTCTCTTTCACTCCGGCAAAGCTGGCATTTTTTAAATATTTTTTTTTATCATTTTTTTTATTGAAATATTTAAAAATATAATGTATGTTCATTTATGCCTACATTTATAATACCGTGATAAATATAATGAAACATAGTACATAATCATTATTTGGATTGCTGGACCAAATATAGCAAAGACTCTGTATTAATTAGCCACAGACAATATGAGCTATCATAAAATCTGAACACAAATTGTTTAATAGTCTGATTAAACAATTTGCTTTCCGATTTTATTGAGAGGTTTTCAAAAACATTGTTCCCAGCACTGAACCCTAAATAAACGTAGAAAATTTAAATATCTCAAGTCAGTCGCCAAGAATTATTGGATGCATCGTTAGTCGCTGCGACATGAACTCTTCATTTTTTTACAAACCAAACAGTATTTTTTGCCATTTCGTCAGGTTTTTAGATCTTTGCGAATTTATTAGTGTATCTGTCGGTATTTTTGGGTGGCTATCGTATTAGAATACGATTTGTTTCGTTATTTAATTGGATGTTCCGGTTTTTTGTGAAACGAAGTTGAAGAACGTTTCCGGATCAAATTATGGCTTGGTTTTGTGATTTAGGTTTAAAATGGTTAAAGAATTTCGGTTCTTTTTAGATTAGAAGGTTTTTATGCAAGTTGTGATTGAGATTTCAGAATTGTAGTTGCACAACTAGCTGTCAAAATACATAATTATTCATATCTATTTTAATAATATAAAGAGAATAGATACCTATGTGTTTTTATTTAGTTGCAATGAATTAACTCAAATATCCACTTACCGATCTATACCGGTTACCAATTCTTTCACCATTAGACAGCTAATTTATCACTAAGTAACATAGGCTAGATATTTTCTACTGTTATATAGGTGAAATGAGATACAAAAGCTAGTATAGTAATTGATAAAGCATTTAATTTTTTTTAGTAACCTTAAACAGTTATGGTTCTTAACCGAAAGAAAGACAGTTTATTTACTTTTAAGAAAGAAAGTTTCTTTCTAAATAAAGTTTCTTTCTTTCTTGGGAACCTGTACCACTTATGGTTCTTATCAGTATTCTTCATACTACCGTATTCATAACTTTACTGATTAAATCCTCTCCTCAGGTGAATACCGCATCGGCCTCAAGTTCAACGAGCAGCACATCCCAGACTCTCCTTTCAAGGTCTACATCTCGCCAGCAGTCGGAGACGCCCACCTCCTGGAGGTTGCACAGTTCCCTGACTCCGCACAGGTGGACAAGCCCACCCAGTTCTATATCAGGCTCAATGGTGCTAAAGGAAGCTTGGATGGCAGGGTAAGTTGCTCATACGTCTTATTTTATTTTTATGCTCTCATCATCTTCCCCTCATCATCGTCCTCTCATCATCATGAGAGCAATAGTGGCCGAGTGGTAGGTAATGGCCCCGACTTACGAGTTGTTGATCCCCGGTTCAAAGTTGAAACCAAGTCAGACGCATTACTTTGTGTAATTTATGTCATCATCACTACTCTCAAAATGGTGAAGGAAAACATCGTGAAGAAACCGGCATGTCCTAGAACCAAAAATTTGAAGATATGTGACAACTGACATCCATCAACCCGCACTGGGCCCGCGTGGTGAATTACGGCCCATTCCCTCGCCAAGAGAAGAGGGCTTATCCCACATTATAAAGCTGATCGAGAATTTACAGAATCCCCAAACTTTAACTTTTAAACAATCTGGCCAGTTTTAGTTTGCTGTATCATGAAGGGATCAATTCTAAGATCTGATCAACAAAAGATATATCAAACCGTCAGTAGTATAAATCTTCAAACTACCAAAACTAACTCTCACTATGTTAAAATTCCACCGACAATACGTCAAAATTTAAACTATGTATCGATAATCGAACCTATTCAAATTGGACAAAGCTAACCCTCCTTCACAAATACAAAATCACACACTCCCCTTAACACCGTTTAAAAATTTACGAAGATGGACCAGACAATGTCTTCTAATATACTATCTTGAGCTACCCTAGGGTCAGTATGATTTATCGTGAGAACATGACGATCAGGCAAGTCCGGCTGTGTCCAAGATTTATGATCGATGGACCACTGTGCTGGTAACATATACATGCGTTTATTCTGCGTTTAGGGTGAGTTTTTTTCGGGTAAATCTGATATTTGGCGCACTGTGTGTTTAGTTTAGTGTGGGTGGGTGGTAGTGAGGTGGTAGCAATGGTGAAATAATGTTTGAAAAATTTGGCGTAAGTTGCTTGTTAAAGAGTAAAATCTAATAGATAGATTCTGTTAGAGGTTTTGCCTAGAAAAATTTGGATATAAAGTATATGGGACCTTTTTTTCCGGTGGGCAAAAATCATTCAATGACAATCCCCGCTCTTGGGTGGAGCGGGAGATAGTGTCACTTACTGACTAAAAACCCACCCCGTTCCTTCTAGCCTTCATACCGGGGGTCGAGGGTGTAAATTTTTTGTCAAGACGCCATAAATTTGTTGTGCCACGTTGCAGTTGCCGTACGGTTGCACGACGGATGTCACCTATTCCGCGAATGTTAATCGTACTCATCGCTCTCCTTGAAAAATTCATCATCATCATCATTTCAGCCGAAACACGTCCACTGTTGGACGTAGGCCTCCCCAAGTGTCGCCATGCTATGCCATTATGGTATGAGACCTTGCTGCATGCCAAATTTCAGGATTCTAGATCAACGGGAAGTACCTTATGAATTTTGATTCCCTTGTGAGTGTCAAAATATACGATCTTTACGACAAAAACGGCCGTATCTTTTTTTTCTGGTAACACAGAATTTTGATTTATTCACAGCTTCAAAGGACCGTAAGTCTGAGTATTTTATATTTTTAATTTCAATTATACAGCTGAAATTAACGCGTTTCCGAGATATAGGGTCTTGACAGACAGACAAACGGACAACAAAGTAGATCATAATTATAAGGATTTCGTTTATTTCTTTTGAGGTACTGTCAAAGACACTTCCGCCTGACCACTAAGTTAATTTTTGCTTGCACTCGAAACGAAAACTTCAAACAGTTTGGTTTGGTCGCCGCGCCGCAGGATACAAGCAAAAAATTTTTAGAATTTACCCAGATGTTATGGAACCCTAAAAAGCGTCTTCTGGTCTCGTTTTTTCCACCACAGACCTCTTCCATCACCTTCTATCAGATGACATCTAGGTCAAGAATGGTCATCATGACAAAAAAAAGTATTGACCAATGCTGGTAACTAGAAAATTGGCTGTGGTCTAAATTCGCAATAGCGTTACGAAAAATCTCATCTTACTTTAGCACTTGTACTAATCATTCCCCATGGTTAAATGATTTTTATTTTATTAGCAATGATTCCACGGGAGTTATTTATTTATTTAAATTCTTTTAATCAATAATAATCAATAATCATTTATTCATTTGTTTAACACAGGTAAATAATTGTTCTTAAAAATAGGTAATAAGCTCGCTATGTTATGCCCGAAAGCGTACAAATGTAAGTTTAAAAAAAAAAGTTAATTGTGGCATGTCAAGTGTATGCCCAAAAATTTTATGTCAATAATTACTTTTACCTTAAAAAAAGCATGTCAGTACAAACAAAAAAACTAAATACAATCGTAAAATTAAAAAATAATGAAGTCAAAAAATAAGTAAATTTTTTATGTAAAATTCTTTATTTATCATTTATAATATGTATAATCACCAATTTTTGGTTCTAGGACATGACGGTTTCCTCGCGATGTTTTCCTTCACCGTTTTGAGAGCAGCAGTGATGAAATAAATTACACAATGTAATAATGCGCTAGGCTCAGTTCGAACTCGCGATATACAACTCGTAAGTCGGGGCCATTACCACTCGGCCACAACTGCTCTCGGCCACCACTGCTCTTTCTATTTGTATTTATAGTTGTATGTATAGTTATTAAACTGTAAAGGTACTAAGATGAAAAAAATAACAAAATCAAGTAATTTTCCCCACCAAATATAACTAAAACAATATGTTCTCGCACAGTGTGTCTAACCCCACATTTTGTGGCCAAAAAAATGTAATAAAACGGACTGACCGCACGTGACCGGGTTCCGGAGAAATAAATCACTTTCACGCTAATATTTTATAACATTGTGCTACGATGAATATTGTGCCAAGTTATGCCAAGTTGTGCCATAAAAATTAATATGGGGTTGCGAAGTTTGCCGTCTTGAGGGAGCAGATAGAGGAAAAAATGGGAGGGTTTTTTTTAAAGACTTCTATGTGTTTTCTCGTTATCTTGTTAAAAAGCTGACCGATTGTTTTATTAAAGGTTTAAGCTCTACTGGTAACAGTTCAGTTTAAATATCTTTATTCCCATTAAAGCAACAATTTGATCTTACACCCACAACTACCGTCTATGATAGCTACAACCTAGAGGTCTTTAATAAAAAAGTTACTTGTAGGCAAGCATGCTCCATCGTCGGCAACATCATTGATTACCATCAGGTGAGACAGTGGTCAAACGCGAGCCTATCCATAATAAAAGAAAACAAAAAAAACATGAATACCAAATTCAAATTCAAAATAATTTTTTTTCAAATCAACAACATTAAAGCCAGAACTACATTAGACCGACACATACGTGAACCACATCTGATTTGGACGTAGAATGACGCCGCTGAGCGTCGCGTGACGTGGTTCTAGTGCAGCTTTATAAGTCTAGATAGATAGATAGATAAATTCTTTATTGTACACCAAAAATAAAAAATAAAAATTACATAAGAAACTTAAAATTAATAGGGTGTCACAATGGGCGGTCTTATCGCTAAAAGCGATTTTTTACAGACAACCTTTGGATGGATTTGACCGAGGAGGAGAAAAAGATACGCAGAGATACGTCTAGTTTTGATATAAAATGTTTGGAGACCAACGTGTGCGCAATGTAGTTCTACCTTAAAAAATATAAAAAAGTACACACCACTACTACTAGCAGTAATAATAATAATAATAATCCTTTATTTTCAGGCATCTAAGGCCCATAGATAAAATACACAAAAATAATCATTACAGAATAATAAACTAATACATAAAAGATACTATAACTAATTATTATTAAGCTAAACTATTGTACACGAAGTGACGGCGTCGTGTTCCGCTGCAAACCACACAGTACTTTTCCAGCAGTACCTATCTATACGAAAAATGCAGTGCCAGTACTTTTCCAGTTCGAGTACCTATCTATACGAAAAATAAATTATTAGTTGTCAATTTATCAACAAGTTAGAACAAGCGAATTTACTGCATTCCTGAGCGCTTTCGACAGTTTCACTATTGTATTTTCTACGTGTGGAGGCGTGTAATTAGCTATTTGAAAATATCACTCTTTTAAAATCAATTATTTTGTTAGTCTGTAAGCATTCTTTAAAATAGACTAAATAAATAACCAAAATTTTCCGAAATTGAAAAAATGGGCCACTCCACACAAACTGACCAATCAAGTTTATAATTTTGTATGGAGAGGTCTATTTTTTTTTGTTTCCTGAAAAAATCCTACAATACTAAATTAGACTAGAAAGGACACATTTTACACCGAAGAGTAAAAACACCAGTTAAAATTACATTAAACTTAACAAAACCCATTTCCTTTGTCCAGGTGATCTCCCCATCAGGCAAGACCGACGATTGCTTCATCCAGAACATCGACGGAGACCAGTACAGCATCAGGTTCATGCCCAGGGAAAACGGAGTCCACAACATCAACGTCAGGTTCAACGGAATCCATATTCCTGCTTCTCCGTTGAGGATCAAGGTATTGTACTGCATATTCACTCCTTTATTTGAAACGCTCTGAGGCCCTACCACAACCTCTTAATGCAATCTATTTTAAAGACTGAATGAATGGGTCAATGTCGCAAAATTATCTACCATAGTAAAAAATGTGGTCGAACGTGGTATACATTATAATGATAAATACCACTCCGCATCATAGATGGCAGCACCCATCTTGGATATAGGGACTCGAGATGAAAATTAAATTACGTCAGTACTATACTTACTATGTAATTGTAAAATATTTCAACGGGTGCAAAGTAAAAAAAGTTATCTGCTATTTTGCGAATTTCTGATAGTACTTCATAATAAGTGACAATTATTTAGATAGTCATTTATTTTTTCATTTTTGACACTTGAAAGATGATTTGCCATGTTTTAAAATATGAATTTTTAGTAAGTTATTGCAAGTATCACAAAATCGCAAAATTACAGACAACTTTTTTTTACTTTGCACCCGTCGGTTTTTAGTTTTATATGGTTTATAGAAAAAAAACTTACTGTATCTGTCGTATAATATACTCTATAATGTTGTAATTGGTTTGTGTTTTCTTGTTTCCTTGGTATGTAGTGATAACTAGGTTGTAAAGTGTTATAATATTGATAGGCCAACAAATAAATAAAAGACAACGAATTCACTAAGGAATCCATTGTGCGAGCCAACATTGTTCTCAAACAACTTAGAGAAAATATGAAAAATGTACATATTATTATTTTAAGTTTGTATATACCTATTAATTTATAATATTTAATAGTTAAGATGTATATAATTATAAAATAAATAAATATTTAATGGCTACAACAAAAAACAAAAAAAAAATTAGTACTATTTAGTATTCAGTCATGAAATAATTTATAAATTAATTTGTTTCGCAAATGACGAGAAAATATAAGATCGAAGTATCTCAAAAACAGCTAAATCGACGTTTTCTATTTGCTTGGTTTAAATATTTTTTTTTTTCGAAATTAAGGATAGTTTACAAATTGCAAATATCTCGCTGTGAAACTATTGGCACATCTATTTAGGATCTGCATTTTTTTATTGTGAAATAAATTTTTTTCTTGATTTATTTTTTTATTGTGGTGTGTTTTTAGAAATTTTGAAAACTATAACAGGTTTTTCTTATGGTTTATTAAAAAATAGTTTATTTAGTTCATATTTTCTGTATTAATAATTAAATTTATGTGTATTGTTTGATTAGGTCGGAAAGGACGATGCTGACCCCGCGGCTGTTCATGCCCATGGACCAGGACTTGGAACAGTTAAGACTGGTAAGTCATCTTAAGACCTCATTTTGATAACGCATGCGGGATTGCCCCGCACGCGTCCATTTTACACAAGTATTTATTGTAATGCGCGAAATTTTTTACATTATGAAATTATTTGCATGCGGGGCAATCCCGCATGCGAGATGAAATCCACACAGTATTAAAAACACCTTCTAAAGCCTTTTGATATGTCTGCTGTTCTGTTACTAAAACACCATTTGTTTTTCTCAGGTGTGAAAACGGACCTCATCATCGACACTTGCAACGCAGGCGTCGGTCTACTGGCTGTCACCGTGGATGGACCTTCCAGGGTCGCCATGGACTGCACAGACGTCGATGAGGGCTACAAGGTAAATATAGTTTTTGTCCTGATCTCATCCACAAAATATATAGGTAAAGACGTCAATCTATACAAAGCGCGCTTGAGCAACGAACTCATAGACACTGCTCACGGACACGATATCTCGGAGCGCCTCGGCCCGCTCGTCGAACAGTTCCGGCTCAAACGCTCATTAGTGTGCGTCCACCGAGCGTAGGTATAAAAAGTGAAGTACGGACATAAGATTGTCTTCTGTACCTATCATTTTTGTGTCTTACCCCTATTCATTAAGCCTCAGACAAAATGTAGATGAAGTACACGTTATTAAAGTGTTTCGGTTGCTACCTATAACGTGTGACGGCGGCTTTTCTTTACATATGTTCTGTTCTTGTTTTTCCAGTAACCTTGTTATTTCAGCATCCTTAAAAGTCTTGTTTCATATGTTTTGTCGTAGTCCGGTTTTAGTTTTTTTTCCAACAACAACCTTATAGTAATTTCGCCTTAAAGCTTGAATAATTACGTCTCATTTTTGTGTGCAGGTGCGTTACACGCCTTTGGCACCAGGTTTCTACTACATGAGCATAAAGTACAACGGTGCCCACATCGTTGGATCACCATTCAAGATTGAAGCCACCGGTAAGTTTCATGTTTCATCATATTTATGTGAAAACCTATTTTATTATATCTATTAGTCTCCAAGCAAGTCCACTACTAGTCATCGACCTCTCCAATCACCAGTCCTAATAGCTCAGCAACTCTCATCCAAATGCTATAAGCCTCACGGGCTTGCGGACGGCGAGCAATGGGTAGCTCGCTGTCCGACCGTCCGGTAACTGTCCGGACCGAGCCCAAGTCGTCGACGGCGCGCAGTGTTCCGACGCGCCTCAAGGAGTTGTCAGCAACACTAGGGGTCGAGCTGGGTCGAAGCCTACTGGGGCCTGGGTTAGTTTCGAGAGATCGCTCAGCCCTGGTATGAAGGCACGAAGGAACGGGGTGGGTTTTTAGTCAGTAAGAGTCAGACACTGCCTCCCACTTCGCCCAAGAGCGGGGTTGTCATTAGATGATTTTCCCACCATAAAAAAATGCTGTAAGCCTCTCCATGAAGATCGTCGACCCACCTATCTTGAGAACCTCCTACCTTACCTCAAGGCCATTTACTTACCCACAATTTATTCCTACAGGTGCAAACCTCGCCGAAGTAGGAGCGCAAGAAACGTCATCAGTAACGGTAGAGACAGTCCAGAAAGTGGCCAAGTCCATGCAGAAGCAGGGTCCAGTCCTGCCGAACTTCAAGTCGGACGCGACCAAGGTGGTCAGCAAGGGAATGGGACTGAAGAAGGCGTATCTTAACAAGCACAACCAGTTCACGGTTCACGCCGGTGATGCTGGTAAGTTTTTGAGTGTTTTATTATTTCTTTTGTTTTTTTCTCCTATATAGGTTTTACCACGGCGCCGTCAAAATGTATTCTATAGATATCTACAGGGTTATTTGTAAAACACTAGCAACCTCTTAGGTAATAGTTAAGAACATCATAAACAACAACTTTTGTTCTATGACTTTCAAAAAAACAATACATTTACCAAAAACAAACCTTTAAAATTTCGTTGTTCTATCTGCTGTACCTACCTACAGCTCCTGCATACTGTTCTCGTAGTAACAGTAAGCAGGCTTCAAAATATTAGTAAGAGAATATTCCTAATCAAATAATTCTTCATCGTCCTAAGTTTGTCTAGTAGATATCGCTGTTAACGATTAGACCTCCACTGTACCCGAGTCAGTATTTTTATAAAATCATTTTGCTATTTTCGTGTATATTTTTATATTTAATAATTCTATTCCATTCAAATAAGTTTTCAGTTATCGTTTGATTTTTTCTACTGATTTTAGAATCAGTAGGAAACATCAAATGTTATAACTGCAGAAATGATTGGGCACATAATCTAGGATCATAATAATCATACCTTTTCAGTAAGAAATCTATAAATTTTTTACTGCGTAGTCCATTTATAACATCATAGATAAGATTATAATAACTTCTTTAAATACTTCATCTTCAATCTCATTCTCTTCTTCTTTCTTCTCCCAGGTAACAACATCTGCTACGTAGGCATCTATGGGCCCAAGGGTCCCTGCGATGAGGTCCAACTCAAACACAAAGGTAAGAACAACTACGAATGCTGGTACGTTGTCAGAGACAGGGGAGACTACATTGTCATCGTCAAGTGGGGAGATGAACATATCCCCGGATCCCCCTACAAAGTTGAGGTCTAAGGCATACAAGAAAAATAACAGCGCATACAGAAATTTATTTAGCAGTATTTTATTTTTTGAAATATTGATTTTTCCTTTTTTTTTTCGAAAATTTGGTTGGATTATTTTCTAGTGCATTTTTTATCTAGTCAAACACTTAGTTTGTATCAACTAATTGATAGTCAAATTACTTCCTAGATAGATTTTTGATTAAATTCGGATCTGTATGCGCAATCATATTATGTAGTTTTAAGATATTATTATTTCTCTTAAAACATATTCAGATATAGACTTGAAATTAGCATCTAAAATGATTGTGTTTTGAACTAACCTTTGGAAGTAAAATATTCTGGTATTAACTCAACCAATCAACGTATGGACTAAAAAAGCAATAAAGACAAAAATATTATTAATAATTGTGAAGTCTATATTCTTAGTTGCTGTTTCTAGGATATATCTAGTTATGTTTTAAGTATTATGCTACAGGATAACGAAAAGGTTTCTGTATCCATCTACATTATTTGATCTCTTATACACCATGACTTTTATTGTTTTAATCTTGTAATGTAATGATTCTTATTCTAGAAGTGTTATCAAATAGTGAATTAAAATTGGCCGCAAGTTACACCTTATCAAAGTGTCTCTTTATTATCGGCGGATATACTCTATTTTTGGACCCTAATATGTCCATATGAGTAGTGCCTGAAGGTGTTCTTTTACATTTGTCTTCGGCTAATTCTATATATTCATCCTTAGAATTAGAATCATTACATTATAAGGTTTAGGTGGTACAAGTTTCATGGAGTAGATACATGTTATTAGTCCAAACCTTTTCTCTATCCAACCCGTGTTTTCTTGATCCTTTATTATTTGTAATTTATTTAAATTCATCAAATTGTCATCGCAATCTCCTGTTACATTAAGGCATTTTTTCTGAATTTCTAACAAAGTAAGATATACGTAAAACACTGAAATTATTTGTTTTTTTTTTTGTTCTGCGACAACGATGCCGAATTGTCATGTCACCTGAAATGTAATGTCGATAGATTATTGTTTTATTTTTTGTAGTTTTTATTGGTTTTGTCGTAATTTTTTGTTTTGTAGTATTTCATTGTTTCCTCAACGGAGTTATTTTTATTTGTTTTAAGTTGCTTATTTAGAAGTGTTAGGCGTATTTGTGTAACTCCATTAATGTTTTTTTTTTCTCTAAAATCTAAGTCATGTCGTATTTTATTAAGGTCTAATTTTCATGTTATATTTTTTGTCAGACTGAATTTTAAAATATTTTTACAATTCTCCTATCGATATTTTACAAAAAAATTTCGACAATCGAAAGACCGAATATTTCTGTGTTTGCCAAAGTGGTTATATATAAAAAATTCTTTGGCAAATAAAGTTATTATCCACGTTGTCGTACGTACAGTATTCTGGCTAATTTATATGATTCTCGTTTAGTATTTAGGGCGACTAAATGACAATACATATAAAGTATTAACTCAAAAATATTCCCTTTAATTTATAAGTTAGCGAGGCACAATTTGCTCTCCAAGAATTTTTGCGAATTTTTATTGTTTTTTTTTTTTATTATTTTACTTTTTTACAAATTCCTCTGCGTCTTTTTTTATTAAAAGTTTTTAAATTGTCAGAGGTATTTTTTGATGAAATTCGCTTACAATTTTTGGCTACCAATTTTTGGTAGATATTTTGATATTTGTGAGAATTTCTTCCAAAACTTCGTTTTGTTTATTGTGCCTTGCCCTTCTCATTTAAGTATAATGTATCTGCTTTCTAATTTTTGTATGGTTTGTGTATGGACTTTGCCTACGTAGGTAGAATGATCCCGTATTTGTAAATACCTATTTTAAGTGTTTAATTATTATAATGTATTTTGCGACTGTTAACTAAATAAAAAGAGGAAAGTTTAAAAGTTGTTTAATTTTTCACATGTGTCTCTATAGGTATTAATATTTTTTTCCTTCTTGTGTTTATTTTAAAACCGGAAGTAAAAATCAAAACTTCGTTTCATCCACTCAAGTTGGAGTTTACTCCTTAATACTTACCATAACATATGCATCATCATCAGCCTTTTTAATGTTCTCACTGCTGTGACTCAGGCCTCCTCTCTAGGAGAGGGAATGGGCCGTAATCCACCACGCGGGCCCAGTGCGGGTTGGTGGATGTGATTTTTGATTCTAGGACATGCCGGTTTCCTCACAATGTTTTTCCTTAATCGTTTTGAGAGCAGTGGTGATGAAATAAATTACACAAAGTAATGCGCCTGGCTGGGATCGAACCTGCGACCAACAGCTCGTAAGTCAGGGTCATTACCACTCGGCCACCTCTGCTCTCATACATAACATAGGCATATAGATACTTAATCTATATTGTTTCCACTGCTAGCGATGGCACATAGATCTGCCCGTGATCAACGAAGTGAGTCCAGTGCGGTACATTTCTTTCAATGTTTGGTTTTATGACATGCCAATTTCGTATAGAAACTTTCTTTAACATACAGACAGGTGACATTTTTATTTTTGTTATCTACATTTCACTAAATGCCGCTCTCAAATCAGTTGTAGGTAGATATTGTAGAGGCTCTTCCATCAGGGTCTTTTAAGATGGTACATTATAAATAAAAAAAAAAACAAATACATACCACCTACATTAATAGCAAATAAATTACATCATTTCATTTCAGGCCAATAGGCACGGGCTGAGCGATGTACAGAAGAAAATAGAAATCTTTTTTTGTTGTAGATAATCTTTTTCTTCCGCTCTAAGGTGGAGCTCCCGGATGTGTGAGACTGTTAATGATAAAAGGCGCCTTTTGCGTTTAAGGACCAGAAGTATCCTTTTCTTAAATTTTCTCATGGTCCTAGCAGGTTTTGGGCTTATTGGATATGGTTTACTGACATCTCTTTGAGGTATCGTGCGTGCACTACGCGCCGTTGTTTTTTTTTTTTACGGTGGGCAAAAATCATCTAATGACCAACCCCGCTCTTGGGTGGAGCGGGAGATAGTGTCAGACTCTTACTGACTAAAAACCCACCCCGTTCCTTCTAGCCTTCATACCGGGGCTTGAGCTTCCTTTCTGATACTACGCGCCGTTGATGGCTCGGGCTCGATCCTTACAGGACGAGCTACCCAGTGCTCGTCGTCTGCAAACCTGTGTCTACGGTGATCGGAGGTTGCTCTTAGGCTCGACGACCAGGGGATCTCCTGTCGCGGCAGCTGCGTCTTAAGAATATACGTTTCTACTTTTGCAGTCACTTCCTTCAAGGCCGATAGGCACTTCTTAGTGGCTATCGGCCTGTCTTGTTATGTCTGATTCTGGCAACTGCCCGATAGATGATTTCGGGCTGTTGTGTAATTGCGCGTAGAACTCTAATTGCTTTAGTAGTTTAGCTCATATGTGGTGCCATAGATGGCGCTACAATAGAAATAAAAGCTTCTGCCTTTTTATTTAATTCTAGTCTCAACAACTTTATGATATTGAGAATGGTTTTGTGTAAAAAGGTATGGGTACCCCATGATAAGGAATAATATAATAAATCTGTTAAGTCCTGTATTTTCGTATTTTCTGACCCCGATTCTAATATTTAGGGTCGACGTACACGGGCCGCACAAACGCCGCTACGATAAGCTAGAAGTAGCCACAAAGGCAGGTGAACTGCGCGACAGCCACTTGTGGTCTACTTTTTTTTAACCCTTGCGTATCATAATGAACTTTGAGGAAAAAGGTTTAATTGCACTAGTGGCATGTATTTTTTTTTTCGGTGGAAATAATCATCTTATGACAACCCCCGCTCTTGGGGGGAGCGGGAGATAGTATCAGACTCTTACTGACTAAAAACCCCACCCCGTTCCTTCTAGCCTTCATACCGGGGCTCGAGTTCCTTTCGGATCACCCTGGCCCCAGTAGGCTTCGACCCATCTGGGCCCCTCCTGGACTAGTGGCATGTGGAGCAGCGGTGAGTTGTAAGGTGTGGCGGCCACCAGTGTCAACCAACGTCTATATTGTACTGCATTGCGGTCCGCAACTTCAGAGTCAACTCAACTTAAATAACAATAGGGTAAATGTGTCATTCGATCTACCCCAGCTTCTCACAACCTGAACATTTCACGGAGGTAACCTGGATTTCCGAACTACTTTGCCCTGTAACCAGAGGTAGGTAGATTAAAAGCAGATAAGCTTTTTTTTTAATTCGTATAAACAAGTGCTTGACTGCGATCCCACCTGATGGTAAGCAGTGATGCAATCTCTGATGGTGAGGCGCGCTAGTTTATTAAAAGCCTATTTACTCTAGCCTTGAAGATACCCAAATTATAATCGGATGGGAAGACCACAGCAGGTAAATTGTTCCATTCCTTCGACGTACGTGGTATAAACGACGAGGCTGCTGTCTTGTTCCCCAACATGCTGGCTCTGCAGAGTGGGCTGTCTGTAACTCCTATGACAGAGAGGTGCTTATTTAATTAAGGTCCCATGGCCAGTTGTAACGGTCACTTTGCGCAACTGAGGTTTAATCGTAGAGCCTGTGGCAAGCCTAAAACAGTGAGAAATATATCAATGGTGGCGTTTTGTGGTAGTGGCGTTTTGTAGTTGTGGCGTTTTGTGGTAGTAACTGGTTGCCCGTGTGCGACGACCCTTAGCTCTAGGTTCGAAGTCACGTCTTTCAACTCGCCACCACCTCGAATCATTCAATTGACAGTTATACCTTGTTTTTTATTGACATCAATCGAGACTATTTTTCCGGGCCATTGAGTCGAGTGGAGGTCCTTTATACCGACTTGGAATATATGCTTAAGAATTTGAAGTTATATAACAAATGGGCAAAAATCATCTTATGACAACCCCCGCTCTTGGGCGGAGCGGGAGATAGTGTCAGACTCTTACTGACTAAAAACCCCACCCCGTTCCTTCTAGCCTTCATACCGGGGCTCGAGCTTCCTTTCGGATAACCCTGACCCCAGTAGGCTTCGACCCAGCTAGGCCCCTCCGGTTGTTGACAACTCCTTGAGGAGCGCGGGAACAGTGAGCGCTGTCGACGGCACAACTTTAGGCTGAAACTAATATCTAACCTCTTCTAGAGAGAAGACATAATTCCACTGCTGGGACTCATGTCTTCTCTCTAGAAGAGGGCATGGGTCGTAATCCACCACGCGGGCCCAGTGCGGGTTGGTGGGGGTCACATGTCTTCGAATTGTTGGTTCTACGACGTGCCGGATTCCTCATAATATTTTCGAACGTCGTTTTAAAAGCAGTGGTGATGAAATAAATTACACAAAGCCTGGCTGGGTTTGAACCCGTGACTTAAAACTCGTAAGTTTTGACCGTTACCACTGGGCCACCACTCTTTGCCTAGCCGTATCCCATTTCATTTGGGGTCAGCTGTCCTCGTAATTTTTCACTAGACATTTCGGTTCTAGGTCTTCGGGTCCTTGGGCGTTCTTTAGGTCATGGCTAATACAGACATCCAAGTTAGAAGAGGCACGCTTTGTTGGACCAGTATTCAGTGTGCAGGTCTTGCCTAGTCATAATATTTTCTTCAGAACTTCTGTTACTTTACTTTTACTTTAGTGAAGTAAAAGTGTTACTTTAATATTTAAAAATAAATCTAAACAATACGAACTCCAGTGTTCCAATCATCATCAACCGGGCCAGGGTTATCCGAAAGGAACTCGAACCCCGGTATGAAGGCTAGAAGGAATGGGGTGGGGTTTTTAGTCAGTAAGAGTCTGACACTATCTCCCGCTCCACCCAAGAGCGTTGTCATAGGAAGATTTTTGCACACCGAAAAATAAAAAAAAAAACATCAGTAGGTCGGTTCTAATTTTTCAGGTTTATTTTCTAATGTTGTGAAAGCGAAGTCAATATTTTCAGTAGGTAGGTAAACATCAGTTTGGGAGGATTCATTAAAAAATAAAAGACACAGATGTAATTCTTGGCATAGTTGTAATTAATTTTTAATCAATTTTAAGTAACAAAAAATGATTTTCGTTCATTTTCATCTATAAATCTTAAAACGAGAACGCTAGAATAAGCGAAAACTAACATAAAACGAAAAAAAAAAATTACTTACAAAAATATCGTATTCATAATAATAAGTTTACACTTAACATAAAAAAAATCAAATTACAATATCACATGTCTAGTTACAATAGAGAGATATTGGCGATTTTTATTCCCTTAAATCCGAAAAAAATTGGGTATTTTCATTAATCTTGGCTCATTGTCATGATACAGTTAATATACAATAGTTCTTACTTAACAACAAATAATCGGAAGAAATACTTATTGCCGTATTTAACATTAAAGAAAAAACATATTTGTACAAGAAAAAATAAAGATTTGGCTAATTTGTGACAGACAGACAGACGGCCATCCTGCCCCGCGGACCCCCTAACGAATAACCACAACCTAACAATTTTTTTTATAACTAAAAAGATCAATAGCAAATCAATTAAGAAGGAAAATAGACATTCCTCCAAAAATAGTCACTCTTTCCCATTCCATCTCCTATCACATTTTTTTATTAATTTTACCTACTAACGCTGATTCGTTCGAAAAATTAAAACAAATCAACTGTTTCTGTGTTCGTATACATGAAACTAGTCTAAAAAATCGATGTACGAAGGGCCTATTAAGTACGAAAAAATAGGAATACTATACAATTCCGATGTACGCCACTACCCCTGGGTTCTTAAGGCTAATATAATTGAGCATAAGCACTTTTAGATATCGTAAACTAAACAAAAAAACTTTTCTTCAATAAATTTCAAGGATTTTTTTCTCAAAAAATCGTATTCGTATTTACAAAATATTTACAAAAAGTGCACCTTCATTGTGTGATGTAAAGAAGCGATTTTTGGCCACTCATAAATGTATTATACACATGGGGAATATTTGTTTTTTTTTTAATATTAGAAAATATATTCGACCCGCGTCAGCTTAGCAATAATTAACTATTTTTTTTTGTTCGTTAAAACATTTTTGAAACAGGCAGAATACATTTTCAAATTTTTTGGAAAAAATAAAAATACTAATATTGATACGATAGTAAAATAGATAAAGCTACAAAAAAATACATAATATGATCTAAGTAGGAACTGAGTGCAAATGTGATGATTTAAGAGATCTGTTATACTTAATGAATAAAATAAAAAATGCAACAGAAATGAGAAGTGAAAAACTTGTGATAATTATTATGTTCAAGTTATTCAAGTCAGTTGTATCAATACAAATACTTGTGTGTGTCAGGAACTTTTTGATTCAAATATGTTTTATTACTTATATGTTAATTGTGAATAAATTATATCCAAGAAGATACCAATACAGTCTCACTCTAAAAATAATTTGCAAAAAGATTGAGATGCGATTTGTTCGTTACTTTAAACTTTAAAGTAATGTAAAATGATAAATTTTCTACTTAATAATGTACAAATAAAATCACTGGATCCAAATTATGCATCGATAAAACATTATTATGCAATAATTGCAGATAAAAGAAAATATACAAAGATATAGAATATGACTCCGCTAGAGTTTTGTTCGTATTAAAGATTAGTTTTTTTTTACAAAGTCAAAAATAACATGCGTCCGAGTTGCTACGAATGTTTGATCGATAATTTGTAAAGTGCTGAAAAAATTTGAACAAAGATCAACCAATAATATAACATCAAAAGCATAAAAAATTAACATATTTTAGTTTTAGATAAAATATTTAATATCTATACCCATATCACAAATATAAAAATTCAATTCAATACGAATCTTTCTCAAGTCTTTTTTTCTCCAAACCAATTCAGCAATCTAAATAATACAATAATTGCTTTCAATCATAATTTACGATCAAACCCCCGGATCAACTGGGTTAAAACGATACATCTGTAAAATAAAAACTAATCAGTAATCCGCGAAATTGGAAAATGAATCCGAAATCACATTCATACCCATAAAACTTTGTTATCTACTCCCAAAATTTCGAGTACATACAATTTTATTTCTAAAACATGAATTTGTTTCTCTAACGATAAAACCGTAATACCACTGTCTTCGAGAGCGAGATTCTAATTTTTTTTTTAATATTTCATTAATTATACAACTAGTAATACCATCATAAGTACATACTATAGTGAGTGTACCAACGGTAAGTTACTGCTTATCCTTGTGCGATAATGCATGGGGGAGGATGTGTTCCGCGGGCAGCAGGGCCGAAGGTTGATGAGCGTAGTTCCTGATCTGATGCAGCGAAATCAGCTGGTTAGGGAAGGAATTGGGCTGCTGTTTGCCTTGCTGGAAGTGCAGGGGATCGTAGAGATACGGCCGCGTGGGGAGCGCACTATGATGCGACAATCCATTGAGGTGAGGAGCCATCGAGTTGATGGGAGTAAACGCCGAATTCGCCGCAGATACGGGGGGTTGGATGCGGTCATCTTGACTCTCATGCTGAGCGAACAGAGCCCGCTGTTGCTGCAGCTGTTGCTCATGATGCTCATCCGCTTCCCGTTGCTGATGGTATCCTCCTTCATCAGACATGTGCGCTGCGGAATCAGGGCTAACCTTCGGCCAATAAGGATGGTCACCAAAAGGCGCTGCCGTCGGCGCGGCCGCTCCCAAAGATCTATTCAATCCACTCAATCCTAAAGCGGAAATCGGCGGTCGCTTATCAGCTCTCTCCGCGTGCTTGTTCATGTGCTTACTTAAATACGTTTCTTGCGTATAGCTCTTGCCACAATACTGGCATATATGAGTCTTTAGGTGCTTTGATTCTTTGTGTTTAGGGATGTGTTCGAGGAGGTCCTTCTCGTGGGTGAAACACTTGTAGCAGGAGTTGCATTTGAAGGGCTTATCTGTCTGGTGGCAGCGGCTGTGGCTTTGGAGGTTGGAGAGCTGGGAGAAGGCTTTGGTACATCCGATTTGGGTGCAGCGATAGGGCTTATCTCCGGTGTGTGTTCGGATGTGCTGTTGGAGATGCGACAGCTGGGTGAACTTTCTCTGGCAGATTTCACAGCGGTAGGGTTTGATGCCCAGGTGGATGCGGGAGTGCTGCGCCAGGTACGAGGAGTTGGCGAAGGCCTTCGGACACTGCGTGCAGCGGTAGGGTTTCGCCTCACGGAGATGAATCTGGGTGTGGAGCTGGAGGTCCGCTTTTGAGCCGAACACCTGAAATAGATAGAGAAAAAATCTGTTAGTTATATTTATAACCAAGTATATTTTAAAGGAAATAACATATTAAAGACGTAAACACAACAAACACAAAATAATATCCTCAAATAGGGTTAATTTGAAATGAGACAAGGTTTATTATTGTAATTGAAACAAGTAAAAAGAATGGAATCAAGATAGTTGTCGGCTGCACAAATCAATTGTTAAAATCAATTACTAAAACAGCAAGTAAACACCAAAACAATTTTAATCTTACAAACGATTTCCAACAACTTTGTAAACATCATTGAAATCATCAAAAAGTGAATTTCGCCCTTGAACGACATCCGCGGGCAGCCGGAACAAATGATTCTTAGTCTTTTTTTTATTTGCCCAACTCTTAATAAAGGCAGGATGTTGGCTTCACGGCTTCTTCCACGCGTAGTAATCGCTTTGACTTCTTTATGTACGTCTGGTTAATCAGAATCTTTGACTCAGCTTCTGTTACTATAGTTATACCACCTCTATGATCATTTTTAGTCTTGGTTTCAAAGAAGAATGAACAACAGAACTGTTGAGTATATTACAAACGTCAAAAGTTAGTTCAACGACAGATGGATAAGGATTTATCTGAGTATATAAATAGCATGAAATTAAAGTAGCTAGGTGCTTGCAAATTCAGTACGAATCAACATTATCAAAGACTGAATTTTAAATAGGTAAGTATTTGTATACACGTGCCAACAAAAGCCGGTACTTTCGGCGGCACTGTTCGCGCACTAAAGTGTTTCGGTACACCATTGATACTCTTTGTGATATCCCAAATTAGTTTCTAACTTAAAACTGACACGTCATCTCTTAGAATCGTTTTCATCTAACAATGAGGCTGCTAGCGACGTTCCTTCGGGCGCTATCAAGCCACAATCAGACGATAATGATCTCAAATCCAAAGCAAATAAAGCTCAAACTATTCCATCAGCAGTCGATGCTGACGGTTGTAGTGCCTAACAATGAGCGTTAGGGAATGTATTTGATAAAATAGACGTAGCAGACGATTTTGGATTTAAATAAGGTTTGTATAGAGTTCCTTTTGTAGATAAAGGTGTAGGTTTTGATTCTGCCGGCCGGATTCGTTCAGTAGCACGTTGCATGACTGGCGAGAAGTGCGAGACACGAACGCAATTGGTCACAGATGGAACATAATTAAAGTTTGGGGCACTACTTAATGTTGTGAAGCAGTAGATTCGAGGTGGTGGATGACTTTTAATAGGTCTTCGTGAAGGATTGTCTAGTGAGGAATCTGTGTTAAATTGGTGGAACTAGGAATGTCGGTTTGGTAAATCGGTTGTAACAGTTGAAGGATGCTGTTACAGTGATCTATATTACTATTCTAATTTCGAATAAAGTACACCCAAAATTGAAGATTTTGAAAGAATGAACCAAACTTTCTGAACTCAAAATAATTAAATAGAAACAATGGATGAAAACAAATACAAAATAACATGTATCTGGTCGATTCATATTAAAATATAAATAAGAGACGTCTACTCTATTAGTCAATAAGCAGCAACATAAAGCTTAGTCTTAGGTAATCGAAAACAGCACAAAAACTGAATTGACAATTCAATTGCTGGAAAAGTGACAAAGCGTCCACAACACGAAGTAATTGAATAATAAGAAAAAATCTAAATATTGTCGCACAATGAGCCACAGACAGACAGAACTGCTATTGAATGTAATGTATCTATCTTCCATATACTATTTTCCTCTTTTATTCAATTTGGGTACATCAATCGTTTTGGGTTCCATTAAGAATGGGTAAATATTTATATAGAAATAGTTATTATGTTATCAATAGATTTTGGACTCATATTATAGACTTCTTTTACGTTATTGACTAAATTAACTGTAGATTTAGCTTGTTTTAATTAACACACCATCCCCAACATGAATATTTATTTAATTTTATCTGCATGTAAATATAAGTTTCCTAAATTAGCGTTATTAATAAAAAATCATTTAATATCTACACCAATTTTTACTAAATTTTGTACATAATTCATATCTACATCAAAATATATTATTAATATAAACTATAAAGCCATCAAAATTCAACAAACTATGCTTTATTACCTAGAAAATTTGGCTTCCAAAGTGTTTTCGTTAAAAATAAACCTGTATCATTACGGTTGACCTTGGTAACTGGTTCTACAAGATAATGTGTGTTACTATATGCAACATTTTTTCACGAAATTTTATTTCTTACTATGTTGCTGTTTCGTTTATTTAACATTTTAATATTTTTCTTTACAAAAATAATAGTTTTTGTTTTAATTTTAAGATCTTTCATTAGAATTTTATTTATTAATACTGTTTATAGCTATATAATTACTTCTACTGTCACATGCGGAAGAATTATCATCGACTACGCTTACTGCTTCTCTTATCTCAAAATGCTCATCTTACACGACGACATTATCGTTATTAACGATGATATGTACTAGAATCTCTTTACTATTATTTAAATCAAGTTTATTTTTATGAATCTTGATGCGTTTGTTCTATTATCCATGAGAGCAATTCTTAGCTCTTTTATCTCAATAAGCTATGAGTACACAGAAGTCATTATAAGACTACTTATTAACATTGTAGGTTGTTTTAAAATGTTTATTAATTTATTGCCATTAATTACGAAACAAATGAGTATTCATAGCTTGTAGGAAATAATGAAATCAACGAACCATGGCGACGGATGAGTTGAAGTGGTTTTAATGCTAAGATAGTCCATTTTGCTAAAATTTGAGGAAACTATACGTGCTTGGATATTTTTTTGTTAGTAATTTTAGCTGAGATTGGAGATGATTTGCACGAGTTAGAGGAAGCTGTGGTCCATAATGTTAGAACGATAGGAAATAATGATGCTGACGATGTTTTGAATTAAAACCTTATTTATTTTAGTTCACAATATTTCTTCTTCGGTGTGGCGAGAATAATTAAGACTACAATGAAGTTACATTAAATGATTGTAAAATTTAGGACAAGTGACATATTAGTTAAGCATCATAGATATGGGTCGAAAGAAAATCTATCTGTCACACTTTAAAACCAAAAGATAAAACATGACAGCTGTCATAATAACCCTATTAAAATCAAGACAAGATTAGGTAAGGGTTGAAGTGGGGGTTGAAGGGTTAAGGGTTATTAAACACTGGTCATTTGTTACGTCTGTTCCGGCGAAAAATCTTGTGTGGTTGAGGGTTGAGAAAAACGTGTAATTTTTAAATGTAATTTTTCTAGAAGTTATAAATGTTTTTTTCATTTAGGGAGATAGAATAGTGTTTACGGGATAGTCTAGTGTTTATGTGTGTTTGTTTCAACTTCACGCTTTAATTCATGAATCCCCAAGCGACCACCGGTGGCCGCGCATCTATTGTCTTACTATTGTGTCTCTAATTGACGGTATCTGAAGGGTTAATGCCTGAACGAATTTTGATGAAATTTCAAACACTGGTAGAGCATATTCTAATAATGGTACTGAAGTTACTTTTTATAACGGGGATATGATTCATTGAGATAATTTTCTACTTAGAAAGACACTTGCAGAAGCTAATAGGTTGATAATTTAAAACATTTTAAGCTAAGCAAATGTTATAATAAAAAAAAACTTCAGAACTTTTCTTTAAAAGGTAATCGTTATAACCTAAAATTTTTAAAATAAAAAAAAAGCATTCCAAGAAGATCGTAGGCAATGATGCACTTGTCAAGACAAAACTCCAAAGTCTTGAGCATCGACGCTGATTTGCTAGCCTGTCGGTTTTCAATCGTTTACATTTCGGGGAGTGTACACTGGACTTACACAATTTAATTCCACCAAGTCCGTTCCATTATCGGACCATAAGACCTACGGCGTTGCGCCACCGGTACATGGTCGACATCCCACCTATACGTACACAGCGTTTTGGGAACAAATTCATTATGCGTACAGCTAAGGAGTGGAATTTCCTGCCGGAGTCTGTCTTTCCTGATAACCTAGGGTTCTTTAAGTCAAGAGTGAATAGATTGCTTCTAGGCAAGTGTGTTTCATCGTTAGCTACATCATCGCTTACCATCAGGTGAGATGGTAGTCAAATGTGAGCCTATCTACACTATTAATATAATAAAGAGGTCAAGTTTTTTTTTGTTTGTAGGACGTAATCTCTGGAAGTACTGGTCCGATTGCTAAAATTTTTTCACCGATCGAAAGCTGCTTTATTCCTGAGTGACATAGGCTATATTTTATAAACGCGGGCGATGCTGCGGGAAAAGGCTAGTTCATAATAAAAAAAGAAACACTAAAACAAAGTCGACTTTTTGAAAGATAGTCTTTTGAACGTTGTACTACAAATACCATCACCACTCTACAAATACCATTACTCTCAAAACGGTGAAGGAAAAAATCGTAAGAAAACCGGCATGTCCGGCAGAACCAAAAATTCGAAGACATGTGACATCCACCAACCCGCACTGGGCCCACGTGGTGGTTTACGGCCCATTTCCCTTTCCTAGAGAGGAGGCCTGAGTCCCAGCAGTGGGAACATTATAAGGCCGACTATGCTATGCTATTTCTAGACTAGACGATACAAATGACTGACGGCCGACATGTATTATTCATTCAAACACAAAAGGCCTCTTGAATACCCACGAAGATTTTAAGAATTAAATACAATTCTTTACATGTTATCTAGACGCATCTTAGATCAGGTTTAGCGAGTTGGCATTCCGTTTCGTAATCAATTTCATCATCATCTCTGATCGGACAGGAGCCTTCCGGTTATCTGAGCGTGATAATTTTAGGAGACGTGTGTGAAATAATGGATGATGGATTGTTTGAGAAAACTCTACGTAGAAGCATTTAAGCCTTTAACAATTTTTAATGAATATATTTATTTTCTGTTCTGCGTGTTATGTGCCCTGCCTATTGCCACTTAAGTTATCAATGGGATTGATGGGAACGAAAAGTCCTGGAGTGGTGACCTCGTACCGGAAGACGCAGCGTTGGATGGCCTCCAATAAGGTGGACCGATGACCTGGTCAGGGTCACGGGAATCAAATGTCGTGTTCGTTGTGGCGACGCTTGGGAGAGGCCTTTGTCCAGCAGTGGACGTCTTTCGGCTGATATGATGTTTTTGTTTTTCACAGTAAGCTTTTATAGCGCGGTGCATACTTCTATAATTAATACTCATCGAGACCTTTCAAAAGAGCTCAAACACGATAGGGTTATCTTAGTTCCTATGGCGGTAGCCATTCAGGCTACCAATAATAAAAACTTCTACAGATCAATACATATTATAAGACAAAATGCGAACAGACAGGCAGATAGACGCGGTGGGGGGCCACCGCGTCTATCTGCCTGTCTGTTCGCAATAAATTAAATAATAAACAATTTATCAACAGTTCCCAGCAGTGGGAACATTATGCTATTATTATGTACCAAAATTAGCTGGAGATATTGTCACGCCCTTTCAGCATAGAAACAAAGCCTTTGTAAAACACAAAAAAATAAAACTAATTTTCTTAAAACCTTCCACTTTTCAGCGACAAAAAAACTGAAATGACAAAAAGGCTGGTCACGACGGTCCACTTTTTGCCGCCCCAAAATTATTAATTGTAAGCATACATTCTGTCTGTTTATCTGCGGATATTAGACCCTAGCCAGGGGCGGATTTTCCCCTTAATAAGGCATAGTTTTTGCCCGCTCAGATTAATTTTCGCGAAAGCTTACGGTTTCAAAATGGCGGCCGTTTTGACGTTTTTTTGTTTGAAAAATTGTGTACAAGATTTGTGGTAGGGGTTGTTTGTTGGTGTTATCGTGTTTTTGTCTTAGGGGAAGACAAAGTTGTTAATACAAAAGGTTGTCATACTATACATCAGTATATAAAAATACCGGATCTATAATAGATCATGAAATCCTAGTAGTGTTTGTAAGTGCCCGATAGTGCAAAGATTACTTAAAGAGTATATGTGCGCTTTTTTATCTTTTATTTGATTAGGTTTTGTTTATTAACTTATTGCATTATTTTTAATTACGTCATCAAATGTACAACTATCATTGGGTGAAGACACTGGCTCTTATAGCATAGGTTGCTACCTAGCTCAGGGACCAGAGGCTACCACGAGCTCTTAACGCGATCCATTTTACGACCTACACTGAATTGTTAAAAGGATGGAGCTTTATAGGGTGTATAGCGCCGTCCTTCTTTCTTGGTTGCATGATAAACATTTTAACATGTCATCGTTTTTTTTTCGGTGGGAAAATCATAATCATCATGTCACATCCAATAACATCCCGCGCTCTTGAGCAAAGCGAAAGGGTGTGTCAGACTTTTACTGACTAAAAACCCACTCTTGTTGCTAAGGTAAGGTAGGCTCCTGGGCTTCAATTAGTTTGTTGCCTAGATTTTTTGTGTCATTAAACAAATTATCATTTGCTAAAAAGAGATTAGGCATATCAACTTTAATGATCCTCTACTAGTTTAATTACCCACATAGCTAATTATAACCCCAAAAAACCGCAATTAACACTAAAACAACCAAGAAATGTATAAACACTGCGGTGGTAACGAACAAAGTCGTATCTGCAAATCCGTGTCAACAAAATGACATATGAGTGACACTGCATAGATTAATTCTTAAGACTAACCTCACGGCAGATTAAATGGCTTTTAAATTTCGTTTACAAATTTAAATCTTTTTCTAATAGTAAACAGGTTCATCGATTTGTTTTATGTAAATTAGATACGATATAAATGTTCTCGTGAAGTTATATTATTGTTCAGCAAAAAAGTAAATGTTGACATAACTTTTTTGTGTGAAAATTATTAGGGAAATTATATTAAAAGATTCAACTGCTTATTTAATCTATTCACTAGTTAAGGCACCCGTCTCTCATGCAGGAGCTTGCAGATTTAAAACTGGTCAAGAACCAATGCGATTTTTTCACTTCACATGTACTTTTCTAAGTTTATCTAGAATATTACTGACATCCCGTTTTTCGCAAATTGTGTAAAGCCATTGTGGTGTTGTCATTCGTAGATCTTTGATAGTCGTTACGGGTAATTTGACCATCAAGGAGTATCATTTCACCCAGTATCTGGGTTGAAAAGTCTGTTTGGCCTTTGTCCTTGTAAATACAGCTAACCTACCCTAAGCTATTCTAGGGAGATGATGTTGAGTCTAACAGCTGTTCTTTAAGACTATTATCGATAAATCACTGAAATAAAGAAAAACATCGTTAAAAAGAACTAAGCACCAGTCTAGGAAGTAATAAACGTTTTAAAAACTAGGAAAAGATTCACAAACTTCAATTGACGGCTTCCGAATTGATTACGATTCAATGGTACTGATAATGTAACGGAATTAATTCCCCACTTATTCGTTCAACCAATCCAATTATAATTATTTAATTAAAATTTAGTTTTTGCAATTATTTTCAGTGTCAATTTGATTTAATAATTAAGTGCGTTTTAATTGATTGTTTTTGGTTATGGCATTTTTATGGAAGCGTCGGATAATGGTTGATGGTAAAAGTTAAGATATTGATAAAATAAATATAGAATTTAGGTATTCTATATTTATTTTATCAATATCTTAACTTTAGGTTTACATTAAGAAAACACTTTGCAAGTAAAACTCGCTTGTGTACATCAACTGGCCTATTTTTTATTATTTATAAAAGTAGTGAATGAAGAATATAAGAATAGAAGATACATTTCTTGAAATATATTTAAATATGGAAGATAATTTTTTTTGGGAGATATTTTCTCCAATAATTTAAAAAACTAAATAATTTTGATAATAAGTGAAATAAATGTTGCTACACAATAAAATCTGGAAAAGCGGATAATATTACATCAATATATTTCAAGCCATTGTTACAAAATTTTGATTTAATCTCACGTTCAATGAATTGTATTCTTGACCATTTAATCCAATCTTTTGTATTTCGAACAGAAACCTAATCTCTGGGGGATAATCGTGCAACCGAGTTCGATTTTTACCATTTTTTGAATATAAAAATTCAATCAAAAAGATGAAAAGACTTATAACTGTAAGCATATTTTATTTTTTTCTATCATTATGTCATGAAAAATTATTGGTATTGAAAAAAGTGTCGTTTTTCTCAGACGGCCCTGGCGCATGATTTTGGCGGCAAAAAGTTGATTCCAAGCCAATGTCACTATCGGCCATGCGTTAAATATTGCCGCAACTGTTGAAAAAAACCGAGTAATCTAGGTAAATAGCGAGAAATCAAGCGGCAATGTTACTAAACACGGACGGCGATAAGTAGATTGATATTGTAAAGTTTCGTATAGTCAAGTAGAAAATATTTGAAACACCGAATTTGTCATTTACGCGCTCATTGTGCAAGGGTGGCGTAAATACAAATATAGAAACTAGGCCTATGTCACATCAGAATATTATTTTTGTTTTATTTGCTCTCAGAAAAGTCTGCACAAACACAATTTACACGATTGTAAAAAATAAAGGAAATACTTTATTCAACTTCAGATTGATTTGCTACTAGGCACATTGTGTGACATGCCCCAGTGACGCCCGAAGCCGAGTTGCGTACACCATAGGGGGTGCCTTTAGTCATATAATTTTATTTTAAGTTTAGGCTTTTATAAGTCCTGGCTGGAAGCTTTAATTCATTGATACCACCGCAGGCAAGCAGACAATAATAAAAAAAATAGCAGTCGAAGACACCCTTAATCCTCGAGCGCCGATTGTACATACATACGTCAGTACAACTTTAATGACCTTGAAAAACGCTTAATTATAGTTTTGTTCACATGTTTGCACTAATTTTGGTTTATATCTTGGATTTTCCTAGAAAAATCCAGATTTATTAATTTATTTTTTTGGTGGTATACGTAAAAACACACAATTACGTAATAATAATACAACCTAGGGCGGGAGAGGATTAAAAAAAAACAAAAAATTAAAACATTTGAGGTAACTGCAAAGTTTCGAGAAAATAATAGACGATCGCAGTATCAAAGAAGAATGTTATATCCAGGACATAAAAAAGCCATTTAGTACAAATCTCAGTCCGAAGGTCTAACAATATTCTACTGAACCAGAATATTCTGTTAATGTCCACAACTTATCTGATCAAATGCTGTCCAAATGTTAAGTAATGTGGAATAATGGCCACTGTAACGCATTTTATTGTATCACGTTTGAATATATACATGTACTTATGAACATTACTTTTGATGCGGTTCTACTTGATGTATTCGATATATATATATCGATAAAATAAGAGACAATGAAGACTTCGTAAATAATGGAAGGCAAACAGATGATGGAAATTGAGCAATAATCTTAAAGAATATTGAGACACAGTCAACACTGAATGAATTTAAGATTACAAAGATGAAAAAATTAATAGAATTAGTAGATTGTGACAATGATTAAACTGTTGACAACAACTACTCAATCCTAAACAACAAGACACTTGAATGATTTTAAAGAAAAAAAGATAACCTTCTGTCTAGCAACAATTTAACGAACAAACAAACATACAGTCAAACCATAATTCTATATCCGTTACAAAACTACTATTAAATATAATGTAATCCACCTTTTCGTTCATTCAAACATAGTAAATAGAATGTGAGTTGAATTCATTATTTAATGCTATTTTTAGTAGTTGAAGAATTAATTTTAATGAATTAAAATAATCGCTGCACGTTAATGTACTCTTGAATATACTGGGGTCATAAAAATGTTAACAGTGAATTAGTATTAGAGGAAAATGAATATATTTTCATGAATGGTTATATTGTTGGTGAAAATTTTAATTTTGATAAACCAGAGAACACAGATAGTGTATCCAAACTAGTGTAACAAGCAACTAACAATTTTCATGAGGAAATGAACACGAAGCACTGTTCAATCATCCTCTCAACTAAATAAGCATGTAATGCAACACCAAATGGCACAACCCAAAACCACGAAATTTACAAAACGCAGGCGAAACAAAATGATATTCAAATCCGATCGCGACGGGTGGCGGGCGCGTGCTCAACGAAAAACGCTGAACCAATTCAAAAAACCGTTTTTCCGAACTCCTAAAGAAGCCAGTGACCAAGACCCAGATAAGACCCTTCGATACTACCAATAATACAAACGAAAATAATCTTTATAGCGAACAAGTTAAGAGCAAACGGAACGCAGAACTTTTTTTTACATGGTTCCATTTTTTTTGTCGTCTTTTGTCACCCAAGCGAATGAAAAAGTTGGAAATCGTGAATAAAAAAAATCCGTTTAATATTGGCATTGAACGGTCTGCAGATTTGAGCGTAGAAATTTGGTTTTAAAACGTATAATTTAGACTCGTGTCGTGCTCCGCTAGCTAAAATAAATGTCACGTTTCAAGCCATTGTATGGACGGGAGGCAAGAAATTGATATTTTTCTATCATCCTCCTCCAGTGGCGATTAATAAAACCACTTTGATAGTTCACTCCCATTCATTGTTACAAAAACTAGTCAATAACATGTTGCAATAGGAGGAATATTTCATTGTACCCAAAGCTGATTTTAGATTTGCCTTTTTGGATTTTACGGGATCACATTTTATTTCTTTATCAATAAGCTTCAGCTTTTCTATATTATTGGTGATAATGCCTATCAAACAATGGTTTCAATGGATGTCACCTATTCAATGACGGTTCACTAAATTAGCGTTACCGTGACACGAGTCGAGATCGTGTTGACCGACATGGCTGGCTGCTGATGTTCAATCTTCTGGGATAATTAGTTCCTTAGAAGCATTTTCGACAGAGAAAGTTTATCAACGTTGTAACTTTAGGTATATGTTTTCTTTCCTGTCTACATTTAATCTATATTTCTGTTTCTTTGTAGGACGAGGCCCTATTTAGTTACTCGCTCTTCTTATTTTTGCTGTCTAAGGGCGCTTGTACACGCTAAGAAATTTTTACTGTGTATGCGACCAATTCATCATGTACATGATAAGAATTTGGTCGGATCTAGGCACGAAAAGTTAATCGTGGCACCCCCTCACCCACCCCGCCTCCCTAATGCACCATAGCATCTTCACGAGTCGTGTCTAGCGCAGAAAAGATTTTTTTTTTTGGACAGCGCTAAACTAGTGTACACAGTTCGTGTGTAGAAAGGACACAAATTCTTGCATAAGCCCGGCGACTTTTCTTAACGTGTACAAGCGGCCTAAGTAATATATTGCAGCTCATCTTTAGAAACTACTCTATTGTCCTAATGACATCTTCAATTTTAAGATCACTATCCAATTCATCATTGTTAGTTACATTATTATCAAGCATCTTAATACAACCAGGGATATCAAAATTAGTTCCAGGTCCTGATCCAATGTGGTATGAAGCATATCGTGTGAGTCTCGATGATGTTACCTTTTCATCGGGACTTGAGCACCCTGAGCAAATATGGACGCGTAATGACGTATAGATTTTTGAGGATTTAGATGTGGTTTAGAGTTTTTATAGAAATATATTTATTTTATTTTCTTTTCTTGATGGCCGAACATAATGATGCAAAAAAAGTTGATTAAGTTACTACAAAAAAATACCATAAGTTAATTTTTTTTATCAAATACCGTTTCTATTATATTGTCACTACAAAATGAATAAAGACTACAAAAAAACTATAATAAATATACATTAAAATCACTGACAATGTTTACCATAAACAAATGATCGTAGGCCCAACAAAAAATCAAAGCCCATAAAATTATGTAAATGGTTAATTCATTGAGTAATTAATTAGTTTTTTTTTGTAATAAATGCGTGAATTTTACTATAACGACCGACCATGTCTGACCTTGGACTTGATAGTGAAATGTTATCACCTTTTTTGTAGATGATTCATTGAAGACGTTACTGTCTTCATATATATATATATATATATATCTACTGTGTGAGTATGTGTGACATAATTCGTAAATTGTACATATATGATATTTCACTTTATTATATAAACGTTTTGAAGCACTAGGGTTTGAAAATACTAAGACATTTCATTATATTGGGTGTACTGGTTTATCCGGCTCGAAGAACCACTATGAGTGATAAAAAAACTGCAAGAGAATTGCTAAAGCAAAATTAAAGTTTCTGTAAAAAATACTGTAAAAAGGACCACAATATGTATCATGATATAAGATAAAGTTTTAAGCAGCAAGGGTAACTAACATAAACATAACCGGCAAAAATCCCCTTATAATGATTTTTACTACAGGAAGTAAGCCGTGTCTAAAAATTTCGAGCCCTACATTCTTTAGATCGATGGGTCTCATCGTTAGTTCGTTCCAGGACCCATTAAGATTTCCGCCCGCCATGAGACGCGCGGGAGCAAGCAATATGCCCATTTTTGAAACATCACAACCATTTACAATAGCTTCCAGCGATTTTCAACCTTAAAACCAACATGAATAGGAAAATAATAAGAAACCAAATCAATATTTGAGTGATTTTTTTGGGTAATTTTCTAAAAGCCTTCTAATGAAAATAAGACCTATTTTTCTTTGACGGTGCAGCAAATTGCATATTGTAAAGAAATTAAATTTCTTGTGAACATATTTTAGCTTTATGTTCTAGGTTTTAAGGTTAATTTTTGTTTGTTTTACAGTTTTCTTCTCAGAAACCGCCGGTTGTTTAGTATCACTCATTTTTATAGTGGTTTTAAGATAATGGTATTGATTTACCACTGTACATGGTTATCCGTACAATCTATAATAAGTTTTCTATAGGATGCTGTTGCAGTCTTGCACTTTTATTTTCGGCAAATGTTTCCTTGTGATGTGTATCGAATCAGAACAATGATTTTGGTTTAATTTTTTTGACGATGGTACATCAGCGAATAATTTTTCTCGCTCTTGGTGGAGGGAGAATGAGCATCAGAATTTTACTGACCCACCAGTATTTCATCAGAATATGTCATCCGAATAGTTCATCAGAATATACGTTCATTGCGGCGATATTTGGGCGAGGCCTATTTCGGCTGAAATGATGATGATAATCAGAATATGGCAGAAAAATAAAATGATAAAATTCTTGCCTTTAATTAGTTTATGGCTGAAGTAGAATCTACAATAGATCTGATAACCTTCTAACTTTACATGAGTCTTATTGTTGATCTTTTGAACTTAAAAATATTCAGAAGCCTTTTTATTGCTAAAGATTTTTTAAACCTAAAAATTTTCAATAGTTTTTATAAAACTTACATAATAATTATGTTAGCCGCACGACTATACAGGCGGGTTTAATGTAACAAAGCATTCTCTACCAGTCAACCTTTGGGATAAAAAGGCTACACTATTGGTAGGAGAGCACAATAAAAAAATTGAAATATCTCATGTCTCCCTAATTCACAAAAACATTAACAGCGTTACTGAATTCATGGTCCTAGAAACTAACAAAGTCACAGTAAACGATACGAAGAAACTCAACAGCATCCAATATCTTTAGAACCAACGAGAAAACCATCAAAAATTGGTTCCGCACGTCTGCACAAACAACCTGACAAAGCCATAAATATGCAATAATATTATCTCCAATACATAGAATTGCAATGAACAAAAAAACATCCTACGTGAATCCTGCGCAGGAAGTGGCCTATGTTTTGTCTCCTTCACACTTTACCGCAGAACTATGGTCATCTCGCTCTTGCGTAATACCAGTTTTGGCGGGTAAATGTGGGTTTGCATGGTGGCCATAGAATGATGAATATGGTGAAGGGAATTTTGTTTTTTATAAGGATACTCCTTGAGAGACAGTATCGGTAAGAAGGACGTTGTAAAAAGTAATGGAGAATCAGATAACGTAGGCGATACAGCATCAGAAGCAGTTCCATCGAGAGTAATTGGAACAGTTTTGGACCAAAGACTGGGACTCTTCTTTAACACGTTCCATTTGACTACCTTAACTGAATAGCTAAAGGGATGGAGCTATATAAGATGTATAGCTACATCCCTCTTTCTCATTTGCACGCCTGACATTTTAGGAGGTTATGGTGAGGTCTCTGGTCTTCATTGGACATGGTTTATATTTCATATCTTTTTTTTATGAATGATAGGCTCACGTTTGATCACTATCTTACCTAAGGTGGTAAGCAATGATGAGGTTGACGATGGAGCATGCTTGCCTAGAAATAACCTATTCACTCTTGACTTAAAGACTCCTAATTTGTAGGCAGCTATTAGAAAACATATCTGCAGTATATTTGCTAAACCTAATTAAATAGTGAAGTTTTTTAAAGTTTCTGGCCAGGTATATGCATGTGTACGTTTTCATAGCAAAATAAAGGTTAGAGTTAAACATTGAAAAAATCAGTCATAAATAATGCTTTCACTACTGGAACTCAGACCTCCTCTCTAAAAGGAGGAAATGGTCTGTGATCCACCACACTAGTCTAATGGCGGCTGTAGCGACGCGACGCCCATTATCTCTAAGCAAACAAAGACTAGACATTTGGACGGGTCTAAAATCTTTTAAGGTCTATGGCAAGATATGAATGGTGTAAAACATGATGTTACACAGCAGGTGACCACAATTTCTCTTTTAAACACCACAACACGTCAAAACAATCCTAAATCCCTTTGACCAAGACTCATTTTCCATTGACTGATATTTCAAAATGACAGGTGAGTGACAAGAGACATTTGAATATGTACTTTAACAAGTTAAAAATAAGAGTTATTATTACAAAATTAGTTGTAAATGTCAATCATATGCTGATACAGTTGATGACAACGGGTAATTAAGCTGTAATATGCAAGAATTATGTTATTGACTGTTTTTAAATTAAAACGATGTATGAAGTTGAATTTTGCACTAAATTACCGTAAAAAATTGGCAATATATATTGTAGTGTAAGGGAAAGTGTTTAAAATAGTATCAGCTGCGTGGCGTGTCTTGCGTGTCAACGAAAAGACGTATTGGTAGCAAGGATATAATAATAATAATTATTTATTTGTTTAAAGACAAATTTTGGTCCTTTTGAGCTTTTTGGTTGATATTATCCAACTTATTAAATAAAAGCAGGAATTTAAACAAAGGTGAGGCATGGTCTAAACAAGCTTTTAATGAAAATATATTTTTTATAGAACGTTTTTATAGCTCGGTATACCTGTATAATTAACTTACTCGTCAAGACAAGTCATACGAGCCCAAACTCGATAGGGTTGTGTTGTTTAACTACCAAGTTCCTATAGCCACCTTTCGGTTCCATTTATTATAGTCTATTTTCTTTAGACTCTTTATTGTCACAAAAATCCTACATCAATAATATGGCCAAACGAGGATTGACTTTTCATCAAATGTTAACGTTTACACTGTCTGGCCAGTTTTAGTTGGCCATGTCACGAAGTGTTCAATTCTAAGACACCACACACATCTATACTAATATTATAAAGAGGTATAATTTGTAAGTTTGTATGTAGGGGTTAATCTCTGGAAGTTCTTTTTTTATTGTTATTGATAGGCTTGCGTTTGACCACCATCTCACCTGATGGTAAGCGACGATGTGGTCGACGATGGAACACGCTTGCCTAGAAGTAACCTATTCACTCTTGACTTAAAGACCCCTAAGTTGTACCTATCAGCAAATACAGACTCCGGCAGGGAATTCCACTCCTTGGCTGTACGCACAATAAATGTGTTCCCAAAACGCTTTGTGCGTATGGGTGGAATGTCTACCATGTACCGGTGGCGCAACGCCGTTAGTCTTGTGGTCCGATGGTGGAACGGACTTGGTGGAATTAGATTGTGCAATTCCAGTGCACACTCCCCGAAATACAGACGATAGAAAACCGACAAGGCAGCAACTCGACGACGATGCTCAAGACTTTGGTGCTTTGACTCTACAAGTATTGGTTCGATTGCTAAAATTCTTTTACCAGTAGAAAGCTGCTTTAGTGACATAGGCTATATTTTATGTACCTACGCGGGCAAAGCTGCGGGCAAAAGCTAGTATATTTTAAAGCCAGTTTTATTTCGCAAAATGACTATCCAAGACCAATTTCTCCCCTTACATTCAAAATATCAAAGATGCTTCATCAAAAGCCAGACATGAACCAAACTTTTGAAAGCCCAGCTTTCACTCCAGTTCATCACCCAATAAATGTAGGTTACCATGTCATTGTTCGATCCCATTGATATATCCTGCAGATATTCACCCCATGGAAACACCATAGAAAAGGGGACTGGTCATTGTCCTGTATTTGAGTGACCGTTAAGGGGTCGCTACTCGCAATTCTATAGACGCTTTCACAATACTGTATGTTTGGATTATTTGGAGCTAATTTTTGAGTGATGTTTTTTAATTTTATAGTTATATCATTTTTAGGGGGCATGCGATGGTAACTTGTCATAAATTGTTACAGTGACCTTATATTATGGCAGATAATAGTAATAATAATAATTTAAGTAATAAATGGAATAATAATAATAAAAAAAAATAGTAAAGTAGTAGTATGGGTGGGCTATTATTTTTTATATTTTAAAATGATTTGTTTATTGAAATATTTAAGAGTTTTATTTATATATAATAGAAAATGTTTAGCTTGGACTCTGTTCCCGATGCCGATGGGTTACAATTTATTTATATTTTTAATGTGTTTTTTTTATGATTTTCTTAAAAACAAATATTTAAAAATTTTCTTTGTTTGTGTAAAGTTCATCATAAATAACTTAATTTATAAACTTACTTCCCTGTATTGAAAATTGTGTTGAACGCTATTAACAATTCAATCGACCCATAATACATATTGATCTATACAAAAGAGTGATATTTATCTATCCAAAAGTTTCAAAATCTACGCAAATTCCCACACTTTTGAAAAGCTTATAAATTAATGCATTCAAAAGATATTCACAAAACTAATGCATCACACATTGCATGTCGTTGCATAAGACCATTGACGGAAACATATTGTTAGGAAAAAAAAAACGAAACTTTAGGAGAATTCCCTCAGATGCGTAAAATTTCGTTCCCATGGGTATCTTAAAGGAAACGACAAAATCAAGGCAAATTTTACCTTATCTCTAATAACTTAATGTCAAAATTCCATTGAACATTTTGGGATGGAAATCAAAGTGTGAAAAAGTGATTGTGAATTTTGGTGGTATGAAGTTAAGGGTGCTTTTTGCTTGTTTACGAGGGTGGAACACCATCACCTGCTGGGTCGTGGGACAGGTCGCGAGCATCCCTCTTATGGCACCGAATTGCACATCCTGTATCGGATTTTGATGGGATAAACAGAAGCATTTGTTTGGTGCGAAGATTATGTGCGTGAAGAATTTTATAGATGCGACGTTTGAGGCTATAAGTTTCGTTTTGGTAAAGTTTATTTTGTAACTAAACTAGCGACTCTCCCCGGCTTTGCTCGGGTGTTTCTCCACTATTTAATGGATGTTATTATACATGTAAACCTTCCTCTTGAATCATTCTATCTATTAAAAAAAGCCGCATCAAAATCCGTTGCGAAGTTTTAAAGATTTAAGCGTATATAGGGATATAGGGACAGAAAAAGCGACTTTGTTTTATACTATGTAGTAAAGTAATAGAAGTACTATTTTTTTTTTCAATAATATAGACCTGTATAGCATAGACGGCATTACAATGTTCCCATTTTTGGGACTCAGGCCTCCTCTCTAGGAGAGGGAATGGGCCGTAATCCACCACGCGGGCCCAGTGCGGGTTAGTGGATGATGTAGCATCTTCGACCTTTTTGATTCTAAGGCATGCCGGTTTGCTCAAGATGTTTTCCTTCACTGTTTTTAGAGCAGTGGTGAGATAGACTTGTGCTCGACTGCTATCCCACCTGAAGGTAAGCAGTCATGCAATCGTTGATGATGAAGCGCATTAGTTTATTTAGAGCTTTGAAGACTCTTATATTAAAAACGGATGGGAAGACTGCAGCGAGCAAATTGTTCCAGTTCTTTAATGTACGCGGTTTATACGATAAGCCAAAACGCTTAGTCCGGACCGTACAGGTGTGAACACTCATCGTGCGTACTACTTTATAATAATGTAAGCTTTATGACGATAGTTTCAATAAAGATTAGGAAAACAGTTTTCGTTTTCTACGTTGTTTTTATATGCTAGAAAATAATTTATGATCCATGAATTAGCATCGATTAACTGATTCATAATGAAGAATCTAAGCGATAAAAAACTGTAACAAAAAAAAGACTTTGATACTGTTGGATAGTTGATCAATCCTTTAAATTGAAAAAAAAAATAACAACAGAATATTAACATATACATATAGGTAAATATCCAACAATTTTCTAGGAAAAACATTTTACCGCGTTTTTTAGTGTGGGAGGGAGCATCAAGGTGACACGATTTATCGGCGGCCAGTATTTTTAGACGTTCCAATTTTAAATCGAGTTCTAATTCCGAATGTTATTTTTAATTTCCGAATTCTTTTGTTTCCTATTTTTATGTATAAGTTTGAACTAAAAAGATCAAGTTTAGTAGCTAAAATATAGTAGGTACCTAGTTTATAATCTGTATTAAAATTAAGTTTATTAAAACATGAGTGTGAGTTTTAAATATCTAATTATGTGTATTTTATGCACTACTTTCATCTAAACTATAAACAACCATAATTTAAATATAAATATATATATTTAAACTTGGTGCCAAAATCTAAAACTTTTTCTCTGCCAATTTTCATAGGATTCAAATACTGTAAATACGGAGCTATTCTGAAACTATTGTGCATTAATTACTACATGCTAAAAATATATTTTATTTATAAAATATTATTATATCAATAAACCTCAAACAGCGTAAATATAATAACCTCATTGGAAGTTTTAAATTTGAGCCGTTTGGGGTTGAAACACTAGGGCCATGGGGTCCGAGCGCTCATCGAGTTGTTAAAGATATCAGCAAACGTTTGGTCGACTCTTCACGTGACCAGAGGGCTGGCCTTTTCTTCGGTCAACGAATCAGCAATTCCATTCAGCGTGGCAATGCTGCCAGCGTTCTGGGCACTTTTCCCATTGACATCGATGTGGACGAATTTTTTGATGCCCTTTGAGTTTTCCTCGTTTTTCTGCCTTTTTTACTCGTTTGTACATATTATTATTTTAAGTTTGTATATACCTATTAATTTATAATATGTAATAGTTAAGATGTATATAATTATAAAATAAATACCTGATTATATCAATATAATATAGGTATTACCTATGACTATGACATGAAAACTTTATCGTCTAGCTTAACTTAGAATATAGAAAAAAATATGTTAGGTGGGTACTTATTTAAGCAATATATTGTTTTTTTAGTTGTTTGGTAGTATTTAAAATTAGGAACACCGAAATTAATATTATGTGATAAAACTGGTGAAACTGGTGGATATAAACATGCACCTAAACTTTATTATGCTTTTCAGGCAAACAGATATGCCTTAAAAATGCTAAAAAAAAACTCACTAAAGCACTAAAACTTTGCAAAATCCATTGATAAATAAAAAAACAAGACCCCGATACTATAAACAAAGACCAAACACATGTCTAGCATGTGGGCTGCTACATTTAGACGAAAACTCACTTTATCTACGCACAACTAAAGTTCAATTTTAATTGCCAGCAACAGCAATAAATTGAGGAAATGTCTCTTCGGTTCAAAACAATAGGTTTTATTGTGCGATCGTACACTTGCGTGCAGAAAAATTGTACTCCATAAATAATTGATAAAAGACTTGATGAGAAATACATTAGCCCATCATACGATGAGGTAATTAATGATGTAATTGGGAGTACTTAAGATGTCTTAATCGAAATAAAAAACCGGAGTAATTAGCCAGAACAATTTTGGCAGGACAATTATGAAATTCGTAATACAATACTGTAATTAATTTAAAAATACTTTCCCCGCAATTCTTTTATCTGGTGTAACGGAATCAAAATATTTGGTTTCGCAAATTAATTTGTTGCCGATTTTTTTGGCCGTGCGTGTACCAAACAATTATATAACTGTAATCGAAAATGAACTTTATTCTGTTGCTATTAAAGTTTATATTTATTTGATGGATATTTCCCTTGTCTAGGGTCCTATAGACCGCCATATAGGTATTTAATGGCGTGACCGAGCTAGAAATGCTGACGTCATAAACCGATAATCAATGCTTTGCCCGTAGTTTGGCTAATGACAGACGAATGAGCAGAAATTACAGGCTATATTTTGTTTCTTGGTAATATTCCTGGAACTTCAGATTATCTGATTTGTATATTGCTATTTTCCTACTAAAGTTTGAAGCTGAGATAATTTTATCCTCCGGAAGAACGTTGTATGCGACTGCACGCTCTTGTAGGGAGGGTTTTTTTTATTCCTAATTAAGAATGAAAAAAATCCCTAAAGAGTAGGTAGGCTTATTTTTATTCAGTGGAAAAATCAAAAACCCACTCCTGTTCCTTCGTTGCCTTTCGTACCGGGGCTGAGTTATCTTTCGAAACTAACCCTGGCTCCGGTAGGTTTTGACCCAACTGGACCTTAGCTGTTGCTGACAGTAGGTAGGTATTAAAACAAGAAGAATTGTGCCAATCAAAGCTTGGCATATTTAAAAAAAATGGTTTAAACTAGTGCTTGACTGCAGCGATCCCACATGGTGGTAAGCAGTTATGCGATCTTTGATAATGAAGCACATTAGCTTATTAAGAACTCTAACCTTGAAGACATCTATTCGGACTGGAAGACCGCAGCAGGCAAATGTTCCAGTCCTTCGATATATAATAATCCACAACTGTCACAACGCCGTCTAGTCCCAAGCTAAGCAGAGCTTGTGTTACGGTAACTAGACAACTGATAAACATACTTATATGTATCTAAATACATATATATTATAGATAAGTTACACCCAGACACAGAACAAATGATCATGCTCATATACGCGGTATAAACGACGAGGCGAAACGTTTAGTCCAAAGTTCCGGACCGTAGAGGTATCAACAAAGGAAAGGATGGGCACTGTTTTATTTTAACAGTCCAAAAAAATTTTATCCAGATGCGAGTGTACAGCAAAATCTGTCTTCCGCAATATGCCACACTGAAATTCCTTTTATTTACGAAAAAACTGTAACAGACAGTATTTTCCTAAGGCTTCCGACAGGTGTGTGCAAAAAAGTTACAAAAATATAGGTCAGGTGGTCACTGCGACCACCCGGGCAAAGTCGGGCAATTACATGGGAGAGTGGGCAATGTCTACATGGGTATTTAGTGCCCACTTCTGACCGTCACATGTCATTGGGTAAATCACCGATGGTATAATTGGGTGAGAAACCGAATAAACAAGATAATCCTGAGTAGGCAGTTCTTAAAATAAGAAAAAAGATGTCTAGACTGTTTTTTTTAATATCTGAATCATCATTTTCTTGCATTTGTCTCGTGTTACTTAGGGTTGGAAAAAAAACCTGTTGTAAGGTTTTTTTTCTTTTATTCTGTCCAGTCAAACGTCACGCTATCACTCGGCTCTTTTATTTCATATTACTTACTTATCATTCACACAAACCGTCTTCTCCAATCTTTGGAGAAGACAGACGTTTAAATAAAATATGGTTTATTATTTCTTAAAAAAATAATCAAGTTTAAAAACTTACTACATTTTGTAGTGCTGATCTAATTCTTAATATTTCATGTATCTTTAGAAAATTAAACTAGAAAATTTATTCTTTAATCTAACTCTCTAATCTCTTTTTTAACTGTGGTATTATTATTTATAGATACTGTTGTATTAGAAATCAGTTCTGTACTGTTTTTGAACCGATAGATTTACTTGAGTTTTTTAGATGAGATATTATTAAATTACTTCTCGGGTATCAGACTTTTACAGACTAAAACCCACCTATCTTCCAGTTGCTCTTTGCGTTCCAGGGCTTCGATAACTCTTTCGAACAATCCCGTAATATACATTAGTATCTTAAGGTACCAGGTCAAGAAAACCCATAGTCCATAGTACCCATAAATTGAACCCCTCAACTAGCAGAGGTCAGACAAAACGGATAAATTATAGACCCTCCTGTAATTAGCATAGATATGCGGACCCCTAGATTAAAACGGGTCCTGCTTATCTCCTAGATAGGATAGATTTATTGTTACTATTATATTTGGTAGTTTAAGTCACGATATTTCCGTTTCAACCACAATTGTAGAATAAACCAAATTGACAAACATTATAAAAATTATTTTTCACGGTTGCAAAGGTAGGAACAAATAATGAACTCTAACTTGTTTTTGTAAAAAAAGAAGAAAATATTAATTTATATCTCACACAAGTTATTGAAACCAAAAAGATATATGAAAAATGAAGACCTATAAAAGTCTACGCGAGGCCAAAAAAAACAACTAACTTCACATAATTATGCTGATATTTAAAACTAATAAATAACAAAAATAAATAGGGTAGTTCAAGAATGAAAGTGCCAAATATGTAGATAAAATAAAAAAGAAACAACACAAAAAAAAACAATTATAAAATACGAAGGCATTCCCGCCTTTTCAACAAAATTGGTTAAAATAACTAATTAGTGGTAACTTTTAAAGGTCCCTCGGTCAACTTCAACCCTTGAATGATGACTGGCGATTTAAAGACCTCTCCTAATTTCGCCTGCACTTGCTATTTTAAGGGACCCAAATTAATCATTTTAGGGTTAAAGGGAACTATTTTGATTTATTATTCTAAGCCTTGTTGAACTACGAAAGAAAACTGTTCAACATTTTGTTGCTACGCAGATTAAAATCGACGAGATCAGAAGAAAAACATTTCAATTTTTTTTTACTGTGGCTAAAGCAGCATCTTGAAAAAAAAAAAAACTTAAAAGAAATGATAGATGTTATGTATGATTTAAATTATTCATGAAAATAATTAAGTCATTGAATTGGTAGCACATAAATCCTAAAATAATATCACGTTTGACCAACAGAATAAATTATACTTATTACATCTAAGCACATCTACTCCAAATATTTACAAGAAAAAAAACTGTAGTAGCCAATGCTACCAAATCAGATAATTTACCGACGATTTTAAAATTACCGGTTAAATCCAATTTTAATTATAAATATTAAAAGTAATTTAATTAATAAATTAAAAATGTAATTGAACTGTCAAATTGACGATTATTAATGCTTCGATTAGAAACGGATTACTATTTTCGCAGTTGTATTTAATTTTGTCCGAGAGTGTAATTTTTTCAATGCGGTAGTGCGTATAATTTCGGAAGGTCGTCAATGCATCAGCGATTTTGAGGTTGCGGATATACTCAGTGTGTACTTAATTCTGTCTGAAGTGTAAAACTAATCTGTTGTTGAGATGAATTTTATGTCTACAGTGAACAAAATTAAATGGTAAATAACCTTCCTGGTTTCAAGTGGGTTATTTTTTTTTTAAGGTCATACCATCGAAGTAGCTCAAAGAATCGCTAAACCGCAGAACAGATGGTAGATGGGGTCGAAATATTCTGCTGTCGACCTCATACCGGAAGCCGCAGCGTTTAAGGCGCCCCTCAAGGTGTATTGATGATCTGGTAAGGGTCGTAGGAATCCGATTGATGCGAGACGCTGAGATATATTATCCGAGCCCGACCGATCGTTGTGGCGACACTTGGGGAGGTCTATATCCAACAGTAGATGTCTTTCGGTTGAAATGATGATGAATTTTTTATTCTCGCGGTTGACCACCGGTTTTTGCAGAATTTATGAAAATCTAGATTTGTTGTTTTTACCACCTATAACTATCTGTAGGCTGTACATATATCGACGCCCTCCACGACAGTTAGCCGGGAGGGTGACGATATTTTTTGCGAGCGTGATTTGAACCCGCGATCTGCAGCGCGGCAGCCAACCACTCGATTCCTGTGCCAATTGGACCGTGTACTTCTTTTGTCCCACTACTAAAATATAGCATAGCATAGTCGGCCTTATACTGTTCCCACTGTTGGGACTCTAGCCTCTTCTCTAGGAGAGGGAATGGGCCGTAATTCACCCCGCGGGCCCAGTGCGAGTTGGTGGATGTCGCATGTCTTCGGATTGTAGGGTTTAGGACATGCTGATGTTTTCCTTCAAAGTTTTGAGAGCAGTGGTGATGAAATAAATTACACAAAGTAGTGTGCCTGGTTGGGTTTGAACCCGCGACCTACAACTCGTAAGTCTTTACCACTCGGCCACCATTGCTCAAATTTGGTACAAGAGCTTACTTACCTTTTGAATACATATCACCAATTATTGATATATAATGAGCACTAGCTGTTACCTGCGGTTTGGCCCGCGTGATAATAGAAAATTATCCCAAAAGAACATACTCTTGGGATAAAAAGTATCCTATGGTCTACCCGTGTACCAAGTTTCGTGAAAATCCATTCAGTAGTTTTTGCGTGAAAAATTAACAGATACACTAATTTTCCCCACGTGGTGGATCCACGTGGGCCCACTGCGGGTTGATGGATGTAACATATCTTCGAATTATTCTTAGGCATGCCAGTTTCCTTCACCGTTTTGAGAGCAGTGGTGATAAAATAAATTCCACAAAATAATGCGCCTGGCTGGATTTGAACCCGCGACCTAAAACTTGTAGGTAAGTTCAAAGTTAGTTCAGGGCCGTTTCAACTAGGCATTCATTTATAAAATTGTTTATGCATGCATGCTGTGTCTATCATAATATATTGTACAGTCGGTTTGTATAAGTGCAAGTACATTTTGTATGCAATGTCTAACAACTGTTGATAGGCCAATAAATAAATATTTTTTTAAATTTTTATTCTATTATCACACAACGCCGTCTAATCTCAAGCTAAGCAGAGCTTGTGTTATGGGTACTAGACAACTGATAAACATACTTATATATTTAAAATAAATACATATTATAGATAAATTACACCCAGCACAGAACAAATGATTATGCTCATCACACAAACATTTGGGAATCGAACCCACGACCTCCGGCATAGCAGTCAACTACTAGACCAACAGGCCAGCCAATTATTATGGGAAGTGTCCATAGTACTCATAATATACTCGTATCTTTAAGACTGTGGTCTCAGTTCGTAAGAATGTTGTTGCTACAGTAACTAAACAAATATAAATAAGAAAGTGCAGAAAAAATATTAGCAAAAAATAAGAATTACCGAACAATTGCGCAACGAGTCTGGGGCAACACAGAATTATCACATTGACGTACTACGAGTGTTGCCAGATGAACCTAACATAACACCCCGAAATGTGGTAAAACAATCGTCGTGAAGGAAAAAAAAAATTCGCAAAAAATTTTTTTAATACATATGTGTATTAAGAAATATTTATGTATATCTGTCAGTTGTCTTGTACCCATAGCACAAACTCTGCTTAGTTTGGGACTAGATGGCGTTGTGGAATATTATTTTATGTGTCAATATTTCCCAGAACTTTGAGGTCCTGGTCCTCTGGAAGGTGTACTATGAGCCGAAACCAACTCGCAGAGGCCTGTTAGACACTTTTAACGACAATTATCATTGTATGTGCTATGCTAGTGCTAGTGCCCCAAGGACAACCCTAATAACAACAATAATAGTTAGTATTATTATTATAAAAAAAGCCAACCCGAAAAACCCGCCATGGCAACACACCGCAAGAATAGCGTGGATGCGCCACCTGCGTTCGCGCCTAATTTTTGCTGGCATTGAGCAACGTCAAGGTCGCGGCAACTAGATGACGTCATAGCACGCTTTCGGTTACGAGTCGACTACTGGATATGACAAGACGCATATCCGTGTTTAAAAGTACTGAGCGTCTATTGTTTTTTATATGTACTTGGCTGCAGTAATTTCGGCTTTTTCAAAGACCCAGATATAGGCAGACAGTTTACCTATACGCACAAAAGTTTTGGGACCGATGACCTGGTGGAGGTTACGGGAATCCGATGGATGCGGGACGCGCAGGATCGATCGTTGTGGCGACACTTGGGGGAGGCCTATGTCCAGCAGTGGACGTCTGTCGGCTGAAATGATGATGATGATGATGACAAAAGTTTCGGGAACACATTCTTTGTGTGTACAGCCAAGGAGTGGAATATTCTGCAGGAGTCTGTGTTTTCTGATGGCTACAACCCGGGAATCTTTAAGTCAAGAGTGAATAGGTTACTTCCAGGTAAGCGTGCTCCATCGTCGACCGTATCGTCGCTTTCCATCAAGAGAGATGCAATAAAAAAAGTTTTTTACGATCACTATTTCACCTGATAGTACCTAAGGGATGATGTGATCGACTTTGAAGCAGGCGTGCTTAGAGGTAACCTATTCACTCTTGACTTAAGGCCAGGTGGTACTCATTTTGAACTTTTTAAACCTCTGAGAAATCCACAAGTATAAAAAAGAATAGAATGAAAAAATATTTTATTAAAATTGACCATATGGCCAACCACTGGGTATAAATCAAACCATGAAATAAATTAGCTGGCTTAGTAAAAAAATTGGCGAATCTGACCCTAATTTATGATTTCAAACGTGTACGAGATTACGACACGGCAATATTTGAAAGTTTTTAAGAAATTTTTAAAAGGGTTTGGTCAAAACAAAAATCTTGAATAGTTACTCCATTTTATTCATATAAAAATAGGTCGCTGTTACGGGGCCGCGAAGTCGACATAGACCTCGGCAGAGTTCATACAAAATACTCTGTAACTACAACCAGCTCTTAAAGACCCCTAGGATGTGCTTAGCTACCAGGAAACATATACACACATATTAGGAAAGATGATACAATCGGCAACTTTACCATTAAAGCAATCTTGTAAAGAAAACTTTTAGATGAGTTCAAATGAGATTAGTAGAGAGAGCAGATAGTATTTTGATCCTAAAGTATCGAAAGGCGAAATGTGGACCACTCTGGCAAGAGTGTACCGACTGAGAAGAAGAAGAAGAAGAAGAAGAAAAGACCATAAGAAAATTATTTTGTGAGAATGTGGATGACTAAAGGGAGATCCAATACTACAAAAACCAGTGGTTCTTGAGATACACTCGTTCTTGAAAGAAACAAACTTCAGCTTTGTAATATTGAGGAAGATAAAGTTGTAAGAATTGCAAAAAAACATTGAAAAAATAAGGAAAATGGTGATGAGCCCCAATGTAAGCTAAAGCAGATTTCCAAGAAAAATTTAAAGCAACACAAAGAAGTATTGCTTGAGTATATGATTGAAGTACAGATTGTATTTTAGCACAATTTTAGGATGAGCTTAAGTCGATTATTCTTCTTATTCTTCCTAAAGAAAGAAGAAGAGCAATATAAGGTAAGGATGCGCTTTTTTATTATTTTGAAGATAAGGGGCTATGCATCTCCCGTAGTGTAGGGGATATAGTCACTGCGACCTAAAAGATCTATTGTGACTTACCACCTTGTTAGAGTAACTCTTTTAGCCCGGAGGCTTGCTGGAAGTCTACAATACTCCTAGCTTTAAGGATGCACTTAACTCGATCCAATTTGGAACCGTGCACTAGCTTCTGACGTTTTATAAGTGCCCTTGTAGGCCTATATGAAATAAAATATTTTGACTTTGACTTTGACTTTGATCACTCTTTTATGGTTACAATAAATAGTTATACTACTAGTTATAATGATAGATTCAAAACTTAAAAAATCCGGTTCACAAACTACATTTCAAACGCATCTATTAAATCTTGTATTCATAATTTGGTTTCTTTTAATATCCTTCCTATTCACATTTATTAATTTAACTTTTTGTTTGATTGCCTGGCAAGCATAGATTAAACCATTATTGAAGATGATGAGAGATTGAAGGGTTTTAAAAAACTCATTCCTGAAATGTTTAAAACAAGGTTTCTAAGTTTGCATCCAAATGAAAAAAGTCAATAAACAAGCAGTTTCAGATAACTTTGTTTGTGCAAAACTACACTTAAGTCAACATTATCAGATTTGTAATATAAAGAAACCGGATTTAAACTGTTTTGTATGATATTCTCTGTCGATTCAATTTGAGGTTTGTTTGTTAAAAATTGCTTATCACAAGTACTGTCAATTATTCGCCGAATATTTGTAAAAACATATGGAAAAACAGTTGGAACGGGCAAGCTACAGACCTACATTATTTAATACTGAAGATTATGCTCATGAAAATGTTGGTACAATGTCTTTTTACTGTACTTTTACCTGTGTCCTTAGCCAAGTTACTAATCTGCAATAGCTAACGCTAGTAGAAAGCTTCAAATATACGGCAACGACGTCGTCTCAACGCTCAGTCACGTGGTCAGAACAAAATAGTTGGCGGCAAATATAAGTCTGTGGTCAACTCGAAGCGTTCGACGCGAGCGAAACGATTATAGCTTGGCTAGGGGGGCTGGTGAGAAGGAAGCAGGTTAAAATGAATAAGGGTAAGATATCAATGAGGTTAAATTCAGTATGGTGTGGTGATGAGATGTTTGTGTTTAATTTAAAAACAACAAACGCACAATCTTAGAAAGCAGAAGGCTACTGTAACAACGCAAGAGATATTATCTGAGAAGAAAAAAACAAGTAACTTGGGAAGAGACCAGATGGGATGACTATAATGCCTTGGAAATTGGGTAGGCCTTTGGTGTGGGATGCAACATGTGTCGACACCCTTGCGCCATCCCATCTTCTGAGTACCGCGGGCTGTGCTGGAGCGGCTGCTGTAGGTGCAGAAAACCTCAAACGGCGTAAATATAATAACCTCATTGGAAGTTATATATTTGAGCCGTTTGGGGTTGAAACACTAGGGCCATGGGGTCCGAGCGCTCATCGAGTTTTTAAGGATATCAGCAAACGTTTGGTCGACTCTTCGCGTGACCAGAGGGCTGGCCTTTTCTTCGGTCAACGAATCAGCATTGCCATCCAGCGTGGCAATGCTGCCAGCGTTCTGGGCACTTTTCCCATTGACATCGATGTTGACGAATTTTTTGATGCCCTTTGACTTTTCCCCGTTTTTGTGCCTTTTTTACTCGTTTGTACATATTATTATTTTAAGTTTGTATAGACTAATTGATATATTTTATTATTTATTCCACAAATGTTTTGATGAAATATGTTTAAATTAGTCAAGAAAAAAGTTGGATTCATTTGGAGAGTAACTTGATAATATCGCTTTTTAATTCGATAATATCGCTCTCAAAAATATGATCTACGAGTATTATTTCAAACCTGTAGAAGAAAATTGAACAGCTCGATTGTCTACCAGTGTCTTAAATTTTGTAACGCCATTGTTTAGGTCTCGAATCGCCCAACTACAGTTTAAGGTCAAGTTCATTGAGTCCAGCACGTGTATATGCGATTGCGGAACAGTTTTGTGTATCATGTGTATTTAGGCTCATTCTGCTGTAATTACTGCTGCTTAGTTTTTGGATACGAAAAGATGTTTAAATAATATCTTAAGTCATCATCATCTTCCTGCCCTTATCCCGTTTTATTTGGGGTCAAACACGTTTTTTTCTTCCATTCTGTCCTGTCACTCGTAACGCTATCACTAACTCCCTTTTCATTCATATCACTTCTCACACCATCCATCCATCTTTTCTTTGGCCTCCCTCTCCGTCTCCATCCACCCCACATGTAAATTCATAACTCTTTTAGCAACATGCGTTTCATCTCTCCTCTTTACATGACCATACCAAGACAAACGATTTCCTTTCAACTTTTCAGTCACTGGCGCCACTTTTAAAGTTCCCCTAATATACTCATTTCTCACATTATCCATTCTCGTCACACCACACATCCATCTCAACATTCTCATCTAAATAATATCTTAAGTATCTTCTTTATTTTATTCCAGGATTTCTTCCTCTACGTTATCTTTAGCAGCCCTGATCTCAGCTTATGAACATTGCATTCAAATTTTTGCTTATCATTTATTAGGTCAATGTTGAACCGAAGACGAGGGCTCTCGGACGGCGAGCCATGGGTAGTTCGCTGTGTAACTGTCCGGTAGCTGTCCGGACCGAGCCCAAGACGTCAATGGCGTGCACTGTTCCCACGCGCCTCAAGGAGTTGTTAGCAACAGCAGGGGCCAGCTGGGTCGAAGCCTACTGAGGCCAGGGTAATCCAAAAGGGAGCTCGAGCCCCAGTATGACGGCTAGAAGGAACGGGGTGGGGTTTTAGTCAGTAAGAGTCTGACACTATCTCCCGCTCCGCCTAAGAGCAGGGGCTGTCATTGGATGATTTTCCCCACCATAAAAAAGGTAAACGTTGAAGAATATTTCTTCAGTCACAACATTCCAGTGCAGTGAGACTATCTGTATGTTTCTATCTACATAAAACTTACCGACAGCATTATTTATCTCAAATTTCGACGCTCAAATATAATATATTAAATGCCTAATACAAAAATCTATTTGATTGACAGACACTGCGTCAGATGAAGATAAATTATTTTGCTAGATGTCTTTTGAATATGTTGTGACTTACATTTTTTGCAGGATACAAAACTATGCGAATTCTAATCTTACTATTGAATTGACTAGTATTGAATGGTGATGCTTTTGGCACTAGAGGTGTTAACAAAATTAGTATTGTAATTATTTTTATTTCTGATAAACTTAGATTCATACTTTCTAATGCGATTAGAACTTCTAAAATTTTCATCTAAGACTAAAATAGGATTTGATTGATCAGACTTGATCAATTTGATTAGCATTCAAAATTACATATTACTTTTCCTTGTACTTTTTGATTGAGTTATAAATCATTCATAAAAATAACTTCTTCTTACTTGTAAAGTCTAACAGTAAACTTTTTTGTTTCTCGCATTTATGTTAAAACGCCTTTTACTTTACAAATTCCGTCGACTCAATTTCCAACATAATTATTGTGAGCTACAACGACATGACATATGTTGTACCTGCCGACATAGTATTTAAACAATGTGAGGTTCCCAAAACCACAAGCAACATGATATAACCATGTGACATTTTACATACGAGTATTCGGTCGAATGATTTATTACTTGTTCAAACAGGTTCTCAATGGAAAATGGTAGCTCGTATTCTTAAAGATCAGTAGGAAACAATCTAAATTAAGAAACTATTTATTGGACTGTTTCTGATAGCGACTTTACACAAAATAGCTGCTACTGTTTTTAAACTGGCCTAGAAGTCTGAAATAAAAGAAATGTAAAACAAAGAAAAGGCTGATGGATTGTATACAAATGATGCTGTTGGAAAAAAGATGAATTTAGAAATGAAATCTGCCAAGGTTGCAGAATTGAGCGAAACAAAACCCTTGGATCGCAAAGCGTAACTGAAGGAACTCAGGGAGGTATTAGTCAGTACAAGTCTGACACTCACTCTCAATACATCTAGAGTAGGAGAAGTTATTTAAAAAAAAGAGAGATGATAGAACTTTTACAAAATAAAAAATATTTCAATAATTCTGTGTACTTACACTTGAAATAAAGGTAAGCTGAATAATGATGACTCTAGATTTAATTAAAAAAAACACAAATCAATGATGATTCAAGAATGATTTAAATTAATGGATTTCAACATCTTCAAACCGTTGCAACTAATCTTTTAATTGAAGCTATTGAATTTTATGTTCCAACAAAAAATATTGGCTATAAATTCGTAAATCATACATTTTAGCTGCAAATTCATTTTGTTCACCTACAATGAACTTGAATAATTCGATTTGCTGAAAAGAATTTGTACTATTAATTAAATATTGAACTAACGCTTGAATGATGTTTATTAATACAAACGTGGAAAGTAAAAATACAGTCAAATTTAAATTGTAAAGGTTCAACGATTTAGAAATAACGGAAATGATTAATGCTATGCACAAAATGCTAGAAATACAAGAAAAAAAAACTTCAAATCGAAAGAATTTCAAAGCAGGAACAATAAAACGAAAAAAGGTATATAAAGATTTCACGGAAATAGACAAAGACATATACAGTTTAAGAATCATTAATAAAGGTTTCAGAAGATACAGACAAATCAGCGAACATATCAATGCCAAACCAGCATTAATAGTTAAAACAACACATAACACTGTACCAACCAATGTCAGTCCTTCAAACTACGAACTTTGAGTAGCAACTAAAACTGACAACGAGAAAAACAAAAATGAATTCTATTCGTAGACCATTAAAGTTATTAATGCAACAGATACTTAGGAGGAAGTAATGCTATTAAGCATGTGCTTATTATAAGTAACTTAACGAGTGAGCTCAAGAACGAAGACGTAGGTTAACCATATCAATGTTGATTTTCCGGACAGTATCTTTTTTGAATTTGATCGGTTTGCTAAGGGTAAGTTTTTTAATTTTGATAGGACCTAAAGAAGGTTCCTGTGGGGTACGGGATTGTTCGAAACTTGCTTGCTTCATATCATCATCAGCCTTTTTAATGTTCCCACTGCTGGGAATGGACCGTAATCCACCACGCGGGCCCATTGCGGGTTGGTGAATGTCACATGTCTTTGAATTTTTGGTTCTAGGACATGTCGGTTTCCTCACGATGTTTTCCTTCACCGTTTTGAAAGCAGTGGTAATGGAATAAATTACAGAAAGTAATGCACATGGCAAGGTTGCTTCATATAAAATTTTGTATTTGTAAAATATTTTATTGTATTTGTGAAAATTTTTATTTAGTAATAGTAAATCGCACGCGGCCTTTTTAATAGATTTAGATGTGTGAATCACGACTTTCTTTTAATATCCATTGTATTATATCTCTGGCGAAATAAGCTATTTCTTCTCAAAGCCCAGTAGTTTGCCATATTTAAAGCGGCGTTAGTGGTTTTTTTAAAGTCAGTTAAAGTTTTTTTAGTCAGTCAAGTCACTTAGGGCATTCTAATAAGTGGGCCATCGTTGGGAGGGGTCTGTAATCGCCCATGTTGCCAGGTTATGTTTCGTACCGAGGTTCTGTAATGCAAAGAACAACAGAAAGAAGACAGACGGTTTAGTCAGCTAAAGTCTGACACACCCTCTCCCTCACGTCTCACGAGAGACGTTATTTTATGACTTCTTAGCTCAAAAAGAGGTTCCTGTATTGTCTCTGGTGATTAGATTATGGCCCATCAAGCTTCCTTTCTTGAGGCTTGAGTCCCAGCAGTGGGAACGTTGTAAGGCCAATTTTATGCTGTCTTTTGTAATGCTTTTAGACTTTAGAAACCTGTTATGTAAGCTGTCAGTAAAGTATTTTCCGTTTTCTAACAAATCTACGTCACTGGGTGGTGGTGACGCAGAAACAGATATTTCATTGTTATGTCTACCTGCGTAACTCTGAGTGTGTACTATATTCGTAGTTATATTACGTTGACAGTAGCACCCTTTTTTGTAATATTTTCATTCTTGCTGTACGGGGCGTTTAAGACCTCGTTTGAAACTTTTACTATGACAGTAAGGGGTTTATTAGACCCCGTAACATTTAAGAAAATATAAGCACTTTTGCTATGTGCGATACGAGGTCAATTGACCCCGTATTAAAGTATTACTGCATTTTGGTTGGTAGTCTGATAAAACGCCCCGGTCCACCATAGATAGGGACCCGTAGGAGTCCAGCAGGGTCAGTGCCTACTGAGGCCAAGGGTCTGTTTCCGAAAAGACGGCTCGGCCCCAGTATGAAAGGCAACGAAGGAACGGGGTGGGTTTTTAGTCAGTAAGAGTCTGGCACTATTTCCCGCTCCGCCCAAGGGTGGGGGATGTCATCCGGATGGTTTTACCTACCGGGAAAAAAACTATAGATAGGGAAAAATCATTACCTATATGATTTTCCACCTTAAAAAAAGCTCGCTATGCTATAGTTTAACATGGTCCAATGTACATTTAATTAATTACCGTTTGTGGTAGTTCCTAAATGTTATCTGTTCATCAATAATCGGATATTTAAATCTCACGAAGTGTTTTAGATAAGTAAATTATTGATTGATTATGAATCAGAATATAGAGTTAATTTTGTTGATAGATACTTATATCTATAACAAGCTTCTGCCAGCCACTACGCCCGCGTAAAAATAGGATTTTCATACAAACTTCCAAATCTAGAAGAGATGGTATACTTTGTCTTTTAAGTTTTCTGTGCCATAAGCCTCCATCTCCTTATAATCGGAGAGCCAGTTCAGTTTATGTTTTTCTAGTCTCTCTTAAATAAATAATGACATATTTTAATAAACGATAACGTCTTGGAAGAATAAAGATTATTATTATTATTTTGATGTCAGACAGAATCAAGGCAGAATCAGGGTCTGGATCTTTGGAAGTTGTACGGGAGGCCGAAGCCAACTCGGTGAGGCCTTTTAGATCTTGTTAATGGAACGTGATATCAACCAACGATTATCGTTGTACGCGGTATGCTAGTGCACCCAAGGACAACCCCGGTTGGTGAAAAACTATTATTATTAATAATAAAAAATATCAAAAAGTGTCCTGAAAAAAACAAAAATTGTAAGCATAAAGCAAACAAAGAATGCTGGGCATAGCCCGCGGGCCAAATTATATCGCGAGTTAAAGATAGAGGAATCGCGTGACCGTACCACGATTAGAGTAATTTCGGTACCAACTAACATTCGGAGCTCGGTCGTCATTCACGAGTCATGCTGGCTGGATTATCGATATCGATATTATGTATTGTTACAGTGATGTTGCACAACACTAGTTGTGTTATGTGTTTATTAGATAAAATTTAAATATGTATATTGTATTATCTAATTAGAAAAAAAACTAAAAATAATTAATATAATTTCCTTTATTTAGCATTTATTATAATGAGCCTTAAAACGTTCCCACTGCTGAGACTTGAGTCTCTTCTCTAGGAATGGGACTGGTCCATAATCCAAGTCGCGGGCCCAGTACAGATTAGTGGTAATCACATGTCTTCAAATTTTTGGTTCTCGGACATGCCGGTTTCCTCACGATATTTTCCTTCACCGTTTTGAAAGCATTGGTAATGAAATAAATAACAAAACCAAAGAAGTAAAAGAGTGATCGAAAGAAGGCACGGAGAAGGGAGTTTCCCTGCGCGACTAGTATTTTTAAACGTATTTGTACTTATGATATCAGCTTCTATTAAAATTTATCTGTACCGAAATCGGAACAAGGGGTGCAAAATCAATCGGAAGTGAAATCTCCGGTTGAAACATTAGGTTTATATTTAGGCATCTAGTGATGCTTGTGAACACACGGTATAGTAGAAAAATACCACTAGTAAACGAACTACTACATATTTCACGGTATTTTACTGGATGCATTTTGGAGAGTGTGCGCTAGAATTGTATGACTTGATTCTACCATCTCATTTCTACCATTTGACAACCAGACGTACGACGAGTATCCACCCTCACGTTTTTGAAACCTCTACGGTCCGGACTAAGCATTTTCCCTCGTCGTATATAACGCGTACATCGAAGGACTGGTACAATTGGCATGTTGTGGTCTTCCCGACCGTTTATAATTTGAGTGTCTTCAAGGCAAGAGTGAATAGGCTCATAAACTAGTGCGCCTCACCATCAAAGATTATATCACTGCTTAGCATCAGGTGGGATTGTAGTCAAGCACTAGTTTAATCTTTAATATTGAAAAAATATTATAGAAATCGGTACTGACCAACTGTATTTATATTTATATTACTATCTATATTACTTGAAAGAAGCGAGGAAATCAATAATGACAGGGGTAACCCCATACAGGGGGTTTCCCTGCAGCAAATTACAGGTTGAGATTTTTTCAATGTTTCCACAGTTTTTGATGACTATAAAATTATTAATCATTAAAATAGACATTTAAGTGATTATGATTATTGAGGAAAAAAATATATCGTTGACTCATAATAAATATAAGCTATGTATTGCATAAGTGTATTCGATTTGTAACAGGTATTGTTCACGCTATTTATTATTCAATTTTTTTTTAATGACCAAGTTATTGTTTTTTTTTCTTTGGTAAGCTTGATTTTCATCTATAAGTACTAATATTATGAAGAGGTAAAGTTTGTTTTATTTGTTTGTAGGAGCTAATCTCTGGAAGTACTGGTCCGATTGCTAAAAATTTTTTCACCGATAGAAAGCTGGTTTATTACTGAGTGACATAGGTTATATTTCATGTGCGCGGGCGAAGCCGCGAGCAAAAGCTAGTAGCTGATAGTAGTCATAAAGCAATACTAACATAGTTTTTTAAGACCCTTATTACTAACATTGATATGGTATTTTACTCTGAAATAATAATGTTTTTTTTTATAGCGATTCTTTCAGTTTCCTTTGTAATAATAAAAAATATATATTTTGTTATGTTGAATGATATACAATTATATATATATTACATTAATAAATATCTTTTATGTTATTAATGAATAAGCTTTTTGTATATTTAAAGAATAATCATTAGAAACTCCTTTAAAAGAATTTTAGAGGACACTAGGACGTTTCCGACCTATTAACGATTATACGTTAATTTACAAATCTGAAACTTTTCCTTTAAAACATAATGTTCAAATTCCTTTGTAAATAATAGTTTCTTCAAAATAATTCATGGTAACTCTGTAGAGCAAAGGAAGCTTTATATTGAAGAAGTTAAAGTACAAAATTGCATGAAATAATTGGATTTTATCTCATGCGTCGTTATGTATGACGCAATACCTACTCAGCCGTAATGGCTAGTGTCAATCAAAATTATAAACCAACAAACTTATTTATGCGCTTACTAAAATAATTGCTATGCCAATGTCGACTGTATGCCCTTGAAATTGGGTTCAAGGATTGAGATTTAACATCATTAAAGAAAATGATTTTGGTAATACGTTCTTAGAATTGCCTTGGATCAAGACGTTTGAGTTAGACTAAAGTTAGTGAATTTAAAAATATTTTAGGAAGTTCGTGGTTAGGTTATCTATTGAGATATAATCTATTGAGAATGATATATTTAAAAGAAAAAATGTCGCACTAATTGTGAATTTAATAGACTTTAATATCACTTAACTTTTCGTATCAATTATAATTTATATTTTAATAAAAAAATTAATTCTTAATTAATTTCACTCTTTTGATAAATCATTTTAAATAATCTTATCAAATTATTTTTATAGGATAATTATTACATTTATCATAATAATTGTACAAGCTAAATAAAATTATAATGTAAAAATTATTGAATCATAATTATGATTTTGCCAAAAAAAATTACACAAATAAAAATGATGCCTGTAATTATTTTATGTAAATTTCAATCGCTATAATAATTTTATTTGGCGAATTACATATTTATAGTCTTAATCTCATTTATCATTTTCAATGTTGTTAGTTTGCACGTGTTTCATAAACGTGACTTTTATCTGTTAAACTTGCTTATCCCTTAACCTTTTTTAAGTACAAGATTATTGTTCCCATACAAAAAGTAACTCATGGCATAAATATAGAAATAATAAGTATTCTGTATAAAATATGATAATTTATTTTTAATATTTTATCAAGCAATTATAATCATTTAACTAAAATAAATTTCTCTCATTAATATTTTATTCAAAGTGAAAAAAAATACGAGTTATCAATAGATTTCTAGTCAGTGATGCATAGTTAAAAAAATACCAAGTTGACGATTTAGGTATTTGATGATTACCTAACAAACTTTAAGGTCGATTCAAGTGCATTTGAGATATTAATTTCTCAGCATTGAAATATGCAAGAATAGATTATAATTAAGTATCTATTTGTATTATTTTTTCTATATTTTTAAACGTAATTACTTGTTGAATAACAACCAATTACTTAAAAATATCAAGATTTAATGTAGTTATCTTTACTTCCGTCTGTGTGGTATTTGTTTTATCAATTTTACTAGTAATACGTATGCTTATCGACTCACTTTAAAAAAATCTGTCAGAGATAATGACAACTGAATTAATTAAGTATTTTTCAAGTCAATGACCACGCATAAAAAGTCGTTCGTGTACCTGTAATTTATTTGTAATGTAAGTAACTTTTAAATGTGTTACATTAAACACTCTGCATATAAGTTATTATTTTTAGTATCTTAATTAACATTACGAAACCTTGTTTAGGAAAAAGTTATGTATTTAAAGCATAGATCTTAATTTTGAGTAATAATGTAAACTGTTTTATTTTTACACCATGTTATTTTTCGTAATTATAATTTTATTTCAACTATAATTATATAATTTTATTTATTTACGAATCAATTAAATACGATTCTTGCTGTGCACTAAGCAGCACTTATTAAAAAAAAAACCTAGATTTTATTTTTATTATATCTTAAATTTCTAGCTAAAACTTGAAACATAATTTTTCTGTTGGCCTAAATAGGATATTCTATAAAAAAAAAACTATGGTACGAAAAATATAGGTATACGAAAAAAAAAAAACAGCAATTAATTCCCGCCATCCATTGTACACACACATCCGTCATTCGCGCTAGCCCACGACATTGACAATGGACGGTTTGGACTTGGTATGCGGCCTTGAAGCGAATTCGGCGCTCGGACGGGCGCGGGAAACAAGATCGGGTTTTTTATAATCGATATTAGACGTGCAGAATAGATTATTCGATTCGACGTGCAAAATATATTCTGTTGTATCGATTCGGGAAGTTTGATGTGAGGTAGCCGTTTTATGGTTTATTTATTGATGTACTTACTCTATTAAAAAAAAAAACAAAAATATTTAAAATTGTTCCTTATTAGGGTGATAAGTGGACGCCGAAGAAAACAGTGTTATTAAAGATTTAATTAATACTAACCTGAATATTTATATTTTTTTTATATACTAGAAGATGTATTTCAGTAAAATTACGTGAGGCGTGTGATTCTAAGCAAGGCTAAAGGAAGACAGTAACTGCAACTAGACTAGAGATTTAAGCCAAGTGCTGATAAAGAGAAAGACTACCGTGTTGAAGTAGGATAGATTGAAACTACAAATTAAAATCTCAAGCATAATTTGCCATTAAGGGGTTAACAGATGTCTAAAGCACGTGACTTACAAAACGGTAGTGATTTATCTAAATTAGCATACATTAATCTTTGTTGCATCCATAAATAATGCAAAAACAAACGTGAATAAGCGCAACAAAAATGTGGATGTTTCTAATAAAATTTAGAGTCACGGTCAGCTATTGATATTTTTGGGCGAATCATAAAAAAAGAAAAGATTTCAAGCAAAAGAATAATAAGCTAAACATTTTTTCAAGTGTTTGTTATAATTATCACAAGTCTCGATAAATAGAGATATAATAATATTCCACAACTATCACACAACGCCGCCTAGTCCCAAGCTAAGCAGAGCTTGTGTTATGAGTACTAGACAACTGATAAACATACTTATATATTTCTAAATACATACATATAATATAGATACAGGCACAAAAAGGAGTCCACCAAATATAATTCATTATCCTTTAGCAGATGAATTAATATCTGTGATAAGAAGTCTTTGAAGGTTAAATTGAAAATTGAGAGTCAAATTTTTACCAAAAAAAAAAAACTTGATTTCGGGGTCAGACGTAAACGTAAACAGTGTAAAACTGAAAAGAATACATAAATAATATTCTACATAATTTTTTTCATGACATTGGGTATAAATTTGCAAAAATAAGAGTGACATCGTCTGAAGATTATTTTGTTATTGACAATGTGGTAACTATGTGGATTTGAATGAGATACTTGCAATGTTTTTAAGAAAGCCTTTTCAAAATAAAAATTTTACATTTGCATAGTGATTTTTTAATAATTTTGTCAGGTTTTTTTTTAGTTTTTATTATTTTAGCAATATTATCGTGATTGTCAGTTTTATTACTTTTAGCTTTTAATACAAATTAAGCATTATAAAGTTACTGAAAATTTATAACCACTTTGATTTTTATCATACAAAATTTTGAGATTTTTTTCAAAAATTAAGAAAACCAGTCAATGAAATTAAATAAAATTGAAAGATGACACCAAAAATGTGGAAAATAAAAATTTAATGTCAGAATACTAAATGTAGGTATTTCTTCAAATCAATCATTAGTTCAGTAATATTATTGGGATTAGCAGTTTTATTACTATTAACTTTAGATGCAAATTGAACATAGCCTTGAAAATACTCGAATTCTGGTAATCCTATCTGCAAGATAACGTGAGCAAACTGGATTTATACGAACACAGTCCTAACACCGATATTCTCAGTACATTCTAGTAGCTGTTTGTTATGATGCCATTTATCATAAAATTATGATTTGGCGTTTTTTGATTCCAAAAGGTTCTTTAAATGGAAAAATCTACTAACGTGGATTTTTTGCATTATTTTTAATCAATATTGATTCAAAGATTTGGGTAAGGCCTTTGTCCAGCATTGGGCAAGTATAGACTAAATACAAGAAAAAAATGTTTAAAGGCGGTTAAAAATTTTAAACTCTTTTTTTAAGAAACCTAGATAATATCCACAAGATACTGTGTTTCCAAAATATCTAATGAAAAGTGTGTAATAACGTCATAATCAGTTATGAGCGGTTGTATGAAAAACAGTGAAAATGTGAGTCATGATGCACCACCTTAAGCATCAATCTAGATTTATAATTGGAAGCTTATAAAAATTCTATCAAACCAGTTTTTAATTTAGCTCAACTATTATATTCTAAATACAGACGCTTATATATCGCATAATCAGAAATAAAAGCTGACGAATTACAAGAAAACCCGGATGGCAACACGTGTTTCCAAACTTACATAATGCGAGAGGGTTCCTTATCATCGTCCTTGTAACCGTTTAAGAGCTTACCGGGTCACAAGTTATCGTATCTAAAAGCCACAGCTCACGGAGTTAGCATTAACTCCGTGCCACAGCTTGTGCCGAATTACTTAATTGAATATTAAGGAAATATTAGTTTTTTTTTTGTGACAGAAAAGTTTATTCTTAGATTTTTTATTCTTTAAAAAAAAAAATCTGTTTTTTTTTAGTCATGTCATCAGAGATTCTGAATGATCTAATAAAAACATAAAAAAGTGGTATCATAAATATGCAATTCAATGTTAAAATAAAAAGGAAACAAAAAATTAGATTTAATTGATACGACTATAAGTTCAACTGTTATACAAAACCCTTTAAATGATTAGATATTTAATGGAAAAATATAACTAATTCAAATATAATTATCATCCCGGAAAACGTAATAACAAATACCAAATTCATTAAACCACACGGTTCGTTATCTATGTAATTGCATTAAAAAAAACACAACAGTCAATGTATTACACCTTTGTCGACTGAACTCGACCTTGACTATTTTCAAGGCTTATCCGTGCTCATCTGTCTTATAAGATTCAACTTTCATTAAACGAATATAATTACATTATTATAAAATAAAATTATTAATGAAATAATTACATAATTATTTTTTACAGGATAAAAAACAAAATAATTGTAAATTTTCATAAAGCGTGTAACTTAATACAAATGGCTAAATGTTTCGTTTTGAATACAATGAATTTATAGAAATCAGGTTTAATGATATCATTTTGATTTATTTTTTATACAGACTTATAAATACTGTTGTTTAAAATAATATGCAAGCCACGTGTAATCGAATTGGCGTTACAGTATTTATTTACTAAATTAATACTCATTTAAAATACATGACCTTATTGAATTATTAATCAGTGGAAACTTATATTGTCGAATTTCGAACAAGAATAGTAGGTAGTTATATTCTTTGATTAGAAATTCTTATTTTGGTACTAATAGGCTAAAATAATTGGGTGGAGAGGGAGGCCAAAGAACAGATGGATGGATTGTCTGAAGAGTGATATGAAAGAAAAGGAAGTTAGTGATAGCATGACAGGATAGAATGGAAGAAAAAAAACGTGTTGCACCAACCCCAAATAACACGAGACAAGAGCAGGAAGATGATGGTGCTAATAACTTCGCGCTTGACCACTATCTCGCCTGATGGTAAGCAATGAAGTGGTCGATGATAAAGCACGCTTGCTTAGATTTACTCTTAATTTAATGAACTCCTAGATTGTACTATCAAGAAACAGATTTTGGCTGGTATTTCCACTCCTTAGCTGTACACATAATTTACTTTATGCTGCTCAAAATCATGTCAAAATGCCAGCCAAAGACATGGTTGCTATATCATAAATAAAAAAATACGCGACCTGGGGCAAACCCCAAGCTTACACGAGCCAGCAAAATTTTATTTGATAATAATATTTGGTAATCATTATCCAAAGTCAAGGGTTAGATATTATTGTAAACTGATGAAATAAGGAAGTGATAAGAATTAAAAAATAAACATTGTTTTTATATAAGAGTGCTCGATAGTTACCGCGTGTGACCGTCATTTCAAGTGTTCTTGAATTCGCATTGGTATATGACTGAAGTGTGTAAACATTTTAGTGATATCTTGAATATCTAATGAGCTGTTGCTTAGGAACAGGACAAAGGGCTTCCGTGGGCGTAGGTGCCAATATATTTATAAATGTAACATATGAATAGATGAACAAATCAGCATACGACTAAGTCAAAGAAGATAGTTACAAAAATATTCATGTTATATTGACACAAAATTCGAAAATGGAATATGGTCTTCTGAATTTGGAATCAGATTTCAATATAAATCTGACCAACTTCATAATTCTAATTCATGTCAAAATAATTGAATTCCAATTAGATTTTAGGAAAATATAGCTTACAATACTTTTCATATCAGAAGTTTTCTGACAAGAATCACTGTATCCCAGTTTGGTATACTTTTAACAATAACGTGATTGTTATGATTTAGTAGTCACAGAAATCATGAATTTAAGAATTTTATAGTCTATATTAACAAAAGGTTTATAATGGTTATCATCATAGTTTTTAATGGTTTTAGATGCGGAATTGAAGCTTCGTGATGGAGTAATGAACGACCATTGTTCGACGATTGGCCTGACGTCAAGTCAGTTGAAGACTTCCGAAATATTCAAGGTGTATCATTAAACTTGCTTCTAACTGCGGTTTTGTTCGCAATTATCAAACTACAGATTCTAGCATCAAATGTGTTGAATAAATTGATTTTGTCTTTCAAATTACCGTCTAGAAAGATGATGAGCTTAAATATAGTGTCTGTCATCATTTCAAATAAGAAATGAAAAAAATCCAAGTAAGACGTTCTTTATTAGACTTATAAGATGAAAAGTATCTCTAACCTTTTCCTCCTGAATGGACTGGCCTCCGTTTTCTGACAGCGGCGTCGATGGTGCACTATATCCTTTAGGTCCATCGTCATGAGGCGTCATCTGTCTCTGTATTTCGTTCTCTTGGTCATGGTGTGCTCTCAACTCTTGTAAACCACTTTTGAATTCAGATAGTCTAAGCACGGACGGCTTTATCTCCGGCATCTCATCCGGATGATCGTATCTTCTCAAATCGGCTAGGTTAGTTGCTAAGTGCCTATGATGGTCTATAGGCGGAGGTACACCTATAGATCTTAAGTGCTCTATGCTTCTATGTATATGGGAATAATTGTCTACTGGTATTTCCGCCATTAAAGGCGAATTATGATAATCTAAGCCACCTCCATCGGGCCTGTAATCGATTGTCCTTCCTTCCATCATCTTGGCTACTTTTATATTATTCTATCTAACGTGTATAAACTGTCTCGTGTTTGGCACTTATAAAAATACGTGTCTTATGTTTCCTTTGATATTAATGTCATGGAATTTTTCCGAGATCCTCCGTTTTCATTGGGCTGTAAAGATAAAGTCCTTCTGTAACGTTTTTTTGAAATGTTATCCTCGAAATCCATAATATTGTTGCGCAAGTTTTTATTGAAAAACAATCTAATCATTATCTGTAACACGGTTGTTTGTCTGTTTATAATAGATTTGACGTATAAAAAAAAGATGGCAGTTTTTTTTGTCCTAGCAGGTGACGAGTTGGCGCGTAGGTTGTGTCAATGATCTAGCCCCTAGCCCACATGCCGCAACAAATAAGGCTTCGATAATCACATTGCATAGACGTGGCTACAACATGTGCGTTCGCTTAATGATGATTTTTATCTTTGACGAGTAATTTCTGTTTGTTTGACGTTGATGCTGCTTTGAGAAGACGCCGTTTAACGCGGACGCTTTGTTTTAAATAAATTAGGCATTTAAAAATTGTTATGCTAATGATTGTTGATGTTTAAATTTTTTTTATAAATATTTTTTTATCGTCATCATTTTTTTTTAAGGTTAACGTACGGTTAAGCATAGTTTAGTTAAACTTTAACTATTATTTTATTATGTCATCGTCTGTACTCGCAGACCAACATACACTGCTGTCAAAGCCGTAATTGCAGGTATAGAAAATAAAGCAAACTAATGTTGCGGTTTTGATCAGTATCTGCCATTCGATAATGATCTTTTTGGGAGGGTAATAAAGGTGTTTTTAGTTGTTAAAGGGTGGTAGGAGGCTGGGTGTTTGATGATGTGTACAGAAGGCCTCATGGTTGATCGAGTTCAAGTTTAGTGTTACTAGTTTAGTTTAGAAAAGCGGTTTAAGGCATGTATTTAATTAGGTTTTTGTTAATGTTTATTAGTTTATCAATATTTTTAAACCTTATTAAGCCGAGTACTTTTGACATTTGACATCATTTTTTTTCATAAATAATTAATTTGGGAATTATTATAATTAAATTATTTATGAATAGGAAATAGTTATTATTAAATTGAAAATAATTATTTTATAGTTTGAACGTCAAAAAAATTAAATATAATTGCAAGTGATCTTCAAAATAAACACAAGAGGCATTCAGGAGTGAAGTTAATACATAAAAGCCATAAAAAATCAATACCCCTTAACCTTTTTTTTAAGTTTAACAACTTTTTTATAGATATCAAGTACATTTTTTTCACCATTAAACGACCTGTTGACTTTTTTAGGGTTCGTGCCGCCGTCTGTTACTAGGCTATATCATATAAACCGTAATAGTTAAATAGTTGAAATTTTCACAGATCCTGTATCCTGTTTATATTGGCGCTATAATAAACAATACTAAAAAACAGAACAAAATGAATATTTAAGGGGGCTCCCATACAAGAAACGTAATTTTTTTGCCGTTTTTTTACTGTGGTCGGTACGGAACGTTTTGTGTGCGAGCCCAACCCGCACTTGACTGTTTTTTTTACGACACTTAAGTTTTAATATACTTTTAGATTTGCGTTTACTGGGCACTGGCCAACCATTGGTGATTTCGGACTTACTGAAGCGTAAGATACAAGGTTGTTTGACAAGAAATACTTATCTTGGATAAAACCGTTTCTAATAATTAAACTGTTGTGTAAAAAATATTGTGACGCTCGTTAATACGATTGCGGAAATGTAGGTGACGGTTTTATTGATTTCATTTTTTTTAAATAAGTGTTTTTTTTTTAGTTTTATTAATCGACTTCAAAAAGATGTTCGGCTGTATTTTTATTTATTTATGTACACCGATTTATCGGTCAATTGTGGATTGATTTTTTGTTTTTTATTTTATTGAAATAAATACTTCCGAATTGACAGGTTTTAAAATTAAGATTAGATAAGTAACGCATATTTTGTTTCATCTTTCTGAGTCACCTTTTAAGTTTAAAATGTTAAATTAATTGAAATGAATAAAGTCGTAAATCTTAATTATTTCCGTATTTGATAAATAGTTTTATGGTCGTGAATTCATGAATCATTAATTTTTTAATTTTTTTTTTAAGCACTAGCTAGTACTACATTTATAATATTTATTTATTATAAAATAATTTATTTTAAGGTTTATATTGCAACAAACAATAAGTTTATCACATAAAGACAAAAATACTATCTTAATTTGCAGTCGATAATTTATTACAGTGATGCCACTAATATTTCTTGGGTAAACATTTTACCGATAAAAAAAAATAACAACAACCTTTTTTGCAACAACATTATGGAATTCAAGTTTCTGTCAAAATTAATTGAAAAAAAAAATAATATTTGGAAGTCAGACAGCTGTTTTACATAACAATAAAAAAAACCTACGACCATTGACAAACTAAATGTTTTCAAACAAAGAAACCGCAACAGGCAACAGATCGCAAATCAAGTTAATTTGAAAATATCGTCACGGTACAGTGTCCAAAAATATTTCCGTATTTATAGTCCGGGCATTATTCAAGGTCGCCTTTGACAGACGGCGAGCGCCCGACTCACAATTACAACATACACCTCAACCGGGAGGGATCTTACGTAAAATCCTCTCCCCTCTCGGGGGAGAATACTCCCCCACGCCACAGTAAACGAGAAACAGCGATCCAACTTCCAAATTAATTAACAAAAAATTTACCTGTCACTATCCAAAAATCTTCACAATCACCAACTATATCACCATAATAAATCACAGTTTGTTCCTATCTAATGTCACTAAAAATATATCACATAATAAAGGTAACACTAATGTCACAACACGTCCCAAAGGCAACAGTCCAAGGCTTTATCGCCAAAATTACTCAAAAAATCCACGTGCTCCTTGCAAATAAACATTTAAAAAATGCCGGCGATTGAAAAAAAACGCCGAACCGTGCTCTTGACCCTGCGGTAAAATTATGAATGCCGGGCGTCGTTACTAGGATCCAAATTACCAGATTTTTTGTGCTCAATATTTTAGTGTGCTATATAAATTATTATAGCTATGGGTAATCCACACGTGAGTGCTCCGTCTCACTCGCACTTGGCGATTCGCGCGTGCACCGGCCTGCAGTAGCGCGAGTGTGAGGTTCCTTAAGACGACATGTGGTCGCACAAAAAGCCGGCCTCTCCAGACGCAATGTTGCTCAGATAAAGTACTACGAGCCACCACCGGCTACTCGCATCACAAAAATGCAATACAAAACGCCCGCTCGTCCGCCTTTAGACCGACGCGGCAAAAACGAGACTGAAATTCAGATCTATAGTAGAAAAAGTGAACTACACCGCGCGAGGGGTACACTAACACATAAAAATGAAAAAAATCACACGGACGCTAACATCGACAGCGGAGCTTAAAAAATCGGAGTGGGGAGTAGTCGGTACTCGTCTGTCAACTATTCGCGTCTCGCTCTAGCGGCGTGAGGACGCACGCACACAGCGAAGCGGTGGTTAAGCGAAAAAAATGTGTACACATTTTTTTATTATTCACGATTTTTATGTGTGTAAGTGGGCTCGGTGCGAGGGGGACGGCATGCGGCGGGCGCCATACAGCCTCCGTAGCGGGAGCGGGATAGCGCGCGTCGCCACGTGCTCGTCCCTTGGTATTAAATAATAATTAAAATGGCTACAAGACCGGCGATACGAGATACTGTTCGGTAGACGATTTTTTGGACGAGCTTTTGCCTTTTTTGCTGAGCTTTTTGCGGAATCGTCGAAAACGAGGTAAGACGCGTTAGACGCGTGGTTCATAGAGAAAAAACCGCGGACCGATTGACACATAATAAACGAAATACGCGCAGAAAAAGTCGCGCCGGGGAAAAAAACCAAGGACGCGGCGCGCGAAAAAGAAGTTATTGATTAAAACAGGACTGTCATTGACCAGACGCAAATGAGGGTGGCTAATTGTATGCAGTAGATCCGGCAGGAATCGATTACTCAACGCCTTAAAGAAAGAATTTAAAATTGAAAACAGTGTTTGTGCAAACACAGAGGCTAATGACGGTCATAATTAATCAGGGGATGTTGTTGAGCTCAATGAGAATCCAATGAAATAATAAAAAAAACGTGGAGAAAAAAAATTGTAAAAAAAAACTACATAGCACAAAAACTGAACTTTAAAAAGTAGTTTTATAATTTGTAAAAGAACTAAAAAGTTGTTTTAATTAATCTCAAACTTATAGAAGTTATCCGAAACTTTTTTTATTTTTTTAATAAATCATTTTTTTTCAATTAAATTACATGCTTGATCGATTATATTAATGACAGTACGTTTATTTTTATTTAATCTAACAGAGAACTGTTCGAAAAAGAGGGTCCTATCGAAAAATCCTGTGCATCTGGACAAAGGTCTTTGTGAATGACCATGGGGCAGATAACACTATTCTATTCATTCCTATGTTAATGTATGCTAGTTGTAATGAAACGTGCACGGTGTAGCATTAGTAGTACAATAAAATGAGCAGATGTGTTGATACAGCATTTAAAATTACCAGGGAACTGTTTATTGAGAGATATTTATAAAACTTTATAATTTAAAATATTTTGAAGAAATATGTAACAAAAAAATTTAAAAAAGCATGACAAGTTTGAAATGATATTTAAAAAAAAAAACTTCAATTTAAAGTTATCAACTTCCTGTCTGGAATTTTAAAATATGAATAAATCATAGTTAAGTGTCACAAAACTGAAATTACAAAACGGATTAGATGTTTTTGCAAAATATAATTAATGTACTCAATAAAAACACTCGCTCTACTTAACACTTTAAAAATTAATGTAAAAACGTATTTTTTCAAACGACTGCTATTAGTTATTACAAAAAGTGTACATGAATTTAAACTCAAGTTTTCGATAAATATATTGCAAAAATCATAAAAAGTAAAGTGTTTTCGAAAACTTAAAAAAAAAATATCAAAAAAAATTACAATCCTGGTAGTCGGGCTACCAGGATTGTAATTTTTTTTGATATCTTTTTAACATTGATCTTAGACAAAGAAATAGATTGTTAAAGAAAAAGTCGGCTATAGATAGAAGTAATTCCTAGGTAAGTCAAGACAGGACTACAGCAATTCAGAAATATTTGTGTTGGTGTTATTATTACCATGGGCCTCATCAGAAGGATTAAAAATTATTTTTTTGCTTTTTGCTGCATAAAAATCATCCAAATGACATCCCCCGCCCTTGGGCGGAGCGGGAGATAGTGTCATACTCTTACTGACTAATTAATCCACCCCGTTCCTTCTTGCCTTTCATACCGGGGCTGGGCTACCTTTCAGAGTTAAACCTGACTCCAGTAGGTTTCGACCCAAAAGTGCTATAGTTGGAGTTTCATAGCGTGATCGCATCACAAATGAAGATATCCGCAGGAGAATCAAAGTCGCCGACATAGCCCGAAGATTCGCCCAACTTAAGTGGCAGTGATCAAGGCACCACTGGAACATTGCTTGTATAACAGAAGAGTTCTGGTGTGGCGACCGCGCGCTGAAAGACGCAGTTGGAAGGCCTCTCACAAGGTGGACTGATAAGTTGGTGTGAGTCGCAAGAATGCGATGGTTGCGAGACGTATGGGGAGACATATGTCCAACAGTGGACATCTTTCGGCCGAAATGATGATTTCGGCCGAAAGATTGGTCATTTAATTATTCTTTTAATCTACACACTAGAATAAAATATTTAGTAGGTACTACTGTCATCATCATCATCATCATCAGCCTTCTTAATGTTGCCACTGCTGGGACTCAGGCTTCCTCTCTATGAGAGGGAATGTGCCGTAATCCACCACGCGGGCCCAGTGCGGGTTGGTGGATGTCACATGTCGTCGAATTTTTGGTTCTAGGACATGCCGGTTTCCTCACGATGTACTTACTACTGTAACAAGTAATAAAAATATCTTTAAAATAGACCATGTTGAACAAAAAGTAAGCTGTAAAACCATAAAATAATTTCAACATTTTCGGACTCCTTTTTAAACTTTTCATAACAATGAAGTGACAAAAAGGGCAAAGTTTTATCAGTTTATGACAACATCGCCTAATTACAGTGTCATAAAAAAGTTTGACTTTGTTTTCAAAACTTTCGATTTTTAAAAACCTAAAAAAAGTTGCGTCACTTTTATGACGTAAGCGATAACAAATGCTTTGTTGTCGAAATGCGTAATATTTCAACGAGTGAAACAAAAAAGCATAAACTACTTTAGTAATGAGCAAAAAAGGGATTTGATAATCGCGAAATTCCTTTTAAAGGATTCTTTCAATTTGTTAACAATAAAGATTACTTTTAAAAAGCGTAATAAAAATATTTATTTTCACAGCTATCAAAAAAATATTAAAATCATCGACAATTCAAATCATATTTCACATCACTGCTTCGCTGACATTTTTCACTACAAAAAAGCAAAGCTCAGTTTTGTTTTACAATATTTTTTCCCTCCATTTTACGCGATCACGTGGTCCATAACACTTTTGTTTTCAATTACATTTGACTTTTTTACAATTTCTATTTCATTGTGTCCTTGTTTTTTTTTCATTCGGTGCCTTATTCATATGCAATACCTTTTTTTCTTTAGGCAAGGGATTGAAGTAGTGAATAGACTTTTTTTATTTTGATTCTAAAATCACCTGTTTTGGGGCTAGGAAGGAAGTTGATCGAATCTTTTCGATTTTTTCTTTTATCTTTTATTCCGATTCAAATGTTTTCAGGTGTTTTTGACAAGTGATTTTTTTGTGCAAGTATTGTAGTGTAAATTGTTAAGAGATGGTGGCGTCAATTTGCATATAAATTATTTTTTTTTAGAATGATTTGGGTCATATTTTTTTGTTAAACTACAATTTCCGTAAGCAAGATTTTATGTTGTGGATGTGGGTTAGTTTGACTGACAGTCTGTTTCGGATTTCAAAATTCGAATTTTTTGACGCTGTCTTCTAAATTTGATATGCATGGAACTCGACGTTATAATTGTGGGAACAAATAATATTACAGTAATCGAAAATTCTCATTAATACACTCATTCCTATTAAGTAGTTATAACAGCATATTATTTATTCCTAGCTTCTACTAGCGGCTTTGCCCGCGTGAAACTAGAAAATATAAAGTCTATGTTACTTAGTGATAAAAAATTAGGATTCTACTGGTGAATGAATTTTTATAATCGAGAAGTATTTGAATTTATTCGTTAGAAACAAAATGTTAAATCTTTTCTCAAGTAGTATTAGTACGAGACAATTAAATTTGCAAAATATTCCATTCTTATTAGATTTTTTTTTGGGTCTATAAACTACAGCATAGTCGGCCTCCACTGTCGGTCCCACTGTTGGGACTCAGGCCTCCTCTCTAGGAGAGGGAATGGGCCGTAATCCACCAAGAGGGCCCAGTGTTGGTAATGTCACATGTTGTCGAATTTTTGGTTTCTTTTTAAATGCCTGGCAAAGATGAAAAATCAGCTTAACTCCTACGGGGAAGTCTTGCAGAACACGGAAATATTTAGGGAAATGGAAAAGGAAGACGGGAAGCATTTTCAGCCTATCGCCACAAGGAACGGTCCTGTGCATCTCGCATCAGGACATCTGTCCAACTTGTGGGAGGCCTTCGAACGCTGCGCCTTCCAGTAAACGGTCACCATTTGAAAACCTTTCGGTCTCAATGACCATCTGTTCTGCGAGCAATGTGCCCAACCCACCCAACCCACTGCCACTTAAGTTTGGCGATTTTCGGGCTATGTCGTTAATCTTGGTACTCCTACGGATATCTTCGTTTCTGATGTGATCACGCAAGGAAACTCTGAACATATCCCTTCAGGTGACCTTAAGCCTGATGAGGCATATGAAAACTACTGGGCTTCAATATCTAGATGAATAGTCATTGGTTAGTAGATATAGTCAAGTAGATATAGTCACACTAATATTTGTATGCACATATTGTGTGAGTGTATGAAGTTTGGTATTTTATATTTCGAGAGTAACTCTTGGAACAATTTTATACTATTATGCGAGCGAAACCGCTGGCAGAAGCTAGAATAAAAGTATTTCTAAATAAAGGTTAATATGAATATTTAAATTTAAAAAGTTATATAACTTGTATTGCATGAAATTATAAATTAAGTAACTTTTTTTTTAAGCAGAGGATCAAGACCATAAATTACCATGAAAAGGAACTTCAATCTCTCCTTCTTAATGAAGATTTTTCATTGCACTTCGATATAATTCTTAAACAAAAATATTATTTCTAGGATCCTTAACCATCCCGTGAACCAAGTCGTGAGCCAACAAACCTATTACAAAAAGAATAACTGACACGAACACACTTGTATGCAGCTAATTTCTTACACGTACTACCTACCAGCGGAACCTGTATTTTTGGGAGACCGCCATTTTGATCTACTCAATCTATAACTCATCACTATAATGATCACATTACTCATTTGAAAACAATTGACAACTTTACTCTTACAACCATTGCTGATGCAGACCTTAAAACAAATGCAGACGATGAAACAAAAACAGCAATGGATGGTGACTATAGTGGAGGTATCGAGGAAGTACGAGATGAAACAGGTCTCGTTGTACGAGACATGGTTCGTGCAAGTGCCCTGTCATTCATCACGCGAATGTTGGAACCGGATCCAAAAGACGGGTTCTGAGACTAAGATCGAATTTTTTTAATGTATCTTCATTACTCTGTAGGAATGAAGTCAGTACTATTAATAAAAATTGTTTGAAATTTTATTTGTAATGTGTGTAATGAGGTATGTGGGTGTAGAAAAAATTGTTTATTGATTCTGGAAGGGAGACGCCATATTTTATGATCATGACTGTAATATTACCATCATTACAGGACTTAAGTATTTCTTGACTTGTTTAAGGAAATGCTTTAAAAAAATTATAGATTTTTCTCTCTTTCTTGATTCCGAAGAATTTTGTAGGAAATGTCTAATCTGTGGTTTTATAATTTTTTTTTAAATCCCTGTTTGGCAATGTAAATAACGTACCTGTTGAATATCTTTGAATGGTCGTAATAAACGAAATTGCTATTGATTGTTTTCTTCGCAGACCTAGAGGATGAATAAATAAAGAATACTACTATAACCGCGTACTATATTGTGTTCGTTTCGACTGTTAGTGCAGAGAGTACCTGTACCTATATAATAAAATAACTAAACCTTGAAAGGATCCCAACAACATAATCAAAAAAGGTAATTATAATTAATTACACGGCAGTTTCCAAGAATTACTCAACCCTAGAACAAGAGCAACATTTCAATTGTATTCCTTGTATGAATAAATAGCCTATTAAAAATAAATAGCATAATCTCACAAAAGAGGCCGCCAATGAAATCCCATGGAAAGGAACATCTTAGAATAATAAAATCTGTAGCAACTACTGGACGATGTAAAACAATAAAAAGCAATAAACCGAAAAAAGCAGCCGATTTTTTAACTCCACAAACAAACTTTTGGGAGCAATTTAGAAAAGAAAAAAATTTAGACTTTCACTTTTCGGTAATAATACTTTTTAAAGACAATATAAAAAGTATTTGGCTACTGAAAAAGTTGGTAAAAAAGAGAAGCGAAAGGGTGGTACTAGGAGCCAGTATTACAAAACAAACAATGGTGAGTTTGGTAAAAAACAAAGTTTTCTATATGCACCTGGTTTTCATTTTTTATATCGATTCTAATGTTTATTATAATCAAATAAGTTCCTCTTCCTGTCGGAAGATGGGCGCCGAGGTTTTTTTCATATTTTTCAAAAAAAATATCTACTTCGTATTTTCTACCTTGTTCATTTGAAATAAGGTAGAAAATATAGTAATGTCTTCTATTTTTTCTTAAGATTGAAGTTTTATTGTGGCAATGTGTTCGAATAGACCTTTTTTCTAGTGTTTATTCAAAATAGATTGTTTAATGCAGATGGCGTTAATATTGAGATAAAAGATTTTTTCTTTATTAGCAAAGGACTTGTGATTCGATTTGGTTTCTATTAAGAGGTTTATTTAAGGTTCAAAGCATTTCTAAGTATGTAATCATCTCAGATCGTGTTTGTTTTACAAGAGAATCAATCTTTACATATATACCTACATAGGTTACATAAATATGTATATTTGCGTCAGAATAAACCTCTTGTCAATACTAAGCAAATGATTTAAAAATATTTAAGTTTAGGTACTAGAACTACGTTATCATTTCTGCGAACTAAATGTGACATTGTTGAATATAAAACAAATATAAATTATCTATCAAATTAAGATCATAGAGACGATGTTGATATTTTCAGATAAAACAAATACGTGACTTTTTTAAATTATAGCATGCAACGCAAAACAAATCTTCTATTTAAAAATATTAGCTAGACAAACTCTCACAGGTAGTTTTGAACTAAAATATCCAACAACACCATATTTCAAATGTATTATTGCTTACGTGGCCTCTAAATCTAACTGTTTACTGTCCTTATCTAGGATCTCAGCAAATGGTCATATTCAATTAACTGCATCTATATGATATTCGAAATCTTGGCATAAATCTAAAACTGCATCCGTAGTCCATCCATCGCACTGCTTGACGCCAACACCATCCTTTGTATCACAAACACGACCCTTATTTTTTTCTTTCATCCCTCAGAATGTTCAAATTTCTTTACCTGCAACCATCCTCTTCATACATCTCCACCTATCTTTGATATCTCCGCTGTTCCAAGTTCAACTTTATCAGTGAGATTCAAATCAGCTTTTGCTTTGATAAAAAAGGGCGTTTACATCATTTTGATTTGGAACCTCATCTGCAACATCTTGAATAGCATCCCCTAAGACTTAATGACTTACTGCATGATAATTAGATATGCGATTCTCTTTTTTATCGCCCAAACTTAAGGTTGGGTTTGGTGTGCAGATTTTTTAATTTTAATCATTAGTTTTGTGGAATTTCGCTTTGCCATAGAAAATGTGCGTTTCCTTTATTTCGAAATTTATTGGTATGACTGCGTCCTGCGGCGTCAGCCATAGTTTTAAGGATTTTAAAATTTTACAAAAGGGATGGACAACAGATGTCTTCGAGATTAAAATTTATGCATATTCACTCTTGTGTAAATAAGTTATCTTGGTTTAGAGTGGACTTTGTAAAGTATGTGGTATTTAAAAAAATTGGCGTCTGTTTCGCCCTCATCTAATTTGACCTTCTTCAAATCTTTATGTAATACCGTCATCCTCATAATATCTTAAAGTTCTATTCAGATAGCAAGGATAATAATAGTTCTAATGCGTTAAATTACATAAATTCAACACCACTTAATCTGGCATTGAGTAATCTCAATATATTTTTAGAAGTAACTCCGATTCTGTCCAGTTTAACAAAAAGCGTGACATACAAGATATTTTTTGGGACAATAATACTCAATCAGAAGTAATAAAAACTGCAGAAAGGCGCATAAAGAAAGAAAAAACTGCACTACGCATCGTGGGACCATTATTTTTATAAAAAATGCTTCTTTTTTGACACAAAGGGAGACTTCTTTGTCAAAACTCAGGTGGTTGGTATTGAATAGGTGAATTTTTGTGTAAAATCGTTTGATATTTATGAAGGGACTGCTTTTGAACATAAATTATTGTAAGGTAGTCACAGTTGGTTTGTGTTATGATAGATATTTTATTGTGTTTGATAAAGAAACAAAAGAACGGAATCTGGATCTAGTTTATTTAAAGATTATCACGTATCAGCATCAAGTCTGCATGATCCTCAAATTAGACATTCATAAGAGATCTTAACAAGAAGTTTTTATTGTCTTTTGTACTCTGAGCAGCCAACCCTGTTGTGGAGTTCCAAGGAGGAATAAATCTTATACTTTTACTAAATGTATTATTTATATACTTTTAGTGACGCTATCAATGACTCCCTTTTCTTTTATATCACTCCTCACACAATGTCTTGATATTTTCTTTGCCTCTCTTTCCCTCTCTATCCATCCACCTGCATACTCATAACTCTTTTAGTAACATGCGTTTCATCTCTTCTCTTCATATGACCATACCAAGACAAACGATTCCCTGACAACTTTTCAATCACTGACACTAAGTTCAAACTTCCTCTAATATACTCATTTCTCACTAAAGTTTACATTTTAATACTCGTAAATTCTCAAAGGATGAACCAAGAAGCCAACAGGCCATTAGTTAACTTGTAACAAATTATAAGTTACTTGGCTAACCTGGTTGACCTTGAGATGTCTTTGCTCATTGAATCCAACGTAATTTTTTTGTTTGTTCCATACGCTTGAACATAATGATTTTCATGTTCATTACATACTATGTTTCTGTACATGAATTTATTTAGTTAACATTTAACATACAAATGGCGAAGGTAATGATCGAATATTTTAGCTTAATGCAATAGGAACTAATTAATTGGTACTTGAAAATTTTGCATTAGTTAACAAATCAATGTAGATAGTGTTTTGGTAGGTTACTGTCTAAAACGGCGAAGGTGGTGAGAAAACATCATTTATATTTTTTTTTTTTTGGGTGAGAAATCATTAAATATCCGGGGCACCTTTCCCTCTAGGTACAGCGATTTAGTGTTACAATAAAAATACAAAATAGTGTATTTTTTATTATTAATAGGCTTGCGTTTGACCACCATCTCACCTGATGGTAAGGGATGTGAAGTAACCTATTCACTCTTGACTTAAATATCCCTAAGTTGTAGCTATCCGGAAACAGACTCCGGCAGGGAATTCCACTACTAGGCTATGCACAATAAAAGTGTTCTCAAAACGCTTTATGCGTATGGGTGGAATGTCTACCATGTAAGTACCGGTGGCGCAACGCCATACGTTTTGTGGTCCGATGAAGAAACAGTCTTGGTAATTTTCAGAACCAAATGTTTTTTTAACAATAGTTTATGAGTGGTCCGAGTCCGTTTTTTGAATATTGTGTACTTTTATTGGCTGAGCCCTTCTCCGTGTTGTTTTTTTGAAAGCCCTTTGCACTCCAGGGTCGTAGTGTAATTCATATCATGATTTGAGTGTACATAGAACCGGCGCGCACTGTTCCCGCGCGCCTCAAGGAGTTGTCAGCACCAGGAGGGGCCCAGCTGGGTCGAAACCTACTGGGGACAGGGTTGTCCGAAAGGGAGCTCGTGCCCCGGTATGAAGGCTAGACGGAACGGCGCGGGGTTTTTAGTCAGTAAGAGTCTGACACTGTCTCCCGCTCCACCCAAGAGCGGGTTTCGTCAAAGATGATTTTCCCCGTCGACAAAAAAAAAGAAAAAAAAAGTGTACATAGAATTTCTTACGCGTTCTCCACTATATCTACGCTTTGAAGTATGTAATTCGCTTCATTTTCTGTCTGACAGACTATTTGACAATTCAAAAGTACTTGTAAATGATTTATTTGTAATAAATGCTTGATTTAATTTGACTGATCGACGCTATACGGCCAGAGATCTGGCTCGGTCATTACCCAAAGAATTAGCATTGCCAGTCAACGTGGCAATGCTGCCAGTCTTATGGGCACATTTCCGCATAACAGCGATGTGGAGGAGTACTTCGATGCCTAAGTGCATCTTGATTTTGCTTTTGTATATACGAGTATGTACATAAGTTAGGTTTGATTTAACAAATAGTATCTAAGCAAAATACATTAAGTACTTTACCCGCTTTGAAGATGACTCTCAAAGTGACGTTTGAAATTTAATATTACCTATCTGTTCAGTACTTTTTTATTTTATTATTATTGATAGGCTTGCGTTTGACGACCATATCACCTGAAGGTAAGCGATGATGTGGCCAGCAATGGAGTACGTATGCCCAGAAATACTATTCACTCTTGACTTAAAGACTTTTAGGTTGTAGCTATCAGGAAACACAGACTCTGGCAGGGAATGCCACGCCTTAGCTGTACGCTTAATGATTGTCTTTTTGTTTATCTCTTGACTGCGATCCCACCTGATGGTAAGCAATGATGCTATCGTTGATGGAGAGGCGCACCAGTCTATTAAGAGCCTATTCACTCTAGTCTTGAAGACACCCAAATTATAATCGGATGGAAAGACCGCAGCAGGCAAATTGTTCCAGTCCTTCGATGTATGCGGTATAAATGACGAGGCGAAACGCCTACTCCGGACCGTAGAGGTTTCAACAACGTGAGGGTGGGTACTCGTCGTACGTTGGGTTATCCGATGGTAGAAATGAATGTGTTCCCAAAACGCTTTGTACGTATGGGTGGGATGCCCACCATGAGTACCGATAGCGCAACGCCGTACGTCTAGTAGTTCGATGATGGAAGGAACTTGGTGGAATTAAAGTGCTTTTGGAGTTAAGTTCTATCATACAGACAAACGTGTCAGGATGACTTAACTTAATCATAAGTAGGAAAACAAAAACAGTTAGTAATTAAACAGTCCTTGTCGGTCTAATGGGCCGCTGGCGTTGGCCGTGAATTTGATTCTCGGGTCGTGCAAGTCAAGGATGTGACTAAGTATTTGGTGAAGCATTCTTATCTATTTGAGACATAATTTTTCTGTACGTTAATCTTATTTTAAGTTTTATTTTTTTGTGAATACATTTTTCGATATGTTTTAATAATTTATTATTTTTTTTCAAAATTTGTTTTAGCAGTGTTACAATCTGACATAAAATCAAACTTCTAAAGCACCTAAAATTATAAAATACTAGCTTTGGCCCGCGGATTCACGTACGTACATAAAATATAGCTGCTTTATTCCTGAGTGACCTGGGGTCACTCAGGAATAAAGCAGCTTTCTATCGGTGAAAAAATGTTAGTAATCGGACCAGTAGCCGCAGTAATGGAAAGCTTCAAATGTGCGGGAATGACGTCATCTTAACCCTTAGTCACATGGTCGGAATAAAAGAATTGGCGGCAAGGTCAATTCGAAGCGTTCGACGCAAGCGAAACGGTTGTAACTTGGATAGGGGGGCAATACTTTCAGAGATTACCTCCTTCAAACAAAAAACAAACTTTACCTCTTTGTAATATTAGTGTAGAAAATGACCTATCTAAACATCTTGACATCTCACATGACCCAAGGGCTGGCGTTTTTCCTTGGACAGAAGCATTGCCATACAACGTGGCAATACCGACAGAAATTTGGGCACATTACCAATCGACAGCAATGCGGGGGAGTTCTTCGACGCCATTAGATTGTTTTAAGTTAGTTATTCAATCAACTTTTCTCGTACCGGGTGGAGTAAGAGGGAGTGTTAGTCGCTGACTGATTGTAATCCACCTGTGATCCTTCATTTGCCTTTTGCGTTCCAGGGTTGCGGTAACTCTTTTGAAGTATCCCTTATTCTGTCCATATTCACCTTATATTCATATAATTTTAATAAAGGAAATGTATACTTCGTGAATGGTCAAATCTTAGAATTGATCACTAAAACTGGCAAAATCGTTTAAATATTAACATTTGGCCAAACGAGGGTGATATGGCCAAATGATGTAGAATTTCTATGATTATAAAAGGTCTAAAGAAACTAGGCCAAACAACGATTGAAATATCATCAAATTTTAACGTTTAAAACGATCTGGCCAGTTTTACCTGGCCATATTATGAAGTGATCAATTTCTAAGATGGCAATGGAAAGGGTTATGCTCGGAGTTTCGATCATGATCGAATCAAAAATTAAGATATCCGCAGGAGAACTAAAGTTGCCGACATAGCACAAAGAATTGCCAAACTTAAGTGGCAATGACATTGCTCGCAGAACAGATGGCCGTTGGGGCCGAAAGGTTCTGGAGTGGCGACCGCGTACCGGAAGAACAAAGCTTTTGAAGGCACTACAAGGTAGACAGATGACCAGGTGAAGATTGCGGGAAACCGATGGAGACGCACAGGATCGTTCGTTGTGGCGACACTTGGAGGAGGCAATATCCGAGACAATATCCAACAGTGGACGTATATCGGCTGAAGTGATGATGATGATGAATTTCTAATATCTGGCCGCGATATACACACAGGCACTTGTTTTTTAAACAATTTAACAAACTGCGTAATACACGATCAATCTTTTGTAATTTTTTTACTTCCTAATAACGTACCATATTTGACCTAATCATCTATTGAGAGAACACCGCTTTAAACCGAGTTTGGTAACTACTTGTACCAAGGATAGATTATCCTCGCATGCACGAGTATCATACTCGTGCATGCGAGGATAATGACGCCTCATGAGGTACCATGAGGTACCTATGATACGTTGTAGTAATAGTTATGAAATCCTTAAACGTACTTGAAGAAGGTAGCTCGCTGTCCAACCGTCCGGTAACTGTCCAGTCCGAGTGTCCACTGTTCCCGCGTGCCTCAACGGTCTGTTTCTGAAAGGAAGGCTCAGCCCCGGCGTGAAAGGCAAAAAGGAACGAGGTGGGTTTTAACCCATTTCTGTTCCTTATTTGCTCTTGTTTCAGGACCGCAGGGATCTCTTTTGCATAACCCATGACCCCAATAGGCTTCGACCCTGCTGGGCCCCTACGGTTACTGACAGGATTTGAATCTGAACGCTATGTCCTAGCTACCAAGATACATTTTCACTAACTTATCAAATTCTAAATTAAATACGCTAAAATAAAGACACAGCGCGAAAGACGGCCATGACACCTGCTGAACTGACAACTAATATGTTTGTAATATTAGCTAACGTATTGTCAATTGTTCATCCTTGGCTGGGCTTGGCGCGTTGCCAAGGTGTGATGTAGAAACTCTGACATCTTGGCAATTTTGGACTACTGATTTCTGTGTGGAACCACACATCACGGGACTGAACAGTTTTATACTTACTTGTAGTTGTGATGGCAACGGAAGTTTAACCCATAATTCAGATAAAAGACGTCCACTGTTGGACATCGACCCTAACTATCACCGAAATATCAGGTCCTGTTCATCTTACATCCATAGATTCCCGCAACCCTGTCCAGGTCGAGCCCAAGTCGTCGACGGCGCGCACTGTCTCGCGCGCCTCAAGGAGTTGGCAGCAACAGCAGGGACCCAGCTGGGTCGAAGCCTACTGGGGCAGGGTTATCTGAAAAGGAGCTCGAGACTCGGTATGAAGGCTAAAAGGAACGGGGTGGGTTTTTAGTCGGTAAGAGTCTGACACTATCTCCAGCTTCACCCAAGAGTGGAGGTTGTCATTGGATGATTTTAACCCACCATAAAAAATAGAAAAAAGGAGTCTTAACAGCGTAAGGGTGGATACTCGCGGTATTTAATCAAGTCATGTAATGCCCGCGCACACTCTCAAAATGCTTCCTCTAGAATAATGAAAGGCTGTCTACTGTACGCCTGCGCTTTGTAGAATGGACTTAAATAAACCTGGATCACCAATCAACGTTTTCGCACGCCTGAACTAAGTCCAAATCTGCTAGGTGGCATTTTACAGCACCAGCCTGTATATGAGGGATAGTACACACGATCGAAATATTCACACAGGTGACGGGATTAAAATGATCAAAATTTTGCGGTGAATACAGATTAATCCCGTAGAGGGTTGATCCGGTACATGGACCTGTAGGTATTAGTCGGCGTTGCGTACTAACTACCTACAGGTCATTGGACTCGCTCAGCTGACGTTTTATAAAACGAAATTAATTTCGTAAAAAAGGTATGTACTTACTTTATTTGTTAATTTTATGTTTACCAATCGATAGTGTTCCATGTACCGGATCGACCCTCCACGGGATTAAAACGATCAAAATTTAACGGAGTATATGAAAGAAAGAAAAAGAACGAAAGAAAACATGTTTATTCTGCCTAAATAGACGCACAAATCATTACAGAAAAAAAAAATGCTCGCCAGGCCGTGTATCCAGGGCTTAAATGTATTGAGTAACAATTTACTCTGTGATTGCACCTACACCATAGACAAAAGAGTTGTGCAGGTTATCTGTTGCAACTACTCTTTGTTGTCTATCCCAGGACTGGATATGGACTATCCCAGATCAGTATAAAAATAGTCCAAATCTTAAAACACACATTAATAAACACATTACTACACAAATGACTCCTATGAACACAATCAAACCAATAGGTAAGTACTCGTATATATATATACATACGTACAATAATGTAAGTACGTTTGTATGTATAGATTTTGACCGTGACTTTCATATGAACTACCAAATATATTGTATGTCAGTGTGCGTGCCTTGATTGGTATTACGCGGTTCAAGTATTGTGGAATACTTTGAACAATGTGTAGGCTTTGTTGGTAGCGAAAAAATATATCATTTCGATTTAGGACGTCGGCGTCGATCAGAAAAGACACCTCTTTAAAAAAAACTTTTTTTTTTAAACGAGCATACATGGAGTTTCTTGCCAGTTCTTCTCCATAGGTAACGACCAATTGGAACCGTGCTGTCTCTGCCCAAGAAGGCTTATGTGTAATAAAACATTTAGAATTTACATATATACATCTTAATTATTAAATATTATAAACTAATAGGTATATATACAAACTTAAAGAAAAAATATATACAAACGAGTAAAAAACAAAAGGAACTTATAGGGCATCAAAAAATTCGTCCACATCGATGTCAATGGGAAATGTGCCCAGAACGCTGGCAGCATTGCCACGCTGGATGGCAATGCTGATTTGTTGACCGAAGAAAAGCCCAGCCCTCTGGTCACGCGAAGAGTCGACCAACTGTTTGCTAATATTTAGAATTTTGAAATAAATCCAATTTTGTGAGTGATGAGGTAACAAACAGTAAAAAAACTATTCCAGATGCAACTGATTTATTAAAACTTAGGCTTTAGAAATAAAGAGAAAGAAAAAAAAACATTTATTTGAGACTGGCAAAACACAAACAACAATAAAATAAAAAGTTACTACTTAATTTATAAATACTTAACTTAAAATAAAAGAAAAAAACTAGCTTCAGGTATTTACTTTACAACGAGTTCCTTCTCCCTAATTTTGAGACCAGTCTATCTTTTTATTTATATAAACGAGTGCTTGACTGTGAACCTACCTGGTGGTAAGCAGTGATGCAATTTTGTATTTACTTTGTGTAATTTATTTTCACCATAGCTCTCAAAACAGTAAAGGAAACATCATGAGGAAACCGGCATGTCCTAGAACCAAAAAATCATGTGACATTCACCAACCCGCGCTGGGCGTTCGGTGGATTACGGCCCAATTCCTCTCCTAGAGAGGAGGCTTGAGGGAGATGATGCTATTGTGCTTATGTTTTCTTGTTCACCAATTCTTGTACCGTGTTATAGTTTCACAAGCGTGTGTACCGGCAGAGCTCTTGACAATGAAACCGAGTGTAAAGTGTTACAAGTTAGTTATGTAACGAATACGGATATATTCATCTTGTTATACAACGTTTATTACAAATTATTTGTTGTTTTATTAAGCTTTTTAATAGCTTTGGTTGTACGCTCATTGAAGTGTAAGTAGACGATAATTTTCAGACGAATTTTGTACTGTTTTATTAATTTGTAACTATACAAGGTGTAGTTTTGAAGGAAATACTAGTAATTTTCTAGTTTACTGAGTGAAATTTCATTGAGATAGTTGCCAAAACTCAGACTTTTTTATGACATTTCCCACCTTTGGGCGGAGCGGGGGGTGTGTCAGACTTTTACTGACTAAAATCCACTGCTATGCTCCTTATTAGCATTGCATTTCAGGGCGGGGTTTTTCTTTCAGAAGTGAACCCATGGCCCTAGTAGGCTCCTAGCTTGCTGGGCCCCTACGGTTTTGCCTTGAAGAGTGTGTGGAGCACTACGCGCCGTCGACGACTTGAGATCGGTCCGGACGGTTACTGGACGGTCGGACGGCGAGCTACCCATTGCTCACGAGCAGTAAAAGTAAGAGCAGTCAAGAGATAGCCCAGTGATAACAATCCCACTTACGATTTGCAGGTCGTGGTTCCAAACCCAGCCAGGCGCATTAATTGGTGTTATTTATTTCATCACTGCTCTGAAAATGGTGAAAGAAAACATCTTGAGGAAATCTGCATGTGCTAGAACTAAAAAATTTAAGACTGATATCTATCAATCCGCATTTGGTTCGCGTGGTAAATTACACGTTATGAGGCTGCTTATGGTATATTTATTTTGAAAATGTTCTCCTTAAGATCCTATAACGTCTAGCTCAGGCAGAGGACGTCCATATTAGCACCCACCAAAATCGGCCTTAAGCCTTACGCTTCACCACGCTTCATGTGAAATCAATGGCCGTCCCTTGCCAGCACGGTGTCACCAGGTTTACTGAGGACGGCCAAGCTTGCTTTTCCCTTGAGAATTCCAATCCAATGCCTGTTGGTGGCGGCCCATTCGTTCTCCAAGAGAGGAGTCCAGAGTCCCAGCAGCAGGAAAATTAAAATGATCACTATGCTATACTGTGCCATTTAAATGATAGTTATACATTTATTTTGTAAATTTACTTTACCAAAATTTCAACTTACTAAAAAATGCACGAAGCATTGGAATATCTTTAGTTTAATTTACTCAAATGTATTTCCTTTCTACAGTGCTATGTGCATAAAGCTTTAATAAATAAATATTTCTTTTTACCGTTAAAACCTAATGATGGTCAAACAGAAATACATTGAGTATTTAAAGTTTGCCCAGTTAGGCAAACTGACTATGACACAAAAAAGGTAAATAAAAACATTTAACCAGTCACAGATTTACACCTTCGTAACTGTGAAAATATGAGAAAAAATATAAACATTACAAAAACGTTCATCTTACGTCACAAAACAAGTGAAATTCAGTAAAAAATCCAACAGCAAAAAGCCCCCTTCAACATTCGAAATACGAATTTTTTCATTCGAAACTCAAAAGTGACTCGAAATCTGCGCCAGCGCACGTCAGGTAGAAGTTTTGGGTTCACAGGTAGAAAAAATCTATGGTTGTTTGTAAAAAAAAGGTTGTATTATGCGACCCACCCTCTATGTTCGCCCACGATTCTCACCCCTTACGTGGACGACATCATTTTGATACTTTATAGTTTTGTGAATAGGTATTGCAACAAGTAACACAGCTTACCATTTGAGACTAGAAGCTTTCCGAGGATATTAAAAGCGAAGCTTAGGGGCACACAGGCCACACGCCACAGCCACAAACGCTGCCACGAGAAGCTAGAAGTGGCCACAAAAGCAGTTGAAGCGCGCGACGGCCACTTGTGCCTTTTTTTTTAAGCGAGAGGGTTTAAGTGTCAGACTTTTACTGACTAAAACCACACCTGTGTCCTTCAGTTGCTCTTTGCGTACTAGGATTACGGGTTTCCTTTTCAGGAATTCCCCGAGGTCCTAGCTAGCGGGGCATCGAACCTACTTGGTCCCTACGGTTTGCTGACATCTCTTTGAGGAGCGCGTGGGTCACTACGCGCTGTCGACGACTGGGCTCGGTCCGGTTGATTACCGGACGGCCGGACGGCGGGCTACCTATTGCTCGACGTCCGCAAGCCCGAGTCTACTGTAGCTGGTAGTCGGGGTTGGAATTTAGGCGGCTGGGGCGTGACGACCTCTGCTCCCTCACGCGTGCCGCCTCCTCCTTTGCTAGCATTACTGCTTCGCTAAAGGTGGCGACCGCCTGCCATTCCTCCTCGCTCCAGACCATAGCCTGAATCAGGGCCAGGCCTATGTCAGCCTTTCAATATTCTTACTGCTGGGACTCAGGCCTCCTTTCTAGAAAAGAGAATGGGCCGTAATCCACCACGTGGCACTAGATCGGATTGGTGGATGCACATGCCTTCGAATTTTTTAGTTCTAGGACATGTCGGTTTCCTCACGATGTTTTTCTTCTCCGTTTTGAGATCAATGGTGATGAAATAAACTGCACAAAGTAATGCGCTAGGCTGGGTTCGAACCTGCGATCTATAACTAGTAAGTCAGGGTCGTTACCACTCGGGCACCACTGCTCTATTTAATGAATTACGCTTAATCTTATCAAATACTTACCCCAAGCATATTCTAGGGATAGGGTCTGTTTCTGGGGCCAGGGTCTGTTTCCGAAAGGAAGGCTCGGCCCTGGTTTGAAAGTCAAGAAGGAACGGGGCGGATTTTTTCGTCAGTAAGAGTCTGATACTATCTCCCGCTCCGCCCAAGGGCGGGGGATGTCATTTGGATGATTTTTACACACCGAAAAAAAAACCCAAGCACATTAAAAAAAATCCCAGCGAAAAGTATCAACCACACCCTATCCACGTAGCGGGGGTGGGAGCAAACCATGCAACAATGCTGCGTGCACGCATAGATGCACACACACAGACACGCCATAGTACAGTTGTGTTCCATGAAGTACGATAGCATCAGGTTACTCACACACAAGTGCAACAAAATCACTAAACAAAATGGCGGCCAAGAAGCGAAATTTTTGAAGCACATGTTATTTTCTGTTTCTCATCCGTGGTGTTTTAAAATACAACGATTTTGAATAAAGGCAGTGGGATTTTTTTTCTTAGCGTATGGATTGCAAACCTAGTTAAATTCCTGTCCTGGCTCAGTATTGGGCTATGCAATGCCGTCCACTGATACTATCATTGAGTAACAGAGAACGTGATGCAGGATGGAAGGTGGGATATGGTCTGCGAAGAGAAACCGCACAAGCACTGAAGACCAGAACCGTCTGAGAACTCCTATCTGTGCAGATTGGAGGTTAGCTATGGCAACTCGTGTCCAGGAGAGAGGCTCTCCGATTGCTCCTTAAAATCATCAAGGAGTTTGAACTCTGCGAGGTGTTACTTTGAGATGGGCGTCACGTTTGCAACAGAACTTTTGCGAACTTTTGGTGATTTCGTGAAACATGTCTAAAACTAAATAATTTGGCTGACGCGAACCTATTAATAATAAAAAAAAGTTCATTGTATAAAAAATTACCATGGCTATTCAACGTGGCAATTTTGCCAGTCAAGCACTATTTTATATTAATAATAAAAAAAAATATTTAAAATTTGTTGACCTAGGAAGAAGTGACGAGATGACCTGGATGCCTATCGCGGGGACTGGAGGGAGCTCAAGAAAAGAATACTTGGAAGAAGTTGGGGGAGGCTTTTGCCCAGCAGAGGGACAGTATAGGCTTAAAAAAAAACAAAAGAAAAACTAAACAGAAGATTACATCGGTTTCTTTAGCTTTTATTATGGATAGGCTCGCGCTTGACCACTATCTTACCTGATGGACATCGTCGGCTGAGCGATGATGTGGCGACGATGGAGCACTCTTGCCTAGACGTAACCCACTCACTCTTGATATAAAGGAGTTATTCGATTTTAATACCACTCAAATAATACCACTGGTATTTCTTTCAACACGTGTTTATTTTCTATTCTGAATGGATACTAATGTTTAAATTAATACTAAAATAAATTTAAAGATCTAAAGTACAGTTGGCAAAAATGCTTTGAACCATTATTGAAATAAAAATCAGTTAAATACGAAAAAAAAGTAATATTTATTTAACAAATGCTTAGTTTATTATAAAAATATGGCTAACAATAAACAACTTTGTAATAACTTTAGTTCTTTTTATTACAGTTTTTTTTAATCAAAATAAAACATAAAACTTCAATTTAAAGATGATTTACGTTTTACGTTCCTTGTCACGTTTGATTGGATTATTATAAAAAGACAATCAAGTAATATTTTATACAACAAAAAACTTTAATAAAGAGAAGTATTTTATACAAAATAAAAAAAAATATACTCCCTTAATAAATAAATTAAAACACTGTCACTGTGATACGAATGTGATACGAAATAAAAAAATAAAAAAAATAAATACGTAACCGCCACCGCACGATTGCACAATTGTACTGAGGAACTTATGTGGATACTAGTAAAATTTCTCTCTGAGTTAAAGCACAGAACAAATATGTAAAAATTATCATCAAAATAAAAATGAACCTTATTCTATTGACTTAAGTACCACTAATAATAATAAAATATTTTAGGTTTTGCACCCACACTCTGATTGGTTGTTTAGAATTTTAGAACAATAGAGCAAGCTCACCCTTTTTTGCAGGTAAAAAAATATAGTTAACAAGATGATTCACATAAACTACTCTTACAGTTTTACCTATAGATTAGTAAAATTATTGCAATAAAATGAATTTGGAAAGTATAAAAAAAAACATTACATTTATTACGATTATATAAAAATTTTAGGGAACGATTTGATTAGGTTTGTCTGAGCTGACTGTACCGAATTCAAGTTACTGGTATCTGTTCGTATATTAAACTAAATCATTTTAAGAGACAGATCCGTATAGAATAAAAAATAAAAATGCGAGCAAATAAATACCAGTGGTATTAGTTTGTTGGTATTAAAATAAAATAAAGCATACAAAGAATCCTAGATAATAGCTATCATTAAACATAGACTCCATCCACTCCACATAATCAATGTATTCCCAAAATGCTTTGTACGTACGGGTGGAATGTCCATCACGTAGGTATTTGTGGTCCGATGATGGAACGAACTTGGCGGAATTAAATTTTACAATTCCAATGCTCATTGCACACTCCCCGAAATGTAAACGACAGAAATAGATATTCCATTACATTTATTTTATTATTTATTTGTTTTTACAGGTATAAACTAAAATTAAGAAAACTAGTCACACAATGTTTATATTTGGCGATGCCATTCACAAACGAATCACATACATATTGGTGTACAGGTTTGTCATTCTCCTCAAGTTCTTACTTGAGAAGAATGACAAAGCTTTCTTTCAGGCTCTTGCAGCGGGGGCCCCGTTTTTTTTGTCGATGGTGAAAATCATCTTATGACAAAACCCGCTCCTGTTTGTAGCAGGAGATAGTGTCAGACTCTTACTGACTAAAAACCCCATCCCGTTCCTTCTAGCCTTCATACCGGGGCACGAGCTCCCTTTCGGACAACCCTGGCAGCTGGGGCCCCTGCAGTTACTGACAAATCCTTGAGGCGCGCGGGAACAGTGCGCGCCGTCGACGGCTTGGGCTCGGTCCGGACAGTTACCGGACGGTTGGACAGCGAGCTACCCATAGCACGCCACCGTCCGCAAGCCCGCGTCTACGGTGGCCGGAAATCGGGATCCCGGCGGCGAGAGCGCCGTTGCCTGATGCGGTCGGCCTCCTCCTTTGCTAGCATTACTGCATCGCAGAAGGAGGCGACCGCCTGCCACTCCTCCTCGCTCCGTACCATGGCCTGAACCAAGGCCCGGCGCGAGAGGTCTCCGCCGCCGATCACCCCCACGACAGTCAGGCTTTTGCCTAATCGCACGTCCATGAAGTAGTGCCATTTACTGTACATAGGTACAGCAGGACATGTCATTTTCTTCGTACATACAGCTAAGGAGTGGAATCCTTGTTTCCTGATAGCAACAACCTAAGTCAAGAGTGAATAAGTTACTTCTAGGCAAGCGTACTCCATCGTCGACCACATCATCGTTTACCATCAGAGATAGTGATTTAACGCGAACCTATCATCATCATTTCAGCCGAAAGACGTCCACTGTTGGACATAGGCCTCCGCCAAGTAACGTCATAATGACCGATCCTGTGCGTCTCGTATCCATCGGATTTCCGCGACCCTCACCAAGTCATCGGTCCACTTTATGGGAGGCCTTCTAATGCTACGTCTTTCAGTATGTGGTCTTGATTCTATGACCTTTTGTCCTCATCAACGAACTGTTCTGTGATGAATACCGACGACGGCGAGCTGCCCATTGCTCGCCGTCCACGAGGCCCACGTTTTCACATAGATCTTGATAATTAAGAACTTTTCTATAAGTTCCTTTTTGGTTTCTATCAATCGTTTCTTTTTGATTAATTTAAAACCTTTGGAGAATAGTTGCATCTTACCCTCTTTGTGCATCATCTCGTTATTTTAACTAGATTTTTATACCAGACGATTATTATTAAAAACCTGTGACTACCGCCTTTGATCGAAACAGAAGCTGGAAGTAATAAATCCTTAATAATATAATCAACATAATGTATTTTTTGCTGAAAAATCAGCAGACTTCTAAGCACTTAGACTTAGATGTTAATAAATTATCAAGATGAATAAATCGACTGGACTTAATTATTTTTATGACATCAATTAAAATAATAAATTAGTGTTGGTGTATGGTAACATTAATCATTTTAGAATCTGGTATTTGAAATTTTATTTAGGAAGCTTTTCATAAAATCTTTCGTGTCATTTTTTACTTAAAATGTTTCTGTTTGCTTTGTGGAAAACTGAAGGAACACAGGTTTAATCAATAAAAATTGTCATTTCTTCTCGCTCTGTATGGACCGAAAGAAATTATTAAAAATATATTTAAATGTACTTAAATAATAAATACACAACCCATAACACAAGTTCTGCTTAGCTTGGGACTAGACAGCGTTGTGTGATGGTTGTGGAAAAAAAGTTATACTTATTTTGCAATAAGGTTTTTAAAAAACGATTTTATACGTACATTTTTTAGTCAATTTAAACTAGATGAGGCTGCTGTTTCTTAAACGACTACCCTAAAAGACTCATCATCATTTCAGCCGATATACATCCACTGTTGGACATAGGCCTCCCCCAAGCGTCGCCACAACGAACGTTCCTGTGCGTTCCAAAAAAGACTACTCGAAACAAACTCAGGAGTCAAAGCCTCTTATAAAGTCCATACAATATTATTTTGTCATCGTTGAATTAAAATTAAATTAAATTTTCGAATTTACTAAAAATTTATACATAACTTTTATTTTACGGAATAAAATCATATTTATAAATAAATAGTTTGTCATGTTGATAACTATTTGAATTATGTATTATACATATTTTAAAATAGTATTATCACAATTTTGACGTTTTAATTGTTTTTGATAACAATGAGCAGTAAGTTTAAAATTTTTATTGCGTTTTGAATGAATAATTAAAATTTTAATAATTTTTATAAATACTCGACCTTGTATGATATTAATTATTTAAATTATAGAATTGTTAGCAAACTGTTGGATGCGATGCTCACAACAGCTACAAAAATTACAATCCTTACAATATTTTTTTTTTATGATTCTTAAAATACTTATTGGTAGAAGGATTGTTGAAGTTGCGATTCAATTAAAAATGGTCAAGCTATGGGGAAATATCTTTCTTGATAGCAGAAAATAATCACAAAGTCAAGTGGTTCACAAATTTTACAGATTTTGCCGATTTTTCAGGGACCCAGCAGGGTCAAGGCCTACTGGGGCCGTGAGTTGTACTAAAGACAAATCCCGCGGCTTTGCAACGAAGGCAAAGAAGAAACAGAAGTGGGTTTCAGTTATTAAGAGCCTGAAAGCCGTTTTTTTCATCCATTCTGTTCTGTCACACAATCCATCCATCCATCTTTTCTTTAACCATCCTCTCCCTTTCCATCCCTCCACTCATAACTCTATACTGTATACGATTCTCTTTAAAATTTTCAGTCACTGGTAACACTTTCAAACTTCTTCTAATATTCATTTCTCTTTTTATCCATTCTCGTCACACCATCCATCTCAACATACTCATCTCCGCTACATACAATCTTTTTTTTATTGCTGATAGGTTCACATCTGACTGCTATCACACCTGATGGAAAGCGACGATGGAGCGCGCTTACCTAGAAGTAACCTGTTCACTCTTGACTTGTTGCTATCAGGAAACACAGACTCTGACAGGGAATTCTACTCCTTAGTCAAAACATTTTGTGCGTGTTGGTAGGATATCCACCATATACCGGTGGCGCATTGCCGTCCACCATACCCGTGGTGGTCATTTAATGGAACGAGCTATTCGGAATCAGGTTATGCAATTCCGACGCTCACTCCCTGAAATGCATATATCATATATTCATCTGTACTTACGTATATATCTCCTCTTAATCAATTCACTGGTAAAACTCCCCTTTAATGCGGAGATTTCCAAACCCAGAAACCCCAACCTACGTCACAAAAATACCGTAGGGTACCGTAAACACCAAAGTAAACGTTCATCGAAAAAACAGCGACCACTGACCGTTCGTTATGCAATCAAAGGCAAATGCACTATAAAAAGAATAGTGTAGGGCAAAAACGCGTAACGGGTTCCGCGGGATCCGAAACTCCGAAAGTCCTTTTTTATTCAAAAACGAGAGCAAAAAGATCCGAAAAAACAAAACACAATGAATGTATGTTTTTGCAAATCGAGAATCGACTTTTTCTTAGCACGCGCATGAATTTAAAAATCTTTTTTGTTTAGTTTTTTGTGGCGATATTGTTGTGTTAGGTCGCGGAAGGCTTTAGTTTACTATTAATATGCTAAATAATGTTTTATTTAGAATGTGTTTATGTGTTTTTATTAGTAAACTGTTTGGTAAAGGCAAATGTTACCTTTGGTCGTAATGGAATGAGGTTTTAAATAACATTGTAATCTTAATCTTTCAATCTACATACCTATCAATCTTGTTTGTTTTCTGGTTTTTCGGGTTCCGTACCCAAAAGGTAAAACCGAACCTTATTTCCGGTCTTTGGTCCGTCCGTCTGTTTATCACCAGGCTGTATCTCATGAACGTTCCGTTATAGTTAGACAGTTGATATTTTCACAAATGATGTATTTTAGTTAAATGAAATGAAAAAATACCTCAAATACTGAAAATCTAAATAAAATAAATATTTAAGGCGGCTTTCATACAACAACGGTGTTTTTTTTTTTGTTGCCATTTTTATATATAATGGTACGGATCCCGACATGCGCGAGTCCGACTCGCATTTGGCCGATTTTTTTTTGGTATTTTGACGCCACCGACATTATATACAACACAGGTCACGGTAAGTCATAGCGAGCATTAGGTGCCAGCGCACAGCTGGGTGCGGGAGCAAAACGACCCCTTAGTCACCCGGATGGCCTGATGACCTGTGTAAACATACTAGACACGTGTTTCGGGTTTCGCATCTAAAAATTAATGTTGTATATACTTATATATTGATGGTTAGGATCATCATCGTAATTTTAACGCTTCTGGACCAAGACCTTCCAAGCGTGACCACATCGACCGGTCCAGCATCGTGGTAGGCCTCCCACAAGGTGTACCATTGACCTGGTAAAGGTCGCGAAAAAACCGCTACAGGCGATAACTACAAGGTCACAATTATTTGATCTGAGGCCTTACCATGACATGTTAAAATATCAGACGTGCGAGTGAGAAAGAGGGATGGAGCTATACACCTTAGCTCCATCCATTTGACATCAGTTCAGTTTAGGTCATAAAATATTCGCGTCACTCTATACAAAGTGTGGACCCCCGTGACTTCCCTTTGTAATCATCATCATCATCATCATTTCATCATCCAAAAGACGTCCACTGTTGGACAAAGGCCTTCCCCAAGCGTCACCACAACGACGGGTCTTGTGCGGCTCGCATCCCTTTAGGGGATGAATTTTGGAAAATCCTCTCTTAGTACTCATTACGTCATAATAGGAAATCTGAGAATATAGATAGATAAACCATTTATTGGCATTTTTGTACTGTCAAGGAATCAATCAGTCAGAAACAAGCTTTTAATGAAAATCACTTTTTCATAGCAAGCTTTTATAGCTCGGTATACCTATATAATGAATACTCGTCAAGACGAATCATACGAGCCCAAACTCGATAGGGTTGTGTCCAAGTTCTTATAGCCACCTTCCGGTTCCATCATCAGATCAGCTCCATGACATAATAATTTTGCATTGTCATCTGATTTACACATGCATGCAAAATTTCAGCTCAATCGGTAACCGAGAAGTGGGTCAAATTTGATTTACAAGATTTGATGACAGACAAACATCGGGACAGGTGAAACTAAATAAAAGCTTGTAAAAGATGCTAACTGCACATTTTAAAGCGTAGAAATGTCATTTAATGATTTCCTTGAAGTTTGACAGTCCCTCTAAGTCTACCAAAATCGAGAGAAGTTCTTTATTGATTTCGCTCTCCTAACAAAAGAGGAGTGATGATATAGTACTTATGTACTATTCCAACCAGAAAGGAATCTTATGCCGTGCGCTAATTAAATTCTAAATGTAAATTTTTGACAGATGGCAACGCTGCCATATTACCAATATGGCGTAGTCGCTTAGCAACGGATGCGTAGGCGCAACAGGTGTTGCGGGATTGTTTTTTTAAAAGCATTTTTTTTTAATCCGTGGGGAGGAGGCGGCGATACGGCTTTTGAGATCCGGTGGGAAAGATTTTTTGAAGAGTTTTTTTGCTTAGAATTTTCTGTTTGTTAGTTATTAATGTAATCAAGATTATTTTTGGGGTTGTGATGGAAGTTAGTTGTGTGTATACAGGTGCAAAAGATAGATATTGATTTTGATCGATCAATGTTACTATGGTGGTCGTACAGGAAAGTTATACATTATAGGTACTTTTCTGAATTCTTTGCTTTTTTTTCTGATTTTTCTTGTAGGATCCATAGCAGTTTAATTGTTTCTGCATAACCCGATAAGTTTCATTTTTGGGCGTATCGTGTGTACTTATAAACTAATTTATGAAATAAAGAAGAAAGTTGACACTCTCTTTCCGAAGTTACCTACTCTTGCTTCATCATCATATCGGCCGACAGATGTCCGCTGTTGGACATAGGCCTTCCCCAAATTTCGCCACATTTATCAATTCTGTGCGTCCTGCATCCATCTACTCTTGCTTGCTTCAGTAAAAATATACTATAAATAGTTTTTGGTTACAGGGTTCATGGTGAAGTCTACCTGGACTGTGGGATTGTGTGAAACAGTTGTCTCAGCCTTATAGAACAAAGAGCAACATAAAAGTCTAGAGTCGGATTTCGCACCAGAAGATGCAGCGTTGAAAGGCTTCCCACAAGATGTACCGATGATTTGGCGAGAGTCACGGGAATGCGATGGATGCCAGACGGACCGTTAGTGGTGGCGACAGTTGAGAGAGGTATATGCCCAAAAGTGGATGTCCTTCAGCTGAGATGATAATAATACTCTCTCTTATTCCATACAGAACGAGAGAAGTTACTTCAAGATTTCTCGCCCAAAACCCAAAAAAATCCACAACGAAATCTCAACCAGAAAAATAAAACTGCACGCAAAACAGAAACCCTAGTAGAAATAAGCCACATATTTCCGTATCAACACTCCAAGAACCTCTTCTAAAGTATATTCAAATACAAATTATTAAAATCAAGTACGAACCAACTCACAAATACATACGACCTCTAATTTGAAGTATCTCCTACGCTGCCGGAACACATCAACATAACTTGAGCAGGTTCTACTTAAGTGATTGATCATGCTACACTAGTGAGGTGGCTCGGGTTTGCTTGAGTTTGTTCTGGGGAAGATGCAAATAGAGCGGGCGTTGGAGGTCTGCTTAACATATAACAAGTACCTAGTATGTTTGTTTTTACTAAAAGTGGGTGTAACAGTAAACGTGTGCTTACTTTGTGTAATTTATTTTATCATCACTGTTTTAAAAATGGTGAAGGTATGTCTTAGGACGAATATTTCAAAGATATGTGACATCTACCAACTATCACTGGGTGTGTCGTTAGATTACGGCCCATTCCCTTTCCTAGAGAGGAGGCCTGAGTCCCAGCAGTGGGAACATTGTAAGACTGATTTTGTTTATTACTTATGTGTGTGAACGTAAAGCCTACGAAAAGCGTATTGAAGAAGCCTTAAAGTAGTAACTCAATCAAACTGTATTTCAAAAAAACAGAGATTGTAGAAAACCTATTTTCTTTTTCAAAATGACAATCTTACGAATATTTGTATGTTAAATTTTATTTAAGTAGATCGGTTTAGCGATACGTACAGTTACTTTCGTATACAAAATAGGTAAGTGTTATTTATTCCAATAAAGTTACCTACAAGCTTTCTGACTATCTTGCCTGATACGAAAAGCTTTAAGCTACCCAGAATTTTTTTTTTTTCGAAAATTTTGAATTTATCCAAGGATAGTCTTGTATTTCCAGCGCTCGTCTCAATTCCAAAATTTAAAAATCTGTATCCTAATCCGAGATCAGATGAATCAAAGTGATTGAAGGATACTTTGGGGAAGTCTATGTCTGGCTGAGGACTTATCCAGGTAAAGTAGTGACGATCTTATCTTGAACTGACAATATCATATTTTTTTGTATGAGAGAGAGAGAGACGCCTTGCAAGCTAAGAAGCTGTTTTTAAGCGAAAAAAGAAATGGCTAATAAGCGAGGATCACTGAGGAACGATAAATAACAGATTACTGATGGGGCTGAATGGTTTTGAAGTGGCGATGGCGTATTGCAAGACGCAGAGTTAGAAGACCTCGCACAATTTGGATCCATTAACCTGGTGAAGGTTGCGGGAGTCCTATGGATGTGAGACACCGGACTAGTCATTATTGCCATAATTGAAGGAGGCCATTTGCCGAAATAATGATAATAGTAGACCATAGCCTGAATCCAAAGAGGATTATTTTTGACCTTAACACAGGTGAAGAAGGCAAATTATAATAGTCTTCATTAATCTCGAAGCATTTGCGAAAGGGACACGACAATTTTACCAATAACATGTGCGAACTATAATATAAAACAAGTTCTGCTTAGCTTGGGACTAGACGGCGTTGTGTGATAGTTGTGGAATATTATAATTATTAATATTAATAGTCCATCAAACGCTAGAAAATATTAAACGAGTATTTACAGTAATAAATAACTAAAAATAAAGTTAAAAATAGAAGAATTTCTCCAACTAATATTAACCTAAACTCCCAAAGCTACCATGACAGTTTCGAAAGAACATTCTAAAATCAAATTATGACAGGTTGCCACCCTACCTCCTTGTACAGTAATACCAACATAATAATTAAACACATTACGCCGGCATTTAGACAACATGTGCACAACACTTGCCTAGACGAGACGTGTCACTTATATTTCATTTATCGATGTCTGTTGCTTAATGTGGACATGCTCTTACAAAAAAACAGTAATAAAATATTTGAGGCTAAATTATGTCTTTTTATTTTTTGGTTAATTAAAAAAAAAGTGATCTAAATTTTATATATTTATTACAAAACAAAAAATCTCATTTCAGTTTTTTTATTTAAATTAAATATTTTGATTTATTAAAATTAAAACGATGTTCGAAATTGTAAGAGACTCGGTCATTAAAATTAAAAATAGTGTTATGTAGTACGTGTAGAAAAAGTGCAGGTTAAAAAAATAGACTTGATCATACAGGTCAAATAAAGTGCAGCGCAAAAACTACATTAGATACAAGTTACTAAGCAGATAAAAGTTTTATTTTTCACTTAAATTACCCTGAGGCAATTTTGAAAAAATCTTGGCACTCACATACGCATTACTAAAAAGAAAAAGTCATATTTAATTAACGTACTTACAATCAGTTATTACATCGCCGGCCAGACTTTCAAAAAATTTGAAAAAAATTGACCGAGGTCAGGTTCATTGGCTTGTCTTATGACAAAAAATGTACTCATCTATAACTTCTATCTAATAATTTGATGGGCTACTTTATGATGAATGTCTAAATAGTAAAAAAGTCTTGTGTGAAAACTATATTTTTTCAACAAACCCGAAAAAAAATTCGTATTTTTTTTGTGTGTTTTTTAATCTTAAATTTAAGAAGCTTGCTAGATTTTTTTTAAATTTCTAATTACTAATACTGCTAAAACAGGTACTTTTATGGGTTCATTTACAGTTATTTTTTTAAGGTGTTAACCACAGCTATCTATCTGTCACTGGTTCTTTCAGAACCACGATACGATCTTTGATCTCAATATATTTTGAAAAAAAAAACACGACTATTAATATCAGACCACTTTTTTCAAAATTTCGTTCCACTTAAGCTGCTTATATAAAGTTTTTGCTCTTCAAAAACTACTCAAAGTAATTATCAAAACTGAAGGCAATTAGAAAAAAAAGTGGGTTATTTATAATATATTTTTGTACATATCTTGAAACAAAAAATATCGTGTCAAATCTTGGAAGTATAAGGCATTGAATTGGTTTTAATGCGCTACATACACGGGATCAGGTCTAGTTTTCAGTTAGTGGGTTAAAAGTTGATTAGACTGTTGTACCTAATAACTAATAACCATCAGTTCTGAACAGGTGGATTAATTGCCACCTGCCAGACAAACAGTTTGACAAGAAACCCGCTTACCAAAATGTTTTTTTTTTTAAATTATATTTGACTTTGAAGACACCATTGACTAGACAATTAAGAACATTTCCTATTTATCTCATTTCAAATAATGTCACCATCATTAGAATTTTCTTTTACATTGCACAATTGATTTTTCTGCTTGTTTCACGGTGCAGTTACAAAATTGACAAATTTTCCTTGAAGAAAATTATATGCACCTTGCTATTAATTGTTAAGAAAATTTTGTTTATTCAAACGAACTAATCAACAATATTTTCTTTGCTAATCTAATTAAAAAAGGTGTCACATTTTTTATCAAACAGCCGTAAATGGTTCAGATAATAAGCAACCTTCTATAAGCCGTCATGGTTCACAGTCTTCGTTATCTAGAACAGTTTGTCAAGGCAACGTTTCTTTTCCTGCACCTTTGCGGAATTCACGAAACTGTTGGCCTTTGCTAATGCATCTTATTTAGTAACTGCAGATTATTTCTTGGTTTTTGAGGTTTCTGGGTTATCATCAGGGTCCATTTGCTGCAATGCTTGTATGGTCACTATTTTTTCCAAAGATTTTTGTAATTTTGAATCAAAAAATCATCTAATAAAATGTCTATCGCGTACACTACTGCAGTTTAGAGTTTTTTTTTTGCTATAAAATTCCGACGACTGAGGTCCTGGAATGCAAAAAACCACCTATGTTCTGGTAGACTTTATTCAGTAAATCTAACACTCCATTTTGCTCCACTTATAACCAAAGAAGTCATTTGATGTTTTCATATCTCAAAAAAATAGTTTCAAGCAAATTTGAATTAGCCAATAGCCTTAGTAGATATCTCGTACGTCGATAATTTATTGTCAGAAGCCCGATAAAAGAAAAAAATTGAAAAAAATGAGATTTCATAAATGAAAAAAAAAAAACAATAAAAAATATATGGAGCCGCATCCTCACTAACCTTACATTACAAAATATGGGAGCTGTAACTCGACACACTCTATTGACTTGCTCATGGTATTATTTCTAAAATGGCCGCTTTGAGAAAAGCGTAAGCAATAGTTTTTGGGAATAAGCTCATAAAAACGTTAATCACTTCAATGTGGTTATGAAGTTTTTTTTTTGTTGAACAAATTTTAATTATTTTGTTGGTGGTGATAGTAAATATATTTTAAAGGATGAAGGTGATATAACTAACTATTATGGCAGTTCAAACTTGCATAATTAGGACTATCTAACAAATTTTAAGTACTCGTATGTACCATCTATCAAGGTACTGATACAACCTTATTTTTAAGGTATGCGAAACCTGAATATAGTTTGTTCAAAATCGGTAACTGAATCGATTCCAATCATTTTTACACTACTATATATTATATTTTTTACCAAAAATATTTAAAAAGGTCGCAAGTTGGACACTGCAGGTCATAGCGGGTATTTGGAGCCACAGCTGGATACAGGAGTAAAACCACCTCTTAGCCTCCCGAATGGTCCTGTGACCATGTATTTGTGCGGACAACTAGGTAACAAGCTGATACTATGTTATTTTTTATGATACAGTTATGAAATTTTGTAAATGTACATAGATTCTTTATATAAAAACAGTAGACACGTGTTTCGGGTTTCGCATATATACTAAAACTACTGTATATTTTTTAACTTTTCACTAGGAATTCCTGGTGGACCGATCATAGTGACGACACCCGTAGTAGCCCTATGTCCACCAGTGGTCATCTTTCTGCTGAAATGATGATGATGATGGTTTTTTTAGGAGGGAAATCATCTAATGACTTCTCCCACCCTATGGCGGTGCGAGGGGGCGTGTTACTGACTAAAACGTGGTGAAAAAGTCGACGAAGGGACATAAGAGGTGGTCCAATGTCTTTACCTTGCATTTCAGGGCCGCGGGTTTTTCTTTCAGAAGCGAATCCATGGCCTCAGTAAGGCATAGACCCTGCTGGGCCTTTACCGTATTGTGTCTTGGGTGGATTCACAAGTACAAACTCACATACACAAAACACTCAGAGCCGGAACAACTATCTATAGGTCATACAAATATTAATTTCTTTGAAGAATGTGAAAAAGAAATTGCTAGCATTACAAAAAAGACTTACTCATGGAAATATAAAAGATCAATACTAAAAAAAAAAACAAAATTTTCTACACTAATATTCTATAGAGGTAATTTTTTTTTGTTTGTAGGAGGTAATCTCAGGAAGTACTGGCCCGATAGCTAACATTTTTTTACTAATAGAAAGTTGTTCAATTCGTGAGTGACATAGGCTATTTATTATATGTTTGCGGGCAAGAGCTAGTTGATTATGATTAGTGCTTGTTAATCAATACTATATATACCTAGCCTTCGTTACCATCCGACATCTATAGAAAAGGAACAGAAAAACGAATTTTACACTTCATTAAAAAAAGTAGGTGCAGACGTAGATCATGCTATTTTGTGTATTGAAACCTCAAAATTGCCAGCAAATGATACATTCATTACGTTTAATTAATCTTTCTATGTTCGGCTTAGATACTTCTAGATATATTTAGGGTTCAATTTAAAAATGATTTTTTTTTCCTTCTTCTCGCATGCTTAATAGAAAAAAAACTCAAATTAAAAAATGTGGGTATTTAAAAATTGAACCTTATTATTGGATCATATTTTTTAATATTTTTAAGTTAGGTCTCTTTACGATTAACCATGCGTTTTGTCTGCTCTTTAATTGGTATTTTTTTTCAAAATTAATTATTGTTTGTTAACGCAGATGCAAATTTAGATTTTATAATTTATAACTGTTAGGTTAGGTTAGTGAACAATGTTTTAAAATATCGTCAGTATTATAAAAAATAGCATGCAGTTCATTGTCAATCATTTTCTGTACTTAATATTTTAAAGAGACTAGGCTCATGGACGCAGGAAAAAATGCTGCTAGGCTAAAATGGGATTGAGTGGGTCATATTAGTCGCATGCACACTGACCATTGGGCAAGAATCTCCACAAAGTGACTCACTTTAAAAGTGAGTACCAGAGGACGGACGACGCCGCCGAGGTTGACCTGTGAAGAGGTGGCGGAATGACCCTAGACACCTATTGCGAGAGCTGAAGCTCAAGAGAAGAAAACATGGAAGGTGTTAGGGAGGCCTCTGCCCAGCAGTGGGAAAGAATAGACTAAAAAAAAAATATTATCGAGAAAAGATTTGTATTTGGATTTTTGTTTGTAAAGGATGAACTCAAAAAGTAGACCAATATAAAAAAAAAACTATTTTTCCAGCAGAATGCTACTTTATGTCTAAGTACATAGGGTACATATTTTCTTCTTCTACAATAAATTGATTCACATTATTATCATCATTTAACCCGAAAGACATCCACTGCTGGACATAGGCTATCTTCAAGTGTCGCCACAGCTATCGGTCCTGTGTGTCTAGCATTAATCGTTTGCCCGCGACCCTCACTAGATCACGGGTTCACTATGTTGGAGGCATAACAACGCTAAACAGAACGCAAAACAGATGGCCATTGGGGCCGAAAGGTTCTGGAGTGGTGACCTCATACTGGAAGACGCAGTGTCAGGAGGCCTCCTACAAGGAGAACCGATGATCTGGTGAAGGTTGCGGGAATCCGATGGATACGGGACGCACAGGACCGTTCATTGTGGCGACACTTGGGAGGCCTATGTTAAACAGTGGACGTCTATCGGCTGATATGATGATGATGATGAGGAAGGCCTCTGAGCAAAAACTACACACCAAAAAGGGCCCAAATCTAAAAATAGACGGAACTATCAACCATTACATAATATTCAAACATGCCCGTTTTTTACTGACAGATAAAAATCAATTTATAATAATTTCGATGTATAGATTCTGACCGTTCGACACAGTAATTCTCCGTCTCGATTTAACGCAAAAAATCAAGGTTATAGCTAATACTGGTTGAAAAGTAATAAATTCGTTACTAAGTGATAATACGGCAATTATTTTTGGCTTTAAGTGTGCTTGGATTAGTGTTACGGAGTCAGCAGAAATTGAAAATTGATGGATGAGGTTTTTGGCATGATAATCACGGCTGGATATCTTACAGATGATCTAGGGTAAGATGCCGCTGAATAATTTTTTTTTCCACTACTTTCACACAACGCCGTCTAGTCTCAAGCTAAGCAGAGCTTATGTTATGAGTACTAGACAACTCATAAACATACATACATATTAAAGATAAATTACACCCAGACAGATCGTGCACTCGCACAAACATTTGTCCTGGGTGGGAATCGAACCCACGACCTCTGGCATAGCATTTAGGGCCACTAACCACTAGACCAACAGGCCAGTCAAAAATGGACAGCTCATATGACTTTTTTATTATTGATAGGCTCGCGTTTGACTACCATCTCACCTGATGGTAAGCGATGATGTGGTCGAAGATGGAGCACGCTTGTTGGTAACAAGTAATTTTGCGGAATTGTATGAAAGAGTTACTGCGACCTATAGGGCAACAAGGAACATAGGTAGGTTTTTCGGCCACCTCTTTGTGCAAAACAGAAATGCTGAAGGAGTAGCCGCCCGCGTTAGTTAATGGCACCAGCCACCAGGATTCCGATACCGATTTCCAGCCACTATAGGCTTATGCACGAAGCATCGCCAAACTTAAGTGGCAATGGGTAGGGCACATTGCTCGCAGAACAGATGGCCGTTGGAGCCGAAATTTTCTGGAATGGCGACCACGTACCGGAAGACGTAGCGTTAAAAGACCTCCTACAAGGTGGGCTGATGACCTGGTAAGGGTTGCGGGCATCTGATAGATGCGAGACGCACAGGACCGTTCATTGTGGTGGCACTTGGGAAGGCCTATGTCCAGCAGTGGACGTCTTGCGGCTGAAATAATGATGATGATGATAGACTTATGGACGACGAGCAATAGATAGCTCTCCATCCGGACCAAGCTCGAATCGTCGACGATACGAAGCATTCCACGTGCGCCTCAAGAATATGGCCAAACTAGAATTGACATATCATGAAATTTTAACGTTTATATCTGATATCTGGCCAGTTTAAGTTAGCCATTTCATGAAGTGACCAATTCTTAAATCTGGCCACTACGTATAAAAGTGGGCTACTAATTAATGAGTTCCAAATCTGGATGCATCATTGATGTTACTGACCTTAGTCTAGACAAGACTAATGCCATCGGTGACCAGACTACAATTTCCGCTGCTGTAAACGTTGATCAAAAGGTCGGCGCACACAGGCCACTGGCAACAACCATAAAACGCCGCCACCGGTATATTTCCTATATCATCATCATCATCATCATCATCATCATCATCATCATCATCATCATCATCATCATCATCATACCAGCCGATAGACATCCACTGCTAGACATAGGCCTCCCCCAAGTGTCGCCACAATGAATGATCCTGCGCGTTCCGCATCGATTTGGAATCCCGCAACCTTCACCAGGCCATCAGTCCACCTTGGAGGAACCTTTCGGCCCCAACAGCCATCTGTTCTGCGAGCAATGTGCCCTGCCCACTGCCACATAAGTTTGGCGATTCTTCGTGGCATGTCGAATAACCTTGGTTCTTCTGCTGTTATCTTCATTTCTAATTCGATCACGCAAGGAAACTCCGAGCATAGCCCTTTCCATTACCTTTTGGGTGACTTTTATTTCCTATAGTTCTTTTACATTTTATTTATTGTGCTTTTCGGTACAATATTGACTGGTTTATACTGTTCTTACATAATATAATATCTATAGCTACTCGCTTCTTGTGGCTCGCACTGTCCACTAAAAGCCGTTCCCACGCCACTCGAGCATTTGAAACCTTCTTCGTCAGAGTCCAGTATGATACTTCGATTATCATCATCATTTATTATTTATTTATTTTATTTATTTATTTATTTATTTATTTATTTATTTATTAAATTAGGTTCACCAACGATTATATACACTGAATACAGCAACATTACACATATATAAAATTAAACTTCAGCGCAACAATCACTTAAAGGTAAACACCACATGCATAAAACAATAAATTAGAGAATTAAGCTACCATAAAAATTCATTAAAAAAAAAGACAATCATTGAAGATAATGAAAGGTTTCAAAAAACACAAAAATTTATAAAAATCCATAACAAAATCATTAAAAACAAAAAATCACACAAAAATTCATAAAAGTTCATAAAAATTTCATTAAAATTATACCAAAGGGAAAATATTCAGAATCGTAAAACAAAAACATTAAAATCATAACAAAAAAAAAATCATAAGCATTCATTGGTTAAAATTGGTAACATTGATAGAATTAATTACAGTGATAAAATTGATTATAGCGACAAAATGAAAATAATCAATAACTTGATTAAATTAATCTTAGAGACAAAATTAACATCTTAAAAACAGTGATAAAATGAATAAATTGGTAACATGAATAAATTGATAAAATGAATAAATTATAAACTGAATAAATTGATAAAATTAATCATAGTGATAAAATTAATAACAGTGATACAATTATTTATAAGAAAATGACTAGGGGTTGATAGGCAAACGATTAATAATGGCTTTCTGTTTAGCGAGTGAGTCAAAGTGGAGATCAATAACATCACTGTAGCCATTCACTGCTTTACACATTCTCGCAACAGGTGAATTGGCTCCCAGAACTGTTCGTCTCATTGGCATACAAAGAGGAGTGATGGCACTACGCGGGATTCTAGAGGGTGCGCGAAATCTGAAAAGGGCGAGTAAGCTAGGGCTGTCTATTTTATGCTTAATGACCTTATAAGCAAGCATCACATCAATTAAGTGTCTACGCTTGTCCAGCGAGGTCATGTTAAAATACTCAAGTCTATTATTGTAGGACTTTATTTTTTTGGCGATACCATTGGAAAATGCGAGGTGCCATGCGAATCGTTTCTGAACACGTTCAAGTCGCAATGAATGTGTTGCATAGTGAGGACGCCAAACTACGCTACAATATTCAAGAATGCTACGAATGAGACTGTTATACAGTAGCATTTTGGTTCTCTTGTATCGAAAAGTTTTACAATTTCTTAGGACGAACCCTAACATTTTCGAGGCTCTTTTAATAATACTGTCAATATGTGGTGTAAAAGTTAGTTTCCTGTCGAACAACACTCCGAGATCCCTTATTGTATCAACTTCCTTAATTTCTACTTCGGATATATGGTAACTACTTCGTATTGGGTTGTTTTTTCTTGTGAATTTAACATGGCAGCACTTTTTAGGATTTAATTCCATTTTGTTACTGTTACACCATTGAACGAGACGATTGAGGTCACTTTGTAGTTTTAATATATCTTCTTCAGACCTAATAATTCTCAAAAACTTTAAATCGTCAGCATACATAAAAAATTCCGAGTACAGAAAACTCGTTGGAATATCATTTATGAAATAAATAAATAAAATGGGCCCCAAATTCGAGCCTTGGGGAACTCCGGAGGAAACGCATTGCAGGTTTGACTGATAACCGTTAACGACCACAAAGAAAAATCTCTCCCTTAAATATGAACTTAGCCAATCTAACAAGGACCCAGAGATGCCGTAGGCGCGCAGTTTCGTCACCAAGATTTTATGAGAAACTTTGTCAAACGCCTTGCTGAAATCCGTATAAATAACGTCAGTTTGATGACCTGCATCAATAGCCTTTACGAGAAGTTCTGCAAAAGGGACTAGATTTGTGCAAGTAGAACGGGTTCTAACAAATCCGTGCTGATGGTCACTTATAAAAATCTTTAAATGATCCTGAATATATGGGCATATCAGTGATTCGAATATTTTGCCAAACGTAGATAAAATTGAGATAGGTCTGTAATTGGTTACAACGTCTCGATCATCCGATTTGTGAACTGGAACCACCTTTGCGATTTTCCACTTAGATGGAAATATACCGGTTGCCAATGAAGTGTTATAAATTAACATTAGTGGGTAAACTAGCTCAGAGGAACAAGCTATTATGAATACTGGGGGGATTCCGTCAGGCCCAACCCCTTTCTTTGGATCCAGATTCTTCAATTTATTGTGAAGAGATTCACAAGAAATAACGGGACTAGTTAGCTCCAAACTATTGTTTTCTAAGATTTTCAAGGATTCGGAATAGTATTCAGCACCACTATTGTCATCGGGGCTGTAAACAGACGAGAAATAGTCTGCAAAAAGTTCACATACTTTAGACCCGTCAGAAGTAGCGGTAGTTCCATCGTTCATGGTTAATGGGTAAGCGCTTGAACCTCCTCGTTTAGCTTTTATATAAGTCCATAGCAACTTAGGGTTAGATAACAATTCGTCTTCTAAATGTTTTATGTAGTTTTTGTAACAAGTAGTTGCGAGATTTTCACATCTTTTGCTAATTAGTTTAAACTCTATTGCATCTAATGGGTTCTTATACTTTTTAAAACGCTTTCGAATCTTATTTTTTTCATTTAATATTTTAATCAATTTGCGACTAAACCATAACGGGTATTTTCGGTTTTTAGGTTTACGTAGTGGCAAAAATTGTTGAATTGCAGTACCTAGAGTATCGTAGAATATCTCTACCATCTTATTAACATCACTTTTTTCACCGAATAATAAATCCCAGTCTAGTTCTTTAAAAAAATTACGAATTGCTTGATAGTCCGCCCTATGGAAGTCAGGAGTTGCTTTTGCCATGTTGTAGGGGAGCGCTGTTACCCTGTCAAATGAGATAACAATGTCTAAAGGAGGATGCTGTCGATCCACATTGCTTAAAGGACACATGCTTTCAGTTACACAACATAGAGGAATTGTGGAGAGCACAAGATCCAATATACGATCAGTGGAGTTCCTAACAAAGTTACATTGCTTTAACCCGTTAACACAAGCGAAATCCGTCAAGAGTTCATTAATATTACATGGTCCAACACTATTATCAGTGTCACCTACGCATTTCCAATCGATGCCACCCAAGTTAAAATCACCCACAAGACAAACGTCACTGTCAGTTAATTGTTCAAAGACTGCATTACAAGAGTTTACAAATTGTTCCAAAGTACAGCGACGTACTGGCGGAGGTAAGTAAACCGCACAGAGAGCTATTCGACTGACTGTTCGTGTCCACGGCAGTTCTATAGTGACCCAGAGATCTTCGCAATTACTTTCCCAGTTATTTATACGTTTTGACTTGATGCTTTTTTTAATAGCGATCAGAACTCCTCCTCCCTCTTTTTTCCCAATGGTTAAATTTGCACTTTCCCTGTCCCTTCTATAGACCACGTACCTGTCGTCGAACAGCTCACTGCTCAGCACAGAATTATTAAGCCAAGTCTCCGACAGTATAATTACATCAAAGTCGCTGCAACATAAATTCCGATAGAAAACATGGGTCTTCGTTCGTAGGCCACGACTATTTTGGTAATATATTTTTAAGCACTTGAATTTTATTTTTAAGCCATTTCATATTGCATGCAAAGAACTATAATTGAGAAGTTTACAATATTACATAATCTTGTTCAGAGAATCTAAATTTTTAATCAGAATATGTCCTTCATCATCAGTCTTTCTCATAAAAATCCTGCCGTTTCTCACCCAAACATACTTATACCCCTTTTCTTTCGCCTTCAACCTTGCAGCAGCGTGAAGAGATTTATTGGATGACGATAAATGTTCCACGATGTAAACTGGGGACTTATTACCAGCAAGCCCAAAGTCTGCACTATTAAGCTTATTGTTCTTATTGTTTTTGTTGTATTCAATGACGGCAGCAAGCAGCTGATCCCGTATCCTTGGTGAGGCGAGCTGAACCACAACAGACCGGGGACGAGAGCTGTCGGTTTGTAGCTTCGCAGTACGGGTGCAGTGCAAAATATCACCATCCTTCAATTCACACTTAACTACAGATCCCAGCTGCTTAACAACGGTGTATAGGTTTTCTTGCTTATTTTCAGGAAAACATTGAATCTCAAGGTTGTTAGACCTTGCCTGCTGCTCCAGGTAATTCAATCGCTGACACAATTCTGAGTAAGAGCTCTTTAATTGGGTATTCTCTTCCTTATATTCCCTTACAGTGTTCTTTAGAGCAACATGCTCAGACTGGAAGTCCTCAAATTGCTTAGTATGAAAATTTAGTGATAAGCTTAAATCTTTCACCTCTTTCCCTATTGGTTCCAATTCTTTGTTAATAATACTTAAAATAGAATTATTTAATTGTAGTAACATAGCAGCGAACTCCTTTTTGATAACATCTTGCACTATTTCACGCACGTCGCAGCTGGTCAATGATTTATTCTCGGGGGGAGAGCTTACAGGGGGGGAGTTCAAGGCAAATCTCTTAATTGCCCTAGAGGTCGACATACTGCGCGCAGGGGTGCAATCTTTATTTAATGGGTTAGGAATCACATTAGTGCAACTCGAACATATCCATTTACAATATTCATCGGCGACGGCAGAAATTTTCGGTAAAGAAAGGCAAACAAAGTGATAATTCAATTTACATTTCTTGCAAGTTATATATTGATCACTATCTCTGTTGCTGTTGTTGATGTTGGTGCAGCATCCCCATGTTGGTAATGTAGCCATTATAATAAGGCCACAACTTGAAGAGCAACACTTATAAGTTTGCTACAATTTGTTAACTTATAAACTTCCGCTTAAAGTATTAAAATAATGCAATCCAACCTTATGCCGCCTCTGGAGCGCGCGATCGTGAGCTCGCGAGAAGAACGTCGTAAGTCCTCCTTATACGGCGTCGCTTACGCGTTTTTATTAAACACTCTTGGTCAACGGTTAATGACGGTAATTCGTTATTGAAAATTAACAAATACTGACTATTAATCAACAATCACACGATGTCTCAACTAAATCACTGCACTGTTCGATAATGGGAACTTATTAGCTCGATATTATCGATAAATCTGTTTCCAGGTAAAGTTTTAAACACAGTAAAAGAAATTATTTCTTGAAGAGCACTTCAACTTAGATGTTTACTTTACGGTAGCTTACGAAAAAATCATCATCAGGATTTCAGCCGATAGACGTCCACTGTTGGACATAGGCCTCTCCAAAGCGTTCGCCACGACTGATCCAGTGTGTCTCGCATCCATCACATTCCCGCGACTCTTATCAGGAGGACTCTCACCACGCAGCATTGGAAGGCCTCCCACAAGGTAGACCGACGACCACCTAGTGGGAGACCTATCAACGCTGCATTTTTCAGTGCGCTGTCAACAGTCACCACTCAGAACTTTTCGGCACCATCGACCATCCGATCTACGAGCAAGGTGTTCTGCCCACTGTCACTTTAGTTTGGAGATTCTTCGGGCTCTCTGTCACTGCGCGTATGGGTTTAAAAAAATATTTCAGTGTTTACAATTTAAATCAATAAATATAGTTAAAAAACAATGTTGATAATCATAATGTTACAAAATGTATCTTTTCTGAAACGGTTGTTAAAAACTTTTTTATAAAAAAAAATAACCGACTTCACTAAAAAATTGAATTGAATTTGAGGAGTTCGCTCGATTTCACCAAGATTCCATCATCAGATCCCAATTTGGTGACTATGGGACCATTTGGGAAGTATACCCTTTCCAACAAAAAAATATTTTTTCAAATCGGTTGGCAAGCGACGAAGTTATGTGCGAACAAACATAAAAAAAAACACAAACATCCGAATTGAGTACCTTCTCCTTTTTTAGAAGTCGGTTAAAAAAGTAGCAGCCATTTGATTGGCTACAAGTGGCTGTCACACGCTTCAGCTTCCTTTGTGGCCGCTTCTAAGTTCTCGTCGCGGCGTTGCTGGTTGTCGCGTGTGGTCCGTGTGCGGCGAAGCAAAAGTTTTTATCTATATATCTGCAACGTCAGCTATGTATCTACTTGGTAAGTAGTTACAAGATTATCACTTTGAAAAAGTCCAAATCATGGTTTGAAATATCTTGCGGCTCAATCAGTAAAATGGGTGCCAAATCATACATGTTGGTCTTGTTTCGACAAGTGTGACCCGAAAGACTAGATTGATTTTCTCAGGCGTCTTCCTAATCAACATAGGCACGGGTTTGCGGATGATGAGCAATGCGTATCTCACCGTCCACCCGTCTGATAAGGACTGACCTTCAGTCGTCGATGGCAAGTAGAGTTCTACGCGTTAAAATATGCTTTGGATTAAGAAATCATTGAATAACTTCTCCCGAGTGGAGAGAGGGAAGAAGTGAAAAAAGAAAGAAAGAAAGAAAACATGTGTTTTCCCGTATAGACACACAAATAATTTTCAAAAAACAAAAAAATAATAACAAATCAAGACTATTCAACGCAAACGCTTTCTTATTTGACTGTTGCGCAACCCTTTTTTAAGGTAGGAAGTTATACAATGACTTCTCCGGCGCTAAGGTAGAGCGAGAGGACGTGTCAAAGTTTTACTAGCAAAAACCTCCTTCTTTCTTTGCCTTGCGTTCTAGGACCCCAAGTTTCCCTTTCGCAAGCCATGGCTCCAGCAGGTTTCAGCACTGAGCCTCTACGGATTTGATGATATCTCTTTGATTTCATAGCCCTGGAGCAACGGAAACCTCAAATTATTACACGCCTATTACTATCAAATGCCTACATATATAACTCTGTTCTACGTTATATAATTAATGTGTATATTATGCGATGATGTCATAAAAATGGATCCTGAATTATGACTCTTATGATTTAAATGCTGTGAGTTTTAACTTATGGAAATGTTTGGTAGGTACTTTATGAGGTGGGCTGACTATCACACCGGAACGTAGCAAAGAATTTTAATTATGGAATAATATTTTAATGTCTTTGTTGTGCAAATTTTTTGTTTAACTAGTGAATTGGACGGGTTTTCATTCATTGTGTTAATAGTATAAGTTGTTGTCTGTAAGCAAAATCGTGATAAGCATTGTTTTGAATTTTGTTTCAGAAACTTGGCCTTTTAAAAGTAGACATTCATTTGTTTTGTTATTTTTTTGTTAGATCGACACAAATGTGTCATGCCATGCCCATCATTTCATTTTCATATCATTATCAGCCTTTTTAATGTTCCCACTGCTGGGACTCAGGCCTCCTCTCTAGGAGATGGAATGGGCCTTAATCCACCACGCGTGCCCAGAGCGTCTTGGTGGATGTCACATGTCTTCGAATTTTTTGTTCTAAGACATGCCGGTTTCCTCACGATGTTTTCCTTCACCGTTTTGAGAGCAGTGGTGATGAAATAAATTACACAAAGTAATGCGCCTGGCTGGGTTCGAACCTGCGACCTACAACTCGTAAGTCGGGGCCATTACCACTCAGCCACCACAGAATGCCATGCAATGCCATGCCCATAGAAGATAAATATAATCATTAAATCTAAGACAACAAAATTTAATTATTTTTTGATAAGTGTTTTTATTTTTCAAGTTCTTTCTGTTTAGATAAAAACAAAATCTAATTTTCTTGCTAAATAAAAAAAAAAAATACAACAGACAGTTAGGTACTACACTAAGTAAGATCAATGCTAAAATAATTAACACATGCCAATTTATTTTTGAGTGGATCTCGTAAATATATCTATGAGGTTTTCATCTGCTTAACCAGACTTGCCTGTGGCAGCTTTAAATGCAATTGAAGACACAAGCCAAGATTCATCACGTCAGGCTTAACGCTCATGCCTTGATAAAGCCATTCATCATCATCATCATCAGCCTTTTTAAAGTTCCCACTGCTGGGACTCAGGCCTCCTCTCTAGGAGAGGGAATGGGCCGTAATCCACCACGCGTGTTGGTAGATGTCACATGTCTTCGAATTTTTGGTTCTAGGACATGCCGGTTTCCTCACGATGTTTTCCTTCACCGTTTTTAGAGCAGTGGTGATGAAATAAATTACACAAAGTAATGCGCCTGGCTGGGTTCGAACCTACGACCTACAACTCGTAAGTCGGGGCCATTACCACTCGGCCACCACTGCTCCTAAAGCCATTAAGCAGTCAGAAAGATGGCACCCAGAACGACCGAAGGGGACCTATCGTGTCTAGCTCTGGTTCCGACCATGGTCCGAAGCGAGAGGAAATTGTTCGCCTTTTTCTGCGAAACAATCATGCGTGCGAAGAAAATGCGTGCGTGCGCATGAGGAAGCCGCTTCCTCATCAACGTCTTCACGCTCCAGTCGTCTCTTAAGGACAAGTCTTGGAAGTCAGGAGTTGCAGGGCGATTTCCGGCTTCTATAGGCACAGGCATACGGATGACGAGCCATGCGTAGCTCGCTGTTAGTTCATCCGGTAAGAATCAAGCTCGAGTCAGCAGAACTGAAGATACACGATGGATTTTCACCAGTAAAAAAACTGGTATATCCTCTCGTTCCACCCTAGACCAGGAGAACTTATTTGATGGTGAAATCATGAGCTTAAAAAAAAATCCTGGACGACTTATGGTGTAATTATAAGAGAACGAACATTCGTTGACATTTGTCTTTACAAAGACTGTCTAGATTTTACACTTCAGTGTAAAATAATCCGCGGTTGATGATGACAGGTACTTGATGTTCAAGAGTATTATTTAGAATTATTTTCCGAGGATCCAGAGGTCAGCTCCGACCCTGTCTTAACCAAAAACGTGTTTATAGGGTAACCATGCTATTTGATACAGCATGTCAAGTCTAATTCTGGTGTGGGTGTCTTGTGAGTTTAGATGGTTGTGAAAATACTCGCGATACAAAATTAATTTCTAGTGTGGCTAATTAATTAGTAAGAAAGACAACGTTATTTAAATAAATAAAAAAAAAATGTAAATATTATGGTTTATTCCAGAAATCCCCAACAGATGGGATTGTTACTTTTTTTCCAGAAATCCCCACTAGCTAAATACAATCATCTCAGTGGGGATTTTTAGAAAAATAAGTGTAAGAATTCCCACCAGATATTTTTGTTTCTAAATCATTAAACAAAAAATGCGTTAAAAAGCAATTTAGGTGTGGTTTTAGCCTGTAAAAGTCTGACACGCCTTTCCGCTACTCCTTATACTGGGAGAGGTCATTAGATAATTTCCTATCTTAAAAAAAATCCACACTCTCAAACTTTCACTTTACTAATACTAGAGTGATTAAAAGATGAAAATTGGAACAGGTGTAAACAAAATAACTAAAAATGTATCCTCCAAACATCTTAAATCATGGTGCCTGCATGCTAGCGAACATAGAAGCACGTATTACGCCTAATGCTTCCACGTCAATCACTCTGATTAGACCGGCAAAAACATTGATTCATATTCATAGTCGGCGTGTTATGTTTTCCGACTCGTTCCAAACATCATGCTATGTGTAGCAGGATGGGCAGAAAACTACGTTTTAGCCGGTATCTTTCTCCAAGAGGTATCGTGGGGCTTTGTTCCTGGGTTGCGTAGATCAAATAGGTAGCCATAGCATAAAGTTAACACTGCTAAGACTCGGGTCGAAGCCTACTAGGGCCAGGGTTATCCGAAATTCGAGCTTTCATACCGGAGCTCGAGCTCAGGTATGAAAGCTAGAAGGAACGTGGTGGGTTTTTAGTCAGTAAGACGTCTTTAGTAGAGGGAATTAGCTGTAAACCACTGCGCAGACCCAGTGTAGAATTTTTTGGTTTTAAGACATGCGGTTTTTTTAGAGCAGTTGGGTTGGCATTAAATTACACGAAGTAAGTAATCTTTTCCTTAAGTTTGAACCTACCATGTACAATAACAACAATTAGCGCCTATTATCACTGGGTTACCACGGCCTATTACTGTTCCCGCACACGAGCCTAAAAAAAACGCTATAAGCGGCCACAAAATAAATAGAAGCCGCCGCAAAAAAACAGCTGAAGCGCGGGACAGCTTGTGTCCGGCGAAGCTTGAAGCGGCTTCAAGCGTTTTCTTACGGCACTGCCGCACACGAGCCACAAAAGAAGCTGCCTCAAAAAGAAACTTGAAGCGGCGTTTTTTTGGGGCCCGTATTCGGGGTCACTTATAGGCAACTTTTCCAAGAAAAATCCAGTTAAACTGGGCGGGAGACCCCAATATAATCTGAAAAGGCTACGCCAGACTGCAGCAATGCGAATAAGTGACACCAAATCATCACCTACTGGTTCTAAAATGTTGAGCATCAATCAGGTTTTTTTTGAGGTCGAAAATCATCTAATGACTTCTCCCACTATAGGGTGAAGTGGCAAGCGTGCCAGACTTTTACTCACTAAAACTTACCAGTGGCTTTCAGTTGCCCTTGCGTTCAAGGATCACAGTATCCCTTTTAGAAATCCCTAAGAACCCTCATCATCATTTCAGCCAATATACGTCCACTGTTGGGCATAGACCTCCCCCAAGCGTCACCACAACGAACAATTCTGTGCGTTTCGCATACATCGGTTTCCCGCAACCTTCACTAGGTCATCAGAGTTGTGGAGTGGCGAACACATACCGGAAGATGAAGCGTTGGAAGGCCTCTAACAAGGTGGACTGATGACCTGGTTAGGGTCGCGGGAATCCGATGGATACGTGGCGCACAGGACCGGCCGTTATGGCGACGTTTGGGGGAGGCCTATGTAAAACAGTGGACGTCTTTCGGCTGATACGATGATGATGATATGATGAGACAAAGTCGAGGGTACTAGCTGATAAGCCATATAAATCAAATACCTTAGATTCCTAATTTACCAAAACTCAGGATATGAACGACCAAATTAACGATGGATACCTAATAAATCATAAACTACTAATTAAGTAGCAGAATATTTTTGCATAATCAATCTAATATACAGATGTTGGTCTCAAATATTATGTGTTTCTATTTATAAATGGTGTTATAGATATGTTTATGTTGGTAGGTATGTTATTTGCAAGATTGATATTTGGCTATCGTCCGCAAAGTTCGAATAATATGATAAATGATATTTATTTTCGCAAATAGATTAAAAAAAAACTCTTTTACATGTACTTTTTTTTTCTGTTTAAACTAGATGAAGCCGGTTTTTCCTATCTGACTACCCTGAGAAAAAACACCGAAACAAACTCAGGGGTCAAAGTCTCTTTTAAAGTCCATACAGTAAATATATAACGGTCAAATCACATGAGAACCATGCAGATTTTTCTGAAATGGTCTTTTGAAGAAAGACCAGTACCAATTTGAGTGGACCAATCCAGTCAGTGTAAGCATTTGTCAGTATTCTAAAAGCAAAACTCAACTCAGGACTTCTAAGGACTATTGCGTAAGTGCTTGGCTGCACTGGCAGCGCGGTGCGTTGAGTGGGATGCGGGAACGCGTGAGATTTGCTTGGCAGCACTGGCAGTGAGATGCGGGTGCAGGGATAGGGTTACCGCTCGCCGCTTACACTTTCACTTTGGCTACTTGTATGAACGAGCATAAGTTGTCCGCGCGCGTCCCACGTTGAGCAGCCCGCACCGCTTCCCGCGCCCGCATGTCCATTTTGGAGAAACACTAATTCATTTTTGGCGGTGTGAAATCCGCCCGCAAATCTGAGACCGTAGGGTTATGTTTACATCTCTTTGCGGCATCACTTGAAACACTACGCACCATGAGCTTTTCATTTTCATTTTCAAATATCTTTATTAAACATAAAAGTTAACAAAAATGCACTTACCCTAAGATACATTAACACTTGAGTTTACACACTTTATCAGGCTAATAAATCGCCTCTCAAAGTTTAGATTTTAAAATATCATTTTAGAGCACTGTTAAAAACATAAAATTAGCTAAAAATAACAATATAACATTTATGCAAATTATTTTGTTGATACATAATTTTGCTAACTACTTGTGGGTGGGACAAAAACAATTAGAAAAATATCTGCAGAGATAGCTGATCGCACGGTATACTGACAAACTAGTAGCCGCACGACCAGTCAATAAATCGCGCGCACCATGAGCTAACCATTGCTCGCTGTCTGCAAGCCCGCGCCTACGGTGACCGGAAATCGGAATCGGAATCCCGGCGGCGTCTGGGGCGCTGTGAGCTCTAACTTTCCGGACCGAGCCCAAGACGTCGACGGCGCGCACTGTTCCCGCGCGCCTCAAGGAGTTGTCAGCAACAGGAGGGGCCCAGCTGGGTCGAAGCCTACTGGGGCCAGGGTTATCTAAAAGGAAACTCGAGCCCCGGTATGAAAGCTAGAAGGAACGGGGTGGGGTTTTTAGTCAGTAAGAGTCTGACACTATCTCCCGCTCCAAGGCTCAGCGCGAGAGATCGCCGCCACCGATTCCCAACAGTCTGATTCATACAGTATGACAGGTCTTATGTAAGTATGAATATATACGAAGCTGAATAAAAAGATTGCCTGAATTATTAGGCACTTTGCATCTTAATGTACCTACGTAGATTAGAGCGTGCCTAAATGGTTCAGATAAAAACATAAAGGTGTCGGGCGAATTAAATATAATGGTGTTCTCACGTTTTGATTTTTATTATTTTGACTATATACCTATCAGTCAGTTTGCCTTATGTTAGATATGTTTATCACGATTTTTGGTAATCGAAGAAAATAAAATTCCCATCTATTGATTTTTTTTGTTATCTGACGCCATGGTTGGCGCAGTGGTTGAGCAATTGGCTGCTGCGCTGCGTGTCAACAAATTACACCCAGGCACAGAACAAATGATCATGCTCATCACACAAACTTTTGTCCTGGGTGGGAATCGAACCCACGACCTCCAGCATAGCAGTCAGGGTCACTAACCACTAGACCAACAGGCCAGTCAAAAGTGGTTAATGCTAATAAATTCTCGTCATGTCCTTGAACGGGTGCATCTCTTTGCTGCCATTGGCATTGATTATCTATATTTAGTTTTTATTTTTACTTTATTTACATTGTTCTCACATAATAGTAGTGACAAGAAACATGTATGAATTACGAATGTGCAATTAGCATCATTTTTCTGTCTCACTGACTTTTTGACATGTCAAAAGTGCCTGTACGAGTAAATGGTTTATCCCTACTAATATTATAAGAATAGAACACGCAAAAACTACTGAACGGATTTAGATCAAATTTGGTAGGTAGGTAGAAGAGACACTGGAATAACACATAGGCTACCTATAATTCCATTGCTGAGCACGGGTCTCTGCCCGCGCGATATAAAATGTAGTCCACGCGGACGATGCCGCGGGCGGAAAGCTAGTTTAAAATAAAATGCTTTGAATCTTGGATAAATCTTTATCAGGCCCAAGTTGGAGATATCATTGAGAACACATTTATTGCGCGTACAGCCAAGGAGTGGAATTCTCTGCGGGAGTCTGTGTATCAGGAAATACAGACTCCCAATAGCTAAAACTTAGGGGTCTTTAAGTCAAGAGTGAATAGGTTAGCTCGCTGTCCGACCGTCCGGTAACTGTCCGGACCGAGCCCAAGTCGTCGACGGCGCGCACTGTTCCCGCGTGCCTCAAGGAGCTGTTAGCAACAGCCCTGCCGGGTCGAGCCTACTAGGGCCAGGGTTATCCGAAAGGGAAGCTCGGTAGGTATCAGTGCGAAAGGCAAGAAGGAACAGGAGTGGGTTTTAAGTCAGTAAAAGTCTGACACTATCTCTGCTCCATCGTCGACCACATCATCGCTTACCATCAGGTGAGATGGTGGTTAAACGCAAGCCTATCAATAATAAAAAAAAAATCTACAGCCCTTTCTCTCTCCTGGATATTGAACAAGCCAACTGCTGGGCATATTTTAAAGCTGAGTATGCTACATTATTGTTTACCATCTTGAAAGATGGGAGCCACGCGTGAACTTATCAATAGAGAAACAAAGTAGATGAGCACGAATTTAACTCTAAGCAAAGCAGATCCATTTTATTAATAGACCCTGGGGAAAAACTAAAAAAAAATATTAGTCGAAGCCGGATTTAAAATGACATTAATATCTCCGTATTGATAGCGTAGGTACAATCTCTAATTCATAAACTTTAATAACATCAATAACACAAAGTTCAAAGAAAACGCAAAAAAAGACATCTATAGACATTACCAGAAGTTTCGCAAAAGGTTTGTCATGTTTTTTTAGACACTAGCTTTTACCCACGGTTTTGCTCGCATACATAAAATATAGCCTATGTCACTCAGGAATAAAGCAGCTTCCTGTAGCTCAAAAATTTTTTGTAATCGAACCAGTACTTTCAGAGATTACCTCCTAAAAATAAAACCAAAACAAACTTTATCTCTATACAATATTGGTATAGATTTAGATTAATATTATATGTATATAAAAAGAGATACTGGCTGACTGACATAGCAACGCACAGCCGAAACTACTGGAACAAGTAATGAAATTTGGAATGGCTTTCTTTTATGACAGACGAGTACGAAGACGGGATTTTTGAAAATTCAACCATTAAGTGAGTGAAAAGGGGGAAATTAGTTTCTATGTATTTTTTTTATTTGTTACTAGCTTTTGCCCACGGCTTCGCTCGCGTTAAATTCGTTAAGTTCCTCCATTTTAGGGACGTAGGGGGTTAGAAAGAGACAAAAAGTGGCCTATGTCACTCTCCATCCCTTCAACTATCTCCACTTAAAAATCACGTCAATTCGTCGCTCCGTTTTACCGTGAAAGACGGACAAACACACACTTTCCCATTTATAATATTAGTATATTAGTATGGATAAACTAGTGCTGGACCGCAATTTCTAATTCCATGATCCAATATACTTGAAACTTTGCAGGAAGTAAATTAAATAAATTATAAAAGTTGTTGTTTTTCATAAGACGATTTTTTATAACACCCCCTGTGTTAATGATTGTATGCAGGATTTTAATTTCTGAGGTTAATGAATTTGAAACTAGGTACAATATACGAAAATAAAGACTGCATTCTCTTTACAAAAGTATCCTTAAAAGACCGTTTATTGTCGTAAGAACTTTAACACCCCTCGATAAAGTTCTTACGAAAATATTCTTCACGAAGAACGAAGTCACAGGCAAAGTAAGTTCGTTTATAAATCCACCAAAATCGTAGTTTACAGTTAAATGAGTCACATGTTTAAATTTAAATATCATTTAGTCACGAAACAAATCAAAGGACGACCAGAATAACAGTGACCCAGAAATTCCGTAAAAAAATTAATAAAAAACATTATCTAACGCAGATTTTTTGCTATAAAAAGTTTTTTCGCGCCTTTTTTTGAACGTAGAACAATATGGCGGCACGAGACGTTCGGATACGAACAATGAATGGGTTTTTATAAGTTTTTATGGTTTGCCTCGTGTGTGATAACGAAAGTTACACTTTTTTTGTGGTTTGTTTTGCAAAAAGTCTTATTCGCGTAATGTAGAAGCCATTTTTTTTATTAATGAGATCGTAAATATGAAATCGAATGGGTAATAATGGACTTGTTGTGTTAATTTGATATATTTTTTATTGGTTTATAAATTATTGTTGTAACGGTTTTTAAGTGTTGACATTTTTTTGAATGATGATGTTCCATTTCATGTAAGTATTTTATTTATGTTGCTTTATAAATCTGCCGTTGTTTATTAATTATTTATTTTATTTATCTTGTATGTTATCTACATTTTTGAGTATTTCTTAAATAAAATACCTATATAAAATAATAGCCCTAATAAATATTGAGTAATTTAAAAAATCTTGTAGGAAATAATATATTATTATAAATTGTTAATAAGAAAACAAAACAACCTGTTTTATAAACTTTTCTTACATTGTAAATGACACCTAAGTGCCTTCTTTGCCTTAAGTTCCAGGACCACGGGTTTTCCTTTTGGAAATCAACCCATGACCTCTGCCATGTAGCCTCTATGTTATTGCTGACACCTCTTTGAGGCTTTTTGTTGTAACTGGTCTCTTTAGGGTTCCGTAACTCAAAAGGAAAAACGAAACCCTTATAGGATCACTTTGTTGTCCGTCTGTCTGTCAAAGTGAAGACTCTTTATCCCGAGAACGTATGGAGGTATCGAGTTGAGTTGTTGTTGTTATATTCAAATCACGGTCCCTTGAAACTGTCAAAAAATCACAGATACGGGGCCGGTTTATGTCGCAAAAAACGTATATGATTCCACACTTTCAAGGGAATCAAAATTCATAGGTAACTTCCCGTTGACCTAGAACCCTGAAATTTTGCATGAAGCAACTCTTATAGCACAACTATAAAAATAAATCTGAAAACTGCGAATTTGTAGTATTCGGAAAAATCTTCGAGACTCGGTTCAGGAATTGAACTATTTAAATAGGTTAATTTGTACGGAACCCTCAGTGTGCGAGTCCGACTCGGACTTGCCCAGTTTTTTTAGCCATATTTTTTCAATGTTTTACCTAGTTTTGCAATAAACAATACAATAACACGCCAAGTTTAAAACTAAAGAAAATGCGAATTACTCGTTACTTTGGCGTTTAATGAATTATCTGTTACTTTTTTAATTATCAACGGATATCAAAGTCGTTATTTTGACATTAAGTGACAATTTGATTTATATTTAACTAGCTTTTGCCCGCGGCTTCACCCGCGTACATAATCCCAGGATAAAAAGTATCCTATGTGTTATTCTGGGATATGGTCTACTCGTGTACCAAGTTTCATCGAGATCCGTTCAGTAGTTTTTGCGTGAAAGAGTAACAAACATCCATACATCCATCCATACATCCATCCATACATCCATCCATACATCCATCCATACATCCATCCATACATCCATCCATACATCCATCCATACATCCATCCATACATCCATCCATACATCCATCCATACATCCATCCATACATCCATCCATACATCCATCCATACATCCATCCATACATCCATCCATACATCCATCCATACATCCATCCATACATCCATCCATACATCCATCCATACATCCATCCATACATCCATCCATACATCCATCCATACATAAAAACTTTTGCATTTATAATATTAGTAGGATTACTTTTTTAGTTTATTACAGTATTTCCCTGAGTTCCAATATCTTACTGATTGTATGATTTTCTCACGTCAAGTTTTCTGCATGATTTCTCGAAGTCACAGCTTTGAAACTCAAAAGGGCGGCTGTAGGAACTTAGTGATGGTGAAATAAAATCTATATGACTGGCCTGTTGGTCTAGTGGTTTATTATTTCCATAGCTCCTGGGTTTCAATATCTTAGATATTGTATGATTTTCTCACGTCATCTCAGTGAACGGGATTTCTCAAAGTCAAAGCGGTTTTGAAACTTAAAGGGCAACAGAAGGAACACAGATGAGTTTTAGTTAGTAAAAGTCTTATAATTCCTTTCGTCTCACCGTCGAGCAACGACTAGCTCGCCGTCTGACTGTCCAGTAGTTAACCGGATCAAGTGTAGTCGTGGTCCAGTAAGTGATTTTTATTCAAAACTGGTTTTTGGGTAGAAACTCATCAAATAATTTCTTCCAATTTAGGAAAAGAGACACGGACCATCAGACTTATACTGACTAAAACCCCACTCGTGTTTCGCTAGTTGCCCTTTGTATTCCAGGGTCATGATAACTCTTCCGTACAATCTTGTGGACCTAGCAACCGTAGCCATGATGTCATCACATCGCTATCTTATACCAAAATGTAATGAATCATAAATACATACTCTGCAAATCAAATTCAATATATTTCCCGCCCATCTAAGTTTTAGGAGGCCTTACCATGACGTATTTAAATGTCAGGATGGAGGCTGTACCTGTAACCCCTGTTCAACATTCTGTTTAGTTTATGCGAAACCTGAATATAGATTGTTCAGAATCAGTAACTGAATGGATTCCAATAGTTTTTCCACCATGTAGTTCCCAAAAATATTTTAAAAAGGTCACATGTTGGGCAAAAGTTTCGCCTTGGGGTTTGCCAATGAGCAATGGAACGCAGCATTCTGGGTGTCAAAAGAGCCGACAGAAGGAGGAACACCACGCTACGTCAAAATACAGGTATTATAGACTTAGGAAAAAAGGCTGCCAAGCTAAAACGGGATTGGGCGGGTCACATCAGTCGCATGCTCTCTGACCGTTGGGCAAGAGTTTCCACAAAGTGGGTAACCGAAGATGGACGACGCCGCCGAGGTCGACCAAAGAAGAGGTGGCGAGACGACCTGGATTCCTACCGCGGGGACTGATCGGAGGTGGCTCGGGAAAAGAATGCCTGGAAAAAGTTGGGGGAGGCCTTTGCCAGCAGCGGGACAGTATAGGCTAATAAAAAAAAAACATGTTGGACACCGCTAATGCTAAGTACAAAACAAGTCATGGCAGGTCATAGCGGCATTAGGCGTCAGCGCACAGCTGGATGCGGAAACAAAACCAGCCCACAGTCAGCCGAGTTGCCTGGTGACTGTGAATTTATGACGCCAACCAGATACCAACAGGTCAGTCATATACGCCATAACACTAATTTCAAGTCGTTTGTGGTGCGGGTACCGACTCATCATTTGGAGACCTTCTTCAAAGGAGAGTTTTGGCCGAAAGGAGTTGTGTATCGATGATTTCGTGGAAGGATACCGACCTCGCAGCAGAACACGACGCCGTCACTTTGAGTGCAATTTAATAAGTAGATTTTATTTATATGTATTAGTTTTATATTTTTAATATTATTTTATGTATATAGTGTATATGGGCCATAGTAGCCTGAAATAAATAATAATTATTATTATATAGCTCCATCTCTTTAAAAGTTCAGTTTAGGTCGTCAAATGGATCGCTAATCATTTAAGAACGACCAAATCAAACTTTAAATTAAAACAATCATTTCAAACGCGACGTAAACAGCAATTCATTTCACAAATTAAAAACTAATGAATATTCATAGAGATACAAGAAATAAATCTTGAATTATCTAGTTTTGAATTTAATATCAGTAATAATTGCATTAAAAACCGGCAATTTACACAGGAAATAACCCTGAAACAGGTTTTAAGTTATTAGAGAAAACCATTTTATCTTGAAACGCGGAGAACTCTGGAACTAATTTAAATTGTATAGAATCCGACATATTTTTGACGTTTATCTTGACAAACAGCGCCGCTATCATAGCGGCGCTGTTTGTCAAGTTGTATTGGTTTTATTATTCTGTCGTTTAAACTATAATTATGGAATGATCGACTAAAATGATTAAAATTTAATATTTTTAAATAATGACACTTCCTTAGTGCAAAATAGTAATGTCGAGCATTGACACTTGTCTTGTCTATTTATCCTTGATACCGAACGTATGAAATAGTCAATAACTTTTCTATATGTAGTAAAAACTTTAAAACGAAACAAGCAGAATAAATACGGTCCGGATCAAGCGTTTTGTCTCGTCTTTTATACCGCGTATTTACATCGAGGGACTGGAACAATTTGCCTGCTGCGGTCTTCTCATCCGATTATAATTTAGCTATCTTCAAAGCTAGAGTGTATAGGCTCTTAATTCATGAATCCCCAAGCGACCACCGGTGGCCGCTCATCTATTGTCTTACTATTGTGTCTCTAATTGACGGTATCTGAAGGGTTAATAAACTACTGCGCCTCTTAATCAACGATTGCATCACTGCTTACCATTAGGTGGGATCGCATTCAAACACTAGTTTATATAAATTAAGAAAAAAGTATAGATGTGCTGTGAAGATGCGCCGCTGGAAAGTAGCTGCACGAGGAAGATGCACAGCTCGAGCTATGCGAACGGCAAAATTACCGCCGAAAACCCAACAAACATAAAACCCGTCTAGTTTGTCTAAAAACCACTCGAATAAAAATACACCAAACTAAGAATTAGTAAGAGACCATGATTGTGTTTGCGACTTTGTTTTATAGTATGTAGAGATCTACTTGGGTGATCTCCGTCCACCACAGGTGCGAGCTTGCGGACAGCGAGCAATAGATAGCTCGCCGTTCGTCTGTCCAGTAAGGACAGCGGTGGTCTTCGACTGCGCGTAGTGTTCCAAGTGTAGCTCAAAAACATGTCAGGAAACCGTAGGGGCCTAGCAGAGCTGATGTCCACTAGAGTTATGAGGATTAACTAAAAAGGAAAACCCATGGCCCTAAAACGCAAAGAATGATTGAAGGATATAGGTGAGGTTTTTGTCAGTAAAAGCCTGATACAACCTCACACTCCATCTTAAAGCAGGAGACAATATTTTATAACTAAACACCCAAAAAAATTTGGATTCTGGAGTCACGATCTCATACCGTAAGACGCAGTGTAAGAAGGCCTACCACAAGGTGGACTGATGACCTTGTGAGAGTCGCGGAAATCGGATGGATGTGAGACACACAAGACCAGCCGGTATGGCGACACTTGGAGGAGACCTAGGTCCTTCGGTGGACGTCTATCGACCACCGAGATGATGATGATGATGAATGAGCTTGTAGTGTCCATTAAGAAGCCTAGACTATTCTAGGCTTATTATTAGATTATTCGATAGACTCAGTATTAAATAATGGCGAAATGCCAGTCAATGCATGATAATAACTAATTAGATCACATTTATATTATAAAAGTGTTTGTGCGTGTGTATGTTTGTTACTTCATCACGCTTGAACGGCGGAACGGAATTCGATGAAACTTGGTACACGAATAGACCATGTCTTGGAATGGCACATAGAATACTTTTTATCCCAGAAAGTATACATATTTCTCTGGTATAATATTCTAATTCCACGCTGGCGAAGTCACTAGCAATACTTAGTAATATCTAAAAAAATAATTAGGAAACTAGAAGATGCTGTAGCTTATTGCCTTGATCAAATCTCGCATTCATCTAACATCCAAATCCAATTCGATTTTAAATCCTTTTAAATAGCAGTAGTGAAGACTCATTAAAATCAGTTCAGTAATTTCCGAGTAACGTGCTTGTAGATGTACAAACAAAAAATAGGCGCGAAATTCTACGAACTGGATAGTACACTGAACTTATTTTTTTAGGCATGTTTTATTTAATATAGACATTATTTTGCATACATTATTACTATTAGATAAATAGCCTGACTACGCGTAACATACATATTTTTATGCCTTGACGATTTTATATTTTATATTTTTTTTCTAATAGTTTTTATTACTAAATGAATAAACAAGTTAACACATGGAGAATGAGAGGGAGGCAAAAGAAAAGATGGATGGATTGTGTGAGGAGTGATATGAAAGGAAAGGGAGTCAGTGACAGCGTGACGGGTGACAGGACAGAATTTATCATCGTCATCATTTCAACCGAAAGACGTCTACTGCTGGACTTAGGTCTGTCCCAAGTGTCGCCACAATGAACGGTCCTGTGCATATCACATCCATTGAATTTCCGTGATTCTCACCAGGTTACCGGTCCACCTTGTGATAGGCCTTGCGCTTTATCTTTCGGTACGCGGTCGCCACTCCAGAACCTTTCAGCCCTATTGACCATTCCAGGATTTCATCATCATTAGCATCATTTCAGCCGAAAGACGTCCAGTTTTGAACACAGCCTCAGGCCTCTCCAAGTATCGCCACAATGAACGGACCTATGCGTCTCGCATCCATCGGATTCCCGCAACCTTTACCAGGTCATCGGTCCACCTTGTAGGAGGCGTTCCAACGCTACGTCTTTCGGTACATGGTCGCCAGTCCAGAAGCTCTCGGCCTCAACGGCCATCTGTTTTGCGAGCAATGTGCACTGCCACTAAAGTTTGACGATACTTCGTGCCATGTCCAACCTTGGTTCTTCTGCAGATATCCTCATTCCTGATTCGATCACGCAAAATAACTCCCAGCATAGCCCTTTCCATTGCCCTTTAGGTGACTTTAAGTCTTCTGATGAGGTCTATTGTAAGCGACCACGTTTCGGAGCCATATGTCATCACTGGCAACACACACTTATCATAGACTTTCGTCTTGAGATAATGTAAGAAGTTCCAGGATTTCGTTTTCGTCATTGTCATCAGCCTTTTTAATGTTCCCACTGCTGGGACTAAGGTCTCCTCTTTAGGAGAGGGAATGGGCCGTAATCTACCACGCGGGCCCAGTGCGGGTTGGTGAATGTCACATGTCTTCGAATTCTAGGATTTACACGAGGCTAATAAGAAAGCTGTACAGATGGCCAAATATTGGCCAGAGAAACTTTAATCTAAGTCTATCGTCACGAGAAGAAGATGAAGAAGCAGTATCCTCTATCATTACAAAAATAGAATTTAATCAAACTATGATTATTAAACGAAAAATAACAACAATGTGTTAAATAAAACACGGAAAGCTGTATGCGGAAAAACCGGCGTGTAGGTAGCAATCTCAGGTAAGTACTTATGCGTTAGAGCGTTAAGAAATTCCCGAAAAGTCGCAACTACCACCAATAACACTTACAGAAAAATCAAACTTATATCAACCATTTTAAAGTCGCTATTAGAATGGCAAGGCATAAAAATAAGGCATTATAAATATTATGATGTAATATGCGTCGCTACAAGGTCAACCGAAAATTCAGGTTTTGGTTGTTCTCCCCGCCCGCGCCCCGCTCCGCCCCCTCACTTGCGCGTGAGCAGCGTCATAGAGGCGCCGGAGATCGTCACTGTGGCGGATACACCTGTTAGTTTGATTTACCAATTGCGAATAGAGAAGTTATGTTTTGTTAAATAACACTTTAATAAATACGAAGCGGAAAGGAACGGCTTAAAAATAATAAAGTTCTATATAAAATAACCAAAATAATTTGTGCAATGTATGTTGTTCATAATGTGATTTAATCGTGTTAATCCTCTGGGGCTATTAACTATAGCTTCGAAATACTCGGAGAATAAAAATGTAACAATACAAAATATAAGTTAGTTATCCATTTATTCTCTTATGTTAATATTCAATAATGCATTATATTTATATACATATTTGGTTTTCTTAAGCTCTACTTTTAAACATTTCCGAGATTTATCTATCATTGATAACACGAACATGTAGCGGACATGTACTAAACCTTTTTATAATACTTGTGCTCATCTATTAGTATGGGTTCTTTTTGTTTACTTTAAGTGTTTGTGTTTACATAAATTAATAAATTGCAGTCGCGATATTATGCAATTGTATTATTGTTTTGATTTATGTAAATATGTGTGATTGATTATGAAAGGTAAACAGTACCTATATTTTTTGTTCTACGTTGAGTAGCTTCAGAATGAAAAAATGTTTTAGCTATTTATAGTCGCACGCAAGTTATAAATGATAAGAAAAAGTAGGTTATAACATGTAGGCAATAAATATATAATAGAATTTAAATAAAGCCACTCTAATAGCAGTTTTAAACCTCTGGTGTATCAAATAGATTTTTTAAATTGCATGCTAATGTCGTAAAGTGCAGTATATCCTGCACTAAAACGTTGGAATATCTTATTTACCACACTTTATACAAGTAATGAAGTAAAGATATGTACTTTCTTTTTAAATATGTATAAACCAAAACTTAGATTAACTATTCCCGCCGTTTTCATATCTTATGTCATATTTTATATATCTTTGCTTATTTATTGACACAAAAACTGGTTAGTAAAATAACAACAATTATGATATAAGTATGAAGAAACATCCAAATAAAGAAATGAATAGATTTAGTGATAATAATTAACAGGGATTTGAAAAATCCAATGTTAGCGTTCGTTAAGAATTGAAAATTCATCATAATCATTCTTTAGTTTTTACCTAATTACGGAGGGGGTTATTGGCTTAATTTATTTGAAAAATAAAAGATTGCGTGATTCTGAATTAAAAAAAAAACTCACAAATTGTCCCGCTAGCACAACGCACACAATCATCTATTCGGAATTCGTCAAAATACTCGACAACGGACTACCACATGGCTTGCGAGTCATTTTTCATCGATGCTTGCGCCTGTGTGAGTGTTTCTCTATGTGTGTGTGCATCAAAATCTTCACTGTGTGCGTGCATGCGTTTGCGACGATCTGAGGAACCTTTTTATGTCTCAGATAGTGATAGTAAATATAAACGACAAATTTAGCACAATAATCTACATAAAAAGTTAATAAATAATGTTTTTATTTCTATGTAGGACATGATTTGACCTTGTTTTTGTCTAGTTATGAACTTGAACTTTTTGCTTGATAATTCGCATTTAGGAAGTTGCGGTTTCGATTAAAAGGCAATGCTGAGGAAGACTTAGATGGTGCTAATCTTGATAATCTTCTATTAATAAGAATGGAAAAAACTTTAATAAACGAATCATCATTTAATTTTAGCAATTCTATAGCCGGTGGTATCAATAAGTTATTAATTACTTATGTAATAAGATATAAAAGATACTATAAAAATAATAAAAGCTAAGGAGTGGAATTCCCTGCTGGAGTAGTTCCTGATAGCTATAACCTGGGGATCTTTAAGTCAAGAGTGAATAGGTGTCTTCTAAGCAAGCATGTTCCATCGTCGACCAGATCGTTACTTTCCATCAGATGAGATAGTAGTCAAATGCGAGCTAATCTGTCTAAAAAGTCTAATGACTTGGAAATTTTTAAACGAATTAAAAAATCTGTTATACAATATATTAAATACAATACTGTTTATAAGATTCTATTAGTAAACAATGATCATCTCTTTGCAACCTCGATTGTTCAACTAGTGATAACTATATTAGATTTCCAGAATTTAATTATTTGATTAGATTACCCAAGTGTCTATCAATAGTACAAAAAACTCCTCGATCAATATCTAGACTATACTCATTGCTGGTATAGTGCACCCTGACACTATTTTTTATGACAACGTCATCCAGATTCTAGCCGCGATTGTAACAATGACGCCTATACAAAATTATGGTACTTATTACTAAAATAAACTCAACACTGATATTGACATCCTAGAAACAGATGTTCCATAAAAGACTCAAGATGTGATAATAGAAGACTAGATCCTAGACCTAACACCTATAAAAAATATTCTGATATAGAGAACACGAATGACGAAGAATCAGAAACAAAAATCAATATAACGATAAAAAATATCGAAGATCACAAAAAACAAATTTCTCTAGAATTTAAAGTAAATGAAAAAGACTAAAAAATAGAATTTAAGACATCGATGACCTTTTGCAAGACATACTGGAAAATGAAACAGAATCTTCCTGTTAAAACCAAGGAAACCTTTATTTCAATGGTATATAATTTAAAACGACTTCTATAATTATAATAATTTTACCCGGAAATCTTATAATTGACATTTGATTGACCAGTACTGGTAAACCATAGGTTCGAGGCTACATCAACTAAAATGTAATTATTGTTAAAAAAAACAAGTTTAACAATCATTTTTACGACTCGATAATTTGTTCAACAGATCGATTGATATTTATTGATGGCTATAAAACTGCCTTATGAGAGACTATCGTATAGAAAATCACGCCATATAAGTCAAGTCCGCAATGATATATGAAGTTCTACACAAAGTCATACTAACGCCATCTAGTAATGATCGATAGAAGTAGTAAAGTTTCTCCGTCAAGCCAATAGATGTCGCTATGGTGCTATTCACGGTCGGTCTGGATCTTTTGATCGAGGGGTGCATAAATTAATATATAATTTTGTGTTGTGTATTTTTATAAAATCAGTAATTAGTATTGATAAATATAAGGACTTACGGTACATGTTTCTGTGATTGTATCTGTTGTACGTACCTGAAACAGAATAAAGCATCAATAAGTAATTTAATTAAAATAAAAATGCAATTTTATAATGATTGTATAATAAACGTTGTATCTGGAAAATTATACTTTTTTAAACAAAATACATCGCTTTCGAAAAGTAACGAAAAAGTAAACAATTCTAATTATATACCGCTGCAGACAAAACTAAAATAGTGTAGTAGTAAGTGTTGCTAAAGAAAACTAGTCAGTTTAATTCATTTAAATAATTGTTAAAAAAAAATCTAAAATCGTTAGGAAACTTCCTATGAACGTTAAGAATCTTCCTGACCTTCTAAAATGTTCCTGTTAATAATTCTAATAAATTCAACGGTCTAAAATTAAAATCACTTCCCATCAAACAATCATTCTTTATAAAATCAGACAATACAAAAACTTGTTAGAGCGAATGCAGATTTCTTTATCTTTTTTGTTTCATCCCATAAAAAATCCTACCAACGGATCTCACCCCGAAACCAAAAAACTAGACAACATTCCCACAGTCTCAGTTTTAAACTATGCCTTTGATTTGCATACGACCAGTGATTAATATAATTCTCCACTACGACTTTTTCAAAACACTCACCCCACATCATTTCTATAGAATTAACACAATAAGATGCTATTAAAATAAAAGATTGAGGACCATAGCCATTTGCATACGGAAGTATGAGAAAGGTGTTCCTCAAGGGACGATCGTAGGACCGTAGAGAATTTATGCAAAATTTATCAGTCACCCATAGAAGCGGTTTTTTCATTCTATTTGTTTTTATCTTCGCACGACGATTTGCATATCTAGTTCGGCTATTTTGCATATTTAAGTCTGTGAGTGTTTACTTTGATCTTTATTTTAATTCTTTTCAGGGGTCAGGTTTTTTCTTTGGTAATTTTGCTTGTATTGTTGGCTTGCTCAACGTGAATAATTAATGCTAGGAACAAGACGTGTGTCCCTGCTTTCTTTTGTATATCTAATTGAATTCCGGTTTTGGTGCCAAGTCATCTTCGTTTTTTATTAATATATTTTTTTGTATGGTTAAATTTTTGGCCCTGGGAGCATCTGCTTTTTGCAATTAATGTCGTGAGAACAGAGGATAGGAATTAATTATAAATATTGTTCACAGAGCTTTTGCTTGTTGTCACCTTTTATATCTTTGAAGGTTCGGTATTCAACGGTCGACAGTTTTAAAATATTTTTAATTGGGTATTCTTGCTTGCTATTGTCATTCTATAAGAAATATTCTCATGTCGTTTTAAATTTTGTATTGTCAGCAATTTTAAGGAACTAACTTTATTTGAATGATCGCAATTGGATTCTTAAAAAATAAAGCTAAAAGAACGAATGAGAGAGAGAGAGAGAGAGAGCTAGAGTTAGGTAATGAGATTTGTTTTTAATAAATATAGGTGAAACTGTATTGATTCTAAGAATGCTTTGAGAGTTACACAATATAGTGGTCAATACATATGACACAAATCCACAGAGAACAACGAGAGTAAAGAAATGGCTACAACAGTAACAATGAATACTTGCATAAACTTGATTATTCTATTCATCTATTTTCAATCAGCATATCACCTATCAAATTAAACTATTATGAAGCGACAATAACACAATTGCTTTATAGCAATCGTGCGCCGGCGCAACCCTTAAAAATATTATATTTCATCAATAGCATATCGAGGGTTGATACAGAAATCATAAACTATACAATTTTATCGATCACAATAGTTGACATTGACGCGTGCCCGATAATGATCTATAGATCAATGATTTGCTATGAAATAAGATATGTTTTTTGCGTTGACCGCAGTCACGATGGCTGCCAGTTAGTTCTGGTCGTTGTCAGCCGGTTTTCCGGTAATTATTCCGTCTAGAATATTTGTAATTTCGTTTTGTAAGCTTTGATGACAGAATTTCATGAAAGTTTTGTAATTATTTCGAGAAAATCTACAAAAATTTGCAACGTTTGCTTGTTAATTTCTTACAGTCATCATTATATTTTTCTAGTATTTGCTTGTTTTTAATGAGCTTGTTATATCCGTCCATAGTTTTATGATTACTCAGTTTTACAGTAATGCCTTATTTCCTAGTGCACTGAGACTTATTGTGGTGAATTAGTCTATTACAGTTTTTTTTATCATTAATATAGATTCCAGGACCTTGGAATCTTACGAAAGCACATAATAAGTCCGGGCCAACTTGTAGAGGCTTCATAGACACTTTTCATAGAACGAGGTATATTACAGTAATCTTAGTCAATATCATTGCTTGCAGTCACAAAATTATGATTTCAATAAGGGTAGCTCACGTACAGAGAAACTTGGATAACTGCATCGTCGGATCAATAGTTGTAGCTAAAAATAAACCACGGCAAACGATCGCATGCAATTCCACCCTAGTTGGACTGCCTGTCGATATATTGAGGACACTAGCCCTTTTCACACAAAAGCTAATATTAAACCGAATACAATATATTGTTTTATCACTCGTCAGTCATGCAAAATCGGCTTCCGCATAAAAAATCTATTGTATAAGATCTTAAAGGGTTAACCCTTCAATACTATCTATTATAAGATTATTGAGTATTGACGCATTGTGGAGGGCGCGAAGGGTTAAGTACTGTTAAGACCCCTTCGATTCTTTTGAGTTATGTTGACGTGTTGAAATCGTTTAGTAGAGTGTATGGAAAAGGTAGTTTGGTTTAAGATATATGCAGAGTTGAGTGACATTCACCAACCCGCACTGGGCTCGCGTGGTGGATTACGGCCCATTACTTCTCCTAGAGAGGAGGCCCGAGTCTCAGCAGTGTCATAAGACCGACCATGCTATGCTATATGCTGAGTTACATTAACACCATTTACATTATTCACTTTTTTCTTGTTGCAATGTATACCTATATTCTTGGACCTTCTGGGGTATGAAATCATTAAATTACTTTTTCTCTCTGAGTGGAGTGAGAGGAGTTTTAGGCTGACTAAAACCGACTCATGTTTCTTCAAAATTACCCTTCACGTTCTAGGGCTGCTATGACTTCCTCGAACAATTGCATAGTTTTCACCTGACCTGACTCTTCTTATATACGTACAATATTTTTTTGGCTCCTTTTTCTAATATCAAATAATTTTTACTCCATCCGGGGCAATCCAGGCTCTCATCTTTTTCCCAATTAATATTTACGTTATTTCAAGCCATGTTATTTATACACCTAATTTAAAGGCATTATATTATTTGTATCACTAAAATTGTGTCACGCACAGGTTTCGTTTCTGCTGGAATAACTTTTGTTTTTCCAAGTCGATAGCTACTTAACTTTTTAAATATTTTTGTTGGTATTCATCAGATCTTCTGGAGGTGTATAAGGACTTGAGTACCCCCAAGTCCTTCCAGCATGGGAAACATGTTCCAGAAATTATAGCATTATATCAAGATTAATGATTGAACTTTAAATTGCTAATATTGCTTTATATAATAGAAATATATTCTAAAATCCTAATGACAGAGCGACTGGGAAATACGGTACCTACAAAGATTAATCAAACAGCATTATTTATAGAAATATCCTCACTGACAGCTGATCTTCCTAATGACATATCATTAATATTCTCATCCAGTTCCCATAAAAGCTAAACAGTAATATGCAAATCCATATCTTCGTTCCTAATCCACAGAAAATTCCATAGAATTTTGTTCATGAAATTTGGCACTGATAAATTACTCAAGTGCAAGATGTTTCCTAGTTGCGTTCTCACATACAAATGCACCGACCCATCTGCTCTTATTAGTAAATGTTTTATTCAGTAATTGTCAAGCATTCTGGTTATTATGCAAAATACCCATATTGTGATGGTGTATGTTGACATAATACCATCAATCTGGTGTTTGATTTATTTATAGGGTTGCTGTTGTAGATGTTTGAAGGTTAAAATTGTTGATGTCGATATAAAATTAGGTTAACTTGTAGTTACTGTATCTCTAGTTTACATTCTTCAATTTAAGATTCACTAAGGTACTATCAATAATATCTGTTCATTTGCTTACCATGTTCGGGCTATAAATTTACGTTTCGCTGCTTAAGGCATATCATCTGCAACTTATTATTGACTTCATTTAAGATTTTAATAACAATCAGACGCCTAAAGAAACAGAAATCTACTTTATCAATGATCTCGTCTAGACTTTTATCAATCATATTAACAGTTAAGCGCTTATCGACAAAACCATCTTTACTATCTTCAACATCTACCGACAGACCGCCAACCCTACCTCCCTGATTATCATCCTTAAGACCTTTCACAATAGCTGTTTCGCACCGCAACGCCTATTACTGAGCAAAAGCATTGTCATTTAAATCTTGTGTTTAACCTACCTGAATACCCCTTTACATCTCAGACATGATCAGAATGCAGTATGCAGTCTTAAAAAAGATTAGCGGTATATTTATTGCGATATAGTTTCCGGGAAGTGTTATTGAAACCTGTATTTTTGGGTTTGATTTATACCGAGTTGTGTTATATTCTTTTTGTGTGGTCCCATGGGAGAATCCTATGGTTAACCTAATATTTTCTTTGGGTGTATTGGCTATGTGATTTTTCATTGTTTCATTAACTCCTTCTGCTATTAGTGGAACGAGGTGTTTCTGACTTTCGCTGACTAAAAATCCACCTCCAGGTATGCCTTCAGTCGCCTTTTGCATTCAAAGGCCATGGTAACTCTTCCGAACTATTCCGTAAATCTATATAGCTATAGAATGAGCAGTAATATCTTATTATAATATAATAAATAAATATATAATAAATAATTATATAAATATATAAAGGCGAATGTTTGTACGTTTGCAACTCCTTCGCTTTCAAACAACTGATCGAATATGATCTATGAAAGGAGGATGCAAATCTTGGGCCCACCTTTCGATAGCCACTTGTGTTACACCGTAGGATAGCTTTTTTTTCTGAATAAAAGCTAATATGGCCCCAAAATTCTAAACGGACTAAGATTTAGAATTTGGTGCCAAAGTAACTTTTATTGAGCTCAAACGATATAATACATAACTGTTGAATGGTGGGCCCAAATTTCATACAAACCCTGGCATCAATCTTTGGCACTTTATCAATGGAGTACGTTCCCAGAGATTTTTTAATTTCAAGCCGCCGATGCTGCCAGCTCAAGCTAGTATTATTAAATTTTTAGCAAACCGCATACCACGTACTTCTCCTTCATATACCAAGATCATTACATCTAACAAAACGTAATGTAAATACAAAGATAAGATCCCAACAAGGGAGGCTGGAGGCTGTTACCACAACATCTTGCGGTCGTCGAGACCCGCTGGCAGAAAGTCTATAAACATAACATTTTCAACAAACCACGTATAAGTGGTTAACTTTTGTGTATTTTTTTGTAGATTAAACTTTATTCTAGTTAGAAATATATGCCAGTTTTTTATGATGACATATTTTTTTAAAGATGTTCAATATTTAGTAACCGGTACAATTTTTTCAAAGGCCTTGTATAAATCTTAAAAGCTGTAAGTGATTGTGCAGGATGGGCAGCAAGCTATGGATCCATGTTCTTTGAAGGGACTGCATATTAAAACGATGCTTGATATGCCTCTTTTTTTAAATTGTACACTAGGATTTACACCTGTGAGTGCGTCCACAAATATGTAAACTCCCAAACATAAGACCCCGACATGGACGGAAGACTGGAACAACTATCTGTAGGCCATAAAAATATTTGCTGAATCAAGGATGAAGATATCCGCAGGAGAGCTAGATTTATCGAATAGCCCAAAGAATCGCCAAACTTAAATGTAGCTCCGTTCTACGAGCAATGTATCCTCATTGATCGTAGAACAGATTAGCGCTGGCGCTTATGCCCACTATGACCTGCCGTGATCTTTTTGTACTCAGTGTCGGTGGTGTTCAAGTTGGGACTTTTTTAAATATTTTTGGAAAAAAAATTAACATGGTAAGTACAAAAAATATTGGAATCGAATAGTTACTGATTCTGAACAAAATATATTTGCTGTGTAATAGTCCGTAACCATATTGAAGACAGTAATACATAATAACAAAACGTTTATATTTAAAAGACGTTTGCTTTAACGGTAAGACGGGTTGTGGTTTGTGGCGGCTTACGTTTGGCTTGCGCCGACCCCTTGTGAACAAAGTCTTAAGATGAGCTTTAGTCAACCACATGTGTGGTGACTTTTGAGAAAATATGATTTGGGAAATGATGGAATTTATACAAATGTTATACAGGAAAGATTAATGTTTTTGTTTGTAATTAATATTATTATATTATCACTAATTTATTGATGTTATTAATGGTAGTTATATTTTTTTTTTCTGACATTGTTATTAATAATCCATTGACATTAATTGTAATATTTTTGACATTCTTATTTGGTATTTAATTATTGACATTATTAGTGGTTATTGTGATATTTTTGACATTGTTTGCTTTTATTTATTTTTTTACTATTTATGATGTGTGGTTTAAGGTTTAAGTAATGGTGCAATTCAACTCTTTTCAACATTAGTAATATTATTTTGTAATAGTTTTTAAGTATTTAATATTCGCATACAATGTTACTCGTATTTGTTTCTTGAATAAATCAATCAATAATAAACTCTAAAACTACTTTAAAATCCGTTCAGGATTTAAAAAAAATATTTCACTAGTAAAATTCTAATTTTATTTATCACTGAATTTAAAAAAAAAATTAAAAATCTTTACACAACATGACGTATCCTGACAAGAGCTCCCGCTAGGATCACGAGGAATTTCTGAAAAAGAAACCTGTAGTCCTAGAATGCAAAGGCTATTGAAGGAACACTAGTGAGTTTTGGCCTTAGAATATTTATACTATATAAAGATTTATTATATTATCTCAAAGGGCTTGTTTTGCAAAATACTTCAACAGATTGTAGAAGTTTTTAGTCGTAGGCGCATCTCGTAAAATGTAAGAATTCGATGTAGATAACATTTTTACACTAAAATATTGTGTAACTTGATATATTACTCAGGTTTTGTTTCATTACAATCGGTTGACTAAATCGATGATAAGATAAGATAAGATATTCTTTATACAAATAAAGAATATCTTATCTAAACATTGTATACATACAGTAGCATGCAAGATAGATATACTACATTCATTGCCTCTTAGGCGGTACGAAGTTTCGAGTCCGCTAGTTTTTAATAAAAACCAAACTTTCCAATAATTTATAATCACTCCAACCGTACCAAAAGCGACCTACACAATAATGTCTAAACTACCATTATTTCAAAGCTATTAAAATATCATAATTCAACATAATATCCATTAAAACGAAGTCAAAGTATTAAATAGACGTGAAATTGCCAACTTCCTGCGCCGGCGCAAGTTTAGCGAAGAAAAATGTTTGTCTTTCAAGTAGGGTTGGCGAGTTTATGAAAATGATCGTTGAGTAAGCAATTATGTTCGTTTGATGACTGTTTAAGGAAAAGGTCAGTGGTTTTCAGTTATTTTTATGTTTTGTTTATGCAAGGAAATGAGACGGTTAGAAATGTATTATTAAAGTGCAGAGAAAACATATAATATATAATATAATATAATAATATATATAATTATATTCCACAACTATCACACAACGCCGTCTAGTCCCAAGCTAAGCAGAGCTTGTGTTATGGGTACTAGACAACTAATAAACATACTTATATATTTCTAAATACATACATATTATAGATAAATTACAAATTAATTTGTGTCTGGGACACAGAACAAATGATTATGCTCATCACACAAACATTTGTCCTGGATGGGAATCGAACCCACGACCTCCGGCATAGCAGTCAGGGTCACTAACTACTAGACCAACAGGCCAGTCAAATAACTTTTTATATACAATATACTTTTTACTCTGGTAGGTATTTTAAAATCGCATGATGTAACTTTTAACATAAATAGTAGCTTGATTCTCTTTGTGGCAATGAGTGATGCGATAGAGAACCCCGGTACCCTGGCACAAATGCAAAAAAGGGACAGGAGTGAGTTTTAGTCAGTAAAAGTCTGACACGCTCTCCCGCTCCACCCAAGGGCGGGAGATGTAATTAAATAATTTCCCAAAGACTTGATTCTCTTGTTTAGTTTTAATGATAGTAGCGTTCAGTGTGGCGACACTCGAAGGAGGCCTGTATCCAATAGTGGACATCCTTTGGTTGAAATGATAATGATGATGATAGTAGGTACCAAAATAAAATGATTTTTTACCAATTTAAAGGAAAAAGGAAGAGAAAGAGTTTTTTTTATTGAGCCAAACGCCTGTAAAGCATTTTGGTAACACATTCACAGCTAAGGAGTGGAATTTCCTGACAGAGTCAGTGTTTCCTCACTCAATTCTGTACAGTGGTATATAGAGATGAGTCTGTTACTTCTATGTAAGCGTACCATCGACCACATCATCGCCTGCTATCAGGTGAGATAGTGATCAAACATGAACCTATCAATAATATTTTTATACTTTTGATCTTACAGCTCACTGCCCTGCGCTTAGCTACTGCGCACAGCGCCAAGGTCGTGAACGGGCCGTTAAAAGAGCGGGAAAAGCTTTTTTTTATTCATGATAGGTTCGCGCTTGACCGTTATCTCACCTGATGGAAAGCGACGATGCGACCGACGATGGAGCGCGCTTACTTAAAGATTCCCGGGGCGTAGCCATCAGGAAACACAGATTCCGGCAAGGAATTTCACTCCTTAGCTGTACGCACAATTAATGTGTTCCCAAAACGTTTTGTGCGTGTAGGTGGGATGTCCACCATCGCCGTATGCCTGGTGATCCGATGATGGAACGGGCTAAGCGGCATTAGGCTATTATAAAAGCGAAAGTGAGTTTGTTTGTTACGTCTTCACGCCTAAATGGCAAAACCAATTTTGATGAATTTTGGTACAGAGATAGTTGGGACTCTGGAGACGGACATAGGCTTATTTTTTTTTAAGTGAGAAACGGGGTAGAATGAGGGAAGTCAAGTAAAAATATTATTATTAAATTAAAGTACCTATATTAATAAAAGCGAGCCGCGGCTTTGCGGGTAAAAGCTAGTAAGGCTATAAATTAGACAATTTCCAACCTCAAAGAAAAAGAGCCAGACCTACTAACTACCTAGCAGTAATAACCACATGTTAATTTCTAGCCTCCCTAGTCGTGGGTTTGCAGACGGCGAGCAATGGGTAACTCGCCGTTCGGCAGTCCGGTCCACGCACACCTCAAAGAGATGTCAAAAAAACCGTAGCAGAGCCGGACCCTGGGGTTTTAAAACGCAAAAGCAACCGAAGAAAGGTGTGATTTTAGTCAGCAAAACACTGACAAGTCCTCGCGCTCCACACTAGGGAGAAAAGTCATTAGACAATTTCCTCAAAGAAAGAGAGCCAGCCCTACTAACCACCTCGCAGTAATAACCACATATGAATTAACAAGTAGCCACTTGATAAGCGTCAACCAACGGTCATAAAATTGTTGTTTATTATTATAAGAATGTTAAATTACACGTTGAACTAACGCCAGGTCTTAGGCTATTAAATTGAGCATGAGGTGGAATACTAAATTGGCAGCTTGATTCCTATCTTTATGTTTGACTGGGTTTTATAAACTGTGAAGTCCTAAAGATTTAAATGGCTATTAAAACAAGCTTTAAATGAAAATCATTTTTTCAAAGAAAGCTATAAAAAGCTCCGTATACCTATAAATATAATTAATACTCGTCAAGACAAATCATACGAGCCCAAACTCGATGGGGTTGGTTCGTTTAACTACCAAGTTCCTATAGCCACGTTCCGGTCGCATCATCAGATCAGCTCTTTGTCATAATAATTTTGCATTGTCATCTGATTTACAAATGTATGCAAAATTTTAGCTCAATCGGTAACCGGGAAGTGGGTCAAATTTAATTTAAAAGATTTTATGACAGACAAACATCGGGACAGGTGAAACTAAATAAAAGCTTATAATAAGACTATTAGAATGGAGATTAAAAGCAGTGGCCGAATGGTAACAGCCCCGAATTACGAGTTGTAGGTTGCGGGTTCAAACCCAGCCAGGCGCATTACTTTGTGCTTCGTCATTGTACAATTTAACTGCTGCGGTCTTTTTTTTTTTTGGTGCGCAAAAATCATCCAATGACAACCCCCGCTCTTGGGTGGAGCCGGAGATAGTGTCAGACTCTTACTGACTAAAAACCCACCCTGGCTAGAAGGAAGTTCCTTTCGAATAATCCTGGACCCAATAGGCTTCGACCCCGCTGGGCCCCTGTTGTTGCTGACAACTCCTTGAGGCGCGCGGGAACAATGCCCGCCGTCGACATCTTGGGCGTCTTTATATAATAATAATATTTCAGTCATTTATTTTTCTTTATAAACCGACTTCTAAAAAAGGAGGATGTTCTCGATTCGGATGTTTGTATTTTTTTTTTATGTTTGTTTCGCGCATAACTTCGTCGCTTGCGAACCAATTTGAAAAAATATTTTTTGTTAGAAAGGGTACCTATACTACCCAAATGGTCCCATAGTCACCAAGTTGGGATCTGGTGATGGCATCTTGGCGAAATCGAAGGAACTCCTCAAATTCAATTCAATTTTTTAGTGAAGTCGGTTATTTTTTTTTTTTATAAAAAGTTTTTATTATGGGTAGTCTAGCGTTAGACCACTATCTTGCCTATAAAAGAAAGTAGTTACAATATCGTATCGGTTTGATCATAAGTTATGCTGCGCTAAACAAATTAGTTTGTTGTTGAACTGTGTTAATAGTTAACACCCTGTATCTTTTATAGGTGTGATCTCATTTCAGATAATACAGCAATTATCATAGCTAGTGTACTTTGACCAGCTACTTCTGATTCTAGCTTGAGTAGCTTGTAACATAAGCTAGTCTGATAAATTGTCGAAGCCAATATGCGAGAATATAAAATCTTTATCGTAAATAATCGTAGTCGACACTGTCAACACTATATATGGCTATATATGACAGACCTGTTGGTCTAGTGGTTAGTGGCCCTGATTACTATGCCGTAGGTCAGGGGTTCAAAAAAAAAATCTCCAAATAATTCTCATTGGAAGATTTTTCACATCAACACAAAATCCTTACTAATATTATGAAAGCGAAAGTGAATTAGTCTGTTTGTTACGTCTTCACGCCTAAATGGCAAAAGCGATTCTGATGAACCTGGTACACGGATAGACCATGTCCTGGAATAGAACATAGGATACTTTTTATCCCGGAAGTATGTTCCCTTGGGATAATTTTCTGCTATCACGCGGGCGAAGCCGCTGGGAGCAGCTACCCTATAAAACTAACTGTGAAACAGTTAACTGAAGATCAAAGTTCATTGACCTGCACAATAGTAATGGCGGTTAACCGGCGACAAGTTTTAATTGCGCGCATGCGCGGTACCCGCCACCTGCGCGCGCGCATGTAACGGTATTGACATTCTATCGGTTACAAGTATCTATTAGTATTAAGTATAAGTCTATTGACTCAAAGGGCAATGGAAAGGGCTAAACTTGGAGTTTCTTTGAGTCAGAAATGAAGATATCCGCAGGAGAAGCCAAAAATAAATTAAATATTAGACATAATTTACCAATAAATAGACATAACAATATAATAACATAAAAACATGCATAAATAGCTTCATTTAAATATACATAGTACATAATTAAAAAATAACGATGAAAAACAAAAAAAAAAATGTACCTATAATAATTAATTAATTAATTCCATGAATTGTTACTTAGTCTTCGTCCTCTCTCCTAACTTTGCTGTGCCCGAGAGGGTCCATATTGATCTTGACAATGTTTATACCACCTATATGTACTATGGAATGCAATAAAGTATTGAGTATTGAGTATTGAGTATTGAGAACCAAGATTACTTATAGGTATAGCTCGAAGAATCACCGAACTAAGTGGCAATAGGCAGGGCACATTGAAATAGATTGTTGTAATGGTCTAGAGTGGTGACCATGTACCGGAAGATACAGCGTTCGAAGACCTCCAACAAGATGGACCGATGATCTGGTGAAGGTTGTAGGAAACCGAGGGATGCTAAATGTACAGGATTGTTCGTTGTGGCGACACCTGGGGGAGGCTTATGTCCAAAAGTGGACGTATATCGGCTGAAATGATGATTGGAGTAAATCTTTCGGTTCTAGGACATGCTAGTTTCCTCACGATGTTTTTCTTCACCGTTTTGGGAGCTGTGGTGATGATGATGAAATTATTATCACAAAGTATTGCGCCTGACTGGGTTTGAACCCGCGACCTACAACTCGTAAGTCGAGACCTTTACCACTCGGGCACCACTGCTCTTGAGAATATTCATTCTTATTTTCAAGCAACAATGTAACAACCCGTCAATTAGAACATAGAAACCATTCGTTTCTCATTTATCATTATTTTAGACTTTAATTAAATTCATGTAGCACTAATTATCACCTAGTACTTGCCGACTTGACAGGTTCGTTAGAAATGTTTATCATGGTAGTGTTGCCAAGAAAAAAAAAAGGTTTTAAATGTTAGAAAAGCCGGTTTGCCAGTATAAAGTTTTTATATTAGAAAATAATAATAGTAAAACAGAGGGTTGCTTAGTAATTAAGTGTATCTAGGCAGGTGGTTTCTTTACTGTTCCTTTGTAAGATTATTATATTTCTGTCCTAGAGGGTCTTCCATTAATAATGTCAAACGAATTGCGTGATTTGTTGACTCTCCCACATTCATGTCATATTTGTGGCTCAGTATAATGTCAATGGAAGTGCAGTGGTGATGGCTCCGACTTACGAGTTGTAAGTCGCGGGTTCGAACTCAGCCAGGCGCATTACTTTGTGTAATTTATTGCATCACCTCTGCTCTCAAAACGGTGAAGAAAAACATCGTGAGGAAACCGGCATGTCTTAGAAGCAACAATTCGAATACATAATGACATTCACCAACCCACACTGGGCCTGCGTGGTGGATTAGGGACCATTCCCCCTCCTAGAGAGGAGGCCTAATTCCCAGCAGCGGGAACATTAAAAAGGCTTCCAACGCTGCGTCTTCGTTTACATGGTCGCCACTCCAGAACCTTTCGCCCTCATCAACTGACTGCTCTTTAAAACAGTTGATCCTAAATTAGTTTTATTTCTCATACAATAAAAAGAATCCAATTATATACTCTTCAAAAAATCATCCAAAAACCGCAGATAATGCCCAAAATACTTTACAAGATCCAATGCACCATCTTGAAAGCCCTCCCTCAGAGGGAACTCACTCCGACCCTCTAATGACCTCATTAGCCGTGGCAAAAACTAAAGTACCTTCGAGATCATGTTTTGGAGATAGTCAAGACATATATTTAGTTGTATTATGTAGTGACCGGTATTAAAGGTAAGCCCAGTGATGGACGACCAGAGATGAAAAGGATTTGGCAAAAATTTCTAATGGCAAAGATCTGGTTTTAACATATTATCATCAAACATGAACAGGGTCATAGTCACTTTAGAGTAGTTTCGTGGAAACAGGCATTTTTTTATGATGGGGAAAATCATCCAATGACAACCCCCGCTCTTGAGCAGAGCGGGAGATAGTGTCCTCTTACTGACAAAAACCCATCCAGTTCCTTCTAGCCTTCATACTCCGGCTCGAGCTCCCTTTCGGATAATCATGGACCCAGATGGAAGAAAGCATACTGGGTGGTTTGTATTTTTTTAAGCTAAAACTACATTAGACCGACGCACTGATTTGTACGTAGAACGACGTCGCGTGGCATGGATCTATACAAGGTGTGACCGACCTCCGCAAACTTTAAGGGCTTGCTCAGTAGACGTAACTAAACAACTCTCCACATTTTTTTTTTCCAGAAAACGAAAAAAAAAATCGGCCTCGCTATTCAAATTGTCCAATCAAGTTTATCTTTTTGTATGGTGAGGCTGATTTTTTTTTGTTTCCTGAAAAAAAATCTTGTGGAAGGTTGTTTAGTTTCGTCTACTGAGAAAGGCCTTAAAGTTTGCGGAGGGCTGTCCCTTACACCATGTATCTATGAACAAAATGATTTTCATTAAAAGCTTGTTTATTGCATACAATTAAACCGTCCTTTAATTGCATCCACGAACAAAGAGGTAGTCTTTCAAAATTAACCAAAAATCACTCAAACTTTCACAAAATATTCCGATCTCATAGATCCCCTAATAAGGAGACCACTGTCCCACTTCCTAACCACAAATGACCACCAATAAAAACCTCACATTCGTAATGTCCAGTGAAACAATCGAAAACCGGAAATGACGTGATATGAAAAATAGACACCTATCAGTGACAATATCTTCTCATTAACAAACGAAATCCTACCTTAAATTCTAAAGATTACAGTTGAAAACCGATGTGGCAATACTGGCTAGAACATTTTCGATTCTGAAGAAATGTATTACAATATTCTACAATTGATTTTGAGTTCTATGTCTGTAAAACTGTGGTTGAGTTTTCTCTGTATGGATAGAGGGTGAAAAAAAATTAGGCCTTTGACAAAACTGATGGTTTGTTACAAATCGCCTCGCATATTATTGAATGGAGCAATCGTAAGGAATCGTGTCCATTATTGAAATGAGGGTAGTTCTATGAAAAGTCGATTGAGGGAACAATATTGGATATATTTTGTAATATTCCAGGAGCAATATGTTTGAGATATATTGGGTGAAACATATTTGATTTCTATAATGGAATTGTTGAAGTTAATACGCGCGACTTTTTACAGAGTTCTGTGGAAATGTTTTTATAATAACGGACGTGAAATCCCTACTTATCCTTACTAATATTATAAATGCGAAAGTAACTCTGTCTGTCTGTCTGTCTGTCTGTCTGTTACGCTTTCACGCAAAAACTAATGAACGGATTTAGATCAAATTTGGTAGGTAGGTAGAAGAGACACTGGAATAACACATAGGGTACCTATAATTCCAGTGCTGAGCACGGGTCTCTGCCTGCGCGATATAAACTGTAGTCCACGCGGGCGAAGCCGCGGGCGGAAAGCTAGTTTTAGTATATCTTTTATATCATATAATTTCCCACTTTAAAAAGTAACTCTCTGAGTTAGTCTGCTTGAGAAAAGCATAGCATAGCATAGTCGGCTTTTTAATGTTCCTACTGTTGGGATTCAGGCCCCCTCTCTAGAAGAGGGAATGGGCCGTAATCCACCACGCGGGTCCATTGGCTGGTTGATGGATGTCATGTCTTCGAATTTTTTGGTTCTAGGACATGCCGGTTTCCTCACGATGTTTTCCTTCACCGTTTTGAGAGCAGTGGTGATGAAATAAATTACACAAAGTATTGCGCCTGGCTGGGTTTGAACTCGCGACCTACAACCCGTAAGTTGGTGCCGTTACCATTCGGCCATCACTGCTCTTAAGATTATTCACTCTTATTTTCTTGCCACAATGTAACAACCCGTCGATTAGAAGATGGACACCATACGTTTGTCATTTATCATTATTTTACACTTTAATTCTGGGCCTCTTGTGAAAAGTGATATAACTCAACTTATAATATTTTTGAGTTTTTTACATAGGACTTAAAAAAAGGGTTTTCACAACCTAGATAATTTCCACAAGATAAACTTTATGTCCAAAATATTTAGAGAAAGATGTGTAATAACGTCATAATCGTGTAAGAGCGGTTGTACAGAAATGTATCTCGGATAGGCCGTTCTTAATATTATATGGCCAGAAAATATTGATACAATTAACCCAAACCTTCTTTAGGAAAAACCTTACAAAACAGATAAGGGCGACCATGATAATATAAAAACTGCATCCAGCATCAAAGCCGGGAGGCGACATACCGACGCAGGAATCCAAAAATTTACACAAACGAGATTAGGCTTTAACCACGGTGATGAGCGGTAGCGAGTGCTGAAGCAGGCGCGATTTATTAGGCTTGATGTCTGCATTTATAGTGAAGTGACTTTATGGCCTTGCTATAGTTTTGAGCGACCAGGCTTTATTATTGCTGCTTTTTCTCTACAGTTGTTGAATCAGACGGAAATCTTTTATTGAGGACGGATACAGCACAACAGTAACAGTAAACAGTCAGGTATAAAGAGAAAATAAAGGAAAAAAGTACAAAATACGCTGAGTGTGTCCATATCGAAGGGAAACTCGGTTAGTTTTTACGCTAGCACCCCGCAATTACTCACGGACGGGGGTAAATAAACTAAATATTAATGTTTATGTACCTATTTGATTAAAATTCGTAAATAACTCGTTTATGAATGACAACAAAATATTAAGAATGCTTGCTTGCTTCTCAAACGCAACGCGCAACGCGAAACTGGTTACTCTGCATTTCTATATACTAGCTTTATAGAAATAAAACAAAATCGTACTTTCTAACTTAGTCTCATTGTTTAATAATCTACCGTGTCTCTAGGCAGGCAGGCTTAACCTGTAGAACCTTTACCTGCTACTAACCGCTAAAACCACTCATACTTTAGCTACGATAGAGGTATAACAAGGTATCGCCATTTCGTCCAGTCGTTCTGAGTTTTGAGACAACCAGGGGATGCATCTCTCCTCCAACCAATACTTACGTTTTTGTGGATTTTTTTGTGGTTTGTAATCTTAGCGCTCTGGGTAAGCAAAAGAAAGATTACGCAGCACGGATGTCCAATACCGCATCCGCTACCGCTTATTCACTCTATACAAACCCTTAGTATCAACTGATTCGGGTTTTTGTCTGTCCGTTCGTCCATCGTCGGCAACAGTCGGCATTTCTGCGATGACATTCTTGGGCACCCGTTTTGATTAGAAGTCAGTCATTCGATGATTTTTTTTTTACTTATACTTTTTTTTTTAGTTTTAGTCGCATTTCTTAGAGTTTTCGATTTTTTGGAGAAATGAATATGGATAGGTTTGAGAGAGGTTTTGTTTTTGTTTTTTTTTTTTGCAAAAAGAAATTGTCGCTAAATTAAAGTGGTTTCCTAAAATGGTTTGAGGAGCGGTGTGTCAATCGCATAGTTCGACTGGAAGATACCAAGAGGAAAGTTGTATAAAATAACTTTAATTTAGTTCGAATTTTTTTTTTATAAGCCTACACGGGCCTCAAAAAACGTCAGAAGCTACTCCAAATTAATTTTTTCCTATGAAAAGGAACCGGAAGGAAAATCCTTGGTTGAAAGAGTACTTAAAAAAAAGTTAAAAAGATGCTCCTTATTAGAAAATTAATAATCTTCTTTCATATTCTTCACACTGGAGATCTACACTTTGGAGTTTTAGCTTCACTTTTTTTGACTGACTAACATTTTGACAATTGAAAACTGCCTGTTAATTGTCTAACGCTAATATTATAAAAGCGAAAGTGAATTTGTTTGTTTGTTTTTTACGTCTTCACGCCTAAAGGGCAAAACCGATTTTGATGAATTTTGGTACAAAGATAGTTGGGACCCTGGAGATGGACAAAAGTTTTTTTTTAAAGTGAGAAATGGCGGAGAAATAATAAAGTATATTAATAAACGCGGGCGATGCCGCGGCTAAAAGCTAGTTTGAAATAAACGTTTCTGATTTCTTTTAAGTATTTAATTTAGTGTATTTCATATTTTTTTAACAGAAAACCTTGTGGGCATTTCGTTAGGAGCATCCTAGATAGTCAGCCGCACATCAAATCTAGCTGTATGACTGAGTCATCTCTAAATGATCACAAAAAGCTACCTAGTTCATTCTAATGAAATCTAATCAAAGTTAAAACACGAACTTAAATTGAATTTCCTATGGAAATCAAAATTACACCAGCCCACACTTCACAGATCATAGTGATGTATCTGCGGCTATTTCCAGAGGTGTTTTTTTTTTTCACTGAGATATTAAGTCCTTTAAGTCATGTCTTCTAAAGAATAGTTTTATCATTAGAATATGGATGTATGCATTCTAATGTTTTTGTAGTATTTAGCAGTAAATTTATCCAACCTTTTTGGGAAACTTTGCTGAGGTAGTCAACACTACAATTAAATTCACAGTTTCATTTCACCGAGATTGCGCTTGTTTCAATGATTCCATGTATTGTTCAGTTGCGCAGACCCTTGAAACACAAAACTGCGCAATTTTATATCATAATATTTACTTTACGAATAATTAATAACGACAGACCTGTTGGTCTAGTAATTAGTGACCTTGACTGCTATGCCGGAGGTCGTGGGTTCGATTCCCACCCAGAACAAATGTTTGTGCGATAAGCATGATCATTTGTTCTGTGTTTGTGTGTAATTTAGCTAGTATGTATTTAGAAATATATAAGTATGTTTATCAGTTGTCTAGTACCCACAACACAAGCTTTGCTTAGCTTGGGACTAGACGGCGTTGTGTGATAGCCGTGGAATTAAATCAACCGGTGAACTTCACTCGAAGAATTGCCGCCCAAAAGCGGCTTTATTGAAACTAACCAGAGATAAAAAAGCATATCAATGAGTGTCACCGACTACTCATACAGGTTGACTGACCCTTGAAAATACATTTTTTAGTTACTTTTTGTTTATGACTAGTTAATATTTTATGATAGAATACAGATTTATTTTATGTCTTTCTTTTTTTAATTTTGTTGTCACCATTTTGAGAGCAGTGGTGATGATCTAAATTACACAAAGTAATGCGCATGGCTGGGTTTGAACCCGTGACCTACAGCTCGTAAGTCGGAGCCATTACTCTGACTACACTGCTCACTGGCCAATACATACAGGTTATACAGTACGATGATCTCTTTAGTAGTCGATTCTGTGGTCTGTGATTAAATTAAATCGAGATTAGAGGGCACAAAGCATCCGCAATATTTAGGTATAAAATATCAAAGATGAGGTGCCTCCTAAACGCGAAGTGACGAGCAAAAAACACTAAAATAGCGAATTAATTGCAAGTCATACAGGACACTGCTACTGGGTAGAGTTGGCAGAAAAAATAATGTTTAGTTTATTTTATTATTTATATACTAGCTTTTGCCCGCAGCTTCGCTCCCGCTTTACCCTACTCCACCCTACCATACCTTAGTCTACCCTATTCTACCCTACACCCTATTCCTACCCTTCTATACCCTATTCTACCTTACTCTACCCTACTTTACTCAAGCTTTTCTCAAAATTTGCGCTTAGCAACACATTTAGGGATTCATTTTTATATTATAGATGATATTTATTTTGCAAATAGGTTTTTTAAAGTCACTTTTACGCGTAAATTTTTTCGTCAATTTAAACTAGATGAGGCTATTGTTTCCTAGGTGACTACCCTGAAAAGAAACACCTAAATGAACTATAAACATTTGACTGGCCTGTTGGTCTACTGGTTAGCGGCCCTGATTGCTATACCGGAGGTCGTGAATGCGATCTTCACATAAGGCTAATGTTTGTGTGATGACCACGATCATTTGTCCTGTGTCTGGGTATAATTTATCTATAACTAGCTATTGCCCGCGCAGCTTCGCTCCCGCTCTTCCCTACTCCACCCTACTTTACCCAACTCTACCCTACTCTACCCTACCCTTCCCTACCCTACTCTACCCTACTCTACCCTACTCTACCCTACTCTACCCTACTCTACCCTACTCTACCCTACTCTACCCTACTCTACCCTACTCTACCCTACTCTACCCTACTCTACCCTACTCTACCCTACTCTACCCTACTCTACCCTACTCTACCCTACTCTACCCTACTCTACCCTACTCTACCCTACTCTACCCTACTCTACCCTACTCTACCCTACCCTACCCTACCCTACCCTACTCTACCCTACTCTACCCTACACTACCCTAATTTTTTTTTCCATAAGAACCTTCTCCTTACAATAACAATGACAACAAAAAAAAAAAATCAGCCAAATCGGTCAAGCCGTTTTCATGCCAAGTCGTGACAACGGAAAACGGGGGTCATTTTTATAATATAGATATGTTTGTATTTAGAAATATATAAGTATGTTTATCAGTTGTCTAGTATTCATATTTATCATACCACAAACTCTGCTTAGTTTGGTACCGGAAGTCGTTGTATGAAAGTTTATTATTATTATTTAGTATGGAATTCACTGCCGTAGTCTATGTTTCCTGAACTATAACCTAGGGGACTTTAAGTCAATAGTGAACAGCCCTAGCCAAGTTACAACCGTTTCGCTTGCGTCGAACGCTTCAAGTTGACCTTGCCGCCAATTCTTTTGTTCTGACCACGTGACTGAGCGTTGAGACGGCGTCGTTCCCTTACATTTCAAGCTTTCTACTTGCGTTAACTATTGCAGATTAGCAACTTGGCTAGGGGTACAGGTTACTTCTAGGCAAGCGTAATCTATCGTCAACCTTGTGATCGCTTACCATCAGGTAAGACAGTGGTCAAACGCGAGCAATTATTAAAATAAAATAATTAGGGTTTTTGTTTAAAAATAAGTCATTCTTTACAGACTTAGTAATAGTACAAAATATATTATTTATTTATTTATTTAATGCTTTATGCACACAAAAGTACAGAGGCGGACTTAATGCCTTAGGCATTTTCTGCCAGTTGTGTTTCTGACTGGCCTGTTGGTCTAGTGGTTAGTGGCCCTGACTGCTATGCCGGAGGTCGTGGGTTCGATTCCCACCCAGGACAAATGTTTATGTGATGAGCATTATCATTTGTTCTGTGTCTGGGTGTAATTTATCTATAAAATGTATGTATTTAGAAATATATAAGTATGTTTATCAGTTATCTAGTACCCGTAACACAAGCTCTGCTTAGCATGGGACTAGATGGCGTTGTGTGATAGTTGTGGAATATTATATTATTATTATATTATTATAACCTTTGGGTGATGCAGAGAAAAATAGTGGTGTGGTAGTGGTGGTGGTGGTAGTGGTCGTGGTATTATGCGACTGATAAACTGGTATTCTATTGGTGAAGTTTTTGAGTTTATGCATTACAAAGAAAAATATAAATTTTATCTCTTTATAAAATTATTAACATATACAGTGAAACCTGGTTAAGTGAGACATCAAGGGACCTGCAATGTCGTTTCACTTATAGAGGTATTCCACTTACCCAGTGTCTCAGATATACAGGTATAAATAAATATCTGTCTCATTTACAGAGGGTTTCATTAATAGAGGTGAGAATACAGGTTATTTCAGTTGAGAATGAGTAAACAAACAATGTTATCTCAGTTACAGCGGTTTATGCATATAAAATTTACTCGCTGTCTCAGCTATAGAGGTAACTATGATGATAAATCGAAAGAACAAATCCCAGATATAGAGGCTTACCTCGTCCCACTAACAGAGGTAATTCAGTGGCAAAGTGTTGGGACCTCAGCATGAGTTCCAGTTATGGAGGTTTCTCACTTATCCAGGTCCCACTTAACCAAGTTTCACTGTATTTAAAAAAATATGTGCGAAAAAACCAGCAAGTATTGCATGATTATTTAACGAAAGAGATAAAATCTCGATTGTAAAATTATGCGTTATTTATTTTACGTTATTACTTTTTCATTTCTTCTGTCAAATACGATATTATCTTTAGAAGACACTCACTGATATTATTTTAATAATGACATATACAGGGTGAATTTAAATAAATGCGACAAAGTGAAATGGGAGCTTCAGTTACAGTAACATAGTAATTATAAACTGATTTTTCTACAATCTAAATCGTTAAAAAAATTATTTGCGGAATATGGATTTGCGGAAGGCGCGCGCTACCATGACCTACAAACGTTTTAGGACGAATAATGAACGATCAACGAAGGAAGGGTGGTAGGTGTAGGGCCGGTCGCCGGGAAGGGATGTCAGCGCTGGCGCTCATGCGAGGTTTGGCAACGTCACGCGATACTTACAAAAATAGGCAAAATAATCGCGTAATTTTTTTAACGATTTAGATTGTAGAAAAAACAGTTTATAATTACTATGTTACTGTAACTGAAGCTCCCATTTCATTTTGTCGCATTTATTCAAATTCACCCTGTATAAAAAAAGAAAGTCTTATTATAGAAGGTAAGGCGTTGAACAATGGTATTGTCCCATAAGTATACAGGTAAGTTAATTATCTACTCTAATATTATAAAGAGGTAAAGTTTGTTTTTATGTTTTTTATTTGTAGGAGCTAATCTCTGAAAGTACTGGTCCGATTGGTAATTTTTTTTTACCGATAGATAACTGTTTTATTTATGAGTGACAACTGTACTAATATTATAAAGGGAAAGTTTTTTTTTTGTAGGAGGTAACCTCTGGAAGTACTGATCCGATTTCAATTTTTGTTTCATCGATGGATAGCTGCTTTATTTCTAAGTGATTTTAGTAGGCAATTAAAGCCACGAGCTAATTTGTTAATATAACGAGTAAGTACTTATAATATCGATTTTTATTGCAACAATAAAATAAAATCCTATTTTTTTTACAACAATTTTTGGCAACTTTTATAGCTTTAAAATAGGTATTTTTTTAATCATAATCAGCCCTATTAATTTCCAGAAAACATCTGTCTTATTCGCAATAATTACAAAAAAAAAAACTAAAAAACCATTTCACTTTATTTTCCAACCGTACGCTACAGTTGACGAATTGAATTTTGATGAGTTACAGCCGGTGTTGGTAGCTCATTATCATTTCACCATAGCCGTTCGAATACATAGCATGACGCATGCGATACACAGTAGGTTAAACCCGCACAACATTCGAGATTGAACAGAAAAAAAAAACTTAATCAAATGCTTGAATTAATAAGAAGAATGTGTTCTTTTATTTACGATCTGTTTACACGTTATTTTTGTTGTTACTTAGTAACAAGATTAAGAGATCATGCCAATACGTGGATTGATTCATAATTCATAAAGATATGAATATGAATCTTTATCGGGTATATGTATAATTAATATATTCGACAACACAACGTCATCTAGTCTCAGACTGAGCAGAGCTCGTGCTATGAGTACTAGACAACTGACAAACAAATATATATTTCTAAATACATGTATATATACATATTATAGATAAATTACATCTAGACACAGAACAAATGATCGTGCTCATTACACAGACGTCTTGGGTGGGAATCCTACGACCTCCGGCTTAGCAATCGGGGCTACAAATCACTAGACTAACAAGTAATCGAAAAATATGAAGTCAAAGTTCCCAACAGCCTCAGTCGTGCTGTGCTGGTGCTGCCGCTGCATCTCTGGAGAACGCCAAGCGTTGGAAATATAACAACCTCGACGACATTTATATCGAGCCGCTTAGGGTTGAATTTTTGGGTCGTGGGGTGCAAACGCTTATACACTATGTATCCAAATGTCTAGTTGGCAGTCCATGATAACCAAAGGCTTGAATTTATCTCGCCCATGGACTAAGCAAGCATTCACATACAACGTGGTAATGCCGCTAGTTTTTTGAACATATTTCTACTCGACAACGACGCAGAGAAAATTTATGACGCCATTTTTTCAGGGATTCAGTATAGAATTTTTTTTGTAAGCGTAAAATGTATTTTTGTATAATACGCCGTATTGAAAAACGGCCCAAGTTAGCGCGCCGGATTGAAATTCGTCGCTGCAATGTAATGCAACTGTCTGACGTTCAGTCAGATTTCAATAGCACACCGCATTGTATGCAAACTTCGCTTTCGTCAAAGCGGCTTAGAAACGCGAAAACCATATACAAACGGCCGCTTTGAAAGCTTTAGTTTCAATAGTCATCGTTGTAATAATTTAATTTTTTTCCATTTTAAATATAGTTATAGATATTAACTTAAATTAATGAAAACTAAAAAATAAAAATAAAACCCTAAGAACTAAAAAAAAGGCGGTTTAAAGTATAGTCATCGTTTGTATATTTAAAATCTGCATCTGGTATGCAGTTACTACTCCAGAACCTTTCAGTCCCATTGATTTAAATCAAAATTGAAGGGTACCATCTTGCCTGGGCGGAGCATCGCCGTGCCCTCGTGGGGGCGATCGGCGGCGGAGACCTCTCGCGCCGGGCCCTGGTCGAGGCCATGGTCCGGAGCGAGGAGGAATGGCAAGCGGTCGCCTCCTTCTGCGAAGCAGTAATGCTTGCAAAGGAGGAGGCCGACCGCATCAGGCAACGGCGCCCTCGCCGCCGTCGCCAGGATTCCGATCCCGATTTCCGGCCACCGTAGACGCAGGCTCGCGGACGGCGAGCTATGGGTAGCTCGCTGTCCGATCGTCCGGTAATGGACCGAGTCTAAGACGTCGACGGCGCGCACTGTTCCCGCGCGCCTCAAGGAGTTGTCAGCAGCAGGAGGGGCCCAGCTGGGTCGAAGCCTACTGGGGACAGGGTTGTCCGAAAGGGAGCTCGTGCCCCGGTATGAAGGCTAGAAGGAACGGCGCGGGGTTTTTAGTCAGTAAGAGTCTGACACTGTCTCCCGCTCCACCCAAGAGCGGGTTTCGTCAAAGATGATTTTCCCAGTCGACAAAAAAAAAAAAAAAAAAAAGGGTACCATCTTGACCTACTGTCTTTCTTAAACAGTGTCTTAGCGAACATGTTTGAGCTTGACTCAATATATGAATCAAAGATAGTTTCATATCACCACAATCTTGGACCGACACTATCGAGGGGCGACAGGCATAACCGTCGCCATAAATATCACCAAACGTGGATGAGGAACCTTCATTTGTGGAGGATTTATCATGACTTTTGAAGATTTTTATCACCTGTCTATAGTGCCTATGTTTCCGGCTATAATATAACCTATAATAGGGGTCTTTAAGTCTAGAGTAACTAGGTTACTTCTAAGTAAGTATGTTCCATCGTCAGCCACATCATCTCTTACCATCAGGTGTGACAGTGGCCAAACGCGAGCCTAAAAAATCCAGAACGCGTACCATTGTACTGTTCGGCAGGCAATCTGGGAATATTGCTGGCAATATTGCCACCAATATTCATACATCGGGCAACATTCCCGGCAATATTCCCACCAATATTCCATTACGGCAATATTGCCAGCAACGGCATGTGCCGTTCTGAATAAGTATTAGCCAAAGCAGCTTCACCTTCTTTCCTATTGATAGACTCGCAATTGATCGCTATCTCATCTGGTAGTAAGCGATGATGTGATCGACGATGGAAGACGTTTGCCTAGAAAGAACCTATTAACTCCAGCTAGCAGGTATACATATTATTATATTATTCTGACTTAAATTTCTATGGTACCAGTGGTCATAGTTATCTCAGAGACAAAGACTGGAGCATTCCTTCAGAATTTCCATGTTCCCAAATATTTAAAAATTATCTTTCCACGTACCTGAGGACACATCTTGCAGTGGTACTTCCTCGCGTGGGCATGTAACGGCTGCAGCTTCGTGGGGCCTTTGCCCAGAGGTTGAGGCACCACCAGCAGTCCAGAGCCCGTGTTTGTGCCCCCCACTGGGGATGATGATGAGGAGCCTGGAAGAATGGGGTGGGGGGTTAGTATGTGTTGCAAAGAGAGAAGGTTATTGATAACAAAAAGAAAAATTAAAAAGACTGTAGGAACTGTATTCTTTTGGAAAATAAAAGCAATTGGATAAGCAGATAATTATCATTAATTTTACCTTTTTCTAAAAACAATAAATTCTCATTATTAGGTAAATCAACGTCTAAAGCGAATTTCGTCGCAGGATTGTTTGCAAGTTCCTTAGTATAAATTTCATCATAATTCTTGTAAATGCCTACATACATTTCACTTTCATAATCACCATTTCAGTGGAAAGACGACCAATGCTGGACATAGACCTCCCTTAAGCGTCGCCACAATAACTGGTCTGGAATTCATCATTCCCGCGACCTTCATCACGGGTTTTCCAATACTAACTATAAAATAATAAAAAAATAACACTACTCTTCAAGAATACAGGTACATACAATACCAACCTGATCGTCCAGGCCCCAGTCCAGCTCCATACAGCATCTGGCTCATGGACTGATGATGACCAAGACGGTCATCCGTCTTCTGGTGGCCTCCCACTGTCCCGTCGCCTGTACTCATTTTGGCCTGAAAGGTAATGAAAAAACGACTGGTTATTATGAGTTCAATGATAATATTATAACATCAGTTCTGTATTTAATATAGGTAGACCCAGTCAATTTAATTCAAAAGTTTTCCAAAATATGTGTCAGGTTCAAAATTAACCCTTCGAGCGCCGATTGTACTTACGTCTGTACAACTTGATTGACCTTGAAAAACGCTTAATTGTCGTTTCATTTTGTACACACGTTGGTACGAAATTTTACTGGCTGAAAATTTCGTTTGTTTTTTCTAGAAAAATCCAGGAAAAGTTTTTATATTTATTTTTTATTATTTTATGCTGATTTACGTAAAATCGCGCGATTACGTAATAATAATACCCCCTCCTCGCGCGAGGGTTTAAAAACCTTTTTATTTCACATAGGCCTACAGCCTACTTGATCGTGCTGTTTTATGGGATAAGTTTTTAGTAAATTCCATTCTGCCTTTAAATAAAAAAACATACATTCAGCCGAACATAGAACGTCCTCCTTTATGAAGTCGGTTAATGATGAAAAGTACCAAATTATAAATAAAATCATGATAGACTAGGTTCTTATTCAGCCTAGGCAGTCATGATTTTGTCCAGATGTAATGAAAGTCAAGGTGCCTGAATGTACCAGGGAAGCTCGCGCAATCCAAGTTATCAATTAACGCTAACGATAACCAATTCCTCATCAACATGTGAAAATAATGATTTGGGTATTTATATTAAAAAAAAAATGAAAATAAAATGAAAAGGAATAAAATAAATAGGTAAGTATATGAAAATAAAGTTTATAATTAGATAATAATTACAATTCAGTAATTTACTTTTCTTTTTTAGAGTACACTATCCCACTGCTGGGCCTTCTTCAAACTCTTCCAGGAATTCTCTTTCGATGCCATCTTGTACTTTGGTACAAGGTGGCGTCGAAAAAGAATTCCAAGAGCAAACTTCACAGTACGCGTTCAGGACATCTCTCTACCAATTTCTGGACACCGCCTGTTCTCGGAAAATTCATAAACAACACAAAACCAAAACAATTTCTTAACGCATCTAAAATCTAATAAATTAACAAACGCAATCTGTTAATAGATAATTTACGACTACCCACAGAGCCAACAAATCATGAGCGAGTTAAAGTTTAATAAATAACATTAGTTGAAGGGACCGGTGGTCAGTCGTAGACGCCATGAGTCAGAGAGCTGTGGTCAGATAAATCATTTGTAGGGTGACAAAGGAGGGTAGTTTGGAATAGTTGTAGTAAGAAAAACAGTAGTAGTGCAACAACTAATGCGTATGACAGAGGAGAGTGCGATATGTGTCCTATGAATCCTCCAGAAAACTCCAGAGTTTTGAGAATTTTTGCTTTTTTATGGTGGGATATCATCCAATGACATCTCCCACTCTAGTTTTTCTGCCTTGGGCATTAAAGTAGGTATAAAATATGGAATAATGGAAAGGTTGCAAGGCTATTTTCGATGGGTACAGACTACTTTATGAAAAACACCTAATTTACAATCTTGGATACATACCCTATAAATAAAACTGCTCAATATTTTAATAATCTATACGTACCCGACGTTCACTTTACGTTTAACCGAAAACGCAAAAACACGCGCGAACGCCAGCGTTCGCTTGGGGTTTGAGTGGCCGGCGCGCGAGCGCGTGTTAGACCTTTACTGACTAAAGCTAGAACTACATTAGAGCGATGCATATTTGGACCACAGTCACACGAAAAAGGTTTAAATGCGCGAGCGGCGTGTGACGACGTTTTGTATCCGTGTTTAGTGGCCGGTGTGGGCCACTAGAAACGAGCAGCAGCGATTTGTAGGATGTGACGGCCACCGGCCTCATCCGTGCGCGGCGCTATATATACGAGTAAAATGTATGACACCTACAGGAAATATGACACGGAATATAGACACCGCTCACGGCCACGATATCTCGGTAGCGTCTCGGCCCACTCGTCGAAGAGTTCCGGCTCAAACGCTCATTAGTGTGCGTCCATCGAGCGTAGGCATAAAAAGTGAAGTACATACATAGGTACAGTTTTTTTTTCGGTGGCAAAAATCATTCGAATGACATCCTCGCCCTTGGGCGGAGCAAAGGATAGTGTCAGACTCTTACAGACTAAAAAACCCACCCCATTTCTTTTTGCCTTTCATACCGGGAACGAGCTTCCCTTTCAAAACTAGACCTTGACCCCAAAATATGAAGGTGATGGCGTTTTGTGGCTGTGGCCGGTGACTCTAAATCTGTCTCCTTTTCTGATAGACTGTCCATCCAAAGGAACCCTGCCCTGTCTGTCTGTCTGTGTCTGTCTGTCTGGAATTGCCCTGTGCGATAACACGGTCCATTGTTCACGTGTTTTTATAAATATTTGTCCTGCATTTTTTCAGAGGTGTACAATAAAGAATATACCAAATAAAAATAAAGCTAAGTCTGAACGTCAACAGTCAAAAGACGTGACTTCGAATAAAGGCAGTATCCTGAATACCTACGTGACACACTCAAAATAGCATCTCATTTCGATAATAGAAACATCTTTCAGCGAATGATTATCCGCTAGTTTTCTTTGTATGTTTGATGAATTCGTCTACTGAACGTCTAAGTTAATGCAATTTATATTGAAGAAGTGGAGCCACAAAAAAAGAATGAGCACGTATTTTATTATGTCCTAAACAATAGTAGATACAATAGTACGAGTTGCTAACCTATCGGTTTTCTATCGTTTACATTTCGGGCAGTGTGCTTTAGAATTGCACAAGTTGATTCCGCCAAGCATCAAGCATCTTCGGACCACTGAACATACGGCGCTGCACCTCCGGTACATGGTGGGCGTCCCACCCATACAGATAACAGTAATGCTAGTAAAGGAGGAGGCCGACCGCTTCAGGCGCCCTCGCCGCCGCCGCTGCCAGGTTCAGCCCCGATTTCCAGCCAACGTAGACGCGGGCTCGTGGACCGATCGTCCGGTAACTGTCCGGAACGAGCCAAGGCGTCGACGGCGCGCACTGTTCAAGTGCCTCAAGGAGTTGTCAGCAACAGGATATGAGGCTGATATGATGATGTATGATACCATCAGGTGAGACAGTGGCCTAACGCGAGCCTATTACTAAAAAAAAAATAACAATTAAAAACATTTTCCATAAACGAAAAACACGTCCCATCTTATCCACGAACCTAACAAAACTAACCCTACCAACGCCGCCGGTCATACTAAAACTAATATTTTAACTAACTAAGAGGCCGAACGGTCATAATTTAGTGCGACCATCGACCATGGGACAAATCGACCGTAACTAATGAAGCAGCCCCGTGTTAGCTAGGAGCGGCTAAAAGTCATTTGTTTAAATGCACCCTTTAGTGTTTGAGGGTTAAGATTTAACGTCTGACATTAGATTTGTTGAGATGGCTCTGGCTTTGTGTGGTGAATGATGGCGTTTATGATTTGGTTGTCTATGGTTATTGTAATAGTGTGAATTGATAAGATTGTTTAGAAACGCCAAGTGTAATACACACTTGACGTTTCTAGATAATCGTTATAAAGAACGACGCCAAGGTTTCTATGAAATCTGGGTACACCTTACAAAAGGAAAGTATGTCCTATGCCCTAGGTTAACCATACAATTGAAAACATTTGAACTACGCTGTACTCAGCCTCTTTCGCGCCCCTTTAAAAAAGCGAAACCGAAAAAGCAGCTATAATTGTTTTATTTAAAAAAAAAAACATTATATTTCTAAAAAAAACAATTTGAATATCTCTGAACGGAGACGGAGTAAGATTTAGAACGTGGCGATATAGTAACTTTTATTCGATTCAAAAACATTTATCCAACGATATAATACACATAAGTATTGGAAGGTAGGTCCCGGATATGCATTCGCTTTGGTTTTTGTGACAAAATTAGTATTATCCCGTTTTACCAGCTAAGGGATCCGAAAAATTAATATTAATATTGCATTATATTTAATTGATTACTTCTTGCTAAAAGAATAGTAGGTTGATATGTTATGTTAAACAATGTCTGCCAATGGGTAACCATATCATAATATCGAGACACCACCGTGCCTCAAAAAGCATATTAAGCTATTGATCCCGGCTGTCATTTGTTTGACGAAGTCCCTGTAGGACAAGTGGCGGAAACAAGAACACGCGAAAAAGTTTGTTAAAAAATAAAAAAAAGGATCAAAGTCCGGCTAGTTCAAACCGAACCATCTTTTAGGTCAAAGACTTAATAATTATCATTAGGTATTTGTACATATTTCAATTTCAACAATTATTTTTAATTATAAGTTATGTGTTGTAGATATGTAAATATAAGTTCTAACTGTATTTTTTATAGTGTACAATAAAAACTACTACTTCCCATAATTGATCCCGTTTCATCTTCCATCCAACATTTTACTGTTTGTAATCATATATATAATACAAATTAAATTAAAATTTCGATTCTATATCTAATATCCTGTTGTAACCCTCCCAAATTTTAAATAACACGATACGTGTTTCTAACTCAAAACTAAACCCGAAACTGTAACATTAATAAATCATTAACTATTTTGAGGTCGGCTGGTCCAAAGGACGGTATTCGTTGCGAATTAATTTAGTACAGTGAACGCCCCCTGGACGTGAGATGAGAAATTTAATTTTAGTATTAATCGCACCCGCAGTTTAGGGTTAAGTTGTGGGTACAAACTGTAACTATGTGGCTTCTATTTGGACATAGATATGTCCAATAACAAAACAAAAATGTGTATGCAGTGGGCACATTAAAAAGGCTGATGATGATATAACGTATTCAGTCTATAATAATTGTTTGCTTACAATTCAGGAAAGATTCCGCTTTGTGAAAGAGAGTCTGGCACAGTAAGGTTTTGCTAATTTCAAGCTGTATTTCTTCCTGTTATTTAAGCTTGTGGACGGCGAAAAATATGTAACTCGCCGTCCGATAAGCTAGGGCTGCGGTATTTTAGCGAATGTTACCGCGGCAATTCTATTGCCGCGGTAACATTCGCTAAAATAGTAATTGGAGGCGCAAAGAGTAATTGGAGGGATAAGGGTGGGTTCTAGCTATAAAGTCTGACAGTCCCTCTCGATTCACCTAGAGTTTAAAGAGTTATCATTAGATAACTATAATCATCATCATCGGATAAAGTCATCATACTTTCTACTCCAAAAAGAGTATTCAAAAAGAAATATGTTATTATAATAAGACAAACCCTGAGAGAAGATTCGCATTTTTATTTAGCTTTAGGTTCTTCCTATCGAAGAATATTGCATATTGCTTTTTACATAAACTATGCAAACAAAATCTAGCATCACATAACTCATCAAAACCGTTGCATAAAAGCAACATAGTATATAGGTCACACAATATTCTCGAAAACTTTTATGTTTGCGTCGTAAAACTGCGAAATACACTCCAGTCATCATTGGATGAAATTCTTTAGTACAACGCCATCTATCGAAGGCTAATGGCGACTTTTGACATAAACTGCTCGCTTGGTAACAAACAACCGGAGTGTTTTTCGACCCACTTCGACGTTTTAGGGTTAAAGGAAGTAACTTTTTTTATTTAAATATACGTAATGGGTTTTTCTAGTTACATTATTTTTGTACCTATATTTTTGTTCAATTTCAAATTTAATGTTGTGTATTATTATTTTATTTGTGTATTATTGTTTTATTTAAAACCATAGGTACCTACATAGTATGATTAAAATTGTTGGTGGCATTTATTATCACATGTTTTGTTAATTAGCGGATAATGTAGTGGGCTGCAGTATTGTTACCCCTAAAATTATTTTATAATTTATGTACACACATATAAGTATACAGAAAAATATACATTGTTTTAAAATTTTGTACAAAGGTTTTTTTTTTTTTATTATTGATAGGTTTGCGCTTGACCGCTATCTCACCTGATGGAAAGCGACGATGCGGTCGACGATGGAACGCGCTTACCTAGAAGAAACCTATTCACTCTCGATTTAAAGATTCCCAGGTTGTAGTTATCAGGAAACACAGACTCCGGCAAGGAATTCCATTCCTTAGCTGCACGCACAATGAATGTGTTTCCAAAACGTTTTGTGCGTGTAGGCGGGATGTCCACCATGTACCGGTGGCGCATCGCCGTACGTCTGGTAGTCCGATGATGGAACGGGCTAGGCGGAATCAGGTTATGCAATTCCGACGCACACTCCCCGAACGGTATGTCATCATCAACCTTTTTTAATGTCTGCTGGGACTCAGGCCTCCTCTCTAGCAGAGGCAATGGGGCGTTATCCACCACGCGGGCCCAGTGCGTGTCGGTGGATGTCACATGTCTTCGAATTTTTGGGTCTAGGACATGCCGGTTTCCTCACGACGTTTTCTATCACCGTTTTGAGAGCAGTGGTGATGAAATAAATTACACAAAGTAATGCGCCTAGATGGGTTCGAACCCGCGATTATATATTTTTTAAATTATTTTTATTTGTATTTATGTTATAAATCTATTGTGGCTGTAATTTTGTTGTCCCTAAATAAATAAATATTTATTTATAAGAACTGGTGTAATGTAATAAGTTAGTTAAGTTATCAAGCTATTTACACAGCGTGGTGGCATTCGAAATCTTTTGTTACAGTATCGTCTACGCCTTTTGTCATATATTACATCAGACGTTTTACTAGTGTTGTCTTTGTTCAGTCGCAAATCGATCACAGACATTGAATATTTATTATTCCACTTGAGAGACATGCGGACTGGACTGAAGTACATAGTTCCGACTAGCAATTTATGCTAGACAGAAGATTACATCGGTGCCAACCCAGACGAGCACATTCACACTGTTTTGGAACACTACATCCATCTTTAAAATGCCAATTTTCTTGTTTATTTAAAAAAGTTTTATAGGGTAACGTACCCAAAGGATAAAAAAGAGAATCTGTTACTAAAAGTCCACTATCCGACAGTCAGTCACCAAGCTGTATCTCATGAACCGCCATGATAGTGATAGCTACAATGTTGAAATATTTACAGATGATGTATTTCTGTTGCCTCTATAACAACAAATATTTAAAACCAAATAAAAACATATTTAAGTGAGGCTTACAACTAGCGTCATTTAGCGGACGACGAGCAATAGGGAGCTCGCCGTCTGATCGTCTTATTAGGACCGTACTTGAGTTGTTGACGGTGCTTAGTGTTTCAAACGTTCCTCTAAGAGATGTCAGCAAACCGTTAAGGCTCAATGGCTTAATATTATTGACTTTTATTATGATTTATTTTAATTTGTGATTTGACTGCTATTTATTAATTGTTTTCTTTTTTGATTTTTTTTTTGTTTGACATTGTTTAATATTTGACATTGGATAAGTATAATGTAACATTCTGTATATGACTTCTAAGAATCCCTTACCAACAAACTACTATGACTATGGGGTCGATACTTGCTAGTTAAATTATTACAGCCAAAAATCAAGAACACTGCTTCAAAACTAACCAAAATATCAACACTCAAAGCTTCAACACAATTAAGAATTCCACCGCAAACACACGCAGATCAAAATAAACGCCATGTAGGCGTGTCTCCTGTTTAGGACAGTTGCAAATGAGCGTCTTTTGTCATACCACCGAGTTCACAAGTGTGGGGGACCCCTAAGGAATACTTATGTTGATTCGCAAATCTGTGATGTTTTGCTGCATTCGGAGGGTTGGTTTTGACCACGCTTGACGTTTTTTGAAAATGGCATTGATTAATTTTAGACCCGAGTTAAAAATAGTGGGATGAGATCTTGTTGTAAGTAATGGGCCTACCAAGCTTCACCACAGTCAGTTTGGAAACACCGGCCTCATCTAGTTTAAAGTGATGAAAAAATTCAAGTATAAAGGTGTTTTTAGGATTCCGTACCTCAAAAGGAAAAAATGGAACCCTTATAGGATAACTTTGTTGACCGTCTGTCTGTCTGTCGGTTTGTCAAGACCCTTTATCTCGGTAATGCGAGGAGGAATCGAGTTGAAATTAAATCCGTATACTCAGAGGTGCGGTCCATTGAAGCCGTCAAAAATCGCAATGATAAGATATATATATCGCAAAAAACGTATATTTCGACACTCTCAAGGAAATCAAAATTCAAAGGGATCCTTGAAGAGATCCTGTTGATCCAGATTTCAGAAATTTACGTCACAATTTATTTTTTGCACTCCGAAATTGATTCGTACTAATATTATAAAGGCGAAAATTTATGTGTGTATGTTTGTTACTCTTCCACGCACAAATAACTGAACGGATTTAAATGAAACGAATAGACAGTTCTCTGTAATAAGACATAGGATGTTGTGTTTCTTTGGGATAATTTTCCACCTTCACACAGGTCGGCCGCAAGCGCGGGAGAACGGCTCTCACGTCCTAACCGCCGAGATCCCTATAGCGATTTATAGCCACAGTAGGTGCAGGCTGCCGGAATGCGAGCAATGGGTAGCAAATTGTAGGACCCTTGTACCACAAGGGTGGTAGACTGCTGGGGCAGTGGGGCTATGGGTAAACTGAAAATGAACCCCGGGGCCCTGAGACGCAAGGAAGGTTCAGTTGAAAACCAGCGACAGGCAACTGCTACGGTTTTCGGGCAGAATGCTGAATTAAACCTATTTGGCACTTCCGTGAGACACATTGCTGTCTGTTTATATTTTTTATTTATTTTAAGTTTTTTAATAGATATTACTTAAGGTTTGGAGTAATTTTTAAATACTTATTTTGTTCATTGTGTGTCAAATAAACATATTTTCTTTCTTCTTTTTCTCTCAAGGCAAAGGAGGAAAAACAAGTGGGTTTTAGTCAGTAAAATTCTGAAAGGCCCTCTCGCTCCACCCAAGACTCTACTTAAAAAAAAAACCTTCACGCGGTTAAAACCGCTAACACAGACTAGTAGTCTACAAATAAATAGTTTTGTCCAAATATTTCAACCTTTTTCAACACGTGTAAAAGAAAATCACAACCACTAAAAAACAACATTTCCAAACAATTGCCTTCAAATTAAATATCAGTACATAAGAAATAACCAGTTTCAAGTGTTATAACTTAAACTGTGGTTAAACCAGAATCATAAAGTTGAACCAATTACATTACATTGTAATTAGACGAGGTGTTTCGTATCAATCAATGAACTAATAGTACGCAATTAGAGATTATAAAGTAATATAGATGTTGTACATAATCATGCTATGTTTCTACGAACTACAAATTAAATATGTTCATCATCATCATCATTTCAGCCGACAGACGTCCACTGTTGGACATAGGCCTCCCCTAAGTGTCGCCACAATGATCGATCCTGTGCGTCTCGCATCCATCGGTTTCCCGCAACCTTCACCAGGTCATCGGTCCACCTTGTAGGAGGCCTTCCGACGCTGCGTCTTCCAGTACGAGGTCGCCACTCCAGAACCTTTTGGCCCCAATGGCCATCTGTTCTGCGAGCAATGTGCCCTGCCCATTGCCACTTAAGTTTGGCGATTCTTCGGGCTAAGTCGGTAACCTTGGTTCTCCTGCGGATATCTTCATTTTTGATTCGATCCCGCATTGAGTGATGACATATGGTGCCGAAACGTGGTCGCTCACAATGGGCCTCATCAGAAGGCTCAAAGTCACCCAGAGGGCAATGAAAAGGGCTATGCTCGGAGTTTCCTTGCGGGATCGAATCAGAAACAAATTAAATATGTTACTACTAGAAAAACTATCACTACTTGAATATTCGTCAAAACAAAAAAACAAGCTTTTAATGAAATATTTTTTTCCTAGCAAGCTTTTATAGCTCGGTACACCTATATAATTAATACTCGTCAAGACGAATCATATGAGCTTAAACTCGATGAGATTGTGTCGTTTAACTACCAAGTTCTTATAGCCACCTTCCGGTTAAATAATCAGATCAGCTCCTTGTCATAATTACTTTGCATTGTCGTCTGATTTACACATGCATGCAAAATTTCAGCTCAATCGGTAACCGGGAAGTGGGTCAAATTTAATTTACAAGATTTGATTACAGACAAACATCGGGACAGGTAAAACTAAATAAAAGCTTGTAAAAATAAAATCTTTTTATTTCACACTAGCTATTGCCCGCGGCTTCACTCGACATAAAATATAGCCTATGCCACTCAAGAATAAAGCAGCTTTCTATCGGTGAAAAAAATTTAGCAATCGGACCAGTACTTTCAGAGATTACCTCTATTAACAAAAAACAAACAAACTTTACCTCTTTATAATATTAGTGGTCTATTCCCTTGTAGGCCACTAACAGTATTAGTGCCTCTAATGGTTTACAAGTGCCCACACTTATAAACCATTACAAGCACTACCAGTACTTCATTTGGCATTTTGCCTATTACTTCATTTCCAGGACTACTGGACGATTCTCGTCTTGTATTGGTGTCGTTATTGCTATTTCATTTATTTACTAAATAAAAGGAAAATACTAAAATACACTGTGTAATATATTAATGGTATTTTTTTTAATCAAATATGTTTTGCGATCGTAATACCGTATTAACTGAATTATAACAATTAAAATAAACACAACTCTCTCAATTCGTCAATTATTTCGTAAAAAAAGCATATTAAAAAAAAATTGTAGCCTACCGGTGCGGTATCGGGAACAGGGTCCCAACTACTGGACTATCTAGCTATTTATTTTTATTATTAACACTAAATGATTCCGCTATTAAAATCTATAAATAAAAATACTAAACTTAATCAACAAACAGCTACAGTAGCATAATCAGCCTTTTAATGTTCCCACTGTTGGGACTCAGGCCTCCTCTCTAGGAGAGGGAACGGCCATAATCCACCATGCAGGCCCAGTGCGGGTTGGTTACAACAGCTACAAAAATATATGGATCCTACTACAATTCATCTACGGTGACAGAACACTGATCTACCACATCGACCATGCTACTTCTCACCTCATAACCCTGCTTGATGGCCATGGCACCCCGTGGTCGCGACCACGCGGCGTATTCCAGACCATCTTTCTGTTGGCAGTGCTGTTGAACAAATAATTTTATGGTTTTAGCAAGACTTGGCTGAATAGGCGCTACCATATTCAACTTTGACCATATGACAAGATTGTTTAATAGAAATAAACAAGCTTTGAATGAAAATCTTGTTTTTATAGCAAGCTTTTATAGCTCGGTATACCTATATAATTAATACTCGTCAAGACGAATCATACGAGCTCAAACTCGATGGGCTTGTGCCGTTTAACTACCAATTTTTTATAGCCACCTTCCGGTTCATCATCAGATCAGCTCCATATCATAATAATTTCAGCGAAATCAGTGGGTCTTTAATTTACAAGATTTGATTACAGACAAACATCGGGACAGGTGCAACTAAATAAAAGCTTGTATAATACAAATATACCTAAATAAATACCTAGCTAGTTTTCTCTAACAAAAGATTTTTTTATTTATTTTTTGCTGGGCAAAAGCTTTCCCTTTCTGTTTCCAAACTTGTCTGTCTAGGGCGATCTCTGGTCATAAATTTGCCCCGCAAACATGACCATATCGTCACACCACCTTCGCCAGGAAAATAACAAAAGATTATAATATTTAAAAAGTTTTGAGCATTTTTCATAATCAAAACTCATTAAAACCAATAACAAGAAATATTGCGAGTTCGATAATTGTCACATTATTTTTGCAACCAATTCTTGTTCTGTTACTTTGTTTCAAAGACTGGGCCTAAATCCATGGACGAATTACCATGGTGGTATTTAAGTCAAGATTGATTAGATTACCTAGGCATGCTCCATCGTTGACCACATCATCACTTATTATCAGGTGAGATAGTAAGCCAGCCCAGTAGGCTTTGACCCAGATGGGCCCTGGGGTCAGGGTTATCCGAAAGGGCTTGATCCCCGGTATAAAGGCTAGAAGAAACGGGGTGGGTTTTTTATTCAGTAAGAGTCTGACACTATCTCTTGCTCCACCCAAGGGCAGGGTTGTCATCTGAATGATTTTTACCCACCGGAAAAAAAGTGAAATAAATACATTTTGAATTTAAATTTGAATACAAAGTGAAAACAATACTACAAACAAACGCGTTTTTATATAATTAAGTAGCTTTTACCCTCGGTTTCGCACGCGTTTATTAATATACTTTACTCTTTCTCCCCCTCTTCTCACTTTAAAGAAAAATTACTCTATATCCGTCCCCAGGGACCCAATTATCTCTGTACCAAAATTCATCAAAATCGGTTTTGCCATTTAGGCGTGAAGATGTAACAAACAAACAAAGTCGCTTTTATAATATTAGGAAGGATTGGACATCAAAAAATTCACACACATCATTTCTAACGATAAAAGTACCCAAAACGCTTATTCTTCGACAAAAGAAAACCCCAGCCCTCTGGTCACGCGAAGAGTAGAGTTTATTTATAGGGATGTCAATATTGTATTTTCTCATCCGATTCTGGGGAATCCTTAAAGTTGGGAAAACCCTACCTGACCTACCCTAAGGGTTTCTTACACAACCTGGTGTATAGACGAATATGCTCGATAAACGGTGACGTCTGGCTTTAGTGGCTTTAGTCAAAGTATCTGAGGGTATTTGAGTGTATGAAAGTATCACAAATGTTTCGACGCTAGTTCCAGCAGAGATATAACTGATCAGTTCGATAAGTTCTATTGATAAAAGTCATTACTACCCTCCCCCTTCTTTTCCTTTATTTTAACTACATTATGCGAAACCGGTATATGTTTGTTTTTTTTTTATTTATTTATTTAAAGCTTTATGCACAGAGTTGTACAAAAGGCGGACTTAATGAATCTAACTAAAAACAAACAACTACTAAACCAATAACTAGAATCAGTAACTGAATGGACTCCAATAGTTTTTACTCCATGTTATATTTTTTTCCAAAAATATTTAGAAAAGGTCAGAAGTTGGGCACCACCAACACTAAGTACAATACAGGTCAGGGCAGGTAGGAACGGGGTGGGTTTTTAGTCAGTAAGAGTCTGACACTATCTCCCGCTCCGCCCAAGAGTGAGAGGGGGTGGTCATTGGATGATTTTTCCCACCACAAAAAAAGGTCATGGCAGGTCATAGCAGGTATTACGCGCTAGCAAACAACCCCTCCGTCGCCTGCATGGCCCACTGACTATGTATTTTTGCTGACATAACAAGCTTGTAACTTTGTGATTTTTCATGATACGGTTATGAAATTTTGTACATAGATTCATTAAATAAAAATACTAGACGCGTGTTTCGGGTTTTGCATATACTAAAACTAATGTTGTATATCTAATGAATGATGCCCCTTTTTTTTTTTTTTTTCTGTCGACGGGGAAAATCATCATTGACGAAACCCGCTCTTGGGTGGAGCGGGAGACAGTGTCAGAGTCTTACTCTGACTAAAAACCCCGCGCCGTTCCTTCTAGCCTTCATACCGGGGCTTTAGTTTCCTTTCGGATAACCCCGACCCCGGTAGGCTTCGACCCCGATGGGCCCCTCCTGTTGCTGATAACTCCATGAGGCGCGCGGGAACAGTGCGCGCCGTCGACGCCTTGGCTCGGTCCGGACAGTTACCGGACGATCGGACAGCGAGCTACCCATGGCTCGCCGTCCGCGAATGATGCCCCTTGGGAAGATTGCAGTCAGATTTCCTGACTTCTCACTATCTGTTATGACTTACAAAGATCTACAAATGACAGCCAGGACCCGAGATACAGAGGAATATTTGACTAGAATGGTAACCAATTTATTGAAGTATCATCATCATCATCATTTGAGCCGAAAGACGTCCACTGTTGGACATAAGCCTCCCCCAAGTGCCGCCACAATGAACGGTCCTGTACGTCTCGCATCCATCGGATCCCCGCAACTCTTACCAGGTCATCATCATATTGAAGTATGAAAAAAAAAAGTGTATATTAACGATATTACCTATATGCGTTTTCGATTTTCAGCTATGATTATGAATTCAAAACGTTCTCTACATTGTTTGTGAATGGGATAAAAGATCAGCAATTGTGTTCGTTGCCAAATTGTTCGTAAACACTTTTGGAGTTTGCATTCTATTTGTATTATAGTGATCGTGTTTTTTACATAAAGTATAATCATGTTTTTTATAGCACTTTATGGTCTTGTTTTTATCATTGATACTATCGCCTTTAAAGAAGATCTAGTTTTCTTTCACTATGATTATGAAGTTTTGATTGTAAAGAAAGAAAGAAAAGAAAGCAATAAATAAGAAAAGAAAGGAAGAAAAAGAGTTTATTTGCGTCAAACATGGCGCATACCTTAAAATGATTGTGATTATGAAAATTTAATAGAATAGAATATTTTTATTTGCTTAGAATGAAAGTGTGTATGTTTGTATCCCCTTTCTCGCTCAAATGGCCAATCAGATTTAGATGAAATTTAATACTATGATAGTTTATGCCCTGGATTAATCATTGGGGCTTCCATTCAACAAACGTCATTTTTTAGCCGATTTTTTTACAATTGAAAGACTCACGTTTGATCTCTTCTTTAATTGATGAAATACAATGGTGTGGTCGATGATGGAGCATGCTTGCCTGGAAGTAATCAATTCACTCTCGACTTAAATACCTCTAGGATGTAGCTATCAGGAATCTTTTTTTTATTATTACCTACCACAGTGTTGTCTTTTTTAACCCAAAGGTTGACTGGTGGAGAATGCCTTGTTGCTTAAGTCCGCCTATATACCACTACTGTGCATGAAGTTTAAATAAATAAATAAAGAAGCTCGCGTTCGACCACTATCTCACCTGAATCTGCTAAAATTTTACAAAAAAACACCGCAGCTCTTGAAAAATCCTAGACTATTCTTCCAAGAAACTTTAAAACTACATTCTAACAACATAATAAAAGACAATAATCTTTAAAATGACGGTACAATGACCATATTTCCACGTTATAGCAGATACCTAATGCCTTTACCGACGCACTTACGAACATATACACTTCTAGCTATATATATGTCGAGAAAACGATTTTTATATCCATGACCCAGCCAACATATAAAATGTTAGTCCTAAACTGATGTTCCGTCTCTTTCTAACGTTGTGGGGGGAGGGAGAAGGTGATATGCACGTGTGACGTCGGAGAAGACTTATATGTATGTACGTGGAGGGAAATGGAAAAAGGAATGGAGAGGAATTGGGATAGAATATTTTTGTGGTTTAGAAAAAAATATTGTAACTGAAAGAAAATACAGCGTTGTAATAAAGTAAGTTCTTGTATTGATCATAATTGAAGGATTTCGTTCTGAATGTCTCTATAGTATAAAATGAATAAGTCGATACTAGTTCTAATAAATTTGGTATTTGGGAAAAAGTTCTAACAATCTATAAAAAAAAGAGGCAAAGTTTTTGAATTTGTGTGTTGGTTTGTAGGACGTAACGTCTGGAATTGCTGAACTTATTTTGAAAGTCTCTCAACAGTGAAGAGCTACTTTATTTCTGAGTAGTGAACTGCGTATTGGCTAGCTAATGTATGATAACATAACATAATATAAAATAATCGGCCTGTAATGTATCAACTGCTGGAACTCAGGCCTCCTCTCTATTAGAGGGAAAATTAAAAACAAGTATGATAAATTAAAAATATATTGAGCGTACGCAATACTTCTATAGACATAAAATAAATTGCTTTTATTTAGTGGACCATCAATGAGTTCTCCTCTATATAAACCAAAAACTTGATCATAACTAACTTTACAAAAATGTCTAAAAACCTAACCCTAAAAAAAAATTACTAAAAAAATCTACAACCAACATTCTCTCCACACCGCCTCTATTCCCGAGAAAAGCCCGCGACACGAGTATTTTTCTTAACCCACACATGTGTAACTCCACACACACACCGTGTCTATGTGTGCGTGAAAATACATGTACGTATGCCATCGTATGTATGTGTGCCGTCTTGGGTAGTAAAATATTATGCTGTCGGGTGAAATAACATTGTATAGATAATCAATAACAGGGGAATTTTATGTTAGATCCTGAATTCCAGAGCGTTTTACAGTGCCTAGGGTTAGTTTTGTATCGTAGAGTTGATCTTAGGCTGGATTTTAAACTGTGATGGCGAAGTAATTCGATATTCGAGATGTTATTTTTCTGTTATTCCGTGTTTTTTTTTTTTTTTGTAATCAATGGGCTTGCGCTTGACCACTATCTCACCTGAAGAGAAGAATACTCTAGAAGTAACATATTCACTCTTGTCTTAACATCCCAAGGTGGTAGCTATTTTATGAATCCCTGTTACCTTGAAATATTTAAATAACATCTATACTCATAAAAGTTCTTATTTCAATGCAGATATGAATTTTAAACAACTTAAAACTGCTCGCAAAACCTTATTTTTTTTTAAATGTCTTATTTTCTCACATAATTACGTCAATCGAAGTAAAAATCATTTGGGGTGTCTGAGGGTTTGCGCATTTAACGTTACACGTTGTATATAGAAATGACCTATTTTTGACAAATTATATATTAAAGTACGACACTTTTCTCTTTCGAAAGCGCCACCGTTGCCATGAAACGCAAAGGGCAATTGAAGAAATATAGGTAGGATTGGGTCAGTAAAAGTTAAGATTTTTACTGACCGCTCTCTCCACTCAGATGGATCTAGATTATTTGATCATTTCCTACGAGAAAAAAAGAACTCTACTTATGTCCAGATACAATTGTTATTATAACAGAAGTATGCCATTATTTTAAAACAGTATTTGGCAGTCTCAATGCTGACCAAACGGTTCTTTTTTTGGACAAGATTACCTTCACTTCAATAAACTTAAGGGAGATGCTCAAAGCTTTTTTTAATTTGGAGGTCAAGTTGTATGATTTAAATCAAACTGACCACTTAACTACAGTTATATTATAATACTAGCTTTTGTCCGCGGCTTCGCATATATAAAACTAGCTTTCCGCCCGCGGCTTCGCCCGCGTGGACTACAGTTTATATCGCGCGGGCAGAGACCCGTGCTCAGCAGTGGAATTATAGGTAGCCTATGTGTTATTCCAGTGTCTCTTCTACCTACCTACCAAATTTGATCTAAATCCGTTCAGTAGTTTTTGCGTGAAAGCGTAACAGACAGACAGACAAACAGAGTTACTTTCGCATTTATAATATTATATATATAGTAGGGATGTAGCCTACGTCACGAAGGAATAAAGCTGCTTTCTATAGGTGAAAACTTTTCGTAATCGGTTCAGTACTTTCAGAGATACCTCTTAGAAACAAAAAAACATAAAAACACTTTACCTCTTTATAATATTAGTGTAGATATACAGAGTTAAAACTTTCGAATGGTGGGGTCTGAGTGCTTACAAATTGTTTAAAGAACTTTTCAAACGCCTTGTTGACACTTCGCGTGACCCAAAGGCTTATCTTGGACAAAGTATAAGCATTGCCAGTAAAAACAAAACATTCTTATTGCATAATAGGTGGTCAAAAAATTTCGCACTTGGTTTTCATACAGATCGTGATACTTGCGTTGTCTATGTCTATCTATATCTCTGGCTCCGGTGAAGTCGCAGAAGAACCAAGGTTACCGACATAGCACGAAGAATCGCCAAACTTAAGTGGCAGGGCACATTGCTCGCAGAACAGATGGCCGTTGGGGCCTAAAGGTTCTGGAATGGCAACCACGTACCGGAAGACGTAGCGATGGAAGGCCTCCTACAAGGTGAGCCAATGACCTGGTAAGGGTTGCGGGAATACGATGGATGCAAAACGCACAGGACCGCTCATTGGCGACACTTTGCTATGTCCAACAGTGGACGTCTTTCGGCTGAAATGATGATGATGTAGTAGTAGCCTACACTATACCGGACAAGTCATTAGGTAGTCAAAATACAAATATTGAAATATCAAAACGGGCCTTTTCTGTTTTGTAAACTTTAAGAAACCTTTTTTTTTACTTTAAAAATTCGCTTTTGACCACTATCTACTAAGCGGTGATGCGGCCGACGATGGAGCTAGCTTGCCTAAAAGTAACGTAATTAACTTAAAAACCCCTAGTTTATATCTATCAGGAAACAGACTCCGAGTTTTTTCAACTCCGAATTCCGTTGGCTATGTTTGAACATTCCCCTTAACGAAAAAAGTTTCGCAGGGTTATCTAAGTGAGAGCTAAGTTGAGTTAAGTAACCCTTCACTAAAGGGTGCCACGGTAACCCAGTTGGCTCATTACACCCTTACTTTAGGGGGATAGTGAGTGAGACTAAAGACTCTTAGTGTGGACACTATTGGAGAAATAGTAGGAGTTTTGTTTGATGATGAGCAAAATAAATGTAACTTATTTTTAACCGACTTCTAAAAAAGGAGGAGGTTCTCAATTCGGATGTTTGTATGTTTTTTTATGTTTGTTCGCGCATAGCTTCGTTACTTTCCAACCGATTTGAAAAAAAAAATGTTTTTATTGGAAAGGGTATACTTCCCAAATGGTCCCATAGCCACCAAGTTGGGATCTGATGATAGAATCTTGGCGAAATCGAGGGAACTCCTCAAATTCAATTCAATATTTTAGTGAAGTCGGTTATTTTTTTTTATAAAAAGGTTTTTTTACTATTTTTTTTTAAATCTTTTATTTAGTTTCAACTGTTTCGGTGTTTGTCTAATCGAATCTTGCAAATTAAAATTGATGTACTTCCCGGTTACAGATTGACCTGAAATTTTGCATGTATGCAAAATTTCATTTTAACTTTGATGGCAACGCATAATTATTACGACGTGGAGCTGATTTGATGATGGAATTATGCGAGCAGAGTGTGAAAACTGATGGAGAAATATTACGAGTTTCGTTGGATAATGTTAATGATGATAAGCTAAATAAATATAACTTATTTGTTTTGCAAATATAAAAAAAAAAACGGAAACGTGCGAGTTGGTCTCGCCTCGCAAAAAAAACTACAAAAAAATCACGTTTATTGTATGGGAACCCCCTTTAAATATTTAAGTATTATATTCTGTTTTGTTTTATAGTTTTTGTGTTTTTTTTTTATTTTCTTCTCTACTCGCCGGGCATGGGATGAGGCGCTACTGGCTTTCCTCGAATATTTTTGTGCAAAATACGCGCTTTATCGTGGAGTTATGGATGTTATCCACATCCCGATATACCAACACCAATACCAATAAAAAAATATACCAATAAAAATATGTCAATCTACCCTCACGTATTAAAACCGAAAGAAAAATCACAAATACCGTCAAAGAAAATAAAGAAAACGTCGTGAATTGCAGAATGATTAAACGTTTAAACGTCTGCGGGCATCTAAACTCAATTTGCGGTGTTCGTCCATTTGTCACCGCGCGTCTCGGGAACCGCGCACTGTAGGAAGTAGCTGATTATCTGAGTGTTCGTACGGTATACGGTAACTTGGATTTGGGGAAATATTTTAGTGGTACATAGTATAAAAAACAAAGTCGCTTTTTCCGTCCCTATATCCCTATGTACGCTTAAATCTTTAAAACTATGCAACGGATTTTGATGAGGTTATTTTTAATAGATAGAGTGATTCACGAGGAAGGTTTATATGTATAATAACACCCGAGCGAAGCCGGGGCGGGTCACTTGTGGGAGATATATTAATGTATTTTAAGGGTATAAAATATAATAACTAATCATACTACTATACTAATATTTTAAAATGGTAAGATTTGCAGATACACTAATATTATAAAGAGGTAAAGTTGTTTTTTTTACATGCTTTTATTTAGTTTCACCTGTCCCGATGTTTGTCTATAATCAAAACTTGCAAATTAAATTTGATCCACTTCTCTATTCCTGACTGTGCTGTGTGCTGTGTGTGCTGTGCTGTGCTGTGTGACTGTGTGAGCACTCCGGATCCAAACCCAAATTTAGGCTAAGATAAAATGTGTTATTTTATTTTATTATGTTTTATTTGATCATTTTATGCATTTTAATTTAATTTAATTATTATTGACTAATTGACATTTAATGTGGTTTTATTAATGACATTTACGTAATTTGTTCTGTTTTTATTGATGACATTGATGTAATTTTGTTTGTGTAATGTGTTAAAATTTTTAATTTTAATTTTTAACGTGAATTTCATTTTTATATTCTGTGTATATGGACTTGGTTTCTGAAATAAATGAATTTTAATTTTTTTTTTTTTAAATCAGATGACAATGCAAAATTATTATGATATGGAGCTGATCCGATGATGGAATCCGAAGGTGGCTATAGGAACTTGGTATTTAAACGGCACAACCCCATCGAGTTTGGGCTCGTATGATTTATCAAATCTTGCAAATTAAATTTGACCCACTTCCCGATTACCGATAGAGCTTTCTCTCTGGTCTTTCCAGACCGGAAAGATGGCTGAAACTATTTTAACTTCAGTTAGGAAGGTCTCAGAATGTAATAAAACTGCCTATTTTGAGAGTATTGTTCTGTCCCCGCACACGAACCTCAAAAAAATGCTAGAAGCAGCCACAAAAAAAGCCAGAGGCCGCCGCAAAAAACAGCTGCAGCACCCGACAACTTGTGGCCGGCTTGTAGCTTGAAGAGGCTTCAAGCGTTTTTTTTTTGTGGTGGCACCGCTGTACACGAGCCCCAAAAAAAGGCCGCCTCAAAATGAAGCTTAATTTTTGAAGCTCATGTGCAGAGGACAGTTATAGTAACTTGGTAGCACAATCAAATTCCGATTTATTTTCCTTTCATGATTCTTCTGCATTGCGGTATTTGAGATGTTGATTTAAACTTTTTCGTCCTTACATAAAAATCAAAATCCCCTACTGCGTTGGTTGGTCTGTTTGCTTTAAACTCAACTACTCAGTAGATTTTAATGTTGGCTTAGTGGTTAGTGGCTATGCCGGAGGTCGTGGGTTCAGACCCAACCCAAGACTATTTTTTGTGTGTTGTGCACGATCATTTGTTCTGTGTCTGGATGTAATTCATCCATTCGACGCTTGAAAGGCAAAAATTACTAAGCGACATTGAGTAAACTTTACAAAATTTGATTTAAAGTTTAAATCAGATTTACAACATATAATAATAGAACTTTAAATCACATTTTGTGAAGTTTACTCAATGTCGTTTAGTATTTTTTGCATTTTAAGCGTCGATATGTAGGTATGTAATTAGAAATATACCTTATAAGTACGTTTATCAGTTGTCAAGTACTCACAGCACAGGCTTTGCTTATTTTAAAACTACCCGGGGATCTACTTTAATCTACACAGGAAATATCCAAATCAGTTAAGCTGTTTAGGAGGAGTTAGTTGACAAACACCCTAACCTAACACAAGCATTATTTGCCTAAAAGCCTCCTTTTTGGCAAATAATGCTCTAAATAAAAAAATTTAATAATACACATGACAACTTAATTAATTTGTTTTCAATCTTTTATTTAGTTTCAACTGTTCCAATGTTTGTCTGATGAAATTTTTCAAATTAAAATTGATCCACTTCCCGGTTACCGATTGAGCTGAAATTTTGCATGCATGTGTAACTCAGATGACAATGCATAATTATTATGACATGGACTTGATCTGATGATGGAATCGAAAGGGCTATAGGAACTCAGGTAACCCTATCGTTTTTGAGCTTTTTGGAATGGTATTGATGAGATATAACTATATATAGGTATAAAAGTTTGCTATAAAAATGATTTTTTTGAAAACTTGTTTATTTTTTTATTACACATTACAGAAGAATTATATGTCAATAAATTATATCAAATAAAATAACTTATAAAACTTATTTTCAACTAAAGTGGCGGTTAAGCAATTTTACCTTTCCACTGTCGATATAAAGATATTATCAACGCCATTTCACCCCATAGTGTGTACATTCACACAGTGGGTGTGTGTGTGATGGATAGCCAATCGTCTCGCCACTGTCGTCGTTAGCTCTGCCTACCTCGCTTTCACTATTTATCTTCAATCCACTAGATTTCATGAGATTATGAGGTATTAAGGATTTTGCTAAGTCAGGGCCGGACAGATGGCATGTGGTTTTTTATTACACGTGTTTTACGAGTACCTAGTTAATGGACACATATACAGAGAGGTGAAAAAACATCAAATCAAAGATGTTTTTATTTCTAAGATCACTTCTAGAGCAGTGTAGGTCGCGGGTACAAACCCAGCCAGACGCATTTTTTTTTGTTAGCTTGTTCTATCCCACTCCTGGGCAAAGGCCTCCCTCCACTCCTTCCATCTTGCACGCGCCCGGGCTTCTTCTCGACAATCACCATCGACATCAAAGGCACTACTTTGTACAATTTATTTCATCACCACTGCTCTCAAAACGGTGAAGGAGGAAACCGGCATGTCCTAGAACGAAAAATTCGAAGACATGTGACCTCCGCCAAGATGCTTTAGACCCGCGTGGTGGATTACGACCCATTCCCTCTCCTAGAGAGGAGGCCTGAGTCCCAACAGTGGGAACATTCCCCAAGTGTCGCCATAATGAACGGTTGCGGGAATCCGATGGATGCGAGAAGTTCTTTTCACTATGACACTATTAGCTATTGTAAAGGCAAAATTTGAAAGAGAATGTTTATTATTTCTTTACTCTTGAACGGTTAAACGAATTTGAATGACACTTGGTATACGCGTAGACTATGTCCTAAAATAGCATATAGGATATGCCACTCAATGATAAAGTAACTTACTATTGGTGAAAGAATTTTTGAAATTGGTCCAGTAGATTTTGAGTTTATTCATTATAAACAGAAATATAAATCTTTGCTCTCTGTATATAAATATATATATAGAGATATATATATAATAGTTATCAGATTTTAAATAAAAATGGAGTCACAATAATTAATTCTTTCCCAAACATTTTGAAAGTAACTTTTATTTAAGTTCTACAAAAGAATAAAGTTCTCATGGTCGATAACTGGAGGCGTCACCCTGCGTGTGACGTAGACGGATGTGTTGCGACTGATGCGGTTGAATGAAACTGATAGGTATTAGGGGACTAGGATGTTTATTCATATAAACATCATATACACCACTTTTTTTTTAATTTGTATAAAAAAATGGGGCTCTACCCATAGCCGTTACTGATCTTATCTGTGTAGTCAAAATTAAATCCCAAAATTGTCTACAAACATATGCCATCTATCTTCTATATATATAAAAATGACCCCCGTTTTCCGTTGTCACGACTTGGCATGAAAACGGCTTGACCGATTTGGCTCATTTTTTTGTTGTTGTGATTGTTATTGTGAGGAGAAGGTTCTTATGGAAAAAAAATTAGGGTAGTGTAGGGTAGAGTAGGGTAGAGTAGGGTAGAGTAGGGTAGGGTAGGGTAGAGTAGGGTAGAGTAGTAGGGTAGAGTAGGGTAGAGTAGGGTAGGGTAGGGTAGAGTAGGGTAGGGTAGGGTAGAGTAGGGTAGAGTAGGGTAGAGTAGGGTAGAGTAGGATAGAGTAGGGTAGAGTAGGGTAGAGTAGGGTAGAGTATGGTAGAGTAGGGTAGAGTAGGGTAGAGTAGGGTAGAGTAGGGTAGAGTAGGGTAGAGTTGGGTATAGTAGGGTGGAGTAGGGAAGAGCGGGAGCGAAGCCGCGCGGGCAAAGCTAGTAAATGATAAATAAATGATAAATGATCTTTATTTTGTAAATAGGTTTTCAAAAAACACTTTTACACGTCAATTTTGTTTTCAGTCAGTAAACGATAAATTCATAATGGAATCAATAATTCATAAGTCATAACACATGCTACTAGAAAATACAACGCGCAGTGTTTTTTCATTTTGATCACCATTCATTAATTCATAATTAATCAATAGCCTGTAAAATATTTCCAAAAAAATTGTAGCTAGTTGAATAAAGCAGCTTTCTATCGGTGGAAATTTTTAGCAATCGGACCAGTGCTTCCAGAGAAAAACGAGAATAAAAAAAATCTATAGATACCAACATAACAAGACCTTTTATTTGTACTTATTAAAAATTTGCAGTGTATATCGTGGCTAGATCTTAAAAATCCGATAGAAAGCTGCTTTATTCCTGAGTAACTTGGGCTATATTTTATTCGAAGACATTCACCAACCCGCACTGGGCCCGAATGGTTGATTACGGCCCGTTCCCTCTCCTAGAGAAGAGGCCTGAGTCCCAGCAGTAGGAACATTAAAAAGGCTGATAATGATAGGCTATATTTTACGTGGGCGAAGCCACGGGCAAAAGCTAGTACGAAATAAAAAATATAGTTTTGAATTTAATTTCGCAAAGAAAATATTTTCGTCCAGTCTACACTAGCCGATCCAAATCAGAGCTATCAAGGTCCTATAAAGGTGTGTTCACACTACCATCGCATCAACGTCACGATAACGATCGTGTGTGTCTGCCGGTGACATTGACGGATACGTCTTGAAGATTACCCGCCTTTGTGGAGGATCACACCCGGATTATCCGGGGTGAGCAGGGGAAGAATATTTCTTTTATTTTTCTAATTGATGTCCTTTGAAAGTTGCGGTGTTGTTAAATTTTTGACGTATAATATATATGACGTAATGGTTTTTGAGTGTGAAGACTACTTTTGAATGGAGAATGGATTTCTCAATTCTTTTTTATTTTAAAGTTATCGAGAGTGAATAGATTGCTTCTAGGCAAGCGTGTTCCATCGTCGACCACATCATCGATTACCATCAGGTGAGATAGTGGTCAAACGTGAGCCTATAAACTACATAAAAAAAAAACTGTTTATTAAAAAACGTATCTTCTATTCAAAAACTTTAAAATATATGAATATTTTTACAATTATTATTTTTTGCAAATTCGCATGGCAGAGTGAACCAAGAGTTTTGTAACTCATAAGATGATTGAAAAGAGTGTCCATGGAGTTTCTTGCACGTTCTTCTCCATAGAGATCTACGCTTTGGAACGTGCCACTTCACTTTTTTTTAACTGACCGACATTTTGACAATTCAAAAGTGCCTGTTATTGGTCTATTTGAAATAAAGTGTCTGATTTCTGAATAAAACCGGCCAAGAGCGAGTAAGATTCGCACCTGAATGTTTCTGTACCAATATCAATACAATTTTTTTTACACAATTTATTTCATTCTGTGTTTTGTTGTTATAGCAGCAACAGAAATACATCATCTGTTAAATTTCGACTTTCTAGCTTCATGAAATAATGCCCGGTGACAGACAGACAGTAGAGTGATATTAATGGGGTCTCATTTTTACCCTTTAGGTGCGACCCTAAAAATTAAATAGTTAGTTAGCCCATTTATGTCCCACTGCTGGGCGAAGGCCTCTCTCTTCCTTCTCTACACACGTCTGTCTTCAGCCATTGTGGGCCAGTTCCTCCGGTACTTATCAAACTTATCTCTCCTTCGCCTTGGTCTTCGTCTTGTCTAAAAATTATGTGCCTAAAAATATTTTGTACCTTTCTTTTGATAACTTAACAACATCCCTGCTTACCCCCAAACACAACAAACAAGGAAACAAACCGACTGTAACGAAAAGTCTACTTAAGGCCGTGAGCACACATTGGCGGTGGAAACAAATTAACGAGATGAGTCGCAGCGAGTCCGTCGACGGCCTAAGATGGATGGCGCGGCGATCACGTGACGACTAGCTACGACGAATTTTGTGGAACAGTTTTGGAAATATTTTTGTCTAGTTGAATGTGAGATAAAGTAGAAATATTTATGGAAAATAACACAAGAATTTTCCTACTTAATCTTGGGTGTGAAATCGTCAAATTATATAAAGATATTTCTGACTGGAACAATATAAAGATATTTGATGGTTATTTCTCCATGATTACACTCCCTCTCGCTTTTCCCAGAACGAGAGAATTCCCGTGCTGGGTAGAGCGAGAGGGAGTGTCAGACTTCTACTGACTAAAACCCACCCATATTCTTTCAGTTGTCCTTTACGTTCCAGAGACGTGGGGACTCTTTTGAACCATCTCGACGTCTATACTAGAAGAAGTAGGAACATTTTAAGAGTGTCTATGTGTGTATTAACGAAAATATTAAAGTCAATAAAGTTATTATATCTAGCCTACGCTGTCCCACTACTGAACAAGGCTCTGAGCCAAATCTTCCTAATTCCTAAGAAAGATGGGACCGTAGTCAAGCAACAGTTTATATCAGTTAAAAAAAACACACTAAAAACAACACTGTTTTCACTAGCTGTAAGCTTTTAAAAGACAAAACTAGTGACTGAAATCGCACAACGCGACGGCACAAAATTGGTAGGTACAGAAGACAATCTCATGTATGTACTTCACTTTCTACCTACACTCGGTGGAGGCACACTGATGAGCGTTTGAGCCGGAACTGTTCAACGAGTGGGCGAAGACGCTACCGCGATATCGTGTCCGTAAGCGGTGTCTATGTGTGCGTTGCTCGAGCGCGCTTTGTATTTAGATTGACTTCTGTACCTACATATTTTGTGCATGACGGGCTCGTGACAAAACAAGAAGGAATACAAATAAATTAATATAGTAATTATTAAATCAAACAAAAACAATAGCAAGCTAATCAATCAATCCGAACATTCATCGTAATGCGCCCGCTCCCCGCTAATTATTAGGTAGCATTTTCTGAGCAATTGATTGCTCATTGTCTTGCCGTGCAGATGAGCTAATGATCGAAGAAGACATTGTTTGTTTGTGTGTTTGTACCTAGGAAGGATAGTGTGGGTACATGGTGGGAAGAGGAACTGTCTTTGCTGCAGTAAAAGAGAAAAAAAAAGATATATAGAATATATACAAGTTGTAAGGGATAGCCCTCCTCAAACTTTAAGGGCTTATTGCTCAGTAGACGAAACTGACAAAGTTCCACAAAAATTTTTTTCAGGAATCGAAAACAAAAACGACCTCTGTCGAAACTGCCCGATCAAGTTTATAATTTTGCTGTAATTTTTTTTCAATTCATAGCAAAACAATCTGGTGGAAGGTTGTTTAGTTTCATCTACTGAGCAAGCTCTTGAAGTTTGCGGAGGGCTATCAATTACATCTTGTATAGAAAGATATATCTAAATAAAGATATATTTCCTGATAGCTACAACTTGGGGGTCTTTAAGTCAAGAGTGAATAGGTTACTTCTAGGCAAGCGTGCTCCATCGTCGGCCACATCATCGCTTACCATCAGGTGAGATGGTGGTCAAACGCGAGCCTATCAATAATAAAAAAAAAAAAAAAAATCTAACACATTAAGCCTACAACTTTTATTGATGAGAAATCATCCAATGACTTCCCACACTCTTGGACGAAGCAGGAGAGCGTGTCAGACTTTTACTGACTAAAACCCGCTCCTGTATTCCTTCTTTGCCATGTGTTCCAAGGCCCCGGGAGTCCCGGGGGGGGGGGGAGTTTCAGCAGAACCTGCATCATCTTACATTAAAGGTGCACACTTTCAAAGTTTCATTTTTGTTTCTATTAGATGGAGGGTAGTGGTCTGATTCCCCACGATACCAGTCGGCTTGGGAAATGTTTTGTTTTTAATGTTATATCCTACGATTTCTTTTCAGGAGTTTGTATCGCGACTATCATCATCATCATCATCATTATCATTTCAGCCGACAGACGTCCACTGTTGGACATAGGCCTCCCTAAGTGTCGCCACAATGATCGATCCTGCGCGTCTCGCATCCATCGGTTTCCCGCAACCTTCACCAGGTCATCGGTCCACCTTGCAGGAGGCCTTCCGACGCTGCGTCTTCCAGTACGAGGTCGCCACTCCAGAATCTTTCGGCCCCAACGGCCATCTGTTCTGCGAGCAATGTGCCCTGCCCATTGCCACTTAAGTTTGGCGATTCTTCGGGCTATGTCGGCAACCTTGGTTCTCCTGCGGATATCTCATCATTTCTGATTCAATCCCGCAAGGAAACTGATCGCGACTATATGAGTTTGCAAATATGTGAACTCGTATAGTCAGGACACCATAACAGTACTAACAAGGATAATCTCCCAAATACCCATTGACTGTTCGAGTACCGTAATTATCTTCTAAACCAAAAAAAGTAACAAAGAAACTTTTTTAATCTTCTTAGTAAAAAAAAAAAATGATTGGTGACAAATACAGTTAAGAAAGAAAAAAAAAGTTGCAAAAAACGTAGCGGTTGCACCCTTTCATTTAAAACTGTTGTCGTATGAGAATTGAATGAGGAGACAGGTAATGTATGCTTGTGTACACCGATTGAACAGTTTTGATACTTTTGCTGATTATGTCTGCGTAAAAGAAAGAAAGAAAATGGCGCAGTGAATTGGATTTTGTTTTAGTTATACGTGTTGTCTTGTTTGTCATTATTATTGTAGAAAAGAAGGCGATACTGTTTTTTTTTTGTTTAATAAAGCAGTTAATTGAGTTCTGCAAATCAAACTGGAAGATGTAATTTTAAAAAGAATATTGCTTTGAATATTTCTCTTAGGAAAACACCATGTTGGGCTGGTAACTGTGGGCTACGGGATTTTTGGGATATGTACGACATTGTTCGAAAGAGTTACCATGGCACTGCAACACAAAACGCAACATAAGAAACATTGGAGGGTTTAGTCAGTAAAAGTATGACACTCCCTCTCGCCTCAGAGCAATTGAAGTCATTTAATGACATCAAACCTCAAATAAATGACAGACTACTTTGGTTGACTATTCGCTCCAACATGAAAAAAAGATATAACTGAATGATTACATCTTGTTTAATATTACAAATGTTTGTTTCAAAATTCATAAATATAGATTAATTTATGTCCATATTTATACAGTACTGCATTTTTGTAACGAGCTAAGTATCAAAATGAAGTCATCCTCCTAACCCTACTCTCCTCAAGATCAGAATACAACCCCATAAGACAGTTCACTCACCCCTATACAAAATAATACTTAAGAATACCAACCTCAGAATTTATGTGCCCAAAATATATAGCGATAAAACTTTATATATTGTTTGTAACATCATAATATTGTATTGTTATATTATTTATTGTGTATTGTCAATACGGTGTGTAACAGGCTGGTGATAGAAAGGATGATAGAAGGTGTGATTTTTTTGTTTATGAGAAATAAAGAGGTACCTATGAAGAAGTGTTTTAAAAAGCAATAAAATTTTATTTAATGCTGTTATTGGCAATGACGCGAATAGTGTTTGTTAAAGAAATCACACTGATAATGGAGTCGAAAGTTTTTATGTGTGTGTGTGTGTTTTTGTTACTTGTCTACGCTCAAACTTTTATTAAACAATTGGCGTAGCGTAGCATAAATCACTCATGAATAAAGCAGCTTCCTATCGGTGAAAAAAATTTAGCAATCTGACCAGTACTTTCAGAGATCGGGCTCGCTCTCAGCGAGCCATAGGTAGCTTGCTGTCTGACCATCCAGTAACTGTCTGGACCAAGCCCAAGACGTCGACGGCGCGCACTGTTCCCGCGCGCCTCAAGGAGTTGTCAGCAACAGGAGAGGCTCAGCTGGGTCGAAGCCTACTGGGCCAGGGTTATCCGAAAGGAATTCAAGCCACCGGTATGGAGAGGCTAGAAGGAACGGGGTGGGTATATGGTCAGTAAGAATCTGACACTAACTCCCGCTCCACCCAAGAGCGGGAGCTGTCATTGGATAATTTTTTGCCACCGCAAAAAAAGGACTTTTAGAGATTATCTCCCAAACAAAAAAAAACAAACTTTACCTCTTAATAATATTAATGTAGATGTTCTGGATGAGTGCTCCAAGACCCAGTCTAGGTTATCTACCCTTGTGCCAATTATCATCTAAATCCATTCACCCATTCAAAATACTTTTTATCCCAAGAGTATGTTCAACAAAACAAGAAAATTATAGCTTGTTCTTCTAAATAGAGATCTTTTTTTTAGGTGAGAAAACATCCAATGACTTCTCTCTCACTAGGGCGGAGCGGGAGTGTTAGACTTTTACTGACTAAAATCTTCTTTTTTGCCTTTATTCCAGGGCCCCGGGGTTCTCCATAGAGATCTACACCGCGAAATGTACATGTGCAGTTATTTTCAATCTTTCTGTCTGACTAGCTTTTGGCACCGACTTCATTCGTTTGAGCGTCGATTATGGCGGACGTGGAGTCGAAGCTAGAATAAAAATTATAACCTATATCGTTGCTTGGAGTTTAAGTTTATTCTGTACTAAATTTCATCAAAATCGATTCAGTAGTTTGATTGTTAAAGTGTAACAGACAGGCAGTGTCACTCTCACGTTTATAATAGGTATTAAGTATGGATATTATAATGATTTAGTTAAATTATTATAGCCTAATTTTAATAAAGTTTTATAATGTACTGTTTCAAACACTGCTATGTTTACATCTTCATTTCATACCCAGCAGGTCTGCTAGAAGAAATTTCTTTTGAAATAAGTAGCACTGTTGTTCTACTTTATCTCTTCTATATATATTTGGTTTTTTTAATATCAACCCATTTCGACTATTTTTTTTTTTTATTGTTATAAACTAGTGCTTGACTACGCTCCCACCTGATAGTAAGCAGTGATGCAATCTCTGATGGTTAGGTGCACTAGTTTATTAAAAGCCTATTCACTCTAGCCTTGAAGACACCCAAATTATAATCGGACGGGAAGATACGTACGTACGATACGTACGCGATATAAACGACGAGGTGAAACGTTTAGTCCGGACCGTAGAGGTTTCAACAACGTAAGGGTGGATATTCGCCGTACGGCGGGTTGTCCGATGGTAGAATTGAGATTGACACTTTCCATTCGGTATGATAATGGTAAAGCGCGAGCCTATCTACACCTCTTTCTATAGAGGTAAAGTCAGTTTTTTTAATTGTAGGAGGTAATCTCTGAAAGTACAGGTCCGAAAGCAAAAATTTTTCACCGATAGAAAGCTGCTTTATTCCTGAGTGACATAGGTTATATTTTATGTACGTGGGTAAAGCTGAGGACAAAAGCTAGTCGACAATAAAATATTAAAAAACCTACGCCTTTTATTTATCACAACTTTATGCAATACAAAGGTACAAAGGCGGACTAAATGCCTGAATTATTACTATTTTAAGTAAGATTTCCCCACTAATTCTCAAAACAACCATAACAACACATACTAAACCAAAATCTTATAAAACTTGTAAGTTATAACAAACTCCAATGTCCTACAATAGCTAGATACCGCAATCCTAACTTTAGCTCCTAAAAGTATACTAATAAAAAAGTTTGTCTGTCCATTTATTGCCGGCTACTGGCAATATATCGGTTTGTATGTTTGTTTGTCACTAACTTTTGTTGCCACTAGACCCTGGGGTAATAGTTGTGTTTATATCGGTGGAGGTATCGAGGGTATACTAAAGATGAGCTTTCTATGCTCATTCGAATGGTACTATGTAATATTTTTTCCGAAATATCAGCTCAAATTACGGGTAGGACACGGTGGAGCACATAGTCGAGGTGTGCTTGGGCGGAGCATCGCCGTGCCTTCGTGGGGGCGATCGGTGGCAGAGACCTCTCGCGCCAGGCCTTGGTTCAGGCCACGGTCCGGAGCGAGCAGGAGTGGCAGGCGGTCGCCTCCTTCTGCGAAGCAGTAATGCTAGTAAAGGAGGAGGCTGACCGCATCAGGCAACGGCCCTCTTGCCGCTGCCGCCGGGATTCCGATCCCGATTTCCGGCCACCTTAGACGTGGGCTTGCGGACGGTGAGCCATGGGTAGCTCGCTGTCCGACAGTCCGATAACTTTCCAGATCAAGCCCAAGACGTAGACGGCGCGCACTGTTCCCGCGTGCCTCAAGGAGTTGTCAGCATTAGCAGGAGCCTAGCTGGGTCGAAGCCGACTGGGGAAAGGAAGCTAGATCCCCGGTATGAAGGCTAAATGGAACGGCATAGGTTTTTAGTCAGTAAGAGTAAAACACTATTTACAGCATATTGTAGTTATAGTTATTGATGATATTTAAGATTATTAATGTATATAGTGTAGTATTAATTATAGTTAAGTCTGGAGCTGGCGGGCCATTTGTTGGTGCAGCATTTTGGGCGGCGGAGAGTTGTATGTGTGTTGAAGGTTGAGAGATTCCCTAATTTTTGATGCAAGTATGGCTCGTTGTTGCTTGAGTTTCGCTTCGGGTTGGTGGCCTCTCAGCTCTCAAATTCTGACGGGATTTATTATAGTTGCAAGAAGGTGCTCTGGAGTGACGCCACTTACACGTGGAGTTGCACAGTGTACAATAAAAAAAGAGCACGGACGTCATGTCTGTGATTTAAATGTAAGGCAGGAGTGTGGTTTTAGTCAGTAGGAGTCTGACATTGTCCAGACTGGCTCGTTGCTCGTTTGTGAGGCAGTCTGGCCGTCCATGATGATTTTCCACTCCTGTCGAAAAAAATAAACGCTACGTCTTGCGGTACGTGGTCGCCGTTCCGGAACCTTTCGGCCGCAACGGCTATCTGTTCTGCGAGCAATGTGCCCTGCCTATTACTACCCTGCGACTTAAGTTTGGCAATTCTTCGTGCTATGTCGGTAATCTTGGTTCTTCTGCGGATATCCTCATTCCTGATTCGATCACGCAAAGAAACTCCGAGCAAAGCCCTTTCCATTGCCCTTTGGGTGACTTTAAGCCTTCTGATGAGGCCCATTGTAAGCGACCACGTTTCGGAGCTATATGTCATCACTGGCAACACACACTGGTCATAGACTTTCGTCTTGAGACGCTGTGGAATGTCGGACGAGAAGATACCGCGCAGCTTCCCGAACGCTGCCCAGCCGAGTCGGATTCGACGTTGGACCTACCCAACTGGACCATCTGTCCCAGGTAAACCACAATTTCGAGTGTATGATGATGATATCCGTTATTAATTCATCAATACAGCTATAGTGAAATAAACAAAAACCCCACAATAAACAATACAAAACTATTATCATTAACAATAAACAAGGAAATTAGCCATACAGAAGGGTGTTCGCGATTAATTCGCCGAATTAGTCCGTCCCAAGTAAAATCGATTAGGGAACGAATTTCGGGGCTGGGGCAATTCGCAACGACGCTGCGTCCCATCTAAGATAAACATGCCAGGTTTTTTTCTTCGGTTGAGACATTAACCAAGGATCTTTTGATGGTGGCTATGAGGTTTTAGAATGTGGGACAGTCCTGAGTTTGGGTTTGAAGGTTATAAGTGTTGGTGGTGGTGGTTTAAGTAATTTTAGCATGGCAAGATCTAGATATTTGACGGCAGATTAGGTGTAGTGGTTGAGTGACTTGCTGCTGCCTTACTTGGCACTATAAATATTTCTTCTGAGTATGGGTGTCTTGTTTATTTTAGTTTGCACATATGTTTGTGTCGCACTCACAATACAAGTAATTCCTACTGCGGCGTATAGTTGATTTAACAAACAGTAGCCTTGGTAAATATTTTTTTTTCGGGACAATATTAATAAATGAGCTCTGTTTCTATTACTGTTGTGATTAAAGAATACTGCATCAACTAGTCTTAAAATTAGTTAAGTATGCTTACTCTGACCCAAATTCAGTAACCAATACAATTAATTAAAACCAGTGTCCGTATCCCGTAACCCTGGTTTTTTTTTGTAGAGAAGTATAAATTGCGATTGTTTTTTTTATGATGAATATAAATTTATTTTCCTGTTTTTTATCATATTTAGTAGAAAAGGGTTTTCCTTTTCTAATTAAATTTTTGATGACAATGTAATAATAGAAACGATTCTAATAAATCAGTAGTTGTATGATTAATAAGTAATATTTTTTTGGAAAGAAAAAAGTACCTTTTTCTATAAAAAAGAGCAAACTATCCTGAATTTTTTCCTAAAAAGGGTCGATATATTGCTTAAATTTTCAATGCATTACTGCTTTTAATATGAAACTAACAATACAACGTCACATCATATCTCTCACCAAACAGACAACAATTTTCTTCACCAAAACCATTGACTTAACTGCAGGAAAAAGCCGTCGAAAAGCTGGTCACCCTACACTGTATGTCATTAGACGAAGCGGCAGGGGCGTCATTACAGCGATGAGTAGAGCGACCATTAATCTTGTGAGACCGGTCTCTGTCCTGTCAAAATTGTAGCCACCGTCCTACGTGCGTACTTAGTTCTACTTTCTTTTGTTTTTGGTCACTCTACTGTGTGCGTTGATTGTTAATATGAGTATGAAGGTTTGTATTGTCTCTGATAGGTTTAGTCAATGGCTTTGGGGTTTAAATTTTGAGTTATTTATGTGTTATGGTAGAGTATGTCTTTCATAGTAAACTAGAATATCTATGCATAAGCATAGCTTTTTTTATCGTGGGAAAATCATACAATGACAACCCCCGTTCTTGAGTGGTGCGGGAGGTAGTGTCAGACTCTTACTGACTAAAAACCCACCCCGTTCCTTCAAGCCTTCATACCGGGGCTCGAGCTATCTTTCGAAACTAACCCTGGCCCCGGTAGGCTTGAAATGTTCGCTCTGCTGGGACTCAGGCCTCCTCTCGGTGAGAAGGAATAAGCCGTAATCCACTACGCGAGCCTAGTGCGAATTGGCGGGTGATTTTTTATTGTTGACTAGTTTTTGCCCGCAGCTTCGCCCGCGTGAATAAAATATAGACTATTCAAGAATAAAGCAGCTTTCTAGCAGTGAAAAAATTTTAGCATTCGGACCAGTACTTTCAGAGATTACCTCTTACAAACAAAAGTCAAACTTTACCTCTTTATAATAATAGTGTAGATAGGGTCGCGCTTGACCACTATTTCACCTGATGGAAAGCGATAGAAATAATTTATGATGTCATTATTATCCTATCAGCCCTAGTGTAAAGGATCTCGGTTTGCATCTTGACTCGACGCTTAGCTGGCAAAGTCAAGTTTCTAGTGTTTGTCAAAAAGTCAACGGAACTTTGCGGTGTCTGTATCGTCTGAGAAACTTTTTACCTGCAAAGACGAAGACAATGCTTGTGCAGACTCTGATTTTTCCTATTGTCGACTATGGTGACGTGTGTTACTTTGACCTGAACGCGGTCTTGCTGAATAAACTTGATAGACTCCTTAACAACTGCATCCGGTTCATATTTAACCTGGAAAATATGATCATGTGTCAAACTTCAGGTCTGACCTCAATTGGTTGCCTATACGCCAGAGAAGATCTTTGCGCGCCCTGACTACACTTTTCTCTCTGCTTAACTCTCCCACGCCTCCTTCCTATCTCATATCTCATTTTCAATATCTTTGTTCTTCACACGCAAGAAATCTGCGTTCTTCTAATAATCTCCTACTGCTCTGTCCTTCTCATACTTCTGATTCATTCTTCCTTCTATATACAGTCCATCCTTCTGTGGAATGCGCTTCCTCTCGATATCAGGACGGCCAAAAGTCGGTATGCATTTAAGCGGAAGTTGCGGAATCATTTTCTTCACCAATAGCAGAATCGTCTCAAAACTTCTGTCCTTACTTTAAATTAATATATATGTAGTATGTATATATTATATTAAATATATATGTATGTTTATTTTAAATATATGTATTCTTTTTTTGCTCTTTCTTAAATAATTTTTTCTGTATATGCGCCTACCATAATGTCTCTGCAGCACCCTAGGTTGACTGGCAGAGAATGCCTAAGGCATTAAGTCCGCCTATGTACTTTGTGTTGCATGAAGATTAAATAAATAAAAATAAATAAATAAATAATGTTTTAAATTTTTTTGGTTCTAGAATATCGCGCGATTTCGTCACGATGTTTTCCTTCACCGTTTTAAAAGCAGTGGTGATGAAACAAGCTACACAAAGTAATGCGCCTGACTGGGTTTGAACCTGACATACAACTTAGTAACTACGAACCGTAACCGCTGGACCACCACTTCTCTCCTGCCGGAATGCATTTTAAAGCCGAAGTTGTATAGCACTAAGATGGATATATACTCCTACTCATATACTGTGTTGGTATATGCCATTGAAGTTATGAAACCAAATATCTATACAATTGTACGTACAAATTACGAGATCGAAAAAAAAAAGGTAAGTGCGAGTTGGACTCGCCACTGAGGGTTCCGTGCAAATTAAAATTCCCGAATGGAGTTTCGAAGATTTTTCCGAATTGCATAATTTTTTTTTTGTGACGTAAGTAACGACAAAATTAGTGTTTTCAGATTTATTCCTATACTTGTGTTATAAGACCTTGCTTTGTGCCAAATTTCAGGATTCTGGGTCAACGGGAAGTACGCTATGAATTTCGATCTTTGAGGGTATTAAAATATACGTTTTTTTGCCACATAAACGGCCGTACCTTTTTTATTCATTAACTTAGAAGTTTGATTTTTTCATAGCTTAAAGGGACTGCAAACCTGATTATATGGCTTAAATGTCAACTCGGTATCTCCACGCGTTCTTGAGATAACGGGTCTTGACAGACAGACGGACGAACGGACAACAAAGTGATCCTATAAGGGTTCCGTTTTTTCCTTTTGAGGTACGGAACCCTAAAATTGACAAAAAAAAACAAAGATGTAACTTGCACTATAACTGCAACATTAATATTTAACCTAATATTCATCCCAATTACAGATTTAGTTAACTTTTTAGATTCAAAAGTCAGCAACTTGAATGAATGCCCATTGAGTCTATAGTAAATACAGTTAACAAATTGCTTGACTCAGCTCACTTAATCGTACTAGTGCGGTAATACCCAAGAGCCCTCGGTTTGAAATAAGTAGGGGTGTAGTCCGACGGATTCTGACGTTTCAATATGGGAGATATGGGTGGAATTTTGATACGTTAACTGAGTAATGTAATTTCACAGGATATGTATCAAAAAATTCGCGTGCATTAAGAATGACCAATTCAAAATAGTTTTTTATTTTTATATTTTTACATGATTGTAATAATTTATAATGCTTATATATTTTTTTCGGATGAAACTGCTTTATTTAAATTAAAGATCTTATGTTTACGCACAAAATATTTTACATGCTTATATGATATTTGTTTATAATCAAATCTTGCAAATTAAATATGACCCACTTTCCGGTTACCGATTGAGCTGAAATTTTGCATGCATAAAAATCAAAAAGATCAGAATCAGAAATAAATCAGATAGCATTACGAAAATTATTATGACATGGAGCTGATCTGATGATGACCCGACGGTAGTAACTCGGTAGTTAAACGACACAACCCCATTGAGTTTGGGCTCGTATGATTCGTCTTGACGAGTATTGATTTTAATATACAGGTATACTGCACTATAAAAGCTTACTATGAAAAAATTATTTTCTTAAAAACTTATTACTAACTACATCTTTGACCTTGTTTTTTTTTAATATGAGTTGAAACAAATACCAGTGGTATTAGTAGTTGGTATTAAAACAGAACCAATTCTTCCCATCGAAAAATAACGGGTAATCTGCGCTTACGCCTCTCATGAATATACCGATCGCATGTAACACTGCTTATACATACAGACAACCAAATTAACCCAATTCTTTTAACTACAGAAACACGAGTTATCGCAGAAAGCAGTCAAGCAGAATAAAAACTGAAAAAATTCTGGTTACATTTATGTTATTCAGGAGTTTATGTAAGTTAGTGTTTACGTGGTGAGCTAAGGATTCGGGTAAAATATAAGAATAATCAGCCTTATAATGGTCCTACTGGTGGGATTCATGCCTTCTGTCAAGAGAGGGAATGGGCCGTAATCCACCACGCGGGCTCAGTGCAGATTGGTTGGCTCATGTAGTTTCATGTACATTCTTCTCCATAGAGATCTACGCTATGGAATATGCAATTAGCATCATTTTTCTTTGTGATTGATTTCTTGTCAATCCGCCTCTAAATGGTTTACTAATATTATACAGAGAAACGTTTGTGTTTGTAGGAAATAAGCTCTGAAAATACTGGTCCAATTGCTAAAACTTTTTCACCGATAGACAGTTGCTTTATTTTTGAGTGACATGGGGTATATTTTATGTACGCGGGTGAAACCGCGGTCAAAAGCTAATAATATTTTAAATGGTAAAGTAGTTTTTATTGTTTGTTTGTTGGAGGTAATCTTTAAAGGTACTGGTCTAATTGCTAAAACTTTTTTCATTCGATGGGATGCTGCTTTATTCCTTGGTAACATAGACTTTTATATAAGCTGCTAAAAGCTCATCATCATCATTATCATCAGCCTCTTAATGTTCCCACTGCTGGGACTCAGGCCTCCTTTCTAGGAGAGGGAATGGGCCATAATCCACCACGCAGGCCTAAAGCGGGTTGGTGAATGTCACATGTCGTCGAATTTTTGGTTCTAAGACATGCCGGTTTCCTCACGATGTTTTCCTTCACCGTTTTGAGAGCAGTGGTGATAAAATAAATTACACAAAGTAATGCGCCTGGCTGGGTTCGAACCCGCGACCTACAACTCGTAAGTCGGGGCCATTACCACTCGGCCACCACTGCTCTACTCGGCCACCACTGCTCTGCTAAAAGCTAGTTGGAAATAAATGCTTTGATTCTTAATTCTGAACTAAGTCAAAAAAGAAAAAAAAATATTATAATCTATTTCATATTACAAAACTAATGAATGATTTCACCGTCTTACAAAGGGTGATTCTTCATCCCAAAGATTTTATGCCTGATTTTGTACGAATTAACCGTTTTGTTGTTGAGATATTAATTATATTATATGCCAGGTGCGTTGCATGTAATTTTTGACTATCACGCCTTAGTGCGTACTGGGTCGCCAGAAGCGATTTGTAATGTTCTTAATTCGTACTGTGAATTGTAAAGTATTTTTATTAGATAGCGATTGAGTGTGAGAAAACCTTTTGAAAGGCTATTTAATGTTCGTTAGGCCTACTGCAGTTTTGGCAAGTATCTAAAACAGTTACTTTGAAAAACTTGAGTGTTGATGTAATTAGTTTTGCCATATTTTAATGAATTTTGCTGTTTTTAATGGATTTTGCTGTTTTTAATGAATTTTGCTGTTTTTTAAATAAATTTTGCCATATTTTAATGAATTTTGTCATGATTAATGAATTTTGCTGTTTAAAATTAATTTTGCTATGTTTTAATGAATGTTGCTACTTCTGTCTAATAGGTTACGGCTGAATACTCGAGTTTTACATGGAGCAACTGCCTTGCAGATCTCCACGATCCAGTTACTGGGCAACACGATATTCCTTGGATAGACTGAAGATCAGACTTTCTGGCATCTGACTACCTGTAACGACTGCCATAGGTCTATGAATGACAACCTGGGCTTTATCTACATGCTTTGCAAAAAATATCTCATAAATATATTACAGAAACTTAAAAATCAATGAAAAAAACAATAAAATAAATGCTTTGGTCAATAAATTAAAATGCTATAGATATTATGACGTTATTTAGTTCCCAGAACCGATTATTAAGTAGATTAATGGCTAATACCATTTAAATAATAGCCAAAAATAAGCCAATAAATAATTTCCCAAAACACTAATTCATCTTCTTCAATCAAAACGTACACCATCACAATTTGAACTCAAAAAATCACAAACACAATCTTTCTCACAGGAAGATTTTACTCCGAATCATTCATCTGTCAAAATTAGATTAATATTTGACAAAGAACACTAACCAACCGTCAAAATGGGATGTCTTAATTACGAAATGTCAAAATCAATTATGCATAAAAATCTTTTATGATTTGAATAAGATGTATTCTCTAATCGTTTGTCAAAATCCCTTCAGGGTTATTCTGAATGGTTACCGACAATCGGGAGACTCACCCTCCTTTGTTTCCTTTGGTTAAAACGATTAATTGGAACTGTTGAAAATCGATTTTGAATGCCGATGAAGAAAGGGTTAGTTTTAATCGTTGGTACGTTTCATTTTTATTTTGGTATTTTTTTTTTATTTGTATACATATAAGCCAGTGCTTGACTGTGATCCCACATGACGATAAGCAGCAATCATTTTAAACAAAACTAAAAATGAAATGTAGTATATAAACTTCCATCTTTTAACCTGTTAAAGAAGAAGTCGACTAAGAGAGGTGCCAGATAAACGTGGAATAACGGTCATTGACCCTCCTACATTTGTTGACATTCTTAATTTCAAAAACGGAAATAAAGACATAAAGCTGTCTTGAATCGACATGTATCGATCCTTTACATGATCCGGTAATGAAAATTGTTTGTTTTTCGGTTAACTGTCCTTCTATAAATGTTTTTAAGATGTATAGACCAATTTAGAAATGACGTTCAAAGGGTTCAAAGGACTTTAAGTGTTCCCACTCCAAAATGCATCCAGTAAAACCGAAGTACTGGCTACCCTACGCCTATGTCCAGGCATCGTAGATTGTTGTTAACCATCTAGATTACCAATTAGCCTTTTCGCACGTCTTTTCTACTGAGTTCGAAGCTGCCAGATAGCATTTTGCTGCAGAACCAGCCCATAATGTGGCTGTAGTACTTCATTTAAGATCGGACCTGTGTTTTATATAGCATCAGAATCTTTCGTTTTAGGTTGATAATAATTCAATGACATCTCCCGCTCTTTTGTGTCAGACTTTTTGACTAAAACCCCACTCTTATCTCATCATCATCATCAGCCTTTTTAATGTTCCCGCTACTGGGGCTCAGGCCTCCTCTGTAGAAGAGGGAATTTGCCGTAATCCACCACACGAGTCCAGTGCGGGTTGGTGGATATCAAATGTCTTCGAATTTTTGGTTCTAGAACATGCTGGTCTCCTCACAATGTTTTCCTTCACCGTTTTGAGAGCAGTGGTAATGAAATAAATTACACAAAGTTATGCGCCTGGCTGGGTTTGTACCCGCGATCTACAACTCCTAAGTCAAAGCCATTACCACTCGGCCACCACTGCTCTCAATACCTGTACCCCTAGCCAAGTTGCTAATCTGGAATAGTTAACGCTTGTAGAAAGCTTCAAATGTACGGGAATTACGTCGTCTCAACGCTCAGTCACGTGGTTAGAACAAAAGAATCGGCGGCAAGGTCAACACGAAGCGTTCGACGCAAGCGAAACGGTTGTATCTTGGCTAGGGGGGCTGACCTTCATATAATTAAAACCAAAATAGTAATACGTACTTACAAATTCCCAGCACGGTTTTTTAGCATTAGCGCCGTATATTATCACGGGCAACATTTTTTGTCGACTCAAACGCCGGTTACCCCTCTGGGCAGCACAGGAGTCGTATAAACTTTTTCTTTTTTTTTTATTATTTCATTACATTGTAAGCTCACGGCAGTCATCAAAAGATCGTTAGCAGACTCACAATGTATATATTGGCAATTTTTTTCTCGTAACTCAAAAATTGACTCTGGTGTCGGCCATTTTATTTTGTGATATTGTTATGTCATTATGATATATCAATGCGGTATTGTTAGTAGGTTTTTTGAATGGTGTGAAATAGTGTTGTCTTTTGTTAGAATTGACAATTAAAAGTGATTTTTAGTTTTTTTAGTTGTCATCTTTGTTAGTTATGTTGCCAACAAGTGGGGTTGACACGTCAAGTTTTTGCTTTAAATGTCTTCCTGTTTTTATACTGATTTTTTTTAAATTATAATATCAAGCCGTATCTTATAGAATGAAACGTATTTATAATCTTAAATCTCTTTAAGCATATTATTACATCAGTATTTCATGAAGTTTTTGTGTTCTCGATCCTATTGATATTGTAATATGGAAATGTACTAAATCTCAATATAGATATGTGTTTAACACCACCTACTCGATAATGTCCTTTGATAATGGTTGTATGACATTCTATCTCTAGGGAGATAATGCAGTATGGACGATCCTTAGAGAATTTTCACATTATATATTCCGTCTATCTCACAGCCTATTTTGATCCATACAGTCATCATCATCTGTTGTTGGACATAGGCCTCCCCCAAGCGTCGTCACAACGACCGGTCCAGTGCACCAAGCATCCATCAGATTCCCTCGACCCTGACCAGGTCGTTTGTCCACCATGTTCATCATCCATACATTTAATACAGGCTAACTTACAACATGTAATTAAAATGGCCGCCAAAAACGCGTGAAGATTATCAAAACATGCTTCATTTTTAAACTTTTAACAGACAAAAAGGTGCAACAGTTAAACCAACGTTAAGTAGAATAATTAATTTAATTATCATTATAACCACAAAATAATAATTATATAGGATACTTTCACGCATGCTCTGTAAGGCGTTCGCGTGTGACCACAGACCAAGGAATCGATTGGAGCCGTCATCCATCCTTACTAAGATTTATTATTTATAATTTATTTCACGCTTTAAACCCATGAACAGTGGTGGCCGAGTGGTAACGGCCCCGACTTACGAGTTGTAGGTCACGGGTTTAAACCCAGCCAGGCACATTACTTTGTGTAATTTATTTCACCACCACTGCTCTCAAAACGGTGAACGAAAACATCGTGAGGAAACCGGCATGTCCCAGAACCAAAAATTTGAAGATTTGTGTCATCCACCAACCCGCACTGAGCCCGCGTGGTAGATTACGGCCCATTCTCTCTCCTAGAAAGGAGGCCTGAGGCCGACTATGACTATTTAAACCCATAGAAACATTAATGAATCATATAAAATTGTTACAGCATAATAGAAGAATAAAATATTCTTGAAGATCCAAAAATGGTTTATTTGATTTTTGTTTTTAACTTAAAAATGCAAAAGCGACTGAATTTATTTGTCTGCCAAGATTACTAGATGACGGCTTAGTATTTCACACGCGCCTCAGAGAGAAATCAGGAAAACCGTAGGACCCCAGCAGGGCCTAAGCCTACTGGGGTATGGGCTGTCTACCCTGGAACACAGGTGTGGTCAGTAAAAGTCTGACACGAATTCTCGCTCCAATTTAAAGCGGGAGAAATCAGTGAATGATTTCCCATCTTAAAAAAAAGGTTATGGGATTATTCTTAAGGATCACCATCAGGGAATTTTACCCAGTTAAAGTCTTAAGCACGCTCTCGCTTCACTGATTTACGATGGCGGCCAACCTTTGATGGGCTTATTTCGCCAGCCCACGGTTTAACGGATTTGGACGAAACTTGGCCCACGGTTAGACCATGTCCTAGATTGGGAATTAGGATTTTTCAATTTATTACTTGACGTTCGGCGTTCGGTAGCTTTGACAGTGTAGTCTCTAGAAATGAAATCGTTTATTTCCGAGTACATGGTACAAGAAAATCTTAATATTTTTTTTTTTATATTTTTAATTTGCTGATGATATTTCTCTAGATTTTTTTTTTAAACTGCCGCCTCTATCAGTGTTGCTAACTCTAAGCGTTTTGTGCGTGTAACCATGCGAATATTTGCGTGATTTGATAGTTTGCGATGATAAAAACGTATCGGAAAGTGTGAGGCCGATCTGATACGAGTGACGTTTGACGTTCGATGCGCAAGAGTGTGAAAGGCAGGGGTTTGGCAACACGAGTAGCTTGTTTGTCTTTGGTTGTGATAGCTTAATAAGTGGAGAAAGGGTTTTTGAAATGGCAATTTTGTATAATAAAGATTTTTAAACTTAACATTTGGTTAGTTGAAAGCGCTAACCTCAGAAACTATTTTTTTGTTATTATGGATAGGTTCGCGTTTGACCACTATCTCTCCTGATGGAAAGCGATCATGTGAGATGTGACCGATGATGAAGCAAGCTTTCCTATAAGCAAGCTATTTTCTCTTTACTTAAAGACCCCTAAGTTGTAGCTCAGGAAACACAGACTCCGGCAGGAAATTCCAATCCTTTGTATGTGATAGCTTAATAAGCGAAGAAAGGGTTTTGTAAATGGCAATTTTGTGTAATAAATATCTTTAAACCTACTTTTTTTTTACTTGGCTCAATGTTTTTTTGAGTCTGAAAAAAATATTTTTTTTTTACAAATATTAGTTTCGTGAATCTGTGTGTCTATGTTATCATCACATTTTTTTTAAGTCGACTTTTCATTAGGAATTACTGTTTTAAATGCTATTCTAGGACATGATCGACTTGAGTGTAAATTTTCAAATCCATCCAGCCATTTGAGCGTGAAGAAGTAAAGAAAGAAAGAAAGAAAACACGTTTATTTGACACACAATGAGATAACAATAATATTATTATATAAATGAGATAACAATAAGATAACAATATATAGTAAAAAAGTTAAAACCTAAAATACATCAACATTGTGTGTCTCACGGCTGCACCAGATAGGTCCAGTTCAGCATAAACAGACACACATACAATTATAACTCGAAATAAAACACATCAAATTGTATGTAAGCGTTGTTTCTTTATCTCTCAATGTTTCTCAGAACTGGGATTGAGGCCTGACAGAGGGAGTGGGCCGTAATCCACCACACGGGTAAGTTGAGAGGAGATAGGGAATGAATTTTCTATGATAATAAGCGATTCCTCTTATATAATTTTAATCTGCTCGATATCCTTAGAATTTTAATAAATAAAATATTATATTTTAATGATATCTTACATTTAAAGCGCAGAATATTCCCAAGCTATTTATGCAAAAATATTCTCTTGTGAGAACAATTATATGTGAACCTATGCCAACCTCAAGATAGATAGGAAATAATTAATCAAAAATATCATTTAAATCCTTTTAAGTATCAAGATATTTACCTAATCCGTCATACTTATCATAATGAGTATCAATCACTTGACTTTACACAGCTAAAAAGGAACTTTATGGCTTTGCAATAGAATTTATTATTACAAAATCCGAATGCTACTGCAAAAAAAATATCTCTGCAGTCAATAATAAATTCTATATTGGTGTAATAAAAACCAAATTCGCTAAAATATCAGCAATAAAAGTACTTAAGAAAAGTGTTCCATATTTGAATAATGCTTAGGGCTGTGCTACACTATAACAAAGGTAGGGTTGTCCAAAAATTTGCATACCTTAGCGCCACAGGCGACTTTCCTTCAGAAAATTCTCTGAGAACAGGGGTGACAAATTTTTTGCGTATCTAAAAATGCATTTTGATTCTTAAGCAAACGTGATTAGAGTTATATTTTATTGGAGAGTTGTTAGAATAATTTGGTTTCTAATATTTGCTAATGATGCGTTCTGAATCGCTAAACAGGTTTTGTCTATTTAGTATACGATGCGCGAATCCTTTTCTTTAGTTTGTCTAATAACAAATGATCCATTTTTGTGAGGGTATGCAAATTTTTTGTGTCGTGAGAAAAAATGTTAGTTACGTTTCTTGGTACGTGGGTATCATTTTTTTTTGGGAATGTCATTAGAAGTTACAACGATCATAGAGAAATAATTTTCTCGAAACTCGTAATTTGTAATATAAAAAATGAGACGATATTTTTTTTATTTTATTTACCTAAATGTATCGTTATTACAGCAGAAAAAAAAAAAATGTCAATCAATTTAATTTACGTATATTACTCAAGAAAAAACAAAGTCACCTAATGTTAGTGACAAGATTATGCTGTTAAGTTGTTATTGTGAACTTATTTTAGATTACGATGGGGCTGACATGCTCTTTGAGATTAAAATCCCAAAAAAAAAGAAAAATACTGCTCTACCCAAGAATACCGTAGAAATACTGCTCTACCAAAATGCTATGTAGTCATTATGATCAATCTTGGACCGAGCCCAAGACGTAGACGGCGCGCACTGTTCCCGCGCGCCTTAAAGAGTTGTCAGCAACAGCAGAGTCTCCACTGGGGCCAGGGTTATCTGAAAGGGAGCTCGAGCTCCGGTATGAAGGCAAGGAACAGGGTGGGTTTTTAGTCAGTAAGAGTCACTATCTCCCGCTCCGCCCAAGAGCGAGGGTTCCCATTGGATGATTTTCCCCACTATAAAAAAGGTCAATCTTCGACATTTTTTTTTAATATCATTTTCTCTATTTACGTTCTCGGGTTCCATTTGCGTCCGAAGGTAACCGAATAATTCCGAAATATCGATAGATTTATCGATAATTTTTCAAAATCGGTCGTCAATATCAATGTAAATCCACTCAATACAGATAATTCAATTTCCATACTAATTTTAAACCTCTAACAATCCAAGAAACATCTGTCAGAACAATTAGTAGACACACTGCTACTAATTGCTGCGATTATCATGCAACTGTTAGATATTTGCATAACGACTTGAAGTCATTCGCGGTTCCTAAGACAGTCATTAAATGCAGAACATTGATATTGGTAGTAATAATGTTACATACAGAAGCAGTGGTGGCCGAGTGGTAACGAGCCTGACTTACGAGTTCGCGGGTTCAAACCCAACCTCATTACTTTGTATAATTTATTTCATCACCACTGCTCTCAAAACGGTGAAGGAAAACATCGTACGGAAACCGTAACTGTCCGGGCCGAGCCAAGAGGTCGACGGAGCGCACTGTTCCCGCGCGCCTCAAGGAGTTGTCAGCAACAGGACAGCCCAGCTGGGTCGAAGCCTAATGGGCCGGGGTTATCCGAAAGGAAACTCGAGCCCCGGTATGAAGGCTAGAACGAACAGGGTGGGGTTTTTAGTCAGTAAGAGTCTGACACTATCTCTCGCTCCACCCAAGAGCGGGTTTGGTCATAAGATGATTTTCCCATCGAAAAAAAAAATGTCCTAGAACCACAAATTCGAAGAAATGTGACATCCACCAACCCGCACTGGGCCCGCGTGGTGAATTACGGCTCATTCCCTCTCCTAGAGAGGCCTGATTCCCAGCAGTGGAAACAATAAAAAGGCTACTGATGATGATGATGATGATGAGTGTAGTAGATATTCAGTCAATTGGGAGGCATTGCCAATAAACAGCCTTGTTGGTTTAGTTCCGATGTATTTCAATATCTTGATTTTGTGCACTAGCAACCAAAAGTCGTTTCGGAGATTTTGCTAAATCGTGTGAAATTCGTTTTTAAATTCAAAGTGATAAAAAAGGTAATTCCTCGATAAATATCAGTTAAGAGGTTTTGGCAGTTTGCCGTCGATATATAAAAATAGATGGCCTTAGTCACAGAATTATTTACGCCTAGCCTAAGCCTTGAAACTAGAAAATTGAATTATTTTTATTATTATAATTGATAGGCTAAAGCCTGACCACTATATCACCTGATGGAAAGCGACGATGTGGTCGACGATAGATCAGGATTGCCTAGAAGTAACCTATTCACACTTGACTTGAAGATCTCCAGGTACAATCTGGGATCTTTAAGTCTAAGCTATCAGGAAACGCAGACTCCGGCAGGGAATCCTATTCCTCAGCTGTACGCATAATGAATGTGTTTCCAAAATTTAATCCAAATATCCCTGGGGTAAGTTGTAGAGCCTATCACGAAAAACAGACTCCATTAAAAAATCCTACTTCTTAGCTGTACGCTCAATGAATGTGTTCCCAAAATGTTGAGTTTTTAGGACTAAGAGAAATAAAAAAAAAAACGAAATTGAACGACGAAGGGGTTGGAAAAAGCATTGATAAATTTTACGGAAGTGTCGGTCTTTTTAAGAAAAGTAGATCTCTATTATCAAGCATTTAACATGACCCAAGCCGCTTGCAAAATCTATTAAGTGTAAAAAGAACTGATTGAGTACTAAAAAATCTTTCAAAAAGATCATAAATATAAATTGTTCGACAAAGTTGTGACTTCGATTTCACGATGAATTAAACGCTTTACACAGTAAATCTCCGATTCTAGGTAAAAAATCAATGCAACAGTTCCAAAAAAATACTAGCTTATAGAAATACTTAATGCTATAATCTAATGCTTGGAACCGTTTAGCAAAATTGTATGCTTATACAGCTCTATCGGTGCATAACGACATAGTTCCTTCATTTCTGCATATTTCAGTGTTTTTTAACACGCAGATTAAAATCGATTATTTTCTGTAATTTCTCGAGCTGTATCAGTATGAGCAGTTTTATTATCATTGTTTTGACTCCTGCATAATTAGCACCAATTAGCACACGACACACGTCTGTCTTCGGCACAGCTATATAGATAGACATAGATAACGCAAGTATCACGATCTGTATGAAATCCAAGCGCGCGTTTTTTAACTACCTATTATGTAATACGAATGTTTTGTTGACTAAGGGTATTAGATTAATACTCGTAGTACATTATGATATAAGTGCGTAATGTTAGTGATTACCGTTGAGGCGGTATTTAGACCCGAGCCATGGCGAGGGTCTTAAGAGAGCCGAGAACGGTAATCATTAATTACTCACGTGTATCATACGACGTTTTTCAATACACTTGTGAAGAAAAAAACTGTAAAACTAGTATACTTTTGTGGCGGTAAAAATCTGTTTTCATATGCGCGCCCAATTTTTTTCTTTTCCTCGTAGGGGACGCCCTGCGCCTATTCTGATACGATAAATGTAATAAAATTATGGCGGTGGAGAGGTTCAACAATAAGGTTTTAACCACATTATAGTACTAGTGCGTAATGGTAATCAAAATGTAACAGTTTGGTAACAAATGCCTTTATATATCTAAGTGCAGTGCAATAAGAGTTACTTTCTGAGCAAGTATATTGAAAAAGTAATTATTTTTTAAATTAATTACGCATAATATTAATCACAAAATCCCTAACTTTATTTTTTCTCCTCGCATTTGTTCAGTTTTTACAATTTATAACAGCACAATTAACCATTTTAATATTTGAATTGACATCTGACTAGCGCTATACACCGAGCGGTAGCGATCAGACTGAGCGCGAAAGTGGCCACTTACGATTTTGAAAGAATGCATGAAAGAAACCTCCCTGAGTGGCGTATATATCTTTCTGCAATGTCAAACGCATATGCCCGATTAGTTTAGCTGACAAAAGTAGGAACTACATTAGACCAATGCACAAATAGGTCTCGCCTGATTGGTACGTAGAGTCGCGTAGCGTGGCGTGGACCTAATGTAGCTCCACAAGTCTAGTTACCATATAATATATATGGAGACCGACGCGCTCAGATCTGCATACGTAACCCACGTGTGCACAATGTAGTGCTATCTTAATCCGTTCACCACGATGGTAAACTCGAAAGGCTCGCTTCAGAGCTATGACCAACGGCACCCTTTGTGCCACTTTAGCAAAAATAAGAAGAAATACACTTCATCTATGTTAATAAATAGAGATGATGTTAGTCCAAAGTTATTTATAGACATAAATTACCAGTTCAGAGCCACGCATACCTCCATTGAAAAGGAAGTATCCTCCGACCAGACGAGTGTCTAGTGTGGGTAACTGCCCGATAAACGATAGTCCGGGTGTTATTATACGCTTAGAACGGAGAACTCTAATTTCGCGATCCAGGATTTCGTGCTTTTCGTAGTTCTTATTTGGTGCCATAGATTTCGCTAAAAATACTCTAAAAGCACAAACTAAAAAAATAAACAAGTAATGACTAAGACTTACATCAACACCTCCGTTGTTCCATGGCGGCAGTGCGTAATGGGAGGGGTCGTGGTGCCCCCCTCCCATGTGCTCCGCCATCACCGACATCCAGTGGACTAGACCCTGAGCCCCGCCGCCGCCTGACGTGCCTGTGAACACCAAAATCATTAGGATGCTGGGAAAAAGCTATAGAGCGGTCTAAGATAATAGGTAGGTACAGGTTTTTTTTATTGATATATACTTTTGCTTGACTGAGATTCCACCTGATGGTAAGTAGTGATGCAAGCCTTGATGATGAGGCGTACTAGTTTATTAACAGCCCTGAAGACAACTAAATTTCAATTGGATGGGAACGCAGCAGGCAAATACTACAAGATCAACTACTAAAAGATAGGTACTTAAAGAACCAAGGGAAAATAAAGAAATGTTCTTTCATTTACCTAACTATATAGTTGATAACACCTCTAACTGGTTCAATTAATTGGCTACTCTACATCTAGCAATCCACTCAAATCTCATAGCAGCCATAACCAAAAGACAAGGTACGAGTACGATACCTGCTATTATAGATCCACTAATAAATGATATAAGAACTAACTTGAAATTTAAACACATTGTGATTCAGATTCAGAAGTTAGTATTAGCGTGATGGGTGACAGGATAGAAAAGAAGAAAGCAGGAAGATGATGAGTGTGATTCAGTCAGATAAAAGTTTAGGACAACTACGATCCATTTTAAATATATTAATCAATAGATAGCAGTGTCAGTATAAACTAGAATTTATAAAGTTATCCTAAAAAGAAAGAGCTGATGATGTTACGTAGACCATTGTAGTTAAGAACTATATATTCCCTCCTGAGTTAGAACGATCGTGATGATATAGATGTAAACCAATATTCTATGATTGTATTGCTTTGTTATAACCTAAATTCTTGAAGAATCCTTAAAATTTTTGAGGTTTAAAAAAATCTAGACAACCAGACTCTAACAACTGTTAAACCAACCTGTCGGCACGGCGGCGGGCTGCGCGGCTGTCTGGTCCTGCCCCCCTCCGCCTGTCACCCCCCCGCCGCTCCACACGAACGCTGAAGATGCACCCGCCTTCTGAAACAATACCAAACGGTTTAGTTACCTGTTGATGCAATTGTTGATGATAATCGTAACAATATGGGAAGACTTTATAAAATACTGATTACGGAGCCTTCTATCATCTGGTTCAATCAAGGGTTTTAAACAATTTCGTCGGCATCTAGTCCAATAAGAATGGAGTCAGTGACAGTTTACTGCAAATCATAGCCAATCTATGGTTGAAAATAGACTAACTATTATCAGTACTGTACAAAACGGTAGACTTACAGGGAGTGAGGTTAATATCAATAGATTTTGAAATTTGGTTATTTTGATACCACAATTTCTACACGAATGTACTGGAGTCTACATACAAGAAAAATGGAGTCAGTTTTTCTAATATAAAATACTGTAAGCCGATGAAACAGATTACTAATTGGTACTGTCGAAAGTCTTATACGATTTTTAGTAAATCGAGATTGCATGTTCCTTATAAGTTAGACCACACACTCCAATTACCTCATCGGGTGAATCAGTGACTCTGTCACCATTATTTTCATCATCAGAAGCTTCAAACCCAAATCCATTTGAAAAGAGCATATTCCTTGGATACAAAGAGTAACATTCTGCCATATTCCGTCTTCTCTTCCCAAGATTTGCCAGAAAACTCTTGTAAAGTTGAGTTGGAAGCAAAAACGGGGTATTTTGGAACCCATCTTTAAAGCCCAAATTCTGGTTTCTAAATGGATTACTAAAGTCAAATTCAGGAAGAAATTCCTTCTTGATAAAATCTGCTACAGGATGCATGGATAAAGCGTTTTCTGTGTAATCCAATGCAGCAGTTGTATCTTCATTTGGACCATTATTTTCTAGGTCACTCGTCTCTGAGTTACCATCACTAGAATTATTACTATCAATAGGATCCATTTTGTTGTCGTCAGTATTAAAATCTTCAAATTCCCTCTTCATTTGTAGGTTCATCGGGTTCTTCATAAAGAGGTTCGAACTTGTTAACGTCACTGACATTATTGGCACTATATTACTTATAAATATATCACTATTTAACACTAGTGTCTATTATATATTTTTTAGAAATAAAAATAAATATAATATCTTCGTAATTATGTAGGTATTTATAGGAACTATCGTTGGGTAGGAGGTGCCTGTGAAAAAACTGTGTGTTATTAGATTTCTTTGCTTCGGTTTTTCTTCACCCGTTTGAAATCGTTTCTTTTTTATCGCAAACTAGATGTTATTTATTGAGTTAAAGCTCATAAACTAATAATTATGTTAATATACGTTATTTATTGCAGTTGTTATCATGCGTAGTGGTATCAACGTTTGTTACGCTTCTTGGTTTAATTTCTTGGGCTGTCGTAAATGAGTTTTTATTATAAATATTTGTTTTAAGTATTTTTGTAATTTTTTGTTCGCTGTTGTAACTTTACATATTTAAGTTATTAATTTATTAACCGTGGTTTTTGCTTATAAAATTCTAAGACAACTAGGACGGCAAAAAGAAACGTTATATATGTCAAACAAAACTGTTGTTGTAAGTAGTAAATCTAATGGGCTGAATTATGTCAATAAAGATTTTTAAAACAATGATGTGACTGTATGAAAAAAACTATACGAACCTAGAAACAACGCTAGGCCACTTAGTAATGATAATGCACGGATGATAACAAAGTTGAAAACAGACTAGATATAGCTATAACTGGAACTCTAAGAGAAATAAAAATCCATTTTCAGACAAACAGCTCATTCTGCTTTCAATTAGTAAAATTGGAGACGACTAAAAAAACAACCATGGCCTAAAGGACACAGGTGGGTTTTAGACAGTAAAAGTCTGTTTCTTTCGTTGCACCCTAGAGCAAGAGAAGTCAATTAATGATTTTCATAACATTATCATCAACATACCATCAATATTAGAAACACATTAGAAAGACAATGATAACGCGAACTTCGGCGTTCCGGTTAAAATTAAACCCATAGCTAAAGCTTCATACAAAAACTAAAACAGACTAACCTAACCTAACGAAACATCACGAGAACCTAAATGTCAAAAGGCAGACTGTAAATAAAACTCCGAAAATGTGGGTAGATCAATACGCCACGACTTTTTATTTTAGGATTTAGGTCATGGATACTGAAATATTTTTGGTCAGGAAAGGAATGGTGAAAATTGAATTGGCTCTAGGCTCTAGACAACTGAGGGTATATGTGGTATGATCAGACGCGAAGGTTTAAGGGTTCATGTTGATAGAGTTTTGATTTTTTTTTTAATTCGTATAAACTAGTGCTTGACTGCGATCCCACCTGATGGTAAGCAGTGATGCAATCTCTGATGGTGAGGCGCACTAGTTTATTAAAAGCCTATTCACTCTAGCCTTGAAGATACCCAAATTATAATCGGACGGGAAGACCACAGCAGGCAAATTGTTCCATTCCTTCGACGTACGCGGTATAAACGACGAGGCCAAACGCTTAGTCCGGACCGTAGAGGTTTCAACAACGTATGAACGTACGTATTATTAGGACAGTTTCTGATTGATTGATTGATGCCTGATTTTAGAGGAACTGATGGCTTCTTAACAATGTTATAATATGAAATCTAGTCGAAATCTAGACAAAGACTGAGTAGAGGTAAAAGGTATAATTATTTTGAAATCAATCGTTTGAATGCTGCCAGTCTTCTGGGCACATTTCCGGATGACAGCGATGTGGAGGAGTACTTTGACGCCTGAGCGTGCTTTGTCTTTTTGTATCATATTTATGTACATAGTTAGGTTTTAGTTTAAATAGTTATTTAGTATTTAAGTTTTTTTTTTATGTATATATGTAATAATTTTTTAGTAGATATATAATCTATACTTATAATAAATCTGTAGAGAGGTCAATTCTGTACATGAAATATATTTCCAAAAAAACTATCAGGGGGTGATTAGTGATCGATACTGATGCCAAAAATGCAAACAGTAAAATTTTTGTCTGTCTGTCTGTCTGTCTGTCTGTCTGTCTGTCTGTCTGTCTGTCTGTCTGTCTGTATGTTCTTTATAGAAACAAAAACTACTCGATGGATTTTAACGAAACTTGGTACAATCATTCTTCATACTCCTGGGCAGGTTATAGTATACTTTTTATCACGCTACGATCAATAGGAGCAGAGCAGTGAAGGGAAATGTTGGGGAAACGGGAGAAATTACTCCATTTTTTAAGCTTCCGTCGCGTTTGCAGCCTTAATGGTTATAGCCACACAGAAATCATGTATAACGGAAATGTTCTCCTTAAAATTATATAAAAATATATTCCACGAGAGCATATGTCTATCTTTTATGGTTGACTCACAATAACACGTGTAACTCCCGATAGCTTAGCAGTTCGGAGCTTTCTGTTTATTTTTGTCTACTCTTACGTTTAAAACACTCTCACTCATCTCCAATAAAAAAAATAACATTATTATCTATTCAATAAAAAAAGAATCATAGACATCGGTATAGAAACACCAAAGTTATACATGAAATACGCTAATAAGCCATCGCGCGTGTATACTGAATCATGCTATAAGGATTATTTTTGTGTAACGGTCGCCGCGCTCGACGCGGCTCGTGGCTGCAATATTTGGTTGTTGATGCGAATAGACGTTCAGAGTGTTCGACCTTATTGACAAACAATAATTGATTTTAACAAACCGTGCTTATCAGCGCGACTTTTCTTACGTTTAATTTAATACTTCACTTAATATAAACTTAATAGTCTACTCTTACGTTTAATAATTTATTTTTAGATTTCTTTGGTTGTTATTTTATAAAATAGGTATTAGTTAATTTTGGTAGTGTTTAAATATTTCTTAGTAGGTATTTTTTTCAAAGTCAAAGTCAAAGTCAAAGTCAAAATATTTTATTTCACATAGGCCTACATGGGCACTTATAAAACGTCAGAAGCTAGTGCACGGTTCCAAATTGGTCGTTTCCTATGGAGAAGAACCGGCAAGAAACTCCATGGTTACTCTTTTAAAAAAAGTGGTAGGTGTTACAATATGATAGTATGTAAGAACAGTGCATATCAATACTGTACACAAAAGCAAAAAATAAAAAATAAAATAAAATAAAAAATAAAAATAAAAAAAATAAAAAAGTAATTCAAATAAAAAAGTAATTTAAATAGGAAGTAATCTAAAGGTTTGTAAGGTATACAGTGTTCTCACATTCACATTACAAAACGAAAAAGAGGCTATATAAAAAAAAAAGCAATAGAAATATAGATAATTGCAACTATCAATAAATTGATAACAAAATAAATTATCAACGAGTTTAAGGTAGTTGAAGTCTCAAAAATAAAAAATAAAAAAATACTTATTGCAAAAGCAATGTCCTATAGAAAAAAAAATACAAATAAAAAATGTATATATATTAAAACAGAGGTGGAGCAGTTAACAGACACAATATTGGTGAGTTACCAGGGAGCCACATGTGCAGAGGTAGTCATTGCCAAACAAGCGTGTCTTCGACATAGTCTTTAACCTTGTAATATGCTTTTTTGGTTAAGACACGCTTAATATGCGTTTTGAATTTTCCCTCACTAAGTTCAGTTACCGCCTTTGGTAGCTTGTTGTAAAAACGTATGCTATTAACTAGGAATGACTTGCTGGTCTTAGCTAATCTCCATTTGGGTAATACAATTTCGTGCTTACTACGTGTATTTTTGTTGTGGAAATCGCTTCTAATTTTAAAGAGTCCTAAGTTTTTACGAACATACAAAATGCATTCCAAGATATAAAGAGAAGGCAGAGTCAGAATATCGATTTCTTTGAATTTATTTCTGAGGGATTCGCGAGGACCCATCCTATAAATAGCCCGGATAGCTCTCTTTTGCAATATGAAAATTGAGTCCACATCAGCTGCAGATCCCCACAATAAAATGCCATAAGACATAATACTGTGAAAATAAGCATAGTAAACCAACCTAGCCGTAGCTACATCTGTCAATTGCCTTATTTTTCTAACTGCATATGCAGCTGAGCTTAATCTTCCCGAGAGAGTTCTAATATGAGCGCCCCACTGCAGTTTAGAATCGATAGTCATACCCAAGAACACAGTGTCCGCAATAACATCAAGTTTTTTGTCATCAAGAATTAGACTGACGCCAACTTGGGGGACACTAGGTAATGAAAACTTTATACATTTAGTTTTATTGGCATTTAATAGGAGATTATTAGCTTCGAACCATTTCGAAAGAACTGCCAGACTTTCGTTAACATGCAAGACATCCCCATCTTTTCTATCTACTTTAAAAATAAGAGAGGTGTCATCAGCAAATAGAATTATATCGGATAAATTAGCCATCATATAAGGAAGGTCATTAATGTAAACTAGAAAAAGGAAAGGGCCAAGAATTGAACCCTGAGGCACGCCCATCTTTACTAGAGATCCCGAGGACGTCGCCCCATTAATGGATACTTTTTGCTGCCTGTAAGATAAATAGGAAAAAACAAGATCAGCAGCTCGTCCACGAATTCCGTAGTGATGTAATTTACAGATTAGAGTATTATGGTCAACACAGTCAAATGCTTTAGAGAGGTCACAGAATATGCCAATGGCATCCTGGGATTTCTCCCAGGATTCCAAAATGTGACTGATGAGTTTCACTCCTGCATCCGTCGTTGACCTTCCTTTCGTGAAACCAAACTGATGACTGTGCAAAATCCTATTAGAATTAAAGTGAGACAACATCTGGTCAAGCATGATTTTTTCATAGATTTTACTCAATGCTGGAAGCACAGATATTGGTCTATAGTTAGAGGGATCACTCTTACTACCTGATTTGAAAATTGGTACTACTTTACTATGTTTCATTAAATCAGGAAATGTACCGCTGTCCAAACATTGATTAAATATGCCTGTTAGGACAGGAGCAATTGTATCAATAATATCTCCAAGAACCTTAACAGATATACCCCATAAGTCTTCAGTGTTTTTTATATTAAGACTTTTGAATGTTTTTAAAATTGTATCAACAGAGATATGCTTAAATTCAAAGGTTGGTATATCCTTAGTGAAATATTGTTTTAAAAAAGATTCAGCTAACAAAGATGAAGAAGGGAGAGATTTCGTAACTTCTATTGGGATATTAGTGAAAAAGTTTTCTAATGTCTCGGCCACTTTTGACGTATCTGAGATGATTTTGTTGTCAATTTTTAGTGACAACTCGTTCCGATTTCGTTGGTTTGCCTTTCCAGTTTCCTTGTTTATCACCTTCCAGACAGCTTTTATTTTATTATTAGAATTTTCGATTATCTTACTTATTGATTTAGATTTAGCTTGGGCACAAACTCTTTTGAATATCTTTGAATAGATTCTAACGTGGTTATGCAAGTTAAGATCAGGCGACAAAGATTTTTCATGGTACAGCTGATATAAAGTGTCTCTGCTTTTTCTTATCCCAGCAGTAGCCCATTCATTAAATTTGGATTTATTACTGATTTGAATTTTTCTAAGTGGACACGCCTTATTAAATTCTTGGCATACTGTAGAAAATAATGTACCATAGTTTACATTGGGGTCTTGCGAATCAAAATTGGCTGTTGAGAGACTACTAAGAACATTATTATTAAAATTATTTAATTTATTTTTAGTTAGCGGTCTAAACTCTGCAATTGAATCTAATTTTAACTTTTTGACTAACTCGAAAGATACGAGTTGGCCAGTATGGTCAGATCTCACGCCACTAATTATGGACGAGTCTTTTATATTAGAGTTAGTAAAAATGTTATCTATACATGAAGCTGAAGTGGGGGTTATTCTTGTTGCTTCATTAAAAATACATTTTAAGTTAAAAGAACTAAACAATGAGAGAAGTTTACATTTTTCAGGTGAATTTACTAGTAGATCAATATTTAAGTCCCCACAAACGAAAACTAATTTGTTATCTCTAATAAGTTTGTTTAGCATTTCTTCTATTACAATCAAAAATTAGCTTAATTATAAATTAAACTTTTTTTTAATTTATTTAGCTGTAGTTTTAAATAGGTAAGTACCTAGGTATCATTCTATTAGACGTAGTTTAGGTACCTACTTATAATAAATCTGTAGAAGTGAAAATTCTGTACATTGAAAATATAAAAAAATAAACGACAGGGGGTGTTACTAGACCGACACCGAACCCAAAAATGTGATGAAATTATTTTTTGTCTGTCTGTCTGTTTGTTCAGGCATTACGCAAAAACTACTGGTCCGATTACGATGAAACTTGGTATAATTTTTCTTTAATATCCTGGGCACCACACTGGGTACTTTTTATCCCGGAAAAGTATATACAATAAAAACAAACTTAATTTTGCGGTTCGGTCCCTAGACCCGATTACTGTACCAACCGCAAATAATAAGTTGGTCGTAGGTTAGTCACCCGCTGTGGAGTTCACTAAGGGACGCTGCACATGGCTAAGATACTATAATATTTGGGTAAATAATATGTAGTTTCCGTTTTCTAAACGTTTCGTAAATGGCGTTGGCGTCGTGGGCGTAAGTGGAAAGGAGAGATCTGGAACGTGTCGAATCGTCTCGCGCATCACGTTGTTTTCCAGTCCCCGGGCTCTTAGAATTCGACATCAGACGTTTCAGATCTTTGATTTTGACGACCCCGTTGTCGCTGGCATAAGCAACAGGATCCGCGTACGAAGTCGCTGGCAGAAGCTAGTAAATAAATAAATTCACAAAATAAAGTTTCGATCATTTGAATTTATCATCATAGTCAATCAGTAAGATCTAAAGATAAACATAAATAGAAACAAATAAAGCAACTCGATGAGTGTCGCTCTCATTTGTTGTGTCTCATCCAAAGTCTTAATACAAACACTTATGATGCCAGTAAAAAAAAGTCTTTTGTTAGAATCGCAAGTTAACTAGAAAAAAACAAAAATTACGTCTTTGAATATTATCTAATTACAAGTATTTATATAACGTCGTAGTACAAGACATCATCGCTGTCTTCTGGGCACGATGGAAATGTACCCAGAAGACAGGTAGAATTACCACGTATTTGGGTAAAAAGCGAGCCTACATAATATATCTAATAATGCCTCTAAATATTTACTAGTCTGAATAAATTACTAGTCTGTGTTTGACATAATCTCATTTCAAACTCAGTGATAGTGTCGAGCCTTGTCACAGAAGATGCTTCACCTGCTATGCTGCTCGTCCTGTACAACGACCTGGACCGTCCAAGATTTATATGAGGGTAATGATACAGCCGTACAGGCTCTGGTCAGAAATTTTTTTTGAACCAGGTTTATAGACACAAATAGAAGAAAGAGAATAAGCATATAATGCAATTAAACAGGATCTTGTATGTATTCTGAGTGGGGCAATTATTATAATTTTGACGTTTAAAATTTAACTTATATATCTATTGATAATTATGACAATGTAATGATTTTATTTATTTTAGAATTTAAATTAATAAATTTTTATAGGACATATTTATACTTATCAATCTGTTCGATACAGTTATGTTGTTATGAATAAAGATACTACTACTACTATATTTTATAAGCAATTAATATCAAAGTACCACCTATACGTTTTGCAGTTACGTAAAAAAAATATTTTAAAAAGAATTCTCTCCCAGTGGTTATTCTGAAACAGCTCTAGGTCAGGTAGAAGCAACCTAAAAACCTAGTTTTCTCACGAGTCGAGATTTGTGCTCTAGAAGTTTTAAAGTATCTTTACGGGTGCATAGTTTTGGGGTGAGCAGGTGCAGTTTCTTGTAATGATATTAGCGAGGGATCGTTTAAATGTGAAGGCGATTGTTAAATTTGCATTGGAACATGGCGTGAAAATAAAGTTTATGGTATTGACCATTTTTTTAAAAGTGGAATATCCAGTGACTTTTTCCGTTCTAGGACGGAGCGGGAAGACTTTTACTGATTAAAGCCACATAGCTCCTTCTTTGCCTAGCCTTCCAGGACTCCGGGGTTTCCTATCGGACTACCAATGCCGTTGTCCCATATTACTTGAACATATTTTTTTTGTGCTATTCTGGCCTATCAACCGATGTGTTCCTAGAGATACTTTATAACAGTCTTATTATTTAATAATTTGTCAAAAACAAAAAATCTTGAAAAAGAAGATTGTTTTAAGATAACATTATGATTTCCCCGAACACTACAAAAGAGGATCATGAGCTAATTTCAAGATTTTTATGGAAAAAATCAGATTTGATTTTTTCGAGAAAACTTGAGGACTGCCATTGAACCTACATTTTTAGTTTGTATTACTATTTTTGTTACTATAATTTTGGTGCACAATAAATTATATTCCATTTTATTGAGGTGCTAAAAAATAAGCAAAACGAGACGATACAATACAATTCAGAATGTCTAACAAGATTTCCTATAATTCTAAAATAAATCATTTCCAATAATTCCCAGCCGGAGCCTGTTTTCTTATAGCTATATATAGCTATATAGGTTTTAACCTAGGGGTTTTTAAGTCAAAAATGAATAAGTTACTTTTAGGCAAGCGTACACCAACATCGACCACATCATTGCTTACCTTCAGTTAAGTTAGAAGTCAAACGCGAGACTATAAAAAAAAACTGATTCTTATAAGAATCATATTACAAATCAATGTAAGTAAGTTATGAGATTGAAGTCCTGCGAAAACTTGCAGACGGAAACCATGTAGGTGAACAAAGAACTTTATAGCTGTATAAAAGTCCTATAAGTGCTGTGTGACAGACTTTTAGATGCTATTATACAGGGTTGATTTTAAATGGGGTTGTAATAATAAGGAAATGTTCAAGAAAATGTTTTTCCAATTAGAGGTTTTTTCTAGTACTCAAAACTCAGTTGGTCCAAATTTTTTTTTTATGTTTATTAGAAACAAAATCAATTGGCATTAAGGTGCGCCTTACCATCAACGATTGCAGCTCTGCTTACCATCAGGTGGGATTGCAGTAGAGCACTGGTTTATATCAATTAAAAAAAAATATAGATAGAGATATTTTATTTTAAATTATATAATATTACTACCTATACACAACTAAATAACTATAGGTAAGTATATACAGTAAATTTTAAAAAAACCCTACTCTAATTACAAGTAAACTAATTAATATGGCGTCAAAAAACTCTTCCATATCACTGTCGCCAAACTAAAAAATAATAACAAAAATACTGTAATACTGTACTGTGTGTTTGTGTGTGTTTTATTGTAATTATAGTTAATTATTAGCATTTTTTAAATGTAGTAAAATTAAATATTAAAATAAACAATAATCTTGCATAAAATTATTCCTTACTAAAATTCAAAGAAACACGAAGCTCAGCTTCTACTAATTTGATACTGAATGTACTAAAAACAGGTCCGCTATTAATGCCCCGTCTAAAAAACCCACCCTGTCTGTCACAAAACACCGATACCGTTAAGGGCGAGTGTAGACGAGTATAATCGATACTAAAATAATATGGAGCAGGAATAGTGTGCTGACATTGTAAATGTATGGTTTGATATGTCTGCATGTATTGAGAAGACAGACTGCATGTGAATTTTGTGTTTTGGAGTACCTATTTATATTTTAAAATACATACTTTTTTTTTTATCACTACATAGTATAAAACAAAGTCGCTTTTTCTGTCCCTATATCCCTATGTGCGCTTAAATCTTTAAAACTACGCAACGGATTTTGATGCGGTTTTTTATAATAGATAGAGTGATTCAAGAGGAAGGTTTATATGTATGATATTGGACCCGAGCGATGCCGAGGCGGGTCGCTAGTCTGTTATAAACTAGTGCTTGACTGCAATCCCACCTAATGGTAAGCAGTGATGCAATCGTTGACGGTGAGACGCACTAGTTTATCAAGAGCCTATTCACTCTAGCCTTGAAGACGCCTAAATTATAATCGGACGGGAAGACTGCAGCATTGGTTTTAGTATATGCGCAACTCGAAACATGTACAAAATTTCATAACTGTATCATGAAAAATCACAAAGTTATACGCTTGATAAGCCCGCAAAAATAGTTAGTCACCGGGCCATCCAGGCGACTGAGGGGTTATTTTCCACTTGCACAAAGCTGTTTGCTGGCTCCAAATGCCCGCTATGACCTGCCGTGACCAGTTTTGTACTTTGTGTCGGTGGTGTCCAACTTGTGATCTTTTAAAATGTTTCTGGGAAAAAATGTAACATGGTGTAAAACCTATTAAAATACATTCAGTTACTGTTAATTATATAGTTCTTCTGATGGTAAGAAGTGACGTAATCGTGGATAAGACAATTTACTCTAAGACCGCTTACCGGGTAACTATTTTTATTATATTGTATTATTCATTACTAGCTGCTCCCAGCGGCTTCGCCCGCGTTATAGCAGAAAATTATCCCAAGGGAACTTGCTTCCGGGATAAAAAGTATATATCCTATGACCTATTCCAGGACATGGTATATCCGTGTACCAAGTTTCATCAAAATCGGTTTTGCCATTTAGGCGTGAAGACGTAACAAACAAACAGATAAACAAACAAACTCACTTTAGCTTTTATAATATTAGTAAGGATTAATATTTTTAGTAGAAGAAAAATCACGATTGTATAAATACCACTAAATACTGTTCCTAGTTCTATTGTCTACTTATTATTTCTTACAAGAATATTTTTACGATATTTTTACAGCTACGCGCTTCACCACTGTCTCACCTAATAGTAACCGATGATGTGGTCGACCATTGAACAAGCTTACCTTGAAGTAACCTATCCACTCTTACCTTAAAGACACCCAGGTTATAGCTATCAGGACACACAGACTCCGGCAGGGAATTCCACTCTATAGCAGTACGCACAATGGATGTGTTCCCGAAACGTTTTGTCCATATGTTATCTGAATGCAATCTAATTAGAAATATACGAACTTAATCTGACTAGAAACTGTATTTTAAAGGAAGTTGAAACATAATCCCTGACCTTCTTATACTAAGGTATAATTTTACACACTAGATATGTATCTGAGAAAAGTTTTCTTTGTGCACACGAATTTGGTCTTTAATTGTGGTGTGCTAATGAACTAAATCGCTCGGAAAAGTAGGTCAGTTAATACGTTATTTAAATGTGGAAAGGGATTAGTGACCTTGGATGTGAATTGTTTAGTGTATGCAAGGATTTGGATTTTAAAAAAATGTCGGATTTTTTTTTGTTAGTGATTTTTTGAAATTAAATTAATATTTAAGGCATTATTATTAATGCAGTATCAGGACTATTTAATCATAAAGGGCAAAGATACAAATTAATTAATCCAGCAATGGAACTACCAACTTAAACAGAATTAAAACTAAACACAAGATTAATAAAATTAAAATTGAAAAAATATAATCAATCAATGTTCCTTTGTCTACAAACCACGGCATAAAATTATGCCATAACCATTTAGTATCACAATACAAAGCGCGATCATTAAAACGTCATAATTATCAGTTTCAAACATCGAACGAAAATTTATAATGACACAAAAATGCCGCGAAATTTTTAGCTACACGCAAACTCCATCTTTTCACACACAGACGATTCTAACGCACACAGATACACACTCATTAATGAACACATTTACATTCACTAATGCACGTGTCGTTCCCGATTAACTAAGTTAACAAGTGCAAACCAAGTTTCAATTAAGTAATAATTTACTTTTACCGAACCACGACACTAAACATTCGGCGCGAACTAAACGTTTTTTTTCGCGCGCCTCTTTTTGTCACTTTTCGAATTTTAAATTTTTTTACACCGCGAACGGGTGAAGAATTCTTTTGAGTGCACGGCCGGCATAGCCGATCGATTTGAGTTTAAAAATAAAATGCTTCAAGCATCAGTTTTGTTTAAAATTTTCATAGTTTTAGTATTATTTGTGGGTTTTTGTTTAAAATTTGAAATTTTAGAGAACGAGCAGTCTTTACCGCGAGGTATTCGCTATGGAACTCTTCCCGTGAGGTTGCTGCAAGGAAAAGCATTTTCCAACACATGCAAGATTTTCTTCAGTCTGCGATGTGTGTCCGTGTATTTGTATAGGGGTGTATATGTGTGTGTGATCAACTTGAGGCGGGGTGAGCTTGTGTGCGACCGGTTCTACGTCTGTGTGAGTATTTTATGACTCTGAGTGCATCCCTTTCGAGCTGCATGCAATTTATATGTGTGCATTTTATTTTTTTTCTAAACGGCGCGGCTCCGTGTGTATGCGAGCTAGCTACTCATGTATGTGTGCTCTGTTTTTTCGATCACCCTGATGCAATTTTAGACTTTATTGTCTCAAATATAAAGGTGGTTTTATAGTGCATATAAGAAATGTATTTTTCAGTTTTATATCGCCGATATGAGAATCGCGGATAGCAAAGAAAATGTAAAAGGAATAAAAAAACTCATGCATCGTACGTTTTCAGGTAGACACATTTTTCTTTAACCCATTTATAGGAAGTTTCACGTGTGTGTGTGAGCTTGCATCTAGGGGGGTGGGTGTTCAAAGGGTTGAGAGGTAGGGGGGAGAACATATAAAAATGATAACGCATCGCAAGACGCCTGCTTTTATGGTTTTTCTTTATTTTTTAATGTTTTTTTTATTGAAGCGAAGAGTAGACGGGTTATTTTTCATGCTGGTTATTTAAAATTTATGTTTTGCTTTACGTTTATAAAATAATATTTTTAGTATCTCTAGGAATATCTTAAAGTAATGTTTTGTCTTTAATGTTTTGATTTTAAAACCGCACGGCTTTTTTGTTATTAGATTTTTATTATAGCTTAGACTATTGAATCATATATTTAAGTACCTTATATAAGGTTTCATAATATCAGAATCTACACGTAATTTCTAACTGGTATGTAGATTACTGTCAAAATTCTAATTAGCATAAGTTGTGCAAACATTGATAATGCATAACATTTTAATTGGTCTTTTACATAATGCATAAAACTAATGTCCAGTACTTATTCATTTTTATTCGTGAATTTTCCTGATACTGTTTTCTGTGATACTATTTTGTGACATTATTTCTGTGACACTATTATTTATTTTTATTTTTTTATTTATTTATCGTAATACTATTTTAAGTTGTGCAATGCATAACATTTCAAATGGTATTTTGCATACTTAATCACGGTCGTTGTGGCGACGCTTGGGGGAGGCCTATGTCCAGCAGTGGACGTCTTTCGGCTGATATGATGATGATGATGGTGATCACTAATGCTCAGTATCTATTAATTTTTATGTAGATTCGTGATTTCATTTCGGTGGTATTATTTATATGATTCTACTAGCTTTTGCTTGCAGCTTCGCTCGCGTTAAATTCGGGGTAACACGGTTTCCCTGGAAAGTGGGGGGTTAGAAAGAGACTAAAAGTAGCCTATGTCACTCTCCATCTCTTCAACTATCTTCACTTAAAAAATCACGTCAATTCGTCACTCCGTTTTGCCGTGAAAGACGGACAAACAGAAATCTAGATCCAGAACCACTATCAGTAGGGCTTACAAATATTTACTTCACTAGTAACAACCAAGGAAGAATATTATTACTATTTATGTCACTGTTTATGAATTCAAGATTTATAAAACTAAAAATATCTTGAAAAACACAAAGGTATTCTTTTAACAAAAAGAATATGCCCCAGGTGAGGATCGAACTCACGACCTTAAGATTATGAGACTTACGCGCTGCCTACTGCGCCACTGAGGCTATGGGGCTTGTGACGAAATTCTCAATGTAATTTCAAGGAACCATAATATATGCAAAGAAGATTGAATGAGCAAAGATCTGATGAGGATAATATGAATTTGATGTATGCCAGACTCATACGACTGGTCGTTGTGGTGACACTTGGGGGAGGCTTATGTCCTACAGTGGACGTTTTCCAGCTGAAATGGTAATGATGATTATATAAAAATAAAGTTTTAAAGAATGGCCGTTTGAAATTAAAATATGTAATAATGCAAAGAGAATGCTCGTAAGTATTCATGTAGATGAAAAGAGAAGGAGAGGGAGGAAGTCAAAGAAAAAATTGGTTAAAAAAAACAACAAAAATGTTTATTTATCTCCAAAATGGCTTGAATTGTATCATCACCATCATCTCATTTAACCCTTCAGATACCGTCAATTAGAGACACAATAGTAAGACAATAGATGCGCGGCCACCGGTATTCGCTTGGGGATTCATGGAATATTATTTATAGTGATATGAAAAAAAAGTGACAGCATAATGATAGTAAGATAATTAAAAAAGTCAAATTAAGTAATATTTAATAAAAGTTAAATTAAGTCACCAATTTTCTCAAAATAAGAAGAACTTTATGTTTATGATTTTTAATTTCGGCCACCATAGAATACGACGTTTTGGCGAAAGAGACAGATATTATATTTATTTGAAACTAGCTGCTCCCAGCGGCTTCGCCCGCGTGATAGCATAAATTATCCCAAGTGATAAAAAGTATCCTACGTCTTATTCCAGGACATGGTCTATCCGTGTACCAAGTTTCATCAAAATCGGTTCTGTCATTTAGGCGTGAAGACGTAACTAACAAACAAACAAACCCACTTTCGTTTTTATAATATTAAAAAGTAAGGATTGTTATATCTCGTTTGCTTTACTATTAATATTTTGATAATTATTTTCACAGTTAATGGTTTTTTTGTATTCTTTGATAAACTGATAATAGGTAATAATATATTTTTTTATACATATCCCTAATTCTCGTGTCTTTAAGAAATAATATATGTCGAAGCGTTGGCGCATATCAGTCGGTCTGCATCAGCGCCATCTATCTTTCACTGGAGGAACTATGTAGTTAGATTGAACAGCTTACGTTTGGGAACGTCAAGTATTAACTTGGGGATAGTTAGCGTGGAGTAATAGCAACACTGAGCGAATAGTCGAGTCAAATGTCGATCCGGAGGTATAATCGATTATTCGACATTGACAGGTACTGACGTTGACAGGTAAATTGGCTACCCGGAATGGGGGTAGGTTCACGTGTCGGGTGACGGTTGATTTGGAGGGCACTTTGAATCGTTCCGTCGGTCCGAGCAGACGTTGGTTACTCCACGCTAAATTTCCCGCGTTCCTAAATTCTTAATCAAGCCATATCTCAGGCATCCTTGATTATTTTGTACTGAGTGTGTGTTACGAGTAATTAAAGGTGTTATCAAAGGTTTTTGTGAGTGTTATTTCCGATGTCGCGACCCACTGATATCGATCCTCCGTTATCAGAATTGGGATTGGACCACGACGACCCACGTGTTCAAAAATGAAAACGCTAGCGACGAAAAATGGATGCGTTTGTTGGAACAACAGAACCGCAATTTTCTGACGCTGATTCAAGCCATGAAAACACCTACTACGTCGTCACATGGCGTTCGTTTACCGGATTTCGATCCTGAGAAACAAGATGTAGATGCACGTGCTTGGTTGACGACTGCAGAAATGTGCTTGACGGACCAAGACCAACATGGCGCCCTGCTTATGGTCGCTTTAAGAAAGTAAGAACCGGATTGAAGAGCTGACTTAAATGGTCTGATTAGGTTTTTTTCTGGGGTTGTTCCCTAATCCTGAGCAACAAATGTTGGACCATGGTACCGCTGTATCCCCAGAGTTCAAATTACAACGTACCACCCAGCTAGTGACCGGGAAAAGAGCGATGGGTGCAAGTGCTCGTTTACGATGTACTACTTTCCGATACGTGCTTCGCGTGTGTGTGTGTGTGCGTGCCTGAGGTGCAGTGTGTCGAGTGCGATACCAGATCAGAAAACGTTTCACACAAAACGCTACCTGTCAAATGTTACACTGTGGAATAATTGGACGAAGCAAGCGACGTGAAGGCGATGGTGGTGCCAAGGCATCACGTAGCGAGTGACTGGATGACGTATGTGCTGTCAAAGGAACCAGGAACAAGGTCAGGTATTCACATTCCATTTTAATTCTGATGCTGAGTGTTATATCTCTTTCACTTTAAAGTCTGTCATCACTATTTCACGGCAAACGTAAACACAGTTTTGTTACATTGAAGGGTCAGTTTAGCGTGTTCAGATTACTTGCGTAGTTTGATTGAGGTTTTATTCACAACATCTATTTGCGAAGTGATATTTTGGCCGTGAAATATTGTTGCAAGGATTCAGTTTAAATAGTATGATCGTGCGTGACACACTTCTTTTGTTAAATTGCTAAAGTTCACGACATAAACAATTGTAATTACATCTACCCTCGGTATATCCGGTAGATACCGTTTCGATTTTTGTTTGACAGTGATAACTCCTCCATAGATAGTTTTTACGTTATTGACACTGACGTGTACCTGACAGTATAGTATGCTATAAACGCGTGTTACAAAAAGTGAACTTATTCGTTTAATTGACTCATCTTAGCAAAAGACGACCATAGCGGCCTAGCGCGAAAAAAAAATAATAATAATAATGCGTGAGCGGGTAGATGAATTGTTGCGTGCAAATATTATTTTACCGAGTAATACGGTGTCTGTTAATTTAGCTCTTTCGGCTTAAAAACTCGACCGGTCAGAAATAATGTGCAAAGACTACTGTAAACTAAACAATAACGTGCCTTACTGGTATTCGTTGCCACGTATCTCGGACCAAATAACTCGTTTACATAGTGCGCTTTATTTTACAAAAATTAGATTGTATATAGGCTAGGGTTAGGTTAGGGTGTTGTGTGTGTTTGTGTTGGTTGTGTAGGTGTAGTGATAGCGTGACGAGGGACAGAACAGAATGGAAGAAAATGATGGTGATGATGGTGATGATGGTGAAGATGGTGATGATGGTGATGATGGTGATGATGGTGATGATGGTGATGATGGTGATGATGGTGATGATGGTGATGATGGTGATGATGGTGATGATGGTGATGATGGTGATGATGGTGATGATGGTGATGATGGTGATGATGGTGATGATGGTGATGATGGTGATGATGGTGATGATGGTGATGATGGTGATGATGGTGATGATGGTGATGATGATGGTGATGATGGTGATGATGGTGATGATGGTGATGATGGTGATGATGGTGATGATGGTGATGATGGTGATGATGATGATGATTTTTTTCAGCGGTCAGTATAAACATTTGACTATGCCAGTCGGTATCGAAACGTGACTCTGTTTTTCAACGGGGTTTTTGATAAACCTACGTCATAGTTTGAGTTGTCAATATTTTGATTATTTTGGAATCTATTAAGAACTTCGAGAGACTTAATGTAGTATTACAAACGTTGATTAAAGCCGGATATTCATTAGATTTGAAAGAGTGGTTGTTTTTCATAATGCAAATCGAGTTGTTTAGGATATGAAATAAAGTCAAGTGCTGAAGTTAGGAGATATAGAACTTCAGAAAGCAGATCGCGTACATTCGATTCTGCTCTCTACCCTACTTTCGATGCTGTTTATCATAGCTCAGTTGGGACAGTTAATAGGTCTAGTAGTTTATTTCGGGTGGTTTGTACCTAAATATTCTCGTGTATGGGGCCGTTCTTCTAAAGATTTAACGTGCGGTAAAGTTTCTTTTTTTGACAGCGGCGCCACGAAAACTGAATAAGAATTAATTTAATTTTTTATGAAAGAGTCGGTTAACCTTTAACGTTTCAAATTTTTCAATCGTGTCAATTAGAGGCGCAATAGAAAGACAGTGACACCGCAATAGAAAGAAAATGAAACGCAGGCGTTTCAGTGGGAACATAAAAAAAAAGGGGCTGATGATGACGATGAAGTTTATAGGATGATCAGATTATAGGAGATTTGATTTGTAGTCGTAGCTTAATAGAAACCGGTATCTAGCGGTCACAGTAGTCCGTAAGTACGCGGTATTCAATTCAAATTGCGATCAAATCTGGGACGTACTGTGGGAAACCATTAAGTCTTGAGAGACTGAGCGATCCTGTAGGGATGCGCAGGAGTGATTGAGGTTCTTAATGGTGACCGTTATGTTTCGAAGTACGCACATAACCGCCTGCGAAAAATAACTGACGTTGACATGCACGTAGGCGATGATGACGAGACTAGCTATGACGAAAATGATAACGCTGACAAGACTAGTTGAATACTAAGTAGTCAACTTAACATTTAGAGTACCTAGCATAGTAAGAGTTTTCTTATAATCTGTAACGTTATAGGAAAAATAAAGCAACATGTTGAACAAACCTACTTTAAGGATTATTTTGATTAAAGGCTCGAAATGATTATCTTGATGGTGTTGTTTGTAACCGGATGGAGGTTACATGTGGAGGTGACCGGATAGAGGTTGCCTGTTGTGTTAGTGACCGGATGGAGGTCGATTGGTTTGATGCTTATGGCCGGATGGAGGCTATAATGTGTTATGATGAAGACCGGATGGAGGTCGATTGGTTTGATGCTTATAGCCGGATGGAGGTTATAAGTGTGATGATGAGACCGGATGGAGGTCGATTAGTTTGATGCTTATGGCCGGATGGAGGCTATAATGTGTTATGATAAAGACCGGATGGAGGTCGATTGGTTTGATGCTTATAGCCGGATGGAGGTTATAAGTGTGATGATGAAGACCGGATGGAGGTCAGAGTATGAGCACTGCAATATTTTAATGAGTTTCCTATTATTTGAATGAGTTTGAGTGTTGTTCAACATGTCGGCTTTGAGAGATTGAGATTGTTGTGATTTTCTTCTAGACATGATTGATGATTTTGATCAGAGTACCTTTTATGCCCCACCACATTGGGCCAGGATTGGCCGAACGACTAGAATGAGTACTGTTCGAGGATTTTCTTTCATTCCAGGTACTTCACACGAGGACGTGTGATCATCAGGACGGCCGTGTCGAAGCGTTGGCGCATATCAGTCGGTCTGCATCAGCGCCATCTATCTTTCACTGGAGGAACTATGTAGTTAGATTGAACAGCTTACGTTTGGGAACGTCAAGTATTAACTTGGGGATAGTTAGCGTGGAGTAATAGCAACACTGAGCGAATAGTCGAGTCAAATGTCGATCCGGAGGTATAATCGATTATTCGACATTGACAGGTACTGACGTTGACAGGTAAATTGGCTACCCGGAATGGGGGTAGGTTCACGTGTCGGGTGACGGTTGATTTGGAGGGCACTTTGAATCGTTCCGTCGGTCCGAGCAGACGTTGGTTACTCCACGCTAAATTTCCCGCGTTCCTAAATTCTTAATCAAGCCATATCTCAGGCATCCTTGATTATTTTGTACTGAGTGTGTGTTACGAGTAATTAAAGGTGTTATCAAAGGTTTTTGTGAGTGTTATTTCCGATGTCGCGACCCACTGATATCGATCCTCCGTTATATATATAATAATATAATAATATATAATAATATAATATACATTCGAATTACAGTATCCGTAGAGACCCAGTAAGGCCGAAGTAGGCTTCGGCCTTACTGGGCCAAGGATTTACTTTCAAAACCAAAACTTGAATAGAATGCTAAATACAAAGAAGAAACAAGGCTGTGATTTTAATCAGTAAAAGTCTGACAGGTAGATCCTCCCGTTCCATTCTAGAGCGTGAAAACTCATAATATGATTTCCCGTCTTAAAGAAACAAGTTTCAATCGGTCAAATTTACTCGTATTTTTTCCCCATATCTATCACACAATGCCATCTAGTTGCAAGCTAAACAGAGCTTGTGTTATGAGTACTAGACAATTGATGAAAAATCCCCACATAGTGGTCAAGTTTTTGACTTTGACATTGATTGATATCGCGATGATACTCCACGACATCAATTTTAACTTCTATATACGGGAACTCCTCTCCTAATGTATGACAGTAGTAAGTTTCTCCTTTTGCTACTGGCACGAAAAAGATTTAAAAAACGAACGCTATCTTAGAAAAGCTGTATCTTTTATTAAAAGAAAATCCTTGATCTAGGCCACGGCGTCTATATGTATACATTTTAGATAGGTACGGATGTTTACACAGCATGTATGTAAAGTTTACTCGAAAGTAAATTTTACATGGCACTTTTTTTTACTCTGATCTGTACAAGAAAAGATTACACTTATACTCGTCCAAGAGTCATCATTTTTTTTTTCGCAGTGAAAAAATTATCTAATGACATCCCCCGCTCTTGGGTGGAGCGGAAGATAGTGTCAGACTTTTACTGACTAAAAAACCACTCCTGTTTCTTTAATTCCTGTTGTCTTTCGTACCGGGGGCTGAGCTACCTTTCGGACTAACACTATTATAATGAACTAATCGTCATAATTTTAGCCGAAAGAGGTCCACTACTGGACATAGGGATGGTCGATGGGGACGAAAGGTTCTGGAGTGGTGACCACGTACCGGAAGACGTAGCGTTGGAAGGCCTCCAACAAGGTGGCCCGATGACCTGGTCAGGGTCGCGGGAATCCGATGAATGCGTGACGCATAGGACCGGTCGTTGTTGCGACGCTTGGAGGAGGCCTATGTCCAACAGTGGACAAGGTGGCCCGATGACCTGGTCAGACGGATGCGTGACGCACAGGACCGGTCGTTGTTGCGACGTTTGGCTAGGTTGCCGATATAGCACGAAGAATTGCCAAACTTAAGTGGCAATGGGCAGGGCACATTGCTCGCAGAACAGATGGCCTTTGGCGCCGAAAGGATCTGGAGCACTGGAAAACGGAGCGGAAGACCTCCAACAAGGTGGACCGATGACCTGGCCAGGGTCGCGGGAATCCAATGAATGCGTGACGCACAGGACCGGTCGTTACGCTCGCTTTTGGGAAGCCTATGTCCAACAGTGGACGTCTTTCGGCTGAAATGATGATGATGATGATGAGCCCTGCCCCTAATCATTCAATTAAGATTACTAAACTGTTTCTCAGATGTAGTGATCCCTCAGATAATTGACTAAAACAGTTTGATATCCTATAAAATACATTCAAAATTTCTCAAATGTAAGTTTCCACAATACCTCAGCCTCAATTTTCTCGACTCAAGAATAAAAAAAAACTTCTACAAGCATATGTACTCAACCTATATGTATGTATATAGGAAAAATATAAAATACACCCACTAAAAAATATATAAAAGCTACAAAAATATGTTATTCTCAAGACTAGTACACACAGGTGTAGTTTGGCTGTGTGAGTGAGATTTTTGTGTATGTGTTTCGGGTTAGAAAATGGAGTGGAGTAGCCCTTCGTTTTTTTTTTTTTTGTAGGCTACATTTAGATCTTGTTACTGTTGAAAAGATAAAATAGTTGATTATTAATATAAGCGTTTGGTATTTGTATTTGTAGGTTAACGACAGAGTATTTAAAAAATAAAAAAAATATTAAAAGACTTTTTTTACACTTAAAAAAAAAACTCTTTTAATAAGTTTTTTTCATACGGGCCACAAAAAAGCCACTTCAGACTTCTTTTTGTGGCACAAAAAAGGTTTTGTGGTCCGTATGCCACGATGCCGCCACAAAAAAAAAGCTAGAAGCCGCTTCTAGCTTCTCCGTTCACAAACTGTCGCGCGCTTCAGCTATTTTTTGCGGTCACTTTTAGCTTTTCTTGTGGCGGCTTTGTTTTTGAGACCTACTTGAAACAAGAAGATAAACAAATAAATAATTTTTCTTTCTTATAGAAGGATTAGTTTTTTTAGGTGGGGCCATCATTAAATGACTTCTCCCGCTCTAGGACGGAGTGGGACAGACTTTTACTAACTAAAACCCACTACTTTGTTCCTTCTTTGCCTTTCGTTCCAGGACCTTGGGTTTCCGTTTTAGAAGCTAAACCATGGCCCCAGTAGACTTCGGACCCTGGACGCATACGGATTTGCTGATATCTCTTTGAGGAGTAAGTTAAACACTACGCGCCATTGACGACTGAAGTTTGGTCTGAATCAGACGGCTGGACGGCGAGTTACCCAATGCTCGTTATCCGCAAGCCCACACTTGCAATATTAATTGAAATATGTGATAAGACTAACAGAATGTGTGATAAATACAGTCCGTAGAAATATGCACATACAAAAATAAATTAACAAAAAAAAAAACACGATAACATTCGTAGCACTGCTACGGCGTAGCACGTTCCGCTACGAAAAAGCGGCTACGACAATTGGCGCCATGCTGTCATTATTATTTTAATAATAGTTTTAATATGTTGTTTTAATTTCAGCTTATGACATAACAATAGACGATAATTCTTACTAATAGTCATAATTAAGTATTTCATCGGTAAACGCTTACAATTATATTATTTTTATGGAAATTATTCTTAGTAAAAATGATGTAGGTTTTAAATGTCATTTGTTATTTTTCTTCTGGTGTTAAGAATAAATTATATTTTACAAATAGGTTTTAAAAATTATTTTACTGATTAATTAAGACTACTTGAAGCCGATGTTTCTTAGCTGAAACCTGAGGGAGATTTTCTGTTCTTTGGCGTTCTTTACACGAAAAAATATTCCACAACTATCACACATCGCCGTCTAGTCCCAAACTAAGTAGAGCTTGTGTTATGGGTACTAGACAAGTGATAAACATACTTATATATTTCTAAATAAATACATAATATAGATAATTAATCCCAAACCCAGATCAAATGATCATGCTCATCACACAAACATTTGTCCTGGGTGTGAATCAAACCCACGACCTCCGGCATAGCAGTTAGGGCCACTAACCACTAGACCAACAGGCCAGTCATATAATCAGTACCTAATCACAAAATCTGAAGTTTTTTAGGTTTAAGAGATCAGATAAAATGTATTTAACTGCATCCGCTTAAACTAATTTCTTACCTGCCATCAAATTAATTCATGAATCCCCAAGCGACCACCGGTGGCCGCGCATCTATTGTCTTACTATTGTGTCTCTAATTGACGGTATCTGAAGGGTTAAATGAAAATGGAAAGCGAAGCCTATTGTGGCCAAAGGAGGCTTGCTTCTGAAAGGAAGATTCGGTCCCATTACGAAAGGCAACGAAGGAACAGGAGTGGGTTTTTAGTCAGTAAAACTCTGACACTATCTCGCTCCGCTCAAAGGCGCGGCATTGGATAATTATAGGCCTATGTCCAACAGTGGACGTCTTTCTTTTGGCTGATATGATGATGATTGGATGGTTTGATTGATTTTCCAAGCTACATAAAAAAGTGGTCATGTTTTAATATTCAATGATTTAGAGGTTTATTAATCAATAACTCTTTAACAGCTGAATGGATTTACTTCTTTTCCGTGTAGTCTTTTTAGTAAATTCTCTAGCGGGAAAAGCCGCCGCATAAGTTCGTCTTAGTTTCTGTTATTCTTACTTACAATGTTTACTAAGGCAAAAGTTTGTGTGAATGTGTGAATCGACTAGCCTGTTGGTCCTGACTGCTATACCGGAGGTCGTGGATTCGATTCCCACCCAGGATAAATAAATGTTTATGTGATGAGCATGATCATTTGTTCTGTGTCTGAGTGTAATTTATCTATAATATGTATGTATTTAGAAATATATAAGTATGTTTATCAGTTGTCTAGTACTCATAACACTAGCTCTGCTTAGCTTGGGACTAGACGGCGTTGTGTGATAGTTGTGGAATATTATTGTAAATGTGTCTTTTTTAATTCCTCACTCTTTGTCTTGGAATACAACATTTTTAATGCAGGAGTGTGTTTTCTTGGTCCTCTTACGCGGGCAAAGCCGTCAGCAAACGCTAGTGAGTTATAAGAAAGTTTTTAAACAGCGTAACGAACTACCCATCAATTATACATTAAGAAAGTAAAACGATTTCAAGCGAATCTAAGCAATTAAAGTAAAAATTAAAATGTATTAGCTGTTCAATAAACCAAGTAAAATCGCATTCATATGTAGCAAACGTTTATCAGTTGTAATCTACTGATTGAAACAGCAAATATCCACGTTATTTCTTTAAAGCTGAACATCTGGCCAGAATTCATCATCATATCAGCCGAAAGACGTCTACTGTTGGACCACCTCCACCAAGCGTCGCCACAACGACCGCTCCTGTGCGTCACGCTTCCATCGGATTCCCGCGACCCTGACCAGGTCATCGGTCTACCTTGTTGGAGCTCTAACGCTGCGTTTTCCGGTACGTAGTCGCCACTTCAGAACTTTTTTCTCATAAGAATACTCAGTCACCCAAAGGGCGACGGAAAGATCTTCCAACGGAAGGAGCTATTAGCTAAGATTATATAACTATTACGAGAACGTAAATAATTTTAAAACTACTTTGTAATCAAGCAGTCTAAAAAAAAATTACAAGATAAAAAACAAATTTTAACACAACAATATTGTAGAAGCGTCTCCACCCCTTCCTCTAGTAGTTATTCCTAGACCAAATAGGTGATGTGTTGGATGTGTGTGTAAGCACCTTTACGTACGAAGCACTAACATCGATGTTAGGAATAAGCACTAAAACTAGATGCGGTTCAAATAGCGCTTAAATATTGTATTAGAATTAGAGTACGCTTAAAATTAAAAACGTTGTGAGCATAATTCTAAGCTCAGCCGAGGCCCAGCTGGGTCGAAGCCTACTGGGGCCAGGGTTATCCGATAGGAAACTCGAGCCTTGGTTTGAAGGCTAGAAGGAACGGGGTGGGTCTTTAGTCAGTAAGAGTCTGACACTATCTCCCGCTCCACCCAAGGGTGGGGGTTGTCATAAGATGATTTTTGCCCACCGTAAAAAAAGCATAATTCTAAGCTAAATAATACTTTTTTTTATCTGATATAAACTAGTACTTGACTGCAATCCCGGGAAGACCGCAGCAGGCAAATTGTTCCAGTCTTTCGATGTACGCAGTATAAATGATGGAGCGAAACGCTTAGTCCGGACCGTGGAGGTTTCAACAACGTAAGGGTGGATACTCGCCGTACGTCGATAAAATATAATAATAATACTTCCTGTAACATGTGGTTTGATGGAGAGAGGGAGGCTAAAGAAAAGATGGATAGATTGTGTGAGGAGTGATATAAAAGAAAAGAGAGTCAACGACAGGAGATAAAGGAAGAGAAAACATGTGTGACGCTGACATAAAGGACAAGGGCAGTCGTTACCGATAGTCAAAAGGACACATAGGCTATTTCTTCATGTAACCTGGTATTAGCTGAATACCATATTTCTAATTAAAATAATAGTCGACCATTACATATCTGGTAAAACTTTAGGCAGATTGATTTAATAATTCCGAAAAGGATCTACTGAACCTCAATTTTTTTTTTGGGCTCAAACATGTTGTTGATTTCTGCAGAAAGTGTGAATTTTGGATCAAAGTTTTAGTCTTTTTTTTATCAAATATAAACAAAAAAATTACTATTTTAGACATTCGTCTTTCACCCGGCGCCACGTGCTCTCTTACTTGTTGACGAATGGATCCAATGATACTGTCGGTGGATGACGTTGCCGTGACCAAATACAAGGCCCAGCAAGAGATAGAAAAATTATCCATTATATTTTTAACATGTTGATGCTAAAAATAAGATGAATATTTTTTAAGCTAAGAAGAAAATGTAAAAAAGAGTCTCAACATGGCTTCTACGAAAGTTAACCCTTCAGATACCGTCAATTAGAGACACAATAGTAAGACAATAGATGCGCGGCCACCGGTGGTCGCTTGGGGATTCATGAATAAAACGAGATAAAGCACTACATTGAGATCAATAGATGGAATGAGAAGCCTAATCCTTACTATATACTATATCCTTACTAATATTATAATAGCGAAAGTGGTTTGTTTGTTTGTTTGTTACGTCTTACGTCTAAAATTCATCAAAATCGGTTTTGCCATTTAGTCGTGCTAAATGGCAAAATCGATTTTGATGAATTTTGGTACAGAGATAGTTGAGACCCTGGAGACGCGCATAGGCTATTTTTTTAAGTGAAAAAAGGGGAGAAAGAGTAAAGTATAATAACAAACGCGGGTGATGCCGCGGGTAAAAGCTAATACTATATAATTATGGGAAAAAAAATCGTAACAAAAATCAGTCACCAAAATAAAATTACTCTACTGTCTTATCCAGCAAAATCCATAAACTAGTAGCCTACATCTCTGTCTACACACACACGAACTCGCATGTATATGGCACAGCGAACCGAACTCATATCGTACTTACGCCCTTCTAGTGCGCAAGCTTGAGGATACACTTCCTTGCAAGTTATGTGGCCACAGTAATAATGTTAAGAAAATAATATAATTAGTTTTCAAGCATCTTTTTTCTGAGTTACTGGAGTTACTTGAGTGCCAGTTTATTAAAAATATTCTCCGTCTTTCCAAATCGGGAAAAAATAATAGATATTTTAAACAAATTTTAGAATAAACGACTACATGGCGCGACCGGACCGAGCCATGGCGACGACGGTGCGCACTGTTCCCGCGCGCCTCAAGGAGTTGTCAGCAACAGCAGGGACCTAGCTGGGTCGAAGTCTACTGGGGCCAAGGCTCAGCCCCGGTATGACAGGCAAGAAGGAACGGGGTGAGTTTTTTAGTCAGTAAGAATCTGACACTATCTCCCGCTCCGACCAAGGACAGGGATGTCATTTGTACGATTTTTACCCACCAAAATAAAAACCACATGGCGCGACAATCTACACAGATTCCATCAGAACTGGCAAAAGGAAGCCTGAGTGCGTGAAAGATAGACGTAGTGGAGGAAGTCCTTTGCCCAGGAGTGGGACAGAACAGGCTAACTAAAAAAAAAAAAAAACAGAACATCAAAAGTGTTTCTTTTTGTGAACCCAAAAAGGGAAAGGATTTTTTTTATGTTCTGTTTAACAAACTCTTCAATGTTATTTGAGTTTGTCATGCGCATTCAAATGTCTCACTGACGGTATAATGTACATTGGATCATTCAGTTCCCTTCAAAATGGTTGAGCTGAGAGATTTACGCGTCATGTTCGTGATCGGACGCCATCAGTTAAAACTAGACACGTCTTAACTGCTATTGGTTTATTATTTATTTCTGCATTTAGAATTGTTTTTAATTACTTTTTATGTACATTGTACTCGTATGTGCAACAAAATATATTTAACCAAGACAAATGAAATAAATGATATGATTTAAAAGAATGTCCTTAGAGTTTTCTGCAAATTCTTCTCCAAAGATAACTATCGTGCAAGTAGTACAATTTTTATGATTTAATGACATCTTCTTAACAATTCAAAGTGCCTGTAAATTTGTTTATTAGAACTTCATGCAACAATGTACAAACGTGGACTTAATATGCCTTAGGCATTTTCTACCAGTCAACAAAGGGTGATGAAGAGAAAACATGACAGGAGCACAAAAAAAATAAAAAAAAGAGATTATAAAGAAAAATAAGGGTACAAATGCATATATATAAATAAAATAGAAAAAAAGAGGGTAGGTTTTAAAATTAAAAATAAGTAAATGATTTGATTCAATTTGATTATACAGACACTTTTTATAATCTTTTTATAAATCACACACGCAGTCTAGCGTTATTATCCGTCCATTTATTTGTAAAACTCAACGTTTTTTTTTATAACTATTTATCGAAGATAGCGTGAAATCGCCCGCTATGGATACGATGCGTGTTTCACTTGATAACAGTTTTTCTAGCATTTCATTAAAATAGCTGCTATAACTGATTATCATCACAAATTTAGTGATAACGAGAAATCTCCGGAATTGGCGTGAAAACCGTTTACTACAACGTGTAAAAAAGTTATGAAATTTCAATTCTTATGAAGTTCTTTTTGTCGATGTTGCCCATTTTTTTTTTGTCATTTATTTTTAAAGTAAGAGTGACAAATAGATTCAGTGATTACGTTTCTAAGAAATCGTTGGAAACTTTCTTATGCGTGCAGTTAGAAAATTTTGATTGACAATGAGCCAGTTATTAAAAAGGTGGGTCCACACTTCGGAGCCGAGCACAAACTGAGCAAGAACTGAGCCGCTCTACTCGTAAAGTATGGACGCACAACGAGCCTCGAACGAGCGCTGTCCTTGAAGGTACTGCAAAACCCTTCTGTCTTATTACAAAAAAAAAATGCTTTACTACAAGAGTTTTGCGTGGCTAATGTGTGGTTGCCTAGCTAATGTCGACCGAACACTAAGCTAAGTTAGTTTAGCTTAGCTCGCATAGCCGACGCAGTTTTCCATACTTGTGTGCAGACCGCAAGCTATGCGAACTAAGCTATGTGAGCTAACTAAAATGTGCAAAGCTAAGTTAGTTTTAGTGTCCCCGCACTCGGGCCTCAAAAAAACGCCGCTTAAAGCTGCTTTTTGAGGCAGCCTTTTTTTGTGGGTCGTATGCGGCAGTGCCGCTCCAAAAAAAACGCTTGAAGCCGCTTTAAGTTCCTCCGCCTACAAGCTGTCGCACGCTTTGCTTGTTTTTGGCGGCGGCGTCTAGCTTTCTTTGTGGCCGCTTCTAGCGTTTTTTTTGCGGCGGCGCTTTTTTGAGGCCCGTGGACAGTTAGATCGCTTTTAAGAATAAAGTGGACGAGCACCAACTAAACGCTCGAGCAAGCTCAATCGAGGCTTGTAAATTGGTCCACACTACATCTATTTATGCTCGGCTCGTGTTTCATTCGTGCTCGACTCCTCTAGCATAGACCTACCTTTATATAACTATGTAATTAAAAACAGTTGATACTGAAGGATTGACAGTAACAACATAGAGTTTCTTTGATACCAACTGATAATATCATAATTATGGCGATTAGCAATCAATCTTTTTAATGTGGTAATTATAAGATGGGTTTTTGAATTACAATTATGAATGGTTTTACAGTGTTTAAACAGTTCGATTGGCACTCACGTTATAAGAGAAATTGTAGAGAAACGAAAATTGCTTGTTTTTTTATTACTTGGAAAAAAAGAAGATAAAGAGAGTGAACTTGAAGTATCTCTATGTTAATAAGTAGTTACTAGCTGATCCCAGCGGCTTCGCCCGCGTGATAGCAGAAAATTATCCCAAGGGAACATACTTCCGGGATAAAACGTATCCTTTGTCCTATTCCAGGACATGGTCTATCCGTATACCAAGTTTCATCCAAATCGGTTTTGCCATTTAGGCGTGAAGACGTAACAAACAAACAAACAAACTCACTTTCGCTTTTATAATATTAGTAAGGATTACGAAGCCTCTTGAGAGCAGTAACAGTAGTAGTAGTAGCCCATAGGTAATTGATTTCTCGTAGATATTGTTATGTAAACGTTGTTTAGGCGTTTGCATAACTGGATAATAAGGGGAAATCATTGGAACATGAGGGCAGTGCTGGCCGAGTGGTAATGGCTCCGACTTACGAGTTGTAGTTTGCGGGTTCAAAACCAGTCAGGCGCATTATTTTTTGTAATTTATTTCATCACCACTGCTCTCAAAATGGTGAAGAAAAACATCGTGAAAAAACCGGCATGTCTTTGAACCAAAAATTCGAAGACATGTGACATCCACCAACACGCACTGGACCCGCGTGGTGGATTACGGCCCATTCCTTCTCCTAGAGAGGAGGCCTGAGTCCCAGCAGTGGGAACATTAAAAAGGCTGTTGATGATGACTAGGCAGATTGATTGAGTCGTTATGATTCTAAAATACCAGTGTAAACATAAAATAAAAAAAAAATTAAGAAATAATGTGGCCAATTAATTTGTCTCGTAGTGTAAATGGAAAGCCTCGTACGGTCAGAAAACACATAAAATATTCTATGAATTTATTTCAGAAGGTTTTCAGTAAAATTGCAAAACTGAATAAACTCCTGATGTTTTTTTTTTTGATTCCGCTTTTTTCTTTCAAGAGCTTTTCGAGTTGTTTCGCGGAATATAAGACGTTGTTTTTTTTTTCTTATGTGAAATCTTAGCTTTTTTCTTACTGCTGAGTCTTTGTTTAAAATTGTGAAAAACAAGCTTTTAATGAAAATATTTTTTTCATAGCAAGCTTTTATAGGTATACCTATATTAATACACGTCAAGACAAATCATACGAGGCCAAACTCAATAGGGTTGTGTCTTTTAACTACCAAGTTATTATGGCCACCTTCTGGTTCCATCATCAGTTCAATTCCATGTCATAATAATTTTGCATTGTCATGACACATGCATGTAAAATTTCAGCTCAATCGGTAACCGGGAAGTGGGTCAAATTGAATTTAAAAGATTTGATGACAGACAAACATCGGGACAGGTGAAACTAAATAAGAGCTTGTACAATAGTTTAAAAGTAAATGTACTGTTTGAATGAATTTTGCTAATTATTAGGCAAATTGTGCATTACTTTGCTAGCTTTTGGACTAGTAAAGTTGAAGATTGACAATTTTTTTTTTAATAGACTAGTTCTTGAATGCGTTTCCACCTAGTGGTAAGTAGTGATGCAATCATTAATGGTGAAGTGCACTAGTTTATTAAGAGCCTATTCACTCTGCCCTAGAAGATTATGTGTGTATGTTGTTAAAAGAATAATAAGCATACGCAAGCCAGGTGGTGGTTCTAGAAGTTGCTGGTTTCCCCACGATGTTTTCTTTCACCATTTTGAGAGCATAGTGATTATTTAAATTCGATAAAGTAAATCACCTGGTTGGGTTTCAACACACCAATTAATAATCTTAAGTTGGAACTGTTACCATTGGGTTACCACTGCTCAATGGAAATTTTTGATACAAATGGTGAAAGTTTGTCATGGCGATCGAGGCGGAATTCGCTCGAGCCACAGGCGAGGGTGTTATGGAGCCAAGTACAGTACCCACCTCTATAGGTAGATGTGGGTACTGTACTTAGCAACGAAAACGTTGTTTGATAGGTCAAACGACTTTTTCAATTTACTTACGATGAAATAAATAATCGGGGATTGACCGGCAACTCGTAGATATCGCTAAATGCTCGCCCTGATACGATAAATACAATGGTGGTTTTTTTTTTTTTTTTTCTGTCGACGGGGAAAATCATCATTGACGAAACCCGCTCTTGGGTGGAGCGGGAGACAGTGTCAGAGTCTTACTGACTAAAAACCCCGCGCCGTTCCTTCTAGCCTTCATACCGGGGCTCTAGTTTCCTTTCGGATAACCCCGACCCCGGTAGGCTTCGACCCCGATGGGCCCCTCCTGTTGCTGACAACTCCTTGAGGCGCGCGGGAACAGTGCGCGCCGTCGACGCCTTGGCTCGGTCCGGACAGTTACCGGACGATCGGACAGCGAGCTACCCATGGCTCGCCGTCCGCGAGCCCGCGTCTACGGTGGCTGGAAATCGGGATCGGAATCCCGGCGGCGGCGGTGGGGGCGCCGTTGCCTGATGCGGTCTGCCTCCTCCTTTGCTAGCATTACTGCTTCGCAGAAGGAGGCGACCGCCTGCCACTCCTCCTCGCTCCGGACCATGGCCTGAACCAAGGCCCGGCGCGAGAGGTCTCCGCCGCCGATCACCCCCACGAGGACACGGCGTTGCTCCGCCCAAGCAGGGCACACCTCAACTGTGTGCTCCACCGTGTCCTCCGGGCGTTCCGCACAGTGGCGGCACCCGGGCGTCTCTTCCGCTCGAATCCGATGCAGGAACCTCCCGAACTTGCCATGTCCGGTGAGGACCTGCGTCATGCGGAAGGTAAGGACGCCGTGAGGTCTTTCCAGCCACGCCTCAAAGAGGGGACTTACCGCCATAATTGTGGCGTGCCCAGCACTGGGTTGCGATAGTCGCTGACGCCATTTCACCGTGAGATCCCGCCGGAGCTCTGTCCGCCATACCTCGACCTGTCGCGGTAGTGGACTTTCACCCCGGCGTTGCATCTCCACGCGCTTATCGTGCATGTGTGCAAGGACTGTTGCCTCCAGATCCCACGGTGGTAGGCCAGCCAGAAGGCTCGCCGCTTCGCGGGAGATCGTGCGGTAACCCCGCACCATCCGTATTGCCATGACCCTCTGGCAGGCGTTCAGTATGGACGCCGGTCGCTTTGCCAGCGACGGCGCCCACACCGGCGCCCCGTAGAGGGCCATGGACCGAACGATCCCCGCGTAGAGCCTCCGGCAGGAGGCGTCTGGACCCCCAAGGTTGGGCAGGAGCCGCTTGAGAGCAGCCCCGGCCCGGTTGAGTTTGGGAGCCAAACGTCGGAAGTGTTCTCCGAAATTCCATCGGCTGTCGAGAACGAGTCCCAGGTACTTCATCGTCGACCCGACGCCGATGCGAACTCCTCCTACCGTAAGTTGGGAGTCTGATGGTGGCGCATTCCGAGGGCCGTGGAAAAACATGGCCTCGGATTTGTGCAGCGCCACCTCGAGTCCCAACTCCTGGATCCTACCAACGACTATCGCAACCCCGCGTGTCGCTAGAGCGACCGCCGCCTGGTGCGACTCTCCCTGCGCTAGAACCAGCGTGTCGTCTGCGTAGCAGACCACGCTGACCCCGTCAGGGAGGTCGCCGCGCAGCACGTAGTCGTAGCCGATGTTCCACAAGGGTGGGCCTAGAACCGACCCCTGCGGAACACCGCACGACATCTCTCGACGTTTCCAGTCTCCCTGGTGACCGGGGTAGATAATGGACCTGTCCGACAGGTAAGCCTCGACCACTCGACAGAGGTATTCGGGCACCCGGTGGTACCGGAGTGCCCTCCGGATCGTGCTCCAGGGCAGGGAGTTGAACGCGTTGGCAATGTCCAAGGACACTGCCACGACACTCCTGCCCCGGGACACCGCAACCCCTGTCGTGAGGGCTCGCACGCGCATGATGGCGTCCACCGTAGAGCGCGCCCTGCGAAAGCCGAACTGTCCGTCCGACAAGTCCGGCCCCACCCGTGCTAGCCGCGCGACGAGGCGGTTTGCAATGACTCTTTCAAAGAGCTTGCCCACCTCGTCGAGCAGCACAATGGGCCGGTACGCGGACGGAGAGTCCGCAGGGCGCCCTGGCTTCGCGATGAGGACCAGTTTCCCCGTCTTCCAGCGAAGTGGAAACTGGCCCCTCTCCATACATGCGCTGAAGAGCCCTCTTAGTCGAGGCCCGAGAGCCTCCATAGCCAGGACCCAGGCTTTCCCTGGCAAGCCGTCGGGTCCTGGGGCGGTGTTCTTGGCACTCAGCCTTCGCACCGCCACTCTCACCTCTACCTCGGTCACCTCTGGAGCGTTGTCGTCGTCGTCGCTGTTGTGGTCCGCGTCAGACACTGCTGGCGGGGGCGGAGCCATGGGCGGGGGGGAGTGTTCCCCTCGCGCAGGGAACAGAGTGGTTACCACACCCTCCACGAGTTGGGGCCGGAGACTCTGAGTCAGCGGCGGAGCCCAGGGGCGTAGCTTGTCCCGTACCAATTTGTACGGGCGCCCCCACGGATCCGCGTTCAGAGACCCCAGCCACACGTTGCGGGCCTCGAGTTTGGCCCGCCTTATCTCCGTTCGGAGGGTGCGCTTTGCCTCTCTGTACCCCTCATACAGCTCCGCCTCTCTGACCTCCGCATCCGGCTGGCGGTTGCGGCGCCTGCAGTGTCTGTCGTACCGGCGGCGCGCGTGGTTGCACGCGTTGCGCAGTGCGCCGATCTCCGGCGACCACCAGTACACACGGCGCTTAGCACGACCTGGAGGGACTCGGGGCATTGCCGCGTCGCAGATTTGCGACATGGCCTCCTGGAACCACTCCGCCTCGACGTCGATGTCGACAGGCCTGTCCGGTGCTTGCACCCAGGCCTGTACCGTCGCGGCTTCCAGGAGGAGCTCCCGGTCCATCTGCTTAAGCGCCCACCGCGGACCACAAGGGCTCTGTCGGACCGGCGCGGCCGAGGTTTCGGCGGAGACGTCCAACCGGATGTACCGGTGGTCGGAGTACGTCTCCACCTCCTCCATAACGCGCCAGTCGACGACACGCGGCGACAGAGCGGGGCTGGCGAACGAGATGTCCACCACTGATGTACCCCGCATCCGCACCAACGTGGGGACAGAGCCCCGGTTCAGGACGACTAGGCCCAGCTCCAAGGCCCAGTCCTCCACCATCCGACCCCGTCGGTTCGTGTGCCGAGAACCCCAAGCCGTATTCCAGGCGTTGAAGTCCCCGCAAACGACCACGGGGAGGGAACCGAACCCAGCGACGACGGAATTTAGCTCCATCAGGGAGAGTTGGAACACGTCGAGAGATCTGTTCGGGGGCAGGTAGACGCCTACCACGGCGATGTCCCCGAACCGTGCTGCCACGCAACCCCGCCCCCTCGTGACGGACTCGGGGGGCGGGGTACCGGCGGCGGCCGACGAAATTAACGTCACCGAGCCGTCCAAGTCCTGAACCCAGTCTCCACGGGGTTGGACAAAGTACGGCTCGGCGACGACGGCGATATTTATCGACCACTGCGCCATGCTCTGGAGCAACAGATCCTGAGCGGCGGCGCAGTGGTTGATGTTCGCCTGGAGGAGACGTAATGGTGTCGTTATTGACATTCCATTATCGTCTCCTCCTGAGCCCTTTGTGAGGCTCCCGCCGAGGCGGCGGGAGCGGCGGCGATAGCAGCAGCAGCCAGGGTAGTGGCTGCGGTGGTGAGGACGTCAGGGTGGATGCCCCTCCTGACTTTGCCCTTGGCCTTGGTGGGAGGGTCGCAAGACCTACCCCCAGCCCGGTGGTCGGCCGGCTTGCCTGCCGCCGCACATGCGTAACAGTGCGGCAATGCACGGCATTCGGCGGCCTTGTGTCCGGGCTGTCCGCACTGGTGGCAGCGGTCACTGCGGTCCTCCTCTGCAGCGCAATGGGCGCCCACGTGGTGCCCGACGTGGCATCGGTAGCACCGCAGAGGTCTGGGTTCCAGCATCTTGACTTGGGCTGAAACCCAGCCCACCAACAGCCTTCGGCCCTCGGCCGTGATGGCCTTGGCCACCGACACGGGGCAGCTCACTGTGACAGCTCGCATGCCCGTGCTGTCAGCGCGGATGGTGCCCGCCCGAACCTGATCGGTCGTGCACCCTCCCGCCCTGACGATGGCGGCCACCACTTCATCCACCCTGACAGAGTCGTCCAGACCCATGATGCGCATGTCTACGCTCTTGGTGGGTCTGGACACTCGGGCCTTCTCGACGTCCAGGGACGCCCTGATTTTGTCGGCCAGGGCGTCGGCGAGTTCGCCGCTGTCCGCCCCGGGGACCTCAAAAATTCGGGCTCCGGTTACGGTCCGCCTTATTCGGAAGCCCCCGGAGGCTCCGAACTCGTCGAGGTGGCCCACCACCGCCTGCTTCGCCTTGGCCATGACTATGTCATAGTCCACGCCCCTCTTTTCCGCAGCTGGCTGTAGTGTGATCACTACAGCTGCGGAAGTCGGGGCGCGAAGTCTGGCAGCCATGGCCCGCTTCTTGCGCTCCCGTCGCCGTTTGCGCCTATTCGTCGCCCTAGCCGCCTTGCTTGCCTTCTCCTTGGCGCCGACGACCGTCCACTCGGCGCCAGCCGAGGAGTCTTCGAGCGGAGAAGGCGGCAGGCGCGACCTAGTCGCCGCCGCGGCAGGAGGCCCCGCCGGTTTTGTGGCAGCCGCCACCTTGCCCTTCGGGGGGGCGGCAGGCTTCCCCTGCTGCTGCTGCCTGGTCACCGGGCCCGACCTCGCCGCTTCCGGCGCCGCGGCCTTGCGCGCGACTTGCCCCGACGGACCTGCCCTGGGTGCAGTAGTCGTCGTGGCCGCGGCGACGGCGGCATATGACGCCACCCTTTTTGTGTTGGAGGTCGCGAGCGGAGGACGCAGCACGATGCCCTCCAGGACGGAAAGCTGGCGCTGGATTTGCTCCTGGAAGCGCTGCTGCTGCTGCTGCTGCTGCTCCCTGGCAGCAGCCAGCTCTTGCCGCAGCAGGGACAGCACCTCGCTTTCCGCCTCCGTGCTCCGTCCTTCCGGTGACTGTACAGGGGAGTCCTGCAGACCGGCCAAGGCCTCGAGCCGGCCAATCCTCCCTTTCAGGGTCAGCTCGTAGGGCTCGAACACGAACCCCAGAGCCCCCCCAATCGTGGTATTGGCCAGCTCGATGGAGCGCTTCTTGGCCACCCTCTCCCGTTTGTTGGCCACGCTCATGATGGCGGCTGCCACGACCTCTTTAAATTTGGCCATAGCCACCTCCATTCCCTCCGGCAGCTCGGTAGGGATTTCCGGCGGTATGAGGCTGGCCTGGCGTCCCTCTCTGGCGCTCTCAGCGGGGACCCCTCTTCCTCTGCCCGTTTGACGGGCTGCGCCCCGCCCCGAGGACGAGATTTTTCGGGCAGATCCCGTTTCGTCGTCGGACACGGAGCGCAAAAGGAAGAATTTCCTTTTGATGGAGGTGGATTCTTCCACCTCCATTACCTCCGAGTTGTGTGCAGACGCGGCATCAGAGTCCGACGCCGCATCTCCACTCACCTCCCTGAGGCCGAAACTACGGCCTGTCTCCGCCGGCGTCGCGGACGTGCTGGGAACTTGTCCCAGGGACTCCGCACTGCCGGTTCGTGAGCCACCCTGGCTCCTTGCGTCCACGAAGGACGGGAACAGATCCATTGCGGATCTGGCGCGCTCTTTGCCCCCCCCAGAATACGAGGGGCAGCCCGAGCTCTGCTCGGGGAGGGATTCTCCGCCTGCGGGGCAGGCGGTACCCTCCTGGGGTAGTTTCTTTTTAGGAGTCGCGTCCATGATTTGGCTGAATCACAGCTTTGCCTTTTTGGCAATGGGGTGGGGTCCCCAATACACGTTCGCCATCGTGGTCGTGTCTGATAAACAGACACGTACCCGAGGCGAACCGAGCTCGCTGTCGAGAAGGCGCCGACAGCTGTTGGTGCCAGCGCTCCTGGACAGCGCACCCTCCGGGCGGTCCGACTGGACTCCGCCGTGTGTTCCTCTTGGTCTGGTCTCTCGCTTGAGGCCTTCCGGCATGAGTAGCTCTACCGGCATAGCCCTCAAGGTCATTGAGACACGCAAGCCCCACCACGACGACAACGTGGGAACACGGTTGGTGGGGAAATACAATGGTGGTGCGAGTGGGTTTACTTTTCCGTACTAGTGCAAAAATCAGTAAATTGTGGGCCTAAAAGTAGTAGGAATATGATCAGGTTTTAAGAGTAAGTGTATTGTAAATCATTTTTTTATTAGGTGCATCCATTAAACTCTTTTCTGCTGACTCTACCGCCTATCTCTCTTGCTATAACTTATAGTTTCGGATAATGCATTAGGGAACTTCTTTATGGGTCGGAATATTCTCGTATATGTGTGATATATAATATATATTTATAGCCTATTTTATATCGTACATTATATTTAATATATTTGTATATAGATAACTGTGGAAGTTGGGTATAATATTTGAGTTGGATAAAGAAATTTGAGGACTGTAAAGTTGGGAAATATAACGAGGTCTTTATTTTCTTTGCATTTCCCAGTACAAGACATCATCACGCGTATGTAGGTAGAGGTACCATTCAAAACGGTGAAGGAAAACATCGTGAGGAAACCGGCTTGTCCTAGAACCAAAACTTCGAAGACATGTGACATTCCCGGCCCATTCCCTCTCCTAGAGAAGAAACCTGATTCCCAGCAGTGGGAACATTAAAAAGGCTGATGATGATGATGTAGAGACGGGGTGAGCAAAAACATCTTCGAGTATGTCGAGTCTTCTGCAAAATATGTAATCAGCCAGAGAGGGGAGGGAAAAGGCCTTCTTATTTAATTATTGATTTATAATTAATTAAATCGGTACATGGCCATTTACATTAATTAACATAAAATTGTGAAAATGGTAAAAAGCAATTATACATAATATTGGCAACTAGCTTTTGCCCGTGACTTTACCCGCGTGCATAAAATATAGCCTATGTCACTCAAAAATAAAGCAGCTTTCTATCGGTGGACTGGCCTGTTGGTCTAGTGGTTAGTGGCCCTGACTGCTAAGCCAGAGGTCGTGGGTTCGATTCCCACCCAGGACAAATGTTTATGTGATGAGCATGATCATTTGTTTTGCGTCTGGGTGTAATTTATCTATATATGTATGTATTTAGAAATATATAAGTATGTTTATCAGTTGTCTAGTACCCGTAACACAAGCTCTGCTTAGCTTGAGACTAGACAGCGTTATTGTATAAGTGTAGATAACTATGAACTGTGATATCTTCGAATCTATCTTCTTCTTAGCGTGTCGATGCCATAACCAGTTAAATTCCTTGCCTGGCTAAATATTCGGCCATGGCAGTGCCGTTCATGCTGTCATTAGGTGCCTACGTGAACAGGTCGAATTGACTTAGAATTATAAGTTCAAATAAATTTTATAACGGTTAAGGTACAATAAATGTTTTCTGTAATATCGCTGTATTCATAACATTAAAATCTAATTCTATTCACGCCGACTGATCGACACTTTACGTGACCAGAGGGCTGGCTCGTTCTTTGCCCAAAGAATTAGCATTGCCATTCAACGTGGCAATGCTGCCAGTCTTCTGGGCACATTTCCGGATGACAGCGATGTGGAGGAGTACTTTGACGCCTGAGCGTGCTTTGTCTTTTTGTATCATATTTATGTACATAGTTAGGTTTTAGTTTAAATAGTTTATTTAGTATTTAAGTTTTTTTTTTATGTATATATGTAATAAATTTTTAATAGATCTAGTAAAGGCCTCTCAACATCCCCTTAATAAATACTTACATTCTATTCCAATCTAAACCGCATCATTATATTTCAGCTGGAAGACGTCCACTGTTGGACATAGGCCTCCCCAAAGTGTCGGCACAATCAAGTCTTGTGCGTCTCGCATCCATCGCATTGCCGCGACTCTCATCAGATCATCGGTCTACCTTGTGGGACTCCTTCCAATCTAACCTATAACATAAAATTATCTATTCTCTTTCTCTTTATCTAAGAATGTAGGTAATTGTATAATAAAAAAATCATTACAGTTATAATCGAATAAAGACCTTAAAAATTTTTTGCTAACTTTTCCAAGAAATTTTGATTATTTCAATTGACTTAATTTTGATAAATAAAATTGTTTGCAATTGATAAGCTCGCGTTTGACCACCATCTCACCTGATGATAAGCGATAATGTGGTCGACAATGGAGCACGCTTGCCTAGAAGTAACCTACTCACTCTTGTCTTAAAGGCCCCTAAGTGGTAGCTATCAGGAAACACAGACTCCGGCAGGGAATTCTACACCTTGGCTGTACGCACAATAAATATAGGATGGACCAAACAATAATATTGACTGACTTTGACTGGCCTGTTGGGCTAGTGGTTAGTGGCCCTGATTGCTATTGCCTTTTCGTCAAACATCGCGTTGGATTGCATTAAATGAAGTAACAAGCTTTTAAACCATTTTCGATGTTTTCGATAGGCGAGTGGAAAAAGACCCTCTTAATTTTATATACAAAAGGTCGTACATGACGATTATTATCACAATCAAACTAATAATAATTAAGTGAAGTGTAAATAAGATTTATGTAACTCATAATATGATTTAACTCTTCAATCGTGATAATTAGAGACACAATAGAAATACAATGGGTGCGCGAATGCCGGCGTTCGCTTGAGGTTTAATGAAATAAAAGAGGGTCCACGGAGTTTCTTGCACGTTCTTCTCCTTAGAGACCACTGTTTTTTTTTTGTCGATGGTGAAAATCATCTTATGACAAAACCCGCTCTTGGGTTGAGCGGGAGATAGTGTCAGACTCTTACTGGCTAAAAACCCCACGCCGTTCCTTCTAGCCTTCATACCGAGGCTTAAGTTTCCTTTCGGATAACCCCGACCCCGATCTCCTTAGAGACCTGAATGTGCAATTTAGCTTCACTTTTTTTTTGACTGACCAAAAATTTGACAGTTCGAAAGTGTCTGTAATTGGTCAGAGACTATGGGTTGGCTTCCGAAAGGGAAATACGAAGTTCTGGAACGTTAGGCAAAAAATAAAGCTAAGTATGGTTTTAGCCAGTAAAAGTATGACACGCCCGTTCTAACCCAGAGCGGGAGAAGTCATTGGATGATTTCCAACCTTAATAAAACACCAAGATATGTATTCATACAACCGCTCTTACGTTATTATGACAATGTAATACATCTTTTTCTAGATATTTTAGAAACGCCTACATTTTTGTATATTATCCAGATTTGTAAAAAAAAGAATAATGATATCGAATTTTTTTTAACTTTTAAAGTTAAAAAAATATCACTTATTTTCTTACCATCAACCTCAATACTCAATTATTTATTGCATTCCATAATATACATGCATAGGTGGTAAGTGAAAAATTAAGACACAATTGTGGACCCCGTTGGGCACAGCAAAAGACAATATTACATGGAGTGAAAAGAACTTATAGACTAACTTATTCTAAGTATAATTTGATAAAACATTCATTACATTATATTAAACATCAAACAACAAACAACCTACCTTTTATTTCATACCCATATTATGGAGTGTAGAAAAAGCAAGATAATCTAAACAAAAGATTTAAAAAACAAGCTTTAAAAATACTTGTCGCCATATTGGAATTTATAATGACAAAATTTTGTTTCGCATCAACAAATCTTTGTAATTGGTACCCATATCATGAAGATCCAAATCAAAGCTACCTATAATTTTAATAGAAACAATGAAAAACCCGTTTATTTGCGCCAGACTTACAATCTTATAAATAACACACACGCTATAAAACTTTTTCAAATGAAATTCTAAATGAAAACTGATTAGATATTGTTACTAACATGAGAACCATAGACAATTATGATGGCTGTGAGAGCCAAAAGACCATTGTCTGTGACTTTTACTGTAAAGAAAACGATGAAAACTCGAAAGAAAAAGCGTTCACGCTTTTTTGCTCATTTGAAAGAAGTAAGTCATTTCTGAATTAACAGTGTTAGTTATCGCGATAGATATTCATTCATTCAATTATATATTATTTTTGTGAACACAGGGTACAATGATATTATATTAATAATAAGTGTGATTGAGTGGAGATTCGCAAGAGCAAACGCGCTCGGGAAAAGGATGTATAATCCAATAAGGGATCTTGACCGTACTTCCGGGATTGTCCTGATAGCTGTGGTATACCTCTCCACTCCTCAAGCACATCAGGATATGTTGCCCTCTTGTTACTATGTCACTTCGTGCTAGCGACCATTTTGCGTGCAAGTCAACCCCTGTCTTTTTATCGATGTAAATTAAAAACATTGCTCAGGCAGGGACCATAGTCTTAACATAGTTCCTGGTAACCAGTTCACTTAAGACCCCAAAAACCATAGCCTTATATTAGTTTTCCATATGTTGCAATAGTTTCCCTTCAACCGGGGGCTGTCCTTGGATGCAATAGCATAGTACATACAGGGATAATCACAAGTTGATACCACGTTCCATTAAAAGCATCTAAAAGGGCCTCTGCGAGTTGGTTTCGGCTCCTCGTACGCCTCAGGGTCCTGAGATGAATTAATATATGAAAATAATAATAATATTCCACAACTATCACACAACGCCGTCTAGTCCCAAGCTAAGCAGAGCTTGTGTTATGGGTACAAGACAACTGTTAAATATATATATAATTGGGTATTTCTTATGAAATCTCGAAATTTGGGATATTATTGTTTTTTTTTTTTTTATAAACTTAGATATTTTTTCGCGGAGATCAGAAAAGTTGCTTTTAGAGATCTGTCCAGGGGTATTGGTCTTCCATATTTTTGTGTATAACCTATATAAAATGAGGTTTAAAAAAATAAAGAAATGAGGGAATGATTAACGGAGTGAGGGAATGATTTATTATTTTATATTATAGTAAAAAAACAACATGTACAAATGAAAGAAATTATATATTTAATTTTTTTCCAAATTTGCAATCTTTGCATACAAAATAGCTCATCGCCTTCGCATCTGTCGTCTATTTCGAGCAGCTACATTCAGTCAAAAAAGTATCGGGAATGGATGATTTGTTTATGGTTCCAAATTCAAATTTTTGTAGTTGATAGATTGGCACAACTGTTTTCCATTTTGGCGCGGAGTTTGAGTTGCATCTGTTATTTATATTAAATACAGTGCTGGTTTTAGTAATATCATATATAGTGTGTATTGCGAATTTCATAATGGACAAAATATCGAACAAAGAGTTTGTCTTAAATTTTGCATCGCCAATGGAATTTCATGTTCGGAGTCACTGAAAATGTTACAGAAGGCTTACGGTGAATCGACTTTATCAAAAACTCGTGCTTATGGTAATTTTCAGAGGTTTTTACTGGATTAGTTTTACACAAATTTAGAAATTGGTTTCTTTAGAAACCTAGATAATATCCACAAGATACTGTGTTTCCAAAATATCTAATGAAAAATGTGTAATAACGTCATAATCAGTTATTAGCGGTTGTATGAAAAACAGTGAAAATGTGAGTCATGATGCACCACCTTAATGTACAACTCTGATCCCCAAGATACAGATTAACGTCTAGTTTGGGGATCACCGTTCTAACAACCACGTATAATGTACTTGATTATTAATAAACTAAACTTAACATATTTCTTGTCGTTTCGGAGTACCACCCATCAAACTCATGGTGGTCAAAATCACCCATAAAACCTTTCCAATTACACCAAAAAAGGCCTCATTACGGTACAGTAGCCAAAACATCGAACGGTTTCACCGATCAGTAGCTATAACGACCTGTATCCTGTGGTCCGATTGTGGTCGAGTAGCAATATTGGTTATTCCCAACATCCATTGCGAAGCTTCTGGAACTTTTTGTGGTGATAGAAATTGTACTACTGATGTGTTTCTATTTTTAGACATTGTTTATTTGATCTAGTTGGTTTAGTTGGTCAATAACTTTGTCGGTCCAATTTGAAGGGTTTGGGTCCAGTGAACTAGGTGAATAAGATGTCGTTTAGTCATTTTTAGCATGTCGATGGGAAAACCAGTTTAACCATATTATTATTATTTATTATCATCTGTTTATTAATCTCAGGACCCTGAAGTCCTGGGCCTTTGAGAGGCGTACAAGGGGCCGAAGCCAACTCGCAGAGGCCCTTTTGGTTACTATAATGGAACGTGATACCATTATATTAAAATTATTTATTATTATTACCTTTTTTGTGCGTACAGTAAAGGAGTGGAATGCTTAGCGGGTCTGTGTTTCCTGAGAGCTACATCCTAGTCCAGAACTCCAGAGTAGGTTACTTCTAAGCAAGCGTGCTCTATCGTCGATCACATCATAGCTTACCATCAGGTTAGATAGTGGTCAAACAAACACGAGCCTATCCATAAAGGTCACCGCACATGGGCCACCTGCCACAACCAAAAAACGCCGCCACTGGCATATTTCCTGAAAGTTTCATACATTTTATTTGGACTCGCCACACACGGTTGACGCCGGAAGCCTGTCATACGCTACAAAACGCCACTGCTCGGTTCTTGTGGCCCGCACTGGCTACTAAACGACAATAGAAAACGCTGTCACACGCCATTCGTGCTTCTTCGACTGAATCGTATTACTGCGCACAAGGGTTAAAAAGAGTAGCAGCCACTGGCCACAAGTAGCTTGTGGCCGCTTCTAGCTTCTCGTGGCAGCGTTTGTGGCTGTAGCATGTGGCCCATGTGAAAGAAAGAAAGTAAAAACGTTTATTTCTACCTCACACATACATTTTAACTTAAAGTTGGATTAGGATACTTAAAAAAAATACATATTATTTCGTATGAAAAACCAAAAAAAATGTGCGGCAACTTTTATAATTTTTCTGTACTGGGCGATGTGGTCCCTAAGCGACAACGCCCTTTAATTAAATAAATAAAAAAAACACTTACAATGAAAAATATATTACAGAAGAGAATAGCCGAGCCTTTCAAAGATTTGTCATACTCATATGAAGCTGGGATGGGTCGCTCTATCAGTAAAATTGACATCCCTCAGAAAATTAACTAACTGTTAACCCTCAGTAATACTTAGAAACCCAGTTTAGCCTTACCAAAAACCGTTCAAAAATTTTGCATTACCAGCATGAAATAACCAACTTCCTCCGATCAAAATGCGCTTTAAATCTGAAGAGATTTCGGCGGCCAACCATTATTATTTTGTTATTAATGATTGCAATACTGAGGTTCTTGTAATAGCCACTTAACTTTCAATAATATCGGTATTATATCGGACGGTAGTTATTCTTCCGAGAGGTATTATTATGCATTTTTTTCTGTTTGTTTTATTTATGTAAGTAGAGCGCTTAGTTATGTAATTATGTTACAGGTGGTGGAGTTTGTGAGTGATGTGAAATATTATGTTTCCTAGCTTTACCAGTGGCTTTGCTCCGGTCAAAGACCCTTCCTTCACTACCTACCTATTCTACCCGACCTACCCTAACTAATTTTTTTTTCCTGTATGCTGGTGAACAAAAAAATAATGATTAAAATCGGTCCAGCCGTTCTCGAGTTTTAGCGAGACTAACACCAATAGCTATTAATTTTTTTTATAATTTATAGATATAGATTACTATTATAGATTCATGAACAATATATGTACAAAAAAAAAAACTTAAACTACTTACTTATACTACACCTTAAATAAATTCATAACGTACATAAATAAAATACAAAAACACAAAGTACACTCGGGCGTCGAAGTACTCCTCCACATCTCTGTCATCCGGGAATGTTCCCAGAAGACTGGCAGCATTACCACGTTGGATGGCAATGCTAATTCTTTGAGCGAAGTACGAGCCAGCCCTCTGGTCACGCAAGGTGTCGATCAGTCGGCGAGAAATTTCCTTAAAAAGGAGACGTGCATTCGGACCCCATGACCCAAGCGTTTCAACCCCAAACGGCTCAAAACTGTAATTACCAATAAGGTTACAGTATTTGGGCCGTTTAAAGGTCTCAGCAGCCGCAGCGGCAGCGCCAGCACAACCCGCCGTACATGGAATATGGGATGGCGCAAGGGTGTCGACACAGGTTGCGTCCCACACCAGCGGCCTACCCACCTTCCACGGTACCAACGTCATACCATCTGGTCTCTTTCCATCGTCAAAATTACTATTTATATTTAAGTGTCTTCAAGGATAAAGTGAACAGGCTCTTAATAAACTAGTGCGCCTCACCATCAACGATGGCATCACTGCTTGCCAGGTGGGAATCGCAGTTAAGCACTAGTATACAACCATTAAAAAAAAATATTTCTAGGGACTTCACCGGGATTTATCATCAAAGACTCTTCCGCCTGACCACCGCTAAGTTAATTTTTGCTTGCACTCTAAACAAGGACTTGGTTTGGTGCCAGGAACATATTTCCGGTATAAAAACCCTACGTGCTATTTCAGGATTTGGTCAATGCGTGTGGCAAATTTCATCTAAATCTGCTTAGCCGTTGGAGCGTGAAGGAGTAACAAGCAGACAAACTTTTGCCTTTATAATATTATTGAGATCGTCTCTTTGTTCCAAACTGCTTTAAGCAGTTAACAAAAGAAAAATATGAAAAATTCTCTGATCATAGAACCAGCCATGTACATTGTTTAAGTAAACTCATCTTTTTTTTTAAAAGGAACTCTTAATAAATTAGTGCGCTTCACCATCAGAGGTTGCTTCACGGCTTACCATCAGGTGGGATCGCAGTGAAAAACTAGTTTATAACAAACTAGCTTTGCCCGCGCGGCTTCGCTCCCGCTCTTCCCTACTCCACCCTACTATACCCAACTCTACCCTACTCTACCCTACTCTACCCTACTCTACCCTACTCTACCCTACTCTACCCTACTCTACCCTACTCTACCCTACTCTACCCTACTCTACCCTACTCTACCCTACTCTACCCTACTCTACCCTACTCTACCCTACTCTACCCTACTCTACCCTACTTTACCCTACTCTACCCTACTCTACCCTACTCTACCCTACTCTACCCTACTCTACCCTACTCTACCCTACTCTACCCTACTCTACCCTACTCTACCCTACTCTACCCTACTCTACCCTACACTACCCTAATTTTTTTTTTCCATAAGAACCTTCTCCTCCCAATAACAATCACAACAAAAAAAAAATCAGCCAAATCGGTCAAGCCGTTTTCATGCCAAGTCGTGACAACGGAAAACGGGGGTCATTTTTATATATATAGATAAAAAAAAATGGATAATCATTCAAGAAAATCAAACAAAAAAGAAAACTAAATATTTTTATTTTACATATCCTTATAAAACGTCAGAAGCTAGTTGACGGTTCCGATCGGTCATTTCCTATGGAGAAGAACCGACAAAAAATTCATGGTTACTTTTTTTTTAAATATGTTGTTTTTACAATATTTCCTTCTTAAATTATTAACATTAACATTCATGTATTAATAAATATTGTTACTTTATTTCCCTTAATTCATTTTGTTGGTTAATTTTGCTTGCAGTACACCGCAGACTACCCCATGTTTTAAAATTAAGTTCTTATATTCCATCCCAAGGTTGTCTGGAAGATATCGCTGTCAGCGATAAGACCGCAATTGCACCCATAGATTTAAGTTTCTGTGACATTGTTTGAAAGAAGAAAGAAAGGAAGAAGAAAGAAAACATGTCTATTTGGCACACAATGAACACAACAACCATTTACAAAAAAATAAAAATATTTAAAGCTTAACCCTTCAGATACCGTCAATTAGAGACACAATAGTAAGACAATAGATGCGCGGCCACCGGGTGTCGCTTGGGGATTCATGAATTAAATAATATTTTTTTTTTTTTGAAGAAAAAGAAAAAAAAAACAACAGCAAGAATGTGTCTCACTATTTTGTGTGTTACTATTTTGGTGTACAATAAAGTTTATTCTGTTCTATTCTATTAACTTCTTCCATTATGGATGGAGCGAGAAGGCGATCCAGACTTTAACTGACTAAAATCCACCTTTGTTCCTTCACTTATTCTTTGCGTTCCAAAACTACAGTAACTCTTTCAAACATTTCCACATCCCTGTCTATAACATCTTATGGTCTTTATTTTTCAACGTATTTTTATCAACTGTCACTCAACCAAGACCAAAGGAACTGGTTTGAAGCTCATTACAAACCCACAGAAAGTTATTTCATTCATGAATCAAAGAAATTCTAGTCACGTCTTCAGCACTGACATTTTGAATGTTGATCGGACACATCCGGTGCAGTGGCTAGTATAATTAATGTCTATATGTTGACTGGGATGGCTCTGAAGAAGGGTGGACACGGAGCATCCTCTTATTCTTACGTGACCAATCATCAAATGAGTTCTTTTGCTCTGGGTAGAACGGCCCTCCTATTTCGATTTTTACTGACTATAACCCACAGTATATCCTCGCAGAAAAGGGTAACCAAGATATCTTCAAATAATCTGCAGCTCAGCAGGCATCGGCCCTAATTGGCTCCGTCAATTTTGCTAACACCGATCGTCCGGTAAGGACAGGACGTCGTCCTTCTCGTCGGCGCGCGAATGGCGTGCAATGGGTTGCTCGCCATCCAACCGTCCAGTAATCCTCCGGACCGAGACCAAGATGTCGCGTATTGTTCAACGCGCGCCTCAAGGAGTAGTCAGCAAACCGTACGGACCCAACAGGGTCGAAGCCTACTGGGGCCAAGGATCTGCTTCTGAAGGAATAGGAGGGGGTTTTTAGTCAGCAAAGACCTGACACTTTCTCTCGCTCCGCCCAAGGGCAGCGGATGTCATCTGTATGATTTTTACCCATCGAAAAAAAAACCTACAAAAAAAGTAAAAAATCCGGACTACCGGTAACCGTCCGCTAGGTCATGCCCACGATGACTAAAAATTATGTTACGACTTTCAATGCCCGTGGATTTGACATCTTGTAAAATATGTGGATGTTGTAGAAGATGACACAAGTATTTAGAGAGGAGTGATTACCTGTAACGGCTGTCAAAAATCTACAACCGGGACCAACGGTTTTACGTGCTTTCCGAGGCACGGAGTGTCAGTAATATCCCAATAAACTTAGAAAAGTACATATGAATTGAAAAATTTACTTTGATTCGAAGCCGCAAGCTCACGCATGAAAGGCGGGCGCCTTAATTACTTCTTTTTTCTCTTTTCATGACAATGTACAACTCTATTATTGGCCTAGTATAAATCCTGAAGTAGATGTGATTGTGCAGGATGGGCAGCATATCCTGCAACCGTTGTCCTGTGCAACCGTTCCACACTGACGTTGTGTTAGGGATGGGTCGAGGAAATCCCATTTGGCCTGATGGTTTTTACAGTGGTTATTACGACACACTCTTCATTTTTAATCAAATAATATGAAACAAAAAACTGTTCTAAATCAACGGAATTGATTTGCGAATTCATCAAGCTACCACATTACGTTATAATCATCATCAGAGATCATAAGAACCGAAAACAATAATAATTTAGTGAAGAAAAAGATTAAAAAAGATATAAATACAAAAAGTATGGCCGTAGAAAAAGGGGAAAAAGTTTAAAAATGATCGATACGAGCGAAAGAAAATAAAAGGTTGTGCACGTGGTCAGTCGGTTGAGGTTTGGTTCCGTAGGGTTTTTTTTTGTTATAGTTTAGGGTTAGGAGGAAATGAAATGATAATAGAATTTTAATTTAATATTTTTACGTTTTTAGTGATATAAAAAACAATGGGAAGATCTTTAAGTTTCATAGAATGCTAACCTTATTTTAGGATAGCCTAATTAATAAGGTTAGCCATTTTTTTTCTTTACAATTTTGTTTCCGTATCAGCTACTATCCCACGTCTATACAAATGCTTCCCGCAAGCCGCAAGTCCTTATTAACAATCTTCTCCCATGCCATCAAATTGTATTTTGGTCGATCAGTAAAAAAATATTGTAACGGTGCCGATGTATTCCGTGCATAGTGCACAACGATGGAGTGCAATAATGTTTATAAAAATACTACGAGTATTTTATATTTAAAATAAAATAATATTTTTATAGATGAAATAGTCTATTGGGTGATAGACTATTTTATCTATAGGTAGGTATTGTACTTTTGAATAAGTACAAAGTTTTTTGTCTGACACGACCAGCACGGTCATGGTATGTACGAGTATAGGGTGTAGTAGAAAGACTTTTCGACACAAAAATGGTTTTTCAAGCTGACATTGACAGTCAATAGGTTGCCATTTAAATGTCACTGACCTTACGAAAAATAGACAAGATGTAGATAAATACTATTATCTCCAAATGACAATATTCTCGAAAAGCACGTGCCAACAAGAATAAAAAGCAAAGAAAAGAGTTTTTCTGAATTGATGTCAGAAAAAACCTGCTTATTGTACAATATGTTTTTTTAACATCCATTTAAAAGCAAAAAAGTGTTGATTATTACGTCTATGTCAACTGTAAATGATTAACAGAAATATAAATACAATGCTCTTTTAAAATATGTTAAAAAGATAATCGCCTTAAATCTTTGTGCTTAAGTTTTTAGTGAAAATCTTTAGGCAATTAGTGTTATTACTGATTTAATTAGTGTAATCAATAAATAACAATGCAGCTGATATTATTAAAGCTAACTTCTTGCTTTCCTAATTGACATGGGGTCGGCGCCATCGGCTTTGACCACGTGTAAGCGGAAAATTATCCTAATGGAACATAATTCTGGGATAAAAAAATTATTAAATATGATTCCAGAGTATGGTCAACCCGTGTTCAAGTTTTATCTAAATCCATTCAGCCGTTTAGGCGTGAAAAAGTAACAAACATACAACCATATACACTCACAATCGATATAATACACTAGCTACTTTCAGTGGCTTCGCTTGATAGTAGATAGAAAAAAAAAATACTATATATGTATTGCAGGACACCCATACCACCCATGGGTACCCATGTAGACACATACATACTCACAAACGTTTGCTTTTTACAATCAATAACCTGCATGGTTATCAATAACCTGGATGGTTATTGATTGTCTCACTCTACTCTCCTGTCGCAGGTCTGCTGGAAGAAATTTTATTTGAAATAAGCAGTAGCTTTGTGCTCTTTTATCTGTATAAATTTGTTATTTTTTTTATGTTTTTGTGTGTACATAAATGAATAAATAAATATAGTATGATTACCACAGTTGTCACATTTCATCTCCTTTCTTTACATTCTAATAGCAAGTTTATCATATTTATCGATTCCTGTGTCTTTTCATCTCTCTCTATTACTCCAACCCTTCATATTTATAATCAAAACTCCATCAAATCTAGTTAAAAACCATTTTCATCAATATCAGTCACAGCTTCAAAAAGAAGAAAGGCTTTTACCGCCTTTTAGGGAACCCCAAAAATCTAATTTAGAAAAAAAAGAGCAGTACTAAATTTGAATCTGTGAGCGGAAGCTGCTGGGTCGCGGTGTGCGGAACGAATTTCGGTATCATTAACGTTTCTTACTTCTTTATATCTCATTTGATTGTAGGGTTGCCAGGAGATAATACTGTTTTAAAAATGTCAATTATACTGTAAACTAACCCGCCTCGGCTTCGCACGGGTTTTCTTCTAGAAATTAATATAAAAACTTAATAAATTACATACTAGAACCTTCCTCGCGTGATTCTCGCTATCGAGTGGTGAAAACAGCTTGAAAATCGGTGCAGTAGTTTTTGAGTTTATCGCGAACAGACAAACAGACAGATGCGGCGGGGAATTTGTTGTATAATATTTATGTATTGTTTTTTTTTTTTTATTCTATTGGAAAAGTGAATTGCCACCAAAATAACTGCCAAAATGTTAAAATTTTTTGAAGAAAAACAAAAAAAAACATTTATTTGATCCCACCAAAAAATTTCATGTAAAATGTTTTCATTTACAAAATAAATGTATTCATTTCACTTCATTAGTATCTAGTACCTACTAATCAAAGTACTGGATTTTAGTAAGTCATTTTATTTACACCAGTTATTCTTTTAAACACAATTTATCTTTTAATTATAGATTTTCTTGCCTGGTGATCGCTTCACCCATAAAAAATAAATGCTCAAAAATTCTCCCTTAAAAATTTAATAAGTTTTAAGCAAGAATTTTTGAGCATTTAAAAAAAATATATAAATTACAAACTTTAATAAGCCAACCCTAACCGAGCACAGTTGCTTGATACCTCGCTACCAACCGATCCTTCGTCTGATTAGTTTTATTTGTTTATTTATAACTTAGATTATGTTGTTCTTACATAACGATGTGGTTGCTTCATTGTTCTCTATGTCAAATAATAATTATGTGGTTTAATATTTATATTGTTATTATTACACTGACTTCTGTATTGTAATAGACTATACTATTATTACTATCGTAAGGGGCGGTGTGGTAATTATTATTATTTTATGATTGATTATTTTGTTGTTTCCATTCGAAATTGATTATCTGATGGTTTTTAATGATAACTTGGAAGCCAAGAGGTACACTTGGTATGGGACTTTATCAGCGAGCATTATTTCAGTTACACGTTGAATAATTTTTGGGATAATTACACAACTTTAGTTTTAGTAGTAGTATTTTTATGTAAAGAATCTATGTAGGTACAAAATTATATAACTGTATCATTAAAAATCAAGATATAAGCTTGATATATCAGCAAAAATAGATAGTCAGCGGGCCAACCAGGCGACTGAGGGGTTGTTTTGGGCACGCCACGATTATGGCTGTAAGTCCCCTCTTTGAGGCGTGGCTGGAAAGACCTCACGGCGTCCTTACCTTCCGCATGACGCAGGTCCTCACCGGACATGGCAAGTTCGGGAGGTTCCTGCATCGGATTCAAGCGGAAGAGACGCCCGGGTGTCGCCACTGTGCGCAACGCCCGGAGGACACGGTGGAGCACACCGTCGAGGTGTGCCCTGCCTGGGCGGAGCATCGCCGTGCCCTCGTGGGGGCGATTGGCGGCGGAGACCTCTCGCGCCGGGCCCTGGTCGAGGCCATGGTCCGGAGCGAGGAGGAATGGCAGGCGGTCGCCTCCTTCTGCGAAGCAGTAATGCTTGCAAAGGAGGAGGCCGACCGCATCAGGCAACGGCGCCCTCGCCGCCGTCGCCGGGATTCCGATCCCGATTTCCGGCCACCGTAGACGCAGGCTCGAGGACGGCGAGCTATGGGTAGCTCGCTGTCCGATCGTCCGGTAATGGACCGAGTCTAAGACGTCGACGGCGCGCACTGTTCCCGCGCGCCTCAAGGAGTTGTCAGCAGCAGGAGGGGCCCAGCTGGGTCGAAGCCTACTGGGGACAGGGTTGTCCGAAAGGGAGCTCGTGCCCCGGTATGAAGGCTAGAAGGAACGGCGCGGGGTTTTTAGTCAGTAAGAGTCTGACACTGTCTCCCGCTCCACCCAAGAGCGGGTTTCGTCAAAGATGATTTTCCCCGTCGAGAAAAGAAAAAGGGGTTGTTTTGCGCTTGTAACCTGTTTTCTGATGCTTGCTATGACCTGCCGTGACCTGTTTTGTAGTTAGTCAGTGTGCCTCAGTGGTGTCAACTTGTGACCTTTAAAATATTTTTGGGAAAAAAATATAACATATAGTGTATAACTATTGGAATCCGTTCAGTTATTGATTCTGAACTACTATATTCAGGTTTTGCATAAACTAAAATAATGTTGTATACATTCAGCTTTATCTCAGATATCTATTTAATTTATTTATTTATATATACTTTATTGCACATCCAGTTTGTAGACTAACAAAAAGGAACCATATAATAAAAAAACCACACAATTGGCGGCCTTATCGCAACAGGCAAATTCTACTAGGCAACAAATAAATACATATATAAAAAAAGAAACTGATTTATTTATTTATTAAAACTTCATGCAACATAAAAGTACAAAGGCTCACTTAATGCCTTAGGCATTCTCTACCAGTCTACCTAGGGTGGTAAAGAGAAAAACGTGGTGGGTGCATAAAAAAAATAAAATTAACATCAAAGTAGACTATGAAAAAAAAGGACTCAAAAAACAAAATTACAAAATAAACATACATATATAATTTAATATAAAATATATTATATATATATATATAGTACAAGAAAGAGGTTTTGGACTGACATATCAATGCACAGCCAAATCTACTAGGACTAGAAGCCTGAAATTTTGCACAGGGTTTACTTTTATAACGTTGGCGAGAACTAAGAGAGGATTTTTGAAAACTCAGCCCTAAATTGGAAGTAGCGGAAGCCCAAAGTTTGTATGGAGAAATTTACTTTTACACGGGCAAAACCGCTGGTAGTAACTGGTACTGATATTCTCTTGAATATATTCTATTGCATAATTATCTACAATCATGCGGGCAAAGTCGCAAACAGAAGTTAGGAAGTAATATATATAGTGTCTAATACGCAAACAGCCGTATTACAATTTGAATGAATTCAATTCCACAACGAAAGCACTATATCGCTATCTCTTTTCATTGAATGGCAGTCACAGACAAGATTTATATACTATTAATTTATTCAAATCAAGTTTTTATAAGTAAGATTTATTGTAGATCAGTTGCATGACTTTGCGTGCAATTCTTTAGAATCCGATGATATAATTATACCAGTCATAAGTGATGACGTTAGATCCTGTCTTTAGGTATGTTTGAAGACGGAAAATGAATGTTTAAGCGCATTCTAGGCTCGTCTTCTACATCATCTATATATATAAAAATCAATGCCACTTTTCGTTGTTATTTTATAACTCAAGAACGGGCTCACCTATCCAAACTAAATTTTTAGGCTTTGTTCGGACTATTTAGTAGATGGTTTATGTGAAGTTTGGTAGGGTAGAGTAGGGTAGAGTAGGGTAGAGTAGAGTAGAGTAGGGAAGAGTAGGGTAGAGTAGAGTAGAGTAGAGTAGGGAAGAGCGGGAGCGAAGCCGCGCGGGCAAAAGCTAGTCTATGTATAAAAAGAGATACTGTCTGACTGACATAAAAAGGAAATTATACTGGGACTAGAAGCGTGAAATTTTGCACAAGGTTTCTTTTTATGATGAAGGCGAGCACAAAGATTACAAGGATTAGAAATTTTCCAAAATTCGTCCCCAAAGGAGATGAAAGTGGGTCCAAAGTTTGTATGAAGGACCGTACTTAAGTGCGGGCTGAGCCGCTGGCAGGAACTAGTTTTTTTTTTAATATTTACCTAAACTAGTCAGTCTGGCTTCTGAACCAGACCTTAAAACTTATCCTCCTGCAGCGCGATGTGGATGTCTTCAAGGTTCTGGACTAAAGGGGGCTAGGCATTAATGTCAGTGGTAAGTATCTCACTCACATTAACTTTGCTGACGATATAAATGATGATGATGATATTTATTTTTGCAAATAGGATTAAAAAACACTTTTACACAAGTTTCGGAGGTCATGTTTCGGAAGTCTGCTTAATATAATTACGAGAACAGTGAGCGGGAGCCGTAAGTAGATACACAGCAAAATACAGAGTTGAAATGTGTTAGTTACAACAACGAGATATTGAAAGTTTTTGGTAAATGTGTTATGTTTTGTTAAAAGTCATAGAACAAAAGTTGTTGTTTATGATGTTCTTAACTAGTATCTTAGAGGTTGCTACTGTTTTACAAATAGCCCTGTCTATGCAAGCTTAACCCACAACTGGGGTGTCTTAAAACAAACCAACATTATGCATACACACATACATTTTATTTCTACCGCACTCCGCTTGAATGTTAATATTTTATCTTCGAACAGAAAGCCGCCTTCTATGACCCACAGACCACACATACCATGACCTATAAATGCCGAACAAATACCATTGATTTCACACTAAACCGCCTCCTCACAATCCCGAGTTTTCGACCAAGACCATAAAAGGTAACCAAGTATTTGTTTAAAATGTTGAAGGAGTAAAATATATTGTAAGACGGTACCTCCCCTGGGATGATGTGTGATGATACTTTTACGATGTTCAGGCGAGACGGCCACGAGACGAGTTGAGTGTGGAATGAATAGATGGGGGTTTTATGTGTGGAACTTTTTTTATGGGACGACATTTTACGGTGTGCTATGGAGGGGTTAGGTTGACATAATGTGATTCGCGATTAATTTGTAAGCTCAATGAGAGTGTCTGTGGATTTTTTTGCACATTCTTCTGCGTTGAGATAGCTACACTTTGGCAATAATCTGCATAGAGGTCGCTTTAAGGTGAGTATAGACTACAACATTTACTTGTAACAGAACAACGAGCCGCTCTATGATAAGTTCTAGTGTATCATCTTTTTACGAACTAAACGTCGAGCACGCTCGCCTCTTTGTTACAAACCAACCAGCATACTGGTGTAACATTTCGTCGAGCCATGAGTGAGCGGGCGATGCGCGGTTGCGGGGTGACATTTCAAAAAAGAATGAACGCAAAGTACAACGAAATGTTGGTAAATGCACAATCGCTGTAAGCATTTACCCGTAACATAACGCCGAGCATTCGCAGGAACGTTACATTACATGGAAATGCTTTGGAAACTGAGCTTTTGCCTGTAATGTACCATTCGTAAGAACGTTACATTACACAGAAATGCTCAAGAAAATGTTGTAGTCTATACTCACCTTTGGAATGTGTAATTGTCTTTAGTTTTGACTGGTTGATGTATTGACAATTTATTCAAAAGTGCCTGTAAATGGTTTGTCTACACTAATATTATAAAGAGTTAAAGTTTGTTTTTTATTTGTTTGTTTGTAGGTGTTAATCATAGGAATAAAGCAGATTTCTACCGGTGTAAAAGTTTTACCAATCGGACCTGTACTTTCAGAGATTACTTCCAACAAACAAATATAACAAACTTTACCTATTTGAATAAACAGGAATATGTTGGTTGTAGTCGCACTTCTCCAAAATGGCTTAATCGATTTTAATAATTTATTTTTTCATATTATTCACCCATCTCAGACACCAGTGTACCAAATTCGGTACACCCCGGTACCAGCTAACTTAGACCTTATTTTTACGTAATAAGGTTTAAGTTAGCTTGTATACGGTGTACCATATTTGGTACACTGGTGCCTGAGAAGTTAATCTTGCTGTTATAATTTGGCCACAAGTTTCATAAAATATCCCTACTAATATTATAAAAGCGAAAGTGAGTTTGTTTGTTACGTCTTTACGCCTAAATGGCAAAACCGTGTTTGATGAAACTTGGTACACGGATGGACCATGTCCTGGAATAGGACATAAGATACTTTTTATACCGGAAGTATGTTCCCTTGGGATAAATTTCTGCTATCACGCGGGCAAAGCCGCTGGGAGCAGCTAGTAGTAGCATAAAACTAGAATCAGCCTTATAACGTTCCCACTGTTGGGACTCCGACGTCCTCTAAAGGAAAGAGAACGACAAGTTCGTTTTGCATGCGCATACAAACAATGAGACACAATTAATTTTTGGTGTATCTAACCCTACAATGGTCTTCAACAAAATCCAGACCATCGATACCCAAACAAAGAGTTAACCCATAAACTGCAGAAGGGTATAAATTGTACCGTTTATTACACTGTAAACTTCGAACTCATTAAATATTGCAATAAAATTATATTTAAGTATCAACGACGTGGGATAGTTGGGTTAAACAAATATTTTTTGGGTTTTTTTTGGGGTATGAAGCTGATTCATTTTTGGTTTTATTGAGTAAAAATTTTTGACCCTTTAAAAGAGTGTATGTGATTGGTGTTTTACATAAAATACTAAGTTGAGCCAGCAGCATTGCTCTTGAGCTAGTAGAAAATGGCTGCACATACTCTCGGCATGATTAAAGAAGGCATCCAAAGGGTAATGAAAAGGGCTATAATCAAAGTTTTCTTGCGCGATCGTATCGCGAGTATGAGGATATCCGCAGGAGAACCTAGGTTACTGACATAGCCCAAAGCATCGCCAAACTTAAGTGGCAGTGGGCAGGACACATTGCTTGCAGAACAGATAGTCGATGGGGACGAATGGTTCTGGAACGGCTACCACGTACTGGAGGATGCGGGGTTAGAAGGCAAGGTAGACCGATGACCTGGTGGGGGTCGTGGGAATCCGATGGATGCAAGACGCGCAGGACCGGTCATTATGGCGACACTTGGGGGAGGCTTATGTCCAACACAGGACGTCTTTCTGCTGAAATGTTGATGATGATGATGATGATTATGACTCCCGAGATATTAGTCATATTTTGTGCTATTCTAATCTAAGACATGTCTTCCCAGTGTACCTACCTAATTTCATTCATCATCACAAAGGCCTCCCACAAGTGTCGCCACAATGAACTCAACAACAATTTCATTCAAATCTCTCCAATAGTATCAGTATCAAGAACGAAATAATAATTTAAATATTTGTATACCTGATGGCATAGTTGGTGCAATAGTTGAGCGATTGGCTACCGCGCTACGTATCGCTGGTTCCGGGTTCCGTATGGAACAAAGTGTATGGCCTAGAGATGATTATTCCACGTCTGAGTGTCTTGTGTAACTTTACAGGTTTATCTTCCACAATAAAAGAGTAAATCCTAGTCGGGGTAATTATTTCTATTAACTCTTCAATCGTGATAATTAGAGACACAATAGAAAGATAATGGGTGTGCAAACGCCGGCGTTCGCTTGGGGTTTAATGAATTTAAAAAAGGCAAAAAAAAAGAAATTACACACATAATCACAAGCCTTCGCCTTTATAATATTAGGTACTAGCTTTTGCCCTCAGCTTCAGCTAAAGTATAGCCTGTCACTCAAAACGGTGAAAAAATTTTCGCAATCGAACCAGTACTTTCAAAGATTACCCTCCTACAAGCAAAAAACATAAAAAACAAAAAACAAACTTTATCTCTTAATAATAATAATTTTAGTGTAGAAGTGTAGATTTTAGCATGGATATGAAGAACCTCTCAACTCAAATCAATGCAATTTTGTATGTGACAAAGAACATTTCGTACGTTGCACTAAATCAATACAAACAACTAACAAAACTATATTTACATATCTATAAAATAACTAATCTCCAAGTTTAAGATTTGCAAAAAGCTCAAGATTTAGTTTAGCGCCATCTCCCGAAGAACTAACTGCATCATTTTCAGTCTATCTTAGCTAGTTTCCTAAACCATCTTAGAACCATGCTCTCAGCTTCAAGAAAACATGGAAAGAAGTCTCTTTTTACCAAACTTTACTTTGCATTTTACATATTTTGTACTTATCAATACATTATTCTATATTGAAGTTGAGTAGTCTTTATTTAAGTTATCAGTAAGATGAACAAGAAAAAACCCATAAAGTAATGTATCATGTGGAATCATCGACAAACATATGCATGTCAATCATAGTACTAGGTGTTACATTTAGACTCAGTTATGATATTTATAATCAACAGGTGGTTTCATATGTCATAGGAAATAACAGGAAGTGTGTTTTTATAGGGAAACTACTATTAAAACCATTAACTAGAAACTATAAAGTTTTATCCTATTTAAATGGTAATTAATTAAAATACATACAATTAACAGAAGATATTAATTAATCTTTGTTTGATCTAGCTATTAATGATAAAACTAATTAGTAATAATAGTTCAAAAAACTCACCCAAATTACATTTTACAGGTAATTGAAGACACCATTTACAATTAAAAGCCCAATCTAGAGTTCACACATCCTTTGGACCCCGTCATCTCACAAATTCCCACCAAAACTAACCATTCGAACGAAGATTTGCAATCAAAACATAACCTAGACTCGTTGGAACCACTAAACTGTACTCTAAACTAACGAAAAGTGACGAAAAACCTGTATTTTTTCACGCAAAACCTGTCAAAAGTACCACAAACAGTGGGAGTCGCAGGGAAATTAAGTCGATACGTAATTAAAGCTGGCACAACGCACACATACAAAGGATCGACATAAAAATGCCTGAGAGAAAAAAAAAGTATAGGTTTAAAATTTACCCGGTATAAATTTGTGTTTTTTTCCTTCTACCTACTTATGTATGGGGGCATGCGCAGTAAAGGGTTAAAATTGGATTACCCGACCATTATGCGGAGTCCGCTCTTTCGAACTTTCTTGGTTTATCAAAGTGCTTTTCAATTCGGTTGGGTTATAATTTGTAATTAGTTCTTCGTTTCTCCGCTTCACTTTGAGCGCTGATGTGGCTCAGGAAAGTATTCCTGTGTCGTTCGACTTTGTGTTTTTTGTAAATGAGATATTTTTTAATTGCTTTGTAATGTTATTTCAAGTTAAGAAGTGGCATAATACCATGTTTGTAGTCCATTGAAATGTTTTTTGATCATGACCTTTTATTTAACTCGCAATTCATAAATTACTAGCTTTTGCCCGCGGCTTCGCCCGCGTACATAAAGTATAGTTTCAGGAATAAGGCAGCTATCTATCGGTAAAAAAATTTTAGCAATCAGACCAGTACTTTCCGATTACCTCCGACAAACAACAAAAAAACAAACTTTACCTCTTATAATAATGTTTTTATATAGTCTTTATATTAGTGTAGAATATAATGCCTAGACTGAAAATCGAAAAGTGCAAAAACACCAAAACCTCAAAGTTAAAATTAGTTAACATTTTTCCTTGTTTAGTTTTTTGCCTACTCTCTTCTTCTTTTCGAAACTTCTTTCCGATGGTAAACTATTTACACTGTTTGGGCCCAGGTGGTTACGTTATAAGGAATATCGGTGGTACTCATCAAATCCTTCAAATAAAAATATTTATCATATTTCTCTTTAAACAGTTTATTATGCACAAAATAAATGATTTTAGGTAATGATGTCTATATCGAAAACTGACTTCCACAAAACTTCCTCACAGAAGCCTACTAGGGCCACGGGTCCACTTATAAAAGGAAAACTTGTGATCCTGGTACGCTAAGCAGAGAAGGAACATAGGAGTGGGTTTTACTCTGTAAAAATCTGACACTCATCTTTTAAAGAGGAAGCTCAACAAAGACTACAAAATCGAATACTCGATATCTATCTAAGTCCTAGAAATATCGCACGATATCAGAATAGCGCCATAGTTACATCCCCGTCAGGGCTTGTTCATTGATTGCTTCGCCATTCTCCCCAACTGAGAGTCTATCGTTTATTTCTGTTAAAATCATGTGAAATACATTCAAATCTATCACTATTAACTATCAAACTAGTCGTTTTGTTCAATTGTGAAGAAAAAAAGTGCCAAAATCGGATAAAAATGTGTTGTTTATCGCATTGACGTTGAAACAGGGCGTTTATAAGAAGCTTCTAGTATCTGTATAGACTGAAATGTGTGACTTTTGTGAGCAACAGTGAATTTGTGGCAACTTATCCTGGTCCCTACACCAAATTGATAGCTGTCAAAATGTTTCCCCAAATAACACAACGTTTGTTGGTCCGTGTGATGTTTATTACATTGTTCGTGGCGGTTGTCTTGGAGTTTATTCCAATGTATCTATATTTGAGGAAACTATTCAAGAAGTATGTCTTAGTAAGCAAAAAACCACCAGTAGAAGAATGATTTGGAATTGAGAGAGAATTTAGTCAAGAATGCGGAAAAATTATACGGAAATTTACAGAAGATTGGATCTTAACTCTATATCTATGTTATTTTTAACTGTTTATATATATTGTAATGATAGAAACTGTATTATAGTTCTATGAATGCAAAAAATTGTTTTTATCTTTCTTTTAATTTCAGGTAAAATTAATATGTTTCTGTACAAGTTCCAACCAGCAACATTCTATATTGTCTTTGTGAACACACCTCCACCACCGTCTAATCACGTCCAATAAAAATACACCACTTATTTTTATTAGTATAAATACTTAAAGGCCATAATAGAAAAGGTTTCAATAATAGTACATTATGATATAAGTGTGTAATACTAGTGATTACCTTCGAGGCGGTATTTAGACCCGAGCCATGAGCGAGGGTTTTAAGAGAGCCGAGAATGGGAAAATTTCCGTAATGAATAAATTAATTAGGTACGGAAGTTTTTCCGTAATTAATGTATTCATTTTTACGAGCTAACTTCCTCTTAAACATTGATTCACATAAGCTGTGGTTGCCTTTAATTGAGTGTTCATTTTAGGATCAGTACCCCAAGCCAAGTTGCTAGTCTATAATAGTTAACGCTAGTGGAAAGTTATTTGAAACTTTCCACTAGCGTCAACTGTAGTACTGGAATGACGTCATCGCAACGCTCGGTCACGTGGTCAGAACAAAATAATTCCACGAAAGCTTGCGCAAAGCGTTCGACGCAAACAAAACGTTTGTAACTTGGGTGGGGGGGGTAGGGGGGGTTCAGGTTACGTGTACTAATTTATATTTCCAAGTTTTTATTTTGTAACACTTGTTGGTGACCCTTAAATAAATAGGTTCCTCCTCCTCCTTGCATCGTTTAACCTCACTGCTGAGGGTCATAACCTCGACGAATCACTTTCTTGTCGCCATGATGTCCTATCTTCGGCGACGTGGATGGCGTCGCAGAATGTGGTCTCCAGTGGAGTAGGGATTTGGTCTGACCAATGTATCGGACCCCTGCTTTTGGGTCTTTTCTCATCTACTTTTCCTGTCACTAGCACCTTTTCCAGGTTATCACATCTCTTTCTGGCTATGTGGCCAAAGAATTCTAAGATTCTTCTTTGACATAATATATGGTGGTTTTTTTTTTAGTCTTATGACTTGAATCCAACTACTATAGTCGTTAGTCCGATATTTTCTGTCCATTTTCCTCCAACACCACATTTAAACATGACGCCAGAGTCATCATAGCGTCAAACCAATCAACAAATATATTAGAATAAAAAATCTAAAACTATCTTGTCATCTGTCAAGAAATTCTAAGCTTAACGAGATACGAAAAAAAAAAACAAATTCAGTGCTCACAAAAGATGGCTCACTAACGCCATCTAGTACCGGTGAACGTCAACTGTTTTTTGTAAGCTTTTTTTCAGGGTACGTACTGAAGCAAGGTATGAAGAAACTGCGAGAGGGCGTCACGTGAGGTGCTAGCTATTTTAGAAGGTACTAGTTTTTCCAATAGCTTTGCTTCAGGGATGTTTTGTGTTGTATCACTACATAGTATAAAACAAAGTCGCTTTTTCTGTCCCTATATCCTTATGTACGCTTAAATCTTTAAAACTACGCAACGGATTTTGATGCAGTTTTTTTTTTTAATAGATAGAGTGATTCAAGAGGAAGTTTTATATGTATAATATTGCACCCGAGCGAAGCCGGGGCGGGTCGCTAGTATGGATATATAGAAATAATATTGTACCTCTATACCATTTTCACGTTAAGATTAAACACTTAAAGAAACCATTTTCACTGTCTGTTCAAACGATTTTAAATTCTATTTCGTAGGCATAAGGATGGCATTAAAAGCAAATAGTGGTTACAATACCAACTAATTACTGCAGCCGCCATTTCTCATGCCACCAACGTAATAAAAGTCAAAATCGGTTGAACGGACAGTAATAAAAGGTTTTCATAAATGTAATTTTGAACAGAGAATAGTAAAAAAACCTAATAAATTGTCCCTTTCCGGGGATAATATCTTATGTGTTATTCCAATACAAGGTCTACACATATGTGAAATTACATTGAAATCTGTTTAGCCGACGTACGGTGGGTGTCCACCCCTATATTATTTACACATCTACGGTCCTGACTAAGCGTTTCACCTCGCTGTTTATACCGCGTACATCGAACGACTGGAATATTTACCTGCTGCGGTATTCCCCTCCAATTATAATTTAGGTGTCTTTAAGGCTAGGTAAGGGCTTTTAATTACCGACTTCCCAAAAAGGAGGAGGTACTACGTTCGGCTGTTAGTATGTTTTTTTTTTTTTTTTTTTTTTTTAAACTAGTGCGTCGTGCCATCAACAATTACGTCACTGCTTATATGGGTAGGCAGGGATGCAATATATTTTATTAAACGGTTTTTTTTTTACTTGACCAGGGGTCCAAGTCTGCTATTTATATAAATTCGTCATTCCAACACGATCCCATTGTCATTTTGCTAAAAGTTCGTAATCTGCTAATTCATAATGATCGATCATTGACTGATCAATGGTCTCGTAATAGAGTTGTGGTAGAATGACAATATCGAGCATATTAAAAGCAATAACTGCACAATAACGTTTTAATAAACTTTAAAAGAACTGTCAAAAGTTTTAGCAGATTATCGCATATATGTCTGACATTCATTTGTCAATATGTACGAGATTACCATTCTATGCCACTTATCCCAATAAAGTGTCATATTGTAAAGCTTTGGTTTCCTAGGATAGCGGTGCCGTCATATAGCGGCCGTTTTCCGGAACAACGACTATTTTCCTCTTCTGATGATAGTTCATCCTCCAAGTAAATTACTAAAGCTAAATCAAGGTCGTCCATTTTCTATCTTGGATACTTTTCGTATGACGTTTGTTTTGAAAAAATGACTGACGATGTGTTAAAACGGTCGCTATATGACGGCACTGCTTTCCTAGGAAACCAAAGCTTTATAGCAGACTTGAAGCCCTGTTTGTTTGTTTGGGTCAAATCCAGTGAATTTTTTGTTTTTAACTTTGACCTGACTTGATAGATCGATATGATTTTTTCAGAGGTTTCTTATAAATAAAAGGCAAATGATATGCGATGGCAAAATGGCATGATATATTGGTGAAAGATTGCTTTCATATTGCCGTAAGGTATTTTTTTTTTATGGTGGCAAAATCATCCAATGACAACCCCCGTTCTTGGGCGAAGCGGGAGATAGTATCACACTTTTACTGACTAAAAACCCACCCCGTTCCTTCGTGCTTTCATATAGGGGCTGAGCTTTCTATCGAAGCTAATCCTCGCCCCAGTAGGCCTCGACCCAGCTGGGCCCTGCTATTACTGACAACTTCTTGAAGCGCGTGGGAACAGTGCGCGCCGTGTACGACTTGAACTCGGTCTGGACAGTTACCGGACGATCGGACAGCGAGCTTGCCGTAGGGTATCGTACAAAAATCAAATTTAGAATAAAGCGGCCAGATTTTAACGGCCAATTTAGGCTAATGAAGGGTCATAACAAGCCTAATATAATTTTTAGTCTCAAAGCCTAAATCTACAAAGCAAACACATCAACCTACACCCCAAAACAGAAACCGTAATGATAAAAATAAATTGCCAAGACATCTCCACCGAGGCGTGGCACACATCCCGCGCTGTGCCACAAAAAACGGAAGATAACGATTTTTCACGATCATCCCCGACGTCCCCCTGGTATCCTTCGTAGGGATGCTGTGATGTTTTCGCAGTTTATCGGTCAACCTAATGACAGCTGATGTGGTTCGATAATGTTTGGTATTAAATAGAGGATGACTTTCTTTGCAGGATCCTTTGAAAGAGTTACCTTGCCTATAGACTGCAAAGTGAAACTGTAGGAACACAGGTGGTTTTAGTCAGTAAAAGCCTTCTCACAGCTTTTTACTCATCCCAGAGCGGGAAAAGCTATTAAAAAAAATGTTTCCCTCACACTAGGTATAACTCCTGGATCATGGGTGCTTTCACATTCACTATGCGTACAGCTAAGGAGTGGAATTTCTTGCTGGATTCTGTGTTTCCTGATAGCTATAAGCTCCCTTAGCTTAGTCTTTCAGTCAAGAGTGAATAGATTACTTCTAGGCAAGCGTGTTCCATCGTCGGTCACATCATCGCTTACCATTAAATGAGATAGTGGTCAAACAAACGCAAACTTAATGTACCTATAATATCTATTCGCCATAAAAATATTTGTTCCTAGTAGGAATCAAACCCAGGACATGTAGTGCAACAGTCAATCACTCAACAATTGCGTTGTGCTGTTAAATTTGGTTTTAATTTTTCGCGTCCAATGTGAAGAAGGTTTGTCATGGTGATGGTCTTTAGAAAGGCCAAGAACGTAGTTCCAAAATCACAATATAAAAAAAGACACAGGAAGGAGAGAGAAGAGGAGGGGAGGGGTGGAGGGAGGTTATATTTTCTAAAACAATCCAAAAGGATGGTAAAGATTTTTTTTTTCAGTAGAATGATTTATTGGTGGTCAATAGACCATTCTACTAACTATCTCACCTCATGGAAAGAAGAAACTGTATCAGACAGTTGCTTTACCTTGTGCGATTTATTGAAAAAAAACATCATGAGGAAACTGGCATAGCCTAGAACAAATCTGGGCTCGGATGGTGAATTACGGCCTATTTCTTCTCCTAGAGAAAGAGGGCTGTGAAACACAGCAGTAGGAACGGCTGATTATAGTATATCATGAAGGTGGCAATCTATATTTCCTGCGTATCCTAAGGGAAAAAAGTGTGTGTCTAAGTATATCTACACTGTGTGTGTATGTGATATAGGCTAATACTATTGGCTTTGTCTGTCTGTCAGAAACGCCATTTAGAGGTATGAGTAACAGGGTGTAAAGTATCACATACTTCTGTAGAAAAGGCAAAATCCTTCGACTAGACTGGTGTTAAGAATTGATTTCGGACTGTTGTGTATGTTCTAATCATCATCATTAGCCTTTTTTTAATGTTCCCACTGCTGGGACTCAGGCCTCCTCTCTAGGAGAGGGAATGTAATCCACCACGCGGGCCCAATGCGGGTTGGTAAATGTCACATGTCTTCGAATTTTTGGTTCTAGGACATGCCGGTTTTTCTCACGATGTACTCGTATTCCTTTACCGTTTTGAGAGCAGTGAGAATGAAATCAATTACGCAAAGGTCGCGGGTATGCACCTGGCAGGCTTTGAACCCGCGACCTACAACTCGTAAGTCAGAGCCACTCCGCCACCATAGCTCTCGTGTATGTTCTATTTTTTTTAAGTTGATATAAACTAGTGCTTGACTGCGATCCCACCTGATCTATTTAGTCTTTAATAAATAAAATAATAATTTAGACTTTTTTTTGCTTTTTTTGTTTTGTCGGCCTTATAATGTTCCCACTGTTGGGACTCAGGCCTCCTCTCTAGGAGAGGGAGTAGGCCGTAATCCACCGTGCGGGCCCAGTGCGGATTGGTGGATGTCACATGTCTTCGATTTTTTTTCGAATTTTTTTCGTTTCCTCACGATGTTTTCTTTCACCGTTTTGAGAGCAGTAGTGATGAAAGAAATTACACTAAGTAATACGCCTGGCTGGGTTTGAACCCGCGACCTACAACTCGTAAGTCGGAGCCGTTACTACTTGGCCACCACTGCTCTCAGACTTTTTACTTATTGCTAATTGTTACTAATTGATGATTTTTTAGTGTCATAGCAGCTAAATCAAAAGAAGGTCCAAAATCGAGTGGATGTTCTTCAAATATAAATTGAATGACAGGCTCTAAGTGCGATAATATGATTTAAAAGAGTGTCCATGGAGTTTCTTGCACGTTCTTCGCCATAGAGATCTACGCTTTGGAACGTGCAATTTAGCTTCACTTTTCTTGGACTGACTGACATTTGACTATTCAAAAGTGCCTGCAAATGGTCTATTTGAAATAAATGCTTTGATTAAATAAATAACCTAACTAAACAAGAACTACAAAAAGATTTTACTCTCACAAATTTTTCACTAAATCTCAAATGTTTTTCGTAACATTTCTCTTCGAAACCGACTGCTTTCCAAAACTTTAGAACAATATCCATCAGTTACCATAAGGCGGTACACATATTAATGACAGGAGCGTGCGCCGGAGAGAACAGAGTTTGTCTTTTAAATTAATTGTTTTTCTCGTTGGTGTGTGCGTGGCTTGAAGAGGGGATGAAGTGGGGGAGGTCAGGTTAGTTTGAAAGGAGATTATAGGGGATTTGGTAGTCTCGTTTGAGAGTATAACGTACTTAGAAATTTCATAAACATGTTTGGTTTTTGAGCATCGTATATCATTTGTATGTATCATTTAACGTTGCACGTTGTATATATTACAACATGTAACGTTAAATGCGCAAACACTCAGACACCCCAAATGATTTTTAATTAGACCTAATTATGTGAGAAAAAAAAAACATAAAAAAAAATTCAAGGTTTTATGAGCAGTTTTAGTTTGTTTAAAATTCATATCTGCATTGAAATAAGAACATTTATCATCACGTATATGAGAAAATTTGATTGGATTACAACTATTTGTTTGATTATCTATTTCAGGAGGTTTGCGCACGTGATGGCTTGACCTATTCATAAATAGACAGGCCGAAGTTTTTTTTTTAAATATAACCTATTAAAAAAAAAATTAAACCGACTTCAAAAAGTACAAAATAACTTTAAATTCGGAAGTCGGTGTTTCTATAATAGATACCTAATCTTGTCTCTTCGTTATTTAACACCGACATCCGAAATTAAAGTTATTTTGTACTTTTTGAAGTCAGTTTAATTTTTTTTTGTAAAAAGTTTTTTATTTTTCACTTTTTAGTTATGGTAGCACCACTAAAACCCCCTTTCCCCTCCCCCTTTTCTTTCAGTCAGTCATCGAGTACACGTATAAACAAAGCAATTTTACTTGTTATGACAATTCTGCTATGATTCTATGAGGAGTTCTGTTCCATATCTTCGAAGTTCATGATCAGATCATAACGATATTTCTATGGGACCAACTCGGAAGCATAACCTTTCAATCAAAAAAAAATTTTCAAAATCGGTCCACAATTGACCGAAATATCGGTGAACATGCATACAAAAAAAAAAAAAAACATTCAGCTGAACATAGAACCTCCTCCTTTTCCAAGTCGGTTAAAAAGATTCTGCTCGTTATTCTGATCAAATTCAGGTTTCGCGCATTTAAGGTTACACCTTGTATGTACTCCGCACTAGATTAGGCGTTCCAAACACTCACTTCAATCGACTCAGGTGTAATATCTACGGTACACCTTGTATATTACACTATGTTGAACGAAACGCGGGTGCCTCGAAATTCATGGCGCATCAGTTATTTTGGTCGCGAAAAAAGTTTCGTCTGAAAGCTATCTTAGCGCTGCATGTTTTAATACGAGTAGTTCTGTTATACAAAATAATGCCAATGTAGCACCGCAATGAATTTTTATTTTAACTTTTCAGTATTTTGACAAATAATTTCCATGAAAGGGTTTGTCTTTCACTAGAATATAGTCAAAGTTTCTGAGCATCTTATCCAAGTGGTAACGGCCCCGACTTTCGAGTTGTAGGTCGCGAGTACAGCGAGGCGCATCACTTTGTGTAATTTATTTCATCACCCCTGCTTTCAAAACATTGTGAGGAAACCGGCATGTCGTAGAACCAAAAATACGAAGACATGTGTGACATTCACCAACTTGCATTGGTCCAGCGTTTTTTTTTTTTTTTTTTTTCTCGACGGGGAAAATCATCTTTGACGATACCCGCTCTTGGGTGGAGCGGGAGACAGTGTCAGACTCTTACTGACTAAAAACCCCGCGCCGTTCCTTCTAGCCTTCATACCGGGGCACGAGCTCCCTTTCGGACAACCCTGTCCCCAGTAGGCTTCGACCCAGCTGGGCCCCTCCTGCTGCTGACAACTCCTTGAGGCGCGCGGGAACAGTGCGCGCCGTCGACGTCTTAGACTCGGTCCATTACCGGACCATCGGACAGCGAGCTACCCATAGCTCGCCGTCCGCGAGCCTGCGTCTACGGTGGCCGGAAATCGGGATCGGAATCCCGGCGACGGCGGCGAGGGCGCCGTTGCCTGATGCGGTCGGCCTCCTCCTTTGCAAGCATTACTGCTTCGCAGAAGGAGGCGACCGCCTGCCATTCCTCCTCGCTCCGGACCATGGCCTCGACCAGGGCCCGGCGCGAGAGGTCTCCGCCGCCGAACGCCCCCACGAGGGCACGGCGATGCTCCGCCCAGGCAGGGCACACCTCGACGGTGTGCTCCACCGTGTCCTCCGGGCAACATTGGTCCAGCGTGGGGGATTACGACCTATACCCTCTCCTAGAGAGGAAGCCTGAGTCACAGTAGCGGAAACATTAAAAGACTGATTATAGTATGCTTTGAGCATCTTATACTCTCATCACGTTAAGAGTAGCCATCATCATCATCATGATGATGGCTCTCATCACGTTAAGATTAGCCGTTTAACGTTAATTTAGTTCAACTGATTTAGACTTTTATTGCGTTGATGGCATGATGAATGGTGGATGCAGTAAATATTTGGTATTATAACCACTTTTTTACTTTTAATGCCATCCTTATGTCTAACGGAATAGAAGTGAAAATTGGTTGTACGGGCGACAAAAAAGGTTTTAAAATCACCAATTTTAAGTGGCAGTGGGCAAGGACACACGTCAATGGGGCCGAAAGGTTCTAGAGTAGCGACCATACCAGGAAAACGCAGGGCTGGAAGGCTTCCCACAAAGTGGACGGACTACCTGGTGAGAGTCGTGGGAATACGGTGGATGCGAGACGCATAGGATCGGTCGTTGTGGCGGCGTTTGAGGGAGGCATATATCCAACAGTGGACGTCTTTCGACTGAAATGATAATTTTCATCATCATCATTTCAGCCGACATACGTCCACTGTTGGACATACACTCTTAGACGAAAGTCTATGACCAGTGCGTGTTGCCAGTGATGACATATGGCTCCGAAACATGGTCGCTCACAATGGGCCTCATAAGAAGGCTGGGTGACTTTATCACCCAAAGGGCAATGGAAAGGATAGTCCTTTCCTCGGGGTTTCCTTGCCTGATCGAATTAAAAATGAAGATATTCGCAGGAGAACTAAGGTTGCCAACATAGCACGAAGAATTGTCTTCTTACCTGGCTCTGTCCAATAGACAAACCTTGTGGAAAAACTTTAGAGCCCTTTCCCCTCAATCGCCTTTTTAATCCTTTCGGTATTAAAGCAACAAAGGTCGCGTTTCAGAAATTTTGATATCCGTCTATTGAGCTGCCGGTATCTGCGCGTATAGTCTGAAGACTGCAGAATCATCTCACGCCTCTTCCTCATAAGCTCGAGGGTCGGATCTGAGAGCCTTTTTTTCTTATTTGTTCGGAGAGTCTTGAAAAATTTAGACCCGACCGTGTGACCAAACTTTTATTAAGTGAAAATGATGATTTTATTATACTTTAAAGTATACCACAACGCCGTCTAGCAAGCTAAGCAGACCTTGTGTTATGGATACTAAACAACTGATAAATATACTTAAATATCCCTAAATACATACATAATATAGATAAATTACACCCAGACACAGAACAAATGATCACGCTCATCACATAAACATTTATCTTGGACGGGAATCGAACCCACGACCTCCAGAATAACAGTCAGGGCCACTAACCACTAGACCAACAGGCCAGTCAAATTATATTCAAATCATTACTAATTTTTAATAAACATCAGCAACATTAGTTTCAATGTAAACATTAAATCAATAACGAAAATGTCAAGTCGTGATAAAAAGTCGAGTGAAACTAATTATTTAATTTTAAAACTATGTAGTAATGATCACTAAACTGTGATAGATCGCGCCACTTATTTCCACTGCAATTTACTTCGACGCCTTGCAATCAACTTTCTCTGACTATACTGCAAAGTAGAGACTAGTTGTTGCTTGCGACTTTATTCTGGTAAGTATCAGGCTTTGTGATTTGAAACTTTACCACTATTGTACGTGAAGTTTAAATAAATAAATAAATAAACTGATTTTTTCTTTTCTGAAGTTTTGCATCTTGAGGGCCTTAGCAGTGAAACTCCAATGAACTGGTGTCCTATTCTCTAAAGAAAACAGCCTTGTGCGCAGCGCTGGCCGCAGCGACGTAATCCGAATACATTGGATTAACAATCCAATGTACCTACGCATTGGGTTGTTAATTCTATGTACTGCGCTCTCGATTCGTCGCTGCGGCCAGCGCTGCGCTCAAGGTTGTTTTCTTGAGAATAGCACCGCATTTTTTATGCATATTGTGCACCTTAGCAGTGAAACTCCAATGCCGTGACGGCAAACGGCATGACACTGTCATATCATGTAAACGGATGGATGAAAACATTAAGTAAACCTGGTCTTATTTAGTTTTGTGGGGTATTTTATATTATTGCCTAGTAATGTATATGTTTTCTTTTGGAATGGATAAGATACGATGGATGGATTGTGTGGGGAGTGATATGATAGAAAAGGGAGTTAGTGATAGCAAGACTTAGCAGTAAAAATGACTCGAATGCCGTGACGGTAAACGTCATGACAGTGTCATGTCGTGAAGTTACTGTGCCACCATTCTCTACTTCGCGAAATTTTGAATTTTTTGTAGCTTTTTGACTGTCGGGTGAAAAAAAATTCTATGGGACGCTAACTTTTAAGGGTTGGAGCACATCGCCGACGCGTTGGTCCGTGTTTTGTAATAACTTTGGTCAGGATCGGACTAGAAAAACCGGAGTTATATACGGATAAGTGTCAAATTTTGTGTAAAAGAAGTCAACTTTTTGTGATTATCAAAAAAAATTGTTCTAGAAAATGTCTAATTCTACTTATTTTTTCCGAAAATCCTGTAAGGCTAGCAGAGGCGTCCGATGCAGTTATGCAGTATTAAAGATGTGAAAATTTAGAAAAACTGTTTTTCTTCAATAAAAAGTTTTCCATTGAAAATCTGTGAAGTTATTTTTCCAGGATCGTACAGGTCTTGCAGGTGCAGGTGCACGTCCACATACAGACATAGATGGTTCAAATCTGACGGGCTGACTCGAATGCGAAACGGCATGACGCTGTCATGACATGAGGCATATAGTGACAAAGCGCCATAAGGTTAAGTTTTTTTCTTATTTTGAGAAATGTATCACTAATTATGTTTCTTTTTTTTGGTAAATCCCTACTAATATTATAAATGCGAAAGTAACTCTGTCTGTCTGTCTGTCTGTCTGTTACGCTTTCACGCAAAAACTACTGAACGGATTTAGATCAAATTTGGTAGGTAGGTAGAAGAGACACTGGAATAAAACATAGCATGGGTCTCTGCCCGCGCGATATAAACTATAGTCCACGCGGGCGAAGCCGCGGGCGGAAAGCTAGGTATACATATTTGGTTGTCTTATAAGGCTCAATTTTCAAATCAAGCGTCAGAGTACTATGGAATTCAAAATTACTTACTTGGTAATATTCTATAATACATACCTTGATTGATTTATAGGAAAAACCAAACAATTACAGTAATTGATTTCTATATAAATACGATAACTTAATTAGATTAGATACGATAGGTTTTAACTCCTTGCGAGTCTAATGCATGCCGCGAGTGCTTTAATTAAGACTACACTAACATCATCATGATCATCATTTCGGCCAATATACGTCCACTGTTGGACATAGGCCTCCCCCAAGTGTCGCCACAACGAACGATCCTGTGCGTTTCGCATCCATCGGTTTCCCGCAACCTTCACTAGGTCATCAGTCCACTTTGTTGGAGGCTACACTATAAAATGTATAAAATACGGAATCTTTAGCATGTATCCTTGTATAGTGGTGTTCATTTTGTTCATCATCATCATCATTTCAGCCGATAGACGTCCACTGTGGGACATAGGCCAAGTGTCGCCACAATGAACGATTCTGTGCGTCCCGCATCTATCGGATTCCCGCAACCTTCACAAGGTTGCGTTTTCCACGCGTTCGGTCCAGAACTTTTCGGCCCCAACAGCCATCTGTTCTGCGAGCAATGTGCCATGCCCATTGCCACTTATGTTTGGCGATTCTTCGTGCTATGACGGTAACCGCTGCGGATTCTTCATTTCTGACTCGATCACGCAAGGAAACTCCGAGCAGAGCCCTTTCCATTGCTCTTTGGGTGACTTTAAGTCTTCTAATAAGGCCCATCATGAGTGACCAAGTTTCGGATCCATATGTCATCACTGGCAACACACACTGGTCATAAACTTTCGTCTTGAGACACTGTGGTACGTTGGATGAGAAGATACCACGTAGCTTCTCGAACGCTGCCCAGCCGAGTTGGATTCGACGGTTGACCTCTTTCTCGAAATTAGATTTACCCAACTGGACTGTCTGACTGAGATAGACGTAATCGTCCACAACTTCGAGTATAGAGTCTCCGATCTTGATAGGAATGGATGCTTTGTTGGTTGTCCAATAAAATAAATAAAAAATCTTTTAGAAACTAAGGAATTATTGCAGTTCTACAACAAATACGTTTTTTAGGTAGGTACTAGAAAATCATCAAATATTTTCTCCTACTCTAAGCGGCTAGAGCGAGCTCCTGGCTAGAAGCAGTTTCAGACTTTCACCTACTAAAACACCCCATATTCTGTCAGTTGCTTTTAGCATTTCAAGACTACAGTAACTCTTTTGAACAACCTCGCACCTTGCTCCTTCATATTCAAATGACTAAATTTAGCTGAAACTAAATTCACACAAGCAATTTAATAGACCTTGGGATCATGGGCATGGAAAATGTCAAGCATGCGAGTGAGAAAAAGGGGTGGAACTAACCCTATATCCCCTCGCACGTGGTATACTGCCCCCGTTAGTAAAAGAGACGCATCTAACATTTTTTCCAGAGTTGAGTTATGTACATTACCGGAATCAGGACATAATGGCGCATCTGCCTGTATTTTTTATATTTTGCCAACACTCTCCAGTGCATTTTTAACACAAGGAAAAAGTTTTAAACGATTTCCCGTTTCATTCATTAAAACATTTTTTTATCCGTTTTCGTTTTTGTTAGATACGTCTTTTTAACTATCAGGGGCAGCATTATATTACATAAATTGCGCGTTTTGTAGTAAAATCACAAAAAAAAGCTTTTTTTTTGTTTTTTTCTAGGAAAAACGAAGACATAGAACAAAATTTTTGGCCAGATTTTCGTACACTCCTGAGTGCAGTACCACAATTAAGCGTTTTTCAATGTCATTCAAGTTGTATAAACGTACGTACAATCGGAGCCCGAGGGGATATAGCTCCATCCCTTTGACAATTCAGTATAAGTCGAAAAAAGGATCGCGTTAACCTAACAGGCACAAGTGTACCGAATTCGGTACAACTCAGTACATGCTAACATAAACCTTATTTTTACGTAATAAGGTTTAAATTAGCTGGTATGAGGAGTACTGAATTTAGTACACTGATGCCTGAGCTCATGCAAGTGCCTATGACCACTTTTATTTTTATTACAAGCTTTTATTTAGTTTCACCTGTCCCGATGTTTCTCTGTAATCAAATCTTGCAAATTAAATTTGACCCACTTCCCGGTTACTGATTGAGCTGAAATTTTGCATGCATGTGTAAATCAGATGACAATGCAAAATTATTATGACAAAGAGCTGATCTTATGATGGAACTGGAAGGCAGCTACAGGAACTTCGTAGTTAAACGACACAACCCCATCGAGTTTGGGCTCGTATGATTCGCCTTGACGAGTATTAATTATATAGGTATACCGAGCTATAAAAGCTTGCTATGAAAAAATATTTTCATTAAAAGCTTGTTTAATAAAAGGTGTAAGGGACAGCCCTCCGCAAACTTGAAGAGCTTGCTCAGTAGACGAAACTGAACTACTTTCCACATTTTTTTTTTTCATGAAACGAAAAAAAAATCGACCTTGCTATACAAATTGTCCAATCCAGTTTATCATTTTGTACGGTGAAGCTGATTTTTTTTTTACGTTTCCTGAAAAAAATCTTGTGGGAGGTTGTTCAGTTTCGTCTACTGAGCGAGCCCTTAAAGTTAGCGGAGGGTTTTGTCCCTTACACCATGGGTATACCTATACGTATACGTATAATTAAATGACTTATTTAATTGTCTGTTTTAGTTAATATTCGTTTCGTTAAATGGTCGTCTAAGTTCTAAACGAGAGATTAACGTTTCTTCCGGTTTATGTGACAGTGCGGTGAGACGCCAAATCATACGGTGAGTTTATCCTGACGTGTATAAGCTGTACTGACGGGCGTAACGCGGTATCTGCATGTTATATCTATGCAAAGTGAGGATTTTTTTTTTTTTTTTTTTAATATTTAATTAATATGCTCACATTTTTCCGTATTGTGTTGATTATATTTAATTTAAATAAAGAAATCATTTCGTAAAAAAAAAAATTGGTTAGATTGGTACAACGTGCAATGCAAAAAGTATTTAGAGCTAGACATGTATTTCTAATTCTGTCTACTATTTCGATGGCACACGTCTAAATTACACAGGTAAACTACATTAAATTTAGCTAACATTCAGTTTTTTCTTACATCTATCTAAAACAGTTTTTTTTTTAAGAAAAATTTCCAGAAATAGTTTCGCTCTTGATTTTTTTTTTGTTTTTTTTTTTGCGTACTTTTTTAGGCTGAGAAAAGCATTCCCAGAATTCTTCCAGTATTCTTTTTACAAACAACCTCGATCCAGTTCTTGCAGTAGGTGTTTAGGTCATCTCAGCACATCTTCTGAGGCCAGCTCTGACTTTAGACACCTACTTTATGGATACTCTTACCCAGTGATCAATGTGCATGCAACTGACATGCGAATGAATTTTATTCCAGTGTAGCCTCTATTTATCTAATTATTTTTTGAAATACCTAATCTTTACTTATTATACAATTATAAAGCTGAAGAGTTAATTTTTTGTACGTGCTAATAACAGAAACTACTTTTTTTTAATTAAAAATATTTTAGTATTGGTATGGCTGATTCATCGAGGAAGGCTCATATAATATAACGCTATGAACCATGGAAGCGGGAGCGGAGCAGTAAGCAAAGATGTGTTTGAAAAGACATAGGAAAGCTATTATCTACTTAAAGAAATATAAAAATTAACAATTATTTCCCTTCATCATGTTATCACGTGTTAACGGGAGGACCGATTTCGCTAATTCTATTTTTGTTGTGGTTTTTGTTATTGTCAAGAAAGACTTTTAACTTTTGAGCATTTGACAGTTCACAAATTTAACAGTTTATTGCAGGCAGGAAAACATATGTTGGGTCAGCTAGTATTTTATAAATATAAAACAAATATTAAACACAAACTCAAAATATAAACTCGTTAGTTTTATCATTAATGTGTAAATGAGGTATTACATTTATAATCAATACTTACGACCCAACCAGTAAAATAATTATTGTACACTGCTAATAACCGCTTTGCTATGCAAATAGTTATACGTTGTAAGGTCATAGCTTGTGCACCTGTTTCTTTCACAAATAATTAACAGCTTGGATATAATTAAGTACTTATTTATAGGTATCTTCACGCTATCCTATCGCTTTTTGAAGATCAGAATGAGTGGTGTTGGCAAATATAATAGTTAAGACCTAATATGGAACTGGGTAGACTATATCTACCGTTTGAAGCCGTGGTGAAGGAAAATATCGTTAGGACACCGGCATGTCCAAGAACCAAAAAATTCGAAGACATGCGATATCCACCAACCCGCACTGGGCCCGCGTGGTGGATTACGGCCCATTCCCTCTCCTAGAGAGGAGGCCTGAGTCCCAACCATAGGAAAATTATAAAGCCGACTATGCTATGCTATATCTACCGCTTATTGCAACAAAATTGAGTGAAGGCAACCACTGGCTGAATCCCAAACAATTGGGACCAGTGACGCGGTAGACCCAGTGAAGAAGACGGCGTGATGAGTTGGACTTTTACTGACTGGCCAGAAGGAGCTAGAGGAAAAATATACTATAGAATACCAAACGCTGTTCTCTAAAACGAGCATAATAGAGGTGTGGCAAAAGGGTGCCAGGTTTAAATGGGATTAAGCGGGTCACGTCAGGCACCTAGTAGGTTATAATGCAAAACTGTGGTCACAACTTTCATCAAATGACTTCTCCTGCCCTGGGTGTATCGGGAAGGAGTGCCGACTTTTACTGACTAAAACCCACAGCGTTCCTTCAGTTAATCTATATGCGAGGGTTACAGTAACTCCTTTGAATAATCCGCAGCCCTAGCAGGCATAGGCTCTAACTGGCTCCGTCAACTTAGCTGACATAGCTCTGAGGCGCACGTGGAACACAACACACCGTTGACTAGGACGGGTGAACGGCAAGCCACCCATAACTCATCGTTCGCAAGTTATCTAGAGATTGAAATGTCTACTATTTAAATCTACACTAATATGATTAAATTGATAAAGTTTGTTTTTTTTTTTGTTTGTATTAGGTAATCTCTGGAAGTATAAGTCCGATTGCTAAAATTTTTACACTGATAAAAAGCTGCTTTATTTCTGAGCGTCCTAAGCTATATATTTTATATACGTGGGCAAAGCTGCGGGCAAAAGCTAGTTGGTCAAGTTTGTTTTTTGTTTTTATTGTTTATAGGAAGTAATCTCTGGAAGTATTAGTCCGATTGCTAAAATTTTTACACCGATAGAAAGCTGCTTTATTCTTGAGTGACATAGGCTATACACGCGGGTGAAGCTGCGGGCAAAAGCTAGTTGATCATAATGCAAGATTGTGGTCACAGTTACAGTTCTGCTCAAATTGTTTATCTTAACTAGCGCAAAGATACTCGTACGTTCACACTCCATTGAAAAAGGCAACAAAAAATTGTTTTGCTCTCTAGGATTCCACTGGCAGACGCAGGAAATAACAGCACACATACTTAGGATCAGAATAAGCACTAGTGCGCAAATCGCACTTTTATAGATTGAGCTATGTTACCATAACATTTACTTTTACTCAGTATGCAAGTAAAAAAACGTTTATCGGATTTCAGTGTTTAGAATTCGATTACTCAATGTATGTATGTTTTTTCCGTTACGTAGCTTTAGAATTTTCCAGAAGAAAAAAGACTACAGACGTCCACTTGTGATAATTATATTTCTATCATCATCATCGTTTCAGCCCAAAGACGTCCACTGTTGGACATTGGCCTCCCCCAAGTATCACAATGAACGATCATGTGCGTCCCGCATCTATCGGATTCCTGCAACCTTCATCAGATCATCGGTCCACCTTGTAGGAGGCCTTTTTCTTTATATATTTTATATAAACGGTGCCTCAGATAGTTACAAATATGTCGATTCCAATAACACTTAATAATACAAGATTTAAAAATACAATATACGAATTATAAATACATAAATCATATAACAATGTACATGTACAGTAGGATTATATAGACATTTGTCTCCACCTTGGTTAAGACAGTATTCAATTATACAATTAATTATTACCAAACTTCACTAACCATTATTATTATCAATACGCCATATTTTATTTATGTTAAAATATTTTATATACAAAAAAAAAATTGCCACATACTCATTCCTTCTTTTCACCAAACGATTCTCTGTAGACTACCCCTGATTAATGACGTCACCGACATGTAGCCGGGATCCCGGAGTCCGGGACACCGGGACACCGCGATCATTTTCCCGGGACTAGCGAGATGGATCGCTTCCTAACCGTATTAGTATAACGATCGATATTGCTAATGATTTGTATTGCTTTTGAGATTATTGACACAGTGGGATTGTTGGACATGCAAATAGCTTCGATCTCATTACATTCTTGCTGGTAGTATATTATAGCACTAATATTATAAAGGCAAAAGTTTGTATTTATGTAGGTGTTACACCTGCGCGGCGCGTCGGTCTCCATACATTTTATATGGCAACTAGACTTCTAGAACTACACCTGGCCCATGCTAAGCGATGCCACGCGACGTCGTTCTACATACAAATCAGGCGTGTTAAACGTATGCTTCGGTGTAATGTAGTTCTAGGTTTAACATATTTCATTGGTTATTATAAAAAAAAAACCTATGTTATATAGGAGGAAGTTTGAAAGTGGCGCTAATGGCTGAAAAATTGTAGGAAAAACGTACGGGTATCTGAATATTAGTATATTACATAGAGCGACTGCCTATCAGACTTCCAAACCTCTGTAACTGGGCAATAACGAAGCGCGAACCTATAAAAAAAAATACGATACTCCTTGGATAGACCAATGGTCAGACTTTCAGTCGTCTGACTAAGAAAGAAAGAATAGTACATTGTTACACTAGGGTTGAAAGTTACTTATTTAGTCCCTCGAATTAGCGACCTCGCTACGCTCGGCCGCCAACTTCTTCCGGGGCCGAAATAAGTAACTTTAACCCCGAGGTAAGCTCTGTGCTTTTCATTACGAATACAAGAAGATAGACCTAGTTTTTTTTTTAAATAATTTGACAGTTGTTGGGTGAAAGTAAAACTCCCTAGGGATGAAAAGTGTTGTACTTTTCAGCCCGCTCCTCAGGCAACTTCAGACCTACTTTCAGAGTATGAGTAATGAAAAAGTATTTATTTTGGCGCACAAAACATTGTTGACAACTAAAAACTTAAGACAAACATAAAAATAAAAAGTAAAATACGTGTGTCTCACGTTTGCGCCAAAATTAAGTCCAGTTCAGCGAAATGCCAAACAACTACGAGGTAGTTGTCTGACGCTGGTTTTCAACTGAACCTTATTAGGAGTAGTTGTAACGTAAAAGATCCACGAATAACAAACGGTACCAACGGCTTTACGTGCCTTCCGAGGCACGGGCTTTCAGTTACGTCCTAGATAAACTTAGAAAAGTACACATGAATAATTGAAATAGTAAACTTTGACACAAGTGATGAAGGTTGATCAATATTTAAATAAAATAAAAAATAAAATAAAATACATTTATTGCAGACTAAAACAATAATGTCCATAGAATTATTAGTAAGATAGGTCTTAAAATCTATTTTAGTCTTGTTAGTGACAATGGTCTTAAAACTATGTTAGTATTACAGCATTCATGGTTTCAAAAATGTCAAAAATGTCAAAATATCTCAAATGTCATGGAAATTTAAATACAAAAAAAGCGTCACCTTACATGCAGTTGGATAAGTCTCCCCAGCACTGCAGACTCCGGCCTTTCTGATATCATCTTTAGGATACCGTTGGCGCTCCCCCGAATCCTGTGCATCAACGATGCTACTTTTTTACGCATTAGAGCATAAAAGTCGTCGACCCTTGCGTCAGCAAACATCCCTGAAGCGCTGCAGAAACGTGGGAGCCCCAACAGAACCCTAAAGGCGTTATTATATTGAACACGAAGAGCGTTGTAGGCTCGTTGCGAGTAGTCGGTCCACAGAGCACTGGTGTAAAAGCTTTGGCAGTAGGCCCTGAACAGTGTCACTTTTACTTCTACTGTACACCTTGCAAATCTATGAACCAACATATTAGCACGCACCGACAACGCCCTTCGCTCTCGCTCGATATCCGTGTCGTCTATTTGTTACGGTTTGTTGGTACATAATTCGCACGAGCCAGGCCAGTGTGTTATGTAGAGCCGAGGGCTGCATTGAGAAATTTGCACGTGCATCAAACGACTTTTTTCAATACACTTACGAAGAAACGTTACGTTACGTTACGTTTTTGACTTTGATTTTGAGAAATGAATAAACGGGGGTTGCCCGGCGACTTGTCGGGGTTGCACAGCGCCCAGCCTGATACGATAAATATTATAAAACTATGGCCGGGGAAAGCATGTGCATTTTTCTACACTATAGCGAAAAACAGTCTATTGCGTGCCTAAAAACGGTGGGATAAGAGCGGGTTTTCGAGTAAATGTGCAGAAAAATTCACATCAGTACTTGCGCCTTGCTTGATAGAGTGACTAACGACCATAAAACGCTGCGTCTTCCGGTACACAAATCGTGACTCCGGAACCTTTCAGCATTCCATTTCTTCCAAAAGTAATTTTAGCAACTTTTATGAGCAAAAAGTATATTAATTTTGTCCCCAATTTCAAGTATGACTCTTATACTAGGAAATATAATAGCAATACTATCAATCGTTCCCATTCAAAAGCTAGTAACAAAATGAATAGCTTGGTATATCATAATAACCCTTATAATGTTCCCACTTGTGTGAAGAGTGATATGAAAGAAAAGGGAGTTAGTGATAGTTTGACGGGCGACAGGGCAGAATGGAAGAAAAAAACGTGTTGAGCCGACCCCAAGTAATATGGGATGAAGGAAGGAAGGAAGCAGGAAGAAGAAGAATGTTCCCACTGCTGGGTCTCAGGGCTCCTATGAGAAGGAAAGGGACTTAACCCACCACGATGTTCTAGAGCAGGTTGGTGGTTCTACTATATGTCTTAATTTTTAGGGTTTTTAGGTTCTATTCTATTCTTTTATTCTATTCCTTATAGGTTCACTTTGTAGTCTATCTGTCTGTCTGTATGTCAAGACCCTTTATCTGCGCGGGCTTGCTTGGGTAGCTCGCTGTCCGGCCGTCCGGTAACTGTCCGAACCGAGCCCAAGTCGTTCCACGCGCACTGTTCCCGCGTGCCTCAAGGAGTTGTCAGCAACAGCAAGGGCCCAGCTGGGTCGAAGCCTACTGGGGCCAGGGTTAGTTTCGAGATACCTCTCGACCGGTCAGCCCCGGTATGAAGACACGAAGGAACGGGGTGGGTTATTAGTCAGTAAAAGTCTGAAACTATCTCCATTGAATGATTTTCCCACCAAAAAAAATACTCTTTATCTCGGGAACGTGTGGAGGTATCGAGTTGAAATTAAAAGAAATATACTCAAGTTTGCAGTCCATGCATGCGTATTCCAGAACCTTTCAGCCCCATCGACTATCGTTCTGCGAGTCACATGCCCTACCCCAGTGTCACTTAAGTTTGGTGACTCTTCGGGTCTATTAGGCTACTGTTTGTTTACATATTATTATATGATTTGGATTCAGTGGAGTATCAGACTGTTATTGCCTCCTACTGGGGCCAGGGCTATCTGAAAGGAACTCGAGCCCCGGTATGAAGACTAGAAGGAACTGGGTGGGTTTTTAGTCACTAAGAGTCTGACACTATCTCCTACTCCACCTAAGAGCGGGGGTTGTCATTGGATGATTTTTGCCCACCAAAAAAAAAAGATGTATGTGTTATAAATGACGAGATGAAACGCTTAGTCCGGACCGTAGAGGTTTCAACACAGTAAAGGTAGGGCAGTATCAGACTTTTACTGCGTAAACCCAACCTTTGTTTTACAGTTATCCTTTACCAGGGCCGAGATTACTCTTTCAAATCAACCGGCAGCCCTAGGCCTGCTCTACACCTCTATATTTACTTTAAACCCCACCCAATAAAACCAAGTCTCAAGGTCTATGACACTGCCCGTGCCATTACCTCCAACAAAAAAGCAAGCCGCAAGAAATCAAAAAACAGGTAACTCATAATATTCTAAAATGTTAACGCACGACTGGCTACGATTTTCCATGCTTTGGCGTCGGGTGACCATTTTTTCAACTTCCTATCTCGTCTAAGAGGCTGGATGAGATGGAAAAAAATGGTCACGTTCCTGTAACGTGAGCAATCATCTGGTTAGCTGTTGATTTTGGACAGGTGCCCATTCATGGTGTGTGGCTCTCAATGGTTATAGTGGTGTATGGGTTTTGAATGAATGGAGGTGTAGTTAGGGATTTATAGTTGGGCTGTGAGATCGTTTGATAGAAGATCGTTATAGGAGATCAGTGTTAGGTTAGGTTTTTTTTTTCGCTGGGCTAAAAACATCTTATGACAACCCCCGCTCTTGAGTGGAGCGGGATATAGTGTCAGACTCTTACTGACTAATTTTCGGATAACCCTAGCTCCGGTAGGCGACCCAGCTGGGCCTCTCCTGTTGCTGACAACTCCTTAAGGCGCACGGGAACAGTGCGCGCCGTCGACGTCTTGGGCTCGGTCCGGACAGTTACCGGACGGTCGGACAGCGAGCTACCCATGACTCGCCGTCCGCGAGCGAAATTGGGATCGGAATCCCGGCGGCGGCGGCGAGAGCGCCGTTGCCTGATGCGGTCGGCCTCCTCCTTTGCTAGCATTACTGCTTCGCAGAAGGAGGCGACCGCCTGCCACTCCTCCTCGCTCCGGACCATGGCCTGAACCAAGGCCCGGCGCGAGAGGTCTCCGCCGCCTATTGTTAGGTTAGGTTAGGGCTATCCCCACGGGTAGTGTGAAATTGAAACCCGGGGTCCTGGGACGAAGGCAAAGAAGGAACAGAAGGATTTTCAGTCGGTAAAAGTCTAACATACCTTCCTGCTGTACCCAAGAGTTGAAGAAGACATTTGAAGATTTACTACCTCAAAATAAAATAGGGTTTTATTGAGTTATACACGCTCTGTTTAGCTAACCCAATTGAATGATCTTTATATGATATATACCATTCGGCATTCGGCGTCACATAAGTATGTGTACTAATCCAGCATCGCGCGATTAAAATTCTTCAACATAATATATTTAATTAATAATAATATAATATTCCACAACTATTACACAACGCCGTCTAATCCCAAGCTAAGCAGAACTTGTGTTATGAGTACTAGACAACTGATAAATATACTTATATATTTCTAAATACATACATATTAAAGATAAATTACACCCAGACACAGAACAAATGATCATGCTCATCACACAAATATTTGTCCTGGGCGGAAATCGAACTCACGACCTCCGATTCTTCCGAAATTTAGCTTCACTTTTTTTGGACTGACCAACATTTGACTATTCAAAAGTGCCAGTAAATAGTCTATTTGAAATAAATGCTTTTGATTTCATTGATTTCAATAGACATCCCGAAATATCTATCGGGCAATGCTCACCAGACATAACATCCGTCTGGTCAGAGGACCCCTTTTCAAAGGAGGTGTGCAGGACTTTACTCTCTGTTCCGTCTACCTCCAAACTCCCTCGATAACCAAAGACGTAGACGGCGCGCACTGTACCCGCGTGCCTCAAATCCTACTGGGGCCAGGGTTATCCGAAAGGAAACTCGAGCCCCGGTATCCCGGTAGAAGGAAGGGGATGGGTTGTTAGTCAGTAAGAGTCTGGTACTATCTCCCGCTCCGCCCAAGAGCGGTGGTTGTCATAAGATGATTTTTGCCCACCGTAAAAAAAAAAACTCCCTCGATAAATAACGCCAGCTTTTGTGCAGCCACTATATAGATACGATCGCAAATCATCTACGCTAATATAATAAAGAGGTAAAGTTTATTTTTTTGTTTGAACGAGTAGGAGGTAATCTTTGATTGCTAAAATTTTTTCACCGACAGAAAGCTGCTTTATTCCTGAGTGACATAGGCTATATTTTATGTACGCGAGTGAAGCCGTAAAAGCTAGTATTTAAATAAACATACAACATTTTATTTGCCATTGATATCGAAGAAATGAAGAAACACCGGTAGGTAGGCTTATCGGTGATGTAACCCCCAAAAAACCTATTAATTTTTGTTCAGTAATTTGTGATAAAATTATCGTTCTAATCGAATTTCTACCGTAACTGATAATTTAGAAACCAATTATATCTAAATATCTTAAGTAATAAAATAACACAATTCGATAAATAGGAAATTGAGTTAGAATGTGTAAAAAAAGATTTGATATTTAATATAATTTATTTCATTCACAAAACTTACGCAATTTCAGTAGATTTTTTTAACAATTATATCAACCTCTGAATCGAAATTATTTCCGACCATCTGTTCAATTTTAATATTTTACTCAGAAGATTAAATTATATTACTCTACCAGCGACGTCATAATAATATATACTAGATAATATTATAAAGAAGTATTTGTTAGTTTGTATGTCGGAGAAATCTCTGAAACTACCGAACGGTTTATAATTGGGTTTTGACAGGCTCTCGATTGACCACTAGGTGTCTCACCTGATGGAAAGCGACGATGTGGCCGACAATGGCAAAAATTATCCACATTTTTGCCTAGAAGTAATCTATCTTCTCTTAACTTAATATGCCTTTAAGTCCTAGAATCCTTTTGAAGAATGTAATTAGTGTAATTCATCATCATCATTTCATCGGTCCACCTTGTAGGAGGCCTTCCGACACTGCGTCTTCTGCGAGCAATGTGCCCTGCCCATTGCCACATAAGTTTGTCACTTCTTCGTGCTATGTCAGCAGTTCTTCTGCGAATACCTTAATTTTTTAGTCGATCACGCAAGGGAACACCGAACATAGCCCTTTCCATGCCCTATGGGTGACTTTAAGACTTCTTATGAGGCCCATTAAGAGCGACAACGTTACGGAGCTATATGTCATCAGTAGCAACACGCACTGAACATAGACTTAGTATTATTAATGTAATTATAATTAAAAATATTTAGGGTTTATAGGATCTAATTTCTATCACACTTCACTCTAATATTACGGCAAAAAGTGAGCGTGTGTAAGTATGTATGTTTGTTACTTCTTAAAACTCGAACTGCTAAAAGCTTTTAAATAAAATTTGGCACACGAGTAGACCATGCTCTTAACAGCATATAGTTTTCTATCACGTGGGTGAAGTCGCTGGCAATATCTTTAAATTGTTTTCATATTATGAGTTGCATTTTTAATAAGGGTAAGTACTAATTCAACGCGGCCGAAACCACTGGCAAAGGCTAGATAGATTATATTTTATATGGCAGGTGGCAGCGGTAATTTTCCTTTGCAATGTTTAGAATTTATTAAGTATGGTCATTTTTATGGTAGAGTGCGCTTGTTTGTGAGTTTATGTGGAAAAAAGTTGTTTTTTTTTTTGTTTTGATATATTTTTAATTGTATTTCTTTGTTATTTCTGAGGTAAGTACTAGCTAGCTAGGTACCAGTGGCTTTGCCCGCTTGAAAGTGGTTATCTATTGCAAGGGAACAAATTCTAGGGACATAAAGTATCCTATGTGTCGTGGTCTAAGAGCATTTAGGTAAAATTTCAGTGCTTAAATTATGATTGTAACTTAATTTCCTAATTAATGTGTATAAGAGCGTGAATTAATCAGTTACATGTTTTGTACGCGGTCGCCACTCCAGAACCTTTCGGCCCCAACGGCCATCTGTTCTGCGAGCAATGTGCCCTGCCCATTGCCATTTAAGTTTGGCAATTCTCGACGCACAGGAACGTTCGTTGTGGCGACGCTTGGGGGTGGCCTATGTCCAACAGTGGACGTGTGTCGGCTGAAATGATGATGATGTTTTGTACTTATTTTTATGAGTCTTTACGTCAATATAATTCTATACCTACTAGTGCCACTTCTAATAACCATAGATCACAAACTTCTATTAGTTTGACACTTCTAATTTGTGGTATTTGCTGCTAAATACATTCTAGTTTATTTAATAGACCAATTAATCTCGTGGTTTTATACGTGACAGCTGCACGTGAGGTCTGATTCCCGGTTGGTGAAAAATGCTATTGGTTTTATTTGTCATAAAAAAAAAAAAACTGGACACGTAGCTTCATAGACGCGTATTCTATACGCTTGGTCTACGCCTACGTGAAGCTTACTAAACTTTGAAACTCACACAGATTTGAGTGGACCTGTCCAGTTAGTGCAAGCATTTGCACTGAACACACATTTGCACATTTGAATTGTCAGTATTCGTAAAGCTTAACTCAGGAGCTCAACGACCAAGGCTTTTCCTTGGTCGTTGAGCTACATTAGGTTAGGCCGCATAAAATACTCAAATTATTAGAGCTATGGTGCCCTCTCCCTGACATCTAACGGCTAATATTGATTTGTAGTGAGTTTATATTTTACACGCATAAATATTTAAATAGTTTCGAATCGCGTTCTTTATCTCATCACAACCCGTAGATATTTCGTTTAGCCAGAGATACTCACGATCCTGACGAATAGAATTTAAAAATATTCATTGGACCAATCCGACGCAAAGAAAGAATTGAATTGTTTTCAACGTCTAACGTAAAAATAAATCTATCTGAACATTTGAAAGGAAAAAAATACAAAAAACAGTTATCAATTAAACAATTTTCCGTTCTAAGAAAGGAGGTAAATTCAGCGAATTTCTTACCTTAATTGGTGGTGCATAGTCCACAGCCATCATGCAATCGCTGTTGACTCCAGCTTCAGTCTTTATCATGGGAGGTCCATGGTGGTACAACTGCCCCATCTGGTGGTGATGGACCCCACTGTCACCACGGCTGTACCATGTGGTGTACATACCGCAGTTCTGATCCCGGTAGTCGTTCATATACTCATTTTCTCCGATCGCGTTCAACATAAAGTCTTTTGCGATTTGTCACAAAATTTAAAATTTTTAAAATGTGTCACAACTTTTTTGTTTTTTGCTATTTTTTTTAAATTTTTCGAAATAGTTCATTATCGGATTAGAGCTGTTTTTTAAAACGGTTTTTTAGTTTTAATAAACGGGGCTGAGATTTTAATATCATGGTTTAAAGTTCACTCATAAATTTTTCTCAAGTTTTACTTTTAATTTTTGTTCGTCACATAACAGTTTGCACATTTTAGTTTTTACAATGTTTTCACACAGTTAGTCTTTTTATATAATTACACATTTGCACAATACACTCTTCACTTTTATTTAATAGTATTTTTAAACGTTGCGTTTTGAGAATTTTAAATAATGAAAATTAAAATATTGAATAAGTAAATTATTTTTCATAAAAAACAGCTTTTAAAAAGATTATAAATATTATAATAAGTTAAATGGTTTTTACCAAGAAAAAAATACATAAAAAAAATAATAAAAGCACCGTTTTTCAATTAAATTGAACTCGTTTTTTAAACAATTTGATTCTGAATCAGTATTAATTTATTTAAATTATTATTGCACTAAGTACATTTTTCAAAATAGATATTTTATATTTGACTATTATTTTTGTGTCTCTCGTATTTTTATCTGGTGGGCAGCATCTAAAAAAAAAAAAAAAACAGTGTTAGTATGTTTACCCGACTGAAAAGTGAAACATTGAAAGGGAAGACTGAAAAGTTGAAAGGGAATCGTTTGTCTCGGTATGGTCATGTAAGGAGGAGAGATGAAACGCATGTTGCTAATAGAGTTATGAATTTACATGTGGATGGATGGAGAGGGAGAGGGAGGCCAAAGAAAAAATGGATGGATTGTGTGAGAAGTGATATGAAAGAAAAGGGAGTTAGTAATAGCGTGAGCGACAGGACAGAATGGAAGAAACAAAAGTATTGCACCGACCTCTTAACGGAACAAGGGCAGGGAGATGAGTATTTTTACCCGACTGAGGTTTTTTTATTTGGTTGAGTCGTATTTTAGTTCTGCAAATGTAGTTCAGCCATAATCTACACTAATATAATAAAAAGGTAAAGTTTTTTTATTCGTTTTTTTTTTTTTTTGTTTGTAGTAAGAAATCTTTTTCTTCGACTTTTTAGCACTCTCTATTTTTGTGTGTATGGGTCAGATATTTGTGTTAGTGGCGATTTTAAATATTTTTTTTTCTATTTAACACAGACAAGAAGTCTTTGCAAGTAAGTTCTTAATTCATCGATAAGATTTTTATGTTGTAGTTAGATACAGCTTTTTTTTAATGATTGATACGCTCGCGCTTGACTACTATATCAACTGACGGTAGGTGAGCGATGATGTGGTCGACGATATAGCACGCTTGCCTAGAAGTAAACTATTCCATCTTGACTTAAAGACCACTAGGTTGTAGCTATTGAGAAACATAGACTCTGATGGGAATTCGGTTTCGGTTAAGTTAGGTTACATTCTGATAATGTATTTTTTTGTTGAGGGTTAATACCAATTCCTGAATTGTGTCTTTATTGTCTTTATTTTATTCTTGACTGTACCAAAATAGTAATTTCGAACTAGGGGTCGAAAGTGGACGATTGCATGTCCTTTGTATGAAAATCCAGTCACAACCCCTGGGGTCGAGTCTATGTTCAAGGGTTGAGAGGATACAAATAGGCAAATCTTTTTTTAAGGGGTCGAGGGGCCGAGAGTGGACTAAACCAAAAACTCAAATAAATTCTCCCGCTCTGGGAGGAGCGAGAGGGAATGTCAGACTTTTACTGGCTAAAACCCACACTTGTTCCTTCATTTACCCTTTACGCCAAGGCAAGGCCACAGTAACTCCTTACAAACAAATCTGCTTCTCTAAACATACCACGGCATACAATCCACCTCATCTCATAATTTACACTACAAATTCTGCTACTTAGCAACTAAGTTAGAATTGCAAATATAACAACATACTGATAAAGGTATATACATAGCCTTATGTATAGGTCATTGACCGAGTAGCCACGCCCCCGCCACACGCCCATCGTAAGCTCCGCCCAGAGTAAAATTTTGGTATGACGTAATTTTATTAGTGTGGTAGGTATAGTGTCTTTACGCTATTTTATATGAGAGGGTTAACAGACATGTAAGATCTAGTAAGAATCTCAAATCGGTTGGTAAAATAATTTGAGTTTATTTTGTTCAAGCAATCAATACAGGTAGTAATTAGATTTAATTAGGAACAATATTGGGAATATCTAATTGGTCGTTGACACTAAAATCGAGATCAAATTAAACTACGAGTATAATAGCATAATTATATCCATCTGTCTGTCTGTATGAACGCGATAAACTTAAAAATTACTGAACGATTTTAATGTAATTTTCACCAATATGATGAGTGATTCATAAATACGTTGATGTGTTTATATACCATCAAAGACACTTTCGCCTGATCACCGCTAAGTTCATTCATAGCACTTGAAACAACTTCAAAGGTTTGGTTTGGCGCCGCGCCGCAGGAAAAATCGAATTTTTTAAGTGATCATGCAGAAATGACCGTGATGGTAATATTTCTGGGAATGTCATTGTGTCTACTAGTGAAAACCGCATTAAAATCTGATAGTTTTTTATGTTTATTGCAAACATACAGACAGACAGACGCTGCAAGGGTTTTGTTTAAAAATATACTAGTTTGTGACAGCGGCTTCAGCCACGTGCAATTAGGTTTCCCCATATAAACTTTGGACCTACCCCTATTTCATTCCCTTAGGGTATTGACTTTTGGAAAATCCTCTTTTAGTGTTTGCCCACGTCTTAAAAAAAAACTTTATGCAAAATGGCATGCTCTTAGTCCCAGTAGTTTTGGCTGTGCGTTGATATGTCAGTCAGTCAGTTTCTCCATTTATATCTGCATATAGATTTTTTTTTCTCAACAGATGTAGGTACCAGTTAGAGGACCAGTTTTTAAATAGCGCAGCTAGGAATCACTGGCTTCATCTAATTTAAATTGACGTGTAAAAATGATCTTAAGGGCATCATGACTCACATTTTCACTGTTTTTCATACAACCGCTCATAACTGATTATAACGAATATATAGATATTTTGAAAACACAGCATCTTGTGGATATTATCTAGGTTTCTAAAGAAACCAATTTCTAAATTTGTGTAAAACTAATCCAGTAAAAACCTCTGAAAATCTCCTATTTTGTATGAACTTTGACACTTCATAATTTGCCTAAAAATTAAAAAAGTCAAAAAGTAATCCTCTAGAGACCTTGCAAACTTTATTAAGATTCTAAATGACGGCAATTTTTTTCCAAAAACTTTAAAGGGTTTAAAAAAAACAGCTATTTCTTGGAGCAAGTTTTGTGAAATTTTCGAGTAAATCTCGGAATTACCGAATACTAACAGAGTTTTCAGGCGTTATGTCTCTTTTTTTGCGTTGCCTTTTCGTGAAACATCGCGTTGGATTGCATTAGATGACGTAACAAGCTTTTAAACCATTTTCGATATTTACGATAGGCGAGTGGAAAAGGACCCTCTTAAAACCTATTTGCAAAATAACCTACTGCTTTTGAAGTCGGTTAATAAACATCATTTATCTTTGAGCAACATTCTAGAAACTGGACGTGACAGATTTAATCTGTGAACTTTGGATTCAGCGAATCAAAGCCTATTTTTTAAGGTGTGAAATAATCCAATGACTTTTCCTGCTCTAAGACATAGCGAGAGGGTGTATCAGACTTTTACTGACTACTCCTATGTTCGTTTAGGACCCCAAGTTTTTCTTTCAGAAGCCAATCGTGGTAGTTGTTTTGCTGACAACTCTTAGAGACACGCGTGAAAAACTACGCGTTGTCGCTGACTCAGGCTCGGTCCGGACGGTTACCGGACGGCCAGAAGGCGAGCTACCTATTGCTTCCACCGTAGACGCGGGCTCGCGGACGGCGAACCATGGGTAGCTCGCTGTCCGGTCGTCCGGTAACTGTCCGGACCGAGCCAAGGCGTCGACGGCGCGCACTGTTCCCGCGCGCCTCAAGGAGTTGTCAGCAACAGGAGGGGCCCATCGGGGTCGAAGCCTACCGGGGTCGGGGTTATCCGAAAGGAAACTAGAGCCCCGGTATGATGGCTAGAAGGAACGGCGCGGGGTTTTTAGTCAGTAAGACTCTGACACTGTCTCCCGCTCCACCCAAGAGCGGGTTACGTCAATGATGATTTTCCCCGTCGACAGAAAAAAAAAAGACCTATTGCTTGTGGTCCGCAAGCCCACAATCAAAGCCCATAAGAAGTAAGCTAGAACTACACTGCGCACACGTGTGCCACACACGCCGATTTAGGCGCGTCGGTCTCCATACATTTTATATGGAAACTAAACTTGTAGAGCTACACTTGATCCACGCCACGCGACGTCGTTCTACGTACAAATCAGGCGTGTTACACGTGTGCGTCGGTCTAATGTAGTTCTAGCTTTACATTGTAACGCCCTGACTACCATTTTTTTAACCTCTACCAGGTTATTTATCAATGGTTTAGTAATGTAAGTTACGAAATACGTAACTTTTCAGGAGGCACAAAAAAACAAATTAGATCTTTATTATAATTAATATTTAAATGTGTTTCTATGAGCTTTATCCAAATATTTAAAGACTAGCTGCTGCCCGCGACGTCGTCTGCGTGAAGGCTCTACAGCACCAAAACCAAAATATAAGGTTTTTTTGCAAGTGAAGAGAGTTATATGGGAATTCTGCTGCGTTCAGTCATAAGATGTGACTGAAGGAAATAGAGAAAATAATGCAGGAATACATTCCAGGACACAAAAGAGTAAAAATACATACAAAGGTATAATACTTTACAACACTTCCCTATAAACTGCGTTGGTAGTTATGCTGCCAGGAGCCAAAATGTAAAGAGAGTCAGGACTGGTGACGCGGAAGCAAGCAACGTACAGTTGCCCGTGTGAGAAGCAACTCGTCCTGAGGGCGACACCCACTGCCCTCAGTGTCTGCCCCTGTGACTTATTGATGGTCATCACGAAGCAAATACCTACTCACGGGGAACCGTACGCGCTTGAATCGGAACGGGAAGTTATGAGGTATGAGGGGAATGCGTGGTATAAATACTGCCTCGCCGACGCCACAACCCAAAAGAATTTCCGCTTCAATGGTGTGTCTGTGGAGCGTGATAACTTTAAGGCGAATCCCGTTACACAACTTCGGAGGAGATAAGTTCCGAAGAAGCATAATTGGGACACCAACCTTCATCTTGATGGTATGCGTTGGAAGTCCACTCGCTGACAGGGAGTTCAGAAATCCCACGGGATAATGTGTTTTTTTTTTGTCGACGGGCAAATTATCTTATGACAAAACCCGCTCTTGGTTGGAGCGGGAGATAGTGTCAGACCCTTACTGACTAAAAACCCCGCGCCTTTCCTTCTAGCCTTCATACCGGGCTCTAGTTTCCTTTCGGATAACCCCGAACCCGGTAGGCACGGGATAATGTGTGGCGTCATCTTGCACGACGACAGTGTTTACCGAAGTGTAGACTACTTCTCATTACCCTCAATTTCCAAGAGAATGCATTCGTTAATTGGTGCAGCATTTTTGGGCTCACACATTCAAGAATTCTGCTGGTGCGGTATACGACTGATGTCCCCGTACACACAGCGAATGAGTTCTTAGAGCTGGATTCCACTCTACCGAGAAACTCTGGAAGCATTACCTTTACACCTCTGTCTTCTGGTAGAGTGCCTTCGCCAAGACTTAAGGACATCGGACAATTCTCGAGCATGTGCATTGCCATCGAGCCGAGCTCTCATATAAATGGTAAAGCGCAGCGTACGAACTTATGACCACAACGAAGATCTGATTTTGCCCAATGATTTCAAGGACGGTGTCGTAAATTTGTTTTTGCTCTGAATAAGCGATATAGTAATTTCGTATGGTGGTCACGGTGGTCATTTCGCCCGGATCGTAATTGGTCTCGGCGTTATACTCCCGATTTTCACGGTCTTGATGCGGTAATGATTGGGGAGCTGGTAACCCATAATTAATCAGTGGATTGCCGCTGATAGAAATTACCACATCTTGAAGTGAACTGAGACAGGTGTTCAGCACGCGTTCATCAATTACTTTGACTTCATCTCCAGTAGCACGCTACAAAGCTCGTAGAAAATCTTCAGACAGATGATGGCGATACTTCTCCCACAAAGCTACCGGGTTCGCGACTCCACAAAACACCAAGATGACGGCAAACAGATGACGCATGCGGCTGGGACTGTTACTGACGCTCGCCGCGAGGGTGTCATCCCAATTTTTGTCACGGTCGGGAAGGTGACGTGCTACTCAGGCTGCGCGGTAAGTGGGATACTCCACGCCATCAAATGTCTTCAGAAAAGCGAAATATGTTGGCCATCGGACAGTGTGAAGTAACAACCGCAGAAAATAGCATTCGCCATTATTCGGATGCACGGTATAAACCCTACCCAATGCGGTGTCCTTGAAAATTCCCGGAAAACCTTCCACAGCACCTCCTCGTTGATGTAGGTTATATACACCCCTTTGCTTGTCGTAAGTGTAATATGAAGGCACCTCGTCATACGTAAGGGATCTCGCAAATTAGTCGACTTTACAGAGCCTGAAAAATTTTAACAGAGTTGGTTGTCGCGGATTTTCCAAGCGCTCAGCAATGTTTTCGGGATCAAAATATATGCGCTGGCCGTTTCTTCTCTAGGTGGACGTCTACATGTATGACGGTAGGATGCCTGTCATGTATAGAGAACGCCAGTATCCGCGAAACCGCTTCAGACGTGCTGATGTAGCGACCGACCGTTATCAGAGCTCTGTAAAGCAAACGTCGCTTGATCGCTCCTTTTGTTGGAAAAGGAAACATTTTTATGGTGAAAAATTATTATGACTTTACACTATTTTAACATAAAATAAATGTGTCCGAGTGAGTAAAGTTTATAATTAGGCATACGACATGAAAATATATTAATTGCCAAGCAATAATCACATAGATTAATAGGTACCGAACAAAAGTATTTTTTTTTGTACTAACTACATGAAATTGATGATCATCAATGAACATAACTCTTTTGTAATACTTAACACAGCATTTTTATTAAATTGTCTTCTTCAACTCTGCTCAAGATTTTGAGAGTTTTGTTGGAACTTGAATTTGTCAAAACGAAATATGCGATACAACTTTTATGAAGAAAATGTACATTGCCATCTATGAATTTTAAGAATAACTAACTACTAACTTCGCCAACATAATCAAATTTAAATTATTCATTTCCAAAAAGTGTCATGTAACTTGATTTGATTTTTATGAAATCTCATAGATGGCGCTGTTTTAAAATTGTCTTTATACTACTAACATTTATTAAAATAACTGTTTCCCTGCCCAAGTTACTTAATTGGCGTAGTTTTTATAGTGTAAAGCTAGATAATAGTATGGCTTACTCAAAAACAACATTTAAATATGCGTCGTTAGATTACACGCTGTCACAGAATGCGTAAGAAAAATAAAGATTCACAGCTCCTCCCCCGTAGGTGATAGCGTGATAATATGTAGCCTATATGTTGACCTGACCTCTTAGTAATATTCATGCAAAATTTGAAGTAAATCTGTGCAGTACTTTTTGAGATTAGCCCGGACATACATACAGACAAACAGACAAACAGACAAACAGACAAAAATTCTAAAAACTATATTTTTGACTTCGATATCGATTGTAGATCACGCTCCAAGTATTCTTTTAAAAAAATATTCAATGTACAGTTTTGACTTTCCTACGATTTTATTATATGTATAGATATTGATTAATTTTTTTTATTATTTTTTTTTATTTAATCTTCATGCAACACAAAGTACATAGGCGGACTTAATGCCTTAGGCATTCTCTGCCAGTCAACCTAGGGTGGTGCAGAGACATTATGGTAGGCGCATATACAGTATAAATTGTTTAAGAAAGAGCAAAAAAGAATACATATATTTAAAATAAACACACATATATATTTAATATAATATATATATACTACATATATATTAATTAATTTCATACACTTATTTTTCTTGTTTTTAAATTTTCGACATGTTTCGACGCGTCGTCGCGAGGGTATCACACGAAACTGACTCAATCAAGGTATGCGTTCAACATCTTTGTTGGCGCTATCGTATTAAAATTTTGCTTGATAAAAGATTGTGCGTTACGAGCCGTTTTCCCAGAAATATCATCATCATCATCATCTTCCTGCCCTTATCCCGTTTTATTTGGGGTCGGCGCAACACGTTTTTTTCTTCCATTCTGCCCTGTTGCTCGTCACGCTATTACTAACTCCCTTTTCTTTCATATCACTTCTCACACCATCCATCCATCTTTTCTTTGGCCTCCTTCTTCCTCTCCATCCATCCACATGTAAATTCATAACTCTTTTAGCAACATGCGTTTCATTTCTCCTCTTTACATGACCATACCAAGACAGACGATTTCCTTTCAACTTTTCAGTCACTGGCGCCACTTTCAAACTTTGGTTTTCCCAGAAATATAATGAATAAAAATTAACCTAAAACTGCAAATCCGAGGTTATCACTCGAAGCCGTCGCGCTACGTCAGATTCAGTTAATTTAGCTCCTACAGCGAATTTTTTTCCTCTATCAAACCCAAATCAACTTTAAACACTCACACAACAAACTCCTAATTTACATGCTAATCACCATTACCTAGTAACATTGGCATTGATATAAAACAGCTTACTTAACGAACGCAATGCGTCTTTAAAAAAAACTCTACGCATGTGCAAATGTCTTGAAAAAAAGTGTATCTACACTACATGCAAATTATTTGCCGCTTATTCGCGTTTCAGTTGGGTTTGCTCGTTTCCTGTGGCCGTGAATTTGTGGAGTGTAGTGTGGATCGATGTCCTTGTGGACTGTGTTTTGGGAGGTACGATGAAGTCTTGGTTTGGGCCTGTGCTGTTCAGAATACAGTGCAAGCTGAAAGGCCTCCAACAAGTTTGACTGATGACCTGTGTGAACGTTGCGGGAAACCGATGGATGCGAGACGCACAGGATTGTTCGTTGTGGCGACGCTTGGGGGAGGCCTATGTCCAACAGTAGACGTGTGTCGGCTGAAATGATGATGTGACGATGATGACAAGCATCAGGTGACTTTTTTATGCGGTTCTTCATCAAATTAGCATGTACTTCTTCTGCTTTTGATGGAAAGAGTAACATCCAACTTTTACTGACTAAAATCGGTGGCACTCTACCCATTTTTGAGGACACTACAATAACACCTTTGTACAATCCGCAGCGTCGGCTTTAACTGGCACTGACAATTTTGCTGACATCTCTACTGCCTACACACAAAACGTTTCGGGAACACTTTCATTGTGCGTATAGCTAAGGAGTGGAATTCCCTGCTGGAGTCTGTGTTTCATGATAGCTACAATACAACCTAGGGATTTTTAAGTCAAAGTTAAGAGGTTACTTCTAGGCACGCGTGCTCCATCGTCGACCATATCGTCGCTTTCTATCAGGTGAGAAGTGGTTAAGAGCGAGCCTATCAATAGTAACTAAAAAAAACCTTTTTATTAAAAAAAAAATTACCGACTTCATTAAAAAATTGAATTGAATTTTTGGAGTTTCCTCGATTTCGCCAAGATTCCATCATCAGATCCCAACTTAGTGACTATGGGACCATTTGGAAAGTATATCCTTTCCAACAAAACTAGAATTTTTCAAATCGGTTGGCAAGCGATGAAGCTATTTCTGTGTAGTTTCCCTCCACGATAGGTTCTTCAATGATAGTGTTGAGGCGTTAAAGGACTCCACAAAGGCAATCTGTCACCAATATATCATTCAATGAAACTTGTTCACTATTTGAGATAGACTCTTTCTATAGATCGGGAGGATTTATAGCCCTGTAGTTTTCCATATGATAACCTAATACATGCCTACAAAATTTACTGGAATAATGAACACCCCTTGTTGCGAAAATAAATAAAACTGGGACATTTTACACTGCTTAACCGTTTAATTATCAGGTTATTTAAAAAAAAAACACAAATGATTTTTTTTTCGGTGGGCAAAAATCAGCCAATGAGCGGGAGTTGTCTCCCGCTCTTGAGTGGAGTGGGAGATAGTGTCAGACTCTTACTGAGTTGAGTTCCTTTCGGAGTACACGATTATTATGAAAGTATGCATAATAAATAAATTAAACTTGAAAGTGGCAAAAAGCGTATATTTTTATTTATTTTCGCTAAACCTTTTAAATCCTAATCAGACAATTAAGTTAGAATCTAAAAAAGCACTGAAATTCTATTTAAGTGCACTTAGGAATGAGTTAAAAAAAAAAATGTCATCCTAATTTTGTTTACAGCTGAAGTGACCCTGTTCCATTTCAAGGTTCCATACTTACCTCAAAAGAAAAAAGCGGGCCTCTTAAATTATGATAACTTTGTTATCTGTCTGTATATCTGTCAAGACCCTTTATCTCGGGAACGCGTGGAGGTATCAAGTTGAAATTCAAACCATATACTTAAAACTATCGTCCCTTAAAGCTGTGATAAAATCAAACTTCTTGGTTAACGAACAAAAAAGATACGGCGGTTTAAAAAATATATTTCGACATAAAAAGGGAATCAAATTCATGTGGTACTCTCTCCGTTCACCTAGAACCCTGAAATTTGGCATGAAGCAAGGTCTCATAGCACAAGTATAGAAAAAAAAAATTGGAGTTACGTCGCAAAAAAAATTGCGATTCGGAAAAATCTTCGTAACTCAATTCGTAAATAGAACTGTTTTCATACGAGGTCTAAGTTTGTACGGAACTCTCAGTGCACGAGTCCAACTCATAATTGCCTGGTTTTAATACCGAGAAACAATTTTTTTTTAAAGTTATTTACTACAACATCGGACATGAATGAATATCTGCTAATTTTATAGATGAATAAAAAATTGATTCAATCCAATGACAATAACTTAACTTTAATCCTTCTCACAAAAACGCTGTTTATTCTGAATAGCGCGAATTTACTAAGGCATTACTGTCTTGTGATGTCAGAGCAAATAGTGCTGTCTCTATCACTAGACTAGTTTGTGTCAGCGGATCCGCTTCGTAAAAGTAGAAGATATAATAGTCTATGTTACTCGCTGTGAATGTGTAAAAATGGCCCAGTTTTTTGAGTTTATTCATTAAAAACAAAACATTTTTATATATATAATGTTACGTTTACCTAGAATTCTAGAAAACTATTTTGGTTATAAAAAAAATCGTTATCATATTCATACATACAAGGTGTAAGGAGCAGACTTTCGCAATTTTTAAGGGCTTACTCAGTAGACGGAATTGAACAACCTTCTACAAGATCTTTTTTCAGAAAGCGAAAAAAAAAAATCAGCCATACCATACAAAATTATAAACTTTTTTTCGCTTGTATTCAGACATCATAAATTATAAACCCAGAGAAAATAGGTTTTTTTTTATCTTGTAGCTTTTGACATTTTGTATTTCCTCATTTTTTAATTGTACCTTAAAATTTTGACATTGTAAATACAAAATGTCAAAATTTAGATTTATTAGATTTAGATTTTATTTTTTTAGATTTAGATTTATTGTAATTGTCCATTTTTTATGAAAATAATTGAGAGTCAAGCCCATTCATAATTAATTTGCATACTGAATATGAGGCGAAATATAAAGAAACATTATTGTAATTTAAGACCTGTACCTGCAACCATATTTCAAGCAAATAAATGTTATTATTATTATTACGAGTATTATTATATTTTTTGAGTCCCACTGCTGTGCAGAAGCCTCCCCTTCTCCTTGCAAACTTCTCTGTCTAAGGTGATCTCTGGCCAAGTTTGCCCTGGGAACATGATCAGATCGTCACACCACCTTCGCTGCGGCTGCCTTGACGGCGTCGACCGCCTTCAGGCGTCCAGAAAATGACAGTAAAAAATCCAGCAATAGGCTAGTTGCCGTAAAAAATGTAATTAGTCCGTCTTTTAGATTAGTCAAAAATAAGGGACAAGTATTTTTTATTTGTAAATTAAACCAAAAACGACAAAGCTATAGCCCATTAAAGTTTCGTGTAACGTCACGCCGTGCTACATTTTTTCGCACGGGGTGACGTCACACGTAACTTTAATGGGCTATAATATATCTTTGTTATTTTTTGATTAATCGAAAAAAGATCTAAACTAAGGACTAATTTTATTTAGTGTTTAGGTGTTATTTTTACCCTGGAAACTACCCTAGAGCCTCAGACCCAATCATAAGTCTGAATAGTTACCAATGGGCCACCGCTGCTCTACACTGTAATCTAATCTATACTCATATTATAAATGTAAAAGTAACTCTGTCTGTCTGTAACGCTATCACGGTTAAATTACTGAACCAATTCTGATGAAATTTGGTACACAGGAAGCTTGAACTCCAAGGATGGACTTAGGCTATTTTTAAAGCGTCTTCCACTTTTTTTATGGTGGGAAAAATCATTCAATGACAACCCCTGCCCTTGGGCGGAGCGGGAGATAGTGTCAGACTCTTACTACCTAAAAGCCTACTTCGTTCCTTCGTATCTTTCATACTGGGACCGAGCTTCCCTTTTATCAAGCGACTCCACAATAACCATCATTCAGCAACAGTTAGCCATAAATCTTTCAATTTACTTCGTGTAAAGAAATATGTACTTAAAAAAAATCAGCATAACGTACATTTTATTTTAACGAATGTGATTAGTAAATAACTTAATAGGGATATTTATTACTTATCTAGGTAAATTAACGCTATGGTCTAAGTTATAAACGACTAGACCATTTTTTTTAGGGGAAGAAAGGCCTTTTTTTTTAAGAGATGGGTGGGGAATTTTCTGAAACCTTATTTTATGTTTAATATAAGGTTTCAGTACTAAACTTGTTTGTTCGTTGCCTGCCAAATAAAAAAAATATCTTTCGTACTTTCCTCTCCCGCTCTGGGTGCAGCGAGAGGAAGTGTTAGATTTGCACTGACTAAAACTTACTCGTGTACCTGCAGTTGCATTTTTCATTTTAGGATTGCGGTAACTCTTTCGATAATAATAATATTAATTCCCGTGGCCAAAACGGGCATCTACTTTACTGGGCCCTTTTAATAATAAAAAATGCTCACTCACAGTCACAAAAAGGTGGCTTGACTGACGTATTATCATAATAAAAACAAATCAGTCTGGGCACTATAGACATCACCAAAAATTATTTAACTTGACACTCAGACATACAAGGTTTCACCGCTATATTGCTAAATTGACAAAAAATCTAATCATAAACGAAGGCTGCTACAAACTCCAGGAAAGTTTAAAAGAGTTGGTGGCCTTAGATTTTTTTTTTAAATTTATATAGACTAGTGCTTGACTGCGATCCCACGATGGTAAGCAGTGATGCAATCGTTAATAAAAATATAATATTCCACAACTATCACACAACGCCGTCTAGTCCCAAGCTAAGCAGTGCTTGTGCTTGTAATGGCTTTAAGGCACCTAAATTATAACTGGACGGGAAGATCACTGCAGGAAAATTATTCCAGTCCTTCCTCTGGTGTAAATGATGAGGCGAAATGCTTAGTCCGGACCGTAGAGGTGTGACGTTAAAGGAAAATTAAGGGATATAGGTGAATTTTAGTCAGTAAAAGTTCAAACACACTCTCTCGCTCCACTCTCGTGCGGGAGCAGTCATTTGCAGATTTACAAAATACAAAAAAAATTAAAAAATCGCTACAATCGGTCACTTGCACCATTACGTTAACCAACGTTTATCGCCAGTTAAACTAATCGCGTCTAACGCTACGAATCAGCGTGAACCCAACTATTGTTGACTTCGAATTACATTTATAATTGTTTATAGTTTTTTGTCCGTTACTTAACTATTATTTATTCGGTAAGTTGTATTTTTAATGCTCATTTAATTCTTTATCATCGCTCATTTTTAATAATTAAGTACCTAATAATATTTTTTTTTGTTGCATGCTTAGCAATAAATGTCTGACATTCTTTCTCAAATAAATTAGTTGATATAATAGTTGCAATTATTATTATCAATAGTAGTTATTTTGAATAATTACATTATTATTGAAAGCGTGCCATAATGTAAGTTAAAAAAAATAACCGTTTAAATCATTTTGGTGCCAACGAGTTTTTGCACGGGCTTTTTTGGTTATAGCAATATTTTATTTTTATTTTTTTATGCGACATTTAGTCTGTATATTGCGAAGGTTAGTTTAGGGTATTTTGATGGGTTCGAATTGTTTGAAAAAGTCGTCAGCAAAACTAAAGGGGCCCAGTACGGCTGAAACCTACTAGGGCTGCAAAGACGGCCTAGACTGCAAAAAGCAATCCAAGAATCACGGGTGAATTAAGTCAGCAATAGTCTGACACTCTCTTTCATTACACCCAGACCGGGGGAACTTATTTAAAAATTCTCCCCCTCAATACATATGTGTTAACATACATTTTTAAGTTATTTATTATCTCATATATATAATTTCCATGTCACAATGTTAGTTACCGTACTCCTCCGAAACGGCTTTACCGATTTTCACCAAATTTTATATTTGTATTCAATAAGTCTGAGAATCGGCTACTATCTATTTTTCATACCCCTAAATGGGGTAAAATAAGGGTTGTTCACCCTTAATTTTTTTATTTTTAGACAAAAGTTTTTGTTTTTATTTTTTTATAATGTGGCATTAAAAAAGTTTATTTATATATTTATCAGTTGCTTGCTATAGGTACTTACAATATGTACGAAGCCATGCCAGTAATATTCCAATACCGTGTCACATAGAACGAGCCTGACACCCTATTAAAAAATTCGCCCCCCCCCCCTCTCGCACCACCTAGAGCGGTAGAAGTTATTTAATGATTTCCCCTCTTTAAAATAAATGTATTTCACAAATTATATTCAAGTACCGTGTAATAGAGTCTAGTCTAACTCGTGACTAGTTCTGAGTTCAATTAGTTCCAATTGGAAAAAATCCAATATCAATTTATCCCACCCGAGAATCAAACTCAAGACATCATGTTCTATTGCTAGTCAATTATCTTTAATTAACTATAGCACCAAACCACACTGGGCCCGCGTGGTTGGATTAGGTAGTTGCCCTAGAAGGGAGGCTTGAGTCCCAGCAGTGGGAACATTACAAGGCTGTTTTTTTTTAAGGCTGGAAATCATCCAATGACTTCTCCCGGTCTGTGTGGCGCGAGAGGGCGAATGTCAGACTTTTACTGACTAAACCCACACCTGTGTCCTTCATTAGCCTTTTGCGTTCTAAGATTACGGGTTTCCTTTTCAGAAATTTTGTGCGGAACCTTATAAGGCTGATTATGCTATGCTATTCTAACCATCATCATCATCATCAGCCTTTTTAATGTTCCCACAGCTGGGACTCAGGCCTCCTCTCTAGGAGAGGGAATGGGCCGTAATCCACCACGCAGGCCCAGTGCGTGTTGGTGGATGTCATACGTCTTTAAATTTTTGGTTCTAGAACATGCCGGTTTCCTCACGATGTTTTCCTTCACCGTTTTGAGAGCAGACCTACAACTCGTAAGTCGGGGCCATTACCACTCGGCCACCACTGCTCTCCATACGGCAGGGGATGCTAATCATAGCACTTTATAAATTAGTAAACACGATATGCCAAAATATTAGTAATTCTACTATCCACATTAATATCACAAATGTAAAAGTAACTTTAGCTGTCTGTTACACTATCACGGCTACACTGCTGAACAAATTTTAATGAAATTTGGTATGGATTAAGCTCGAAATCCAAGGAAGGACACATCATTTTTATATAGCTTCAATTTTGACTTCGCTACAAACGTCGGCTAAGTTCACCTGAACAAAGTCACTGACTAAAGCTAGTGTAATAAATAAAACATTCGTTTAAAAATATCCGACGCGAAAATAAATCAAAACAAGACTTTTTTTGTTAACCCTCAAAAAACAACGTAGCAACTGTCGGTTGCGATTTAAATATGATGCAATTTTCGCAAAAACTGCAAATCGAAAAAATACTATTGCGAGAAAATCGTGACGACTTCGTTTTTTCTTTATTTAAACTTTATTAGTATTTAAATACTTTGGCAATTGTTTGGTTTCTCAAACGCTATCAAAACAAGCGTGTAATCTAGCACCCAAACTTCAATTTCTTGCTGCTTCTTTTAAACAGTTTTTCTATGGTTTTTTTTTCGAATTGGCGATGTCATGGCAACCCTGATGTTAGTCAAGGTTCATGATTAACTAATTGAGACCAATTTTATTGATTCAGTCACGTGGCTTACTTTCCATTTTTTATTTTTTTTAGTAAAAACTAATTATGATTCAGAAAACCTAAAAACTTTGCTTATCCACGTTTATAACACAAAATACGAATAATTCTTTGAGCGAAATATAGTTTAATTCATTTTTTTATTTATTCTTTTTAAAAATACTTAAATACTATTTTTTTTTTTTGTGATTGCAAACCGCTAAGCATTCAATTTAAATAATACACATTAGTAAAGATTCATTTACAGATAACCTTTCCACATATAAAAAAACCCCATTAAAAAAAACAACAACAAAATTTACCTTCTTCGAAAAAAAAAACACAACACAGTTCACCACACAAAAATACACAGTCAGCAACTAGAAAACAGCACTATCACACACTGATAATAATACCACCGAAAAACGCTCCATGCTTTTATCGAAAACGGAAAAAAAACGCGTTATTTTTTTTTATCAACGCTATTTATTCTGCCGAAAGCGTCAACACCGACGATGTCTTTTGATCGACTAAAAACTTGCCTCGGAAAATGTGTAGGCGTTATGCACGAGAGGGGGATGGAGATAGGGCTTTGTGTGTGAAGGAGGGAGAGAGGGAACCGGTGCGGAGGCGTGTCAGGGTGGGAGTGGCCAAAGTTTGCATAAACCGCATCCAGTGTCTACTGTCTGCAAAGGCAGTGTTGAGCCTGATTCGAGCAATATATTATACGATCAAGACTTTTTGCCCCGAGTGCATTGTCTTAACGTTTTTTTTGGATGAACTATGAAACTGTGTGGTGTGGTGTTTGCTTTATAATTCGATACGCTTGTGGTAGGTTAGGGTTATCTAGGTATCTATGAGTATTTTTAGATGGAGGAGTTTTGTTTTTTTCTTTTTATGGTTATTTTTTTTTAAATAGAGCTCTGTTACTAACTGGAGTCAGGAATGAATGAGTGGCATCGTACCGTGGAAGTTATTTTATTACAAACTAGCTGCTGTCAGTAGCTTTTCCTGCGTGATGGGAGAAAATAATCCGAAAGGAACATTATTATTCCAGGACATGATCTTCCACTGAGCCTTTCCTCCAGCCGTTTGAGCGGAGAAAAGTAAGAAATATCACACAGAATTATTCGCCTTTCAAATGTTACTGTGATTTATCTCAAGACCTGGTCCTGGACTTTTGGAAGGCATATGAAGGAGCCAAAACTGACTTGCAGAGGCCCTGAACCGTGGTACTACTAACGTACCAACCGATTATTCCCTGTACGTGCTATGCTAGTACATACAAGGACGAATCCCGGACAAAATTTCGACATGAAATTATTAACCATTATGATTATTATTTCCATTAAATTTACATTTTTAAATGTCAACATATAAAAAATACACACACCCGGCACATCGCCCGTTATTTTTTTGTGTGCTATGAAGTTTAATGTATTCTAAATATATTTATAAAAAAAAAAGTAACCCAAGCATCGGGAACAGGGTCCCAGCTACTGGTGGCCAGCGGCTCCTGAGCGAGGAATCTTCGTGTCGTATCCAGGAGTACTTGACTACTATCTGGATCTAGCTCTTTGTCCAACTACCAACGAGAACCTTTTTAGATGTTGTTCGAGGATCTTTGCCAAGCCGTCACGACTGTAGGCACAATTACAGCTATATCCACTTTTCACATGTGGACAACTTCTTACATACACCTTAGATCTCTCTGCTCAACCAATACTTGTCGGAAGTGGTAGGCATCAATGTGGCTGACATAAACTATCGTTGAGGAAGCACTTCCTTGGCCACCTGAATAAAGTACTGAATAGTCTCTTATCAGGTGGGAACAAGGCGTATTCGTCTTGTCTGTCTCGTTTATTACACCTACTACTATTTTTCTCTGCATCACCCAAAGGTTGACTGCCAGAAAATGCCTAAGGCATTAAGTCCACCTCTGTACTTTTGTATGCATAAAGCATATAATAAATAAGGTGCTTTCAACGGTTGGATCATGCCAGTATTGATGCAGACTTTCAGCATACTCAAATCGACTCCGATGGGACTTGGCGCCTTGGATAGGAGGGTCCGCACCGAAAATCGTATGCATCGCCTACGATACTCTCGTTTATTACACCTACCACTATTTTTCTCTGCATTGCCCAAAGGTTGACTGCCAGAAAATGCCTAAGGCATTAAGTCCACCTCTGTACTTTTGTATGCATAAAGCATATAATAAATAAGGTGCTTTCAACGGTTGGATCATGCCAGTATTGATGCAGACTTTCAGCATACTCAAATCGACTCCGATGGGACTTGGCGCCTTGGATAGGAGGGTCCGCACCGAAAATCGTATGCATCGCCTACGATCATTGGTGATGAGGCTGTATATCCCGTGGAAGTGCGGGGGTCGTGGCTTCTTAAACGTTAAGATGCTGCACAGGTGCAAAACCTGATACTATTTATTATTATAAGCTTGTTGTATCCCACTTCAAAGCAAATGCCTACCTTCCATCCTTCCACTGTTCTTGTCATCATCGATATCTTCATCATTTCAGCCGAAAGACGTCCACTGTTGGACTTATAGGCCCCATATGTCGCCATAATAACCGGTCCTTTGCGTCTTGCATCCATTCACTCACACCACTTCTCTTTCACTAAATTTCTCCTTCTTATCATGAAAAATGATGAGAAGTTGTTTATTAACAATTACATAATTCAAAAAAAAAAAAAACAAGACATCATCATCATCTTTCCAGCACTTGTTCCTTGTTACTTCCCCAAGTACATGGTATTCGGTGGAACATGTTTTTTTCTTCCATTCTGTCCAGTCACCCGTCACACTATCACTAACTTCCTTTTCTTTCACATCACTCATCACAAAATCCATCTATCTTTTCTTTGGAATCCCTCTACCTCTCTGTCCATCAGTACAAAAATAAAAAATTCTAAAAAATTATGTAGCGCATCGACCAAGTTTCGATCATGACGTCTTTTTCAAATATTCATCTTTTAACATAAAATTGCCATTACTAATTTACAATGGCTACAAGTTTGCACCCTTCATGAATAACAGGAGGGGCCCATCTGGGTCGAAGCCTACCGGGGTCGGGGTTACCCGAAAGGAAACTAGAGCCCCGGTATGAAGGCTAGAAGGAACGGCGCGGGGTTTTTAGTCAGTAAGACTCTGACACTGTCTCCCGCTCCACCCAAGAGCGGGTTTCGTCTATGATGATTTTCCTCGTCAACAGAAAAAAAAAACCCTTCATGAATAGACCTGACATTCTATCGAAGAATGCCGTTTCTTTTACACTAAAACCTTATAATATCTACATATGTAAAAATGTAACGACAGCTCTTGCTTAATAAGTAGTGCTTGCATTATTTTTGTTTTAATTGATATAAACTAGTACTTGTCTGCGATCCCACCTGATGGTAAGCAGTGATACAATCATTGATGGTGAGGCGGACTAGTGTCTTAAGAAATAAAAGAAAGAAAAATAATTTATTTGGTACAGCATAAGGCCCAAACACAAATACAAGAAGCAAAAAAAAAATATAAGATAAAAAATAAAGTTGTTGTGTGCCTCATGGCTGCACCAAAATAGGTCAAGAGCCTATTCACTCTTGGAAAATTAAGACTCCCAAATTAACGGACTTCCCGTCCAATTAGACCGCAGTAGGCAAATTGTTCCAGTCCTTTGATAATGAGAATTGCAGAATTAATTATTTTTCTATGATACATCATCATCTTCCTGCCCTTGTCCGATTTTTATTTGGGGTCGGCGCAACACGTTTTTTTCTTCCATTCTGTCCTGTCACTTGTCACGCTATCACTAACTCCCTTTTCTTTCATATCTCACACAATCCATCCATCTTTTCTTCGGCCTCCCTCTCCCTCTCCATCCATTCACATGTAAACTCATAACTCTTTTAGCAACATGCGTTTCATCACTCCTCTTTATATGACCATACCAAGACAAACGGTTTCCTTTCAACTTTTCAGTCACTGGCGCCACTTTCAAACTTCTCCTAATATACTCATTTCTCACTTTATCCATTCTCGTCACACCACACATTCATCTCAACATTCTCATCTCAGCTACATGCAATCTTTTTTTCTTAGGCCATCATTCTGATCCATACAGTATGACAGGCCTTATTTTACGATTATTTTTCTTCTAATTATTTTTCTACGATTACCATTTTATTTAGTTTTGGCGGCATTTTTTCATGTGAATTACAGTCATCATCATCATCAGCCCATTTAATGTTCCCACTGTTGGGAATCAGGCCTCCTCTCTAGGAGAGGGAATGGGCCGTAATCCACCATGCGGGCCCAGTGCGGGTTGGTGAATGTCACATGCTTTCGAATTTTTGAAAGAAAGAAAGAAAGAAAATTGCGTTTATTTGCATTATAAAAATAGGTACACCTTAAAATTTAACAAATTGGTACATTGAGTAATGCCAAAAAGGCCTCAGCTCAGCATAATGCCAAGTAGTAAGTAGTAACACAAGGCCACCACTTGACGCTGATTTTCAGCTGCAGCCCTAGGGTGCCATATTTTTGGTTCTAGTACATGCCGGTTTCCTCACGATGTTTTCCTTCATCGTTTTTTAGAGCAGTGGAGTACAGTGGGTGAAATAAATATTCTCGATTTGGTTATTACAATGTAAAATTAGTGTAGTTTTGTATCTTAATTGTATGCGCAACTATACAATATGTGGAATAATTAAATAAGGTGCGATCTCTGTGTTATGGACCTAAGTTTTTTTTTGTAATGGTTGACTACCTCAGCCTCAATGAAGGTTGTCAAAAAGGCTGACTGATACCTTGGCTGTTAAATACTACACAAAACGGTAAAATGTAATAAATGCGTATTCTACAAGAAATATGTAACGAAACATCATATGTAACACATAATATGGTTTAAAAGAGTGTCCATAAAGTTTCTTGCACGTTCTTCTCCATAGAGATCTACGCTTTGGAACTTGCAATTTAGCTTCACTTTTCTTGAACTGATTGACATTTGACTATTCAAAAGTACCTGCATTTGGTCTATTTGAAATAAATGAATTCGAATTGAATGAAATTGCACGCTGTCCTCCATAGAGATCTATGCTTTGGAACGTGCAATTTAGCTTCACTTTTCTTGAACTGACTGACATTTGACTATTCATGCCTGCATTTGGTCTATTTGAAATAAATGATTTTGAATTTGAATTCTAATAGTAAACAAAATAACTTTATTCTATAAAAATAAAGAATTCACCGAAAGTTATCG